>OU612094.1:126403927-127759761 GCA_914767995.1 Thecocarcelia acutangulata | reverse complement strand
AACAAAAATCAGGCAACAAAGTTCAACACTGAATAAAAGAATATTTATTTGAAAATTTTGAAGTGCTTTTGCGTACATAAATCTACATTTTATTATAATCCTATGTATTGAACTTCAGTTTTAAATGTTAGTATAAAACTATATTTATTTTAAGAATTAATCTAGTTGCTTGTCTCAACAATGTCCCCTGGGCACTGGGACAACAATAATGAATTGTATTCTATATGAAATGTAAATAAAATCTATCTATCTAAAAAAAAGTCGTCTTTTAAACATCCTAAATTTTAATCAGCAAAAATCAAGCAACAAAGTTAAACGTTGAGGGAAATCAACTCGCCTTTAAATATTACGCGTTCATTTTAGTACTGAATAAAATCAGCTAAACGTTAGATGTTGTTTCGATTGTGTGTTGTATAACCAAATTTGAAACATATTTTATATGTTAGTTTAAAGGGCAAAGTTAATTTAAAAGGGAAACATGTGTAGTTTTTAATTTGTTAAATTTTTGTTGAACTTTATAATTTTTAAATTTAAAAAATTTTTTTGGTTTGTAATCGGATCGCTTCAAGAGATGACCAGTATTTTCAACGCGGGATGCATACGTGCAGCGTTATATTGCGGCAGTTTGTTTTTTAATGCTCGCCTCAAATACATTAATTGCAATTGATAAAGATCGTGTCTTCAGCCACAGTGCGATACATAAATCCCTTCCATCTTTGCTCAGAAAGCAGCTGTTCACAACGAAACAAGAGCCGTTCAACATCTCTCGACTTCAACTATGGCACTAGTTTTCAAATCATTCCCATGACTTTCAGGTATTTTGAAATGGCTTGCTGCATCACTACCAATGATTCTGACAATTCTTGATGCGTTTGACACGAGTCTTGGTCAAGTTATGCTTTCATATCCACACTTTCTCTATTTCACCGCCATGCTGCTCTTCGAACTAAAAATCACCGTTCTTCAAGCGCTGAAACTACTCTCGGCACTTTGTTTCACTAATAGTGGCCTCTTCACATTAAAGCAAAAAGTTACATTTTGTTCAATGTTCGGGACAGAGTGTAAGTTTAGTTCGTTCATGGTTGCAGAGATTCCGCGCAACTGCTTCGGCTATGACTGCCCAAAAACATTGAACTAGTTGGACGTAGCGATGAAACGATATCACTAGGGTATCGATACTTATACTCGATACAGTATCGATCGTAAAGTATCGATACCTACTCGGTATCCATCGCCAAAAATTAATATCTTCGTTATGAACTTCATCTTTGGATTGAAATGTATTAGTTAGGTTCTTGCAAGCGAAAATTTTTAAAACGCTGTAATTCTATCACAAAAATTCTTCTGCTACATTCACCCAATAGTTTGTCTTGTAACTGTGTGCGAGATTCAATGGGGTTCTTCCCCCATTAAACTTTGAAGCTTCGATGAAGATTATTTAGTGACAAATTCGAATGGCTTTAGTAACTGGATTATTTGTTTTAGTATCTCAAGATGGTGGCTGCAATCTTATCGTCCTTTTTTGTTAAGTACAACAATACAGCCGACTTTTCTGGTCCCATTTGCATGCACAGATTGAAATTTTGAAAACAAATAAAATTATGGTAAAAGTTGTATCCAATTCAGTTGTTTTGCTCGTCAATAAGAAAAGAGTGTTTCTGACCGACACGAATATTTTTGACCGATCCTACTTGGTACTCGGTAGTAAAGCATCGATACCAAAAGTACTTGGTATCGAAAGAAAAGTATCGAATATTTACTTGTATTTACTCGTTTCATGCCTAGTTGAAAGCAGTTTACGCAAAACTTCGCGACTTTCAATACAGAAAAGGACAGTCTGCCTGGGACTTCCAAAATGGGTTATTGACGAAATTCCAAAAAAGGATCTCAAGTACCATCCTTTTAAAATTCAAATCATTTAAGAACTGAAAGACAGTGATTTTGATTTACGCGAAATTTTCGCCTTATAAACTGCATTTTTTGCAGCGGCTAGGCTCATTTTCACTTAAACGGCCACATAAATAATCAAAACTACCATTACCTGTCTTCAAGAACCCACAACCCTTGATTTAAATATCAAAAACACTGTCCCAGGGTAACTGTTTGGTTTGTATTATCCACGCATGAGATATTTGGACCTTTCCTCTTCGAAAACTCTCGGGGCGACGAATGTTAACGGTAAAAATTATCGACGTATGATTACGAAACTCTTTTTGACAACCCTGCGAGCTCATCTATCGTACTATCCGCAAACGAGGTTTCAACTGGCTGGGGCTTCGGGAAAATTTTCCCGCCACCGAAGTCGCCCAATCTAACTCACATGGGTTTTTTATAGCGTTATCTCAAAGGGAGTGTTTATTATGATAATCCCTAATCTTTTGTGTCTTTAAAGGAAAATACTCGTTGAGAAATCGTTGAGAAGGCTGCACTTTGAGCAGTGTGTTCAACCCGAGGAAGGACATGTGGATAACATACTCCTTAGAAAATAAAATTCGAATTTCCATTTTATCGTTCAATGGTCTTAAGGAAACTTTGTGTCACTTATTGCGTTTTTTACTTACGTTTGAATATATGAATCTGCTACCAGAGACAATGTAATCCGGGACTCATACTCAAATAAAAACCAAGTATTTGCTTAGCTTTAAGTAAAATATTTTTATTGTGGCTCTTACGCCACAGTTCTAGGACCTACAATATATTCTGAAATACTGTTTCAGACCTCGTACCACATCATTACATTTCAAACAGAAAAGATTTTTTTTATATACTAATTTTATTTTAAATAATATTTACAGATACTGTAATTCTATTAGTTCCTTTAAACATTTTTTTTTTTATTTAATTTAATGTTTGTTTATATTTTATTTATAAACATATGCAAGCCATTTGTACAAGTGTTTTGTGTCATCAGAAATGTCACACGACAAGAAACACGTTATTGATGAATTTATAGAAAAAAATTGCAATTCATATGTCGTCTGCTCTATTCTGGTAATAATTTACATTCCAATTGAAATATTTTACGTATTAAAACTTTTGAGCAAATTTTAATCAGTTTAACAGAAGGACTCTTTCGCAATTATCTATTTGTGATTTAACAAAACTATATAATATTTTGTTTAATTTCATATAATATCGCTCGTATACTGCAACATAGTCATATTTCAAAAAAATTGGCTTTTCGAGTTAACAACGCAGAATTGTTAACAGTACTAATTTTTATATTGTGCCAAAAATTTATTCAAATTACTTTCAAACTCTTTCCTTTAGGCTATATTTTCTAAAAAAAAAATTCTAAAGCTAAGTCTAGACGATGTGTTGCACCAGCATATATATGTTTACGGTCATATGCTACAATTTAACAACAAATGCATCTATCAACATATTAAATATTACTACCGTCTACACGATATGCTGAAAGTATAGTTTTTTTTAAATTCAACAAATGAATTACCAACATGTGAACTAGCATACAATTTTCGTGTCTAAACGGTATGTTGAATTTGGTATAATAATTTGTATGTTTACTCGTGAGAGCGTTTGTTTGAGAACGTCAAATAAATAAATTTTTGTTATAAATTTAATTCAATTACCGCTTTTAGTGCAAATGTGAATATTTTTAGTGGTTATTAACAATAATAAAAAAATGTTATCAAAGGACCTATCACTCGCCGTAATTCTGACTGCGTTTGTTTTGATGGATTATGATAAGAAAGTAAAATCTAAACGACGTAGAATATGGCAAAAAAAAATGGATAGAAACTAGAAAGGAGGAGGGGTTCTGTGCAAAATTATACAGAGAATTAAAAGATCAATTTCTATACAAAAATGTTCTGCGTATGGATATTCATCAGCTCAGTAAGTTGCTCTGTTTATTATCTCCATTAATCACAAAAAAGGATACTGTAATGTGTAAAAGTATTACAGCAAGAGATCGACTTATATTGACACTTCGTTTTCTAGGTAGTGGTGCTTCATTTTCTTCACTGCAGTATCTGTTTCGAATTCCAAAGCAAACTATTATATATATATATATACATATATATATATATATATATATATATATATATATATATATATATATATATATATATATATATATATATATATATATATATATATATATATATATATATATATATATATATATATATATATATATATATATATATATATATATATATATATATATATATATATGTATGTATATATATATATATAAAATAGGGGTCTAAAAAAATAGGGTAAAAAACCACGTATACACAGGATGAAAGACGAATAAGATTTAAAAATAGGTACAACATTATCTAGAAAGGCCAATTGTAGAAAAAACAGAAAAATCTTGCTTTCAGCTGTATCTTTTAAGGGTATTTCAGAATATCATATGTCTTAAATTTTTTTTTGGAATTTGTGAGACAAAAATGTGCCGCGACTGTCAAAAAATCTATCGAACCCTCATTACATTTGGTTTTCACACCATCCCACCTAAAGTAAAATGAAACATATGTGTAGAAAATGAACAGCCCATTCGATCAAATGTAAAATCTTATTAATACAATCCAATGAAAATTTTTATTGTTTAAAAAAGTTTTTAAATTGACGATGTCAAATAGCTTATCGTATTGTTTCTCATCTTCATAGTGCTTTACATTCACACTATCCCACTTGCACATATTATTTGAATTTTTGACATGTCTTAATACAAACAAAAAGAGTTTGAAGTGTCTTTTATGAGCTAGTTTAAAAGTCATAAAGTATTTGAAGCGAGCTAGTGAAAATTCGACAGGGCATGTATGTGAGTAAGCAAAGTCTTACTAAACCCACCCAGAAGAAAGAATATGTCGATGTTGTTTTTCTTTAAGATTTTGCGGAATTGTAAATAAATTGTTTTCAATTTCAGCTTCTGCTTTAATTCGATTACAGTTTGGATGCCAGAAACCTTTTTAATGAAGTCATGCTAAATTTCATTGGCACCATTGAGAATAAAGTTATATTATTTGAACAATAAAATACTTCTTTTACAAAAGTGATTACTAGCCATCGTCTAAACCGTTTAAGTAAACTTAATTTTTTCTTCATAAGAAAACATTATGTTTTATAAATAGCTAAAAGTTTGGTTTAATTTACTCCTAAGTTAACAAGTATTGCAAACTTCAACTTAGGAAATTTACTAAGATACTTAAAAGTTTTACTAAAAAAACTATATTTCTAAAACCTTTTGTTTATATGTAATTAATATTTTGGGAATTTTTGGTCGGTTAGTATTTTCAGCATTCACAAATAAAATGGAACAAAAATAACTGTAAAATTTCTAAAAATCAAAGTTGTAGTTAATAAAAAAGTGGAGTCCTTTCTCGAGCTGCTTTTAGAAGCTACTACAGGGTATCTGGTAGCAGATTTATGTTTTCAAACTTAAATAAAAACCTTAATAATTGAAATAAAGTTTAACTATGAGTATTGAACGATAGAACGAGAATGCAGATTTTATTTTTTTTTTTAAGTATGACATCCACATGTCTTCCGTCGAGTTGAATACACTGTTCAAAACTGAGCCTTGTGTTCTGTGCCACACGCTGCAGTAAACAGTAAACTTGCTTCAATTGAGCGAATATTCTACTTTAAAGCTATAAGAAATTAAAGATTATCATTACAAATCCGCTCTTTGGGTAGTTCAATTATATTCTCCACTAGTGTACTATGCAAGAAAATAATATATATATTTTTTCAGTTCAAGAAGAGAAAACGTATAACACATTATTAGATACTGTTGACATAGTTTGAGTTGTGGGCTTGCACCCACTGAAACTCCCTCGCTTTCTGTTGAGCCATGTCTTCAACCCGGTACCGCTTTCGCATTGAATTAGGGTGGGGCTCCTATTGAATTGCTCGTGCCATAGCCCGTCTAAACCCTGCTTTATGCATCGTAGAATCTTTTCCTCCTCCAACATAACCGACACGATACTCTCAGGTGATATTCCACCTGCATACCTATCTACGTTATGTCTTTTTTGCCTCTATCACAAGGGCAGATCGGTGTATCTGCTTTTCACATTCTGTGAAGTTGTTCCAGAAAATATCCATACCATTAAATTATATCGACCCAACTATCGATCCAAATAAACATTTCATGCATTTTTCTGAATTTTATGTGTTTTTTTTTTTTAATTTCCGATAGTTCTTATAAAATCACCCATTATTAGCACTATTATACCAGAAGTATTGGATGCGATTTATACTGTGCTTTTAGAGTGTATGAAGGGAAGAAAATTTAATCATTATATTTTCCTATACATCAACTATTATAGATGCCAAAAACCGCAGAAAAATGGGAATCGGTAGCAAATAAATTTGCTGAGCGTTGGCAATTTCCAAATTGTATTGGTGCTGTTGATGGCAAACATTTTGTAATGGTGGCACCATCAAATTCTCGAAGCATTTTTTATAACTACAAACGCACGCATAGCATTGTCTTAATGGGAATTGCAGATGCTGAATACAAACTCATATATGCTGATGTTGGTCGTAATGGACGGTTTCCTGATGGTGGAGTATTCAGTCGCTGTAGCTTTGCAGCAGCAATGGACAATAACCAATTAAACTTACCAGAGCCAACAGTATTACCTGGACGAGAGCTATCCGTTCCGTATTTACTTGTTGCACACGACGCTTTTGCTATACGCCCAAATCTTTTAAAACCGTATGGTCAGCGTAGTTTAACAATGGTACAAAGGGTTTGTAATTATCGTTTAAGCCGTGCTCGTCGCATTATTGAAAACGTGTTTGGAACACGGACGTTAGGATGTTTTCGAGTTTTACGATCACCTATAAACTTAAAACCAGAAAAAACCCAAAAAAATTGTTTTGGCATGCTGTATACTTCACAATTATTTGATAACTACTAATAAGAAACTATACACACCATTCGGATTTACCGATCAGTATGATGGAAATAGAATGTTAATAGAAAGTGCTTGGCGACATGCTTACACTACAAATTCAACTTTTTCTCCTCTTCAAAATGCTAAAACTGCTAACGCTCAATTAAATATGAGTGCGAAAGAAATACAAAAAGTATTTTCGATGCATTTTGTGGAAGAAGGTGAACTGGATTGGCAGTACAAACAAATCTAATTTAAAATGTTTAACTCTTTATTTACATGCATACATATGTGTATTACTAATAAATAAACATATGGGTATTACTATTCGGTTTTATATCAAAAAATTTTTAAGATTAATTGTTCAATTAAATTTAACAAAAAAGTTTAAAAAAATTATGATCAAAATAGTCAGTTTACTAATTATCAATGGAATTTTCTAAATCATCCATAATGTTTACTAAAAATCTAGCCATTTTCTTTTTTGCTAGTATTCCCTTTTGCAATGGAAGACTGCGCAATTCTGAAGTAACATAAACACCAAAAGCGACAAACTTGTCTTTTGTATCGGTTTTTTTAGCTATGGTACATATCGCCTTAGCTGCCACTTCTTTAAACGGATCTGAACTGGACAGTGATTGTTGTGCGATGGTGGAACTGATGGTATTACTCTCGGACGTTTTGGTAATGTTGACTCAGAATCCGCTACTGACTAATTTGAGTCTGCGCTAGGCTGTTATCAAAATAAAAATAAAATTAATTCATTTAAAAGTTTCATACAATGTAAATCACTAGTTTACCATTATCATTGTTGCAATTGATTCACTTGTTTGTGAAGTCTCATTCAAGTCAAGGAATTTCATTGCAGAATAATATTTCCACACTATAGATCTTCCGGCAGCTGAACCGGATTTTTGCATTTTACTTCTGCAATATTTTCTATTTCAAATAATTTTTAAATAACAAAAATTAAAAGAAATAAATTGAATTGAAAAATTTATTAAGATTTATAAACCAGTTTAATTATGATTTTTAATTATTTATAACACTTTCAACACACTTTCTTCTGACGAGTATATTTTTTCATTCGCCGGATTTTGACACTTATAATAAGATGACTCGTGTCTTACAAACCAAATTAACAGATGTTACGTCTAGTCGCGGTTTGTAAACCAAAAATAGAAAAAAGTTGCTCAGTTAACGAATCGTGTCTTGCAAACAGGCTATAATAACTTTTTAAAGCAATCATACCAGTATTGTCTATGGAAACTAAACCAGTATTGTGTATGGAAACTAAAAATTTAAAATGTGTTTTTCTCGAAACAAGCTTTTTTGAGTTATGACTAGTTTGCAATAAAGAAGCGATATATCTACATACATTATACATTAAATACATATATTTTAAGTGGAAGAATTGCAGCACTGCGCTCAATACATAAACACATAAATTAAAATATATACATATATACATATGTATATTTATATTTTGTCTGCTGAATGTTTTTTGATTTTTATTTTAAATGGTTTCGTATTTCGCAACCCGTTGGAGCTGATGTTGTAGTGAAACATTCATTGGTCAGCGCCAGTACATTCAATATTTTAATGAATTAATATACATACATATGTATGTACATGTATATGTTTATAAATAATTTCCCTAACATAACATATACATATATAAAAATTTGCATGCATAAACATATCCACAGGTATATACGTCAAAATATATAGGGTGTTTTTTTAAGCTAGATAGACCTTTAAATTGTAAAAAGTAACACAAAAAATTAAATTTTGATGAAACATTTTTTTTATTTGTTTCAGTATACTCTGACAAATCATCATGAATAGACTCACGCTTGAACAATGCTACGAAATTATCCAAATTTACTTTGAAAATCAGTCGTCGATTCGCGCAACTTATAGACGAAAAATTGTGTTCAGCGATGAGGCGCATTTTTGGCTTAACGGGTTTGTTAATAAGCAAAATTGCCGCATATGGAGTGAGACCAATCCACAAGAGACCCTACAGACTCCATTACATCCAGAAAAATGCACTGTTTGGTGCGGTTTTCATGCTGGTGGCATCATCGGACCTTATTTCTTCAAAAATGAGGCCGGAGCTCGCGTTACGGTCAATGGAGATCGTTACCGCACCATGATCAATGATTTTTTGTTTGAAAATATGGATGACATTGATCCGGAGGAGATGTGGTTTCAACAGGATGGCGCTACGTGCCATACGGCGAACGCAACCATCGACTTACTGAAATCAAAATTTGGCGATTAGTTGATTTCGAGAAATGGACCTGTCAATTGGCCTCCAAGGTCGTGCGATTTGACACCTCTCGATTATTTCCTGTGGGGCTACGTGAAGTCACTGGTTTATGCTGATAAACCAGCAACAATTGACGCCTTGGAGGCCAGCATTGTTCGTGTTGTTCGTGACATACGGCCAGCAGTGCTCGAAAAAGTGGCCCAAAATTGGACGTCCAGAATGCGCTTCGTCAAGAACAGCCGCGGTGCCCATATGCCCGAAATCATTTTCAAATGTTAATGTCACGTATTGATCTTTCGAATAAAAAAAAATTTTGATTACAATTTAATTTTTTGTGTTATTTTTTACAATTTCAAGTTCTATCGGGCTTAAAAAAACACCCTATAGTAGTTTTTTCATACCAGCGTTGGTATTTAATAGGAGGTTAAAGCCGGGTTTTTCATATTTTAAATGTTATAATTTTATTTTAATTACAATATGCTCCTAATTAAAGTACATTTATGTACGAGGGTGGATTAATATAGAAGCTACCTAGCGCTAGATATCAAATTTGTTTTATTATATTAACAAAACAAAGAATATTATTCCAAATTGGTCCATACAAGGTCTGATAAAAAAATAATCGCTGTTTTCAAATTTCGTAAGTTACGCATTTGAGTGAAATCATTCGTGCTTGAATATAAAGGAATGCGCATATAGTTCGGCATTCGTTTTTATACCATTCACAAAAATGTTAAGGGTATGTAAAAGATTGTGATTCCGTTTGTAATTTCTACAGTTTTTTTTTGCGACCATATAAAGTATATATATTCTCAATCAGAATTAATGGAAAAGTCGATTAAGCGATGTCCGTCTGACCGCCTGTCCGTCTGTCGTTGAAATACCATTTCTGAGAAAACCATTAGACTTAGAAACTTTTTTCTTTCATCATTCTATTACTCCATCGTGCCATGTGTTTGCTATTGAAATTCAGTAATATCGGTTTACGTATAGCTGAGATATATTCAAAATTCCGAAAAGAGCCATGAATTTTTGCAATTTTGTATGGAAATTTTTGAAAAAAACTTCACGCACTCGTTAAGCATGGCCACTTAAAGGCAAAAAAGAAATTTTTCCGATATACCCAAGATATAGCCCAAATCGGGTTTTTTCATAAAAATGTCGCGTAAGCGAACTGAAACAACTTTTTTTGCTCAAAAGCAGTTTTGGTAATGAAATAAATATGGAAAAATTAAATAAAATAGGTTATATAAATATGGAAATTTATAATATAATGAATAAGGAAATATAAATATGGAAAATGAAAATTTCCGATATCGGTCCATATATACCCGAGATATAGCCTGAACTGATTTTTCAATTAACGTTTTTTTTCTGAAAAGCAATTCTCGTTAAAAAAAGAAGGTAACTAAAATACAGAAACTAGACAACTCGGATATCGGTTCATATATAGCCGAGCATATTTAGCTCAAATTTTTACATATACATATACGAGACTATCGTGAAAAGTATTTTGGATTCGGCCCAGCAGAATATACTAAACTCTCAAGTAGATAACACACGATATGTTTTTATACCCTTCACAAAAATGTAAAGGGTATATATAAGTTTGTGATTCTGTTTGTAATTTCTACATTTTTTTTTTTGCGACCCTATAAAGTATATATATTCTGAATCAGAATTAATGGAAAAGTCGATTAAGCGATGTCCGTCTGTCCGTCTGTCCGCTGTTGAAATACCGTTTCTGAGAAAACCATTAGACTTAGAAACTTTTTTCTTTCACCATTCTTTTACCCCATCGATTCATGGGTTTGCTATTGAAATTCAGTAATATCGGTCCACGTATAGCTGAGATATATTCAAAATTCCGAAAAAAGCCATTTTTTTTGCAGTTTTGTATGAAAATTTTTGAAAACAAAAGTTGTTTGTTTTGCTTCAAACTTCACACACTTATTAAGCATGGTGACTTAAAGGCAAAAATTTTTTTTTTCAGATATCGGTCCATATATACCCGAGATATAGCCCAAATCGGATTTTTAATGAAAATGTCGCATAGGCGAAGCTAAACAACTTTTTTTTTGCTTAAAAGTAGTTCTGGTAATAAAATAAAGTTATATAAATATAGAAAATGAAAATTTCCGATATCGGTTCATATATACCCGAGACATAGCCTAAACCGGGTTTTTCATGAACATGCGGCGTAAGCAAACTTAAAAAACTTTTTTTGCTTGAAAGTAGTTCTGGTAATAACATTAGGTTATATAAATATGGAAAATGAAAATGCCCGATATCGGTCCATATATACCCGAGATATAGCCTAAGCCGCGGTTTTCATGAAAATGTCGCGTAAGTGAACTTAAACATCTTTTTATGCTTAAAAACAGTTCCGGTAATAAAGTAAGGCTATATAAATATCGAAAATGAAAATATCTGATAGCGGTCCATATATACCCCAGATATACCATGAATCGGGTTTTTCATAAAAATGTCCCGTAAGTAAACTTAAACAACCTTTTATATAGCCTAAAACGGGGTTTTCATGAAAATGTATCGGTCTATATATACCCGAGAGATAACCTAAACTGGGTTTTTCATAAAAATGCCGCGTAAGTAAACTTAAACAACTTTTTTGGCTCAAAGACAGTTCCGGTAATAAAGTAAGGTTATATAAATATGGAAAATGAAAATTTCCGATATCGGTCTATATATACCCGAGAGATAACCTAAACGGGGTTTTTCATAAAAATGCCGCGTAAGCGAACTTAAACAACTTTTTTTCCTTAAAAACACACTGGCAACACTGATGGCTAGCGAGTAAAATAAAAATTAGCTCCGCGTTGAAATTTGTATTTTCTATCTTTGAAAGTTAAGATAAAAGTAAAAACATATTATTTTACATGAATAAAGTTTACTGATTTAACTGATAATAATAATCATTAAAATTCACCGTGGGAAATCTATAGAGGAGAAAAATAAAACTGCATTTTTTTTTTCAACTTAACCTACTAATTTTTGGCGGCGTTTAAGAATATAAGTTTTCTGTGGTTTTTTCAATAAACAAAATGGCTCTGGTTTGTGGTTATTGTTCTACAAATTGTAAAAAAACAGAAGCTTTTGTCTGTGCCATTTATAATAGCTGTCAGCACTATAATTGTGTCATACAACAAATGCCGGCAATGTCTCAAGCAACGAAGGAAACTATATCCAAAACTAAGAATGGCCTTTTTTTTGGTTGCAAAAAATGTGCGGAAAAATCTCTTATGAATCCTATGACAAGCAAATTGGATAGCTTGGAAAAACAAATCCAAGACCTCACTGATTTTATCAAAAGCGGTATCGCAGTGCAAATGAATGAGGTGAAGACTAAATTGTCGGAAACATTCGCCTACAGCAAAAGTGTGGAAGAAAAAACTGCCGCTACTATTAAGCAACTTGAGCGGGATAACAACAATCTACAAAAGCAATTAAATCGTCCTGATATAATTGTTTCAGGTCTAAAAAATAATTTAAAACCGGAGGAGTTATATGATGCGGCAATTGCTATAGGCAAGGCTTGTGGGGTTTGTTTATCTGAATCTGACATAAACTTTTGTTCTTATATTAAGCGAAAGACGGCAGTGCTTATTAAAATGAATAGTGTTCTTAAGAGAGATAAAATAATGGAGAATTATAGAAAACGCCTCACTCTTAAGCTTAATCAAGTGATTGATACTGATATAGAAAGTCGTGTGTATCTTAATAATCACAACATTCCAATCGTGGACAAACTGCACTTTCTATGCCGCAAAATGAAACGGGCAGGAGATATAATAAAATACAAAATAAAGTACACAGAACCATTAAAAGTTATGCTTACTCTGAAGAATAACAAGGAGACTGAAGTAGGCTGCTTGGAACTTATAAATTCTGGTGGTGCGCAACTAAAAGAGAGCAGCATTCCAAATGTTCTTGTGGATCAGAGCATGTAACTCTATGTAGTGTGTTTGGATATAGTGCATTAATTTATATACGTAATTATTGGTATTTTGAACTTTATATTCCGTATTCTCCCTGGTTTTGTAATTTTTCGGCGCATATTAACATACAAACATATATATGTATATTATCTTAATTTTTATGTGCTCTTCTTTTCATTCTTTTTTCCATTAAACATTCTTTTTTGTTTTGAGTTCATATTATTATATTGCTCTCTTGTCGATTATAACACTTTTGTAATATGTCAGTCACTTCAAGCATGTTTGATGGGGTTTTTTTTTTCTTTTTGGGTTTACGTGTATATATGTATGTATATATTTATAAGTGTATGTATCTATACATATGTATGCACATGCATATGTATACAAATATATACGTGTTGTTTTAGTTGACCTTTTGTTTATCACCTGGTCGTAACACACATCTCAAGAAATTTTTTTTTTTGTTTTGCACTTAATATTGCACGTTATATCTGATGTTAAGGGGTCAACGACTTTTGTCAAACTGCTAGAAACACTGACTGACATGTTATTTTTTGCCCAGGACGGAAGAGCAACTCTGTGTTTTCTCTTATTCTTTGTGGGAGATTCCCTGAGCTCGAAGTATAGTATGTTAGTATATGTCGATAAGCATAATGTTAAGGGATAAATTTACAGAGTTAGCTAACATGGGAAGAGTTGGTATAGGTGAATTTATACTTTGTTTTCATTTATGATAATTATTATTATTATTTTTTGTTTATGTTGATCTCACGGTGATTTAGAAGCAGTGGGGTCAGATCGTGGGATTTAACTTTGTTTTTTTTTCTGGTTTTTTTTTGTTTTTTTAATGATTAAAACAATTTTCTATGAAGAAGTTCATGGTGTAATTGTTAGGTGGCAGCATTAGGGTTGTACTACATACGTAATATTTTGTTTGTGTAAAAATTACGGAGGCCTGCGAAAACATGTTTACAGAACGGAAGAAAATGAAGAAAAGTTTATATAAAGTAAATGAACAAAGAAAATTAATGTAATTGTGTATAATTGTTTTCAACGTATTTTAAACAATTAAAATACTTTTAAAAACTTTTCTTATTGTGGTTCTATTGCACTTTCTCGAACTGTTTAAAATCTTATGATTTTGTATACCCTACATAAAAATGTAAAGGGTAATATTTTCACTTCACTTTGTGTAAACATAAACAACTTTCGACACCATCGGTCATTTGAAACGAAAAGTTATCACCTGCGCTAGTGATGCTGCCTGGTTGATTGCACCATGAAAAAGTTGTAAGTTGGTAATATGCTGCACATTCTCAATAAAATTGAACCAGGAACAATCCAAGGAAACTTGCATGATCTGATTAACGTTTCTAACACTGCTTGAAAGAAATTATCAATTGTCTTCTCTTTTATCAATTGTTATTTTCAATTGTCTTTCTTAGAATTTACTTACATTTAACGCGAAGTTGCAAATGTAAAAAATTAACTATTTTAAGCGTTTTAGAAATAATTTTAAAATATTGGTTTTTATAATCTCTGCACTATCACTGGGGATGATTTTGAAAAATAACTATGTATAGCAATCTGGGTTGTGTGGTAGAGAACAGCAATTTTTTGAATTCTAAACTTAATACAAACAATTTCAATGTATGTCAATTTAACGCACAAAGTTTAGTTCCAAAAAATAATTCAATAAAATTTCAGGAGATCAAAAATATTTTTCATGACAGCCGTTATGACGTAGTTGGGGTAACCGAAACGTGGCTAAATAAATACGTATCAGATGATGCGATAAGACTGAAGGGTTTTCAAGTTTTTAGGAATGATCGTGCTTGGTCAAGAGCGGGGGGTGTGTGCCTTTACATTTCTGAGAAGCTCAAATGTAAGGTTGTTTGTGAGTTTATGGAAGAAGGCAAAATTGAAAGCCTATTTATTGAGATATCTGTGGATAATGTTGAAAAATTATTGGTCGGGATTATTTACCTACCTCATGGTAATTTTAGCGACTGTGAAGACTTGTTGATGGACCAAACCAGCAGGTATCCAAATTCAATAATAATGGGAGATTTCAACACAGATTTGTTTGCAAATTCGGATACGGTTAGAGACTTCTGTGCACGTGCGAATTTGTCTTTAGTGCATAACTGCATCCCAACACATTTTAGTCGAGTTTA
This sequence comes from Thecocarcelia acutangulata, assembly GCA_914767995.1. Taxonomy (NCBI): domain Eukaryota; kingdom Metazoa; phylum Arthropoda; class Insecta; order Diptera; family Tachinidae; genus Thecocarcelia; species Thecocarcelia acutangulata. Next base: position 127,744,475 of record OU612094.1, on the reverse strand, counting down.
TGAAAGTTATTCATTAATTGACTTTTTCTTTGTTACTGACATAAGCTGCGTTGTGCAAAATACGCAATATCAAATGCCGGCTTTAAACTCTGCTCATGCCCTTACTTCGGTATCCTATCGTCTGGCCGTGGCCAAGAGTGAGCTTGAGTATTGGTATAGAGATTATAAAGCACTTGATTTAGATAATTGCCTCCTACAACTGTGTAATATCGATTGGTCGACCTTATATACATCTGTCAATATTGAGGAACAACTTGCATTTTATAACCAGACTGTTTTGGAAATATTTTGTGAGTATGTTCCGCTTAGAAAGTTTGTTCAGCGTAAACAAGATAAATGGATGAACTCTAAACATATTAGAGATGCTATGTCAAATAGAAACTTAGCTTGGCGGGCGTTTTGTGAAAACAGGACAGAAAGAAGCCGAAATTGTTTCAATAAATACCGTAACAAGCTTAAGGCCATAATTAGACGCGAAAGAATGAAAGCTTGTCTCAAGAATTTCGAAGGGTGCTCGCAACAGCAGATATGGATAAAGTTAAAGTCAAGTGGAGTTACGGGATATGAACAAAAGATATATGATTTTGATTTCGAAGAATTTAATAGTAGCTCTATTCTTCCGCCGGTAGGTCAAGGTATTACTATCCCTTCGAACGATAGATTTAATAATGATGGGTTTACATTTCGTAATGTAGATGAATTTGAAGTGTTTGTAAGTGATAAGGAGCAACTTGGATAGGAAATTGAGTACTGCTTTGGTTTTTTTAGATTTTAGTAAAGCCTTTGATTCGTTGAACCATGTTATGCTGTGTCGTAAACTGAAAGATCAGTTTAAGCTTGGCTCAGCGGCGGTTAAGCTTGTTTTTTCTTTTCTTGACAAAAGAGCTCAATATACACATTTCAGCGACAAAACGTCCTCCATACAAAATACTTATCGCGGTGTTCCACAGGGATCTATTTTGAGTCCGTTACTATTTATGATTTACATGAACGATTTGTTTAAGGAGGTAAAGTTTTGTAAGATGTATTGTTATGCTGATGATGTGCAATTGCTTTGTGATGATAATGGCTGTGGGACTAGTTATCTTCAGGATAAATTCAATGCTGATCTACGAAGTGTTATGAATTGGTCGGTTCATAATCAGCTGCAACTTAATCCATCTAAAACTAGAGCAATGTGGTTTTCACAGCTTAATGTTACTCCATGCCTTAGGTTGAACAATGAGTTCATAGAGTTTGTTGCTTATTATAAAGCTCTGGGAATTTTTATAGACAACAAGCTTAGTTTTGATAACCATTTAAACTATGTGACGTCTAAAGTTAACTTTGTGATTCGACGGTTATACAATACGGCAGTATATCTGCCGGAGCTAGTGAAGAAGCAAGTTGCTCTAGCGCTATGTTTACCTATTTTTACATATGGTCTGGAAATTTTTTCTGGTATGTCGCAATACAATTTAATGAAGCTAAAACAGTGTTTTAATAGAGTTGCTCGTTATATTTTCGGGCTTAAGTATAGAGATTTTAGGCACATAACGCCTTTCGTAATAAAGTTGTTGGGATGTGATTTTGATGACTATATAAAGTTGAGATTGCTTATTCAATTGTATAAAATTTTTAAATTTGGATCTCCGGCTTATCTTCTTCAAAGATTTAGTTGTGGTTCTTCAACACGTATTCATGCTCTGAACATTCCACTCTTTTCATCTATGGTAATGAATAGATCCTTTGTAGTTAGGGTTACGCGTTTGTGGAATCAGATAATTCCTTATGAAGAAAGGCAGTTTTCAAAATCCATTTCGAATTTTAAAAAAGTAATTAGGTCGAGACTTTAAATGTATTTTGCTGTTTTCTGTGAGCCACACTTTCAATAATAACTTGCTATATTGTTCTCATTGATAGTGCAGATGGGGGGGAAGTATTTTTGGATACTTAGAATTTTTTTTTTTAATATAACATAAATTATGCAATAAATTGTAAAATCATTTTTTGTTTGTATATTTAAATATATTTTACACCTATGTTTTGGTAATTAACTTCATGTTATTTTTTATATTATGGATTATAGCTAAATTATTTCTTAAGCCAATTTGGCCCAATGGGCTTATTGTTTTGATTGAATAAATAAATAAATAAATAAATAAATAAAAAAAAACAGTTCTGGTAATGAAATAAGGTTAGAAAAATATGGAAAATGAAAATGCCCGATATCGGACCATATATACCCGAGATATAGCCTAAAACGGGTGTTTCATGAAAATGTCCCGTAAGTAAACTTAAACAACTTTTTTTGCTCAAAGGCAGTTCCGGTAATAAAGTAAGGCTATATAAATATCGAAAATGAAAATTTCCGATATCGGTCCATATATAACCCAGATATAGCCTAAACCGCGGTTTTCATGAAAATGTCGCGTAAGTGAACTTAAACAACTTTTTTTTGCTTAAAAACAGTTCTGATAACGAAATAAAGTTATATAAATATGGAAAATGGAAATTTCCGATATCGGTACATATATACCGGAGTATAGCCTAAACCGCGTTTTTATACGTGACTATTGTGAAGGGTATTTTAGATTCGGCCCAGCCGAATTTACCACACTCTTACTTGTTAACAATGTAGATGTCATTTTTCACAATGTAAAATGCCTATATGTCGTCTGCTACCTCAAAAACATTGCGTCTGTAAAAAACATGAGCAAAGTCGTCTGACTACATTTCAAATATAGTGTGTTCTATTTTGTTATTTTTAAACATCGGACATTAGAACTCTATGCCTTGCGAACAATTCAGCAGCCGTTTTTGGGCGGTATAAGTAGTCGGCTTGAGGAAATTTTAATGCACTAATATTTTAATACGTTTCAAATAATTATTTTTTAAAATAATAAAAAGCATAGATTATGTCAAACGTAAATGTACATGTACATTTATAAGCAAATTTTATTTAAAAAAATTTTATTTTAAAAACCGTCTGTAAATATAAAAAAATTTGAAAGATGAAAAAATACATGAGAAATTACATTTAAAAAAACAGACGTAATAACATTTCGTCTGTGGGTGCCTTTACTTGTTGTGTTTGAATTTTTGTTTTGTAAGAAAAAAAATTACCATAAATCAATGCATTCAACAGTTTTTCTGTTTGCTTCTGTTGAAAAAAAATCAAAGTAAAAGACACATACATAGAAACAAAAGGTTTTCATAGAAAAAAAAACTAATGTGCAAATGTTAAAAAACACAATGGTATACATATAACAAAAACTACACTTGTTTCATTGCACTTTTAAATTAACTTTGTCCTTTAAATTAACATACAAAATATGTATGTAAATATATTTCACACTTATTTATACAACACACAATCGAAGCAACATCTAACGTTTAGCCGATTTTATTCAGTATTAAAACGAACGCGCAATATTTGATTTTACTCAGCATTGAGTTTTGTTGCTAGATTTTGGTTGATTACAAATTCAGATTGTATACTAGACTAGTTGATTTTACTCAGCGTTGAACTTTGTTGCTTGATTTTTGTTGATTACAAATTTTAGTGTATGAGTTAATCATGCAAAATCATGATTTTTGATGATCACTGAGTTGGTACACATATCGGTTATATACGAGTATGTTGGCAATATCAGCCGTTTTGGATTGTCAGTTTGTTTTTGACAGATAAAAAGGTTAGTCGTCTTTTGGTGTACTCTTTTTACTAAATGTACAAAATTGACCATCGTCAACAACGATCCAGATTTCCTCAAAAATGTCGTAACTGGTGACGATTTATGGGTGCATTGTTATGGCATTGAAACCAAAGCCCACTTATCCCAATGGGAGCGTCCAGAAGAGACAAGATCGAAAAAAGCACGTGAAATGTGAAGGTTTTGCTCACTGATTTCTTCGATTGCAATAGCAAAACTATTCGTAAATTCTACCAACAAAATACATGTTGATGTTTGTTGGTATTGTATTTATTGTAATTCTGCCACTACTTGTATAAAGCAGCCTTGGTTTAGTAAGTATTTTTGAAAATAATCTAGAAAATTTTTAAAAACAAATTTGTTTTCCTAACGAAGTTTGCTGAAGGAAAACGAAATATTGCAAAATAAAAAACAAAAAAATTTTTTAAAAAAGCATAAGATCTGAAGAGCTGAAGATAATGCAAATAATCGAAGAATATAAAGGTCAAAGCAACTTGGATAAAGATTTGTAAGTAATAAAATATGATGTTAATAAAAATGCAAAACACTTATGCTGGAAGGGAACTGATGAGAAGAAGAGTGCGTCGTGCTTGAGTGCAGCTAGAGCTAACGAAAGTAAAGTATTTCATATATTGTATTCATTACCATATTCATTTACATTTTTCTTTTTACAGCTGCTGTCATTTCTTTTAGAGAGGTGGAGGAGAAAGTTGTGAAAACCACAAAATCTTGTTTTCAGTTTGCCAAAGATAGATTAGAGCTCTGCAGGAAGTATGAGGGTAAACAAAATCAAATATTTATAAATGGAATATTTTATGAACTAATAAAAAGTATTGTCTGTTTATATTCTTAATTTGTTTAAAACATTACAAATATAAGCTTATAATAATAAGCATAATTATAAAACAATCTTTCGCAACCTTATTATATAATCAGACTTGTTGCTGCTAATTTGTCGACCCTTTTTTAAATTGTTAGTTGTTGGTTTTAGGGTTAAGTTTTCAATATTAAACTATTTTTAATAGTGTTCCCAACACTTTTCAAAGCTTACCCCTGGAATATTAACGCTATTTAATACTACGTACGCCGCAGCGACTTACACTTCTGCCTTAAAACACCATCTCAATTTTACGTGCTAGTTATTCTAGGCTAATGTTAGTAAGCTTACTACAAGTTATTTGATATCGTTTTGGTTTGGTGGGTTACATAGTTTTTACACATGTCTGTACCCAACAAACACTAAGGTTTGATTTCAAATTGAAAATGATTTTAAAACAAATGTTATCTCAAACGACAAACGTTTGAGACTGATTTCAATTCAAATTGAAAAACATAGTATTTTCAACAAAAAGGGGAAATTATTTTCAAATTGAGAAATACATTTATTCTCAACTTGGTTTCAAATGTAATTCTCCAATGTGGATTTTGATGTGGAATATAAATAAAAACAATTTTTTGCTTTACAAATTTATGTTTCTTTTGATTTATTTGCGATTTTTAATTTAATATTATTTTCTTAGTCTTGAAATTCTCGAAAGGACGATGTAGTTGGTTCCACTTGGCTCTAATAAATAAGGCAATGATTATTATTTCTTATCATTATTACTTATTATATCACTTTTTTATGTTTTTATTCATGTTTTACTTATTAAAACAAATTTTTTTCTCACATTTAATTGCATATTGCTCACAAACAAATCAAATTTATTAATCTTTTCCCTAATTCTTAAAATTTTTTCATAAATGATTTTAAAATGTGGATTTTTTTCCAATAAGTGCACTCACATTTGTTTTAAGATTAATATTTACAATCAAAATCAAATTGCCAAAACATTGAGTATCCAGTGTTTACATATATTCAAATGACTCTCAATTTAAATTCAAATGTTAAAATCGAACCATTGAAAAAGGTTGGAAAATTATAATTGATATCCAATGAAAAAGACATTTTATATCAAATCTTTGATTTCGTGTTTGTTGGGTATGTGTTTCAATTAAATACTTTCTAATAAATTTTCATCAACTTTGCTGCTGCTTTGATAAATAAATCCATTTTAAATTTATTTAATACGATTTAGTTGACAATTCTTTTTTATCATCTGCAATTTACTTATTTGTTTCTCATTTGTTTTGTGAATTCATTAAAAGAAAAATAAAGAAGATTATCTGCTAAATGCATTACATACGACAGAGACACATGTGTAGATACATATATCCTATTGTACATATTGCTATCAAATGGAAAACAAAGAACTATTTTAAAATTATTTTTGTCCTTGGAAGGCAACAAACCATTGTTTGTTTGCAGTTAAAATTCCTTCAGAGAAAATTGTAAAGTAAAGGCTCTTATGCAGCTCTAATGGAAATTCAGGTTTCTTGAAAACGTATTTATTCTATGTAAAAAATAAAAACTAATTAAAATTTGGATACGCGAATGCTTAAGTAAATTTTATTTTACTTGATAGACGACTGAAAAATTAAAAAAAAAATTAACGAGGAACTTTTTTTACTAGCTTACTACAGGGTGGCCCAGAAAGACCGAAGTGGTGTGAATTGCTTATAACTTTTTATTTAAGAGATATTTTTTTAATTTTTTTTTTTAAATACATTAAATTTATGGGGAATATTTTTGGATTAGTTATTAAAAATGATATCCCGCAAGTGGTGGCCATATTCTGCTTCGCACAAATGTGCTCTTTCCAACACATTTTCCATGACCTTTCGCAAAACTTCCGGTGGTATGTTGTTAATTTCTTCTCGAATATTGGTTTTTAACTCCTCAATAGTCTTAGGCTTATTAACATAAACTTTTCCTTTTAAATAGCCCCAAAGAAAACAGTCTGGAGCGGTTAAATCCGGGGAACGCGGAGGCCAATTAAAATTGCTGTTACGAGAAATTATTCTTTCACCAAAGATGTCGCGTAAAAGAGTCATTGTGGCCCTCGCAGTCTATGGAAACAATCCTATGGTGTGCAAAATTCGCTGCAGCGACGTCCTTGAGAGGCCCAGTTGTGACGAACGTCTCCTGGTTGATGTTTCTGGATCCTCCCGAATACTCTCCTGTACCACTTGAATATTGTCAGCCGTGTGGACAGTTCGGTGTCTGCCGGGACCAGGAAGGTTCCTTACTGCTCCTTGTTCTCGAAAATTTGCAACCAGACGGTTTATTGTTGACTGAGAGGGTGCAACCCGCACATTAAATTGACGACGGTATGCACGCTGAGTCAACACAATGGACCGTTGATTTGAAAAGTAAATTTCAACAATTTGGGCACGTTGTTCAATTGTGTATTGCTCCATTATAAATTATCCAAGTCTTCTTTACAAAATACTGAAAAGAAAAGAAAAAAAAAATTATAATAAAAAAGTTATAAGGAATTCACACCACTTCGGTCTTTCTGGGCCACCCAGTACTTTTACAGCTTACTCTTTCCTTTCTGTGACGTTTTTATTTGATTGAATATACAGGGCTGTTCTGCAAATCACTTTTTGTCAAAGTGATTTCAAATCACGCAAAAGGTGTTCTGCAAACAGAAAATATTCAAATCACGTGATTTTAAACCGGTTAGCCAAATGGTTGGCTTTTTGATATCACTTGGTTATTTTCTCTGCGTTTTTCAATACAAATTAAATAAAACTACTTTTATGTATTTAAAATGATGTGTTGTTTGTTGATTTTTGTAATAAAATTAAGTTTTATTCACACAGAAACATAAATATTAATAAAATTATTGCCACTGCTTGTTTTCTGAGAAATTGTTTTGCTTTGTTTACCAATAGTAGTGATTTACATTTTCTCTTTAGCAGTCAGCTGGTTTATTTTTTTACTTAATATTCACTTTTTATTGTAGTTAAGAATATAAAACTATAAATAAACAAAACAAAAATGTATAAATAGCTGTTTTTTCGTGCTTTAGACAAATTAAAAGCACGTCGAAAACCATAAAATCACGTGATTTGCAGAACAGCTTCAAATTGTCTGCGTGCTTTCAAAACGGTTCGTGATTTGAAAGCACGCCGTTTTCAGAACAGGCCTGATAATAAAATTTAATTGATGTAATTAAACTTTGAATATTTTTCAATATATTTTTAGTTAGAAATCCAAATTTAAATAAATTTTAATTAGCTGGTTTAATCCCATTTATTTTAATCCCATTTATTTTTCTTTGTAATTACGCATACAGGAATAGCTACTAAGTTTGATACCTAGAGTTTCATGTGAACTGGATACTGGCCTTCAGTTAGAAAATAAACTAAAATATGTATTTTCTTCATATAAAGGTAATTTCCTAAAATCAATTATAGTTTTTATACAAAAACTAATTTAATATTGCCAAAAGTGTTGTGTAAATATAATTCAAATTGGTTTGGTGGAACTGCTGGAATCAAATCTTTTGCACCACAATTTTTAGAGTAAATTAAAATATAGATTTTTTTTCTTTGTTTATCTTTAAAAATTTATTATTTTAAAGAGTTAATGGGAGCGTGAGTGTAACATGGCGCTAAGTAAAGAGGTCATCATTTCCATTTCCGCCATATCCGCCCATCATCGTTGAACAATTTAATTTTAGAAAACTTTTCCACAAAAGTTGAAGTCAGCTTTAAGAAATATTCAGCCTAATTACAAATAAAAATTCGGTGGCAGTTTTTTCACTTTTCTCCAGTTATGAACAAAAATCACATATTATGTTTTTTTATTTTTTAGTTCTCTCCGGAAAGGAAATTAACTCTTCAATTCCTAGGTTCAAGTTAACAAAAATTGTGCTTTTCTATTTAATCTGAATTGAGAAAAATACTTTAATTGAGAAATAATTTCCGAGACGGAAAAACTCCGTGAGAAATAAATTCCGTGATTCATAATTGGGCTGATTGGTTTTATAAAAGAGTGATGAGAATACTTCGGAACATTTAACAATAACATGATTGTTTAATAACAAATATTGTATGCTTCACTGGTATGTTTGTTTGTGAGTTTGCAACTCTCGAAAGCCATACAAACTCGTATGTAGGTATATAAAATTGTATACAGAGTAGCAAAAATTAAAGCTGCCGTATTGCTTCCGGGGAGGTGGGGGATGATAATGATTCCTGAAGCTAATTTTGTGCGCTCCCAAAAACTCGGAACCACTTCTCTAACCGGTTTGAATCCAGTTTTTCATACTCGGTGCATGTTTTTGCCGTGAAAAGTGTATCCGAACTATTAACGGTCATTTTGGACCCGTATATGGCACATTCCATTTTGATGTTACATTACATTTGTACGATAATATGTTGAAAAAAAAATTGTTACGAATAAAATCGCTATGTTTATTACTGAAATTGCGGCTACGGATAGAAATTATGACATTTCCCAATATCAGATTGGACGATATATTAGCTAACAATGAAGCAGATAATATATCTCGCACTACTGCAATCCATTTGTCCGCACAACGAGTTCAGTAAACGGAAGCAAACGCAATGCAGAGGACAAAGGACCACCATCTACAACTCTAACTAGTCTTTTCAGAATATGTACAATATGATTATGAACGAAGAAAACCTATCCCTGGGTATGTGGATATTTCCTCATCTGATGCACTGGTCTACTCAACCCATCCGTGCGGTGATGAATACTTTTACATGTAGCTGGTCAATATTGATGGCACGACTTCATTTCAAAATCTGCGGACCGTAATTGGAGCGAATGCCACCTAATGACTTACAGCTTAAGGTTGGATCAGTAGTTACGATGCTAAGTAACCTGAATTGGCCAACGCTATGCAATGATACTAGATTGGTTGTTTAAACGCGGAAGGCACACGCTATTAAAGTAAAGATAATAATAGGAAAGTTTAAGGAGTAATAAATGCTTATTCCTAGAATACCTACGACATCAACTAGTTTAAAAGTGCATGAGTTAGAATTTCAGTGTTTTTGGTAGAAAAACTAAAAATGTGGTTTACTATCCAACTTTGCAATGAGATATTTTTCACTCTTCCTTTTTAAATTAATTATTATTATATAGTTATACTAATAATCCAATTAGAAGAATTTTTTAAGCAAAAAGTTGAGAGAAAATATTTCTTTGCACTGAAATATTTGTGTTATTGTATAATTTTAAGCAATTCTGTACAATAATTATTTAACAGCTTACTAGAAAAGTCCGGGTGGTCAGCTAATTTTTTATAATTATTTATCTACAGTATTTAGTTTTAGAATTATTAATATTATAAAGGTGCAAATGTTGATTTACATTTCTGATCATTTTTTATATTTTTTATTTTGTTTCTTTTCCTGCCTTCAAGTTTTGATTAACATTTCAATCAACAAGTTTTGATCAGTTAAATTTAACAGCAACTTTTCCATTAAATAGTGTTGGTTAAGAATTAATTATACATTATAAAATATAATTTTGCCTTAAAGTACTTAAAGCCTCAATTAGAATTTAATCAGACTTCGTGTAAATGGCCTTAAATAACAATAATAAATTAACAATATTTTACTGGGGTCAAATGGAGGCAACAATACAATCTATTTACGCCGTTAAAAGTCTATATAAGACAAACAAGTTTAATAACCCACCCTAATATATAACATGTATAAAAACAAATTGCAAAAGAAAAATGCATCTCTCTACACAAGGCGAATTCATACAGGTGAATGCAAGGTGCATCACTAGCGCAGGTGACAATTTTTTATTTAAAACGACCGGTAGTGTCAAAAGTTGTTTATGTTTACATAAAGTGAAGTGAAAAAGTAAAAAAGTGCAAAAAAGCAATAAAGAAGTTTTCAAAAAGATTTTAATTGCGTAGAAGCTATTTATGATTATACAAAATAAAGTGAAAAAATAATATTTTAAACGGTTTGAAAATGTGCAAAAGAAACAATAAAAAAGGTTTCAAAAATATTTTAATTCCTTAATATGCGTTGCTGTCTGCTATGTAAAAAGAAAAATTCTACTGTTTATCGACTTTCCTCGCTTCAAAAATAATTTAGTTGCTTAAAATACGTTAAAAACAATTTGTGAAAATAATAATCAACAATTAATTTCCGTTATATACATTTTTTCTTTCTTCATTTTCCTCTGTTTTGTAAACATGTTTTTGACATTATGGTGGAATTTTTAAACAAAATATTATTTATCTAGTAGAGCAACTCTAATGCTGCCACCTAATAATTGCACCATGGGTGAATGCAAGCGGAAAGGCGAATTCGGTACTATGTATTTTGTTATTGTAAAATATATCGTGAATATCAAAATCTAAATTCGCCTAAGATTGTTCAGCTGGGAAAAAAATTTATATAAACGTTAAATATAAACTTTTATAATTGTTTGTAACTGAAATCACAGATTATATTAGTTTTTCACTTTGAAATTCACACAAATTCTTGCAATTGCACTAAATCATACAAAAAAAATCTTCAGATTAAAATGGCACGAAAAAGTTTGTAAACAAAAGAAAAAAAAATTGACAGTCTCATTGGAAAAAACGCGAGAAGCAAAAAATAATCACCTGTGCTGTTAAGTTCACCTAGTAATGAATTCGCCTTGTCTCTACACATGTAAATATCGAATTGGTCAAGTACAAGTATACGTTTACCCCTTTATATTCCTCTCTCCCTTCCCATCACCAAAGTTAGAATTGTAACGACAAAACTTGTACAATGTAAACTGTGACAAACAGAATTATCAATTTAGTCGGTGAATTTAATATAACTGATATTTGTGTTCTCCCTTTTTTTTGTGTTGCACCTGCGTCATTTGATTGTTCCTTTTTTCATGCCTCTAAAAAATTGCTTAAGCATTAAAAATAATTATTTACGCAATTGACTACAATACTGTGAACAGAGAATAATTAGCAACTGTCAAAAAACTTGTTTCCATAAATTAAATTAAAATAAACTGCACTGCAGCAATTATTTGTAAAAATGAGTTTTACTAAACATATATTTTTTAACTTGTCCATTTTGTACGAAGTCAATGGTCAGTTAAACTTTTTTCTTCTTGACAACATAAAGTACTTTTTGGCATTAATTTAGATAAATGATGTTTTTAGTTTCTTGCAAGTATGTTGAAAACAATTTTTGAAGAAAAAAAAAAAAGAAAACCTCCAAAGCAAAAAGAACATTAAAGGCAAGAATATGGAATAAATGTTCAATCCAATAATTTTTTACATACTGGCTTTCGACTTTCAATGTGATTTTATAGCCAATATTGTTAAAACCATTTTTTTGCAAGTTTTTTTTTACCCCAATTACTTTTTTATGATAAATGATGTGTTGAGAAGGAATTTGAAGCGTAGAAATTTGCAGTAGACTCGTTTAATATTTTTTTTTCTTTTTCTTTTTCCTCTTCTTATTCTATTCTCCACTTAAAAATTTCCCCAAAGTATGCTAATAGTCGAAGTGTATATAACAATGTATTTAAATTGGGAAAGGGAAAGGTTATATTTATACCCACTTGACCAGTTCTGCAGAAAATCGTGCAAGTTAAAATCGTGTGAAATATTTTCAGCCACATTGGACTAAAAATGGTGACACAGTAAGCAAAATACTAAAAGAACGGTATTTTTAGGAATGGCAAAAGAAAAATAAAACAAATAATATTCGAATTACTTTCGCATTGTCTTTAATCCTAGGGGGTAACTTACCAAATTTTCTTTTTCGAACCATTCTTAGGCATCGTCAAGTTTTTTTCTGCATTTTATTCGCCATTTCTCAGTTTCAAACCAACTCAATTTGAGCCATGAAAAGATACACAATCGATCGACGTTAGGCTTATTATGAAAATGGGCGTTCAAACCAAAATACATATCGTGCACTTCATGATTTTTCTGATAAATTTATTCATCCAAATGTGCATACACGTAGAAAAAAAATATATGGTTGCCATGACAATATTCTAAGGGCAGCATACTATTGTTGAAGTGTATGGTTGGCGTTGATAATATCATATTGTCACATTTGAAATGTTATTAATATACTTCACTACCTTACTATATTTTGGCATAGATATTTTTATCATAGCTCACCATATTAATTAAAAATAGAGCATCTTTGGATAAACAATACTATTTTATTTATACTATAATATCTGTGTCATATAATATACGCTCCGCCTGTGAAATAAGTTACCTGCTGACGTGTTTCCTGTCCAAATGTTCACAAATACTACTCCCTCTTTCCTCCTCCTCACAACCTATTTTCCTAGTTCTGGTACAATGCACTGCATATGTAGGGGTCATCCCCTGAGCACTGGTAAAAGTTAAAAAAAAATAATAATAATATTAGAACATTTATTAAATTATTTTTAATAAATGTAAATACGAGTAATTAAAAATAATTTGCTAAAAATTGTAGGGTTCCACAAATGCAAATGATGTCAATTTCAACGGACTCTAGCATCTAATAGCTGAAATAAAAATAATGGCATAATTGAAAATTATATATAACCATATTAATAGGTTTAAATCTAACATAATCTGGTTATTCTCAACCATAGCATAAATTGTCATTAAAATTCTTATGGTTGTAACAATTGTATGATTCTGCACAGCCACCACATAGTTGGCCGACAGTGTGGTTGACTTTGTTATAGTTATATTGATTACAACATCCGTACAAATAAAAAATCTTAATATAGTAACATACCTTCCAATTTCTACAAACTCTCTATAATTGCATAATTTTAATTTTAAGGTTTTTTCTTTTTTGTTGTTTTTTTTTTCTTGTACACACACAGGATTGAATTTTTCGAATTATACGATTAGAATTCTTTTATTTTGTATATATACTTACTGTGACTATTGGGACGCTGGTGTCCCGTAGAAATTTACTGATGGGACTACCTTGTCCCAGGACATTTTTCTTGTCCTGGTTATCCTTTAGTTAAACGCACCGTAGAGAATATTATTTGATCCAATATCAACTAAATGCATCAAAAAAAAAGTATGTACTTAAAGGGTTAAATGCTGTAGTTTTTTATTAAAAACAATCATTAATTGTTTTGCTATATTTTACCCCATTAAAATATATATTTTATTCAAAAACGAATAATATTACTACCTGACGATTTTTCGACAATTTGCAATAATCATATTCACGATTTTTCCGCCGAGTTTGACGATTTTAAACCAGATTTATCTTACCCTGCATATGTTTAGTTCAGACTTTGAATATAGAGTTTTACGGCCGTATGCAAAAAAACTTAACAAAGCTTGGTAAGCAATTGTTAAGAAAATTTTCCTAACGTTATATGCAAAAACGATTGTAAGCTTACCATCTGTTTGGGAAGCTAACGTTAACTTTAAATATTTTAAAGTTGATATGGGCACACTTTACCTGTACGTTAAAATGACATTTAAGATCTTTGTTTCCATTTCTCTTGAAAAGCACTATTCACTGAAAATTCTTAATAAAACTAACATACTATTTTTATTACATAAAGAAATTAAAACATTACAATGTATATGAATAGAAAATATTAATTTTGAAAGAGCAATATGAACAACAAATATGTTAGTGATGCACTTTCAGTCACACGAATAAAACGCAAACGATATTCGAATAATAAAGATATTTTTAGTAAGTAATCATATTCTCAATTTCATTAATATACTACATATTATCTGTTCATTATTTATTTAAAAGGTAAATACAGGAAATGTTTGTCAAAAATGTGTTATTTTATGTAATAATAATATTTTTTTTATTTTTTTGTTTTTCGATTTTCGAATAAAAAAAATTACAACTGAACATAACAGCACCGCCAGAATAAAACAATTAAATTCCTTACTACATTTAATAGTTAACGTACTGTTTTTGCATAGACTTTTTTAACAAAAGTATGGTAGTGTTAATGTGTGTGGTAACTAACGTATACGTTAAAACTCAAGTAAGAATTTTTTTTGGATATGGCCCTTAGTGTTCATACACAATTCCGAAATTTGGCTAATGACGTTGCCAAGTGGGACAATTTATTTATGCATACTCTTATATGTATGTATAAACGTCCTACTACATCCTATTTCGAGTACGTATTCTAATTTTTGCTTTTTTCCAATTTAATATTTGCATAATTTTCCATATTCGCATGTTTCTATGAATAAACAAATAGTCCCTAAATGTTGACCTCCTTTTTTACATTTTCTTCCGTTTCTTCAAACAAATGATCATTACGGTTGCCGTTTAAAATGTTTATTATCTTATACTTTAACAAAATTTTACAATCTTTATTTAGCAATCTTTTTAAAAATGCTCGTATATTAAATTTAGGGAAACAAAATTGAAAAAAAAAACATTTTGGAAGTTGAAATACTTTTTAAATAACTTTTTACAGGGGTCATTATTTAAGTAGGAAATTAGAAAGTAATAAACGTTTTCTGTTCACATTCAAATGAAAGAAAATTGTAGAATTGAGCCTAAACGTTTTTTCAAAACACATGTGAATGATTTTCAGAAGCATATCAAAATTATTATAGCTTTTCATGATTGAGCAAATAATGAAGGTAGTTTAGTTCTAAATAACTTATAAAAAAAGTAAGTTATAAAATTACATATTGAACACTCTTTTTTTTAGCGAAAGAAAGAATATAATATTATTCTAATTGCAATATGAACAGTATTTAACGTCAAACAATTTAGTTTTATTCACTATATTAGCTTCTAGCATTGATACCAATCAATATATTATAAACAGCTTGTTATCTATGTTAAAGATTTGTCTTCATGCCCAGGCTAGTTCTGGAATGTCACAACAGGCTAAATGAACTGGCAAGCCACAACCAGGTTAACCTGATGTGGGTGCCGGTACATGTGGGGCACTATGGCAATGAGATGGCAGAGGAGCAGAGGAGACTTTTATTGGCCACACGCCAACATTTGGCTTCAACAAGAACCTCCTTAATGAGAAAATGAAGAAATGGGCGGAGTCCATTGGTGAACAATATTGGAACGAGACAGCTGGTCTTGAACATTTCCCAGAAATTTCTAAACTTTGATGCAAAGAGGGCCGAGTGTGCTCTAAAACTGGACAGGAAAAGCCTCAGAACACTGACAGGCACACTTACAGGTCATTATACCTGCCTAAAGCGCCTGTACAGGATGGGCATTTTCAACCCAGACATTTGCAGAAGCTGCGGTGAGGAAGAGGATACAATGGAGCGCTTGATCACCCATTGTGGTGCTTAAAGACCCAGACGGTACAGGTTGCTACAAGCGCATACGTTGAGTGAAGGGGACTTACTATCAATCCCAGTGAAGGAGATAGTTCGGTTTCTTGACGTACTTAATAGCTTGTACTAGAATAGCTCCTATGAAATGTCGATATATAGACAGCTGGGAAACATAGAAAACAAGCTGTCTATATTTAACGTCAATAAAAAAATTTCAGAAGTATAAAGAGTTTTTACTATTGTATTTTTACTGCCTGTCAGTTGAAATTAAATAACATTCTTGTTTTAATTTTGTTTTTCTTGTACATTATTCACTTATTTTGGGGACTCAACCAGTGACCCTTTTAAACCGGTTTTTGCTTTGTCATAATAAGAGGGGGAATAATGCTCAAATTCAATTAGCTCACAAACGAATTTAATACGGATGAATTTAATATTTAATATTTCAAAGAGTTAGTCTTTTTCGTTCGCGAATTTTATCCATAAAATTTGTGAGCGAATTTAGAAAGCAAAGAATGAATAAATTCTGCTCATGAATTTAAAAATAAAATTCGCGAATTATTCCCGAACAAATAATGAAAACTATCAAATCATATTTTGGTTCAAAAATCATCAAAAACGTATTAAAATTATCATTCGGACAACACTACAAAACATAAAGATCTCTCATTATGCTCAGTTATATATTTAAAAGAATATTTCTTTCTTTGTTCTTCTTGTTTTTAAAATTCTGCACACGAATTTTAATTTAAATTCACGAACTTTATTTTTATATTAGCGAGCAAAATTTTATTTTAAATTCTGGAATTCATCAGTTTTTTTATACCCGTCAGAAAAATGTACAATTTTCATTTCCGACCCTATAAAGTAAACATATTCAGAATCAGCATTGATAGAAAATTTGGTTAAGCGATGTCCGTCTGTCCGGCGTTGAAATACCTTCTTTTACCATTTCTTTATCCCGTCGATTCAAGGGTCTGCTATCGAAATTCAATAAAATTGATTCACACATAGCAGAAATATGTCCAAAATTCCGAAAAAAAAACTTTCTTGCAATTTTGTGTGAAAATTTTTGATATAAAAAAATGGTTTGTTCTACTTCAAACTTCTCACAATTATTAAACCTGTCTCTTAAAAGGCAAAAAAAAAATGTTTCCCCCGGTATCGGTATACCCGAGATATGGCCTAAGTCAATTTGTTAATGAAAATGACGCATAAGCGAACTCAGACAACTTTTTTTTGCTTAAAAGCAATTCTGCTAATATAAGAAGGGTACAAAAATTTAGAAAACGAAAATTTTCTATATTGGTCCATATATACCGATATATAGTCTAAACCGATTTTTTTATTCTTGGTCCAGTACTCAGGGGATGACCTCTACATATGCAGTGCATTGTAGCAGAACTAGGAAAATAGGTTGTGAGGAGGGGGAAAGCGGGAGTAGTGTTTGTGATCATTTGACTTGAACTTTCCAAGGTTATAACAGAAGACAGGAAACACGTCTGGAGGCAACTTATTCCATAGGCGAAGCGCACGCTGAAAAACAGATTCTCTCCGTAATGCTATTTCCCGGGCAATCGACCCCATATGGATAAAAATGGATAAGCCCTGTACTGTGAACGCGTGTTACGTATAAATGTGCGAGTTTTGGGAACAAAATCCCTAATCTCGTCCGAGCAAAACCCATTATAGAAACGACAGAACAGAGTAACGCATCCTACACTGCGTCGATGCTGCAGTGAGTCAATAGAGTTGGATACCCTTTTGTCACCGATAAGCTTCTTCGCCTTCTCCTACACACAGTCGGGTAACCCCCAAAAAGACTTTGGGGCACCAGCCCAAACATGAGAGTTATATTCCATTTTTGGTCGGATATAGGTGGTATAAATAGTAAGGAGATCGGATAGAGTAAAGTACATCTTCCACCGTTTCAAAAAGCTGAGGCACATGAATAATAAAGATAAATTATGGATTTTTATTTGAAAAACTTAAAATCTGAATAACTGAAAGTTGTGAAGCAATATGTTCTATATGTATGTCCTTGAGAGCACTATTAGTAAGCTTCTGTGCCTTTTCCCCTGCACTACCATCAATGCTATTCAACATTAGTCTTTTGTTACAAGCAATTTCCTTCAGCCCTCATTAAAAAACAACATTATTTTGTTCATACATTTGTTTTATTTAATTATACACAAAAATATCTGCAAACAATATTAAATGTAAATTTAAGTTAAATAATTCATATTTCTTAATGAGAAGAATATAAAAATTAATACTGGATTGTTTGAGAAAATTTACAACAATAGTGCACTTGTACTTGATTATGTAGAAAATTAAAGCATATAAAAATTTGTCATTCTTTTATAAAACTAATTGACATTAACACTAATTTTAGTCACGAATATTATTTTTCAAAAATAAAAAAGATATGTATATACCTGTGTACCTGATCTGCATCAGCAGCTACCATGATGGTGGATATATTACATGGGGCGAACTAGTGAATGGCTCACTAGTGCCCCTAATTTGGCTAGCAAGGCCAAATGGGCCACTACACATAGCCTACAAAGTGTTGCCAGAACATTTTGTCGAAAATTCTTCACTTCAGAGCTGTTTTTAAGAAAAAAAATTTGTTTCATGGAAAAATCGGTTAGAATACTATATCTCGGGTATATATGAACCGATATCGGAATATTTAATTTTCTGTGTTTTAGTAACCTTCTTTTATTACTATGGCTTAAGTTCGCTTATGCGACGTTTTCATGGAAAATCAGTTTATTCTATATCCCGGGTTATATGGACCGATATCGGAAATTTTCATTTTCTGAGTTTTTATTACTACTTTTAAGAAAAAAAAAATGTATTTAAATTCGCTTACGCAACATATATCGCGGATACATATGGACCGATGTCAGGGAAAATTTTTCTTTTAAATTGTAATCGCCATGCTTCTAATATTAGGTTTGAAGCAAAATGAAAAAAAAAGAAATTTTAAATTTCATACAAACTTGCCCAAAAAATTGCACTTTTTGGAATTTTTGATATATCTCAGTTATGCGTGAACCGATTTTACTGAATTTCGATAGCAAATGCATGAATCGATGGAGTAATAGAATTGTGAAAGAAAAAAGTTTCTATGTGTAATGGTTTTCTCAGAAACGACATTTCAATGGCCGACAGACGGACATCTCTTAATCGACTTTTCTATCAATTCTGATACAGCGCATCAGCAAGTGTGCCCAGCCATATGCGCTTGATACTCAATTGTTTTTGTAAATGCGCTTAGCTATAAGGCTGTGCTCTTTAATACACAAATACTGTGCTCACAAACAACTTCGTCTTTTATATTTTTTTCGTTCTTCACCGCACACACACAAAAGCAAAGCAACAACACTTTCGCACGTTTTGTTGATGAACATTGACGACAGCGATTATCAGTGCGAACTTTGTTTTTGTAAACGTTTTGCTTTTTACGACAAAAAATATTATATAACAAGTAAGAGTGTAGTATATTCGGCTGGGCCGAATCTAAAATACGATAGTCACGAATATGTATAGTATATTAAAAATGTGACCTGAATATGCTCGGTTATATATGAACCGATATCGGAATTTTCTATTTTCTGTATTTTAGTAACCTTCTTTTATAACGAGAATTGCTTTTCAGCAAAAAAAAAAATGTTAATGAAAAAATCGGTTCAGGCTATATCTAGGGTATATATGGACCGATATAGAAAATTTTAATTTTCCATATTTATATAACCTTATTTCATTACCAGAACTGCTTTTAGCACAAAAAAGTTGTTTAAATTCGCTTACGCGATATTTTCATGAAAAACCCGGTTTAGGCTATATCTCGGGTATATATGGACCGATATCAGAAATTTTAACTTTCTCTATTTTCGTAACCTTCTTTTATAATAAGAACTGGTTTTCAGCAAAAAAAAAATGTTATTGGAAAAATCGGTTCAGGCTAAATCTCGAGTATATATTGACCGATATCGGAAATTTTCATTTTCCATTTTTATATAACCTTATTTCATCACCAGAACTGCTTTTGAGCACAAAAAAGTTGTTTAAATTCGCTTACTCGGCATTTTCATCAAAAAAAAGGTTAGGCTATATATCCGGTATATATGGGCCGCTATTGGAAATTTTAATTTTCCATATTTATATAACCTTATTTTATTACCAGAACTGCTTTATTTTATTACCAGAACTGCTTTAAGGTGAAAAAAGTTGTTTAAGTTCGCTTACGCGGCATTTTCATGAAAACCCCGGTCTAGGCTATATCTCGGGTATATATGGACCGATATCGGAAATTTTCTTTTTCCATATTTATATAACCTCATCTTATTACCAGAACTGTTTTTAAGCAAAAAAAGTTTTTTAAGTTCCCTTACACGACATTTTC
Organism: Thecocarcelia acutangulata; assembly: GCA_914767995.1. Lineage (NCBI taxonomy): Eukaryota > Metazoa > Arthropoda > Insecta > Diptera > Tachinidae > Thecocarcelia > Thecocarcelia acutangulata. The sequence continues at coordinate 127,724,214 of OU612094.1, read as the reverse complement.
ATGAAAAACACGGTTTGGGCTATATCTCGGGTATATATGGACCGATATCGGAAATTTTCATTTTCGATATTTATATAACCTTATTTTATTACCAGAACTGCTTTTAAGCAAAAAAAAAGTTGTTTCAGTTCGCTTATGCGACATTTTTATGAAAAACCCGATTTGGGCTATATCTCGGGTATATATGGACCGATATCGGAAATTTTCATTTTCGATATTTATATAACCTTATTTTATTACCAGAACTGCTTTTAAGCAAAAAAAAAGTTGTTTCAGATCGCTTACGCGACATTTTTATGAAAACCCCGATTTGGGCTATATCTCGGGTATATAGAGACCGATATCTTAAAAAAAAATTTTTTGTCTTTTAGTCACTTTGCTTATTAAGTGTGTGAAGTTTGAAGCAAAACAAACATTTTTTTTTTTTTGTCAAAAATTTCCATACAAACTTTCAAAAATGCATGGCTTTTTTCGGAATTTTGAATATATCTCAGCTATACGTGGACCGATATTACTGAATTTCAATAGCAAACACATGGCAATATGGAGTAATAGAATGGTGAAAGAAAAAAGTTTCTATGTCTAATGGTTTTCTCAGAAATAGTATTTCAGCGACCGACAGGCGTACAGACGGACATCGCTTAATCGACTTTTCCATTAATTCTGAATCAGAATATATATACTTTATAGGGTAGCAAAAAAAACTGTAAAAATTACAAACGGAATCACAAACTTATATATACCCTTTACATTTTTGTGAAGGGTATAAAAATAGTTTTTCCTTATATGCACTGGTGTTTACTCTTTCATATAGAACTTGTGGGCGGGCACCACTGCTTTAGAGGGTCAGAAATGAAAATTGTAGAAATTACAAAAGGAATCACAAACTTATATATACGCTTTACATTTTTGTGAAATATAAACCTTAAGCAAGCCGATTTTTGCTAACCCATTTTACATCAGCTCTTAGTAGACTCTCAATTTTGTTTAGATATTTTTTCCCAAGCTGGTCACAAGCAATCCAGTCAACTCGTTTCAGCTTGACGTTGAGTTCTGGGATACCCTGTGTATCTATTTATCTCTTCTGTATTCTCTTCAATAAAATTTGATTTCAATTCCTGGCTAATAACTATGCAAGGAAAGAAAAATAAATTTAATTTCAGTTTCAGCAAGTTTTTGTTTCACAAACTACGTGCTTCAAGGATTTGTTTTTGTATTTTTCCATTGTTACTGTTATTTTTTCTAACCTTTTTTCTTCTTACTTATTTGACAGTAAACTTTTTCTTCTTGCTTTCACAAATTTCACGTTTAACATTCTCTGTTCCGATGTCAGTTTAAAAAGGGAAAGCCACAATAACAGGAAAACATCATTAGAAAATAAAATTTAATTTTTATGTCATCCAAAAGGGATTTGAATTGCCAATAAAAATCTAAAGTTTCTTTCTTTCATTCTTTCTTCCTTCATTCTTTAAATCTCGATTTTATCTTAAGGTTTTTCTTACTTTCCACGATTTGTTTTGGGGTTCGTTAAAAAAAAAATGTGATGTGGTATTTAGTGCGTGACTCTGGTTGGCTCCTTTATTAAAAGGTAATGAAATTAAAGATTTATCGTGTTAAAAACAACGTCAGCATAAATTTTTTTATTTTTTTCGTTAACTGACTTGTATGGAAACGATTGTGTTTAAAAGATTAGAAATCATTTACATATTTTAAAGCAAACTGTTGTAAACAGGATCTTTGAAACCATATCCGTTGAATTGATTGATGTATCGCTAGTCGTAGTGATTTGGGGAAATTTATGCCAACTGCTGCAGTCCACCCGTATCATGCTGAAGTACATAATTGTACGAAAATATTACTGCAGTCCGAGAGACTGTACAATAGAATCTAAAACAGCCTATTTTCAATCGCATACAAGAACTCAGGGGTCTCATCACCGCATACGATATCGAATTAACAATCGTATTGAATAATATATCGTAATATTATTCAAAACGATTGTTAATTCGTAAATATAATGTCAAACTATTCGTAATATCGGCTGGTGAAATTTTAAGGGCCGATGTAGAATGTAAACCACACGCCAAGTTTTTTCTACATTTCATTTGCCATTTTGCAATTTCAGACTAACTCAATTTGAACCATAGAAAGATACAGTCGGGCAACGTGCTAAAGTTATTCAGACTTATTATGACAATAGGCTTTCAAACCAAAATGCATAGCGTGCACTTCATGATTTTTCCGGTAAGTTTAACTATACAAATGTGCATAATATCGGGTAAATCGTGCAAAAATTTGAGCAAACCGGGTCTGTAGCAGGTGTGAAAACACCAGTGCATGTTCGTATAGCTCGTTCTGCAGAATATATTAGTGTTATTCGCGATAGTGTACTTGAAGAGCCGTTCAGCTATTGAGTCAAGAACTAAAGCCTCTTTATCATTCCATGTGTCGTCAATGGTCAGAATGGTAACAAGAAATGACAACAGTTGATAATCGATTTTCGATGAATATCATCTTGAGTCATGAGACACATTTCCATCTCAGTAGATTTAAAATAAGCACAGTTGCCGCATTTGGGCGAATCATACTCTAAGAGTGTCTGTTTGGTGTAGTTTACGGGCTGGCGGCATCATCGGGCCGTATTTTTTCCAAAATGAGGCCGATCAAGCAGTTACTGTGAGTGGTGTTCGCTATCGTGAGATGATAACGAAATTTTTATAGCTCAGATTGGAAGATAGGGATGTGGATAATATGTGGTTGCCATACAGCTAACGAAACAATGGCTATTTTACGCGACAAATTCAATGGCCGTGTTATATCACGTGGTGGCGATCTCAGCTGGCCGCAATCAAAAATCATGTGATTTGACACTGTTGGACTTATTTCTCTGGGGTTATTTGAAAGAAAATGTCAATAAGACAACAGTATTAGGGAAAAGGTTAAAACTTTGGAAAATCAAAGTTAATGAACAAAAATGTACTCACGTGTCAAAAATCTCATAAGATATCTATCTCACAAAATCCAATAAAACTTTTAAGATATATCATACTTATCATATATTTGAAACTCCCCTTACAGGCAGGAGTTATTTTGACTTTGAGTTTTTAATTTTGTTCTAAAACTCATTTCAAATTTAATTTTCATTTAATTCTCTTTATTAAGAATGTGTAATTAATTGTAAAAAAAAGCCAACATTATTTTTGGGCAGCCATCATCAATGATCATGCAAAACTGTTAATGGATTTTAGATTAATTAACATATTTGCAAGTCATATGAATTGTTAAAGCAGGAATACCTACACCCTTTTCATTTTTATTTAATTATGTTTCAATATACTTACATTGTTCAGTTTAAAAAAGTATGTTTAAAGTAAAGAAAAAAATTTGTTTACATTTCCAGATTGCAGGCGAACCATCCCTTCAACCTCTATTTAATAAAACAAATTTTAAAATACTGCGTTCGGGGAGTTCCCGTACGAAAGCAATACATTTTGGTTACAAAACGTGTTTTTTGTTGAAACGCTAGTAATAGTAACGAATAAAACAAATGTCATTCTTGCCGGTTGATTACTAATAATTTATTTCTTCTCACATTTCTTTTTATACCATAAAATAAAATAAAAAATGTTGGTTTGGCCTGAATTTTAGTTTGTTTACAACTGCACGCAACGCAGTCTGGAAATACGTAAGTAAAATTATATACAATATTTAGTTGTTAGATTCCCAATCACTTAAAGTTTTGCAGTTTAATATTTCAATCGATCTAATTATGCATGATTTTGTTAAATTTATTAAGTATTGCAATAATATAAGTGACTTTTTTTATCGAGAAGTACATTTCCGTTGTTGTTGATTAAAAAAAATTCATAGGTGTGAATTTTGGGTAAGTTATTGTTGTTGTTCTGGGCGATGATGTAATTGTTGTTGGTGACTGTTTTGTTGACTTCCCAGCGGCCAAAGTTTCGCTTACAGAAGCGATGATCCGATGCACACTTGTAGGTTAGTAATGCACACCATCTCATATACAAACCTAGTATACATTTTCATACACATTGCCGCATTTGTAGAGTGAACGCCTACCACCTGCACACAAAGTAAGCGAGCTAGTGTGGTGTTCATCCAACAAAAGCTCATTACTTTCCAACATACATTGTAAGCTGTCAGTAGGCAGCTCGAATACAATCTCGCATACTTTGTAAGTCGGAAGTAGGCAGCTCGAATACAATCTGACATACATTATAAGCCGGCAGTAGGCAGCTCGTACGTACTGCGCAATTCAGTTTTTTGGGACTATTCCATTAAATAAATTTGTTCCGCTTTTTTTTTCTACTGCATTCTTTTATTTTTTTACTAAACGTTTTATCTTTCTTGTACCTTTTTTAAACTGTTTTCTAGGCATTTATACCAAATTTTGTTAATTAAAATTTTTGCAACGTAGTCTGACAAAGACGGCGAACGTTTGATTTACAACTAAAAAAATAAAATACGCACTTATAAATGTGATACAAAAGATGAACGTAATTCATTTTTGGGAACTCCATATACTACTGCCATACACTTTGTAAGTTATCATTCATTGATTACAAAGTGTTGCACACATCATCGAAGAGAAGTAGTGTGGTAGGCAGTGTTCGCCGCTGGGTTGCTGTTTTCTTGAGTTGTTGGCTATTGATGGTTTGTTGTTATTGTTATTGGTAGTGTCTTTGAAAATAAGGGTTGTCACAGGTAACTCGCTGATTTAATGTCTGAATTTGTATACTGATGATTGAAATTCCTTAAAGCGTTTAAATCAAAGCTAATAGAAAAAGCTTGTTTAAATGCTTTTTACAGCATCTTTGTTGCGCAATTTTCATAACCTGTTTGCATTTATGTAATTCCATTGTTAGCTTCTATAAATTTCAGGATGTGGTTACATATAATAATAGCAATTGTGAAAATGATTCTAACAGCCAGTTTACCAATCTCGACAGCGTACTTGCGTTTGCAATCTAAGCGAAAGGAAATTGATTTGGGTTCATCCAACTTTTTTTTATGCGAACAATATGTCAAAACTTACAGCCTGTTCGACGATATCGAATGAAAATGTATGCGAAAGAAAGTTAGTCACTCATATTCGAATCAATTTGGGTTTATCTATGTCACTATTGTTCGTTCGCATGAACTTATGTATTTTAATTGAATTTTGACACATCGTTCGCATAGAATAAAGTTAGAAAAAACCCAAATCAATTTTCTTTGAACTTATCCTTTCGACATCGGCGAACTGGCTGTTAATGAAAATACATAATATGCGAACGAATAAAAGTGAGATAGACAAACCCAAATTGATTCGAATGTGAGTGACTTGCTTTCTGTCGCATTCATTTTCATTCGAAATTGGTAAACTGCCTGTAAAATAATAAAAGATATTATCACACCCAATTTCAAAATATTTTTTTCTTTATCATATGTATCACATTCTAACTCATATGGAACAAAATTAATTTTATAAAATATATTTACTATTGTCGTCATTAATGATATTTTCCTTCTAGTCACTAAGATATTATTTTCTTTCAGTTTGGGGTTTTCTTTGGAAACAAAAGGATGTTTTGTGCATGTTTAATATAAAAACATAAATATGTATTTGTTCAGCTACATATATTAAAAAACAAGAAAAAACATCAAATTTTTGAATACGTAATATGTTCAAAATTCGTTAAAATAAAAAGGTAAGTGTAACTATGTCTAATATGAAGATGTTACATTATATAGTTTCTCGATTTTATTTATAGTTTTTGGTTTTTATTATCTGGCAATATTTCGCACTCCTTCGGATAGCTTCTTCAGGCCAAAGGGCGAAATATGGCCAGATAATAAAATAATAAAAACCAAAAACTGTAAAATCAGAAGATACGTTAAGCTCGAAATGTTATACAATATTAAGAAATAAGAAAAAAAGCGTCGGAATTCATTAAGATGTAACCATATATTAAGATGTAACCATATATATATGTATTGTGTATCCAACAATACATTCGACCACATTATTATGGTTATATATGATTTAAATTTTCGATATTCCTAAGAAATATTTTTGTTTTATTGCAGCTAATGGATATTTGAACACCAAAGAAAAAATTTGTGCATTAATTCCGTAAAGATGCCATCAGATTATTTTCTTATAATTATTTTTATATATCAATATATATTATATGCTGACTCTTTGTTGTAACTAATTGTCATATGCATGTATTTGTGACAAGTATAATAATGTGATTTTATTATAATAAAGCTATTTATGGTATTAGTATGATTACTTAATGTTAGTAATATGGTTATATATGGGAAAAGTACGAACGGTTAGTATAATAATATGGTCTGACAATTATTTGATAACTTTAAACAATACTATAGATACTTACTTAATAAAAATGTCACGAATTTTTCGAGCTTGAGGTAAAGTTTTTAATTTCGCTACACCACTGGGTAGCAGCGTTGTCAACTTTAAAATTTCAAAGCGCACCCAAATGGAGAAAAAATCGCGTTTTCTCAACAAAAACGCACCGAAGTTTTAATTTGTTGCTTTCATTTTTAAAAAGCAGTTTTATATTATATAATATTTGTATATTAAAACCACAATACTGAAACAGACTTGTAAGCGAGTAATATACGATCAAATTAGGTCTGATGGCCTGCAATCAAATTTGTTCAATAGATAGAATTCTTGTTTGTCAAACTTGGCCTATAGTACTACTCCGTTAGTTTTATTAAGATAATGTTATCTTGACAATAATTATAACGATATTTTATCCATTTTGTTATTAAGCAATATCATTTAATATATTTGCTGTCGACTGAAATCAGCTGTTAATTTTACTGCCTATTATCAGGGACCCAAAATACCTGCTTGTCGTCGTCAAAACTATATTTCAGGTGCAGACAACCATTACTGTCGAAAAAATTTATGTTTATCGGATCATTAAAAGTTACGGAATCGTACTAACGAGTGATTTTTGTGCTATTATCTTTTTGGCAACAATAGTTTTGACAGCTCACGTACGTTTTGTATCTTGTGTCACTGTCAAACATCTTCAGTTTGGTCTATAATTTAATCATGAATCGTCTTACAAACGAACAACGCTTGCAAATTATTGAATTTTATTACCAAAATGCGTGCTCTGTTAAGAAAGTTAATCGACCTACTGAGGCTTCTATTCGGGCTATTGTAAAAAAGTTTCGCACCAAATTTACATTGTTGGACATTAAACCACCAACACGCTTACGTAGAGTGCGAACTGAAGAAAATATCGCAGCCGTATCGGCCAGTGTTGGTGATGACCGTGAATTATCGATTCGGCGCCGTTCGCAGCAATTGGGCCTCTGTGGAGTGGAGTAACCACTACGTGGAAAATTTTGCGGAAGGATTTGGGTGTGAAGTCTTATAAGATACAGCTGGTGCAAGAATTGAAGCCAAACGACCTACCACAACGCCAAATTTTTGGTGAATGGGCTGTTGAAAAGTTAGATGAAGATCCACTTTTTTATGGAAGAATTGTGTTCAGCGACGAGGCTCATTTCTGGTTGAATGGATACGTGAACAAGCAAAGCTGCCGTATTTGGCGTGAAGAGCAGCCAGAAGCATTGCAAGAGCTACCAATGCATCCACAAAAAACAACCGTTTGGTGCGGATTATGGGCTGGCGGCATCATTGGGCCGTATTTCTTCAAAGATGATGCGAATCACAACGTTACTGTGAATGGTGAGCGCTACCGTGCGATGATAACAAACTTTTTTTTCCCCAAAATGGAAGAGCTTGACTTGCATGACATGTGGTTTCAACAAGACGGTGCCACATGCCACACAGCACGCGAAACAATGGACCAATTGAGAGGCGAGTTCGGTGAACAGTTTATTTCACGCTTGGGACCAGTCAATTGGCCGCCCAGATGGTGCGATTTAACGCCTCTAGACTCTTTTTTGTGGGGCTATGTTAAGGCTAATATCTACAGCGACAAGCCCGCTTCGATTGACGCACTGGAAACCAACATTGCCAACATTATTCGTGAGATACCGGCCGAAATGTTGGAAAGAGTATGTCAAAATTGGACTAAGCGGATGGACCATTTGAGGCGCAGCCGCGGCCAACATTTGCATGAAATAATCTTCAAACATTAAATTATATCGACCCAACTATCGATCCAAATAAATATTTCATGCATTTTTCTGAATTGTATGTGTTTTTTTTTAAATTTCCGATAGTTCTTATAAAATCACCCATTATAAGCCTTCAAATTCGATTCGTAGCAATTTTATCAAACACAGAGTAAGCGGCGTTTCTAAAAGAATTTATTGAAATATACAAAAATTTGCCAGAATGTTAACTAATAAACGATGAAATCTACCGTAATCAATATTTAATTTTGGAAAAACTATAATTTATTTAATAGTTTGGTAATTTCTCAATTACCATAACCTTAACGAATTCACGAGCCATTATAAATACGAACTTCTATGTTCAGAGACTGCATTTATTGCAATATTTGACAAACTTGGCTTGATCGTTTAATAGCAAAACACTCTCTAAAAGCAGTAAATTTTATAAAACGAAATGCTTCGTTTTCTTTCGACAGTGTGTACAAGATTGTCTTACTTTGTGCATGTAACGTACCATACGTTATCCACGCAGAATTAAACGTGAAAATTTTGGACAAATTTGAGTTGAATTTGATGTTGTGCGACCGAAATTTAAAAAACGCACCGTAAATTTAAAAAAAAAGCGCACCCCGCACCGACTAAGGAATTTTCCGCACAAATAATTTTAAAAAGCACCAACGGTGTGAAACGCACTGAGTTGACAACGCTGCTGGGTATTTAAATCATCAGGGATTTAAATATTGTTTTTTGCTACAAAAACAGCAAAAAAAAAAACAAAATCTCTAGAAACGCAAAAGAGGAATATTTTTTAATTTAATACTGAGTGCAATAATAACATACAATTAAAAAGGATCCCTTTTTGGTGTTTCTAGTTTTTTTTTTTTTGAAGAAACAAACAATTTCTAAATCCTTGATGATGCTACCCAGTGGTGTAGCCAAATATTGGAAATTTTAAAATAAAAATTAAAAACTTGACCTCAAGCTCAAAAAATGCCTAACAATTTATGCAACAATTCTAAAGGTCGAAAACTCTATCATTAATATTGTTACTTATTACTACCATATAACAATTTTAAACCATGATACTTATAATATTTTTTTTACAATATTATATTCTGTCATATCAATGATGTTTTAAATATTTCGTTATTATTTTCAAGTACAACCATAGAATTCAAGAATTGTGTGTTGCCCTTAATGATGAAACAGAATACGTCCGCAACTTCAAGCAAAATCGACTCTCAGAGAAAACAGGCACATAATTGAAACGACGGCTGTAACTTCACAAACTGTCATTTAATCTTCTTTTTTGTTAGGTAAAAAAAGCTTTTTCTTTTATTTTAATTTTTCCTCACAGTAAAGCTTTTGAAGCTTTGGTTTTGTTTACAAAATGTATGAAATTTACTAAAAGTGTGGTAATATTGTTGAAAGCTTTTCTGCTTCAAAGTGAGAGCATAAGAAAAATCGCTGCCAAAATAAAATAGATTCTATTTTACGACCGCATTCTCTGGCGTTATTTTATGCCATGTTGTATGGAGAAAAACGTAATGCCCTAGTTCTGTTTCATCATTTAGAATATTGTCATAATAATATATTTTTCTATGTGTTTGCCCAATTTTAGAGTACGGGAACGCTTTTCATCCAAATTGAGATCCCACGGGATCCCAAAATGGAGTGAAGATTTTACAAATGATTACACACTGAAACAAATGTTTTTAAGCAACAAAGGCCCTAAGCGTTCCCCGACCTGATCAATATGCTAACAGCCATTGCAAAATGCCTTTACTTTTTTGTTAAGTGTGTTGATGCTCTAGTCAAGTGATTTTAATATTTTAATTAGCAACTTTATTATGTTTGTTAAATATTTGTTTTACGCTCAACCACATACATAATTACATTTTTATTGAAATCAGTAGAGTGAAAATTCCAGTACACTGGTACTTTCTAAAGTAATAATAGTCTCTTAAACAGTTTATAGCACACCGAAGTCTTTAATATCCTTATGAGACATAATGCGAATTATGTTCTTAAGATTATGGTAATTTAAAACAGATAAGAAAATGTTTTGGATTTGAAGAAAACAAAACTTGAGTCATAACACGCATAATAAACCTGAATTGATGCAAATGACAATGTCACTGATGCTTGTAGATATCAAGGACCAAGACATTGAGCATAAACTAACTGTACAGGTTCGCATATTAAAGTAATTTTCCAAGATAGTTTTGAATATATTGCGTATGTTACTCTACACAGTAAAAAATTATAGTAAATTAAAATTAAGAAAACATTGTTAGAAAAATAGTTCGTATGTACGAGTATAGCAAAAAAAAAATAACTTTGCTATCGAAAAGATGTTGGCTTTCGTTTAATAATTATTTTTACTGAAGTTTTGTTCGGATCCACAAATTTCTTTACAGCACCGCATTCAAACAATTTATCATCAATTGATTCAGCGAATTTCGTTAATGAACGTGAATATTTTTCTGTGTAAAAACATTGTTAACAACGTACATATCAACTTATACTCAAGACAAGACATCTTAATTTTATTAAATAACTAGTATGGAATTATACATATCACAGTTGATTTTACTTCACTTACACTGAACCGAAATTTGGTTCAGTATAAGTTTGTCCGGTATTATTAATTAAAAATGGAAAAATACATTCAAGTCAAAAGACTAGATTTCAAATCGGTACAAAATTTATTTGAATAAACATATATTCTTCGAATTAGCTACAATGGGTTTTATTAGAAATACAAATTTGTACATTTAAAAAAAAAAACACCTTTGCTAAAAATATAGCCAAAATTTTGTTGAATTGGTAAAAATTTAGGTAAAACAGTAACAAAAAATTAACATTCTGAAAGAGTGTAAGTTAGAATGTTAGTTTGAATAAAACATTCGTTTATTTCACAAAATTTTGTTAATAAAATGTTTTTTGTATATTTAAAGAAATTCCTTCTTCATTCACTTAATTTATTTGATTAAAACTCTGTAACATTTTTCCATGTAACCAAAGGTATGTTGTTGAGTAATAGTTTTTACTCAAGATGCATTAAAGATTTGTTTTAAACTGGAATTTTAATCTATATGTTTTAAACGCAAAAAAAAAAAAATACAACTGCACAAGTTGATGACTCAATTGATACAATACTTCATTTTTATTTAAGAAAACTTATAAGTCAAATTTGCTCATTAACTCTACTCTCACAAAATTATAATAAATTTAACGAAAGTTAGTACACTGTGCAAAAATTACGTATAATTAAACAATATAGAAATTGATTTTTAAATGAATATTTTAGATAATAAAAATTGACTTCACGAAATTCAATACAATATACATATTTACATATATAGTTATTAGTAATTTAGTTCAGACCGAACATGCCGGTCAGGTTGAATGCCTACGATAGGCTTCAATTTTCTTTTGGAAGCAATGCCAACTTATGAATTGCTCGCTTCAGCAATCCTGATTTGGTCTGTACGTCTGCAATGCGCACCTTTCCATCAGTGCCGGTAGTGACCTTCATAATGCGACCTAGCATCCACTTCAAAGGTGGAAGATTGTCGTCGTGGACCAATACTAACTCGCCTGCTTGCAAATTATTTGAAGGGGTTGACCATTTCGATCGCTGCTGCAATCCAAGTACGTAATCGCGTTCAAATGTTCGCCAAAATTGCGCCTTTAACTGAGAAATCAGCTGATATCGCTTCGAATAATGAACCACAGAGCTTTCTGAAATTTTTTCAGGAATCGTTTTTAATGCTGAACCAATCAGCAAATGAGCAGGTGTAAGCGCTTCTCCGTCGTTTGGATCTTCAGACAATGGGGTAAGTGGCCGGGAGTTTAATATAGCCTCTATTTCTACGAGCACTGTCGTTAATTCTTCGTATGTGAGACTTGCATTTCTAACCGTGCGCAGCATCAAATTTTTTGTGGATTTAACTGCGGCTTCCCACAAGCCGCCGAAATGTGGAGCACGAGGGGGGATAAATGCGAATTCTACTCCACGCTCAGTGACGAAATTGAGCAAGTTTGCACGATTCTGTTCTTCAAAGAATTGTTGTTTTAGTTCTTGCAATTCTGAATTCGCTCCGACAAAGTTAGTTGCGTTATCACAATAAAGCTTTTCTGGCAGTCCACGCCGTCCTATAAACCTTTTCAAACAAGAAATAAATGCATTAGTGGATAAATCGGGAACTACTTCTATGTGAACTGCCTTAGACGAAAAACACACAAAGATAGCAATGTACGTTTTATATGGCGGTTTCCCGCGTATTCGGTATGTTGTGTAGACGGGACCGCAAAAATCTACACCGGTGATGAGAAAAGGACGTATAGTTTTGAGTCGATCGGCAGGTAGATTGCCCATAATTTGTGTTGCTAACTTGGGCTTATATTTAAAACAATGCACGCAATTGCGTACTATTTTTCGTGCTTGTTCTCGTGCGTTTATGATCCAAACTTTTTGCCTTAGCAAACCGATTATAATCTTTGGACCACAATGATAATTCGATAAATGTAGGTGTTTCATGTAAAGATATACAAATCTGGTGTGCGCCGGTAGCAACAATGGAAACTTGATATCGTAACTCAAATCTGCGTTAAACAGTCGACCGCCAACTCGCAATAAACATATTTCTCGACCATTTTGTACAACATCTTGCAGAAATGGTGTTAGCTTTTGGTATTTTGAAGTCAATAGTGTTGAATTCTTTATACACTTTAATTCAGGCGCTAATTCTTGTTGCTGTATTGTTGCTACGATTTTGAGAAATGACCATTCTAATTCTTCTGCAGTTAAATGTTTCGGTTTGTTGTTGTTGCTGGGCGTGATAAATCTGTAAACATAAGCTACAACTCTTAAAAGCTTAAAATATGATGAGCATCGATCTATTAGTTCAAGAATACAGTGGCTTGGTAGTTTTGACACGTTGCAGACGGCTTTCAAAGGTTTTATTTCTGGTAAATCATGTTTAACATTCGATACAAAGTGAGGGTTCATGGGCCAAAGCTCTTTGCTTTTTTGCATAAATTTTGGACCTTCAAACCAACAAGATGATAATAATTCTTCAACCGTACATCCTCTGGACACAATATCAGCAGGGTTCATAGAGGTTGGGACGTGACGCCATTCAGCTTTACTACTCCATTCCTGTATTTGCGAAACACGGTTACCAACAAACGTGTTGAGTGCAGATGCATGCATCTTTAGCCAATGTAGGACAATTTCTGAATCTGTCCAAAATATCAGTTCAGCAGTATAAGGTGAAAGATGCTCTTCAATTTGATTCCACAATTTTGCTAGCAAATGTGCTGCGCACAGTTCGAGTCGTGGCAGTGATATAGTTTTGGTAGGTGCTACCCTAGATTTTGCTGTTAGCAGCCTTGAAATTATTTTTTGATTTTCAACAGAAACAACATAAAAACAACAACCATATGCGCGAATTGAGGCATCAGAAAATCCATGTATTGTTATCTTATTTGCCACTGATGTATGAACATAACGCGGAATGGAAATGGTAGAAATTTTTTCTAGGTCTGCCTTAAAATACGACCATTGAGTGTCCAGATGTTGGGGTATAGATTCATCCCAATTCAGTTTTCTTATCCACAACTCTTGTAGTAAAATTTTCGATTTTGTAATAATTGGGCAGACAAGTCCCAATGGGTCGAACAGGCGTGCGATAGTCGACAAGATATTACGTTTTGTTGATTTCAAACTTGCGAATTCTTTAGGCAACTGAAATTGAAAAACATCATTGGTCGGAATCCATTTCAGACCTAAAGTTTTTGTTGTTTCATTATTGTTAAATTCTAAAAGCTTCTCATCTGCAGCCTGTTGGCTATAGACCTTATGGTTTGAGAACCATTTTGTGAGTTTGAAACCGGCAGGACCTAGGATAGATGTTATTTGTGTGCGAATGTTTTCTAGTTCTTCTAAGTCCTCACCACCAGACAACAAATCATCGACGTAAAATTGTTCTCTAATTACTTTTGCGGCTTCTGGAAACATAGCCTTATTTCTTTCTGCTATTTCATACAAACATCGAATTGCCAAGAATGGGGCTGCCGAGGTTCCATATGTAACCGTATTTAACTGATAAATTTGTATTGGCGAGTTTGAATTTTCTCTCCATAGAATCATTTGATATTTTCTGTCGTCATTATGAATTAAAACTTGACGGTACATTTTAGCTATGTCCGCAGTAATCGCATACTTTCTTAGGCGAAATTTGAGAAGTGTAGTATATAAATCTGGTTGAATAGTTGGACCAATTAATAATGTGTCATTCAAAGATAGGTGAGACGACGTTTTTGCGGACGCATCAAAAACAACACGCAGTTTTGTTGTTGCGCTATCAGGTCTTAAAACAACTTGGTGAGGAATAAAATAGTGTAAACCAGTTGGAATCGTATTATCAGTTGGTGCCATGTGTTTTAGGTTCAAATATTCTCTCATGAACTCATTATACATTTGTTTTATTTCTGGGGATTTCGACAGCCTTCGTTCAAGACCTAAAAACCGACGTTTCGCAATATCAAATGATGAGCCTAATTGAGAAGGATCAATTTTGAACGGTAATCGTACTTGAAAACGACCCTCTGGTAACAACCTAACATTCTGTCTAAAATTATCCTCACAGGCTTGATGCTCTTTGGACAATTTCGGTTCATAGTTAGCTAAATCATCAATTTGCCAAAATTTATTTAAGGTACAATCAATACTTTGTAATGTATCTTCATCTTGAACTAAATAGCACGCTTTTTTTACATGTTGATTTGATGATGTAAATCGACCGGAGACGACCCAACCAAGAAGAGTTTTTTGCAACACTGGCATGGATTCGCCCAACTTAATCTGGCCGACACAAAGAAGATTGAAAAATATATCTGCACCTAACAATATATCTACTTTTTGCCTCTTATGAAATTGTGGGTCAGCTAGATCTATATTTTCCAGGCAACTTCCAGTTTTGTGTAGTTATGTTGACATTAGGTTGAAAAGTTGAAATTGATTTCATGATGTAAAAATCAGCAACGCACTCATAATTATTTACTCTTGATTTTATGACAGTAGAAGTTTGTTGGTTTACATCAGCACTCGTTTCACCAATACCAGCAATGTGAATATTTGTTCCCCAACGTTGAGCTTTCATCCGATTTGCGCATTCATCTGTCATTATATTTATTTGGGAACCTGAATCTAGCATTGCGCGAACATTGTGTAGAATTCCGGATTTATCGCATAGTTGAACCACAGCAGTGGCAAGTATAACAACGTTATCAAAAGAATTAGTGTGCATAGACGATGGAGTGTTCAGTGGGTTTTTGTTCGAGGTGGATGGCTCTTCAACAACTGAGGTTGACTGTTGGTTTTGCTGCCTATGAAGCAATGTATGATGTGGCCCTTTACATATACGACAATGAGAGCTGCTGCAATGAGCGACAGAATGACCCTTTTTCAAACAGTTCAGACAAAGAGCGTTTGATTTTGCAAAATTGTATCTTTGCGTAACCTCAAGTGGCGTAAATGATTTACAGCTATATATTTGGTGATCAGATGAACGACAATAAATACATTTAACTGTTTTAGCTTCACGAGTGCATGTAAAGGACGACTTGTGTTTCGTTTTTTCGTTGTTTCCGAGTCTTTTGAAATTTGCAGATGTGTAATCATTCTTACTAGAATTATCTTCATTCACCTCTAGAGACTGACATCGCCTTATTAAAACCTTCGAGCAGCTTTCCCATGTGGGTAAAATTGAATAGTCAAGTTGATCATTCCATTTAGCTTTAGAAGCCGGATCAACTTTAGAAAGCACTAAATGAATTAAAAGTGCATTCGTAATATCTTTTTCACTGCCAAGCGATAACAATGAATCGTAAATAGCAGAGACAGTGTCTACAGTTTTACGAAGAAATGAAGCATTAGGTTTGGTAATTTTTGGAATATCAAAAATTTGTTCTATGCTATCAAAGAAAATTAAACACTTTTTGTCATACCGTTCAGCAAGTCTTTGTAACGCTTTAGGATAGTTTTCTTCAGTGATTTGAAATGATTTGACAGTGCGTAAAGCATCTCCAGTAAGACAGGTGAGCAAGTGATTAAACTTTTCAATTGGTGACAGTGTGATTTCTTCATGAACTAAATTATTAAAGGACGCAATAAAGTTTTTATAATCCGAATATCTGCCATCAAAATTTGGCAATTTCAACTTTGGTAACCGGTTTGGCGGACGCAGTGACAACGTGTTGTCGTGAAGTGAGTTTTCATTAGGTACATGAGGACCAAGCAACGACATTACCTTCGATTTGGCGCTAATGCATAATTCTTCAATCTCTGGGCGACGATCATCTTGTGGATTAATTTTTTCTATTTCGGTTTGATACGTCATTATTTGTCTTATGTAAGAGTTTAAAATATCAAGTCTACACTGCAGCTCAATAACCGACCTTTCAGTTCCTATGCTGTTTTTAATTCGTGTGATGTTGCCTTTTGCATTGCTTCTTTGCTGGCGTAGTGTAGCCAAGGTATCTGAAGCTGTAACAGCAGCTTCAATTTGTTCAGACTCTGTAGACATTCTGACTTTTAATATCGAAAACTAAAATGATATTGCCTCATAAATTGAACACTTAAACTAGCAAAAGTTAATAGTTTTTATTTAATTTTAAACCAGTTCGAATATTATAGGCAATGTTCTTTTAAATATATGTAGATACAAGATGATTAGCCGATATGTTGATAAAAATGTATGGAACGCAAGTTTATATGCGTGTTGAGCAACAAATGCATTCGCAACGTGAAAAGATGTTTATTGTAAACCTATGTTTGTAAGTTGGTCAGTATTTTGTATGAAGCGACCAGTTTGAAGTGCATATGTTTGATCCAACTTTATGAGCTTTCAGCAACAAAAAAAATGTGTTTTTTTTTTTCTTCAATTACGGAGTTGATTTATATACACACATATATCTGTGGGTTTATATAACTGCATGCATTAAGAGCCAATAAAAGTATATAACAGCAAAGAGATGGATGATTCACTTTTTAAGTTAGAGAACAAATGTTTTAATGGAACCGCCTTGTAATGATGATTTTGTGAGAACAGCTTATTAGGAATACAACAACGAATGCCCTTCTCATCAATAACAACAACAACAACGAAATCGTAGCGGTTCTTTTTCACGTGTTATTATATCACTTAACCTTTTTTTTGTGTGCTTTGCCAGTTTCGTATATTAGCATATATTTAAATACATATGTATATACATGTGCGTATTTATGTATGTTTGATTGCGAGTGCAGTCGACTATGCGCATTTTTTAATTTTTTGTACCGCAGAATTTCTTTTTTTTTTTTGCTTTTATTGTAATAAATTTGAGAACTTAAGAAATTTTCAGCTATCGACTGCACTTTCAACGATATGTATAGCACCTTGATGATTTTATCAATTCCGTGTCTACCTGGTTAGCTGCTAATATTAATCTAGGACGTGTCGAAAGATCTGGCCGAAGGTACACGTGGCGAATCCAGATAGATGACAATGATTAACAACCCACGCAGATGAAACAACCAAAAATTTAAAACATTAATCTTTATCTAATACGTTGATGCGGTCCCTGCTCGGGCGCCAAAATGTTGAGTAATAGTTTTTACTCAAGATGCATTAAAGATTTGTTTTAAACTGGAATTTTAATCTATATGTTTTAAACGCAAAAAAAAAATACAACTGCACAAGTTGATGACTCAATTGATACAATACTTCATTTTTATTTAAGAAAACTTATAAGTCAAATTTGCTCATTAACTCTACTCTCACAAAATTATAATAAATTTAACGAAAGTTAGTACACTGTGCAAAAATTACGTATAATTAAACAATATAGAAATTGATTTTTAAATGAATATTTTAGATAATAAAAATTGACTTCACGAAATTCAATACAATATACATATTTACATATATAGTTATTAGTAATTTAGTTCAGACCGAACATATGTGTTATTGAAGAAATGCCTGTAAAAATGAAGGAATTTTTTTATTTTATTTTAGTTAAATAAATAACAATCGTTGAAAATTCGAGTTAATATTAATAAAATATGTTGTAGGTTGTAAGTAATCTAGATTTCAGTCGTAAAGCAGCTCTGGGCTGAAGAACAGATCATCGTAATTATTCGTTAATTGCGATCAGGCTTGTTGTTGTTTGGCTTTCGAGAGTTTTGCATCTCGCTCTCACTGATTAACTGTTTGCATCAACTAAGTGTGTTAGTGAAGGCATAGGCCGTTATAGTTGCTCACAGCGCCGCTACAAACTACTGTTAATACCATCGTGGGTATAAAGTCTTCGTTACTTCTGTCATGCTGAGCACCCTATACTTTGCTAATTAATTTGCAACTGTATGGTTAAATAAATAAAAAATTAATTAAGTTTCTTCAAGTTTACTTCCTATTTTAGAGCACTCAAGTAAATTTTTGGTTCAGTTTACGTTTCTTCAAGTTTACTTCCTATTTTAGAGCACTCAAGTAAATTTTTGGTTCAGTTGTAGTTTTAAGTGCATATCTTTAAAGAAAAATTTTAAAACAGACGGTTACATTTTTCTTTCTCCTGTCGAATTTTTGTCCACATTTTGCAAAATTCTATATCTTGCTGTAGAGTCTCATTTCTTTAATATTGTTCTCATTATAGATCAGAATTATGATATTTTCAAAATTTAAGACCCATCTTACCTGAGTTAAGCGTAGCAAACAAAAACCTCTTTAAGCTAAGTTGCTCTTTTCGTCTTTTCTTTTTTTTTTTCAAGAAAGGTTGGTATTTTGTAAAGCTAAAAACTCTAAAGGGGACACATTGAAGTATATTTTTATGTAGATAGATTTATGTTGCTGCCCTGTTCAAAATAATTCATTAATTGACTACACTGAACTAAAAATTTGCCTAAATACTGCAAAATGGGGTGTAAACTTTAAATTTTTTAGTTAATAATACTGACGAAGTTTGGTTCACTGTACACGTCTATAATTTCCGCTTGCAGCATTTGCTTTCATAAAATTGTGAAGTCTTTATCTTTATCTTGTTTAACTATTACTTCAATGTTGGAGGAATTATTTTTGAGTTGCAGACATAGCCGAGAGGACGGAATAATGGCATTGAATTGGTTTTTGTATCCCACAAAATGATTGCAGCGATCTACAAAGACATTCTGGTTGAAACATTATCCAAAATGTAGTGGTTAATTTGGACCCATACAAAGTTGCCAAACGTAGGGATTTTTCCCTTTTAGTACAGATTTATTAATTTATTTCGAAATGTAGGGGGAAAAAGACAGATTTTGTATGATTATTGTGGGGAATGTTTAAATTATCACGAACTGCTAACATGTATTATTATACTATTATAACTTTTCCGACTATGACTACCATTATTATTATTATTTTGTATATAATAAATATTATTATTATTTTGTATATAATATGTTTGTATATAATATGTTGCCCAAATTAGATATCGATGCATTTTCATCCAAATTATATACAACATTAATTATTTTAACAATAAGTATTTCCCACTTACGCCAAAGTTATTAAAACCATACTCGTATTAAGATTAATAGGGGGGAAAAAACTAAATCGTGAAGGTTCAAATTCCATATGCATTCTGAGATCTATTTTGCAGGCTTTTAAATTAATTTCATTTTTCTTTTTTAGATGTATAGCACAACAACAAAGATCTCCTAACTATGCATATTATATGATTGGATATCTATATATCGTAGGTCACAGTAGAGTGGCCGTAACTCGTATTTTTCCCGAACTTACTTTGTTAATCGTTGTAACAAATTTCACATAAATACATCTCGTCGCAAAGATTTATTGGAATAAAAAAGGGCTTTTTTACAGGACATTTTTCAATAAAATTCACATATTGATGAAACTAGTTTCTGTTGTGTTTTTTCCAACTCCTGCAAAGTCGCATTTTTGTTAACTTTGTGAATATACCAGTACCAAGTTACTTAAAATAATTTATTTATATATCTAATTCAACATTTGCAATAAATTTCTTCAGCTCAAGGTCCTTTTTGTTTTTTTTACTTTTTTTTAATTTTTAATGTATTTTTCAATATTTTGTCTTCCTTCGTAAGACTTCTTTAGGAAAATTTGTTTTCCGAAGGAAGACGAAATATTGAAAAATACATTATTGCAAATATGGAATTTAATAAAGGTCAAAGCAAATAGGATTAATGATTTATATACCTAAACACATATATACATTTTTAATTATATAAATCGATTAAGTTATATTCTTTACACTAATTTAACTAATTTACTTTTCAGTAAAAAGTTGTGCCAGTTTGAATTTACAATTTATATAAAAATCGTATTAAAATACTGTATTTGCGCAAAGTTGATATGGAAAATTGCGTAGGGGAAAATGTAGGGAAATAATGATTTTTGTCCTGGCAACTCTGATTTTAACTGTTATGAACTCGCCTTGCTTCTGACAATAAAAACTATTATTTTTATACTGTGAAAGACAGTAAACTTTAAAAATTGAAACATTGCTTTTTCTTTAGATAAAATAAATAATCTACAACAGAAAGACGGGGATCACATCATCACTAATATTTTAATTTAACCACATATATTCTGGGAAGAATTGAAGTATGGGTTTTTAAAAATCGTTTCTGGTTAAGCATTATAAATTGGTTATTTCAGTTATCTTTGTCATACTGTTTTAATAAATTTATTATGTTTTAATTTTAAATATCACGTAGGATCAGATCTTAGTTCTTGACAAAGTCCAGTGTTATTGAAAAATTCATCCATTGTTTCCCTTGTACTCATTGACATTTGCAATTATAGTAATGTTACCTTCATCACTGGTTGATACATAAATTTCCGGATGCTATTTAATATACTAATTATAAACTATTGATTCGAAGAAAACAAAGAAGGTAAAACCAATTAATAATTAAAAAAATTTATCTTTGTTTTACACCATTTCAAAGTTCTATAACTCCATAAAAACAGCAGATAACTTCTGTTAACAATTTCTTTAAAAAAAATAATTTCTTTAGTTAAAAATTTTATTGATGTTTGTTTATACTATAATTTTGTCGGTGTATACATTAAAAGAAAAGGAAAATCGTTGCTGTGTGGGGAAGAAATAACAAGTTTTACGCTTTAAAGCAAGTGTGCCCACCTATGCGCTTGATACTCAATTGTTTTTGTAAATGCGCTTAGCTATAGGGCTGTGCTCTTTAATACACAAATACTGTGCTCACAAACAACTTTGTCTTTTATATATATTTTTTCGTTCTTCACCGCACACACTCAAAAGCAAAGCAACAACACTTTCGCATGCTTTGTTTTGACGACAGCGATTATCAGTGTGAACAGTGCGTTTTTGTAAATGTTTTGCTTTTTACAACAAAAAATATTAAATAAAAATAGTGTTTCTTTAAATGTATTGGTGTTTGCTCTTCCATATAAAACTTCTGGGCATCACTGCTTTAAGGTCTAATAACCGTAATAAGAGTTCATGCTTGAAGTAATAAGCAAGTGGTATTTAACGAAATATTTACGGATATGCATTCAAAAAATTATACGAATAGTAAATTTAAAATAAAATTTTTGCCCGCAAAAATAATTTTTTTAGTTAATTTTTTGCTAATTCATTTCTATTACAATTTCGTATTAGTTTTTCAGGCCTTTCGGTAAAATGTCCAATAATGTTGCGCTATGTTAAGGGTGTCCCGAAATTAACGCAAGATTTGAATTTGTCGTCGCTTGTGCAGCAAAGCCTGGCAGCCCTAAAAATCGTAGTGCAATAGAAAACTGTTATTCGTTTTTTTTTTTTATTTGGCCTCTCAAGTAGATATCAATATCGGAACAGTATCAGTTATCAATATTGCAAACAGTTGGCAACAAGAATTGCAAATTTCTGCATCGTATGCTCACTAAAGTCCTGTGTCTCCATTCTTACAAAATTCAACAAATGCAATAATAATATACAATGAAGCTTCTTTTCACCTTAATGACTTTGATAATCGCCAAAATCGCCGCTTTTGTCCAAAAACAAATAAACTTAGAATGTGTCACTGTTTGATATGGATTTTGGGCTGGATGCATAAGTGATTTTTATTGGTGCGCGATGTCGCAACATGACAACACAATGCATTCTGCCGAATTTCGATGATATGAATGTGACTAATATGTAGTTTCAACAACGTTGCCACATACCATACAGCGGTTAAAAGCAATTTAATTACTGCATGAAACACTTCATCAATATTAACCCCCAAGATCGTTTGATTGAACACCATTACTCTTTATGAGATTATTTGATATCACAGGTCTCTGTCAACAAATTCATAACCACTAGCGTATTAAAGGGCGACATATAATCACATTCAGTGGCGACATTCAGCCACATTTATGCAAATAAGTTATGGAAAATTTTGACAAACTAGTGCGTACATGCATGCAAAGCCTTGGAAGCTATTTGCTCGATGTGTTATTCCATAAACAATCCTATCAACAATAATATATAACAATTTGAATACCAAAAATTTCGTTTTCTATTTAAATTTAAACTTGCGTCAATTTTCGTATACCTCTTTGTATGTTTTCCGCTCACAGTATGCCTTTTGTATGGTTTCTGCTCACAATTTTATACATATTGTTACATATTTACCTTTTAAAATGCTTTACGGTTTCTTTAAATGCACAGTACTTAAATAATTCACAACTTTACACTTAACGCAACTGTGTATAAAAGTAAGCAAGTCTAGTATGTTAGACTTGCTCACTTTTCGAACTTATGACTGTTTTGCACAACGTTTAAAATTAAACTGCCTCTTGGTCTGCTATTTAGACTTCTGAATTATCTTCTACAAACAATTGAGTTTTATTCACTACTATCATTTGCTCGCGACTTTGTCTGCAGAAAACAGGCGTTTCCAGTAGACTGTTTCGAATCAAAAATTAAAGAAAAATATTTTTTTTTTTTTTTTTTGTGTTAATTAAGTTTATGTTATTTCAAATTTCGATTAGTTCTTTTTATATTTAATAAATCTGGTTATACAACGTTTTCTGTTTTATATTGCAATTCTTTTCAAAAACGTAAAGGATGTATAGAATCTAGGCTTTTTGACTGGAATTGTAAATCGGATTGAATTATTCCTCTATTCCTCTATAATTTCTCGCACAATACTCCGTCTCAAAAGTATAATTTGCAACCGTGTGACGTTACAGTCTTACAACGTTAAGGGTTCGCGCTGGTAGAATTGGAGCGCCAACTTTCAGTCTCAATTTATAGGAAGGTAGCTTTGTTAGCTGCACAGGATATGATGTCACTTTAGTGTCTATGAAATTTAGTTAATGCTAAAATAAGTTGTTCGTATACCCATTATTTATTATTTTCGAGGTCGGGATAAACACGATACTAAACTATCTGAGTCTTGGACAATATTACAGAATTCATATGGTATGAATTTCCCGATTTGTATAAGGTCTGAATATGCACCACATCATAGTTGAATTCCGCTGCGATAACCAGTAGAGTCTGCCTAAAATCATCAGCCAAAGCTACCTCCGTCCGTTATCTTATGTAGTCCGATCTAGAGCTTCAACGACTTCAACCAAAGCTTGTAGGCCATTCATCCCAAACTTACATTACTCCAGCATTCGCCCATTTACTATTCTGGGTATTATTGCAAAAAAATATACTAGACAAATAATACATATCTTTATTTTGTTGACTAAAAAATTTATTTTACTATAAAAGCTGCAATATTTTGAATTTTTACTCTAAAATCTACTTACCTATATCAGCAGGGTAATGAAATACATTCAAACGAAATTAATATTGAACATATAAAGAAAACACGGACAAACGGCGAAAAAAAGACAAAAAAGAAACAATTAAGTTTTTTATTCGCTATTTTTAGCTTTTACCATTTATACAAATAAAAATTATAAATAGCTTGTTTTCTATGTTTCCCAGCTATCTATATGTCGACATTTCATAGGAACTACCCTAATCATCAGTAGACTGAAATAGCGAATAAAAAACTTAATTGTTTGAATTTTTGTTCTCTGCTTTTCGATACTTTCAAAAAGCAAATCGTAGCAACCAACGGTTGTTCATTTGTTTGAAAGGTGTAAAGAAATGTTAGAGACGTGTATAAATGAAAAAGCTTGTTTTTTGTGTTTTGACAGGTATTATTAGAGCATTTTTCTTTTAAATTCTCAACAATTTATTTATATTGTTGGGATATAAAGTTGAATGTTTGAGAATATCTTTCAAAAATTTCCAAAGTCTACTGATGATTAAGGTAGTTCTTATGAAATGTCGACATATAGATAGCTGAGAAACATAGAAAACAAGCTATTTATAATTTTTATTGACAAAAAAGAAACATATGTACACATATTGCTACCTATTCCGGTGCACTTTGATTTCATACGAAATTAATAATGAACATACATAAATAAAAATAAGAACAACGGTAAAAAAGAGAGACAAAAAATAAGCACGTGTACACCGCAAATTGCTACCTATCCGGTGCAATTTGGTTTCATACGAATTTAATTAATGAACATACATATATAGAAAATACGGACAGCAGTAACAAAAGACGAGTGCACATGATGAGAGACAAAACACTACTAATCTAATTCCAACATTTTATATGCAGCAATAGAGTTTGTTTTGGTCTTTCATGTTGTTATTGTTAATATTAAACGTCCACAATCACTACTCCCTCTTTTCTCCTCACCATAAGCTATTTTCCTAGTTCCAATACAATGCGCTGCATATGCAATACTACAGCTGCCACTTAAAAGGCTGTTTCATTATCGAGTTTTCAATATAAAAATATAATTTTTATTATAATATATAATCTTAAAAGGGTTTTTAAAAATTCAAAATTCGATGCGTGTTTGCTTATTTCCCAATTTGGTGTAGTGAAATTTCAAAGTTGACGACGCTGGTCCTGAAACGTAATCGAACGGTAATTGAGTGTAATTAGTAATTTCCAAAAGAGATTAGTACAACTTTTTTTGAAGCCAACTTTATTAAGAGAGCTTAAAGTTTTCGCACTGTACGTGTTGTCAAAATTGGATTTTCCAATCGCAAAGCAATTACGCCACGCTACTTGGGTTTGTCTAATACATTTTGTATATAGACACGTTGGGAGGACGTGCCGAGTTCCACGCGTAAAAGAGCAATAAAAATAAGTTCCTTTCGTATTGAAATCAGTTTTACAACTCAAACTTTTTATTTTTCAAAATCAAATATTCCATTTTCAAATACATAAATATTAAAACTAATTGTACAGTATGTCAGGGTTAGGTAATTATATAACATTAATACTATTCATGGAGTTAAGACAATAC
This sequence comes from Thecocarcelia acutangulata, assembly GCA_914767995.1. NCBI lineage: Eukaryota > Metazoa > Arthropoda > Insecta > Diptera > Tachinidae > Thecocarcelia > Thecocarcelia acutangulata. Next base: position 127,698,667 of record OU612094.1, on the reverse strand, counting down.
ATATATTATATGATTCCTCCCCCCATTAAATACAACAGTCCCTGTTGGTTCATAACTTGTTCAATTACAATTAACAGTAATAAAATTTCATTCCTTGTTACAAAATTATGATAAAATTGATAAACAGAAAACAAAACTATATTAACATTATCTCTTGTTTCTTATACTATACTTTTTATATATTTTTTATTTAGATTTTATCACTTCTCAATTTTTTATTGCAAAAAATTCTATACAAAACTTTTAATATTATTTAATTATCATATTAAATTATTAATATTTCAAAGAATGTATTTCCTATACATATAGTACAAATATTAAAAAGAAAATTCAATAAATAGCAATTTTTACAATATCATATTCTTATTACTTTTTTCTACTGTTATTTTGTTATATTCTGTTTTAAATTACATTATTTGCATTCCTATCTACATATTTTTGATCATTGTTGAAACTTGTTTTTCCTCTTTACTTGCGTTTTGTAAATTTTTAGAAATTTACCATCTTTAGAAACAAGGTGATTGCCACTTTTTTCAAAATTTGTTATCCTTTTATATTTTGGATCGGACTTTCCAACCCTGTTATTCTGTACATAACAATTTTCAAAATTATCTATTGAGTATCTTTTTGATCTTTTATTGATTATATCAATTTTTTTTATCTTTGATCTATGTAAATTCTGAGCAAATTCCTTTATCTCTTCCTTGGAAATTAAGTTATCAAGAAAATCTATAGGTCGCTTCTTCGTGCTAGAATGTAAGGTGTTATTATAAGCTACTATTGCCTTGTAAACATTATCTTTTAGTTCATCAGAATTATCGGGATCAGCATGAAAAAGTCTTAAATGTTCGTTTAAAGTACTGTGAAGTCTTTCTACATCAGCATTTCCTGTTTTAGCATAAGTTGTGGTAAAATGTACTTCAATATGGCTATCCTCAAAAAATTGCTTAATGGCTGAAGTCTTTAGTTCATTGTCAGTAATAATCAGTCTGGGTTTGCCTAGATATTGAAATCTTACTCTTAAGGCTTCGATTATTGATACCCACGTCCTATCTTTTAGTTCAAATGCTGTTGCGTACTTCGTTAATTTGTCAATAGATGTCAGATACATTACATTTCGTTTGGGGTACCAAATATCCACATGCACAATGTCATTCTGCTTTTCTGGAGTTTGTGTGACATTAAATGAATGCTTGATAGGTCGTCTATCAAACTTTGCCAAATTGCATATTTCGCAACTGTTAATATATTGATGGATTTGTTTTTGTAGTCCTGGACAGTAATAATTCTGCTTAATCTCGAAAAATACTTCGTTTATTCCACGATGGTTGTTTTTCAAATGCTCGTTTTTAATAATTTCTAAAAGCCTGTCTCCGTCTGTAATGTCCTTTAACATTATCTTAGACCTTACAATCTTTAAGTTTCTATTCCGTACAAAATAATCACGATAAAAGTCTTCAAATTTTTTAAATAAGGCATCATCCTCACTAAATACTGCAACTAAACCTTTCTGTGGGATATTTTCCCTCATAATCTTTAGTAAATCACTACCATCCGTAGTTTTAAATGTGTGTCGTATCATTTTCTTAAAAAGTATCCTTGAACCTATTTCCTCTTTGTTCGATTGTTCTAAAACAACTTGTAATTTGAAAAGATTCATCGGTTTTTCTGTTATTCTTATGAAATCTGAACTGTCAGTTTCCGCACTATGTACAGTTTCAATATCATTTTTATCAAAAAGTTCATTTAAATTGACTGCAAAGTCTTCACTAAAAACGTCTTCATCATCCTTACATTGACTAACTGTGAGTCTACTCAAAGCATCAGCAATGATGTTTTCCTTCCCTTTAACGTGTTCAATATCAAAATCAAACTCTCCTAACATCACTTTCCATCTTTGTATTTTCATATTGGGTTCCTTTATATTACTTAGCCAAACAAGTGGCTTATGATCAGTCTTGATTGTAAATTTACGACCATACAAATAATGTTTAAAACGTTTTACAGCCCATATAACCGCAAGCAACTCTTTCTCGATCGTACCATAATTCTGCTCATGCCGATTGAGTGTTCTACTTGCATAAGCTACAACTTTGTTCTCTTGCATCAAAGCTGAACCTATAGCATAATTACTAGCATCTGTAAAAAGCGTGAATTTTTTTGAAAAATCAGGGCGAATTAAAATAGGGTCCGCTTTTAATATCATCTTTAATTTACGAAAAGCTTTTATATAATCAACATCCTTAGTATTAACCTTAACATTCTTCTTTAAATATTTTGTAAGATTGTATGCAACTTTCGAGTAGTCCTTGATAAACCTCCTGTAAAATCCTGTGACTCCTAAAAACATTTTTATTTCCTTTTGTGTTTTTGGCAATGCGATTTTATCTATAGCCTGTACTTTTGATGGGTTAGTTTTAATTCCCTCTGCAGTTATTACATGACCCAAAAAATCAGTTTCCCTTCTCAAAAACGAACATTTTATAATTTGTAATTTTAAATTGGATTTTATAAGCTTCTGAAATATCTTATTTAATGACTCCATATGCTCCTCAATGCTAGTCGAGAAAACCAAGATGTCATCAAGGTATACCACACAAATCTCACCTATAAACTCCTTAAGTACACCATTTATCATTCGCTGAAAAGTTGCCGCTGAATTCCGTAGACCAAATGGCATACGTAAGAATTCATAGTGGCCTGTTGCAGTTGAAAATGCGGTTTTAGCTACATCATTCGGATGCATTTCAATTTGGTGATAACCTTTAGCGAGATCTAACGTGGAGAAATATTGGCACCTACCAAGCTTATCAAGTATGTCTTCCATATTAGGCATCGGGTACCGAACTTCAGTTGTGACGCTATTGAGTTTTCTATAATCTATTACTATTCTCCATTTTTTCTCATTTGACCTATCTAACTTTTTTGGCACTACCCATATCGGACTATTATATGGACTATTCGATTCTCTAATTATTCCTTGCTGTAACATCTCTTCTATCTGCTTATCCACTTCTGCTCTGTGAACCTCCGGGTATCTGTATAATTTCGAATAAATTGGTGTATCTGTCGTTGTGTCAATATTATGCTTAATTTCATGGGTAAAAGAAAGCGGCTCATTCTCATTATAGAATACCTTCCTGTTGCTTTTAACTAATCTATTTACTTTATTTCTTTCCCAGTCTGTTAAATGGTGAAGATCAATTAATTTTGTTATATCATGCGGCATAGATTCATTACTGAATATCTCAATAACATTCTCTTTATATGAATTGCAGAAATATGTTTCCTCTTGCTTTGATAAAAACAACGGCAATACTGCATTTCCGGTAATTAACTGTCTATTGGGAAAATCTATAATCGTATTTAGTCTACTCAAAATATTATTTCCAATTAAGCCATCAAATTTATCATTAAATTTCATTTCCAAAAATTCACAGAGCTCATTTTCTACATTAAATTCTTTAAATAACGGAAAACGACATAATTTTGTTAGCATTCTTTCCTTTCCTAAAGCTTTTATTTTCACATTAACGTTATGCTTCCATACAGGGTTACATACATCTGGATTAACTAAACTAAACTCAGCACCAGTATCTATTATAAAATATAAAGTTCTAACAGGAGTTTCTATTGCTATATAGGGTAATTTTGCTGACCGCGGTTCCGAAAATTTAACGAATTGTTTCCAATTTCCATTCGTACGTCACTTATATTATCATTACCATGAGACTGTCTTGTTCTGTCTGTTTGCATACGACTTACCGTCGAACTCCCATTACCATTAGAGTTCCTATACTGACAATTGTTTCCATTTCGGCCTATGTTGCTCACAACCGGTGATTTACGATTATCTAAAGCAAAATTTCGATCAGTGCGGCGATAATTTGCTCCTTGATCACAATATCGCGGACTATTAAAAGAGTTCCTAATATCTCGATTCTGATAATTTAAATTTTCAAAAGAACTTCGATTCAGGTTATTATTGTGTTGTTTACCAGTATAATTGTTATAAAAGTTATTAGATCGCGAATTTTGAACATTCGATGAACTATTCACATTCCCATCTGTTCTTAGGTCACCGTATAAATTTCTTTGCACAAATATATTCCTATTTTCCCGTCTATTGTTAAAAGTATCACTAAAATTGTAATTTCGGTTATTGCTTTTCCTTCTATTAAAATTATGCTCATAACGGGTATATGTCTGATGTCGAGCTTCCAGTATAATTTTATAAGCTTCATCTATATTTAATGGGTTTCTAGCGAAAATCATGGTCTTTGTTGGTTCTGGCAAATTCTCCCTGAAAACATTAAGTGCGATTCTGTTAACTTCCTCAGAAGAATAAGTGTCTTCAACATGCGTCCTAATACGATTCAAAATGCGTACAGTTAATTTTGTTAACCTATAAAAATAGTTTTCAATTGTACTATCTAACCGACAAGTTTTTAGCTTATCCATTAACTCACTGCTTGATTCCTTCTCGCCAAAATGTGTTATCAACCGTTCCTTCAAATCTGTCCAATTTACAACGGGACCGTATCTATTAATTGTATCTCTGGCTTCGCCAACGCATTTATTCTTTACAAAATTAAATATAATATCGATGCTATTTGCGTCAAACCGTGCTATCATTGTTACATAAATGCTTTCAATCTGTTGAATAAAATCTGCTAACACGTTTGGATCTGATCCATCAAAGCTTCTAATATCCCTAATGCATGTCATAACAACATTAAACAATGAATTCGAAACTTCCATTGCCATGATTATAATGTTACTTCAATCTTTTTTTAAAACTAAACAATATATCTCTTATATATCAATCCTTTCACTAACTGTATAGTTTTTAATTATTGCTCATTATCTGAAAATTGGTACGGGTACAGGGAAAATTTCAACAACTTCAAAAATACTTGAGGAAATCACTCGAATCAATAACAATAGATTAAAGTATTTTCGTTATATCTCCTTTTTTTTAAACTATTTCATTACCTTATTATTGTATTTTCTTTTTAGTTAAACTCAAGTGTAAAATAAAAAGAAATTTGCAAATTATTTCCTGAATTACAAAACTTAAGTAGCTAAAAGAACTTCCATAAAAGTTATTAATATTTAAATAAAAACTTAAACATTAATATGTAATCTTGCAATTGCAAAATCAAAATTTTTTCAATTTAAAATTTTTGGCTCTAAGCTAAATCTTAAAAATCAGTTTTAATTAAAATGTTTCTTTCTTCTACTTAATTGAATCAAGAATTAAAGATAATGCTTTTAAATTATTTCTAAATTATGCAAATATTTTTAAGAACCACTAATGCTCGAACATATCCACCTCGTTAAATTTTGATGCCTTGGAATTTGATTCTTGCAGAATTCACTAGATCACTACCTTCCAATGCTCCTTATTTAGATTCCACTTACTTCCTGCTTTTCAAATCTTCTTCTTCAACTTCTTTTTTTCGTCAAGTCACCTTGGCTAAATTTCTATTCAGAAGGGCTTTCGGTAAAACTTACGTCTCTTTTTCTTTCTCCTCTTCTCTCCTTTCTTCTTTCTCTTGCTAGCTTTTCCCAGTTAGTTTTTAGCTTTAATTTTCCATGCTGACAGCTATTTTTCCTTTTTTTTGATATTTATTTATTATTATGAAAACTTATTTTTACTTATTATTTTAACGCAATACACATAGCTTTATTTGTCAATCTTTTTCCTTTTTTTCTTCTCAGAAATGAATAAAACAATTTTTAAAATTCCTTTTACCAGGTAATCCGTGGACGAGCTAAGATTTCAGGCGACACGATTCCTCTGACTTGCTAAATGTTTTCTTTAGGCATCCTCTTACTTATTGCTCCTTTGCCAAAAAGATGCCCAAAACTTTCCTAATGCTTCCTTGTCCTTTTTTTTATCTGCTTTGATTGTTTGCTTTTATCTGATTTATTTTTTAAATCTCATCAGTTGATTCGTCTTTTTTTCAATTTTTTTCCTTGTCGCCAGACACGTTGGGAGGACGTGCCGAGTTCCACGCGTAAAAGAGCAATAAAAATAAGCTCCTTTCGTATTGAAATCAGTTTTACAACTCAAACTTTTTATTTTTCAAAATCAAATATTCCATTTTCAAATACATAAATATTAAAACTAATTGTACAGTATGTCAGGGTTAGGTAATTATATAACATTAATACTATTCATGGAGTTAAGACAATACATATATTATATGATTATATGCATAAGGATTTTAGACAGATAAATTAATTAGGAATAAATAAATTTTTCAATTAAAAAATAATTTTCCCTTTTTATTAAAATGTTTCTTATATCAGTATTAAACGATTGTCGGTTGAGAACCCGTTTGATTTTGTAGTGTTTGTTGGGTTATTGTAAAATATTTGTCGCGTTTATCTGGTTATAATAAAATATTTTACACAGAAATGATATTTAAATCATAACTCTGACGGCAATATATGATACATAATAACATTGTTGCTACGAATGCAAAAGTTCATGCGGCAGGTGTGAGAAATTTATAATTTATAAATATTTTTACATACTTATAAATTAATTACAATAAATTGTCACTAAATGCTGTTTAATTAGTTTAAACAAATGCGAATGCTGTTTACTCTCGGAAGTAATACACATACGAGTACATATGTATGTGCTTGCAATTAATAAATGTCAATGTGTGATAATCAAATACAAGCCACAATAAAACAAAAATTATCATATTGTGGGCGCTTTTCTTTTCTTTGTTGTTATATTCTCTAAGCCTTCTAAATTTGATTAACAAACAAGAAACAAGCAAACAGATATATAGAACAGGAAATTTTTAACTTTCAAAACGCAAAATGTGAAAATTTAGCCTGCCTTCGTTCGTTGTCAATTGTTATTGACCAACGCCTAATTGATATTGACACTTATTTCTTGTATCTGCAATAAATTCTTTCGCTGTTTCAATTTGTGTTACTTTTCAAATGCTGCTGCTGTTGATTCTTCCTGTTGCTGTCATTTCCAGTTAGTTAACTGTTTATTACCAGTTTTAATGTTAAGTTCATTAAAGAGTTTATGGTAAGCTCATGTCATCCGTTGCAAGGCTAAAGAAAAGTATTGCACTGCTACAACAATATGTTACAGTGTGTCAGCATATCCAGCATCCAGAAGAAATTATGATATAACAATTTTTAATTAATTAAAATTATGTAGAAGAAAAGAAACAAAACATAAAACATATTACACCAATTAAAACAAACAAATTGATTAAAAAGGTTTATATTCTTCTGTGCAGTGTATACGTGACGATACTTCATCACATATACTATTTTTTCTATTGTACGAGTATGTTTTATTATTATACCCTTCACAAAAATGTAAAGGGTATATAAAAGTTTGTGATTCCGTTTGTAATTTCTACAGTTTTTATTTGCGACCATATGAAGTATTTATATTCCGAATCAGAATTAATGGAAAAGTCGATTAAACGATGTCCGTCTGTCCGCTATTGAAATACCGTTCCTGAGAAAACCATTAGACTTAGAAACTTTTTCTTTGACCATTCTTTTACCCCATCGATCCATTGGTTTGCTATTGAAACTCAGTAATATCGGTTCACATATAGCTGAGATATATCCAAAATTCCGAAAAAAATTGGTTGTTTTGCTTCAAACTTCACACACACACATTAAGCATGGTGACTAAGAGGCAAAAAAAATTATTTTTCAGATATCGGTTCATATATACACAAGACATAGCCAAAATCGGGGTTTTCATGAAAATGCTGCGTAAGCGAACTGAAACAACTTTTTTATAAATATGGAAAATGAAAATTTCCGATATCGGTCCATATATACCCGAGTGAGAATACCACACAAGTGTACTTTGAAATTGCGATGTGTCAAACATCAGCTGTTCAAATTCCACGCGAATTCATCGATTAGTTCATTTGTTGTAGTCGTTTAAAGTAAGCAACTTTTGTATTTCTTGAAAACTGAAATTTTGTGCAGTGATTAAACACTATTATATGAAAGGGAAAACGTCAAAAGAGACAAAAGAAAAGCTTCATAAACATTACGGTGAGTCTGCTCCGTCAGATTACATGGTAAAACATTGGATTGCTGAATTTAAACGCGGCCGAACAAGCACCACAAAAATACCATCAACAGGAAAGCCAGGAGAGTTGGTTACTGAAGAAAATATCAAGGAAATCCTCGATATCGTTATGAATGATTGCCGAGTCAAGTTACATGAGATTGTTGAAATGTTAAATGTTAAAGTTCAATATTTTGCATGCACATTTGCATATGAATAAGATATCGGCAAAAGGGGTGCCGCGTTTGCTCGGTGTCGAACAAAAACGAGTTCGACGAACCACTTCACAGTGGCGATTGGAAATGATAAAGTGTAATCATGTTGATTTTTAGCGTTTCATAACTGTTGATGAAACGTGGGTCCACCACTATACACCTGAAACCGAAAATCAATCGAAACAATGGGCGGAAGTGCTGCGAAAAAGGCGAAGCGAAGACATTGAAATCGTCCGGCAAGGTTATGGCCACTGTATTTTGGAATGCACACGAAATATTGCTCATCGATTATCTTGAAAAAGGATTCACAATCACAGGAAAGTATCGTGCTCTATTGGATCAACTGATTGGTGCTATCAAGAAAAAACGACCACATTTAGAGAACAAAAAAGTGTTCTTTTTTCAAGACAATATTGCCAAAATTAAGTGAAATACACTTTGAATTAGTTAATCATATACCTTATAGTCCAGATTTAGCTCCTACTCATAGTGACTTTTTCCTATTTCCAAACTTCAAAAAATGGCTTGCAGGAAAAAGATTCATCTGAAACGAAGAAGTGATAACCGAAACTAACGCGTATTTAGAAGGGTTCCCAAAATCATTTTATTCAGATGGTATAAAAAAATTGGAATATCGTCTTACTAGGTGTTTTGAGCTAAAAGGAGACTTTGATGAGAAGTAAATGGTTTAAAAAAAATTAATTTCCGAATTAGGTAGCTTCAATAAGCTTTGTTAAGCTGCAATCCGGTTCTCGTTTGCTTTGAACGTCTCCTGTAAAAAGGCTGTACGACTTTTTTCGAAGAGTGAAGATTTTTCGACATAAATTTCTGGCACCACTAGTTCGGAGGGTAGTAAAGAGAGTAACGTCTATTTCTGGCCATTTGGCTCTTAGGTGGCTCATTATAAATTTATTTTGTGTTTATTTTTTTTTTTTTTTTTGTTAATATTTTGGGGCCTGCCTCCATAACGATGATTTTTTTTACCAGTGTACACTAAAAATAAAATTCACCAACAAGCGTAGTGCTTACTTTTAAATAAAAAGTGTTTCCGTAAGAATCATTGAATTCAATTACACTGTATGTTTTCGTAAAGGCAGAATGCTGAGCAGACTGCTCAAATGTGCTGCCATGCAAGTTTTCTAATGGAAATTTTAATTTGCGTAATACTCAGATGCGCAGATGAAAACTTCTGTAATAAATAGCTCTGTAGCATCTTCAAGCATTGCAATTTCAACATGATTTTTTGTCATATCCAATTACCTTTCACCAACCCATAAGGCACTGTCAGATTTTCTGGATGTAACGGCGCCTCAGCATACACTTGAGAATTATCATCACCCCAAATACGTCGAATTTGTATATTGACGTATCCAGAAGATTCTCATTCGAAAAAAAAACTAAATTTCTTGTCAATTTAAAAAAATTATACATGTTTTAATCTACATATTTCAAAGTTCTATATTTCTATAGAAAACACCCTTTTGCATTTGATATCACCACCAGATGTTATATACTTTTTTTCTTATTTTTTTAACAATTGCTGGAAATACAATTTTTCCATTCAGTTTGTTCACTTTTAGTAAATAAAAAACAAAGAATACGGAAAAAAGTTAAAATGAAAATCCATTGATAAAAGTGAAGACAAAATAACGCTTAAATTTGAATTGAATTAAATTGACCCATCAAATAATGACACGTCGATAAATTTTCAGTTGGAAAAATATGAATGCTAGGAATTTTTATATGAATGATTAAATTTGGTTTGGTTTCAATTCATTCACACTGACAGTCATTCAATCGTTATTCAAAGGGATCAAATTTAAGCAAAGTTGACGGTACGTTCAAAAGCAATTTTTATTTTCCACTTGTACATACATATGTATACATACTCGTATGTATGTATATTTCTTTCATTTGAAATTGAGTGTTTTAGGTTGTGATAAGAACTTCTTTTTCAGCATGTTTTTATTTTTTTAATTTTTTTTGGATTTCAATTCGATAAAACTTATGTTTGGGAAACCGATGGGGATAAAAAAAAAGTGAGAGTATCATCTCATCAAAACTTTATACGACATGACACTTTAATTGTATATTCTTCCATAAGTTGGTTTTTCTTTTCTTTTTTTTTTTTTTTTTTTTTTGTGCTTCAAGTCTGGTTAATTCTGTACACAAATGTTTACTTTTTCTTTAATACTCGTATACAGACATACATATGTTTGCTGAATGTGTTAACATATATTTTCTATACACTAAGAGAAAAAATTTCATTCCATGTATGAATTTCGTTATTAAATTAATGATTTTTATCATTAATAACGAGCTAATGAAGCAATTCATGTCATTAATGAAAAAAGTTTCACTGTATTATGAATTATGAAATATTAAGCAGAATGAACATATTTCATTAAATTTATGAAGTTTATTCTTAATGCAATGAAAATATATCATTAATAGCCTAACACATATTCATTGCAATAATGAAACCTTTTCATTAGAGATATGAAAATAAATCGTTGGTTTAATGTGTTTTGTTCACTAATTCTATGGCAAAACTTCATTATTATTATGAACACTTGTCATATATCTATGAAACAAAATGACTGATTTTGTTTTATAGATATTTAAAGAGAGTAAGAAGTAGCACGCGCACAAATTATGTAAGTACATGTGTAGGTGTATGGACATAACAATGCGTTTATTGCTTAAACTTAAGCTCACTGCTTTAAAATTAAAAAACGAATGAATTTGCCATGGCAACGAGTAAGAAATGAATGAAGAATGTTCATGTTATTCATTATGCCATGTCATAGGATTTTTCATTATATACAAAAATTGTATAAATAATTGTTATGATATGAATATGATTTAACAAATATTACTTAACGTGGTTATATATTTAAATGCAATATATAATGACATCTGATATTGTTAATTCTCGTGTATCAAAATATATGCGAAAAATGAAAATTCATAAAATAAATGTAAAGTTCTTCATCCATAAAATGAACACATCAAAATGAAATAAATTTTGAAGAGAGCGAATTCATTCAGGGAATGAAATTTTTCATTCCATGAATGAAAAAAATCATTTATACAATGAAAAATGATCAATGAAAGAGTTTCATAGCCAGAACGTATAACTTTTCTCTTAGTGTACATATCTGTGTATTTCATGTCGTTAAAAGTTTGTTGATTTAATCCTTACTCTTTTTGGCCTTTAGGGTATTTGCTGAACAAGTTGTTTATCCTTTTAATCAAATGAGCTTGGCAGTTTTGTGACAATATTGCAGTAGAATTGTTTTATATACATATGTATGTAGAATTGCCATTTAAATGGCACAGAAACCTCATTGAGTAGGTTTTCCAGCGATAAAAGGCAGCCACAGGGCAATTAAATTACATCACAATTACAATTTATGGAATGTGTGATAGAAATTTAAATTACAAACAAGCATTAGTAATAAAAAGGGAAAATGTTTCATTTGCAGAAAAATACTTTAAGTAATTTTTAGTAAAGATTTCAATTTTGGGCATATGGTATGCGAACCCTCCCCCCCCCACTCCTGCCACGGGCTAATTACGCAAAATAATAATGTCAATTTGGACAACATATGGCTCACATATGTTTTGTGGCAATAATAAAATTTTTTTTTAGTATCCGATAGACGCCAAAATGTAAACACACATGTTTTTCAATCACTGTAAAAATAGCCAAATTTCTATCCCTAAAAAACATTTGCTGTGTTTTGATGCGGCAATAAAAATTGTCATTTAGTTTTACGTATAAATAGTAAAAGTATTTCCACTTTTGGGGTTTCGAAGTCTTTTGCACATTGTTCTTTATTTAATACTAGCTTAACCCGGTGTGCCCTGCTACCCCATAGTTATAAAATAAAATAAAACGTGCTTATATATAGAGTAGGCTAACTTGAACTGGGGGCTAATTCTGTCATTCGTGATCGAAATTACTATCGAGTAGAAAATAATTTCGATATCGTGTAAATTTCTAATGATATGACTCGTTACGTAACGAATCGAGTTATCACTTCAGTGTTGCAAAATACTGACAAAATGTGTTTTACAACACTGCCGAAAATTGTATGTATTTGCATACTTGTTGTACATTAAAAAATAAATGAACACACATACGTTCACAATAACAATTCATTTAAATTTGTCATGTATGCGTGTTTGGACAACAAAAAGTAAGTAAATAGAAATAACAATAAATATGTATGTAAAAACAACCATTTAACTATGTATAAGCATATGTATATATGCATTTCTAAAAACAAAAATAAATTCTTGGATATAATAACATGTGACTTCAAATATAAGTACTTGTGTTCTTAGCAAATACTCATCTTTATACACATATACCTGTATATATAAGTCATGAATTAAAAAAAAGCCTTAAGAACCAAAAATTCTCAACTTAATTTAACTATTATTGCTATTCAAAACAAATTTTTAATTTACATTTCTTTTGTGTTATTCTGTTTGGCTGGATTTCGATAGTACTTTTGCTTACGAGTAAAAAGTCGCACGGTTGCATTCGAATGGTTACTCGCTATCGAATGCTATCATTAGAAATTTCGAAACCTTTTACTCGATATCGAATGAGATAATCCCAAAAGTGTAAAAACTCGCACATTCGAGTAAAAACTCGCTCGTAAGCGAATGACAGAATTAGCCCCCTGATTTGAAATGCTCATAATTTTTGTTTTTTTTTTTTTTTTTTCTTTTTTGCAGATATTTATTTATTTGTATAGGGTAAGTGTCGGCAGTTTAAGGCTTTTGATTTTTTTTAAATAACATTGTGCCATATGTGATATAACTATTGAATTGCAGATTAATTATTTCATTTCGTTAATTTGTGTTCTTTCAGTTTAACTAAGTTGTATTTTAACAGTTGTTTATAAACATTTACGGGCGTATGCAAAAAAACCTTAACAAAGCTTAGTAAGCAATTGTTAAGAAAATTTTCCTAACGTTATATGCAAAAACGATTGTTAGCTTACCATCTGTTTGGGAAGCTAACGTTAACTTTAAATATTTTAAAGTTGAAATGGGCACATTTTACCTGTACGTTAAAATGACATTTAAGATCTTTGTTTCCATTTCTCTTGAAAAGCACTGTTCACCGAAAATTCTTCACAAAACCAATATATTATTATTATTATTATTATTATTACATAAAGAAATTAAATTATTACAATGTATATGAATAGAAAATATTAATTTTGAAAGAGCAATATGAACAAAAAATATGTTAGTGATGCACTTTCAATCAAACGAATACAACGAAAAACGGTATTCGAATAATAAAAATATTTCTATCGGGTGGTTAAATTTCAAGGGCCGATGTTGAATGTGAACCACACCTAAACGCCAAGTTTTTTCCAAATTTTATTTGACATTTCTCTATTTCAGACTTATTCAATTTGAACCATGGAGAGATACACAATCCAACAACGTGTTAAAGTTATCCAGACTTATTATGAAAATGATGATCAATTTTCGAAGAAAATCATCTTCAGTGATGAGGCACATTTTCACCTCAGTGGATTCGTCAATAAACAGAATTGCCGCATTTGGGCGAATCATACTCCAAGAGTGACTGTCGAAAAACCAATGCACCCACAAAGAGTGACTCTTTGGTGCGGTTTATGTGCTGGCGGCATCATCGGGCCGCATTTTTTCCAAAATGAGGCCGGTCAGGCAGTTACTGTGAATGGTGTTCGCTATCGTGAGATGATAACGAACTTTTTATGGCCCGAATTGCAAGATATGGATGTAGACGATATGTGGTTTCAGCAGGACGGTGCCACTTGCCACATAGCTAACGAAACAATTGCTCTTTTGCGCAACAAATTCAATGGCCGTGTTATCTCACGTAATGGCGATGTCAATTAGCCGCCAAGATCATGTGATTTGACACCGTTGGACTTTTTTCTTTGGGGTTATTTGAAAGAAAAGGTGTACGTCGATAAGCCAGCAACAATTCAACAGCTAAAGGATGAGATAATTCGGCACATTAACAGCATAGAACCTCCATTATGCCTCAGGGTCATCGAAAATTTGGACCATCGGATGGAGGTGTGCCGCCGTGGTCGCGGCGCCCATTTGGCCGATATTTTGTTCCATACATAATTGAGTAATACCAATATATCATAATAAAATAAAATTACAATAATTTCCTAAATAGTTTGTGTTTTATTCAAAATCAACATCGGCTCTTGAAATTTAACCACCCTTTAGTAAGTAATCCTTTTCCCAATTTCATTAATATACTCATATTATATATTAATTATTTATTAAAAAGGTAAATCCAGGATTATTAAAAGCAGAGCACATTTGCCAGTAGTCGGCACCAATTTTCCCGTTGCCGGCATGTTATGTCGGCATATCATTTTTCAATTCAATTCAAATATTTTATTTATAATCGGTAAGCGAGTGGTATGGCCAAATTGATTATATAGTAATTAAACATGGCACAGTATTATGTTCTTAAACTATCAAATTAAAAATTTTAATATACAAATTTGTTGTAATCTTTGCGAAACATGTATCATATACGTAGTTTTTAACATACATCATTCTTAATACATTCTTAAGCACTTAAATATTTAAATATGTCTTGGATCTGGATAATTGGATAAAAAACAAGGAATGAAATATTCATATATTTTTAAATTCAATAGGCGAATGAGCAAAGTGTCTTTCACTATAGGGCACAAATGTATTCCAAATTCGACAAATTCTTACCGCAAACGAACGCTGCATTGTTAGAGAATTGATGAAAGGACAAAGAAATGTATGCGACCTCGAAGAATGTCCAAATTCAAATCTGGATAGAAAGTATTTAGGAGAACCATTTTTAAAGACTTTATAAAACAATGACATTTTTTTAACTCTCAAGAAGACATCAAAGGAGCTACCCAAGAAGTCTCTGACATAAATAGACACATGTTCTCGAACCTTTAGTTTCAGTGGAGAAAATAACAGACAATGAAGGAATTCAAACTTTTATTTATTTTAAATAAACGTTTGTACATTTCTAGATGTTTAATAATGTAATTTTAGTACATACAATTGATTATTATACTAGTATATAAAATAAAAAAGTGAATGCGGTTATATCTTCAAAAACTAGCTTATTTTACGGTGTTCAGATTGAGTATTTCAAACGCTTTGTGAAAATAACCCACTAACAATTCCCGGTATCGTCTCTTACCATTTTTCCTATGTAATTTAGATCAATTCATGAAATCCAAAAAGGCCACACTTTCGGAAACCATTCTTAATCGGTTTCTCCATGTTATTATCAGAGAAAACCATGTGAAGCAAAAGGTCGAATTTGGTAGAGGCTTTTCTGACGTTTCTTCCATTCTGATTTTACGGACTTAAAACGCTTATATCGGCCAGTTGTATTAACGAGTTAAGTTTGGATTCAGTGCATATTATATAATCCGACTATTGTCCTTGTGACTCTCTACAAACACAAACAATATAATCAGCCCCTCAATGTTTAACAATTCTGTACGCAATTCGGAACATATAAACAAGTTTCGCCTTCTATCCACCCATTCTCCGTTTCTAAGAAACCATCTGTCTGGAAGGCTGCTTAGGAGTTGACACAAACAAAGCGACAACCGCTTGCTGCAACACCCTGTAATACTGCCACTGTTGTCTTCTCATTTCTTTTCTATATGAAGTACATGTTGTGATATCCCTTAATTGCTAGCAATTTTTGATTTTTAAGGCATCTGGTGGAGGGAGTAAATGGGTGTTCCAAAATATTACAAACATTGAGTTCAGGGATTGTATCTAGGCAAGACAGTGCTGCTTAATTTGGCAGAAATATCGGAATGTGCTGTACTTGGGTTATACTCTTACATCCGACCCTCGGCTGGCTGCCTGTTAAACCTATCCTAAACCTAACCTAACCTACTGTCCTCTTATTACAGCTTGATCTTTATTAATTCCATGTGCATTACATAAAGGGTAAGTTTGGATGCCATTTAATACAACTGGGAAACTACTTTTTCCCTAGACAGTCGTTTGAAAGTGGTGCGCTTTGTTTATTTTCTTTGATAAAAGTCTGAGCTATTCAGTAGATAATCCATTTTCAGTGAAAAGCTCTTCTTCAGCTTTAATCAAAACTGTTGGGGAACGTCCTTTCCCGGATCCTCAATAACGCCGCAATGGATCCTATCCTATATAATGGAACGTGGAATACAATATTTAACGGTAACACCTAACATGGATACATCGCTTAGCCTTATTTTGCTTTTTGCGTCTTATAGCGTCCGTTCGAAATATTTGCGGATATATATTTTTGCTTTGGTGATTATATTGTAGTTTAAAATTCAAAAGGGGCATTGTTTCTAAAAATTTGCCATTTTTATTTATAAAAATTAAAAAAAACTAGTAATGAAAACCGCTGCCGACTTTAGGACAGCACTTGTCCTAGTACTCGGCAAGAGTAAAGCACGACTACTGGGTAAACTGACTTTAAACATTTTTTTTATATACTCAGCAGCATGTACATTGAATACTAAACAATTTTCTCAAATTTTAAGTAAATTGAAGAAAAACTTAAATTTTCCAGTTGTCGGCACCCCTATGCCGACTACTGGGAATGTAGAAATTTATATGTTCCTAATGTCGGCAGCATTAAAAATCAGAACAAATTTATATTTCTATGTAAATCATTAATCAGTGAACTTTTTTTAGTTATATACATATGCGCGATATTAACTAACTAGTTGTGAGTTCGAGTCCAACTTCAGTCAAGAAGAAGGATTATTATACCCTTCACAAAAATGTAAAGGGTATATATAAGTTTGTGATTCCGTTTGTAATTTCTACAGTTTTTTTTTTGCGACCCTATAAAGTATATATATTCTGAATCAGAATTAATGGAAAAGTCGATTAAGCGATGTCCGTCTGTCCGTCTGTCCGCTGTTGAAATACCGTTTCTGAGAAAACCATTAGACTTAGAAACTTTTTTCTTTCACCATTCTTTTACCCCATCGATTCATGGGTTTGCTATTGAAATTCAGTAATATCGGTCCACGTATAGCTGAGATATATTCAAAATTCCGAAAAAAGCCATTTTTTTTTTGCAGTTTTGTATGAAAATTTTTGAAAACGAAAGTTGTTCGTTTTGCTTCAAACTTCACACACTTATTAAGCATGGTGACTAAAAGACAAAAAATTTTTTTTTCAGATATCGGTCCATATATACCCGAGATATAGCCCAAATCAGATTTTTAATGAAAATGTCGCATAGGTGAAGCTAAATAACTTTTTTTTTGCTCAAAAGCAGTTCTGGTAATTATATAAGGTTACATAAATATATATAAAGGAAAATTTCCGATATCGGTCCATATATACCCGAGATATAGCCCAAACCTGGTTTTTCATGAAAATGTCGCGTAAGCGAACCTAAACAACTTTTTGGTGCTCAAAAGCAGTTCTGGTAAGGAAATAGGGTCATATGAATATGAAAAATGAAAATTTTCGATATCGGTCCATATATACCCGAGATATAGCCCAAACCTGGTTTTTCATGAAAATGTCGCGTAAGCGAACCTAAACAACTTTTTGGTGCTCAAAAGCAGTTCTGGTAAGGAAATAGGGTCATATGAATATGAAAAATGAAAATTTCCGATGTCGGTCCATATATACCCGAGATATAGCCCAAATCGGGTTTTTCATGAAAATGTCGCGTAAGCGAACTTAAACAACTTTTTTGTGCTCAAAAGCAGTTCTGGTAATGAAATAGGGTCATATAAATATGAAAAATGAAAATTTTCCATGTCGGTCCATATATACCCGAGATATAGCCCAAATCGGATTTTTCATGAAAATGTCGCGTAAGCGAACTTAAACAACTTTTTTGTTCTCAAAATCAGTTCTGGTAATGAAATAGGGTCATATAAATATGAAAAATGAAAATTTTCGATATCGGTCCATATATACCCGAGATATAGCCCAAATCGGGGTTTTCATAAAAATGTCGCGCAAGCGAACTTAAACAACTTTTTTGTGCTCAAAGCAGTTCTGATAATGAAATTAGGTTACATAAATATGGAAAATGAAAATTTCCGATATCGGTCCATATATACCCGAGATATAGCCCAAATCGGGTTTTTCATGAAAATGTCGCGTAAGCGAACTTAAACAACTTTTTTTTGCTCAAAGCAGTTCTGGTAATGAAAAAGGGTTATATAAATATGAAAAATGAAAATTTTCGATGTCGGTCCATATACACCCGAGATATAGCCCAAATCGGGTTTTTCATGAAAATATCGCGTAAGCGAACTTAAACAGTTTTTTTGTGCTCAAAAGCAGTTCTGGTAATGAAATAGGGTCATATAAATGTGAAAAATAAAAATTTTCGATATCGGGCCATATATACCCGAGATATAGCCTAGACCGGGGTTTTCATGAAAATGCAGCGTAAGCGAACTTAAACAACTTTTTGTGCTGAAAAGCAGTTCTGCTAATGAAATTAGGTTACATAAATATGGAAAATGAAAATTTCCGATATCGGTTCATATATACCCGGTGTATAGCCTAACAGGTTTTTTGATGAAAATGCCGACTAAACAACTTTTTTGTGCTCAAAAGCAGTTCTGGTAATGAAATAAGGTTATATAAATATGGAAAAAGAAAATATCCGATATCGGTCCATATATACTCGAGATATAGCCTGAACCGATTTTTCCAATAACATTTTTTTTTTTTGCTGAAAAGTAGTTCTTGTCATAAAAGAAGGTTACGAAAATAGAGAAAATTAAAATTTCTGATATCGGTCCAGATATACCCGAGATATAGCCTAAATCGGGTTTTTCATGAAAATATCGCGTAAGCGAACTTAAACAATTTGTTGTACTCAAAAGCAGTTCTGGTAATGATATAAGGTTATATAAATATGGAAAATTAAAATTTTCGATATCGGGCCATATATACCCGAGATATAGCCTGAACCGATTTTTCCATTAAAAAAAAATTTTTTTTTTTTTGCTGAAAAGCAATTCTCGTTATAAAAGAAGGTTACTAAAATACAGAAAATAGAAATTTCCCATATCGGTTCATATATAACCGAGCATATTTAGTTCACATTTTTAATATACTATACATATTCGTGACTATCGTGAAGGGTATTTTAGATTCGGCCCAGCTGAATATACTACACTCTTACTTGTTTTTAATTATAACCGAGTTGTCCCCCAGCTAATGGTATTCAATTATTTTTTCTGTTCTTCTTTGGTCTTATTGTTTCACAGCAATTATTGTTATAATTGCTGTGAAACAATATATATATATATATATATATATATATATATATATATATATATATATATATATATATATATATATATATATATATATATATATATATATATATATATATATATATATATATATATATATATATATATATATATATATATATATATATATATATATATATATATATATATATATATATATATATATATATAGATATATATATATATATATATATATATATATATATATCTATATATGTTTGTATTTTGTTACGAGTAGATTTAGCGGATATCAATTTTTATTCTTGATCGAACTATTTTTGGTTTACATTCTGTTAAATTCGATTCAATTGTAAAGTTTATTTTATTTTTATACCCTTCACAAAAATGTAAAGGGTATATATAAGTTTGTGATTCCGTTTGTAATTTCTACAGTTTTTTTTTTGCGACCCTATAAAGTATATATATTCTGAATCAGAATTAATGGAAAAGTCGATTAAGCGATGTCCGTCTGTCCGTCTGTCCGTCTGTCCGCTGTTGAAATACCGTTTCTGAGAAAACCATTAGACTTAGAAACTTTTTTCTTTCACCGTTCTTTTACCCCATCGATTCATGGGTTTGCTATTGAAATTCAGTAATATCGGTCCACGTATAGCTGAGATATATTCAAAATTCCGAAAAAAGCCATTTTTTTTGCAGTTTTGTATGAAAATTTTTGAAAACAAAAGTTGTTCGTTTTGCTTCAAACTTCACACACTTATTAAGCATGGTGACGAAAAGACAAAAAATTTTTTTTTCAGATATCGGTCCATATATACCCGAGATATAGCCCAAATCGGATTTTAACGAAAATGTCGCATATGCGAAGCTAAATAACTTTTTTTTGCTCAAAAGCAGTTCTGGTAATAATATTAGGTTACATAAATATGGAAAATGAAAATTTCCGATATCGGTCCATATATACCCGAGATATAGCCCAAACCGGGTTTTTCATGAAAATGTCGCGTAAGCGAACTTAAACAACTTTTTTGTGCTCAAAAGCAGTTCTGGTAATGAAGAAGGGTCATATAAATATGAAAAATGAAAATTTTCGATATCGGTCTATATATACCCGAGATATAGCCTAGACCGGGGTTTTCATGAAAATGCCGCGTAAGCGAACTTAAACAACTTTTTTGTGCTCAAAAGCAGTTCTGGTAATGAAATTAGGTTACATAAATATGAAAAATGAAAATTTTCGATATCGGTCCATATATACCCGAGATATAGCCTAGACCGGGGTTTTCATGAAAATGCCGCGTAAGCGAACTTAAACAACTTTTTTGTGCTCAAAAGCAGTTCTGGTAATGAAATTAAGTTACATAAATATGGAAAATGAAAATTTCCGATATCGGTCCATATATACCCGAGATATAGCCTAGACCGGGGTTTTCATGAAAATGCCGCGTAAGCGAACTTAAACAACTTTTTTGTGCTCAAAAGCAGTTCTGGTAATGTAATTAGGTTACATAAATATGGAAAATGAAAATTTCCGATATCGGTCCATATATACCCGAGATATAGCCTAGACCGGGTTTTTCATGAAAATGTCGCGTAAGCGAACTTTAACAACTTTTTTTGATTAAAAACAGTTATTGTAATAAGATGAGGTTATATAAATATGGAAGATAAAAATTTCCGATATCGGTCCATATATACTCGAGATATAGCCCAAACCGGGTTTTTCATGAAAATGTCGCGTAAACGAACTTAAACAACAATTTTTTTTTTTTGCTTAAAAACAGTTCTGGTAATAAAATAAGGTTATATAAATATGGAAGATAAAAATTTCCGATATCGGTCCATATGTACCCGAGATATAGCCCAAATCGGGTTTTTCATGAATATGTCGCGTAAGCGAACTTAAACAACTTTTTTTTGCTCAAAAGCAGTTCTGGTAATGAAATTAGGTTACATAATTATGAAAAATGAAAATTCCCGATATCGGTCCATATATACCCGAGATATAGCCCAAACCGTGTTTTTCATGAAAATGCCGCGTAAGCGAACTTAAACAATTTTTTCGCCTTAAAGCAGTTCTGGTAGTAAAATAAGGTGATATAAATATGGAAAATGAAAGTTTTCGATATCGGTCCATACATATCCGAGATATAGCCTAAACCGGGTTTTTCATAAATACGCGGCGTAAGCGAACTCAAACAATATTTTTTGCTTTAAAGCAGTTCTAATAGCAAAATAAGGTTATATAGGTATGGAAAATGAAAATTTCCGATATCGGTCCATATATACCCGAGATATAGCCCAAACCGTGTTTTTCATGAAAATGCCGCGTAAGCGAACTTAAACAACAATTTTTTTTTTTTTGCTTAAAAACAGTTCTGGTAATAAGATGAGGTTATATAAATGTGGAAGATAAAAATTTCCGATATCGGTCCATATATACCCGAGATATAGCCTAGACCAGGGTTTTCATGAAAATGCCGCGTAAGCGAACTTAAACAACTTTTTTGTGTTCAAAAGCAGTTCTGGTAATGAAATTAGGTTACCTAAATATGGAAAATGAAAATTTCCGATATCGGTCCATATGTACCCGAGATATAGCCCAAATCGGGTTTTTCATGAAAATGTCGCGTAAGCGAACTTAAACAATTTGTTGTGCTCAAAAGTAATTCTGGTAATGAAATAAGGTTATATAAATTTGGAAAATTAAAATTTTCGATATCGGTCCGAGATATAGCCTGAACCGATTTTTTCATTAAAAAAAAATTTTTTTTTTGCTGAAAAGCAATTCTTGTTATAAAAGAAGGTTACTAAAATACAGAAAATAGAAAATTCCGATATCGGTTCATATATAACCGAGCATATTCAGGTCACATTTTTAATATACTATACATATTCGTGACTATCGTGAAGGGTATTTTAGATTCGGCCCAGCCGAATATACTACACTCTTACTTGTTTTTTTTCTATTCACATTATGGACAGGGAGAACGCTTTTCTCGAAAGTTTACTATAAGCAGTACTCGTTCTGTAAAGCAACGGGATATTGTAAAGCTAAAAACTCTAAGATGGCCACACTTTTAAGTAAGTGGTTTTATGCTGCTGTCGTGTTTATAATAATTCAGTAGGGGACTACAAGATTATAATTTCCGGTTGCAGTATTTGCTGACGTCAAGTTGTAAAGTCTACTGTGGTCCATGTGTTTAATGCTTAACTGGGCCCTTAGCGCCGTTCAAGTTCACCTTGGCTTCATTATATGGCATATTTAATATAATTTTTATTTTCATTCTCTCCTTTTTTTACTTTACCGCGACTTTAAGAACAATTTTTAATTCATCAAAGTGCATACACAAATTATCAACAAATGAAATAAATTTGTATTGGGTTTATGTTAAGAGAAGCATTGAAATGAAAATAAAGGTCGTCAATAACAAAATTAAGTAGAAAAAACAGAACTTGATGAAAATGCGTGGATGCAATGAGCCATGTCGCATCAAATAGTTGATGTACCATAAAAACAGGATGTGTTTTAAGTGTTTTTCGTTGTATGCTAGCATTTTTATTTTTTTAATTCTCAGCGCAAATGAAAATGTTTCTTATTAGTAATTCAGCGCATTTAAAACGAATTTATCGGCATATTTGTTTTTTTTAAGTCCACTCGTTTGTTCGAAGAAAGGGTGAGATTGTAATTGCTGAGTTGCGTAAAATTTCGTTTAAAAATACTTGTTTGCTCTCGCTGATGATCAAAACTGTGTGTGATTTTGAAGCATGGAATACCTATCGAATTTAATACGTCGCAAATCTTATTTTATATGATTAAAATTGTAGTAACGTAGTTAATTAGCTAAAGGGATTATGACAAATAGGCGTGCTTGCAAAAGTAGAAAGGAGGCAATTCCCCAGACAGTCGAAGCAAGTGAGTACGTTAGGAGCTGGTAGCGCAAAGTTCATATAGAACATTAGACCCTAACCATACTTGCCTTGATATTTCTCACTATCAGGAACTGTACATAAAACTTATAATATTTGTGGAGCTTTATAATTATGAATCATTTTTCATTATATGTAAATATATATTTGTAGAGTTAAAAGTTCAAGTTTATTCCTCTCTTAAACTAAAAATGTTTTTTTTCCAGTTGCTGCGATAATTAATTTTAGCTGGGAAACAGCTAACCATTTCGTAGCCACTACACTATACATTAGCGCACGGTAACATTTGAACTGGGATCATGCCACATTGTTAAACCGCATAGCTCTCTTGAATTATTCTTTGCCTATATTAATATTCATTTCGTAAGCATTTTCCTCTTTTTGTTATCTATACAGTATTCGCTCAGGTAGCATGATTTGGTTTGGTGTACACCTTACTAGGGCACTCTGCTTTCTGGAGCAAACAGGGGCAGAAACTTTTGGTTTGTTGTAGCAAATACAACTCTATGTTGTGTTGGACTTCCGAAACCCTTGTCAAGGGCTAATTGACAGAATGGGGTTCAGCAAACCTCTGATCAGGTTCGGCTTCAGACCTTACAGGCTTCGTTTTTGTGTATTATTAAAACGTTTTTCTTTTTGAATTCTCAATAATTTTGAATATTTCGGAATATCTTTCACAAATTTCCAAGTCTACTGATGATTATATTAGCTCCTATGAAATGTAGACATATAGACAGCTGGGGAGCGTAGAGAACAACGAGTTTATAATTTTTTAATTGCTATCAATATTAGAAGCTAATAAGTGAATGAATAAAACTCAATTGTTTAAAAATGATGATTTTTATCGAACTTTAAAATTACGAATAATTCTGTATAATTTATACCTAAGTATTAATCTGTAACAAGACACCTCCGGCGTCTATAGGGTGCCCAAAAGTGTGCTGCCATTAGCAATGAATACCAATGACCCCCTCTACTTTATCCTTTCAAACACTGCCAATTCTAGGATTTCCTATCAAACATAACATCCTGGGAACATGCTGATCGCCGTTCTGTTAATTAACCTTTAATGAAGGTATCAGAAGTTCCAGCACAACATAAGTCATGACATCACTTTGATTACCTACCTAATCGAGGGACATCTTCCTTTCTATACTCTAAATAAGACAAAATGGCAAAAATTCAATGAAAACTAAATATCTTGCTAGTTTGTAAGTTTTAGCAAAATTGGTTCTACAGTTTCAGATAGACTTGATCCTATTTTCAACATATTTATGTATATTTATTTTTGCTTTTAATTTCATCAAAACAGGTTAAACGGCTTAGGAAAACAAGAAACTGTCTCCCCAAGCCCACTTTTTTTGAGGTCGGGAAGAGTGGGGTTTTTTAGACGCAATTATAATTATATAGATAGTTTTGCTGGCAAAAGATTACCTTTGATCCCACTTGGTCATACTTTTGCAGCAAAATAAACTTGTTGTATTTGTTTGTAGTCAAATTTATGTATGGCATTTGGTCAGAGGACGGACAGACAAGCGGATTGGAAGCCAAGTAGCGTACTCATGTTGATTGGGTTTTATTTTTAATTTCTTGATTCCAAGAACTACCGTTTTAATACATTTCTCTAAGAAAATAAGCAGGGTAGGTGGCCTTTTGACCCTACTTTAAACCCTTTAATGAGTTTTTATTTGGCGTGTGTGCGACATGAAGTTTCGTTTTACATTTTGATGAAAAATTTTTTTAAATCGAACCAGCGTTCTAGTGTAGAAGTATAGATTTAGATATTATTGCTTAAAAAACTTTTTTAACTTTTATACGTAGCTTATTCGAAATTTTTGTTTTCATTAATTTATTTATTGGATCTTCAAAATGAACTAACAGTAAGTATTCAAATCTTAATACTAAACAAAAAAAATTATTTAAGTCCAGCCAATGTTAGACAAAAAAGTTTTATTTTGCGCGCACAATATCGGTAAAATCACCTATTTAACAATCTGATGATGGCAAGGCTAACTCTTCTTCTCAACCGAGTGTGGCCGCCAATATTACTTTATATGTTACTTACAAGAGGATTTGGGTGAAGTTCCAGTTTGCTGATATACCTTGTCGCATATTTTGATATCAATCCGCCCTCGTATATAATTATAGTTTTCTTTTGTATTAAATTATATATTATATATATAATTTAATACTAAATATTTTGAAATTATAAATACAGCTCATTACGGAAATAGTAACATCTGTATTAATCCTATATGGCATTTACAGGCTCGATTAGTTATTAAGAGATATATAAATAATAAAAAATACTAAATTAGGAGGTATCTAGAGTTGCGACCGTTAATAAGTATAAAAGTAGGAGTCTCCCTACTGGCGATATTTTGGCTTATCTCAGCGAAAGACTCTTGATATCTTCAAAGCATTTAATAGAGCACGGCATGGTGTATTACTATGAAACCTCGCTGCTTCGGTGTCAGTGATGATTTTCTAGATTTACATTCAGTTTTTTCAGAGACTGCACTATACGAGTTAATTTAGATGGTCTGTTCAAACGAGTTCAAGAATAATTCAGGGGTACCTCAAGCTTCGGTTCATTCTTCTACTCTATTTTTATTTTCCTTAATGACCTTCATCATCATACTTCCATCACTATCCACTTCTTGCAGCTGACATCTGCATTTACCATTCGTACTCAGTTATAGGCCCAACATATCCGAAATCGGTGTCAAGAGACAATATATGAATGACTTACTTTTTTTAAGTTCGTTTATTTACTTTTTATCTTATGCTATTTTAACCCTACAATAAACTATAGTACGGATATTTACATAAATACAGTGTTTGAGGCACGGGCTCGCTAGTTTTATTGTTATACAAATTAAATTACATTTATTTAGAATCAAAATATATTTATATCGCTCATAGATGTTCAACATTATTTATTTTGTAATGAAAAATTTTAAAAACATGTTATCTGTATATAGCTAGGAAGAAAAAATAATAATACAGTCTAAACTGTATGAATGACTCACTGAGTAATGATCTTCTTTTAATCTCCGAATGAAGACTCAAAAATAGGATTGACTTGAATGCCCACAAGACCCAGTGTTCTTTATTATTAACACGCAAACTCATAACCGTAAATGTTTCTTCATCTGTACTCATGAATGGCATAAATATAGAGGCATCGAATGCTCTTGGACTGAATATATTTCTCATGTCTCTGCAAAAGCATTCAAGGGGCGCCATTTTTTATAGCCGATCCAATCCTCTTATTATTTAAATATACCAACTACATACGACTGAAAACGGACAACTCGCATATTTGTCCCGGAGCTTCAAAATCCATTTTGAGTTTACGCGGCGGAGTGCAATAGATCCCGAAGAGTCTCTTCGCTGACAGTAGGGTGTCCAACTCTATTGACTCACTGTTGTATTGCCTCGGTATGGAGTGAGCTTCTCTATTTTACTATCATTACTACAACGGGGTTTCCTCTAACGAGATTAGGGAAATTGTTCCCGAAACCAGGGCTCAGCCATTTGCGATCGATCGAGAATTCATTTTTCAGCCGTACGGTCCGTCTGGGGAATAAGTTATCTGCAGACGTGTTTCCTGTCATATCTAACGTTGGAAGGTTCAAGTCAAACGTCCACAAACATTAATTCCTCTTTCTACCACCTCCTGATAACCATTTCCTAGTTGCAGTACAATGCACAGCATTTGTGAGGATCATCCACTGAATACTGATCCAAGATAATAAAAGTATAAACTATGAGTCACGTATTTGCAATTAATTTTTATTTGAAAATTACTTTTACGCACATCTAAACAAAATAAATTTTGCTTGCATAGATTGTGTTATCGATTGCTTGTATAATAATAATATTATTAGATTTCCAAGAATGTTAAAAATAGAGATAACCCCATGCGCATGATTTCCCGGTAGACGTAGTTTAACCTATGTAAGAGTATGTATTTGAAAATCATATAGATCTACGTGTACACACTCACACTCGATATTAAATGTTTTAGCTCGTGCTCTCAAGAACACACATTTTTCATATTTGATCAGTATTAAAGAACAGTAAGAGGAAAGAGAAAAAAATTGGAATAACCGGTTTTGGTAATTATATTTTATTTTTAGCTTCTAATCCTTTTTTATTTGTCCTTTTGTTGCATTTCCTCGTTTTTATTTTTGGCCGATTTTTCATTGAGACTCAATTTTGTTTTGCTTGTGCAATAAAAGAAACCGAAAACAAGTAATTTCCATTTCTTGATTATGCAATCAATACAATTTTCCAAATTCTTGCTGTTTATTTTCTTTTCAAAAGAAAATTGTATCACGTCACGACTTTGTTATTTTTCCTTCCTCGTACATTTTTACATTTACATACATTATCATTCACACAACAAAAAGTCCTATCGTATAAAAAATTATATATGTAATGACTAATGTAGACCAAAGTAGTCGAAACCAAACACCTCTCCGCTCAGTATTTTTTTTTTTTTTTTTTTTTTTTTTTACATATTAAAGAATAAGCTTACAAGCTTCTCACGGCTGCTTACTGGCTAAGTGTTTTGTTTTGTATCTGGCTTTAAAATTTGTGATTTTAAAGATAGGGCTTTTTGTATATTATGTTGTTACATATGTATGTATGTGCGTATACTAACACTCGTATATGAATTCTATTGTGAGTGCTTTTCCTTCTTCGTTTCCTTTTCCACTCAAATCTTTCAAACATCAATTGTGCATGTGCAAAAGTGCATTAATTTTACCAACAAAACGCTTGACAAGTGTCAACTGCTAAACGAAAAAACCTTCAGAATTTTACATTTATTAAGAAATGCACAGTGTAACAAGATGAACTTAAAAAAAATTGATAAATATTTAAACATAATAGTGAAATACTCTTATATTGAACTTCCGTACTTTTAATGCCCTTTGGACATGTGAAATACATAAAAGGAATTACAAAAAGTGACGAAGTTGTTGTTGTGGTTGTAAAGGTACTTAGTGCCTTTATGAATGGTGAAGTATTTGACTAGCAACCGCAAAGTTATAGGCATGTTTGTGCAGACACAAAAATAGGTTTGCTGCTGTATTTTTTAAAAATAAGAAAAACTCTAAAATCAAATTTATTACTACACCACAATTTCAACATATGGACGAAATTAATTGTAAAACACACCTTAACGTCATGTTTTTGGGCAACTTAATTTGACATTTCTTTGTTTCAGTGTTTGATAAATTCATGTAGAGGTACACAATTGAGCAACGCGTTAAATTTGTTGAAGCCTTTTACGAAACTGGGCTTTCAAATTAAAATATATTTCATACACCTTGTGATGCGTACTTACCTTCACTCCAATGGATTATTTCTCAAGCAGAATTTCCGCATTTGTGTGTGAGAGTCCCCGAGTTGAAAAGCAGATGCCACCACAAAGAGTAACTATTTGATAACTGCTTGGACGTAGTCCAAGCAGTTATCGTTATTGTGAAAGCTATTCGCTATCGTAAGATCATAATGGCCTTCTTGTGGCCAGAAATTAAGAATATGGGCTCAGGCGGTATGTGGTTCCAATGAAACGGTGCCACTTGTCAAACAGCCAACGAAACATTGTCTCATTTTCGCGAAAAATTCAACGGCCGTATTTTACTCACGTCGTGGCGGGTAAATTGTCTGCAATAAACATGTAGTCTGTCCCCGTTGGACTTCTTTCTTTCAGGAAATTTAATAGAAAAAGAATCAATTATTCTTTTTCTAAACTAAAGTATGAGATAATTTGACACATTAACGACATTGAATCGCAATTATGTCTCAACGTCATTAAGAATATAAACCGAAGCCGCGGCGATTATTATAATTCAGATTATTATAATCAAATATATTAAGATAATTCTCTGAAAACTTCTTGTTTTATTTACAACAAACATGGTGCCTTTCAGTTGGACCACTCTTTGCAAAAATTAGCTGAAAGCTTTAAACACATAGATGACAGCAGACAGCAAGCAGCAATCTGTCAAAAATAAAATACATGTGTTTAAATGCACAGGATTATTTTAACGACATCACAGCTGCCAACTTAGATTAATTTCTGTTTTCGTAAGCAGCAAAAAGTAAATGCAGTGCTGACACTATAAATATAAATTGGTAGCAATAAAAACTAAAATTTGTTTAAAATATTTAATAGAAATAAACATCATATCAATAAAATAAACAAATAAATTGATGAGTTTTTACAACTTCACGTGATATTATTACGTTTTCAGTCAGTAATTTTAATTTTATTCATGTAAAATATATGTATATGTGGCACCTCTAAAATTTACATTGCTTAAATACACATAGTGCTGCTGCTG
This sequence comes from Thecocarcelia acutangulata, assembly GCA_914767995.1. Classification (NCBI taxonomy): domain Eukaryota; kingdom Metazoa; phylum Arthropoda; class Insecta; order Diptera; family Tachinidae; genus Thecocarcelia; species Thecocarcelia acutangulata. Next base: position 127,668,774 of record OU612094.1, on the reverse strand, counting down.
TCTTGAAAATAATTATGTTGCTGACGAGACGGCAGCATTTGAAGCTAACTTCATTTGTAGCCGTGAAGTTGTGAAGTCTGCTGTCGTTAAGTGTTTAGAGCTTAAGAAGTAAACTACATGTTATTTTATGGCAATAAACTATTTTTATACATACTCGTAGGTGTACAATTTTGCTACATATCGTCATTTTTTTCCGAAATTCGAGGCTTTACTGTAAAAAACAGGTTATATGTGAATATATGACTCCTCATCAATCTATTTACCTAGTTCCAGTACAATGCACTGCATATGTAGGGGTCATCCCCTGAGTACTGGTCCAAGATAAAAAAAAAAGTGTTATCCATCGCTAGCCGCTACTTTCTTTCACATTTCGGGTAGCATACCGCTGTCCCGCGTTGACAAAAATTGCTGTCTTTTGGAGCAATCTACGAGTTGATACAATTTTTTACTTTTCATAAGACCGGAAGTGCTGGTGAGCAAGATCGTGTGTAATGCTGGTCTTCGACGCCAAAATCATCGTTCAAACCACTTTTGGCACGTTTTTATTATTTATTGGTATTCATTTATATATAGGTATCTGGGAGCATTCGATGAGCCTCAGCCGTAGATTTATTTACATTAAAGCAGAAAATTAAGACTTCCCGCAAACGACAATCTGGCTCTGATTTTACATTTAGACAGACGATGGGCAGACAGACGAAATTTGAGGGTGCTGTAACGAATATTTTCGATGGGAGAGAATATGTAGTACCCCAGCAGTCCACAACTTATTACAATTTGCAAAGCATCCGATTGTAAGCGATTGTGTCAACAGAAAAAATCAAAATAAACATCCCAGCAGTCCACAACTTATTACAATTTGCAAAGCATCCGATTGTAAGCGATTGTGTCAACAGAAAAAATCAAAATAAACATGTTAAGGACAACAAAAAACTAGCATTCGATTCAGATTATTCTCTTTCTACTCATTATGTTAAATTAAATGTACAGAAGAAACAAAGTAGAAAAGAAATGCTAATAATATAGTTTTGAACTCATCCAATCTTCGCTTACAATGTATACAGTGTTGGATGCATCTCACGGCCTAGGCCATCGCTGTGTAAATGTAAGTAGGAATTGTATACAGACTTCGGATGGGTCACGCTTACATTGTCAATGATCTTAGATCGAAGATGTATGTGACAAAAAGTTCACTGGGTTTCTACTCATTTTGTTAAATTAACTGTACATAAGTAGCAAAGAAGAAAACAAATGCTAATAATATAGTTTTGAACTCATCCAATCTTCGCTTACAATGTATACAGTGTTGGATGCATCTTACGGCCTAGGCCATCGCTGTGTAAATGTAAGTAGGAATTGTATACAGACTTCGGATGGGTCGCACTTACATTGTCAATGCTCTCAGATCGAAGATGTATGTGACAAAAAGTTCACTGGGACACGACTCTCTGTACTAGATATTTGTGGACATTTTATGTTTCTCTTTTTAACTCTTCGCATTTTTATGCTCCCAGCAGTCCACAAGTTATTACAATTTGCAAAGCATCCGATTGTAAGCGATTGTGTCAACAGAAAAAATCAAAATAAATATGTTAAGCACAACAAACAACTAGCATACGATTCAGATTATTATTTTTCTACTCATTTTGTTAAATTCAATGTACATAAGAAGCAAAGAAGAAAACAAATGCTAATAATATAGTTTTGAACTCATCCAATCTTCGCTTACAATGTATACAGTGTTGGAAGCATCTTACGGCCTAGGCCATCGCTGTGTAAATGTAAGTAGGAATTGTATACAGACTTTGGATGGGTCGCGCTTACATTGTCAATAGTCTTAGATCGAAGATGTTGTTGCTTCATATCATTATTCTCATATCAATATCAACTTCATGTAAGCACACTGGCTGTACTTAAAAAAACAACAACAAAAGAGAAACGCAAAGTTTTTGTCTGTCTATTTATTTCTTAAGTGTAAAAGGTTTAAGCAAGACCAAAAGAGAAATAAAAAAATTTCTGCCCATTGTAAAAGCACAAAGACATGTCAGCTACATGTCTAAATGTAAAAGCACACTAAGCTGACATGTTTAATGGAGAACAACTTTATGATGTAGACACAAATCGACGAATATTTCGATGTCGTTATGTTTACAAATACTGGGAGGGTATATTACTCGCAGTAAGTCCATTTTAATCCTGGCTGTATGAGATGTAGCACCGTCTTGTTGATACCACATGCTAATAAAGTCCAAAGCATGCAGTTGTGGCATTAAAAAGTTTTCAATCATATCACGATATCGCTCCCCATTTACAGTTACGGTTACACTGTTTTCATTTTCAAAGAAGTAAGGTAACGATTTCTCCTGACCAAATTGCACGCCAGACTGTATCTTTCAATGGATGCAAAGGTGACTGATAAACAATTGAAAGTTTTCCATTGCCCAGAATCGACTATTCTGTTTATTCGCATATAAATACATTCGAATGAAAATGTGCCTCATCACTTCATTAATAAATTTTTTTGTTTTTCATAAAAAATTTTGATAAAATGTTTTGCCACGTGTCTACTTTACCACTGCTAAATATGAACTGTCAAGACTAATTTACCACAATTGCGATAAACCTTCACGGTGGACCCCAATTTTGCAGTATTTAGGTAAATTTTTAGTTGAGTGCAAGGGTTTAAATTGACAGAATGGGAATCAGCTTTGCCTCCAGATGGTACTGCTTCTGGTTGAGGTATCTACCTTGGCTGTGGTGTAAACCTAACAACCTAAAAACCTCCCGAGAGTCTGTTGCCTTTACAACAGATACCTGTACTGTAAGTTGGTCCTGTGTTCCATCTATTGCTGGGAATCAGGAGGGGTTAGAAGGCCCGAACTACTCAAAAAGAACTTGCTCATATGGCTACAAGCATATGGCAAAAATTGCTACCTGTGTGAGCCTAGTTAGCCACACGGGGGCGTTCGTGAAACGTGAATAATTCACTCCGGGGAATTGGTCCATCATCAGATAGTGCCGTAAAGGCAGTTGCTGATCTTTTTCGCATTGCTACCAAAAAGTTGGGAAAAAGTAGCGGCTAGCTATGACAGTACTTTGGATAACCTATCAACTCATTGTGTTATTATAATAAATGCATTTTTGAAGCAAAAAAAAATTTTGTATACCCAATACTAATGACCTATTGTGCTATTTATTAGCACACTTTTTGATTTAACAGCATATACTCGCGTATAATAAATTGCAAGAATATGTGAAGAATATGGTTGCACCACAGTGCAATAAACTGACAGTCAATCTTTATGTAATTGAGACTTTTGTTTGGTTTCACTGCTGATAGAGATTTGTAATCCGAAATAACGGTGGCAGTGACAATGATGATGTGGAAGTTTCATCATTACGATATGAAATCTTTCAAAGTCAAAGCATGAATATTATGAACTTATTTCAATTTTTTTCTGTATTAGTGTTTTGTACAATAACTAAAAATAGTTATTGTACAAAACACTTTACATGTGCATTTAAACCTTTGCCAACATTCATTCGTCCTGTGTCAAATTTGAATACGAATACAAATGTATACACATGTGAATGCATGCATACAGATGAGAAAGAATTCCCATGAGTTATAGATGAATTTTATATGGATTTTGCTTACAACATGTTTTTCTATTTTTCCAAAGTCTTATTTTTTCATTTTTTACATTTACCAACAGTAAAAATTTTGCGAGTCCTTGTAAACATTTTGTGATTTTGTACAAACAATCTTTCATCTTTGTCCAAGTCTTTTGTTTTCTTCATAATGGTGTTACAAAAGTTCATTTCATTTGTATTTTCAAAGAATTTTTATTTTTAGATATGTTTTTCAAAGTTTTGCTTTCGGCAAAAAAGTTTTCCTCAATTCTGCTGGATTTATAAGGTGTGTGTATGTTTCATCTACATACATACATATACAAAACTTTAATATTAGAAGACTTTTTTTAATTCAAATCAAGAGAAAAATTTGAATTCAGTTTGTTCCATGCAAATTGATGAGCTTAAAAGTAAATCCACGATTTGTTAAAAACCACCCTAATTGACGTGAATTGTGGGTTATTAGTGGATATATAGCTTTAAAATGGAACTGAACAGGATGTGTCATTGATTTACATCCACACCTGCTTTGTTGGCCTTTCGTAGTAACTCTAAGAGGTGATTTATTTACACTTCACTAGCCCGTTCGTGTAGATTGCAAGGTTCACACTGGTCGCAACTTCAGTCATATTTTTTGTAGCTAAACGTACAAACTCTTTGTTGAAGAGCTCCCACCTGCTAATCCCTCCTATAAGCAATTTTCCACACAGTCAATGGAAATAAAACCAGCCCTTAACCACCCACCATCCCTACTGGTTCGTTACATTACAGATATCTGTTGCAAGACTATAGCACCTCGGAGGTTACTAGCCTTCTAAGGTTGGCATGCACCGTAGTTATCAGGGAAACTAGTTCCCCTCTCTGGCGATTTTAAGCCCCTGCCAGAATGTTTCAGCCAAGATATAGGCATCTCAACTATGATCAACGCCTGGTTGTTCTGCAAGCAGAACATCCCGGAGGCTTTTCCGGTCCTCGTTCCTACCACTAAACTTTTGGTAAGGGTTACGGAAGTCCAACACAACATAAGTCAAATGGCTTCCTAGAGTTTTATTTGCTAGAACAAACGAGGAACTTCAGAAAGCAGAGTGCCCTGTTAGCTATACAGAATGGCAAAAATTGCTACCCGGAGAAAAAGAGCCTGTGCTACTCCAACATGATACATTTTAAGGGCCGATGTTGATTTGGAATAAAACACAAATTATTTAAGAATGCCAACAATATTCAAAGTAATTGACGGTACGGCCTTATTTTGGAAAAAATATAGCCTGATCATCCCGTAAACCGCACAATACAATCACTCTTTGTGGGTGCATTGGTTTTTCGACAATACCTTTTAGATTATCATAACTTACTGAGGCGAACATGTGTGAGTTAGTGTAATATGGAAAGATTTTATTACCTATTGATCTATGTCCGCCATTTAGACGTCTGCCATTGTTATTTTCCGATAGTAATAATAATTAATTTCAAATTTCAAAGCGGTAGATGTGTTCAGATGGATTTAAAATTCTCCAAAAATTGATACCTAAGCGCCCATCACGTCCACCACTTTGGGCTTAGTGAACATCCACTTTATTCATGGCAGGCATAAATGGGTCTATATACAAAAGCTCAGGTCTGGTCAAATAGATATAGGTCGCCGTACACACTAGATAAAGAAAAGTTATGTAGAGTCAGCCGTCATTAAAACGATACCCAGTACTGTACATCTCTGCACATAACTACGTGTATATTGCAAAATGGTAAAATGACTTTTTTGAACTACGAGTATTTCTACTCAATTGACAGGTCTTGCTGCACAAATATGCATATGCCTATGCAAACACATTTGACTTGGATTTCTATTAGGTTTATCTTTGTGCTGATTCTGGCATTTTGCAGTTCATTTTATGTAAATGTTGATTTTTTTGCAGAATTCATATGAAGAAGAAAATTTGTCAGAGGAAATGTAATTATTTTTAAGTGTAGCGTCAAATACGATAAAAATGCAAACATTTCGAAGAACTTCAGCAGAAAACATGATATAAAATTATTTTAAACGGAGTTCAGTGGCTTGATATACATATATACATTTTCATAACAAAAGGCAATCAAATTCAGCCATATGAGGTGTGATCCAAAAATAACCGTTATTATAAATTTTTTCAAACAGTATAAGTAATAAATAATATTCATCAATAACTATTTTGTCCCCTTTAAAGTAATCCCCCTATATATAGTACACTCATGCGCTCTTTCCAATCCTCGAAACTTAAAAACCTGTTTCAACATCTTTTTGTAGTGGTTTCCATTGATCGTAAAGTTCACCCCGGGGAACAGGTTTTGCCTTGGCGTATTTCTAACCAGTGCACTCTGGTTTTCTGGTAAAGAGGGGTAGCAAATAAAACTCTAGGAAGCCGCATGACTTATGTTGTGTTGGCTTCCGATACCCTTACCCAGGCTATAAATTGGCAGAACGGGGATCATCATGGGCCCCTGGTGGTTCTGCTTGCAGTTCAACCCGGGCTGATCATGGTTGAGATGCCTACCTTGGCTGAAACGTTCTGGCTGTGGTTGAAACCTAAAACGCAGGAAGGGGGTGTTAGTATCCTTAATAATTGTTTGGCGTGACTTTTTTCGGGAACTAACAACCTCCCGAGGCTCTGTTGCCTTTACAACAGATACCTGTACTGTGAGGAACCAGTGATGGTGGTTGATGGGTGAGTTGATTTAAGGGCTGATGCTGCTAGTATGCTTCGGCTTACCAACTTATTAAGCCTTGTCTTCCATTGATTGCTGGGAAATTGCATACAGGAGCGATTGGAAGGCCCGCACTCCTCAACAAGAAGTTGCACATATGGCTACAAACACTTTTTTTAGCTTTTAGTTATTTATTGAATCTTCGCAATGTGAACTAACATTAAGTATTCAAATCTTAATACCAAAGACTAAAAACTAACAAGTCCAGCCAATGCTAGACAAAAAAGTTTTATTTTGCACTTATTATGTCGGTAAATTACCTATTTAACGCTCTGATGGTGGCAACGGTATACCTTCTTCTCAACCGAGTGTGACCGCTAAAATTAAGTATGTTTCGTGCAAGAGGGTTTGGGTGAAATTCCAATTTGCTGATATACCTTGTCGCATGCTTTGAAAACTCATCTTTTACCAGTGGAACACACAGATCCTTCTGAATTCGGGAGTTATTTGACGCTGAGGCGGTGCCCCATAACTGAATTCCGTAGCGCCATATAGGCTTTAGTATTGCGTTTTATAACAAAAGCTTGCAATCTAATTTCAATATAGAATTTCTACCCATAAGCCAATTTAATTGCGCTGCTTTTAATTTCAACTGAGTGACTTTCGCGTCAATGTGAGACTTCCACGTTAACCTACGGTCGAGATGAATACCAAGGTACCTGACTTCATTTTGCTGCGGAATAGGTGAATTGTTAATTTAGACAGCTGAACATGTTTGTTTACGCAGTGTGAATGTAACGTGAGTACACTTTTGTTCATTAACTTTAATTTTCCAAAGTTTTAACCACATCTCCCATATTGAAATATACTCCTGCAAATTTCGCGAAGCTACTTGATCATCTGCAAAAGTTGAAGTATGAATACCACATATGGTTGGCATGTCAGAAGTGTAAATTAAATATAAAGTGGGTCCCAGAATGCTACCTTGGGGAACTCCTGCCTCGATTGGATGAGTTGGGCTTACAAAGAAAAAATTAATACCTGTGTGAGCCTAGCAAGCCACACGGGGGCGCTGGTGAATTGTGAATAATTCACTCCGTGGAACTGGTAAATCATCAGATAAGGCCGTAAAGCAGGTGCTGATGTAAATCTTTTTCACAACTGTTGCGTTCTTACTATTTTGCAGGTATGTGTATGTACATTTACAATCATATTTGTACACTTGAGTCTGGAATTGTCATTAGCGAATCACTAGAAATTGTATGAATATAGTAGAAGGTAATAAAGATATATAGGGTGTTTTTTTAAGCCCGATAGAACTTGAAATTGTAAAAAATAACACAAAAAATTAAATTGTAATCAAAATTTTTTTTTATTCGAAAGATCAATACGTGACATTAACATTTGAAAATGATTTCGGGCATATGGGCACCGCGGCTGTTCTTGACGAAGCGCATTCTGGACGTCCAATTTTGGGCCACTTTTTCGAGCACTGCTGGCCGTATGTCACGAACAACACGAACAATGCTGGCCTCCAAGGCGTCAATTGTTGCTGGTTTATCAGCATAAACCAGTGACTTCACGTAGCCCCACAGGAAATAATCGAGAGGTGTCAAATCGCACGACCTTGGAGGCCAATTGACAGGTCCATTTCTCGAAATCAACTTATCGCCAAATTTTGATTTCAGTAAGTCGATGGTTGCGTTCGCCGTATGGCACGTAGCGCCATCCTGTTGAAACCACATCTCCTCCGGATCAACGTCATCCATATTTTCAAACAAAAAATCATTGATCATGGTGCGGTAACGATCTCCATTGACCGTAACGCGAGCTCCGGCCTCATTTTTGAAGAAATAAGGTCCGATGATGCCACCAGCATGAAAACCGCACCAAACAGTGCATTTTTCTGGATGTAATGGAGTCTGTAGGGTCTCTTGTGGATTGGTCTCACTCCATATGCTGCAATTTTGCTTATTAACAAATCCGTTAAGCCAAAAATGCGCCTCATCGCTGAACACAATTTTGCGATAAAACAACGGGTCAGTTGCCAACTGCTCTAGAGCCCAATCGGCGAAAGAACGACGCATACAATGGTCTCGTGGCTTCAATTCAATGATTTGTCAGAGTGTACTGAAACAAATAAAAAAAATGTTTCATCAAAATTTAATTTTTTGTGTTACTTTTTACAATTTAAAGTTCTATCTAGCTTAAAAAAACACCCTATATAAGTGGAAGGCAGATGTTTGGCAGAGACGAGAGTTAAATTTTAGATGTGGTCAAAGACAGCCATTTCAGAAAATAGCTGTGTCATTATTACAGTTGGAATTGCAGCAAAGCATTTTTAACATTAAGAACATAACAATATTATTGTATTCAAGATACTCATATATATGAAATTTAACCTCTAGCCCTTTTTTTCTATAAATCTTTAATGTCAAATATGAAATTTGTTCTTATTGTTTATATTTATTGTAGTTTGCTAAAAGTCTTTATTGGTAGTTTATAATAGCAAAATTGCTTAAATCATGTATACATATCTAGTTTTGTTTAAGAACTTCTAGCTTAAAATTAACACTACTCGAATTTCTAATACATTATTTGTAAATGCATATGTTTGCAAATTTGGTAAAACTTTTTGAATGTAAAAGGTTGTTTTACAAAAATAGCAACAACCACAAAACTGAAAACATAAAAACTTCTTTTGTTAAATTTAAATTGAAATACGTACACTTGTATGTATAAAGTTATGTGTGTTCATATATACGAGTATTCTTACACATATGCATATATTTTTTCATTTTGCTTTTAACATTTATAGAAAACACATGCATGAATAACTGAAGGTGCATGTTTTAAATAGAAGCACAGTTTTTCAACAGATATTGTATTTAAAAGATACTAAAATTTGATACAAATAGTAGACACGTTCATTAAAATAAAAGTGTATTTTTCGTTTCTTAATTAAGAAATGTTTTTAAATAATTCTGAGGCAAAATTTTTTTTTTTAATAAGACAAGAAAAGTAAAACTGTAGGTTTTAAGATGGGCAATATCCAATTATTTCACGGACGTTACAAAATTCATTAGCAATGAATTCATCTACCCAATTTGTTCGTTATCACCGCTGCCACGTCCAAAAAGATAACCAGAAACTTCACAGGCTTTATTATTATATTATTGTAATTTCCAGTTCTAACATCAAAATACTATTATCAATTTGCACTACTTCCAAGCCACTATGCAGCCGTTGATGAGCACACGCTCATCCACACAAACAACAAATCTAAAAACATAATACACAAACAAACAAACATACATGATCTAAAGAACGCCAAATTTAACAATTTTATTGTTGTTATTGCGTTCCTTTGTTTTACAAGCATGTGTGTATATTACAGGTTTGCAAGAGCATTGAAATTCGGGCATATGATCATACTCGTTTCTATTTTATGCTCTGTTCATGCTTGTTCATTTTAGGCGTTGCTTATAAGCACTACTGTTCAGTAGTAGTGGTCGAAATTTATGAGCAATACTCGTTTTGCTCATAAGCAATGCTCGAGCATTGGTTATAACTTTAAAGTCTCTAGTCTTCACAAAGAAAAACAGATTTAAAACAGTAATATTACACTGAAAGAAGTTGTGAGTTTTGCTCTTTGCATGTGTGCAAAATTTGTTTTCATTTTTAAAACAATTATGAAATTATTGAATATATGATATGCCATTTATCTTGATCGGACTTTTTGGTTGGGCTCCACAAGGGTTTGAGTGGGACCATACATCGAAAAACACAAAAGTACCGTTATTTAAAAAACGGTACTTAAAAGAAAAGAAAAATTACAACGTTTTTGGTGTTCATGAGGTTCCAATTCACTTATCTAGGCATTTGGCGTTCTTGGTACTTTTTAGCTGTAAGCCAGTGTTATTAACGTGTTTTATTTCTTGTATGCAGGAAGCGTAGGCGTCACGCAAGAGCACTGTGGCTATGTAATAATCAATTTCTTTGACCTACAGTTACAGACGAAAAGGTACCACAAACCACACAACGTAACCGATTTAGGCTGTATTGTATGAGAAATTGCTTGAACGCGTAATATTACGTTTGGGACGCCAATACGCTTTTTTCATGGGACCACGTTGCAAAGTTATTCCCGAGAAAAAGTAGTCGATAACTACCTGAAAAATCAATTAATGACATTGTATTCTGTACAAAATTTCATGGACATAGCATTATAACAAACTAAAATTTCCATTGAGATCATAGCTTTATGCGCGAAAAATGGAAAACACATCATAAGCAAGTGGTGTTTTTTCACGGGTGTTAAATTTTAAGTAGGCAACACTTTTGACATTTTACTTTGCTTTTTTAAACCGAAAAATGAATAGACCAGTATAAGTAAGTGGTGTTTTGAAGCCGACAGCCTTTGTTGCCAGTGCTTCATTGTTAAAGATTTATTATAATGTAAGTTGTAATAATAGCTAAGGAAATAAATAAATAACATAGGTGTAAAACTTTTAGTAGGCAACACTTTTTTTATTTGAAGCCAAATGCATCAATTGGGCACGCAATCTTGGCTTTAATGTTGAACCAAAATTATTTTTAAAACAATTGGAAAAATCCTCATTGGTGCTAGTTCTAACTCAATTACCTAAATCATCAATATCTCCGAAGGTTTACAAACAGATGTTTTCTCATCTATGTGATGCATTTCAACCAAACGTTCGATTTTTATTTTCCAATGGGTCCAAGTCGAGAGACTTTACCTCTTTCGCTGTTGTCGAAGAAAGCAGAGATATTGTCAGTATTGGACAATTGCTGCTCCAATTTTACTGCTGAAGCTCTAGCACTTTTTGACGCCGTTAAATGCGCCTCAAAAAGAAAATTGCAAAACAATAATTTGTACCGACAGTTTATCAACTGTGCAAGCAGTTGAAAATACACTGCATGATTCTTACCTCTTAAATCAAATAGGTGATCTTTGTGTTCAATATGGCGAACAAATAAAAATAATGTGGGTTCCGTCACATGTTGGTATATCCGGTAATGAAAAAGCTGATCGTGCTGCAAATGAGACAAAAAGAAAACCCAACTTGGGAAAAACCAGATATTCTTTTTGCTGTCACTCAACACATAAAACAACAAATCAGTGTACTATACCTAAAACTTCTTCAAGAAGAGAAACAAATATACTAACGCGCCTGAGAATGGGTTACTGCAAGTTTTCCCATAAACTTATATTTGAAAACAGTGTTCCACCTTGGTTCACAACTTATGACAGCCAATTAAGTGTGTCGCATGTTTTAGATTAATGCCTTCGATACAATTACTTAAGGTCTTCAATCTTTGGATCCACTACCCCATCTGATCTACCTAAAGATCCATGTGCCAAAAACATTAAACTTATATTTAAAAACATTTCAAAAATAAAATATAAAAATCTTAACTAAAATAATTAATTTAAATTCGAGTCGAACGCCATTGCAGCTAGTACACGCAAAGAAAAATCAGTTTGGAATATTGTTGTCGCAACATTAGTGTTTGCTCCATCTTAATTTGAATTGTTGCCACTAGCAGCATATTATCGTTTTTAATATAGTTTAATCCTGAATGAATATATCAGTGTTAAAGTTTGCACATTTCTAATATTACATTTCTATCATTTTAAAATATGGTTAGATGCAATAATAATGTTTAAAAAAGCTTTTGTTATGTACAATAATAGAATGGTTTTTAACATGCATATGGTTAATTTATGTATCAGCAACACATGTGCGTTAAACTAACTATTGTTGTGAAACATATGTATATATATTTTTATTTCATTTTTTATTTTGAAGCAATTAGTTCATTAGTATGTTTTTTTTTTTTGCAAAATTAATTATATAAAAAAAAAATAAAGAGTGCATAAATATTAATGCGTAAAAATGGTTACAGAAGCAAAAAGGTTGGTACAAGAATTTAACTTGACAAATGCATTATTACCTATATGTGTTTTAATCTGTTTGAATTTGATTTGTATTTTACAGATATGTACGAGTATATGGACCAGAGCGAAAATAATGAATCATTTTCCATCAGCAAGATTTTCGATAATATGTAATCAAATTTTAAAAATATTTATTGGAAAAAATATATGTAATAAATTAAAAACATTTTGTTTTAATTATACAAGTTATGTGTGTGTTCATATGTATGTGTATTTATTATGGAATCATATAATATTGTGTCGTCCAACACCAGTGCGATTGATTGCGACAATAGAATTTTAAACTTTTCAATGATATGAGTGGGGATGATAATATTATATGGTTGGATATGACAGTTAAATATTAATTTTTACCATAACAGTATTCGTCATGAAACAAATATTACGAATTTTACCAAATACCTATATGGTTATATGGTATAATTTTGGTTCTTGGCTGTACTTAATTTTGTAAAAAAAAAATTCAGATTGAAACCATATTATGTGGTTGTGTTCAACCATATAATTCAACAACACTATTTTGCCCATAAAATATTGTCATATCAACCATATTTTATCTACGTTTACTTTTATTTCTATATATTTATTGTAATAAATATATTCTTAAATAAATAAATAAATAAAACGAAATGAAGTAATTTTTCAGCTCTTAAGTAACTTATGTTTAATCTGGTTTTCATGAGCCAGCTGAAGGCTGAACAACGCTTCCAAATTGGGAAAATTTATTGGGGAAATCATGGTTCTGTTCGAAATACGTATCGCGCACTACAAGCACTTTGCCTTTGTTTGAACTAATACGCTAATAAACAAAACTGCCGTATTTGGAGTAGCAAGTATTTTTGGCATACTTCATGCGCCTAGTGGAATCATTGGTTCGTAGTTCTTTAAGAACGATTGCTAGAGAGCCATTATTACTGACTTTTCCACAGAACACGTGCCACAATTAGTTTATTAAAGGACACGGTTGCAAACCGCATAGTTTCACGTTTCGGACTCGTGCATTAGCCTCCAAAATCATGATATTTAACGCCGCTACACTATTTTCTGTTGGGGATATGTGAAGTCGATAATTTACGCCGATAATAATTGATCACTTGATCGAAATGATTAATCACTTGGTCGCCGTGTATTTGCCAATATATGGTCACAAATATTGGAAAAAGTAGTTGCCAGAAATCAAATTTAATTTATCATGCAGGTAGCAGGCAGATTATCTTTCAAATAAATTAAATTGCATATCAATTGTAAAAATTTATATATATTTGATTCCATCTGAAAGTTTAATACTTCTATTAAAAACACCGTTTATACTCGGATAAAATATTAAATTTATATAAAACATAAAATTTTAAACAAACTAATAGCTATTCAAATTGCTTTTTCTTCTTAACTGGGAATCCTAATGTACCACAACCTATTTCGGCATCGTTCAAATCGAAGCATACTTAATCAATTTGCATCGTCATACTGATGAAGCAACCAAAGACTTAATTTAAAATCCAAGCTGAATGCAAAAACGACAAAATGATGAATTGAAGTAAAATAATATCAAAACAAATGGTATTGTAAATTTAATTAAAAAACAGTAAAAAAATATATATTTCGTCATAATAAAACAAGTAAACAAGAAGAAGAAAAAATCTATCACTTTTGAATTTGAGTCTGTATAGTACTCGTAGTTTATAATGTAGTTTTTGTTTAATGAAAGTCTTTTAGCTTATGTTATAAATGATAAATCAAGAATGTAATAAATGCATTAAAATATAAATTCTTAATGAAACATTAAAGCATTTTTTCTTTTAATACTTCTAAGAGGGCGTTGTTTTTTTAAACATGGTGTCTTTATGCATAACAAGATGAATAAAGCTTAAGCTTTATTACTGTCAAGAGAAAAAGCAAATTTTGTAACACATAAGCAAAATAATCAATAACTAACTAGTGCAGTGTAGTTAAATTTTTCCAAGAAGAATATTAATATCGTTAAGGACTACATGGTGTTTACACATAAACCTTTCTTTATTGAGGCCACCGCTTTAAACGCTTTATGGAGATTACATAAAAAAATTGAATTAAGTTATTGAACAATAAGTATGAAATTTTGGTCGTATTGAATAAGATTTCAAATACAACATTATTACTGGCATGCTAAGCGAACAATGCCATCTATTATAATCATAACTCAAAGGATAACAAAAATTAAACTAAATCAATAATACTTCAATTAAATATCTTATATTTATTAATGCACAAACAAACGATCGCAAATGCTGCTTCATCTGTACTCATGGATGGTATAAATATTGAGGAATCGGATGCTCTTGATGTTCTTGGAATGAAGATACAGTGTGATGTTCGCTGGACTGAACACATTTTTCATATCTCTAAAGAAGTATTCAAGTGTCTCGGTTTTTTGAAACGGTGTAAGATGTACTTCACTCCATCCGATCTCCTTACTATTTATCGATCGAATCCGACCGGAAATGGAATACAACTCTCATGTTTGGGCCGGTGCCTCAAAGTCTATTTTGGGGTTACTCGACCGTGTGTAGGAGAGGGCGAAGAAGCTCATCAGTGACAGTAGGGTATCCAACTCTATTCATTCACTGAAGCATCGACGCAGTGTCGGGTGCGTTACTCTGTTCTATCGTTACTACAATGGATTTTGCTCTGACGAGATTAGGGATCTTGTTCCTGAAACTCGCACATTTTTACGTAGCACGCGTTCATTGTCTAGTGCTCATCCATTTGTGGTTGATTGCCCGGGGAATCGTACTACGCATTACAGAGAGAATTTGTTTTTCAGCCGCACGCTTCGTCTGTGGAACAAGTTGCCTGCAGAAGTTTTTCCTGTCTGTTATAACGTTGGAAAATTGAAGTCAAATGTTCACAAACACTACTCCCGTTTTCCCCCTCCTCACAACCTATTTTCCTAGTTCTGGTACAATGCACTGCATATGTAGGGGTCATCCGCTGAGTACTGGTCCAATATAAAAAAAAAAGCTTGGTAAGCAATAGTTAAAAAAAATTCCCTTACGTTGTATTCAAAACTAATTATTAGCTTACCACATGTTCAAAGTTGAAATCGGCCACTCTAACTGTACGTTAAAATGACGTTTGATTTCTTGATTTTGATTTTTCCTTAAATTCATAATTTTATCGACAATGTTAACAAAAGCAATGTATTATGATTTCGATAAATAAATTAGAACGTTACATTGCAAACGTTGAATTAAAAATATTATTTTTGAATGGGAAAGATAAATAAGAAATAAGTTAGTGATGCATTTTCAATCAAACGAATGCAACGAAAAACGTTATTCGAATAATAAAAATCCTATTAATTTTTCTCAATTTGATTAATATACTACATATAACATATTCATTATACATATATTAAAAAGGTAAATCCAAGAAATGTTTGTCAAAAATGTGTTATTTTATGTAATAATAATAATTTTGTATTTTTAGATCTAATTTTCAGTTTTCGATTATTAGTTTTCATACATCACTATTAAAAAAATTACAACTGAATATAACGGCATTGCCAGAGTAAAACAATTAAATTCCTTACTATATTTAAAAGCAGCGTTGTCAACTCGGTGCGTATTTGGTGCTTTTTAAAATTTTTTGTGCGAAAAATTCTTTAGTGAGTGCGTGGTGCGCTTCGGTGAGTTTTTTTTTTTTTAATTTTGGTGGCACCTAATCAAATTCAATTCAACTCAAGATTTTGTTTTAATGTAAGAAGAAAGTTTATTCAAGTGTATAAAATTTTCACGTTTCATTTTCCTGAGCACAGTCAAAACACGGAGTTATAATGTGGAAAACGCACCTTGTTATATGCACAAATTAAGACAATCTTGCACAATTATACATATTCTCGCAGAAAAAATAAACATATCGATTTATCGTGATCAAGCCAAGTTTGTCAAATATTACAACAAATGCAGACACAGATACTGTTTTAGTTTTTGATAAATTACTAAATTATTAATAAATTATAAAATATTACCAAATCGTTTGCATCAAATATTGATTATGGTATTTTATTTGCTACAACTCTGGCAAATTTTTGTATATTTCAATAAATTCTTTTAAAGACACCCACTTTAGGCAATTGAATTTTACTGTTCGATTACGAAAACACAAATGAAATTTACACTGTGTTTGATAGAATTGCTTTTAATAGAGAGAGTTTGATGACTTCAAGTACGATTCTGTAATTTTTAATGATCCGATAATAGTAAATTTCTTCGACATATTTCATCACTTGCAGTAAGTAAGCAGCTGTAGTTATGTGTACCTGATAATAGGCAGTAAAAGCAACAGCTGATTTCGGTCGACAGCGAATATAGTTAAATAATATTGCCTAATAAAAAATTTGATAACATATCGTTATAATTATTATAAAAATACCATTATCTTAACAAAAGTAACAGAATCATACTAGAGGCCAAGTTTGAGAAACACAAGTTCTAGCTATTAAACGAATTTGATGGCATGCTATCAGGCGGTGCTACCAGATCCACTTTGATTGCATAATAGTCGCTTAAAAGGGTGTTTCATTGTCGTGGTTTTTAATATAAAAATATTACACTTTCTATAATACAAAATTGGTTGTTGAAAATAGTGTTTGAAAATTCAGTGAGTTTTTCTTGAAATAACGCGCTTTTTCCCCATTTTGGTGCGTTTTGAAATTTCAAAGTTGGCAACGCTCCTTAAAAGTTAGATTACTGTTTTGGCGTAAACTCTTTTAATAAATACTCGTATATGGTAGTGTTAATGTCTTTGGTAACTACCGTATGCGTTAAAACTCAATTAAGAAGTTTTTTTGGATGGGGCCCTAATAGTCGAATAAAGTAGTACTTTACTGTATTTTGTGGTTTTAAAAGCCAAGTAGGTAAAAGGGACTTTAACTTTAAAGGTTGCTAACATTTTGCGGTCGTCTAACGAAAGTTTCCCAAATTGTCAGCCTATAAATTCTCTTTTGTTGTTGCGGCACATATTCATTCACATAAAATGGCTGGATGGTAAAATATTTATTTTTCTGCTTCTTTTTTCTTTGATTTTGCAATTGTTTTATTCTGCATAAATTTCTTTTAGGGTTAAACTAGTGTAGTAGTAATGATGCAAAACAAAAGAATTTTTATTCTAATTTTATGAAGCAATATTTCTTTTTTGTATTCAATTACATTTTAATTATCATATGTAACATTTGTAAGCCCAAGAAACTTATAAAAACTTGTCAAGAAACAAAAAAGCACAAAAATGAAACTGAATACCTTATTTTAAAAATAAATACAATTTATTACATTTTAATTGTAATTTTAAATCGGAACACCTTTAGGCGTTCACTTTACTAAATTTGTTAAGAAACCCATAAAAAAATAACTTAAGTACACATTCATCAACAATTGGGATTAAATTCTGTACAATATGATAATGATCTGTTAGTAATGTAATATACTCTTGTATAACATGCGATGTAAACAAACGTTAGAGTATTCAATTATTTAATCGATTAATCCAAGACTTAACACGTAATTCAAACTAATTTTTACTAAACTGCGTTTAGTATGGAAATTCATTCTACTGTGGCATGTCATAATGTCCGTGAACACTGTGACACGCTTAAGAGTGTGATAAGGTCCATGGACAGTATGCCACTTTTGTCCATGGTCATTGTGACACTGCAGATGGGCATTATTACATTTTTTTTAAATGTCATAAGGTACATAATTAAGAAGGAAGTGCAAAATGAATATAACTACATATTTGTGTGATAATGTAAACCAATAAAAGCCGTTACTTTTCCCTTTTACTAAATTTGTTCATATTTTCGGTAGCAAAACTTTGATGCATATTACTTATTTATATTGCATAACTGCATAGACTACAAGAAATTGATACTTCGATTTTTTCAATACAAAAATTTGTTTGTATTCTCTTTAAATTTACGAATAATTATTTTCTTAGAAAATGAACTCATCAGAAAGCGCTCTAATGTTTAATAATATCTGAAGAATGAATTAAAACTTTGTGAACTGAGAGAGGAAGATAGTACAAAAATACTAAAAATCTAATATAAGCGTGAAAAGGAGACAATTCAAGTTCATAATGATTTATTTTAACTTCTTTTTCCACACATTTTTTAATATTGTTCACTACGATGGGCTTTGCATTACATATGTAACATTTTGTGGATGAAGTTGAGTTAAGGCACTACATACTCTACCATACACCATTGTCAGTTATAGCTACGCGAACATAAATTAACAAAACACTAGACAAAAGCTCATAAGTAGATATAAAAATAATAATGTTTTGATCTATGGAAGATAACTCAAAGACGGGCGAAAGTGAGCAGCTAATATTACCGAAATTGTGTTTTTTTCTGCTCATTTCAAGGAATAGACCTTAATAACAATTTATTTTAAAAAGCTAAAACTTGTAACCACAATTTACCTATAGTCCAGCTAATTTTCTTTAAGTTTTCAGCAGAGTAATATTGTTTTGATATTCAGAGTGGCATGAAAATATGAAATTTCCACTCGCAAGCAAAAAATGCGGTGGCACCAATAACAATAAATCCATTGATGCTTTATTTATTTGGAATTTTGCCTTCATTATGTACGTTGTATGTGTATTATTTTTTCAGCTTTTTAACGTATGTGTGCATGTGTGTGCACATTTATAACAAGCGGAGTAACTGCTCTGCTTTAGTGGTTAGATGTGCTGCAAATTCGTAGCAGTATTATACAAACATATATTTTAGAAAATAAATGTGTCAGAAATTTTTCGCGCTTGAGGTCCACCGTGTCAGTTTTATCTAAAGCAACTTTGACGTTACCTTTATCAGCATTTAAGATTAATAAATCTTTATACCTTTTTTTGAAGTTCTCTGCTAATTCCACTATCTTGAGAATAAATTTATCCTGCTATGTCAGTTTAGTTTTATTAATGTCGTTGTCAATTATCGTCGTCAATTTGTTTCTGGCAACTTCCTGATCCACTTTTTCTGGTAATGTCTGTGCCAGATCTTCGCCTTCTGTAATTAAATTTAAAACTAGAAATTCATATTTTCTATATGGTAATGCAAATTTCTTGTCTAGTGAAAGAATACTCCGAATATCTTTAGGAATGTTTATGTCTGTCTTATGAACGTACAAGTTATCATTAAAATTTACTTATAATTTGGATTCTTGTGATTGTAATAGACTGTTACACTTTTTTATATGTTAAAATGTGACGAATTTCTGCATTTCATATCTTATAAAATAAGGTTCTAGCCAAGGCAGGTAGTGTCAGAATTACAATAAATACAACACCAACAAACATTTTAATTTTAATTGCTAGAACCAAGGCAGCTTTATACAGGTAGTGGCAGAATTACAATAAATACAACACCAACAAACATCAAAATGTATTTTGTTGGTAAAATTTACGAATAGTTGTCAAAATTTTGACTATAATACTATTTATTACTTTCATTATATAAAGAAATAAAAACATTTCATTCTCAAACTATTAATTTTGAAAGAATAATATAAATTACAATTATGCTAGTGATGCACTTTCAATCAAACGAATACAATCAAAAACTTTATTCGAATAATGAAAATATTTCTAGAAAGTAAATCTATTAATTTTTCTCAATTTCATTAATATACTACATATTATATATTCAGTATTTATTAAAACTTAATCCAGGAAATGCTTGCCAAAAATGTGCTATTTTATGTCTTAATAATAATTTTTTATTTTTTAAATTTGTTTTTCGGTTTTCGAATATTAGTTTTCATGCATCACTATTCAAAATATTTAAACTGAACATAACGGCGTTGCCAGAACAAAACAATTAAATTCCTTACTACATTAAAAGTTAACGTACTGTTTTTGCATAAAAGTTTTTAACAAATGTATGGTAGTGCTAATGTGTTTGGTAACTAATGTATGCGTTAAAACTCAAGTAAGAATTTTTTTTTTGGATATGGCCCTTAGGCTTTAATATCTATTACTGGCAATCGGAAGTAATTGTGTATTCTTGTGTACTCGTATTTAGAATGTTAGACGGCGATGTTAAAAATTAATTAAATTATGTTGAAACTTATTTAAACTTCTCGTTAAACGTCAGCTGCTTAATCGAGCATATTCAAACTGAAATTATGACTTTCAGTCGAATACTCTAGTAAACATTTTCTTCTTACTGGTCAGCCCAAATATTTTCAGCTCATAAATACTTAATGCATCTTAAAATTTACAATGTCATTTGTTGTTGCTTTATAGTCCTTTATGCATATAAGTTTCTGGAATTGTCTTCTGTGAACGACACACATTTGGCTAAAATAGCTTAAGGCTTTCTTGTTTCATGCGAAATTCATTTCTTCAGTACACTCAAGGGTATTTTAAGTGATCCTGTCTTAAATGAAAGTTAAACTAAACACACATAAGACAACATAATTTCTTTGTTTTGTTAAATGACAAGGTAAAGCAAACTTAAGTCAGGTAATATAGTCAGTATAGGTAAACTAAAAAGTAGATAATATTTATATTCGTACACATAAGCATTTTAATTAAATTTATTTCCTGGAAAGAAATGTAAGAAAATTAAATTAATAAAAAAAATTAAGAAATATACGAAATAACTTTATAAGTAAATCACGGTATTGACGTCTACTTTTCTTCTTTTTTGAATAATTTTAAATATTCGAGGTCGTTTTTTATAAAAAAGTTTAACAAATTTATTCAATATTTCTTTCTTAATTTTTTTCTTAAAAAGGATTTTTTACAATACAAATTTGCTGTGATTAATAATTATTGATTGAAGAAGACAAGAAAAATAATAATCAAATCTTTAGCTGGGGGACAACTAGCTGTTTCGTAGACGCTACACTACTCATCAGCACCCACTGGGATTTGAACTCGGGTCATGACATATCATGATCTACAGCTTAACCACTAAGCCACCGAGCATTTAATTATTTTCTATCTATATTCATCTCATATTGAATCACATATGCATTTTGTTAATTGCCCACATTGTTTTTACAGCGTTTGCTGTCTCAGAACTAGCGGTATTTATTTTATTTATTAACATACATATTTTTGTATTTTAATATTCTCCGTACCCAGACTTTTTTTTTTTTTTTTTTTGAAGAACTTTTCCAACGGAAAACGAAATATTGAATAAATTTGTTAAACTTTTTTATAAAATACGACCTCGAATATTGCAAATTATTCAAAAAAGAAGAAAATTATTTAAAAAAGGTCAATAAATTAGGATCAACACATACTGACGTCTACTTTAAAAAAAATATATCACAAGTTTTAGAATGATTTGCATTAAACAACATATTCACTATCTGTAAACAAGTATCTGTTTTCGTAAAAACAACACACAAAATCTGCAAAGCTCTTTCCTTACCTGCAGAAATACCTGAAACTTGCGGCCTCTAGAATGTTGGTCGAGCACTTTATTATTACTAGTTGGTATACATATTGTTACATTTTTACCTTTAAAAACGCTTTACGGATTCTTTAATTGCAAACGATATGATGAGACAGACTTCACTACTTAATGACACTTAACATCACTGTATGTAAACACAATAGACTTTCTCATTTTTATGATTTATGGCAACATTTAGAATTAAACTTCGCCGCTGCCGAACATCTTTCTTTATTACCTTCTACATTGCTCGTGAGGCCTCTGGTTAACCAAAATTTCAGACTCAAATGAACAAATATAGCAACAATCAATAAGAGCACAAAGAATAAGAACGCAACAACAGCAATAAAATCATTGGTTGTTGATTTACTTGTAATTTTGCATTCTTTATGTCATAAACGCTGTTTCTTTGTGTATTATGTTTTTAGCTTTATATTGTATGTGTGAATTTGCCTGCACATTTATAACAATCAAACTCACGGCTTGCACATGGGGTAAGTTGTGATAATAGTTCGTAACAATATAATAATAGCGAATATACTCGTACTATTAATTAGTTAATGATGTCGATTTGAGTTGCATGCGGCATAGCTACCGCATATGGTTTATGTCAATAATAACAAACATTTTTTTTTTAATCTGTCATTATAACTCGATAGATGCCAAAGTGCAAACACACATTATTTTCAATCTCTATAATAATGTTGAATTTTGAGCCTAAAAAAAGCGGGGAAGTCCGATAAACTTTTTTAATTTGAAGAAAACGGCTACTGAAAGTTACCAATTGCTGGTAGAATCTTACAACCAACATGTGCTAACTCAAAAAAAAGTTGAGAACGATGGTTTACGCCATTTAAAATTAATGATTTCGACATAGAAGATAAGGAGAGCCTGAAAATGAAAGATTCATTTGAGGATGAAGAGTGGGAAGTATTACTCGGCGAATAGTGTTGACAAACCCAACAAGAACTTGCATTATCATTGGGAGTCATATAATAAACTATTTCCTTACGGTTAAAAGTATTGGAATCCATTCAAAAGCAAAGCAATTGTGTACCATAGAATTGAAGCTGACAGACGTTGAAAGGCGATTATGCAGGAAAAATGGAAATGTTGTTTAACCGCTACAAAAAAAAATGATTTCTGCATTGCATTGTTAATGGTGATGATGAATTAATCCACTATAAGAACACCAAGTACAAAAATAATATGTAAAGCGCGAGTAACCAGCCAAATCAACGCCGAATATCCATGCCGCTAAGGTAATGAATGATCTTTATTTAGTGAGATCAGAAAGACGGTTCATATTATGAGCTGAAAGACTATCACAGAAAACTTGTACCGAAAAGAATATATTCGTTTGAAGGGAACGATCCATGAAAAACCACCAGACACGAGATCATAATTTTCCATAATAACAACGCTCGGCCCCATGTTGCAGGCCAAAAACTATTTAGAAAACAGTGCATTGAAAGTTTTAACTTACCTTACAGCCCAGACTTTGCCTCTTCTGACTACCATTGGTTTCAATCGCTGTAGTACACCCTTGCGGAAATACACTTCACAGGTTATCAGATATTGGATTGATTCATTCTTTAACTGAAAACCGGAGCAGTTCTTTTCGCGCGGAATCCACGTGCTCCCGAAAAGAAGTAGTGGCTACCGATCCACAATACTTTGAATATTGTATCATTCGTTTTGTTATAATAACAAATATATTTTTCAAGCAAAAAAATTTACATTATTAACTTGTAAGTCTAATATTTTGCAGAAAATATCAAGTTTTGGTTTTGATCATTATCTACGCAAATGTTGAAAGAAAACTAAAACTTAATGTTCGGTATGCTTTTTCATTCCCCCAGTTAAAAATAAAAAGCATCTTGAAAATTGCTATGCGAATGACGAAGTGGTTTGATCATTAATTATTGGGGCGAGTAATTTCCAAAACATTCTTCACACCCATATTAACCCTGCCCGCACACCCTCCTAAAACAAATTAATGGACTTTTTCCATGTGCAAAAAATTTTAAATATGATCTTCAATTTGCGAAAAACGGTTAAAAACTTAGTGGTAGAAGCACCACAATTTAAAATTATATATATTTTAATTAAACAGCTGCAATTAGTTAAATATTCTTGAATACAAACTGTGTTAGTTTTATTTATAAAAGAAGTCCCGCGATCTTTTTTAAGTTTGGATTTTAATATTTCATCGAACCAGACTGGACCTATGGATTTCTACATTCCTATATTGAACGTCTACAGTCTAACGTTCTGCCAATTGAGCTATCAATGGTGTCATTGAATTATATCCGGAATTCAATTTGGAATATAATATTTCATCGAACCAGACTAGACCTATGGATTTCTACATTCCTAGAATAAACGTCTACAGTCTAACTCTTTGCCAAATGAGCTGTCAGTGGTGTCGTACAAGAACGTAGACCGAAAAAAATCTTTTTACTGCCAATTCGAAGGAACTGGTTTTTAAGATTTTTCGTGCTTAATGCACAGATTTTTCGTCTTTTAAAATACTTGCAAGTTCAAAATGTAAAAGCAACATAATAATTATCATAAATTCGGGATTATTCATGTTGAAACTTAACTTTAAATGCACAATCGAGTTAATTAAACATGATTTAATGTAAAAAGTTAATATTTGTTTAGTTTACCACTTACTAGCTCAAAGGAAAACACACCCACTTTACGACAAGTTAAAAGCTTATTAACTTTATAAATTATAATATGTATTTGTTTATTACTGATAAATAGTCGAACTTATTGAATATTTCTAATATTATATGATGGTATCATTTGTCTGGCACAAGTTCAAGCGATCAATAACTCTTGATCAAAGAAGGCAGGAAAAAATAATTTAATACACTAAGCTAGGGGACAGACAACTAGCTCTTTTTCGTAGCCGCTTATTAACTTAGTTAAATTATAATATGTATTTGTTTATTACTAATAAATTACTTATTGAATATTTCTAACATTATATGATGGTATCATTTGTCTGGCACAAGTTCAAGCGATCAATAACTCTTGATCAAAGAAGGCAGGAAAAAATAATTTAATACACTAAGCTAGGGGACAGACAACTAGCTCTTTTTCGTAGCCGCTACACTACTCATCAGCACCTACTACTCGGATTCGAACTCGGTATTATGTAAACATGATGTATTTCTAACACGGCCGCTTAACCAACTCAGCCACCGAGGTCTTATTTTTTTCCTCTATATTTGTCTCCAAACTTTAAAAAGCACCAAAAACGATGCAAAACGCTTCGAATTGACAGCGCTGCCAGAGATTTTTGTTGTCATTGGACAATAACAGACGAGAACAATTTTCAGTCCGAACAATATTTTGTTCTTTTAAGAACAGACGAGACTAATTAATCCGGCATAACATGTATACGTATACACAGCATTGTGTATTTTTTCGTGTTTCTGTATACATTTGATTGCTTGGCTTGTATTTGTATTGGTTTGTTCTGCTTGTGTCGGCGTAAACCAGGTTGAAAAAATTATGCCGACATAATATCACTTTTATCTCCCCGTTCACGGACAAGCCGCAGAACAGTTGTTCTCGTCAGCGTTTAAAAACTGCGGATATATGTGATTGCTTTCGTATTTGCTTCGACTTCTGATTCCAAACATGCAAACAGTCGTAGTTAAGCTAGAGACATAAGACGAAAAGTTATAAGTTACGAAGACTTCTGCAGTCGACATGTTTGAACAGTTTTTGGTTTGACCGGCTTCAACTTCAAATAAGTTCGGAAGTTAAAGTTAAAGAAAAGTTGTAGTTTTAATAAGTTCGAAAGCAAAAGTTAAAGAAGTTTTGACTTTGATATTTGAAGTGCGCTTTAAGTTAAAATCTTTATTGATGCTTTATTTTAGTTCTATAAATACTGTAAATTCTTTGGTGCATGCGTACTGAGTGATGTTAAATCAAAAATATAAATCCAATGCTCACCACTTTAAATTTGTTTGAGACGTATTTTTATAAGGTAATTAAATAGATTTTAAAGCATTTTGAAATTCGTATGTACATAAGAGTATGCACTTATTTGAAATAAATGTATTGAAAAACAACAAGATCTCCAAACACGTTCTGAACTAAAAACAAAGTAAATAAATTTTACGTTTCATCTTCTTGGAAAAGTAAAAAAAGTTTTATATCAAAATTGATAAAATTGGTATTCAGCTTCACTAGCAATATCTTTTAAAGTGTTTCCTCACTTAAACAGTTTCTATACTCTATTAGTGCGATCTTTAACGAAAAACTTGCTCGTTCAAAAGTTGCATGTAATAATTTAAATTTATAAAATTAGCAATAATAAGTGTTTTATTATTTTAGACAGGATAATATTTTCAAATGGGCGTATTGTTTCTGTTTTTGATTCCATTTTGATTAAAAAGTATAAAAAAGTAAGCTGCAAAATTTTCAAAAAAAAAACTTTTTTCATAGAAAAAAAATTGAAATCTCCTGCATCGCAACAAGGATAAATCTTACGATCTTACAACAATATTCAATTGTAAACAAAGTCAAAAGAAAATACACACAACTTCTCTTTAACTTCTGAACTTATTCGAAGTTGATGTCAGTCAAACCAAAAACCGTTCAGACATGTCTATTTCAGAAGACTTCGGAGTGTATAACTTTTCGTTTTTTGTCTCTAGCTTAACTGCGACTGTTTGCAGGTTTGACATCAGAAGTCGAAGCAACAGTTTATGTTTCAATAGAAAAAAATTGAGAAGTCGAAGAAAAAGCACAATCTTACGACTTTTGCTACTTTGACTGCAGTTTTTTTAACTCTGGTTCCCGTCTGTTATTGCCCATTCTGATATATTTTCTGTGTGTGCCTATATATATGTATACAGCGTTGCCAGAATGAATTTTGAAGATTTTGTAAGATTTGAATATATTTCTCCTAAAGTTAAGATTTTTCAGGTTTAGTATTTTAATAAATGTGTGAACTATTTTCATATGTATACATGTGTACAAATTTGCGTATACTACCAATTTTTTAAAGAAATTTGTAATAATCATTCTTTAATGATAATTAAAAAACATTATTTTTGCAGTTAACTTTGAAATCAGAAAAAACAGATTTTCAGATTTTTTTTCTTTAATTAAGATTTTTTATGGAAAATGAAGATTTTTCGACTAAAATTTTTGGCATCACTGTTATATAAGCTGTGTTCGTGTTTGCTGGTTTCTTTCTATTTAATCTTTGTATAAGCAGTGTTGTAAATATCACCCATCCTTCATTTGTATGTTAATTCTTTTATACTAAGTATAACATATTGAAAATTTATTATGTTTACTAACAGACTGCGTTCCTTTACCTAACTTTACGTTAGGGCCTTACGCGGACCATTTCTAAATAATACAAATTAAGTTAAGTTTTCTAACTAAATTTATAGTTTATTTTTTACATTTTTGTATCTTTTTTATAAGATAATTGCTTTAACATTTTTTTGTACTTTTTGGCCATTTATATTGGCATTGCTCTCTGAACGTGACCTTAAAAAAATAAAATATTTTAAGCCGATGATTCAGCTTGAGATGTTGCAGTAGTATCATTGTCCGGTTTGGGTTCTTCCGTCGAGCCTATAACGCACATGGGGCACTTCTCTTTAAGCACAATTCGATATTTCGGATGACTAAAACGACAAAATTAAAATTTGTTAATTATAAATGAAGAAATTGGAACAAATTGTTATAAAACCTGATGCCGTAGACAATTGGATTGTAGACAGCACTGGTTTTGGCAAATGTTGCTCCCCATATTGTGGCGGTGGGTGTCAAACCTTCAAGTTTAAATAAACCAAAATAAGAAATAATTAAATACGGAGTCCAGGCCAAAAACCACAGGGAAATTGTAACCAAAGCCACTTTGGCTAGTTTTGCTTCTGCACTTTTATCACAGTCCTCGGAAGATCGCAATGATTTCACATTCATTTTTTTCGCCTGCTCACGCATGGCTTTTTCATGGGCTGCCACTGCAGCTATTATGAACCAATACGAGTAACAAATCAAAAATAAGGGTGTGTAATATACAAACAGGGAGTAACAGATTAAATATGAACGTGGATTCCATTCTCTACTCATGGAGTCAAGGCCGCATCCGGTGAGATTGCCCTCGGGAACATATCTGAAAAAAAAAACAATTTTATCGACTATGAATACCGTTGAAGAAGCATATATTTTCTGAAAGTTTAGTGCGCTAAAATTAACAGTGTCATAGAAAACAAGATATTTAAATGCTTTATTAAATTACGTAAATATTAATGTTAGAAAATCGAACTTTATTATTGAATAGTAAGTGCATGATGTCATAACCTGACAAATAACATCATCCAGTTGTGGCAGAAATTTTTGTGGGAAAATATTTATTTCCCAAATATAAAATATTAGAAAAAAATGGTAAAATATTTTATTTAATGTCTAAAAGCAAAAGTAATGACTGTTAATTTTTACAAAACTATAACTGTTCTAACAAAAGATAAAAACAAAAATTTAAAGTAAAAATTAAATTCCATTAAATTTCCTTCAGTAAAGTTAGCAAAAAGCAAATTAAATTGCAAAAACTGCTTGGAAAACATGCAAAAATTTTACGTTTATACAAACATTTTGTATTATTTATGGGAGTGCTTGCCGGTTTGCACAAACATTTGAAGCACATTTACATGAAAATCAAAATGGTTTGATTTTCGTATTGTTGTTTGTCAAAACGTTTGTGTTGTTAAGCGCTAAATTTTTAAATTTCAATGAAAATTTTGCGAAGTGCAGACAAAATAGATCAAGAAATAATTTGTCAAAATTTATAGAATTGTATAAAAGTCTGGTCTGCTTCTTTGTGGAGTAATAATAAGGAAAGTCACTTTGTCAAATGGCTCTCAAGAAATAGAGGCTATAACACTTTTGACGAGGAGTTAAAGGAGAAATATATTGAGGCCAATGAAGCCATAACAATGATAAAAACAATTTATATAATAAAACAATTTATATTTTGCGGACTTCATATGGCATAAGCAAACTTGGTCGTTGAAAGCAAAAAAAATTATAATTTGTGTTTGTATGAATTATGTTTGTGTCGTTTGAGTGCAAACGGAAAACAAGTGATTTCCAAATGGTATGCGTAGTTTATTTGGCCATCAAATATGTACATTCATATATGTACATATGTAGTGTACAAAAAATTTGGAACCAAGGATTAAAAAATTATTTCAAATCTCATTACACTAATGAAGTCAAATTTCGTTGTTTAATTATTAGAATACTAAGTCTCAAAAATATTAATTTTGAGAAAAAGATCTTCAAATCTTATTTTATTTAAAAAATCTTCAAAATTTAGTTAAAATTTTCATTCTGGCAATGCTGACTTCATCTACTAATTTGTTAAAACTTATTGGGATAGTGTTCTCAGTGAAAAAATGTGCTCAAATAAACTGAAAAATTTACAGATAATTAAGAACATTGCGAGTTCGGTATTCACGACTAATTAAGAAACGGATCTGTCGCGAAAACTGACCCAAAAATGTATTTAAAAATTTCTTGTTATTAAATTAGAAATGTTATTAAATTAGAAAATTAGAAAACGAAAACTTAAAACTTTTTCGGAATAAAATCAATTCTATAAGATAATACTACTTCCATTCTTGCAATTAGAAATAATTTCATTCCGAAATGTTGTTTACTTTTTTGTTTTTTGAAGAAGTAAAAAATGAATTCAATTCCGTTTCCGAACGGAATTAAGCTCTGTGACATGGCTGTATATCATATTTCTGTTTTTGTACATGTGTACATAGAGTTTTAGTTCAAGTTTTTCCTTTCTTAAGTTTCTTAACAATGATTTTTTTACAATACAAATTTGCTGAAATCAATAATTTTTGATCGAAGAATACCAGAAAAATAACAAACTTCAACAACCTCCTTTTATTACCAGAATTGATTTAAAAAAAAAAAAGAAATCATCATGACGATCCAGATTTCCTCAGGAGATTAGATTTCAGGTTTCAGGAGATCACATTTCCACGTGATGTCCATGCGACGTTGTTTTTGCTCAAAATTTAGTAAATTTAGAAAAAATCGAAGAGTACACCAAAACACGACTAACACTTTTATCTGTCAAAAACAAACTGACAATCCAAAATGGCTGATATTGCCACAATATATAACAGACATGTGTACCAACATAACAAAAAAAAATGCGAAAATCGAACATACGTAACTAACGAAATTTGAAAATAACGGTTCTTTCTTTTTTTATCAGACCATGTATACATATATGAGCAATCAAAAACAGTGGAATCAAACTCTGAGTACATTCAGCATAAGTTGCTTTCATGTGTTCATATATTTGCTACTCAAGGTCACACATATGTTCCGTGGGAGTTTTCATAGAATCTAATATTACATATACTTATCGCATAATGATTAAAACGCATAAGGCAAAACTAAAACTTGTAGGATATAATTATCTTTGTGTTTTCGGCTCGAGTAGGGTGACAGATACATATCAGAAGACTGCTCAAGCACAAGGAAATCGTAATATTCTGTCACATTTCGAAACAAACACTTCTGCGCCGCAATTTTCTAAACACAAAACGAATACTGTCTTACAGTCGCTTAGAACAAACAGAAAAAAAACACAAGTAGAACCAACTGAAATAGAATAAAATTAAAGAAGATCTTCAAGCACTGAAGTAATGTTCTACTTCAGTTCTGTTTATAAAATTTGTTGTTATTTTTCATAATTCGAAAATCGAACATACGTAACTAACGAAATTTGAAAATAACGGTTCTTTCTTTTTTTATCAGACCATGTATACATATATGAGCAATCAAAAACAGTGGAATCAAACTCTGAGTACATTCAGCATAAGTTGCTTTCATGTGTTCATATATTTGCTACATGCACCACTCAAGGTCACACATATGTTCCGTGGGAGTTTTCATAGAATCTAATATTACATATACTTATCGCATAATGATTAAAACGCATAAGGCAAAACTAAAACTTGTAGGATATAATTATCTTTGTGTTTTCGGCTCGAGTAGGGTGACAGATACATATCAGAAGACTGCTCAAGCACAAGAAAATCGTAATATTCTGTCACATTTCGAAACAAACACTTCTGCGCCGCAATTTTCTAAACACAAAACGAATACTGTCTTACAGTCGCTTAGAACAAACAGAAACAAAACACAAGTAGAACCAACTGAAATAGAATAAAATTAAAGAAGATCTTCAAGCACTGAAGTAATGTTCTACTTCAGTTCTGTTTATAAAATTTGTTGTTATTTTTCATAATTCTTGTCTTTTTATTAGTGCACAAGTGCTGTATACACAATATGCTTATGTGCCAATGTGTTAGTGCTAATGTTTTGCTATGAGTCAGCGTTTATTTGCTTCATTCTGATGTTTCGTTTTGGTGTTTGATATGAAACAGAGTGCTATCGTGAATGAGTTTCAAAGCTATGAAGTGTTTGTTCTGTTTCCAAATGTTCAATAGCTTGTTTGTTTTACTTTAAAGATTGTAATTAAAATATTTAAAATTTCTCTTTTTAAAAATTAAACCATTTAAGGGATCATCTTCACAAAACTCATGTTATGACATACATATTTCTTTGTATTCATGAGTCCCAATTTTCACAAGGCAAGTTTAGTTGCGCAATTCTTTCTTTTTATTAATTTATTACGATCTACAAGCCTTCATGGCCAAATTAGTTCAGAATTTCAAGTGGTTTTTACAATTGCATAATATAAAAAGTATTTACAATATTAATTTAAAAAAAAATATAATTTGAAACTGCTTAAGGCACGGTAACATTAATGAAGTTTGGTTAAATAATGAAAAAAAATGGTTCAAATAAAATAAATAGTAATAGTGAAAATCCTCATAAATACTGCTTGAGCAAACTTTTGAACTGAGAAATAGATTTGTAAAAATTCCGTTTTTCATATGGAATAACTGTATTTCAAATTCGTGCTACTCTCACAACAAAAAATCTGCTCATCACTAAAGTGGAATGATGAGGACAGGTCTTATCAAATTTTCTTTTAAATTTGCTTTTATGTTCAGACACAGTAACTTTACTTGAGCAAATTTAGTTTTCTATTGCAGCTTTCTATTAAAGCTTTCTTAATCTTGCATGTACTGCATTCTCAAATTTTTCATTTACGTTTCACTTCTACCAAAGTAAGGCGGCTGTATATTTTTGAGGTCGTCCACAATATTATTAAACACTTTAGCTTTCTTTAGCCAGTCTGTTTGATTTTTTTTTTCTCCACGGACAACATATCAGTACATAAAACAAACACAAATCAAAGAAAATGTAAAATTTCTGACGTTACGAATGACAGTACAAAACGACTTTTCAAGTACAAGTAAGTCTGTACTCGTTTTCACATTTCACGTTTTTGTCCACAACTAAAGTTACCTCGTGAAAACTATGCATTTGTTTTTTTTTTTTTTTTTTTTGTTTTTCGTTCAAGTAATATTTTACTAATAAATGTATTTTAAATATTGTATTGCGAAAATCAGGTTTAACCGGTTTTACTTTAATTATTAACCGGAAAACGATTTTTGAAATTGTCACTACTTGAAAACTGGTTTTAGACAAGAGACCCTAATACTTATTTTCATGCACTTGGAAATTTTGTTGCATCACTATCGCTTTTTGGACATTTTCTTTTACTTATCAAAAAAACTATTGAAAAATAAATAATGTTAAAGTAAATAAATAAAAAACTTGAATTTCATAGAAAAAAGTTCACTGTGTAGATAAAAATGAAAGTTTAAAAGAGAATTAACAAAAGTTTTAGAACGAAAACTTTCATTGCGCGAACCGAGACTTAGATTTACATTTTTTATAAGCATACCTGTTCCATCCCAAAAGTGGCATTAGTGTCCAGAATACAGCAAGCGTATAAATTAGAAGAATTTTCATAATCGCTAACTTCACTGTCATCGGTCTGCCAGCAACGCCTTTAACAATCACATTATAACGGTCTAAGGCAATCATACACATTGACCATATCGATACAAAGCCAAACATCGAACCACATATAGCATAAATGTCACACCATAGAGGTCCTAAAATCCAGGTTTCATAATAAAAATTTATAATCATTGCCGGGCACTGGGAAGCCATCATGCAAAAATCGGAAAAAGCCAAATTCAAGACCAACAAATTTGCGGGCGTTCTCAAAGATTTGGTGCCGCCAAATATATAGACTACCACGCCATTGCCACAAACGGAAATAATGAAAATTACCACTGTAAAAACACCCAAAATTTGGTTCATTCGGGTTTCCATGGGAGGAAAACGGCCCCAGTAGGGATTGACCAAATGGATTATATCGGCTGGGACCTAAAAATTAATGTATTACATTTTACCTATAATTTTTCATATCAAATTCCATCAAATAAAAACACTTACTCTATCCAATAACGAACCGTTGGACATTTGAGCTTCAAATCTGGGAGATTTGAGTAACCCATCCATTTCTCCAACCAGGCAACGCCTCCTTTCCAAAAAAAAAAAAAAAAAGCGGAATGCTTTTGCTTATTTAATAAGCCCTTAAACTGTCTGAATTTTTTGTATGAAGTAAAACAACATTTAAAATTTGTTCTCCATTAGGTTGGGTAGTTCTTATCATAACCAGTCACCACCGTGTAACTTTTTATTTAAATTTTCACTTCCTGCAAACTTATCAAAATAATTAATTTCTCGCTTGCAGCAGTCTTTTTATAGCAACAACGTTCTAAATAACGTTTCGTTTTTAATTTACAATCATTGTGATTGTGGTATTTTAATTCGATTAGTAAAACGTATTGTGTTGCATTTTTAGTGACAAAAAATATATTCAAATAATACGAAAATAAGAAAGCAAACTGTTTTTTAAATCTCTGTTAATATTGAAAACAATATTAAGAAGCACGCAATCATTTTAAACACATTTGATTAGAATTTTGTTTCGATGGTGGTTTTTGAATTACAACCACACTAGACGGGGGGATGGTGCTTTCTTATCAAGTGACCATTTATGCTAATATTCATTTTCATGGTGCCCGATATATTTCGGTATAACACTGTGTTTGCAACATTTACTATAAATATGGTTGCGACAACGTTATATTCTATAACATTGTGTATTCTTGTTGAAAAACAGTGTAATAATAATTTAATTACAGTTTTCTGCAAAATTAATCATCTAGTTTCGTTTTTACTAAACAAAAAAATTATTTTGAGTGTTGGAAACCTTTATTTTATAAATTTGTGTATTTTTATATTTTGGAAAATTCCTTATGTTACACACGTAGAAAAAAATATATGGTTAACTTGACAATATTCTAAGGGCAACATTCTATTGTTGAATTATATGGTTGGTACCAGCATACTTTACAAAAAATAAATGACCGAAACTAGTACACTCAAACATTATTTTCCAACACATTCACACACATGTTTTACGTATATAATATATTTGAGAATGTGTTAGAAGAAACATCACGCGTATACGAGACTTTCGGTAATTTTCCCTTAATAATTCGATAGAAAGTTGCGACCTATGTTTCGGTCAAATGACTGGTCATCTGACCGTTCAACGCATTCCTCAAAAGTTATTTATATACATGTGTATAGGCGCAATAGTAGAGATGGTAAAAGTTAAGACACGCAAAAGTTAAAAATACGAATAATTTAAGCAGCCACAAATAGGGGCTCTGAAAAGTCAAGCACTATTTTTAATATTTTTTGAGTAATTTCACTTCATTTTATTTTTCTTTTTCATTTTGACTTCATATTGTTCTATTGTCGCTATTACTATATGATATATACCGCTGTACGCTACAATAACAGTGACGGTTAAATGACCGGTATAGGTTACGTCTATGCATATATTAAATAACTTTTGAGAAATGCGTTGAATAATAATATCTCAATGTTAGCGGTATTAGTGATATGTTAAAAAAAAAAACAATTAATCTTTGAACAAAGAAATCTATATACATATGAAAAGTTTAATTCCATGCAAACGAATTTTGACACTGCCTATAATATATTAAACTCTTTTCAGCAACAGGCAAAAATAAATAATACGGTTTGTTGTTGTTGTAGGGCGCAGAAAACAGAAAGGAGGCATACCCCGTCTTTTAAACCAATGAGGTTTTTTTCGTAAAACTTATAATTAAACTTTTTGTACATTCTTGTGTACAGCGAATTCACAAATAAGTAATATCACATCTACAGATATTGTTTTGATATAGCTGGTTTTTAAGTCTGCTATTACAGCTACCTAACTTTTGTTTGAAAATTTAATTGGGAAGCTTTAGACTGCGGTCTGTAAAAACAAAAGCAATAAAAGTGCTTAATGTCAATTATGTCACACATAAAGAAAAGAGATTATATTATAACAATTTTATGTTGCGTTATAACACAAAGATGTATGAAGACTGTATGAATGGCAACAGTGCTTCTAAAATTTAGTTCGCCACTTGAATTCAAAGAAAAGACATCTATTTTTATAAAATCTTCAACATTTGGGAATTGATGGATGGTTAAAATTTTTAATTTTTTTTCTCATCATTCAATGTAAACCCTGGAAATAACTCAGCATAATACCGCATTCACTTGGTTCTCTCTCTACATCGCAACTACGAAACTAGTTATTCAGACGTTTGTTTTGTTTTCACTTTGAGTTTTAAATTTTTTGTGCAAACGTTTCACTACTTCTTTTTTAAATGTTTATGTAAGTATCCAATTTTTTTTTATCAATGTGTTTCTTTTGACTTTACACATATTAATTATATATTTTTTCTTTGTTTACATTTTTTTCTGAGAGCTAGTTCAGATAAACTACCGATAACATGCTATCAAATTTGAAGAAAATAGTTATTTTTATATGGTTCGCGATAAGATTCAAAATGAACTAAAATGGTTTGTTCTTAAAGTTTTGCATGGCGAATCGTTCTGGTTCAATCAAGATTGGGCCGCGAATCACGATTCAGAGAGCGACAATGAATATAAATAAGCCTTCGTGTGATCATGTATAAGCTTTTAAATACTCGTATATCAATTAATAAACAATTTTATTTAAGGGTGAATCGTTATCATCTGAAATATTTGAATTACAAAAAAGATACATACTATGAGAATCACAGCAGTGTGTTTTGTTTTTTAATATATATAATGAAATTACATTATACATATCGAATTTATTTACAATAACAAAATTTTTTATTCATTAATTATAATGTTATAATAAGAAAAATAGCTAAAATTAAATATAATTTATGTTTTTATACTTTACAACTAAATGTATGTGCAGTCTTATTTCTTGGACGTCTATTATTAAATTCATATCTATACAAAGTAAGGACTCTGTAGTAATGTCCTTGGCAATTTGTACCACATTAGAACGTGGTTTATTTGTAACTATGGCAGCAATTCTACTTTTTTCTCTTTCAGTTAACAGCTTTGGACGTTCTGTTCGCTTAGAACCGTCTACTTTCTGAAAGTTTTTTAATTTTTCCACAATGTTTTTTAAGAGATGTAGTGGCTTTCTAAAATTTTACTAATTTTTCAAAATGATTTACTTTTTTCTCTTAGCTCTATTATAGTTTTTCTTGTTTCTATTGAAATAAAACTGTACTGGCACTTTCACAATGTCTATTGATTATCAATTAACTAAAACAATTAGTTTTTGTCTTTTTCTCTAAAATTCATCATAAAAATTGCTGTAAATCTACCGGTCTGAAGAGGAAACTGTTTACTCACACTCATAGGAAACCCGTCATAACTGTGATGTATTTTAACATCAATGCAATGCCAAATGCCATCATTTTTGATCCCATGACACTTTTCATCGCTGTGATGTCAACCAATACATCAGTTCCTCTAATTGTCATTAGCAGAAGTTATGACAATTAATTCACCAATGATATGTCAAACTGACATCATGGTGATGCTTTATTGGAATACGTTTGATGTGAGCATGTGATCAATGCCGTGACACTCTAATATCGAAGAAATTACTAAATGAAGCCAATATAATGACAAAATATTATTAATAGAATATAACACTAACATCAAACCAACTATAATTTGGTTTCAATATGATGTAAAAATCTCATTGATGTGATGGCTCATTAACATCAGAAAAATGACTAAGTGAAGTAAATTTCTTGACAAAATATCATCATGGTACGCTATCACCAACTAAACTTAAGTTCTAGTTATATTTAATTTAATTTAAAAATATGTTCAAACATATAATTTTATATTTCACTACTTTCAAGAAACCAATGAGAATTAAAAATGTTTTAATACTTTTGATGATTTACTGTCATCAATGCAATGTCTGTGTATACATTAGCAATTCACTCTTTACGCTCTCATTGTATTCGTTATTTAACAAACGCCGCATGTGATAACAAAGTGTCATCAAAATGATTTTTATTTTATACTTATTTGCCTTTGCTTAAACATTACTTGCTGTGATTACAAATTTACATCAGTATGATGCATTTTTTTCGACTTTATTCATTTAAGCTCAAAAATAATTTTTTTTTTTTTTTTGTTAGCTTTTATTTATTTATTGAATCTTCACAATGTGAACTAACAATAAGTATTCAAATCTTAATACTAAATTCATTAAATTTGCTAAGTCAAGCCAATGCTAGACAAAAAGCTTTATATTGCGCATATTATATCGTTAAAATCACCTAAGTTACGCTCTGATGGTATCCCTTCTTCTAAGCCGAGTGTGACCACTAAAATTAAGTATGTTTCGGGCAAGAGGGCTTGGGTGAAATTTGCTGATATACCTTGTCGCATGCCTTAAAAAATGCATCTTTAACCAGTGGAACACACAGATCCTTGTGAAGTCGGGAGCTTTTTACGTACCATGGAGCTGCAGTAATTGTTCGAAGAATTTTGTTTTGTCGCCTTTGAATTTTCTCAATGTTTGACGCTGAGGCGGTGCCCCATAACTGAATTCCGTAGCACCATATAGGCTTTAGTATTGCGTTGTATAACAAAAGTTTGCAATCCAGCTTCAATGTAGAATGTCTGCATATAAGCCAATTTAATTGCGCTGCTTTTAATTTCAACTGAGTGACTTTCGCATCAATGTGAGACTTCCACGTCTGCCTACGGTCCAGATGAATACCTCAATTTAATACCAAGCAGATATGCTTGCTATTAAATTGGATAATAGTGGTATTCAAAATCTTTTTATAAATGTATTATCTTAGCGTTTCGGCGTTTTTTTCCGACATCCTAAGAAGAATTTTTATTGTCAATAATTTATTTTTCTTTGCATTACACAATAATTATATAATAAATGAAAATGGACATCATGATGCATTTATATTATAATTTAAAAAATAGTCAAAAGTCACAGTTTAGCCTAGAACTAATATGACAGAAATTGTCTTGTCAACTTCAAACTACCTGAACAATAAAATATTGGTCATAAAACAAAAACATAATTGTTTTTATCGTGTTTTTAATATAAAAATATACTTTTTATAAAAATATTTATGTGATGTTTATAGTGCATGGACCAGCAACTTGCCTAAAAAAATTTATGAAACACACTCCGTTTTTTAATGCTTTTCATACAAGTTTTTAAACGTGTCGTTCGTCGTGTGTTCTATAAACAGCACATTAGGTAAAAGAGCAAATTCTAAGCTTTTATTAATTTTTAGCATCTATTGCAAATATTTGATCATTTTTAGCAACTTTGTGAATAATTTATAAAATTAACAAAAACAATTTTTTTGTGCGCTTTTTTAAAACAAACGCGTTTTTTCTCCCATTTTGGTTCGTTTTGAAATTTCAAAGTTGACAACGCTGCCCACTTGGATTCGAACTCAGTACCATGTAAACATGATGTATTTTCAATACGACCGCTTAACCAACTCAGCCACCGAGCTCTGATTTATTTTTTCGTCTATATTTGTCTCATATTGGTCACATATGCAATTTGTTGTAACTCCAGTTGTTTGTACTGTAGTTTGCTGTCACTGAACAACCAGTTATTTTTTATTATTTATCCACGTACGTATGTATGTATGTTGATAGGCTCTGTGCCGTAAGATACAAACATAAGATTTTGTTTACTACTTAACATATAAAATATAAGGTACATTAGTGATGTGTAAAAATGAAGCAATAAAAAAGCTCTTTATTCATATTTTTATATATGCGTAAAAAAAGCTATCGAAGTAAAACTTCTCCGAGTCTCTATTTCTTTATTTTTTTCTTAATTAAAAGACAAGCTACATTTATTTTTTTATATTTTTTTTGGCATATATATTAATTTTTTCATAAAAAAGCAATACAAAATATTATTTTAAACGACTTGTTTTTAATACAACACTATGATTCTTCACATAGACAAATAGAATATTTCAATAATATGTTTATTAGACAACATGTTGTTTATTTATGTTTTTATAAAAAGTGATGAACATTTTTGGATTTTTTTTTTTTATTTTTTTGGTTTTTTTATGAATACAACTTAAAATTTATATATAAATATCTAAAAATTTTATATATAAATATATAATATAATGTATATATAAATATATAAAATTATAATAAATATTTTTTATTTTTGCAGCTAGAGATTGTTTTATTTTTTTAGTTAAATTCAACAGTATTATTTTCAATATTTCGATAACAATCTGTTATCATCGTCGGGAAAATTAAAAATGAGGATAACAAATTGTTACCGAAATATTGAAAATGAATACTGTTTAATTTTTTATATAAAATAAAACGATCTTTAGCTGCAAAAATAAGAAATATTTACTTAAACAAGATCATGTAATTAATTATCAAATAAAATTATAATCTTAAAAATTTCTAATGCGACAACTCTGCTCTCCAAACAGTCATTGATAGAATTTCCCTCTCAGTTAGACAACAATAATAAAACTTAAAATCATTAAAAATAAAATTTTTCATTGTCGCTGTTATTATTGCTGTGCTGTTGTTAAATTTTCTTCACAACTTTTATAATGTTTCAATTGCGTTGATGGATTTGTGCACTATGGCACTAAATGCAATTTAAACATACATAATAATAAAATTATAATATTTAGTTTAAAAAATCAAGCTAAATTTTTAGTTAAAACAATTAATTTTGACAAAATTTTATATAAATAGCAAATAGAATATATAAAATATGTTTTGGTTCTATTTTATTTTTTGTAAGGAATTATTTTAAATTAAACCTTACCTTAGTAAGTTAAAATTTGTCTTCTCCAAATTTTAACTTTAATAAAATATTTTTCATTTATACCAGTAAAAAATTATAAATAGCTTGTTTTCTATGGGAAACAAATGATTAGGGTAGTTCCTATGAAATGTCGACATATAGATAGCTGGGAAACATAGAAAACAAGCTATTTATAATTTTTTACTGGTATAAATGTTGGAAGCTTAAATAGCGAATAAAAAACTTAATTGTTTGAATTTTTGTTCTCTGCTTTTCGATACTTTCAAAAAGCAAATCGTAGCAACCAACGGTTGTTCATTTGTTTGAAAGGTGTAAAGAAATGTTAGAGACGTTTATAAATAGAAAAGCTTGTTTTTTGTGTTTTGACGGATATTATTAGAGCATTTTTCTTTTTAAATTCTCAGCAATTTATTTGGATTGTTGGGATATAAAGTTGAATGTTTGAGAATAGCTTTCAAAAATGTCCAAAGTCTACTGATGATTAGGGTAGTTCCTATGAAATGTCGACATATAGATAGCTGGGAAACATAGAAAACAAGCTATTTATAATTGTTTACTGGTATAAATATTGGAAGCTTAAATAGCGAATAAAAAACTTGTTTGAATTTTTGTTCTCTGCTTTTCGATACTTTCAAAAAGCAAATCGTAGCAACCAACGGTTGTTCATTTGTTTGAAAGGTGTAAAGAAATGTTAGAGACGTTTATAAATAGAAAAGCTTGTTTTTTGTGTTTTGACGGATATTATTAGAGCATTTTTTTTTTTAAATTCTCAGCAATTTATTTGGATTGTTGGGATATAAAGTTGAATGTTTGAGAATAGCTTTCAAAAATGTCCAAAGTCTACTGATGATTAGGGTAGTTCCTATGAAATGTCGACATATAGATAGCTGGGAAACATAGAAAACAAGCTATTTATAATTGTTTACTGGTATAAATATTGGAAGCTTAAATAGCGAATAAAAAACTTGTTTGAATTTTTGTTCTCTGCTTTTCGATACTTTCAAAAAGCAAATCGTAGCAACCAACGGTTGTTCATTTGTTTGAAAGGTGTAAAGAAATGTTAGAGACGTTTATAAATAGAAAAGATTGTTTTTTGTGTTTTGACGGATATTATTAGAGCATTTTCCTTTTTAAATTCTCAGCAATTTATTTGGATTGTTGGGATATAAAGTTGAATGTTTGAGAATATCTTTCAAAAATGTCCAAAGTCTACTGATGATTAGGGTAGTTCCTATTAAATGTCCACATATAGATAGCTGGGAAACATAGAAAACAAGCTATTTATAATTTTTTACTGGTATAAATGTTGGAAGCTTAAATAGCGAATAAAAAACTTAATTGTTTGTATTTTTCATTTAATGAAATAATATACCTTTCTACAACTTTCCATATATATTTATAATATATTTTTGAAAATGACTTTTGCATGAAAATAAAACAATCGCAGTGAAGCTCATTGAGAAAAATCGAATACTAAAAATGGCTAAACAAGGCGAACAGCTTTTTGTTCGAAATTTAGATTTTCTATCGCGCACGGACCAAGTTATTTCAACAATTTTTACAATACATATAATTTTACCGGCCTTTTTTATGTCGCCACGGGGAACAGATTTTGCCTTGGGGTATTCCTCACCAGGAACCTCTGTTTTTCGGGGAAAGGGACCCTAGTTTGTTGCAGCAAACCAGACTCTAAGAAGCCGCAGGATTTATGTTGCGTTGGACTTCCAAAACCAAAAAACCCAAGGGGAGGTTCTGCTTTGCAAACCTCTCATGCTGATCATAGTTGAGGTGCCTGTTTTGGCTGAAACGTTCTGGCTGTGGCTTATACCTAAAATCGGAGCAAGGGGAGTTAGCTTTCCTGATAACTTTGGTGCACGCCGGTTTTCGGTGGCTAATAACCCCCCGAAGTACTTTTGTCTTGCAACACATACATAAGGAACCAAGAGTTATTGTTAGACTGGTGAGTTGGTTGAGTGCTGATGCTCTTAATGAGTTTCGGTTTTTTACCCACCCATTATGCCTTGCTTCCATTGACTGCTGAAAAATTTCATGCAGGAGTGATTAGAAGAATTTTTAAGCAAGAAAGTTTTTATGTGGTTACAAACTTATGACAACAAGTTGCTACCTGTGTGAATCGTGAATAGTTCAACCCAAGGTGTTGGCCTCTAATTATATTAGGCCGTCAAAGGAAGTTTTAATGTATGTAAATCGGCTTCACAGTCTGGCTTTTCATGCTAAATTGCCATGATTTTGGAATTATTTTATTTGAAATATTTTTTATTACTGTTCGATAAAATTATATTGGACTCCAAAGTACCAGCTGATAATTTGCATATACTCGTAGTTTTCTTCATGATTGGATGTTAAAACTTTAAAGTTTTGTTTTTGATACTTTATAATGAATTAAGAAAAGCCAAATGCACACATTCTTGGGGATTTCACCGAATTTTGTTGTAGTACAACAAAACTACAAAACTTATTATTAATTCACCTTACAAATACTGTCATTTTTATAGTGCCGACGTGGTTTTAGTGGAGAAAAAAGAATGATATTGCCAACAAAAAGAATATTTCACGGCCTCTTCTAGGTGCAACATTTTCCAAAACAAAATTTTAATCATATAATAGGAACTATAAACACGCACATAACTGCACTCAAAGTACACAAACTTTTGAAATTTTATATACTTTCAATTGTTTGTGAGTTTTTCAATCTTTTTCATGCAGATGGTTATTGCTATTTGTCTACATACGGTGAATGGGAGTA
Source organism: Thecocarcelia acutangulata (assembly GCA_914767995.1). NCBI lineage: Eukaryota > Metazoa > Arthropoda > Insecta > Diptera > Tachinidae > Thecocarcelia > Thecocarcelia acutangulata. The sequence goes on along the minus strand of OU612094.1, from coordinate 127,626,002 downwards.
AAACACTAATATAATTTTTTTTAATTTTTATGGAAAAGAATAACACAAACCATACTAGTCACAAAAAAAACGCGAAAAAAATTGTATACTCTTATTTGTGCAAAAAGTAATGCGGAGTAACATAGTTAAACTGTTTTCCCAATGCTTTCCGTTATACTAATGTTTAGTAAGAACACACTTTCGTTGCCAACAACGAAAATATGTAGTGTTTTGTTAACAGTATACTTGTATATTTTACCAAACACAACATGGTTCTTATTTTTATATTTAATTTTATTTTATTTCATTTTATTTTATTATTTCTAATATTATATGATGATGGGTTGGTATCATTCGTCTAGCTCGAGTTCAATCCTGGTTAAAGCCAAGAAATATTTTTATTTATAATTATAACAATAATTGCCGCGATCATTAACTCTTGATCAAAGAAGACAGGAAAAAATAATTGAATACACTAAAGCTGGGGGACAACTAGCTGTTTCACAGTCGCTACACTGCTCATCAGCACCCACTAGGATTCGAACTCAGTACCATGTAAACATGATGTATTTTTAATACGGCTGCTTAACCAACTCAGCCACTGAGCCCTTATTTATTTTTTCGTCTATATTTGTCTCGTATTGATCACATATGCAATTTGTTATAATCCCAGTTGTTTGTACTGCAGTTTGCTGTCACTGAACAACCAGTTATTTTTCATTATTTATCAACGTACGTATGTATGTATGTTGACAGTCTCTGTGCTGTGAGATATATGTATATGTATGAATTAATGTTAAATAGTCGAACTTTATTTTTAATATTTCTAATATTATATGATGATGGGTTGGTATCATTCGTCTAGCTCGAGTTCAATCCTGGTTAAAGCCAAGAAATATTTTTATTTATAATTATAACAATAATTGCCGCGATCATTAACTCTTGATCAAAGAAGACAGGAAAAAATAATTGAATACACTAAAGCTGGGGGACAACTAGCTGTTTCACAGTCGCTACACTGCTCATCAGCACCCACTAGGATTCGAACTCAGTACCATGTAAACATGATGTATTTTTAATACGGCTGCTTAACCAACTCAGCCACTGAGCCCTTATTTATTTTTTCGTCTATATTTGTCTCGTATTGATCACATATGCAATTTTTTAATATTCCAAGTTTTTTGTACTGCAGTTTGCTGTCACTGAACAACCAGTTATTTTTCATTATTTATCAACGTACGTATGTATGTATGTTGACAGTCTCTGTGCTGTGAGATATATGTATATGTATGAATTAATGTTAAATAGTCGAACTTTATTTTTAATATTTCTAATATTATATGATGATGGGTTGGTATCATTCGTCTAGCTCGAGTTCAATCCTGGTTAAAGCCAAGAAATATTTTTATTTATAATTATAACAATAATTGCCGCGATCATTAACTCTTGATCAAAGAAGACAGGAAAAAATAATTGAATACACTAAAGCTGGGGGACAACTAGCTGTTTCACAGTCGCTACACTGCTCATCAGCACCCACTATTTTATTTTATTTTATTTTATTTTATTTTATTTTATTTTATTTTATTTTATTTTATTTTATTTTATTTTATTTTATTTTATTTTATTTTATTTTATTTTATTTTATTTTATTTTATTTTATTTTATTTTATTTTATTTTATTTTATTTTATTTTATTTTATTTTATTTTATTTTATTTTATTTTATTTTATTTTATTTTATTTTATTTTATTTTATTTTATTTTATTTTATTTTATTTTATTTTATTTTATTTTATTTTATTTTATTTTATTTTATTTTATTTTATTTTATTTTATTTTATTTTATTTTATTTTATTTTATTTTATTTTATTTTATTTTATTTTATTTTATTTTATTTTATTTTATTTTATTTTATTTTATTTTATTTTATTTTATTTTATTTTATTTTATTTTATTTTATTTTATTTTATTTTATTTTATTTTATTTTATTTTATTTTATTTTATTTTATTTTATTTTATTTTATTTTATTTTATTTTATTTTATTTTATTTTATTTTATTTTATTTTATTTTATTTTATTTTATTTTATTTTACATTATTTTTCATTTAAATATCTACATAATATATTATTTTTATATTGCTACTACAATTTTAAATGTTGCACTGTTCACATTCTTTATTTTCCTTTTGGATTATATTTTGTTTCTATTATATTTTGCAGGTATGTAAGTATTATTATTTTTTGCATATTGTCTGGAATATCGGGAATGCTTTTTGTAGTTTTATATCCCGTTATTCCTGTACTCGTATATAAACACTGGATTCTTTCAATAAAGACACAATATGGCCTTAGCAGTTATCTGCATTTTATTAAAAAAAATATAAACGGACATTCATTTGCCTATATAATATTCTGCCAGTGGCGTTTTTGAGTGCCGGCAAACTTCTTCCCTTTTTTGTCACAACACGTATTACAAATACAATACTATATCAATATGTATCAATTATTTTGTACTTGTGTGACACAAAATTTTTGAATTATAAAACAACCAGACTTGAAAAAACAGAGTCATATCGAGAGAAGAAGCACTTAGCATTTTGTGTTCGAACAAAAACTCAGTATCTGTCTTCCTGTACAAAAAGCCAGGCCTAAATACCAGATTAGTGCTCTCCAGGGTGGTAAAAGTATCTGTCCATTCTCTAAAAGAGAAAGGAATACTACTAGTCTAACAATTTCTACTCTTTTAAAGAATTATGCAGGATTCACCTACCTGGGCCTAATCTATTGGCTGAAATTTTTGCAAGTAATTCTAAATTGCTGGAAAACTGTTGACCATTTTCCGAACTCGAAAGAGTATCTGTAGCTATTCCAAAGATATTTTTCGAGTTTGAGCAGTTATGTCGAGGCCGACCTCGACATAATAAGTCTTCTGAGTTCCTATTTTGTTGAAAGGTTCCTATTATAAGACCAATTCCCAAAAAATGTGAGTCAAATAATTCTGAAATTTACCGCCCAATTGAATTTTGGTTTCTGCAGATACTATCAAGATGTTTAATAGAGTGTGGCATGGTGCATTGCTGTAAAGCTTACTGCTTTTAGTGGTGGTGATGATTTTTCTTGGTTTATATCGAGCCTAGTTTTCTGATATTTGTGCACAATTCTCCTGATTGTGAATACTTTTGGCCTATTATGCTGACAAAAAAGATCACAAAGGCTTCAACAATCTTAAGGCACTGCTTAATTGTATACCTCTCCATGGCTGAATTTTTCAAACACTGAAACAAAGAAATGTCAAATTAGTTGGGTAATATCTTGCAGTTAAGTAATTAATTAACATCGTGCTTTATGGTTGGATCACCCTTCAGAAAACCCTTTATATTAGACTTTGAAAAATACTTCGATTGCGAGAATATTTGTAGTTTATTACAACATAGTCATGTCTCAAAAAGGCTCGTTTCGAGAAAAACGCATTTAAAATTTTTAGTTTCCATACAAGTCTTAGCAAATTATTTGAGAAAATATCTCCTAAAGGAAACAGTTTAAAAGCAATTTGAATAAATTTTTGGCACAATATAAATGGTAGTGTTAACAATTCTGCATTGTTAACTCAAAAAGCTCATTTTTTGAGATATGACTATGTTGCAATAAAGGAGCGATATATTAACAACATGCAACAAATCCTGGTAAAACCATAAAGTCTGATAAATATCGGTAGAATAATAAATATTCGATGACATTACGTGTATATATTAAGTGATCGAATTTCGATGACCTGCCGATCCTAGTAGTTTTAAATATGCCCAGACCAAAATATTATGTTAGCGTTTCTGTAAGGTAAAAACCCGCTCTGAAAACATTTTTATAGCAGCGTTGAATTAAAAAAATTAATTTCATGAAAACGTCCATTGTGCAAGAGTAGTTGATTGCTCCGTATTGCTGCAGTGTTGTCTTTAGAGAGTGAATCAAGTGTACGAGTATAACAGTGTGTGCGTTTGTTGTACTTTAACATATTTTTCTTCCATACAGTTGATTGCATTATTTTCCTTATTTCAATCAACTCTTGTTGTTACTACTCTATAACTGTTTTCTTTTTCTTTATTTTCTTTCTTGTTTTGATTGTTCACTATTGCAATTTATGCTTATATTGTTGATTGCATTAAAAACTTTTTTAATTTTTTTTTTTTCTTGACTTTTTTGTTTATTTTGATGGGCTAGCATTCTATGTGATGTAAGAGCAATTGTTGTTACTGTTCTCTATACAGTTGTTACTTGCTCTGATTTTGGATTTTGCTGCTGAATATCTTGAACTTTATTGTAAATTAGCTCTGCTTGAATTAGCACACGGTTTTCTTTTGTACTTTAGTGTAGTTACGTTCATACCCCTTTAAAATTTCTTTAATACAAATTTAATAGTTAAGAAAAAATAAATTTAAACATAGAAAACATGCACAAAACGCAACTATTATAATCGGCTACAAGGGTAAATATTAAAGCAAAAACTACTGACCGGTTTACATCGAACAGTGGAATAATTTGAAAAAAATATATTACGAAAAAAAATCTACCAGTTTTAAAGGACTGAGTTGAATGTATCAAAACTTCAGACAATTCCAGATGACCTGTAGTCGAGCTTTAGCTTTGACTTAAAACCTTAGGGGCCTTAATACGGCAAGTTAATATTGTAGAGATATACGCTATCTTTAGTGTACCAAAATTTTTAATAATTTGACGTTCTTATTTTTCCCCCTCTTTTAATGATCTTTTTTACAATTGAATTTCTCTCTTAAATTTTTTCAGGTCATATTAATTTACAGCGTATCATCTATTAATACAGAAAATAGTTTTTTATCCCGAAATACACAGGTCTACAACTTTGATTCCGCCATTTTTTCTGAAATTCGAGGCTTTTTGTAAAAACTGGTTATGTATTTATGATCAAAATTATTCTTCATCGTCGGCCACTACTCTGTCCCGTCTTTCGGGCAGCGTACGAGGCCCGCGTTGAAAAAACTGGTAATCTTTTGAAGCGGTCCACGACTTGGTCCAATTTTTTTACTTATTTATGAGATCGGGAATGCTGGACAGCCAGGTTGCGTGTGCCATAGATCAAAACAAGTTGTAGTCCCAGAGAGCAATATCTAGAAAACGCGTCGAGTAAAGTAGGACTTCTCATTTCAACGTTTCCAAGTACACTCATAACCTACGCTAATTAAGACCGGAAAAACGAAACGCTAAGCGAAATGACGCAAATTGAATTACAGTTTTCCGTACATTTGTATTAATTTTCATTTAATTAGTTCCGAGACTCATAATTCATAAAGGTTAAGGAAAGCTTCGTACATGATGCATCACTTAAGTTATTGCACAAACGATAGAGTAATGAGACAAGCCTTATTTTCATTTGTAGAGTCTCACCTACGGCTTGGTACAACTGCGTGGGGAAACTCATCACGCTGTAGTAAACTGCAACAAATTCAGAATAAAATTCTTAAGCAATTGACAACATACAAATATTCTGACAACCGGAAGCGTTTGCAATGCACTTAATTATCCGAAAGATCGCAACGTTCTAAATGTATATAATATATACCGCACAACACTAGCCAGCGAATTCTTTGATGACACAAGATTTTTACACAAAATAAATTACAACCGGCGAACAAGAAGGAACTTAGAAGGAAAATACGGGGCGGATAAATTCCGAAACGAATATTGCAGAAGCACTTTAGGAGTAATGGTACCAACAGCATTCAATACGATACCAAATGATGTCCACTTGAGAAGTAACAAAAAAACAAGGATTTAAATAAGTCATTTCATCAATAAAAAATGAATTCTCTTGAACTTCTAACTTAAATTTTTCTTTTATATTGATTTTTTTTCTAAAATTTTGCATTTAATTTTTGAAGCTTTTTTTCACGCTTTTTAATCAATTAATTTTTAAGCTTTTTTTACATTTAAATAAATATTTCTATTATATTAATTAAATATTTATTATCTAAATCATTATTTACCGCTTTATGTTTGTATTTATATTTTGAGGAAGCAAATTTTTTTGTCTTTACATTCTGTCATATACCGGCAGATAAACGCCAGTGGCTTCGCAAGGTAGAACTGAACTATACTTTTATACTGTATGTTTTAAATTGTATTAGTGATTGTACAAATATATTAATAAATAATTTTTGAAAAAAAAATGCTGTGGAGAGTCAGATCAATGGCGTTTTAAATATAACAATATAGTGTTATCAGTTACAACTACATATATAATTCGACATATAGAATATTGTCATATCAACCATATATTTGTTTCTTCGTGCAGCGTCTCTGAAACAAATAGATTTTATTGTAGAAGGGGCCAATCCTAGGTTTCTTGCAATATGAACTGGTTACTCTCCTGATTTAAAATGCTTTAAAATGTTTGGTTTTTGTTCTAAGCTTATTTGCTGTCTTTTTTGACTCATTGTTTAAGAATATTAAGGTTAGACTTCATTGTCACAAACTTGTAGACAATTTCAACGGGAAATCCAATTTTTCTATTTTTGCTTTGTAAACGGCGCAACTTCAAAGCTATGATGCGCAAACTGAAACAAAAACGACGCAACAAGGAAATAACAGAAATTTTAAAATATGCAAACCGAAACGACGCAAACCGAGGTAAGAGTGTATGTCTTGATTCCAGAATTGTCATGCTGTAAAAGCCCCTTCTACAGATAGTGATATCGAAGGTATCCATTTTGGGAGATTTATTGAAGGAAAATATTATTGCTTGCGTTTTATTTTCGTTGATTTTTATTTTCCATTTTTTTTAAATATTTTTGAGCAAGCTCTTTTAACCTTTTTTCATCCTTTTGACTATGGCGTTTGAAAGTTTACCTTTAGTTAAAATAGCAGTATCATCTGCGTACAGTGCACCTGCCTGATCTTTAAGTATTTCAAAGTCGGATGTATAAATTGAATAGAGAACTGGCGATAACACCGAATCCTGGAAAGCTCCCGCTGTGATACGCTGGTTGGAGTAGTCTGTATCAATATTCACTACAAATGATCTCTCGTTCAAAAAACGTTTTATTATTTTTTGTACATATATTGGATAACCGAAATTATGGAGTTTAAAAATTAGTCCGTTGTGCCATATAGAGTCAAAGGCTTTTCCTATGTCTAACAGCACTATTTCGGTTACGTTTGTTATTTGAGATAAAGATTACAATTCTCTTAACTTGATGCACAGTTGAATGATCTTTTCTAAAACCAAATTACTCTTTTTGTATTATATTATTAGTTTCGGTGTATTCATTTATTCTCTGCAGCACTGTAGCATTTTTTCGAAGACTTTATCTAAGCAATTCAATATACTTATGCGATAACTTGTAGGTGACTTTACGTCCTTTCCCGTTTTTAATATTGGTACTATTTTCGCAGAAAAATTTTTTTTTTTTTTGCATAAAACCAATTCTGGTTATAAAAGAAGGTTACTTAAATACAGAAAATGAAAAATTCGGATATCGAGATATAGCCTAAACCGATTTTTTCAGGAAAAAAATTTTTTTATAAATGAAATGAAAAATTTCGATATCGGTCCATATACACCAGAGATATAGCGTAAACATATTTTTCCATGAAAAAAATTTGTTTGCTTAAAGGCAGTTTTGGTTATAAAAAAAGTTTACTAAAATATACATACATACCCGAGATATAGTCTAAGCCGATTTTTTAATGAAAAAAAAATTGTTTTTGCTTAAAAGCAGTTCTGATTATAAAAGAAGGTTAGTAAAGTACAGAAAATGAAAATTTCCGATATCGGTCCTTATACTCGTATACCCGACGTACAGGTTTTTTCATTAACTTTTTTTTTTTTTTTGGTTAAATCAGTTCTGATAATTAAAATGCAGATAATGAAAATTTTCGATATCGGTCCAAAAATATAAAAATTATCGGTCCATATATCCGAGCATATTTAGTTCAAATTTGTAATATATGCTATACACATACGTGACTATCGTGAAGGGTATTTTAGATTCGGCCCAGACGAATATATTACATTCTTACCTGTTCTGACTTACGTTTTCTTTCCTTTTATCTTCACTTTAAAATGCAGCTGCTGTTCTTTGTATTGCCTGGCATTAGTTTCAACAAAATTCTTTGGTTTTCCATTGCATGTGGGCGGTAAAAATTTTCCATTCCCGAAAGCCTTTTTTGATTTACTCTCTGTCGGTGAAAGTCCGTTTACATTAATTTTTTCGAACTGACATTTGGCAAAATTAATCGATAAATTGTGTCTACGCAGGCGGTCCAAAACAATGCGAAGATGTTTTTTGTGCTCCGCTTCAGTTTCAGACGCGCTGAGAATATCATCGATATATTCGAAGGCAGAATTCAAATCGTTCAAATGCCATTTGGACGAGTTGCGTAGGCCAAAAGTAATAAAGCAAAAACCAAATAAACCAAATGGCGTTATAATTGCGGTCTTAGGAGTATCGCTAGGTTCCACGGCTATCCGATAATACGCTCTCTGCAAGTCAATAGTTGAAAAAATTCTTTTTCCAAATAGAATACTGATCACGTCGGGGCCACCAATTTGGGGTGTGTGCCGGAAAATAAAAATACACTGCAATTTACTTAGAAACTAAAATTAGATATATTAATTAAATATTTGTACAAAGAATAAAAATATGCGTCTGCTATCCTTGGTGAACGTGTAGCAGCAAGAAAGAAAAAGAAAATGAAAGAAAACGTAAGTCAACAAAAACAACGTCGTAGTAGCAAGTAATTTTGTACAGTGTTGTCGTGTCGCCACAAGTAATCGAATTACTTAAAGAAAATCCCCTATGTTAAAAGTAAACAAGAATAAGGACAGGTATATTACCATGTGAACCAAATACTCCATAAAAACTCTGCTAGCCAATAAAAACTGTTATTTTATGAAACAAAAAATATTCATAAATGAACTTATGTATGCGAACAGAAACTATGCATATATGATGATAAGTAAAAGGAAGCCAAAAAACAACATGGCCATCAACAAACTTCTACAATATAAAATAAAATGCTTTTTAGAAATATCAATCCCTTTTAACAGTAAAACCGTTACAGCAGGATTTAATGTTAATTATAAAATTTTATGTTCTTATAAAAATAACTGAAAGAAAATTCTAAAGACCTTTGTGAGTTTAAAATTACTTTGCATTGTACACAAAGTAAACAAAGAAAACTCTATTATTTTCAGTCACTATTATAATGTTGCTTGTAAATTTTTTAACACGAGCGAGCAAAAAGTCGTTTTCAAAATAGAAAAAGAAAAGTGCTTGTTGTATTTAGTTCCCCATCTCCTTTCCTTTTGTTTTGAGAAACTACAGTGTTAAAGGTTATGTACGCAATTGAAAATAATATTTAATACACTTTTTTTATAAACCGCTTTGTTTTCATGTTTTACAAATACATTTTAAAATATAATTTAAGCTACTTGATCTTTCGTTATAACGAGTGATTTTTTTGCTATTATCTATTTGGCAACACTAGTTTTGACAGCTCACGCACGTTTTGTATCTTGTGTCACTGTCAAACATCTTCAGTTTGGTCTATAATTTAATCATGAATCGTCTTACAAACGAACAACGCTTGCAAATTATTGAATTTTATTACCAAAATGCGTGCTCTGTTAAAAAAGTTCATCGCGCGCTTCTTCCATTTTATGGTCAGTTTAATCGACCTACTGAGGCTTCTATTCGGGCTATTGTAAAAAAATTTCGCACCAAATTTACATTGTTTGACATTAAACCACCAACACGCTTAGGTAGAGTGCGAACTGAAGAAAATATCGCAGCCGTATCGGCCAGTGTTGGTGATGACCGTGAATTATCGATTCGGCGCCGTTCGCAGCAATTGGGCCTCTGTTACTCCACTACGTGGAGTATTATAAGATACAGCTGGTGCAAGAATTGAAGCCAAACGACCTACCACAACGCCAAATTTTTGGTGAATGGGTTCTTGAAAAGTTAGATGAAGATCCACTTTTTTATCGAAGAATTGTGTTCAGCGACGAGGCTCATTTCTGGTTGAATGGATACGTGAACAAGCAAAACTGCCGTATTTGGAGTGAAGAGCAGCCAGAAGCATTGCAAGACCTACCAATGCATCCACAAAAAACAACCGTTTGGTGCGGCTTATGGGCTGGCGGCATCATTGGGCCGTATTTCTTCAAAGATGATGCGAATCACAACGTTACTGTGAATGGTGAGCGCTACCGTGCGATGATAAGAAACTTTTTTTTGCCCAAAATGGAAGAGCTTGACTTGCATGACATGTGGTTTCAACAAGACGGTGCCACATGCCACACAGCACGCGAAACAATGGACCAATTGAGAGGCGAGTTCGGTGAATAGTTTATTTCACGCTTGGGACCAGTCAATTGGCCGCCCAGGTCGCGCGATTTAACGCCTTTAGACTATTTTTTGTGGGGCTATGTTAAGGCTAATGTCTATAGTGACAAGCCCGCTTCGATTGACGTACTGGAAGCCAACATTGCCAACATTATTCGTGAGATACCGGCCGAAATGTTGGAAAGAGTATGCCAAAATTGGACTAAGCGGATGGACCATTTGAGGCGCAGCCGCGGCCAACATTTGCATGAAATAATCTTCAAACATTAAATTATATCGACCCAACTATCGATCCAAATAAATATTTCATGCATTTTTCTGAATTTTATGTGTTTTTTTTTAAATTTCCGATAGTTCTTATAAAATCACCCATTATTAGGTACTTAATTTCCAATAGGAAAACCTTAATATCACTAAAAATTTTATGCAAAAAGTTTATATCGGGTGGCTAAGTTTTAAGGAACGATGTTGTCAATGTCAAGCTGTGTTCTGCATTTCATTTAACATTTCGCAATTTCAGACTAATTTAATTTGAAGCACGGAAAGATACACGATCGAGCAACGCGTTAAAGTTATTCAGGTTTATTATGAAACTGGGCGCTCAAATTCGAATGCATATCGTGCACTTCGTGACTTTTCGGTCAATTTAATCGTGCAAAAGTGCGTATAATCAGAAAAATCTAGCAGTCCACCTCAACTCGTAATCGTACCTAACAATTGAGGAACATTACGCATAAAAGGTGCAATTGACTCAATAACTAAAGCCCTTTGACCATTCCAAGCCTCTTTAATCGCCAGAATGGTGGCAAGAAATGGCAACAATGGATGATAAATTTTCGAAGAAAATTATCTTCAGTGATGAGGCACATTTTCACCACAGTGATTTAGGCGATTGATAATCCAAGAGTGATTGTCGAAAAACCAATGCGGTTTCGGGCCGTGTTTTTTTCCTAAATGAAGCAATTACCGTGAATGATGTTTGCTATCGTGAGATGACAAGGAACTTTTTGGAGCCCGAATTGGAAAATATGGATGTGGGCGATATGTGGTTTCAACAAGACGGTACAACTTGCCACACAGCTAACGACAAAATGGCTCTCTTGCGCGACAAATTCAATGGCCGTGTTATCTCACATGGTGGCGATGTCACTTGGCCACCAAGATCATGTGGTTTGACATCGTTGGCCTTCTTTCTTTGGGGTTATTTGAAAAAAGGTGTACGTTGATAAGCCAGTAATAATTCAGGATCTAAAGGATGAGGAAATTTGGCACATTAGAACTTCAATTATGCCTCAGCGTCATCGAAAATTTGGACCATCGGATGGAGATGGGCCGCCGTAGTCCCGATATTTTTTTTTTTTTTTATCTTAGACCAGTACTCAGGGGATGACCCCTACATATGCAGTGCATTGCACCAGATCTAGGAAATTATGTTATGAGGAGGGGGAAAGAGGGAGTAGTGTTTGTGAACATTTGACCTCTATTTTGCAACGTTATAACAGACAGGAAACATGTCTGCAGGCAACTTATTCCACAGCTACGTAAAAATGTGCGAGTTTCGGGAACAAGATCCCTAATCGTGTCAGAGAAAAAACCATTGTAGTAACGATAGAACAGAGCAAAGCACCCCACACTGCATCGATGCTCCAGTGAGTCAATAGGGTTTGATACCCTACTGTCACCGATAAGCTTCTTCGCCCTCTCTTGCACACGGTTGTGTAACCCCAAAATAGACTTGGAGGCACCGGCCCAAACATAAGAGTTGTATTCCATTTTCGGTCGGATGTAGGTGGTATAAATAGTAAGAAGGTCGGATGGAGTGAAGTATATCTAACACCGTTTCAAAAACCCGTGGTATTTGAATGCTTCTTTAGAGACATGAAAAATGTGTGCAGTCCAGCGAACGTCATACTGTATCTTATTTAAAAGGATATCAAGAGCATCCGATTCCTCGGATGCCCGCAAATGCGGCCGATTGTTTGTATGTTAATAAACAACATTGTTTTTACGACCCCATTCGGAGATTAATAGAAGGTCATTATTCAGTGAATCGTTCATATTTACCTTCTTGGCAGCGATTTCTGATAGTCTGGGCCTATAACTGAATGAGTACGAGTGTCAAACTCTGCTGTCACCCGCAAAAGAGTGGATAGGGTCGTTGAGGAAAATAAAAATAGGGTAGGAGAAAGAACGGAACCTCTCTGTGCCCCTGAATTAATCTTGAACTCGTTTGTTGCACACATAATTCAACCACAATAATTTGTGTTTTATTCAAAATCATTGGCAACACTAACCACCCTTTATTTTAAGCTCTGTTCAGACGGTTATCAAATTTAGCACTACACTCATAGAAAACATGTCATAGCTGTTACTTATTTTAACATTAATATCTTGCTTTTTGACGTCGTGATACTTTTCATCACTGTAATGACAACCATTATATCAGTTGATTTTAATACAGGGTGTCCGGTAGCAGATTTATATTTTCAAACTTAAATAAAAAACGTAATAATTGGCATTAAAAGCATTGAACGATAGAGTGCAAATGCGGATTTTATTTTTTAAGGAGTGTATCATCCAGATGATTTCCTTCGAGTTGAATACACTGTTATGCCACTGCACCACACGCTACAGTAAACTTGATGTATCAATGTTAGAAGCTAAAATAGCGAATAAAAAACTTTATTGTTTGAATTTTTGTTCTCTGCTTTTCGATACTTTCAAAAAACAAATCGTAGCAACCAACGGTTGTTCTTTTGTTTGAAAGGTGTAAAGAAATGTTAGAGACGTGTATAAATGAAAAAGCTTGTTTTTTGTGTTTTGACAGATATTATTAGAGCATTTTTTCTTTTTAAATTCTCAACAATTTATTTAGATTGTTGGGATATAAAGTTGAATGTTTGAGAATATCTTTTAAAAAATTTCCAAAGTCTACTGATGATTAGGGTAGCTGCTATGAAATGTCGACATATAGATAGCTGGGAAACATAGAAAACAAGCTATTTATAATTTTTTATTGGATCAAAAACAATTTCGTGTTCTAATTTTACACTGCTTCTTGATGGAAAAATTACCGTTCAAGCGCAGCAATGGCTTGAAAAGTGTTGTGGGGACTCCACTCCATTAGAAATAACAATAAAACGTTGGAGTGCTGACTTCAAACGTGGTCACAGATACACCGATGATGCAGAACGCAGTGGATGCTGCGGTAACCCAGACAACATAAAAAACCCACCAAATCGTTTTGAATGACCGAAAAATTAAGTTGCGTGAGTTAGCTGACATCGTACAGATATCAAAAGAACGTGTTGGCTTTATATTGTATGAGCATTTGACTCTGATCAAAGTGGGTGCCGCGTTGGCTCACTGTTGAACAAAAACGAGAACGTTTTGATTATTCTGAGCAGTGTTTGATCATGTTTAAACGTAACAAACCGGAATTTTTGCATCGATATGTGACAATGGATGAAACATGGATCCATCACTTCACTCCGGAAGCGTCATCTGAGTGAACAACAACTGGTGAACCTAGTCCAAAGCGCCCGAAAGCATAACAATCGGCTGGAAATTTTATGGCCTCGGTATTTTGGAATATGCGTGGTGTAATATACATCTACTACCTTGGGAAAGGAAATACCATTAACAGTGAATATTACATAGCGTTGTTGGAGCGTTTGAAGGCCGAAATTGCAAAGAAACAACCGCATATGGCAAAGAAAAAAATTTTGTTTCATCAAGACAACGCACCGTGTCAGAAGTCAATCAAATCAATGGCAAAACTACATGAATTGAACTTCGAATTGCTCCCACATCCACCGTATTCGCCAGATTTACCTCCCGGCGACTACCGCCTGTTCGTAGACCAGAAAAAACTGATAGCCGGTAAGAAATTTCGCACGAATGAAGAGATTATCGAAAAAGCCAGTGGAAAAAAAACGATTATATTCCCGCATTTACAGCTCCATTACTTTTATTCTGGCATTTTAATATGTAAATGCGCGTCAAGCGCAAAAGTGGTGTGTCAACAAGTAACAGTGCAAAACTTTCTTTTTGTTTCAATATGCACTGTTGGGAATTCAAGTTCTAGTTAAAAACGTTTTACTTCATTATTTCTTTGTAAATTTTTGCAATTAAACCTTTCTTAACTACTTTTTGTTTCTATTTGGTTGAAAATGATTTTAATGTATGAATACAGGGAGCATAAAGTATTTAAACAGTATGCAGGGATGATGTTTTAATGCCAGCTCTGGAGAAGTACATTCATATGTTTGCATACACACAGATATGAACAAACTTATAGGGTAATCGATTGTTGGACTTTTTTCTAAAACCATTTTTCAAATAGTACGAATAGTAGCAATTTAAAAAATACCGGACTTCAGTTACAATTGAAAAAAACACCCGGTTAACCGGGTTTATTTTATTAAACTAATTGAAAATATATGTATTAGAAAAATCATATTTGATCAAAGTATTTCGCAAGAAAGGCAAAATAAAAAAGACTTTAAAACGATTTAATAAAGCCGTGTTTTTAATTCACGTCATAGCTACTCATCAATTTTTCGCGGGCTTCAATAAAAACTCAAGAACAAACAAAAAAAATGTCTTATGTGACATGAGTTTTGTGGAGACTTGGTGTCGCATAAATATTTGATTTTTATCAATAAAACAAAAGTTTCAAAAATTGTGTTACATATTACGTATTTATGGGGCGATCCAAGTCAAATCGAACAGTTCAAAGAAAAACATATTTTTAATTGCTTTATTTTTTACATTATCGATATTCCTTTTGAACAATACATTTGACCAAATTTTGAGATTTTTTTTTGCTTATGGTGTCATAAGCTTATGGTCAATAATGTCATTTTATCTTAATGTTTTTTGATTTTCGTTTATTTATTATATTTTTCGTTTATTTATTATATATAAAATGAGATCATGTTTTTTTATAAAAAATTTAACCATTTTTTAAACTTTTATTTTTTAACATTTCGCCAACAATTTGTTACCATCTTCAGGAAAAATTAAAGGAATTAAATTAAAGTTATAACAATTTTAATTATCCTGCAAACAAAAACTCGGTTCCATGAACTTTTAATAGTCATTAAAAATTACCTTTGCATTGGTATCATTGAAATTCTGGGAATACACGCAAGGTTACCAGCTGTAGTTTCAGTAATGATTGTGGCTACAATTAAATTATCATTCAGTCCCTTGGTTCAAAATTCTAAAAGTAGACTTTAACTAGACTATCCTGTGATGACAAGCCGAAAGGATTGAAAGAATTAAATTTTTTTCTGAACGACAATGCAAAAAATCTCTATTGAGTTATATATCTTGAATTGGCCAAGAATTTTTCCAAAACTAAATTATTAATATCATTGATTAATTGATTTTAGGCGACACATTGTGAACATGTCTACCAAGTAAATTCTGTTAGCAAGAATATACCGCGTATAGAATATGACATATTTTGTGAACTATTTGTCCCGCTGTTTCATTTAAAACAATCTTAATGGAAGGAAAAATATCATTGGCGAATTTGATCAAATTTAAGACAGGATATCATGTTTATTCGCAAGTGAAATATCTGAGTAAAACTTTTTAAATTGGAAGATTTAAGACAAACTTTCATTCGTTTTGGTCTTTTCCCCTCACCTGCAACCACAAAAATTACTCTACCCATAACTACGCTAGAGTCCTACTGTCCTTCAACATTGAGCCTGGATATGAGATCTGAAACTGTCCCAACCTATAAATTCAGTGTTTTGTCTAACTTTACCATAGGCTATTTTTGAGTATACAATACATATACAGATATATGTATATATATTATTATTATTATTATTATTATTATTATTATTATTATTATTATTATTATTATTATTATTATTATTATTATTATTATTATTATTATTATTATTATTATTATTATTATTATTATTTATTTGTGTTTAAATTTTATTTGCTTAATAGAGAGAAAAGTACCAACTATTTAGTTCGGTAAATACGCGAGATAGGCTCGGCCACATTGGCTTCGTTATAACTGTCCAAGTTTTTAATATTCAATAGTGACTGTAGCAAAAATGTTCAATTTTGAGAAAACCATCAAAATGATAAAAATTTTACAAAAACTAAATTAGCAAATTGACTGATATATTTTGTCATTTTTGACTGGCTAGTATTATATTTATAATATCTAAAAAAAATTTGTTCATTAAAATTAAGATAATACCTACATAAGTGTCTTCTTAGACTAGCGTAGTTCAAAATTAAAATATCATATGCGGGTGTATGGCACTCTTATTTTATTTGAATTACAGATACGTGCGTAATTGAAGTATTTTTATGAGTGACAACCTAGATTGTAAAATTGATTTACATCAGCACCTGCCTTGTCAGCCTAATCTGATGATGGACCAATTCCATACCATAGACATCAGGGAAACTAAATCCTCTTTCTGCAATTTTAGATTTAAACCACAGCCAGAACGTTGCAGCGGAGGTACCTCAACTATGATAAGACCCGAGATCGTTTGCGAGCAGAATCTCCTCCTCTGCTGATGGTTTCGGAAATCAAACACAACATAAGTCATGCGGCTTCCTAGAGTTTTATTTGCTACAAGAAAATATGTACTCCTTCTTCTTTATAAAGCAGATGGCTTCGTTGCAATCAGTATGTGCACATTTTGTACAAAAGAAATTACTCATTGCATGTTGTTAGTTCTCAAAAAGGAACTATTTCCTCTTTATAAGTGCACATATTTTTTTTGTATATATGACTAATATTGCTTTTAAAAGATTATCTAAACAAAGCAATCAATAATATTTGATCTTTTGTGTAATTTGCTTTTATATGCATATTAAGATTACAAATCGCTCCTTTATTGCAACATAGTCATACCTGAAAAGTGAGCTTTTCGAGTTAACAATAGTACTACCTTTTACATTGTGCCAAAAATTTATTAAAATTACTTTTAAACTGTTTCCTTTTGGAAATATTTTTTAAAAATTTCTTCTAAGACTTTGATGTATTTTTCTCGAAACAAGCTTTTTATAATTATGACTATGTTGCAATAAAGGAGCGAAATGTATTGTACTATATTCTTCACCTGAGCTCCATTAATTACGTTTTGTGTCTATTCGGAGTATATCTAAATTGTTGATCACCACGCAATGCCCTCTAGGGTAATCGCACTTATGAATCCACAAACTGAGTGTTGTTTTTGTGGGAACCACCGATCTAAATACATGCATACGTATGCGAAATGTACAGTGGAACCAAAGTCTCAGTACGTTCTACATATATGCATTGTTCCTTTTCATATATATAACAAAAAAATACAGATTTATTAAAAATTTTTCTGTCTTTTTTGCTTCGTTATTTTTGTAAACTACTTTATTTTTGTTCAAACTTTATTTTAATCAACACTACCAAATGAAATTTTTATTTTATTATTTTATTTAAAACCCGGTTAAAAGGTTTTTTCTCAAATTTTTGCCGAAAACCGGACTTTTTTAACTATTCGGGGTATTCAAAAACTGTTTTTAGAAAAAAATTTGAATAATCGATTAGCCCAGTTGCAGACTCATCTTTGTCAATACTCGTAAGTAGGAAAATAAATTTTTTCTAAAACCATTTATTTCTCAATATAGTCTCCTTTTAGATCAATATACCAAGTAAGACGGTATTCCAACTCTTTTATATCATATGAAAAATACGAAATTGTGAACCCCTCAAAATATATGGTAGTCGCTTCTTCGTTTAAGATGAATCTTTTTTCTGCGAACTATTTTTTCAATTTTGGTAACAGGAAAAAGTCACTAGGAGCTAAATCTGGATTATAAGGTGGATTATCAATCAGGTCGAAGTGTATTTCATGTGATTTTAGCATCGTATCTAATTCTGTGTGAACCGCTGCGTTATCTTGAAGAAAGAGCACTTTATTTCTTTTTCAAATATGATCGTTTTAACTTTATTGCATCAAACTAGGATCCAATAATACACGGTAATATTTTTCTGTGATTGTAGATCTTTTCTCAAGATAATCGATGTGCATCCCAAAATACACTGGCTATAACCTTACCAGACGATTTTACTGTCTTTGCCTGCTTCACAGCTTTTCCACCAGCTTCCTCCCATTGTTTCGATTGACTTGTGATTTCAGGTGTATAGTGTCGAACCCATGTTTTATCAATAGTTATCAATCGACGCCAAAAATCAACAGGATTATGCTTTATCATGTCGAAACATTGCTGTGAAATGGTCTGTCGAACTCGTTTTTGTTCGACACTGCGCAAACGCGGCACCCATTTTGCCTATAGCTTTTTCAATTGAAAATATTTATGTTACATGCTGAGCACACGTTCATATGATATGTTTACCAGTTCAACAACATCATGTAACTTGACTCAGCGATATCGTTTATCAAGGATTTTCTTGATATTTCCACCTGTTCTATTGTTGCAGTGCTAGTTCGTTCGCTTTAAAATTCAGCAATCCAATATTTCACCATGTAATCTGACGAACCATAACGTTTATCGAGCTTTTCTTTTGTCTCTTTTGCCGTTTTCCCTTTTAAAACTAGTGCTTAATAACTGCATGGAATTCATTTCTTTCGATTTTCAAGAAACACAAAAGTTGTTTACTTCAAATGACCACAACAAATAAACTAGTCGATGAATTATGGTGAAATTTTAACAGCTGAAGGTTGACAGAGCGCAATTAAAAAAAATGTGTTTGTGCTGCCATCTAGCGCTAGGTAGCTTCAATATCAATCCGCCTCCGAATACAACTGAGAAGCAAATCCTTTCAAAGTTCTTATATGTATAAAAAACAGTCTATATTAAATTCATAAAAATACTTCAATTAATATCATATTTGTATTTAAAATAAAAACAAAAATATATAATATTGGTTTAATAATATCTCGGCTAACCGTGCTAATATCCCCGATTTCTTCGATACTCAAAAAATAGCTATTTTAAAAACACGGGTTCTATTACCGATTACCCTAATACAAAGATATATTAAAGCATACAGCAATGCAAGTCTTTAGCATCATTAAAGTCATTTTGTTAAACAAAAAAAATTTTTATTCCATGGCATTAAACTTTCTTAAAAATTTTTGAAGTAAAGTTTAATTTTGATTTCATTTCTTCATGAAAGATGAACTATATTCGCACATTCACAACTAACGCGTAAGAAGTGTAAAATCACAAATGTGAGATTTATGCGAAAAACTGGATCAACTGTGGTGTTGTATGCTCCAAAAATGTGTAAAAATAATATAAGATAAATTGAAACAATTTTTTTCTAATAGTCTCAAGTTCAATCCTGGCTCAAGCCAAGAAATATTTTTTTTTTAATTATAACAATAATTGCCGTGATTGAATACACTAAAGCTGGGGGACAACATCTAGCTGTTTCGCTGTCGCTATACTGCTCATCAGTACCCACTAGGATTCGAACTCAATCCATGTAAACATGATGTATTTTTCAATGGAATAATTTATGATATTTTTTTATTAGCGAATTAGCTCCCTCTCGAAATGATAGTAAATTCTGCATAAAACTATTTTCATAAACGCATAACAGTACTATTAAACATAAATAAACCAATTTTATTTTGTTGTTTTCCCCCGTTCTATTAACCAAAAATATGGTGACAACATTTCTTTTCTTATTTATTTAAACTGTTTTCACATTTCGCAATTTGGTTACGCAAGTATAATTTTAATTTTACCACAATTTTATTGCGCAGATTTAATTTTCTTTTACTTAAATGTTTTTATATATAAAATTTTTCTGATTTCATTTACAATTATTCTTATAGCAGTCTTAATACACAGAAGCTTTGCCAGAAAGGGGTATATTTGAACAAATTAAATATATATAGGAAGTTTTTTTATAGAACACAAAATGTTAGAAAAGTTAGAAACACTTTTTTTACTGGCCACCATTTTTTCAGCTGCTAAGTGATATGTGTTTAGTTTGGTTTGGCATTGATGCCTTAACAATGCTTCCAAATTATGCAAATAGGCCCAACATAATATTCCCATTGATTCAAATTGAATGGATACGTCATTAAACAAAACTACCATATTTAGAATTATGCTAATCCTCAAAGGCATGCTGACCGTTACCTCCAGAAAAATGGACTGTTTGGTGTGCTTTGTCGGTCATTACTCTGTACTTCTTTAAAAACGGCGTTGGTCAGAAGGTTACAGTCTACAGAGCCCTGACTATTGACCTTTTCGTTCACCAAGTGACCAACCGTGATGTTCTGTGGTTTCAACAAGGTCAGCGAATAGTTTATTTTCACGTTCCGAACACCTCGAGTGTCCTTCAACATCATGCGATTTAACGGTGCTACACTATTTTCTGTGCGGATATGTAAAGTCGTTAGTGGACGCCGATAAGCCCAAAATGATAGACCACTTGGAGGATAATAGTATCCGCATTATTGCTGATATGAGACCACAAACATTGGAAAAAATCATCGAAAATTGTATATTTATTCCAGTGAGGCTAACTTTATAAAAAAACGCATTTTTGTATGACATGAACTTCCATTAAATCATGCATGTATTACAAATTTATATTAATTTTTATGAATACTAATTTTTCAGTCGTAAAGCAGCTCTGGGCTGGGGAATAGCACTCGCGTCATTGTAATTATTTCTTAAGTGCGGTCAGGCTTGTCGTTATTGTTTGGCCTTCGAGAGTTTTGCGTCTCATTCTCATTGGTTAACTATCTATCTCAACTAACTGTATTAGCTTACAATCTTTTTCTTTGTTAACCACGCGGCAACTTCCTATATAAAGGTATAGGTCGGTACAGTTTGTCACAGCGCCGCAATAAAATTGCTGTTAATACTATCGTGGCCGTAAGGTCTTCAATATTCCGCACATGCTGTATATCCTATACTTTGCAAATTTATTTGCAACTGCATAGTTACAAATACAATACAATACAAATATTTATTTTATTGAACCAAATTAATTAGTCGCTTTGTTACGATTATCGACCAACCTGTCATAATGTTTTATTTAATAATTTTTTAATCACGGAATTTTAACACAAATTATTAAAAAACAAACATTTTGCACCAAATGAAACGACACAAATTATTAAAAAACAAACATTTTGCACCAAATGAAACGTTTCACAAACAAATATAGGACAACACACTGAAAAATAACTGAACAAAATAATACCAAACACATAAAATACATCTATTTTATGTAACTACAACACAACTTTCCGAGTACAAGCAAGAGTATAATCAGACACTGTGCTTCTCGCATTTACGCACGGATGCGGATGTCCAAAATATGTTCACAAAATATCAATCATACGCATGCGTATGAATGATTTTTTATATTTGCAGAATTTTCACCTATTCAACTCCAATGAATTTTGTTCAAAATATAAATTTGTTAAAAAAGTAAATAAAATGTGACAGCAAAAATTTTGTTAAAACAGTAGTAAAACATCGTAGAGGAAACTACACATACAATTGTAGATTTTAATAATTTTTTTTCTAAATTCATACAATTTATTTGATTGCACCTTAATTATATTTTTCCATTAACCTAAAGGTATGTATTATTGAATAATATCTATAGAAATTAAGAAATATCTTAAAATTTTTCTAATTTTTTTAATTAAATGGAATGACAATAGTTGCAAATTTAAGTAAATTTGAATAAAATATTTTGTAGATTGTCAATAACTTACACGTCTTCAAGTTTACAACCCGTTTTGCTATATTAAGGCAAGTTTTTTGTTCAGTGTACTCATATGGATCAAACAGAGATCTGCAACCGGTGCCTTTTTTAACGACAGCCATCTTTGCATAAGTACAGGGTGTCTGGTGGCAAATTTATATTTTTAAATACAATTATTTCAAAAAGTAAAATTCGATTAAATATTGGGTGTGCGGATTTGATAGTCACGATGTTTTCTGTGAAGTAATTTTTTTAAAGTAATGATTCGTACGTAACTGATCGTCGACAATTTTGTTCAAGGGTAAATTTAATTCATTTGTGGTTGCATAGGATCCATGAAACTGCTTCGGTTTTGAAGATCCTACCACCATGGTCCATGATCGTCATGAAGGTTAATGACCTTCACGAACTCCCGAAAACTTTGAATTGGTTGAAAGTAGTTCACGTGAAAATTCGTGACTTTCATTATAGAAATTTTATACTGCACTAGGACTTTCAAGAGCGACTAAATTTTAAAAAAGATCTGAAATTCCATCCCTTTAAAATTAAAATCATTCAAGCAATGAATGAAAGTCACTTTGATTTACGCAAACATTTTTGTGTAACAATGTTTGAGCTTTCTCGCACAGTAAATCCCATTTTTTGGAGCGAGGAAGCTTATTTTCACTTATACGGCCACATAAACAAGTAAAACTGCCATTAATGGGTAAATATTTGGCATGCCTTATCCATGCATGAGATAATTGGGCCGTTTTTTTTCAAAAATTTTTAAAGACAGGAGATGAATGCTAACGGTGAGAATTATCGACCGTGATAACGGAATTCTTTTTGCCAAACTCCAAGCTGCTCCATCGCACTCTTCAATCCATTTAGAAAAAGTATCAACTATAACCAGTATAGTTATATTTTCTATTTTACAGAAATCGATATGGATTCTTTCAAAAGGCATTTTAGGGTTAGGCCATGCTGTTACAATAGGTTTTCGTGCGTTTTGATTTGCTCCACACACATTGCACGATCTTACATACGTTTCTAAATCTACATCGATTCCAGGCCACCATATATATGTCCTAGCAAGTGCCTTCATTCTAACAATGCCTATATGTCCTTGATGTAATAGCTCAAGTACTTTACTCTGTAAAGCAGAAGGTATTATAAGTCTTTCCCCGTAAAATAAACATTGGTCCTCTGTCGCTAGTGACACTCTTTTATTATAATATTTCAGCAAATATTTCGGTATTTGTTTTGGCCACCCATATCTAACATATTTATCCACTTCCCTTAGTTCGTCATCTTCTTTCATTACATTCCTAACGTCTTCAATACTTATTGGCAACTCATGTGTTATCTGAAACACATTTATGCTGTCGTTGTCTTCATCTGTTTGTTGGGCTATAGGTAAACGTGATAGTGCATCAGCATGATACATCTTTGATCCCTTTTTATATTTTATATTGTAATTATAGGAAGATAGAAAAATTGCCCATCTATGTAGTCTGTTTGAAGCGACTGAAGGAAGTTCTTTATTCATTGAAAAAATTTCCCTCAACGGTTGAGGATCGCTTTCAATTGTAAACTCTTAGCCATAAATATATTTGTGAAATTTGCGAACACAGAAAATAATTGCAAGAGCTTCCCGATGAAGCTGTGAATAATTTCTTTCAGCTGGCTTTAATGAGCTGGATACAAACATAACCGGATGCTCTTTACCATTAATTATGTGGGATAACACACCACCTACGCCATAAGGGCTAGCATCACACGATATTACAATGGGCTTAGTAGGGTCATAATGCGTCAGTAGTCCAATGCCCGTAATAATTTCTTTTCTTTTTTCAAAAACCGATTGATGTTTTTTTGTCCAAATCCACTTTAAGTTCTCTTTTGTTAAGTCATACAGTAAATGCAGTTCGGAAGAGAGGTTCGCTACACAATGATTGTAATAATTTACCATGCCTAAAAACGATTTTAATTGTTTCCTATTCGTTGGTGCTGGTGACACACCATTTTTATTTATTGTGTATCCTAAATAATTTATTTCGGTTTGAAAAAATTTGCATTTTTCTAAATTTATTGTTACATTAAATTCCAATAATTTATCAAGCACCGAACTTAAGTTCCTTTTACATTCGTTTAGGTCGCTGCCACCAACTAAAATATCGTCAAAATATACCTGTACTTTTTCCAAGCCTTTTAATATTTCACATAAAATCTTAGAAAATATCTGCGGTGCTGTTTTTAACCCATAAACTAGACGAGTGAATTGGTATAATCCACGATGTGTATTTATTGTAAGAATCTTGCAAATATGCACTAGTTAGGTCTAGTTTACAGAAATAATTCCACCCTGACAAACTCGCTAATATGTCATCCACTCTCGGTATTACATAGTGTTCATTTTCTACAAATCTATTAACTGTTTTACGACAATCTACACATATTCGAATAGATCCATCACCCTTGTTAACAATTACTATTGGGCTCGCCCACTTACTACGATTGACTGGAATCAAAATACCTTCATTACACAACCTATCAAGTTCCGCTTCGACTTTATTCCTTAATCCGAACGGTACTGAATATGCCTTTGCAAATATCGGATATGCATCTTCCTTTAACACAATTTCTGCAACAAAATCCTTTATAGTTGTATTGTTTACTTTTGAAAATACAGTTTTATATTTCGCTAAAAAAAAATCAAGATTTGTATCGGGTTGAACGGCATTAAAGGACTGTACAGCATTAACGTTACTATATGAACTACGCCACTCTGGAAATAATTCATCTATCCAGTTTCTTCCTAAAAGAGGCTTAAATATTTGTTGGGAATCCAAAACTCTCAACTTTAAATTATATTGCTTTTTACCAAATTCAACTTTAACAACAACCGTTCCAACTACTTCAACCGTTTCACCAGTAACAACTTTCAATTTTTCATTTTGCTTCTCCAACTTTTTATGTTTTAAATATTTCTTATAATGCGTCATATGAATAATGGAAACGCAGGCACCCGTATCTACTTCCATTTCAAAACAAATATTTTCAATATTAACTACTACAAATAATGATTTTGTGTAATTACCGGAAAATAAATTATTTAAAAAACCATTACTTGAACAATCCGAACTATATTGCTTACTACTATAATCTAAATGTTTAATAAATTTTTTATTCTTACGTTTGGTATTTAAATTATTATTTTCAACCTCGTGTCTTCTTTTCTCCCAGCGGTTCCTTTCAATGTGACCACGCTTTTTACAATAATAACATTTCATATCCGGTTTTCTACTATTTTTCCTCTCCTTGTTCTTATCCGTATCATGGCTTTCGTCATAATGTTTCCTTGGTCTCAGCCTTTCATAATTAACTCGGTTTACTGTACCTTTATACCTCATAAATTCTATATTGTTGCTTGACATCTCCATTGACAATGCAGTTTGACATGCTTCTTCGAAATTATTTAAGCCGCTTATGTTCAATATTCTGTTTTGAATATTTTCATTTGTTAAGCCACATACAAACTTTATTAGCAGGGCTTTTTCTAGAAATGTTCCGAAGTCACATTCCTGTGCTAATTGCTTCAATTCGACTATGTAATCCGCTATAGTCTCATATGATTGTTGTTCCCTTTTGAAAAATTTGAAACATTCCACAATAATGTTCTTATTTGGTTTATAGCGTGTTTTCAGCATATTAACTATCTCTTCATACTTGTAGTCCTTTTCCGTTTTGGGTGACATCAGTGAGCACATGGTTTTATAGAGCTCAGCTCCGCCGAGACTTATTAAAAATGATATTTTATCGGCATCATTTTTAATTTTGTTACGTGATAAAAGGTGATTTAGCCGATTGATATACAGACTAATATCTTCACCTACATTAAAAACTTCTAATGTCCCCACTAACGGAATTGGATTTTCAGCCATGATAATTCAACCAGTAATTATAGCAATTCGTCTCACTTTTTTTATCCTCGTCGCCAGATGATATGTTCTTCAATTTAATTCAACACGCATTTGTTCTCGGCTACTGCATAACTAAAATCATTTCTTTATTATCAAAAACTTAAGCCTAACTTACATGTAGTATAACAGTATATATGTACTTACAAACAAAAAGGTAAATAATAATTATCGCTAAATAAGAAATACTTTCCAGGGATGGAACATACATATCAGATAGCATATGGCGAATACACACAGTGAATTTGCTTCAAGAAACTCTGAAGAAACTTTAAGACTACGTTACATTCATGCATCGCCGAGCTATGCCGAAAACTTGTTCTGAAAACATTTAAGGCAAATATATGCCCGAAACAGTAAACAACAAAACTTGAAACACTGTAGTGAATTAAAACCACTGTACTCATTGACATAAATCACATTTAAGCACACATCTTTATGATTTTTAAAAATATACAAACATAGTTTATTTAAATCAGTTTTTAAGGCAGCAGAAATCCAAAGTTCTTAACAGTTATTTTAGCACCATAAGAACGTCATTCTTTATTTTATTTTCTCTTCTTAAATAAAACTTGTAATTTGATTTAATTCAGCTTGCACAATATTTCATTTCCCAGTTATAATTTATTTAATTTTTTCAGAATTTCATTAGTTTTCTGGGGTTTCTTTAGTTTTTAATTTGTCACTTTTTATTGTGCAGCTTAAAAGTTACTGTTGGAGTTTACGTGGGAATAAATAATATTTAAGCAAAATAATACGACGATACTCGTATATTGTTTGTTTAAATATTAATACGAGTATTTGTTATTACATTTTAAAGGCTTTTAAGCTTGCATGGAAACTATTAACTATTCTTTACATCATTTTATTGCGCTGAAAGAAATTTGTCACTTATTTGCCAATTATTCAAGAACTATGGCAACATCGGAAAAAGAAGACAGTCAAAAATTTACAGAATAAAAAAGTTCGCAATGAAAATAAAATAGATTTTAATTTTATGCCGCTCCACACTGGGTTTTTTTTTTACTTCAAAATCGTATGGAAAACCGCACCGCAGTAAATTATCGTTACATTGTGTTCAGACTCTCAAACGGAACAAATAAAAACATTCATTTATTTGTTGTTAATGATATTTTCTACGTACATTTTTGCTGAATGTTTAACCATAGGTTAACAATAGAAACATTTATAAGGCAAAAATGTTGTACTCGAACACATCAACATGATCTGGAAGTCAATGTGATTAAAAAAAGAAAACTCTCAAATTCATATTTCACCATGTAAATGGAAATATTGAAATTTTCGGCAAAAAACTTAATTTTCTTAAATTCGTTGCAAGTTTATAACAAAGAAAATAAAACAAACAAGAATATAATTTGTTAACTATATACATATGTAAATGCTATTAAAATTTATGGGCCTGCATGTTAAGAACAAAACAAGAACACAACATTTCCTATTTGCCTCAAAGGTTTCAGCCTGTTATGGAAGTTTTGTAATAAATCCTTGACATGCCTTCTATTCATACATAATTCTGTGCTTGAAGCTTACATACTCGAAAACAGACGTACTCGTACTTTTCAATTTATGTGAAGATAGAAGTAAATGCGAGTTTATCACAAGTGTAGACGATAGTAGTACTGTACAGGACTTTAAATATACTCTGTTGCTTACATATGTCCATTAGTTACTTGTTTCTTTTAAACACACAATTGTTTACACATATTTCTAATGCAAATTCAAGCAGCATTCAAAGTAGTTACGAGAGTCAAGACATTTTTTTTTAATTTAAGAGTAATACAATTTCGTTTGACGATTCATTAACGGGTGACTTAATAAGACCCAGCAGTACGTGTTGTAGTAAATTTTTTTTTTCTTTTTAATTTTATTAAAATTTTACAGTGAATAAGAGTAATACAATTTCGTTTGACGATTCATTAATAGGTGACTTAATAAGACCCAGCAGTGCGTGTTATAGTAGATGTTATTGGTTGTGCGGTATCAGTGCTTGAACGGTTTGAATTTTGTATGGATGCAGCTCAAGATCCAAATTTACAGTCATCTTCTGAAAAACGCGCGATCTGAATGCCGGATATCTCTTAATGAGATAGCGAGACATTCAAACCTGAAGCTTTGCCGGGCACCGGGGCACAGTGAAGTGTTCACGTTTCGAAAATGAATTTATTTTTAATACTTATAACAAATATTTGGATTAACAGAGATTCAATTCGATTTGGACTACAGAACATATCCATAATACATAAAAGTTAATGAACAAGTAAAATAAATATATCTCTTTTAGACTTCTTCAGTTGCAGTTGTGTAATCTCTACCAAAACAGTGTAGGCCTGCATGCAGCTGATGAGTATGGCCTATATTTGGCCTGCATTGCTCCCAACGTTGCCATACCATCATGTAGCAGTGATGAGCTGCAAATTTTATACTGTTCTATATTGCGGGATGTTTGTGCATACGATTCACAATTTTTTAAACCTTCCTGGACATTTCGTAGAACTTCGCCAGCATCTGATTTGGCATTTGGCGGCAAAGCATTGCGTACATAATCTTCCAGGGTCGAGCTAACTATATCTGAAAATTTAAAAGCTTCTTGTAATTCCATTTCACTGGCATTTTGGCCAACTACAAGGTTTTCAAAAAACTGTAAATGCAAAACAAAGTAACGCGTTATTCTAAAAATTAAATTATTAGACTTACTGCAATTAACATTAAAAAAACGAAAATTTTAAGCATTTTGTTAATTCTGAAATTTATTATGAGTAAAAGGGTAAATGTTGCTTGTGCAAAGGTGTGAATAAAACTGAACATTTGAAAATAACTTGGTGCGTTTTGCTTCCTTTGTTACAAGATTGAATTTTATAAAGATAAGGCATATCTTTAGAACAAATGTAGGTTTCATAAACATAAACAGTTTGTTTATTTAAATTTAAGCAAATGAATAGTACTTTATCTTTATTATCACTTTTTGTAATCATGGCCACACATAAAACACTTTATAACAACAGCATCTAGTATTAGCCGCATTAACTGTTGTGTCTCAAAAGTTAAAAACATTTTTTATCGAATTTTTTTTGGCTCAGTTGTATTAAAATAACCTTTCAGTCTTAAAAATATGGTATCATCATAAAGCCAAAAAACAACACACCCTTATTTAAGAAACTGAGTTTCTAATAATATTATTACGAACTTGCTGAACAAACAACAAACTTCTAAATGAACAAACAACATACTCATAGTGCACAAACATATTTGATTTAAAGAATGCAAAATTACAAGTGAATTAACCACCAACAATTGGTTTTATTGTTGTTATTCAATTCTTCTTATTGCGTTCTTATTATTTGTTGTTGTTGCGTTCTTATTGTTTCGCAAATATATGTGTAAGTGTGAAAATGCGTAGCAATTATATTTATACATTTGAATCTGGAATTATCAATAACTAGAAGGTAATAAAGAAGGTAGAAGGTAATAAAGAAGTACAAATAGCCATCAGAAGTTTAATTTTAAACGTTGTGCAAGACAGTCTTAAGTCAGAAAAGCAAGCAGGTCTAGTGTGTTTATACCCAGTGGTATTAAATGTAATTTAAGTTGCGAAGTATTTTAGTGCTGTGTGATGAATAAGTGCCGGTGTCAATATTTCATTTGTAATTTAAAAATCCGCAAAGCGTTTTTAAAGAAAAAAACGTAACAATATATATTTATTTTTATATTGGACCAGTACTCAGGGGATGGTCCCTACATTTTTTTTTTATCTTGGACCAGTACTCAACGGATGACCCCAACATTTGCAGTACATTGCACTGGAACTGGGTAAATAGGTTATGAAGAGGAGGAAAGAGGGATTAGTGTTTGTCGAGGTTTAACTTTAACAATAATAACATGAAAGACCAAAGGAAACTCTATACAGCATTTAAAACTCTATTACAGCATATAAAATGTTGGAATTAAATTAGTTAAAACTGATCAGTGCCCAGTGTGTTTACTTTCGACACTGCTCAGATTATCAAAATTTAGTCCAACACCTTCCAAATTGCAAGGTAATGAAATGCATTGAAAATAAATTAATAACGATAATAGAGAAAACACGGACAACGGTGAAAAAGGATAAAAAACACATGTACACATCTTGCTACCTATTCCAGTGCATTTTGGATTAATACGAAGTTAATAATGGGCATACGGTGAAAAAAGACTTGCTACCTACTCATGTGCAATTTGGTTTCATACGAATTTAAATAATGAACATACATATGTAGAAAATACCGATAGCAGTAACAAAAGACGTGTATGAGATGGATGAGAGACTGAATACTACTGCCAATGTCGAAGAAATTTACGATTGCTGGATCATTAAGAGTTACAGATTGGCACTACAAATCATCAAACTAACTATTTGTTCACCGATAACGAAGCTGTTCGTTCGTTCGCACAATTACATAAAAAACAACATTCAAAAATTTTGTTATTGCTTTAATTTTGGCTTGTAATTATGGCGAACGAACAAACTGCTTCGTTATCCATGAGCTGACACTAAATTAATAGCAATTTTATCAAACACAATGTAAATTTCATTTGCGTTTTCGTAATGAAAATCAGTTGGCTGGAGTGGGTGTCTTTAAATTAATTTATTGAAATATACGAAAATTTGCAAGAATTATAACAAATAAAAGATGAAGTTTACCATAATCAGTATTTAATACGAACGTTTTGGAAAATTTTTATAATTTAATTCATTATATAGTAATTTTCATCCATCATAAATATGAACTTCCATATCTGTGTTGACATTTATAGTAATATTTGACAAACATGGCTTGATAGTTTAATAGCAAAACACGAAATTTATCAAACGAAATGATTCTTTTTCTTTCGAGAATATTTATAATACATATACATTGTACCAGAACTAGGAAAATAGGTTGTGTGAAGGAGGGAAGAGGGAGTAGTGTTTGTGAACATTTGACTCGAATCTTTCAACGTTATAACAGATAGTAAACACGTCTGTAGGCAATTTTTTCCACAGGCGAAACGTACGGCTGAAAAACGAATTCTCTCTATAATGCGTAGTTCGATTCCCCGGGCAGTCGACCACAAATGTTTGAGCTCTGAACGATGCACTCGTGCTACGTAATGAT
The DNA here is from genome assembly GCA_914767995.1 of Thecocarcelia acutangulata. Lineage (NCBI taxonomy): Eukaryota > Metazoa > Arthropoda > Insecta > Diptera > Tachinidae > Thecocarcelia > Thecocarcelia acutangulata. Next base: position 127,594,790 of record OU612094.1, on the reverse strand, counting down.
GTGCGAGTTTCAGGAACAAGGTCCCTAACCTCGTCAGAGCAAAATCCATTGTAGTAACGATAGAACAGAGTAACGCACCCTACACTGCGTCGATGCTCTAGTGAGTCAATAAAGTTGGTTACCCTAGTGTCACCGTCAAGGTTCTTTGCCCTCTCCTGCACACGGTCGAGTAACACTGAAATAGAATTTGGGGCACCGGCCCAAACATGAGAGTTGTATTCCATTTTCGGATGTAGGTGGTATAAATACTAAGGAGATCGAATGGAGTGAAGTACATCTTACACCTTTTCAAAAACCCTAGGCACTTGCATTCTTCTTTAGAGACATGAAAAATGTGTTCAGTCCAGCGAATATCACACTGTATCTTCATTCCAAGAAAATCAAGAAAAATATAAGGAGTGGTTTTTAGTGATATGAAGCGCAATAATATTGCATCTGACGTCAGCAAACACTGTAGATTTTGCTTACACTACAAGTATAAGCACGAAAATTGCTTACAGCACACTGCTGTTGTCATTTTTAAGAAAATTTCATAAGATTTTTCTCCTACAAATTGTAAGCATTTTGTATTATCATGTAAAGTTACTTTAAGACTCAAGATTATTCCCTAAAACACTAAAATCAAATACCTTGGCATTTACCACGATAAAATTAAAAGCAGTGCAACTAAGTTGACTTTTCGCAAAAATTCTAAAATTAAAATCAAACTGCATGGAGCAGGGTGCTTCCAGCCGTTTTGAGGTGGGTCTTTGCCATCTATCTGGTGCTAGTCACATAATAAAATGGCGCCCAACTTGGTTCCCGAAAGTGGAATTTTTCATCGGCGGAGGTGAAGCTTTCTCTGTGACAAGCAGTGTAAGTCCCGTTGAGTCAGGTACGATACTCGCGGAAAGGGCCGCCCAATAATTAGGCAGGAATAAATTCCTATAGAAATATGTCAAATAAGTGTTTAATAACATACATTATTTTTTATAAATACCGCCGTTAATATTCAGCTTTGTAGCCCCAGTAGAGCCTCAAACGGCTTGGGGTTTGGTGATATCTGCAACAAACTACACGAGTACTAATCAAATGTGCAGCAGCCAGCAATGATAGCAAAACAACAATATTAAAAAATATAAAGTTAACTTCTTCTACCGCTTCATAAAAGCTGATCTTCAATTAAAAATTAATAACAAATTACATATAAATATAACAAAGTTTGCTTTAACACTGTTTTTTATTATGTATAGTAAGCATTTTAAAGCGCGGTGAAGAAGACATAATTTGATTTATTATTAATTAATATTACTTCCTATGACGATGTTCTCCGATTCCGCAGGGCTGGAGATCATTTCAGATCTGGCTGCTAGTTCACTTTCAATAATATTTAATTCCTGCTTGACTGCAGCTAACTGTAAAGCAGCACAACGAAATTGCAGCCCAGGTACTATAGCTTGAGAAGCACAACCAATAAATCTTTGTTCAGCATTGGCTAGGGCATCGGAAATACGTAGTTTTAAATCCTCTGACATATTCTCATTTGCTAAGAGTTTCTCAGCTTTAGATTGCAGCACAATAGATTTATAGATATTTCCAAGCTGCTTGCCGGTAAAAGCGGAGTTAGCAGAACTTTGAGCCAAACTCAATGGAGCCTAAAATTTTAACAAATATTCATTAAAAATCTAAGTTGGCACAAAGGTTAAAGTTTACCTGTGAAGCGCTCAAGCCACAAATAGAAAGAAAAAGAAACGTAAAAACTAATTTCATGTTGAAAAATTACACGTAAATTTCTTTATTACAGAAATGTGTCGTTTAAAATTCGTTTAACTACTAATCGCTTAGTTTCCAACATCCATTATTTTTATACTTTGATCTTATCTTGCTTTGCCTTGGATATTCTATTGTTGACTTTTGGAGACTACGCACGACTAAGAAAAATCTTCCTAAAATTTAATTTTTATCATGTTGTTTACAACTTTGAGCATGTTATCTATGTACATATGTATCATTAGTATCATGTAGAAAGGTCCTAACTAACATACGTTAGTTGTATGTATGTAATTGCAACATATGTATGTAATTGCAACAAAGCGTTCGCATCATGTGTGAGTATATTTTGGCTCATGATTTTACGTGCGTATAGGCTTCATTGGTTTTTGCTTTCAGTTGCCGTTCTGTGACGTTCTTTTCTACATCAAATATTTTACAATTACTTTGTGAAAAGATTCAGATTTTTTTTTTGTTTTTTTTTTTTTGTTTTCTAGCTGTCGACATTTCATAGGAGCTATCCTAATCATCAGTAGACTTGGAAATTTTTGAAACATATTGTCAAACATTCAACTTTATATCCCAATAATCTAACTTATTTAGATTAGCCAGTTTACCAGTTTAGAAAGAAAGCCAGTCGCTCACATTCGAATTAATTTGGGTTTGTGTATCTCACTACTGGTCGCTTGCACGTTCTTATGTATTTTGATCGAGTTTTGACACATCGTTCGCATAGAAAAAAGTTAAACGATCCCAAACCAAATTTCTTTCGCTTAGATTGCGAACGCGAGCACTCTGTCGAAATTAGTAAACTGGCTGAAAGTTTTGAATTTATCTTCATATTTAACAGTCAGTTTACCAATTCTGAAAGAAAATGCATGCGAAAGAAAGCTAACTACTCACATTCGAATCGATTATTCGTTCGCATATTCTCATGTATTTCATTGTGTGTTGACACATCGTTAGCATAGAAAAATGTTAGACTAACCCAAATCAATTTTCTTTCGCTTAGATTGCGAACGCGAGCACTCTGTCGTACAACATTTTTTTCTATCCCTCAATATTATTTTTATTTGCTACATAAATTAATTTAAAAAATTAAGTATGTATCAGAGAACAACTTTGAGTGATTGCAAAATATCATACTTGCTCAACAACATGAAAACCATTTAATATTGTTCAATGATTGATTTTGTATTCAGCCGCACAAATGCGCAGTTGATGAGCGATGACTTCGTTATGTGAGTGAAATCATTCGTGCTTGAATATAAATGAATGCGCATATAGTTCAGCATTCATTTCTTTTTGAATTTTTGTTTTGAAAGAGAAAAAAATTAACAAAAATCAATGCAGTAATGTATTCAACAGTTTTTCTGTATGCTTCTGTTGAAAAAAAATCTAAGTAAAATACACATACATAGAAACGAAAGGTTTCATAGATAAAACAAACGTGCAGATGTATATATGTTTTTATTTTTGAACATTTGTTAAAAAACACAATGGTATACATATAACAAAAACTACACTTGTTTCACTGCGCTTTTAAACTAACTTTGCCCTCTAAACTAACATACAAAATATGTATGTAAATATATTTCACACTTATTTATTCAACACACAATCGAAGCAACATCTAACGTTTAACCGATTTTATTCAGTACTAAAGCGAAAACTCAATATTTACAAGGCGAGTTGGTTTTACTCAGCATTGAGCTTTACTGCTAGATTTTTGCTGATTACTAATTTAGAATGTTTAGAAGACGAATTGATTTTACTTAGCGTTGAACTTTGTTGCCTGATTTGTGTTGATTACTAATTTTATTGTATGAATAAATCAAGCAAAAACATGATTTTTGGTCACCACTGGTATATATGTAGTTATAAATGTGATTTGCTTTATTTTCTACTGTAAGTCTTTTGAACAGTACATTTTACCAAATATTCCAATTTTTTTGGCTTATGGTTGCACAGATATCGGGTTTTTTTACTTTAATTAAGTATATCTTCTAAACTAATCGTAAAGTTCAGAAAAAAATAATTTTTGCGGAAATAAATTTCAAAGTGTTGGCTCTAGTTTCGTGAAGAAATAAAAAATATATGTATTTTGTTATTCTTAGTATTTTGTTACACTTCGTATTTCTCTGTGGCGAGATGTATATGTGTGAAATGTATTAGAAGCACTGAAAAAAATTAAATTTGAGAAAACGCCAGTTAGGGCCTTTTTACATGAGACCAACGGTACATTTGAGTGCAAAATCAACGCACTATTTGCTTACATGACTTAGATGTAGGTTTAGCGTGACTTCAGTAGATATATGGTACATTCTACAAATAAATTTTTTTTATAATTTTTATATGAATATTCATTTAAGCATTAAGCTTAAAATTTCATTTTAAAAAAGCAGTGATTTACTACCGATTTTTTGAATTGTATATAAATAACTTTAATGTTTCTAAACAGATAACAGGCGTTTAACCAGTAAATATTTAGCAGGAAAAAATGTTATTATTCATAATTTAGTTGTTTTTTTTTTTTTAATTCATAACTTGAACGCCAAAATGTTTAATGACGCAGATATACATCAGAAATTGTAGATACGAGTATGTGCAATGTAATCGTGATAATATGAACAACCCAAAATATGAAAACTCCCTTCGGTTTTAATCTAACTTAGTTCAAAAGTTTTAAGGTCAATCTCACGATCTCGATCAAATGGCATAATATATTTGGTAACCAAAAATAAAATCTTTTGTGTTGTTTAGATATATTTTTTGCTACATTTTCTTCTATTATGCTGCGCTGGAGCTTAAAAGTGGATCGCAAACAACAATTTGTATACATATACATTTATAGTTATACGCTTTTTTATTGACAGCTAAAAACGAAATTATTTTTAAAAACTTACGCAATGAAGTCTTAGATTAGGTTATATGGCTGCCAGTTTTATGAAACTAGCAAAAATTGATCCTTTCTTGATCCCGTTGAGCTGCCTGAGGGAGATATACAGTCAACAGACGTACAGTTTAGATCCAAACCAACCAGATAGAAGAATCGAGTCCATTCACCCAACTTTACGATATGTCTGCATACCAGTGAACAAACTCCGAACACCAACACCCTTTTCTTCTTCCTTATCCCAGATACAGCTATCTCTCTCTCTTATAGAACAAAAATCTGGACAACCTCAAATAGAATATTTAAATAACGATTGATTGTCGCATCGCATGCATTCCTAAGCGACAATGTCCTGTCAAAACGGCCACCAAAGTACGCAACCTTCGCTGGGAAAACCCCTCAGGATTGTAGTCCTGCTGTGACAATACACGGGCTATATTATGATACTCGGCAGATAACCTCGCCAGACCATCTGGCCCGTGCATCACTCTCAATTTGACGCTGCACTTGTCTCTCATAGCTTTTAAGCGGGATTCCTAGCATCCTATCAATGTCCACTTACTGTAATCGGACATCGGCTTTTGCCAGTTCGTTCGCTACAATATTTCCGGGCACTCCACTATGTCGCGGTAACCAGAAAAGCTTCAGAATTTAATGTCTCATTCAGATATATATGGCATTCATTTACCAAACTGGACGTCGTATAGACACCTGCTCGCGTTTAACGCAGCCTTACATCAGTACAAACTCATATTTCTACCCTGTGTACCACATACGATTGGTACCACAACCTGTTAGCTGCTGTTATTATAGCTGGAATTTTAACCCGCGTCACGCTGCACTCATTACATACTCTGAAAGAAATCCTCTTTTGATACTGGAGGACAAAGATGCCACCTCCAATTCCCAGATCCGACTTGTATCTCGCTACCAACTAAACAATATCAGCCACCGTGTCTGTTCTAAATTAGGCATTCTTCTGCCAAGACAGTTTAGAATCAAGATAATTGCACTATTCGCCAGTCTAAACTCAACTTTGCTCAAGGTTGGCAGATCTAAAAGATGAGTCTTGTATTTACGGGTGAAAAGGTCCGTTTTCTGTGGATTCCCACTGAACCCACTTTAAGTGCTCCACACATCTATGAGGCAGATTTTAAACACTGAGAGAGTATCCGGGTATTTGCCCGACACTGCTTCAGCAATCTCATCAGCATATGCTTAAACGTAGAAAAAAAAATATATAGTTGACATGACAATATTCTAAGGGCAACATGTTAGAATTATTATTTGTTTTATATTAATTGTCAATTGTTTTATATCTACTTGTTGTATAACGAAATCGTACTTAGCTTTGTATATTTGTCATTATCAGGAAAATATTTTGTAAATAAAATATTCTTTGTTGAATTATACATATGTTTGGTACGGAATATATTAAATTGTTATATTTAAATGCCATTGATTTGCCTCACCATAGTTTTGTAAGAAAAATGTTATAACCATACTAAATAATTGTTCAACAGTTTTATAATTGGAAGCTACGACAGTATTAATAAAAGTTACCATAATAATGTCATACCTAACCATGGCAATATGGTTGGCTCAATAAGGTTGACTTCGTCATAGTATTATTGATTACGACATACATACAAATAAATATCAACATCATAATAATGTTGACTTCTGCAACATTCCACATGCATTTTTTTTTTCAAATATTATGGAAAGTATTCGATAGAACAGCTGTTTGCTATTGAAAGAATAGAAAACTTTTTAAAGAAAAATATTGAATTTCAGCCGGAAAGCAGCTCTGGACTGAAGAACAGCTCTCGCGTCATCGTAATTATTTCTTAAGTGCAATCAGGATTGTTGTTTTTGTTGTTCGGTCTTCGAGAGTTTTGCGTCTCATACTTACAGTTTTTAGAGGTATTTCGTTGTTAATCACGCTGCAACTTCGTATGTGAAGGCGTAGGTCGTTATAGTTAACCACAGCGATGCTACAAAGCTAACTCACTGATTTTGGCCAATTTGTATATGGAAAAGTTTTATTTTTTTAGTATAGCATATGTAGAAAACGTAAACTGTTAGTGTAGAAAGTATTTTGATTGTTGAAATAATAACAGAGAACAAAAATTAAATGTTTTTTGCAGTTGAATCAAATCAAATATTAAAATAAAAATAAAAATCGAATATTAATAAAAATAAAAATCGACGAAATCTTTGAAACTGTTAAATAAAGTGGCAACTTTTTATGTCTTATTTTCAAATAAGTTTTTAATCAGTAATTGTTTTCGTGAGTTAGCTATTCAAAAATAAAAATTTTATTTGCTGTTTATGCGGCAATTTTTGTTATTTACAATATTTTTATTCGCACGTATATACTACGTTTATACGTGCAGGTTATTTGCGAATAAAAATGTTGTATATAACAAAAATTACCGTATAAACAGTAAATACAATTTTTATTTGCGATTAGCTAACTCAGGAAAACAATTAGTCCCAATTTTCACGAAGCAACTTTAGTTGCGCAATTTTTAAGTTTGGTGACAAATAAGAGAGAAAAGAGTGGGGAGTGTAAAAATGAGTACAGACCAAGGCGACTTTATACAGGTGAATGCAAGCGGAAAGGCGAATTCAGTACTATGTATTTTGTTATTGTAAAACATATCGTGAATGTCATAATCTAAATTCGCTTAAGATTGCTCAGCAGAGAAAAAATTTTATATAAACGTTAAATATAAGCTTTTATAATTGTTTGTAATTAAAATCACAGATTATATTAGTTTTTCACTTTTAAATTCATACAAATTTCTTGAAATTGCAAAAAAACCTTCAGATTAAAATGGCGCGAAAAAGTTTGTAAACAAAAGAAACAAAATTTGACAGTCTCATTGGAAAAAACGCGAGAAGCAAAAAATAATCACCTGTGCTGTTAAGTTCACCTGGTAATGAATTCGCCTTGGTACAGACTTGCTTGTACTCGGAAAGTTGTTTTGTGCTATCATTCGTAATATCAGAAATTTTACATTTTCTTTCATTTGTGTTTCTTTTATGTATTGATATGTTGTCCGTGATGAAAGTAATATTGGCGCGAAATTGCGATATTTTAATTCATTTGAAAAAAAAATTTTTATATTGTGGACAAATTAAAAAAGTAGACAGCAGTATTAATTTAGAAGAAGAGAAAATTAAATGGAAAAATTTGAGAATGTAGTACATGAAAGGTTAAGAAAGTGTAAGCAATAGAAAACGAAAATTGCTCAAGTAAAATTGCTGTGTCTGAACATAAAAGCAAGTTGAAAAGAAAATTTGATAAGAATTGCGCAACTAAAATTGCCTCGTGAAAATTGGGACTTACTGATTAAAAACTTATTTGCAAATAAGACAAAAAAAGTTGCCACTTTATTGCACAATTTCAAAGATTTCGTCGATGTGGCACACATGAAATATAATAAAAACTACGTACAGAAGCAAATATTCAAAAATTTTCATTTTTAATAATCTTTGCTTTAATTGAATTACAAAAAAAAAGCATTTAATTTTTTTATTTTTCTGTTATAATTTCAGTAATCAAAATGCTTTTTAAACTAACATATACAAGTTGGCGCATAAACTGTGAGTTAGTTATTTGCAAATAGTTTTTATTTGTGAATAGGCTGAGTATAAACGTAGTAATAAACGTAGTATTTGCAACTGTATAGTTAAATAGAAACATTGGATTTATCAGCGGCTCAGAATAACTCAATAAATGTATTTCATGCGAAGATATTTTTAATTATATATCATATTTTGGTGTTGTTTAGTGCAAAATTAGCGACTAATTTTAAAATATCATCTACATTCAGTAGCTCATATCGCGCCTTTATTGCAACGTAGTCATAGCTAAAAAAATGAACTTTTCGAATTAGCAATGCAGAATTGTGTTAAAAATGTATTCAAATTACTTTTAAACAGTTTCCTTTAGGATATATTTCCTAAAATGTATTTTTTTATTATTTTTTAAAGGAAACAAAATATTGAAAGTGTTTTTCTCGAAACAAGCTTTTGTTAGTTATGACTATGTTGCAATAAAGGAGGGATATGTGTGTTTTGTTAGCCTTTTTCGCACTAATGCAAAAGCAATCACAGAAAACTATATGGGAAGAACCCCCGAATGGTTGTGCTAAAGTATAGTATACAAAATATTAAACAAAACTATCAAAAACAACAACCTACGAGGCCTCACTAAAGTGTTCCCATTTCAGTTTCTGCGATCCGTTCCTGCATAATCCCACTTTTGTATCGAAAATTATGGCCCGAAACATCACAAACTAACGAGCACTCTATACTCAACAATTCAAATGAGCACTTTTTAGAACAGAAGCTTTTGCTTATGCTAGTGTTTTACTAACAGAGGTTTTTACTGTTACGAAATGCAATTTAACATTAGCTTCAACATTTACGTCTAGCTTTGACGTCAGCATTACACTTCGGCTTTTACTTATACAACAAGTATACTCACAGCGCACTGTTGTTGTCTTTCTTAAGACCTAAGAAAATTTCATAAAATTCATATAAAGTTACTTTAAAGTGCGGTCTCCACCTGACATGAAAACACTAACTTTGACGCTAACTTCAAGTTAAAGTTAAGTGTGGACCGCTCATGTTGAAGTTTGGTTAAAGTTATAACTTGGTTGTTAAAACATTTCATTTGGAAACTCGGTTATAACTTAAATTGACAACAGCCTGCTAATTGTAGTTGTTTTTCGCCATTTTTATTTTTTTACTATGAGAAGTTATAACTCTAACATTACTACGTGTCCGCCACCTTAAACAGACAGATATATAAACAGCAAGTTTTAACTTTATGTTTTAACTGCGTTTCAAGTTAGGTGTAGACTGCATGTAAGATTCAAGATTATTCCCTAAAACAAGTGTGCTCAGCCATATGCGCTTGATACTCAATTGTTTTTGTAAATGGCGCTTAGCTATAGGGATGTGCTCTTTAACTTAGTGTCCACACCTGCCATAATATCTGAGATGAGAACGTCAAATTCAATCGCAGAGAGAATTCTGGTACGTGTAGACTTAAAATCAGTGTTATCGCAGTCTTATAATAATTTTTATGAGAGCGTTCTTATGAGAAATCTTATGGCAACGATCTTATAATAAGAGCTGTCAAAAAAGCGATTGTGTGTGTGTTTGTTTACAAAAAGACGCCATTGCAATTTTAGCGATTATTAATTTTGAAAAATATCTTTTAAAAAACTATTTTAAATGGAAAATAATTTACTTTTATGCATTAAATATATACTATAAGTGATTATTTTCGTACAAAATGTGTGCATTTACAAAATCCATATAAGATTTTATTCATCGCAAAGATGTGTTTTATTGTCGGCTTTCATTGATTTATGAATTCTTATAAGATTAACAAAAATACATGTACTCCTTGTTAGACATTAAAATGGACATAAAGAAATTCGTTCTCTCATTCTGCCGACGTTTTGTCAGATATTATCTCAGAGTTAATCGCAGTTGTAGACACTAGGTAATACACAAATACTACGCTCAGCATTAGTCCCAATTTTCACGAGGCAATTTTAGTTGCGAAATTCTTATCAAATTTTCTTTTCAACTTGCTTTTATGTTCAGACACAGCAATTTTACTTGAGCAATTTTCGTTTGTCTGAACATAAAAGCAAGTTGAAAAGAAAATTTGATAAGAATTGCGCAACTAAAATTGCCTCGTGAAAATTGGGACTTAGCAATGAAAAATACACAAACAACTTCGTCTTTTATACACACAAAAGCAAAGCAACACCACTTTCGCGTGCTTTGTTGGTAAACATTGACGACAGCGATTATCAGTGTGAACTTTGTTTTTGTAAATGTTTTGCTACTTAAAACAAAAAATATTAAATAAAAATAGTTTTCCTTAAATGTATTGGTGTTTACTCTTCCATATAGAACTTGTGGGCACTACTGCCCTAAAACATTAAAATCTAATATCTTTGTACTCACCTCGATCGTCGACTTACGTGAGAGTCTCACATTGATGTGAAATTCACTTAGATAAAATTAGAAGCAATGTAACTAAGTTGCCTCATCGCAGAAATTCTACCTTAAAACTGGATTTGAAGCTTTCGCTGTATAACACCTTTCTTACGTCGTTATAGTGTCATGGAGTACAACTGTGGGGTACCGCCACAGAGTCTAACTTTGAAAAAATTTAAGATTTCAAAAAGTTCTCCGCTCCCCCGGGGTAGGTAAAAATTTCACAAACTCGCAAGAACCTATGCGATCCGTTAGAAAGGACGATTTTTCAAATTATGCCAAAAGATCAGTAAGATGGAGCTTTGCCCCAACCCAGGCATGCTTAGTTTTGGCTAACTTAGTTTTATTTAATATACCCTGCTGCTACCATAAAACCATTCAAAGCTGCTATTACCGACAGAGTATTCACAAAATATACATTTTTGTCTAGCATTGGCTGGACTTAAGTAACACTGTGATCTTTCTAACTTTCCCACACAAAACAAACTACCTAGCATGAGCTACTAATTCGACTTAAAACTCCTGCCACCGACTTCAAGTAAACTCTCCTCGCGAGATGGGTTTAAGATACATCAATTACGTTACTCGCCGCTTCATAACTATTCAGGAACAAGTTCCTGGGACCCTCAGTTATCGTGGTATCGGATTGAAGACTCAGCTTTCTAGACCCAGTAGAACCCCAAACGGCTCGGTGTCTGGTGGCCTCCGAAGCATACCAACAAAATGCACGGCAACCAGTAAACATGGCAATAACAGCGTTTTCAGCAAAATAGAGTAACAACAGCAAAACAAAGAAGCGAGAAAATATAAGGTTACCACCGTCTTCTTTTCGATTGTAATATTCTTGTACCTCCTCATAACAGCTTATCTTCAACCAAAAATTAATAACAAATTACATACATATGTAACAAAGTTTGCTTTAACATTGTTTTTTATTATGTATAATAAGTATTTTAAAGCGCGTTGGAGAAAACAAAATTTGATTTATTATTAATTAATATTACTTCCTCTGACGATATTCTCCGATGCCGTTGCGTTGAAGATCAATTCATTTTTGGCTGCTAGTTCACTTTCAATATCTTTTAATTCCTGCTTGGCTTCAGCTAACCGTAAATCAATACAATGCAATTGCAGCCTTATGATACGTTCAAATTCACAAACACTAATTCTTTGCCCAGCTTTGGCTATGGCATCTGAAATACGCAGTTTTAAATCGCCTGATATGTTCGCATTTGCTAAAAGTTTCTCAGCTTTAGTTCGCAACGTAATAGATTTAAAGAGTTTTCATTTTTTTTTTCATTAAAAATCTAGTTTTGCCAAGAGGCTAAAGTTTACCTGTGAATAGCTCAAGCCGCAAATAGATAGGAATAGTAAAGTAAAAGCTAATTTCATGTTGAAAAATTACTCTGGTAAATTTTTGGATTACAGAAATGAGTCGTTTAAATTCATTTAACTACTAATCTTTTAGTTTCCAACATCCATTTTTTTATACCTTGATCTTATCTAGTTTTTACCTTACTTATATACGTGTGTGACACGCACACACAACACGCACACACACACACACACACATATATATATAAATATATATATATATATATATATATATATATATATATATATATATATATATATATATATATATATATATATATATATATATATATATATATATATATATATATATATATATATATATATATATATATATATATATATATATATATATATATATATATATATATATATATATATATATATATATATATATATATATATATATATATATATATATATATATATATATATATATATATATATATATATATATATATATATATATATATATATATATATGTATATATATATAACGAGTAATTTTTTTGCTATTATCTTTTTGGCAACACTAGTTTTGACAGCTCACGCACGTTTTGTATCTTGTGTCACTGTCAAACATCTTCAGTTTGGTCTATAATTTAATCATGAATCGTCTTACAAACGAACAACGCTTGCAAATTATTGAATTTTATTGCCAAAATGCGTGCTCTGTTAAGAAAGTTCATCGCGCACTTCTTCCATTTTATGGTCAGTTTAATCGACCTACTGAGGCTTCCAAATTTACATTGTTGGACATTAAACCACCAACACGCTTACGTAGAGTGCGAACTGAAGAAAATATCGCAGCCGTATCGGCCAGTGTTGGTGATAACCGTGAATTATCGATTCGGCGCCGTTCGCAGCAATTGGGCCTCTGTTACTCCACTACGTGGAAAATTTTACGGAAAGATTTGGGTGTGAAGCCTTATAAGATACAGCTGGTGCAAGAATTGAAGCCAAACGACCTACCACAACGCCAAATTTTTGGTGAATGGGTTCTTGAAAAGTTAGATGAAGATCCACTTTTTTATCGAAGAATTGTGTTCAGCGACGAGGCTCATTTCTGGTTGAATGGATACGTGAACAAGCAAAACTGCCGTATTTGGAGTGAAGAGCAGCCAGAAGCATTGCAAGAGCTACCAATGCATCCACAAAAAACAACCGTTTGGTACGGATTATGGGCTGGCGGCATCATTGGGCCGTATTTCTTCAAAGATGATGCGAATCACAACGTTACTGCGAATGGTGAGCGCTACCGTGCGGTGATAACAAACTTTTTTTTGCCCAAAATGGAAGAGCTTGACTTGCATGACATGTGGTTTCAACAAGACGGTGCCACATGCCACACAGCACGCGAAACAATGGACCAATTGAGAGGCGAGTTCGGTGAACAGTTTATTTCACGCTTGGGACCAGTCAATTGGACGCCTCTAGACTATTTTTTGTGGGGCTATGTTAAGGCTAATGTCTATAGCGACAAGCCCGCTTCGATTGACGCACTGGAAGCCAACATTGCCAACATTATTCGTGAGATACCGGCCGAAATGTTGGAAAGAGTATGCCAAAATTGGACTAAGCGGATGGACCATTTGAGGCGCAGCCGCGGCCAACATGAAATAATCTTCAATGAAATAATCTTCAAACATTAAATTATATCGACCCAACTATCGATCCAAATAAATATTTCATGCAATTTTCTGAATTTTATGTGTTTTTTTCCGATAGTTCTTATAAAATCAATTATTATATATATATACATATATATATATATATATATATATATATATATATATATATATATATATATATATATATATATATATATATATATATATATATATATATATATATATATATATATATATATATATATATATATATATATATATATATATATATATATATATATATATATATATATATATATATATATATATATATATATATCAAATACGTATTTTGTATCTGTATTTCAAATACATATCTTAAAAGTATGTTGTATTTCAAATACCTGTCGCTCAAAAATAAGTTTTTACAAAATACATTTATTTATTATAATAAATTGAAAATAAGCTATTTCACACAAAATCTAAGACCGCTAGAAACTATGACCGTTAAAATATTTATCAGTTTGCACCACTGCAATTCAGCTTTCATTTGTTTTGTCCAGAGCAAATACATTTTACACTAATCAGGTGATATCAGTAAGAATTTCCTCATATTTTACACCAGGTGGCTAATTCTGTCATTCGTGATCGAAATTACTATCGAGTAGAAAATAATTTCGATATCGTGTAAATTTCTAATGAAGTGACTCGTTACGTAACGAGTCGAGTTATCACTTCAGTGTTGCAAAATACTGACAAAATGTGTTTTATAACACTGCCGAAAATTGTATGTATTTGCATACTTTGTGTACTTGTTGTACATTAAAAACTAAATAAACACACCTACGTTCATAAATAATAGAAATAACAATTCAATAAATATGTATGTAAAAAACAACTATTTAACTATGTATAAGCATATGTATGTATGTATGTATATATGAATATCTAAAAAAAAAAAAAACAAAAATAAATTCTTGAATATAATAACATGTGACTTCAAATATAAGTTTTTTTTTGTGTTCTTAGCAATACTCATCTTTATATACATATACCTGTATATATATGTCATATACATCATCATATGAATTAAGAACCAAAAATTCTCAATTTAATTTAAATACTATTGCTATTCAAAACAACTTTTTAATTTACATTTCTTTTATGTTTTTCTGTTTGGCTGATTTTCGATAGTACTTTTGCTTACGAGTAAAAAGTTGCACGGTTGCATTCGAATGGTTACTCGCTATCGAATGCCATCATTAGAAATTTCGAAACCTTTTACTCGATATCGAATGAGATAATCCCAAAAGTGTAAAAACTCGCACATTCGAGTAAAAACTCGCTCGTAAGCGAACGACAGAATTAGCCCCCAGATTTTCCCCAACGCTTTGAATTATATACAGGCAAATAATTTTTATTATAGAAAACTTTAGTCTGAGAGACCCAGATTAGATCCACTGCAATAAAATTCTTTTAAGCATTTCAGTTGTATTTTAACAAAATTAATGGAGAGCTTGGAAAGAAGATTTAATGAGCTTCTCATGCTGACACCTGGAGCAAATATAGCCATATTGGTGTCATGTTTCCACCCTAGTTTTAAAATAAGCTGATTGCCAGAAAGCATCTCAGTAAAAGAGAGGCAAAAAATTCAAAATATTGGAATAGATATGTACCTTGGAGAAAAATTACAAAAAACGTAGAACCATGACTGGATGCAGAAGAAGAAGTAGTAGTTGATGTAAAGATTATGAAGATTTTATTTTTGTTTTGGACAATGCAGTGATCCAGCTCGTAAATCAAATTTGGAACTTGAGTTTATCAGTTTGCAAAATGATAAAAGCAAGGAGCTTGCCATTCTGGAAAACTATCCAAATATCAAAAATGCATTTATAGAATTTAACAGCAGCGTGTGTTCCTCAGGACCTGTACATAGATTACTGTTTATGGATGACTCATTGAAATAGCTAGTTTTTATTAAAGGAAATACTTGTTTTGCCGAATGAATCTTTTATTTACTATCTATGAAATGCTAAATATTAGGTTTGTTCCTTCAATTTTCTAGCAAGTTTAGAACATTCATATAAATATACATAGATAAATATGCAGTTGTAAGTATGAAAATATATACTGTCGCCTAAAACGCAAAAGAGCGTAGCTGTCAAAAATTTTCTAGTCCGAAATTATTATTAAATGAGGTCTTATTATCAATAATACAGAAGTTTTAATAGGCTTTCAATATCTTGCCAGACCATACAGTTGAAGCAATTGTCTATATATTCAGATGACTTTGCTTTTATCCTAGGAAACCAATAACTTTTCATTATGAGATAAGTCATTTTATCAGAGCCAACATGCCCCATTTTATTATGATATTTATAAAGAACATGGTTTTCCATATCTTCGGAAACATAAAATTACCATCTCTCGTTTTCCTATAAAGAACACTATTCCTCATTTAATATAACCTATGCCCACTCTCTTGAAGCTTTCGCTTTAAATCTCTATTCTTGGGATCTCTATTCTGGTAAATAATCAAGTTTTTCTCAAAATTGTTCTAATCTACAATCAGTATGTTTGTGCATCTACTTAAAGCGTCTACATGTTGCATTCTCTTACCCGACCGGTGTTCTAATTCATACTCAAAATTCCTTGAGCTCCAAAGCCCAACGTGTTTTTTATTCAACGGCATTGTCAAAGAATTACAGTCATTAACAATCTTAAATTTCCTGCCCTGAAGATATATACGAAATCGTTTCAATGCATAAATTATGGCTAACGACTTAAGCTCAAAATTATGATATTTTGACCCTACTTCCGTTGTCCTCTTAGAAAAATAAAATATTGGGTGGAATTTACCATCATCCTTTTTTTGCAGTAATGCTGCCCCAAAGCCTATCGAGCTAGCATCACAGTGAAGCTCAATGCCATTGTTAGGATCGTATAATGCAAGCACAGGTGATTGCACTAACTTTGTCTTCAGTGTTTCAAAAGCATTCAGCTCATTATCTCTAAATGAAAACTTTTTGTTCTTTTTCGTTAAATCACACGAAAAATCTTTAACAAACCGTCGAAAATAAGAACAAAGTCCTAAAAAGCTCTGCACTAAGTGTTGTCTATCTGGAACGGGAAAATCCCGGTCAATTAAAGGAATAGGATAATTTTATCCTTAGCTGTCAGTTGATTTAAAACACGATAATCAACAAAAATCCTAAGTTCCCCAGTCTTTTTCCTAACCAACGCGATTGGTGACACAAATTCTGATTCACTAGGCCTTATATAGTCTTTCTACAGATATTCATCCAACAAAATCTGTATCTCTGATTTCTCAGCATAAGATAACTTCCTAGGAATACTGCTAAAAGGTTTATCATTATTTAAATTTAATTTTATCTCAGTATATACATTGGGCTTAGAGGGACGTTCTCGTCGTACATAATATTCATTATATAAATTAATCAATTTATTTTTACTGCAATAATCGATTCCTCCAATAGCCAACTCAAAACTCACTTCATTTATATCTATTGAAAGAACATCCCTCTCAAAAGCATCGTCCACATGACCATCAACCATTTCCTATATTTAAAGGTGTTATACCAAAATTTCACTTTGTCAAAAAATTCATACCCAAGACATATTCAAATACCATCGACTCATCAGAAACTACCAGTAATTGAATATTCTCCCGTTCACAACCAAAAAGCACTTAAATTTAATTTTGATTTATTTATGCCAAAAAACTCAGAATTACATTTTAGAAGTCTATTCCCATTAATTCTTTAAAAGCGAAATATTTCACAACTAAAATGAAATCGTGTTGTATTACGAGTGTATTCGATTGAGAACATACAAAAATATATCTTTTCGATTAATTTATAAATACATTTTCATACTGTCTCCTCTCATTTTCTTGTTAACCGTTAAAAGCTGCGGACGACACTCACTAAAATGAATACCCAGAATAGCCTTCAACTTGACAATTACTACAATTGTAATCTAACCACAATCTGGCAACGTGATGTTCGCGTTTGTCCAGAAAATGAAGAAAGCAAATGTAAAAGAGATTGTAGAAAATTTTATATATAATAAGAGGAAGCATTAGTAGCAGAAAAATATCGATTTGCCATAGACGAAAAGACGAAAATTGTGTAGTAATTGAAAAATCTGTATAAAAACTTTAAAAATTTTAAATCAATTCACAAAAAGACGTTAATATAAACAGACGTGTGTTGCACAATAAAAAAATTTAATTTAAGTCCAAAAATAAGTCAATTTCTTTCCTAAACCTTAAAAGGGAGAAAATTTGATTGATTTTTTACACATATTATAGTTTGAGTGTGAGTGTGCTTTTTGCTCTTTGTAATAGAGAAAGTTCTCACAGTCCAGTTTGGCCTTTTCCAAAATTTCAGAAAATTTTAAACTTGTAAACGCCTAAAAATGGCTTTTGCCGGACTTAAAAAGCAAATTAACAAAGCCAATCAGTATGTAACGGAGAAAATGGGTGGTGCCGAGGGCACCCGGTTGGATGTCGATTTCATGGAGATGGAACGAAAAACAGACGTGACTGTTGAATTGGTGGAGGAACTGCAGGTAAAAACAAAGGAATTTTTGCAACCAAATCCCACTGCAAGAGCCAAGATGGCAGCCGTTAAAGGTATATCAAAATTGTCTGGTCAAGCTAAATCCAATACGTATCCTCAGCCCGAAGGTCTTTTGGCTGATTGTATGTTGACTTATGGCAAAAAGTTGGGTGAAGACAATAGTGTATTTGCGCAGGCGCTAGTTGAATTTGGTGAAGCTCTGCGTCAAATGGCCGACGTTAAATACTCCTTGGATGACAATATTAAGCAAAACTTTTTAGAACCATTGCATCATCTGCAGACAAAAGACCTCAAAGAGGTTATGCACCATCGCAAGAAGTTGCAAGGACGACGACTCGACTTTGATTGCAAACGTCGCCAGAAGGCAAAAGATGATGAAATACGTGGGGCCGAGGAAAAGTTCGAAGAATCATTGCATCTAGCCCAAATGGGCATGTTCAATTTGCTCGAAAATGATACCGAGCAAGTTTCGCAACTCTGCACTTTCGCCGAGGCTCTTTTCGAATTCCACTCGCAATGCGCAGATATTCTGCGTGGCCTTCAGGAGACGTTATCAGAGAAGCGTGAAGAAGCCGAGTCGCGTCCTAAGCCGGAGTTTGTGCCCAAATCATTACTCGATTTGAATTTAGATGGTATGGGCAATGACACGGAGAGCTCGGGCACACCAGCTCATCACCGGGTGACTGGTGCGTCTCCGCTGCCATCGCCCATGCGTTCGCCTGCAAAATCGATGGCTACAACACCGTCACGCCAGCAGATGACGCCCTAT
Source organism: Thecocarcelia acutangulata (assembly GCA_914767995.1). Classification (NCBI taxonomy): domain Eukaryota; kingdom Metazoa; phylum Arthropoda; class Insecta; order Diptera; family Tachinidae; genus Thecocarcelia; species Thecocarcelia acutangulata. The sequence goes on along the minus strand of OU612094.1, from coordinate 127,575,752 downwards.
TGCCAGGCTTTGTACGATTTCGAGCCGCAAAATCCCGGCGAGTTGGGCTTTAAAGAAAATGAAATTATTACTCTGCTGAATCGCGTCGACGACAATTGGTTTGAGGGCTCACTCAACGGTCGCACTGGTTATTTCCCACAGTCATATGTACAAGTTGTCGTGCCGCTACCAAACGGCAATTAAATTGTCTTCTTTTAAAAAGAGAAAAAACATAAATGTGACTACAAAACAACAACAGTAAACATGGAGGCTGATGATTAATTGATTTACATTTGAAAGCATAGATCGAATTGTAATGAATGCAAGATTTTCTAAGCTTAAAGTTAACCGTTTAATGAACACAACAAAAAAGTGAGTTAACCGTATGTATGTAATTTATTTTTGGTGTCTATAAAAAAAACGTAAAACAAAATTGGCAAACAATAACTTATTTATCAATTCTACATAAAATTCAATTTTAAATTTCTAATGTTAATTACAATTTATCTACAAAACTTTAAAAATAAATTAAACAAAATAATTTAAATTTTGAAAAACTAAATTAATTTAACCTAAAATTTGCAGAAATTTAAGAAAAATATATAAATTGCTGAAGAGGGAAATTGCTTCAATTAAACAAACTTAGGCATAAAAATTCAATTTGTTTATTTTGATATCTATTTTCTCAAAATTAAATAAAAATTTAGTTTCCTATTTATTAAATAAATTTGTTTAATGACATATTTACTGTCCTAGTTCAAATCTTCAACTTGAGCATTTCATTTAACTCTCCATATTTTTACTTGACTGTTGTTAATTACCGAACAGGTGGGAATATAGATTTCACACTTGATTTGCTATACATGTATGTATACACACAAAATATATTAGAATTTGTCACATTGGCATTGATGCCAATTTCGATAACCAAAATATAGTAAATGTTAGAAATGAGTTAAGGAAAAGTTTCAAAAATATGACAAACCTGTTCATCCAAGTCCATGCATATACATATATTTTGGAATGATTCTCGAACATTCATCAGGTAGTTTTTTTGCTCCTGAAATTTCAGCAAATTCCTATTTTACTTGATGGCCTCCTTGCAATTGTTTGCACATCTATTATATATGCATGATATTGGCAGGCTATAATTTAATGTAATTAAGCCAATTTGTGTGTATTTTTTAAATTAAGAAAGCATAAAATTAAAAAATATATTTAACTTTTTAAATGTCCTTGATCTTTAGATAAGAAACGAAAGAAAATCATTTTGATGTTTATCTTATGTATTTTTGACCTTGTTATTTATTGTGTTGCTTTTCAAACAAGCAGTTTTGTACCATATACATACATTTATCTATTTATTATATAATAGATTAATATATTTAAATATCAATAATTTTTGTAATTCTCATTTTTCAAATGATAATATATACGTAAAATACACGTCGAGATTTGAAGTTTTGCCAAAAGAAAATTGATTAAATATTTTCTTCTTAAGGATAGCGTAATAGATTGTTGGCGACTTTTGTCTACAAAAAGTGGGCCAATTGCTTTTTGTTTTGTTTTCGTTTTTTTACTTTTCACCTAAACCCTAAAAATATTATTAAAATCCTTTGACAATAAACATAAGTAAAATATAATTGAAATTGGAATTTTTAAATTTAATTAAAATCGTTATTCAAAATGCCATAATTTTTATATGAATTTATTGTTTTTTTTCACATCGCTTATATTTTTTAATAATTTATTATAGTTGTTATACATAATTGCTGATTAGTTGCAATAGACATATAAGTAGTTATCGTTTATCATTCAATACAACGTACCTTCAGAATTGGGCTAAGTATTAAAATAAATCAATAATTGATTTTTATAAATTGATTTATTGTCATTTTCTCATTACTTGATCTTTACCCAGCATTTACACATGCAAGTGCAAGTTCGAAAAAGTCAATACATTCAAACATTTTTACAAATACACACAAATTTTTCTTACTTACAACTCAACTTGGAATCAAATTCAGTTGGAAGTGAATTTTCAATACTTACTGCAAGCAAAATGACAAATTATAAAACAGTGTTGCCGAAAATGAGTTTTATTAAATCATATTAATATTATTGAAATAAAAAAAGATTTCATAGCTGATTATTTGCATATTCATATAAAAAGAAAAGTAAAGAAAGAACATAGCTATATAGTAACATATTTCAAATAGGGTCGCCTTTAACGCTCGTAGAACCCAATGTTGCTTATTAACACACAAACAAACGACCGCAGATGCTGCTTCATCCGTACACATGGATGGTGTAAATATTGAGGAATCGGATGCTCTTGATGTTCTTGGTATGAAGATACAGTGTGATGTTCGCTGGACTGAACACATTTTTCATATCTCTAAGGAAGCAATCAAGTGCCTAGGTTTTTTGAAACGGTGTAAGATGTACTTCTCACCATCCGATCTCCTTACTATTTATACCACCTACATCCCCTATTTTCCCCTCCTCACAACCTATTTTCCTAGTTCTGGTACAATGCACTGCATATGTAGGGGTCATCCCCTGAGTACTAGGCCAAGTTAAAAAAAAAAAAAAAAAAAAACATGACTAAACATAAATTACATGCTTTTCGGCAAAACTTATTTCATGCAAACATGTTTTTCTGAACTTTTTCAATAATGACAAAAGGACGATACTTGATCCATAGTTTTTTCATGAAATGTTATTTTAAATCAAATATTTTTCATCAAATACAAATGAAATGATATGAACATAAATTTCGCTTTTATTTTTGTATATTTAACATTTTTAACTATAAGCGTAAAGCAATTTTTAATAGATTTTTATGCCGTGACGACATTTAAAAATGAACTTGTACTTGCCTGTGTAAACTTAAGTTGCGAGACATTCGAAAATTTTTCCGACATTTTTGATAATAATATGTATACTGAACTTACAGTAAGTTACTTGTATGTGTAAATTCAAAAATTAGGGAGGCGCTATGATATTACTCTTATTAAAAATCTTACATATTTGAGTTGTGGGCCTATTTTAACATTTTTTATGCTATGCTTTAGTGGTGATCTCATTACAACGAACTTTAATAACCCCGAGTAAAGCAATTATTGTTACAAAAAATTATTTTTTGTAACACCATGTCTGGAGTTCTTTTGAAATAATGGCGGTTTAGTTGGTGCGAAAATGTTATTCCGTTGCTAAAGAACTTTGGCGTTCCCCAAAATTTTTATTTTGCCATATCCATTCAATTTTGTTTGACCTTCGAATTGTTTGTCTGAATTTTCTCTGATTTATTTCTAAACGAAAAAATATATTTTTTACTTAGCGCGTACTGCTGATCCTTTGTTTCAATGTTTTCACCACTTTTCCGCCTGATTTCATTTCTTTTTATAGCACTCAGAGCGTCGCTGCTATATTTTTCAAGGTACCAACTATATATATATACTATATATATATATTATATTTTTCGGCTGTTTAGAAATATGTACATACATATATGTACATAAATATATGTTGATCGAAACCTTATATTTTGCAGCTACATAATTATATTTGTGTTCAGCTAATAAACGTGTTTATATTTAGAAGAAAAAAAATTGTACAATCCTTCGACTTATTTTATAAACAAAAGCTTTAATTTGTTTACCTGTGTTTTATAAAAACCATTTATTATTGCTGCACTTTTATTATTTGTAATATAATTAAATTATGAATTTATAAATCTTCAAAGTAGTAAATTTTCCATAATATAAAACGTTCTATTTATTTTATTAAATTTATTTTAGCATTTGATTTCGCCTTTTATTGTCATAAGCATATTATCAGTAATCTTATATTGTTTCTCATATTTCTTATTTAGTTATAATATGTAACCAAAATTCATATTTAAATATTAGATAGATATAACTAAAAACTCTAGTTTAATATAATACTGCTTGTTTTTAAAGTAATATTTAGATATTTTTATTAAAATTTAAAACAAAATTATAAACAAAAAAATACTTTCCTAAAAATTTCTTAACCTTTATTATTAAATGTGTGTTGCTTAATTTTATTATTTATTATATTAAAAATACAAATGAAATATTAAATAAGGCTAAAAATAAATTAAATTAACTTAAAAAATAAAAAAAAACTTAATTATATAAATGTATATTTATTAAACTATATAAATTATTACAATTCAAAAACAAAATAGCTCTTAAATGGGTTATAAACAATAAGAGTGGTATTAATAAAAAAAATTCAAATAAAGAAAGGATCCTTAGACGTAACGATTGAAAAAATACAAAATAAATTTTAAAAACATTGATAGAATAGTTCAATGAAATAGAAAATGCGTTATTTTGAACAACAACAATAAAGAAACGAAAGGAACCCCTATTTATAAAAAGAAAAGAAAAATTATAATAACAAACGCTGTCTCATGTTGGAATATTAATTAATATTATACATCCCTACTAATTATAAAAAAAAAACATTAATAATATATACTTACTAACCTACCTATTTAAAGCAAGTAAAACAAAAACAATAATATTTCTAAAACAAAAATGGAAAAAATACAAAAATGTAATAAAAACATATTAATTAAACAAATTAAAGATATTAAACAGAGTTTCGGCAAGGATTATCCTTAACTATTAAGCCTCTATATACAAACTCGTATATTAATTACTATTACATGAAGCAAACAAATTATAGAATAAAAAAATAATTAAAAACGAAACAAAAAAAAATAATTTTTGCCCTTTTATTTTTTAATATTTAAAAATGAACTCAAAACAATAATAATGTAATTTTGAAAAAAATACCACAGTTATATTTATTAGTAACATAAAAACAAATAAATTATATTATTATAAAAAAAAATTATAAAAAATATAATTACTTAAAACTTCAAAAAATTAAGGAATAACGTTTTATATTTATACAGGGGTCTCGATAAATCAACAACCTGCTGTAAATTTTCCACCTCAGCGACAAAAAAAAACTTAAATTGGTTTTTTTCTATAATACTGACAGCGAGTGACTTACATATGAAAACCCAGTTTACGAGTATCGAACCTGTTTTCTTGTTTTAAATGTAATTGCGCAAACGGACGAACATTTTCGATTTCCGTAAACTGGCAACTTAAAGTTGTTTTTAACATATTTAATCGTTTTCAGGTTGATAACTATTTTCTTTTTTTAGCAGTTCTAGAGGTCAACTTTGGATGGCGTGAAGATTTTGTGGTGTCAAGAATATCTTAAAGGCGACAAATCAAAAAGAGATCCGAAGAACATGGAAATAAATGTATTCATAAATAAGTACATATTTGTTTATAAAACGTGCAAAACTGAGCAAATTGAGATTATATTTTATTATCGCCTACTAATTTTAATTTCTAGTTATTTTTAAAAACTATGCAATGATTAAATATAGACAAATTTTTATTTAAATTTATTTTTTGCGTGTTTTACTTTTCACAGGGACATAATACCATTTCTAAATTCGTGCTCGCCAATGTATATACTTATGTATACTTAAAGGGCACTTCAGAATATCACATTTTGTGTTAAGGCTTGGCAAAAATTCAAATAACACGTGCAATCATCAATTTTAGAAATTTGCTTAAACAATACTATTTTTCATTGGATCAGGGTTGCATTTTTTACAAAAGCAAATAAAAATATTAAAACCAGAAGAAACCAAATTGTCTGCTTATTTTCTAATCATATTTTTCAGTTTACTTTACGTGTGATGGTGTGAAAGCAAACTGTAACGTTACATTAGATTTTTTGACAGTCGTAAAAAATCTGATTAGATTTTTGTCTTACAAAATCCAATCAAAACCTTAAGACTTAAAATAAAAGAAAGTTTCCAGTCCTTAACGCGAATCACAAAATAAAACGCTAATTGGCATCAGGTATCATCTTTGAAAACAAATTTTTATTATTTAAATTTTTTTTAAAATAATTTTCCTAAGGATTATTTTTTCAGATGAAAAAATTTTATCTTGATGGTCCAGACGGATTTAGAGACTATTGGCGAGATTTGAGGAAGGAACCTCTGTCTTTTCAAAGAGAAATGTTGGTGGCAGTTCGCTTATGGTTTGTGGAGCGTTTAGCTCGATTGAAACTCTGCTTTTAGCTTTTCCATCAACTCGAATGGATAACTTGGAGTATCAGCAAGTGCTCTCAAATAATTTGTTGTCATATCTGAACGAACACCAAGAAAAAGATTCTATTTTCCAGCAAAATAATGCAACAATCCATGTCAGCATGTCAACTAAAGCTCGGTTTGAGGAGCATGGGGTATCCACAATTGAATGGTCAGTACGTTCACCCGACCTCAATATAATAGAAAATATGTGGGGACTGCTTGTTAGGCAAGTTTAGGCTAAAAACCATCAGTACATTTCTGTGCAAGAATTAAAGTAGGAATTTTGAATGTTTGGCGGAATATAAGGCTAGAAACACACAAAAATTTGTGAAATTCTATGCCAAATCGTATCTTTAAAGTCATAAGTAAAAATGGCATTTGCATAAATTAAAAAAGTATACTGCATTTCTTATCCGGTTGAAATAACATGAAATGACTTTAACATTTTGGCGCATTTTAAAAGTATTTTTTTTTTAATAATTCTTCACATCATATTATGAGTTTTGTGTTTAGTAAGTATTATTTATTGAATTCTTTTGAATTTACAATAAAAATCGTAAATTATAAAAAAATGTAGGTTAGGTAGGCAGGCCGCTGGATACCCCGGAATAGTCTAGGTTGTACAGCTCACTTGGGTCCTGTAGTCGTTCCCTTTGTAAAAAAAAAAATTAGCTCTGATTAGTATTCCTAATAAAATTAATTAGTTTTCTTCTAAAACAATAATAATTTTCTTCATTTTTAGTATTAACTGGCAGAAAGTTGTAAACATTTAATCCTTTGTAAAAAAGAGATCTTTGAGTTGAACTTGTATGTGCTCCTTGTAATCTAAAATCGCAAATATTTTTCAGATTGTATGGTTATGCATCTCCAACATATCTTAACTGTTCCATCAGATAATCAGGTCCAAGTTTTTATATAAAATTTATTGTGTTGAGCTCTAGTCTTTGGTATATATTTAGCCATCTAACGTAAATTGTATTGGTGTAAGGATAATTTCGACACATGGAAAAGCCAGGTGGAGGCACTACTAACTAAAAATGATGGATGGAAATTTGTAAATGGAACGTTTGCCAAGCCAGAAAATCCTCCAGAAACCGCAAGTGCATGGGAATCCGAAGATTCAAAAGCAAGATTTGAGATGATTTGATACTATTGGTTTCAACAAATGAATTGAAGCAGATAAAGAACTGCATCTACTTCTTCCACACATCTAAAGATGAGTGGGAGAAGCATCTACCAATCAAAGGGACCCGCTAGGAAGGCAATGCTATTGAAAAATCTTATATTGTTGAATGTGCAAAACGAAGAAGGTATAAGAGACTACATAAAAAATTTTTTCGATATTATGGATAAAATTAATGAAATGGAATTAGAGATAATTGATGACCTAATCACTATTCTCTTATATAGCGTTCCTGAAGAATACGAGTCATTTAGAATCGCTATTGAAACTCAAGAAAAATTGCCGAGTCCAGAAATGTTAAAAATAAAATTACTTGAAGAATATGTAATGATTGCTAAGAAGAAGAAGGACAAATTTTTAAATTAAGATTGGAGTCAAGATAAAGAGAAAGTTGAAAAATTTAAATTTTCTTGTAATAACTGTGGAAGAGTTGGACACAAAGCGAGGGATTGCAGGAATCAACAAGAAAAGCTGAATTAGCACTGCAAGTGAATAGACGAATTGGTAGCTGGTGCCTAGATTCAGGAGCATCATCTCACAGAGAAAACAAAGTCTCATTTAATTATATATCCATATACAGAGAGGCTTCATTTAGCAAATAATGAATCAACGAGAATTGACGGAAACGGTGTCGTCAAAATTGGAAAATACACTATGTTCCAGATTTAAGATCAAACCTATTCTGTCACAAAAATAACTAATCATGGCTATAAGGTAAAACTTAATAAAAAAGAGGCTATAGTGCAAAATCCAAGTACTGGTGAAAATAATGGTAGCTAAGCGAAATAAAAATCTATATTACGTTGAAGAAGTAGTTGAACACTGTAAAGCAGCTCATACAACAAGCTTAAAAAATGGCACGAAAGTTATGGACATCTAAATGAAAACGACTTGAAGGACTTGTTAAGAAAACAAAAGGTAAATGGAATTAGTTTTAACATTAATGAGAAATTACAGGCTTGTGAAGTATGTCTGAAAGGCAAGCAAACGCAAGAACCGTTTAAAAGGTTGATTAAAAAAATCAGAAGAACTTTTAGAACTGATCCACACATACGTTTGTGGACCTATGAGAGTCAATTCCATAGGAGGTTCAAGATACTTTTTAACGTTTATTGACGACAAATCAAGATGGAGCGAAGTTTATTTTTTGAAGAAGAAAAGTGAAGTTCTGGTAATATTTAAAGGATTTAAAAGTGCTGTTGAAAACTAAACTAACATAAAAATTAAAGCAATACGATCTGACAATGGAACCGCAAATACGAATTTCGAAATTATGTGAAGAGAGAAGGTATAAAACACAAATTCACAGTTTAAATGGTGTGATCGAAAGCAAAAACCGTACTCTAGTGGATATGGCCAGATGCATGATGATACAATCGGGCCTTAGTCCAAGTTTTTGCGCCGAAGAAATTTTAACAGCAAATCATATTCGAAACCAATATCTTTCTAAAAGTATTGGCAACGAGATGCCATTTAAAAATTGGGTTGGAAGAAATCCATCAGTTAATTTTTTTCAAAAATTTGGAACAATTGCTTACGAGCTTATAAAATCTAAGAAGCAAGGAAATTTGATCTAAAATCAAAGAAATGTATTTTTGTCGGAAATTTAATAAAATCAAACCCGTATAACGAACGGGATGTGAAATTTACAAAATTCTTATCAGTGAAGCAATAGCTATGTAAACATCATGAATTTGAAATAATTGATGATGAGAAAGTAGAAATAATTTTTAATCCAAAAGAAGGCAAAAATGTAGAGATGCAAACTTACGAAAATTTAGTGGAACCTGAAGAGAATAGCGAAGGTGAAGGGGAGAACTTTTATGGGTTTTCGGAATCTGAGGAAAAAAGCATAAGTAAGGAAAACATCAACAACTGAAGTAAAGATTTTTAAACCCCGTTAACTACAAAGAAATTAAAAACTGGCAGAAGAGGTAGGTCAAGGAAATTATTCAACATGGTTAAGAGAGACAAAACTAAAGATGAATCTCATTTTGCACAAATTTTAGACCAAAACGAAGCATTAACTGTAAAAGGTGCTATTACTGGTGAAGAAGCTATTAATTGGAAGAAAGCTATGAAAGCTGAATTTGACGTGTATGAAAAATAAAACCTAGGTCTTAGCTGACTGTCCAAAGGATAAGAAAGCTGTAGATTGCAAGTGGATATTACGAAAAAAGTTGACGGATCCGTAGAAAGATATAAGGTCAGATTAATAGCAAAGGATTTTACACAAATACCTGGCATTGATTATTCAGAAACGTTTTCGCCCGTAGCGAGAATTGGTTCCATATGATTATTATTGGCCCTGGCAGTACATTTAAAACTTGATGTGTATCAATTTGATTTTGTTACTGCGCATTTAAATGGAGAATTATAGGACACAATTTACATAAAAATTCTTAACGGAATCCATAGCGAATATAAAAAGCAAAGGTAAAACATGCTTGTTAAAGAAAGCCTTGTATGGACTGAAGCAGTTAGGCATCGAATTCAAACAAGACGAAAATACAAAAGAAATAACGATGTCACAAAGCAAATATATAGAAAGCGTTCTTAAGAAGTTTGATATGGAAAACTATAAATCTCCATTAATTCCTTTTAACACGGGTTTAAAGTAGCACGGGTGGAGTAGTGTTTTGCCTGTCACCCTGTGCACACGTCTTTTATTACTGCTGTTCTTATTTTGTATAAATGTATGTTCATTATTAAATTTGTGATTCTTTTTTTCTCTTTTTCGCCGTTATCCATATTTTCTATATATGTTCATTCTTAATTTCGTATGAAACCAAATTGTACTGGAATAGGTACAAGTGTTTCTTTTTTTACCGTTGTTAGTGGTTTTTTCATGCGTTCATTATTAATTTCTTTTGAATGCATTTCATTACCTTGCAGTGTGGAAGGTGCTGGACTAAATTTTGCTAATCTGAGCAGTGTCGAAGGTATATACACTGGGCACTGAACAGTTTTAACTAATTTAATTACAACATTGTAAATGCTGTAATAGAGTTTATTTTACTCTTTCGTATTGTTAAAGTTAAACCCTCACAAACACTACTCCGTCTTTCCTTCTCATCATAACCTATTTTCCTGTACAATGCACTGCATATGTGGGGGTCATCCCCTGAGTACTAGTCCAAGATAAAAAAAGCTGCCTAAAGAAATGTGCTCTACTGGTGAAGAAAATTATGAAGAGCAACTACTTTATCAAAACTTTATAGGATCTCTCATGTATTTAGCAGTTTCAACAAGACCAGATATTGCTCATATAGAAAATGTGCTAAGTCAGTATAACAATGACTATGGAAGGGAACATTCGGTTGCTGAAAAACGAGTTTTACGATATTTAAAATGTACTCAGAATATCGGTTAGGTGCTATTAAAATATTTGATATTTTTGTATTTAATTATTGCGACAAACAATAAATTGTATTAATAAAAAACAAAATACAATTTAAATAGCACAAAACTTAAATAAATTTTGGGCAGCCGAATCTACGATTCTGCCAACTTTATAATTCGTATACATTACTGTTAGTTGAAAAAGGATACGGATAACGTACGCCAGGTTCTATATGCTCCGACCGTAAGAAACTCTACAGAATATAATGTCATGAATTGCCTATACGACAGCCCCGTCAACGATATCTATTAAAAATTATCTGCCACAATATTTTGTCAATAAAATTTTTTTAAGCGTTTTTTTTATTGAATCTTCAAAATGAACTAACAATAAGTATTCAAATCTTAATACTAAAAATAAAAATTATATAAGGTTAGGTTAGGTAGGCAGTCCGCTGTATTCTCCAGATAGTACCCGGATACTCCAGCCCACCTGGAGTATCCGGGTGCTTTTTACTTAAGTCCGGCCAATGATAGACAAAAACTTTTATTATGCCGGAGCTAAAATTAAGTATATTGCCTCTCCTACCAGCAGGTTTGTCCGATTTACAAGTTTTAAAGAAAGTAATCCGTTGCCACACTCTTTGCAATAGAAAAAAGAATTTTAAAGTTATTTCATCCAATGTCCAATTTTTTTTTGTATTTTCAGCCATCTCATAAACCATTCCAAAAAAAAAACATAATTTATTGTTTTTTTCAGTATGTAATAGGATCAATGTGCAAGTATCTATTTGCTTGCAAGTGACCACAGTAAAAAATATTACCGCATATTTTAAATTATTTAATGAAGGGCTTATAGTTGTTGTGAAAATCGAAACGTTTTTAATGATTTTAAAAATAAACGATTATCATTCACAATAAAATTTTCGACAGCTTATTGTCGGTAATAGTGTTACTTTTACTTAATATGAATTGTCATTTTATTATGACGTTTTTGCCATTCACTCCATTTACTTTTTTTTTATCAGAGTTGCATCAGTAAATACCGTACGTGGATAATTAGCGGACGGAAATATTATATTATTATTTTTAGTGTACTAAATAGTAATTCATAAAAATAGGTTCTTGTTTCCTTTAAAAATTTGAATACAACTCATGACTTTTGCTTAAGTCAGTTACAAACCACCAGTTAATCATAGCACAAATTTTATGTTAGAAATAATTTAAAAGAATATATGGGTGCGTGTTTCTAATTTGAAGAAAATCATTGAAAAGTGACGAAATTTTTCCAAAAATAAGTTTTACTGTTTGCCTGTGTGAATCATATAAATTCCATTATAATACAACTTTTGGTTGTTGTATTTGTGGGGCGGTAGAATCAACAGTGTGATAAATATTAGAAAATTATACAAAAGTGGGATTTAACTTCTAAACCAAAATGTTCAGTTTTCTGAAGCGTGAAAAAACCAACCAAGAAGTGGTTGAAAATGTAATTGGAGAGTTGAAAAAAATCTACAAAAGCAAACTGTTGCCTCTGGAAGAGCATTACCAATTCCATGACTTTCATTCTCCCAAATTGGAAGATCCTGACTTCGATGCAAAGCCCATGATTTTGCTTGTTGGCCAATACTCAACCGGTAAAACAACATTTATCCGTTATTTATTGGAAAGGGACTTTCCCGGTATACGAATTGGTCCTGAACCCACTACTGATCGTTTTATTGCTGTTATGCACGATGACAAGGAAGGTGTTATTCCCGGTAATGCTTTGGTTGTTGATCCCAAAAAGCAATTCCGTCCCTTGAGTAAATATGGCAATGCTTTTCTCAATCGTTTTCAATGTTCCTCCGTAAACTCTCCAGTACTCCAAGCCATATCTATAGTTGACACGCCAGGCATTTTGTCGGGAGAAAAGCAACGCATCGATCGCGGTTATGACTTTACGGGAGTATTAGAATGGTTTGCTGAACGAGTCGATCGTATCATTCTTTTGTTTGATGCCCACAAATTAGACATTTCCGATGAATTCCGCAGATCTATTGAGGCTCTTAAAGGCCACGATGACAAGATTCGCATAATTTTAAATAAGGCTGATATGATTGACCACCAACAGTTAATGCGTGTGTATGGAGCCCTTATGTGGTCTTTAGGTAAAGTTTTGCAAACACCTGAAGTAGCACGTGTTTATATTGGCTCTTTTTGGGACCAACCTTTACGTTTCGATGCGAATCGTCGTTTATTTGAAGATGAAGAGCAGGATCTGTTCCGTGATTTGCAATCGCTGCCGCGTAACGCAGCCTTGCGCAAGCTTAACGATCTAATCAAACGTGCTCGTCTTGCCAAGGTACATGCCTTTATAATTTCGGAATTACGGAAAGATATGCCTTCCGTATTCGGAAAAGACAGCAAAAAGAAAGATTTAATAAAAAATTTGGGTCAAATCTATGATCGCATTCAACGTGAACATTCAATTTCTCCGGGTGACTTTCCCGATATTAAGAAAATGCAGGATGTTCTGCAACACCAAGACTTTACAAAGTTCCATTCATTAAAACCGCGCTTGCTAGATATTGTAGACAATATGCTGGCGAAGGACATTGCCCGACTAATGGAAATGATTCCTCAGGAAGAGATGACCTTGGTGTCTGAACCTATGGTGAAGGGTAAGTTGCAATTGACCCTTACATATTTAATATTAATCTACTCTTCCCTTATTTTTAACTAGAATTGAAAGGTATTTAATTAAGTATACAATATGTAATTTTATTTATAATTTATGTATAATTTACATTTTTACTTTACTCTTCTTATTTTTTTATTAAAAATTGTAACAGATTATAAGGCTCAAGCTACTATTTTTTGTATTCTGTTTCATATTTGAAAAAGATTATGCAAGGAGCGAAGAATATGTTTGATCATACATATACAGAAGTAAACATATTCGTAAGAATTTCTAATACAAAGTGAATAAAATTGCTTCAATAATTTTTCTTATTCAGATTGGATAAACAAATTTGGATTAAATCTAGTTTACCCACACAATTCATGAATAGCTGGCCTTTGGCCGGGCAGGAAGATTTTTTTATCTATGGTATAACAAACAGCGGCTTCGTTGACTATAGTTTCCCTGCATAGTTGGTTTTCTTATTTTTCCTATAATTGTTCATTTATGCTCACAAATGCAGTGGAAAATTGTATACATATGAAAACATCGGAGACCGCTATCTCGAAAACTATGCGTTGACCCCAATTTCACCATCTAATATTTTATTATTATTTTTCAATTATATATCACCCTATGTCCTTTTTATTTAATTTGGAGTTACGTGCGTAAACTAGATTTAAGCCAAAATTCTTGTCGTTATTTTATAAGAAACTTAACCGGATAATAAATTAAAATGCAATAATTTCAATAAATTCTTCATTTTGGCTTCTCTTATGTAAAACATTAAGGATACAATTTATTTTTGTTATTATACAACTAAAAATATATCTTTGGAGTAAATTTTTTCTAGTCGCTCGATAGTAGTTATACCTAATAATTTATAATGTAATAGTAACTATTAATTGTCTGATATTAATTACACTTTGCTTATATTTTCATTTCACTTGTTTTGTTTCGCAGTTTTGTGTAATATATAGCATTGTACACTTTCTATAAATAATCAATTTTATTATCTCTGCTTCATAACCGGTTTTATATTGAACTTCCAATTTTTTTACGAAGTTTACCATTTCGGGAACCAGTATGTAGATAGTATGCATAACATTTTTTATCTTGTTTTATATTATTTTTTTCTTATGGCTGATAGAATCTATAATACGTGTGTTTTTTTACTTTCCGGGAATTTTGATCCAACGGGATCCGAAAGTAAAGTAAAGAAACACACATAATAGAAGATGCCGCTAAATGACAGTAGGAGGTTATATTTTTCTTACGTATTCCCTTAAAAGACTGTAGGGTAAATGCGAAACTAAATTTAAGTTTGTGTTACAAAGCAAATTGTGTAATTGTTTCTTACGACATGTCATAGTTTATATTTTTCTGTCATAGCTTTTTTACTTTCTTCCATTTTTGTTTATATAAAAAAACGGTTTTTGGAATTTCTTTTCTGTTTGAGTTTGTGTTTGATAATATTTTGTGTATTTCGCTATGTGTAATATGGCGTTAATAAATTACACATAGAAATAGTTCTTAAATTTTTTGTTTTCCGTATCGCCTGTTGGTAAGAAAATTTCGATTAATAAACATTATTTATTCTTTAAACATAATATATAATACAGAAGCCGATAGCTTCTGTTGCTAGTGCTTTATTGTTTATGATTTATCATAATTAAAATTTTAATAATATCTAAGGAAATAAATAAATAAATAAGTATATATTTTATATATACTTGCAGTACATAAATTACCTAATAGATGCAGTACATAAATTTGGCTTTTCTCTGAACTTTACTTCTATTATTTCTTTTGAAGTGTAGTATATGTGCAAGTAGCGTAGTTACAACTTAGAGTGTTAATAACGGGTGTCTAGCGGGAAGGTATACTATAGTTTGTCGTCATTTTGGTAAAAATTAGTCTTGACAGTCGTGAAGTAGACAAGTGGCAAGTTTATTATAGAAAAATATTCGATAAGCCAACGTGTTTTAATCGTTAAACATTTTGTCAAAATCAATCATCGATTACTGTTACGATGATAAAATTACGTGAACTTTTTGGAGAAACAACGTGCCAACAAAACACACTATTTATCGTGTAGTGAATGATTTCGAAGAAAGAGGGCCTGTAGGTGATAGGCCCAAGCAAGGGACACAACATACTGCAAGATCGGCTGAAAACATTTACGCTGCTCAAGAAAGTGTTAACACCATTTCCTCATTCTCAGTTTGACGCCGTGCTCAAGAGCTTGGTCCTCAAAGTAAAACTTTGGCCACAATTTTGCCCAAGGATTTGCATTTGTTTCTATACAAGATTCAATTGACTCAAAATCTTCTTCTACAACACGATGTTACAGCATCATAATGAGTGACGAGGCACATTTTCATTTGAATAGTCGTTTCTAGGCAATGGAAAACCCTCAAATTATTGATCAGCCACCGTTGCACCCATTAAAAGTAACAGTCTGGTGTGCAATTTGGTCAGCAGGAACCATTGGACCTTACTTCTTTGACAACGAAACCGGCGTAACGTTAACTGTGAATGGAGAGCGATATCGTGATATGAATGAAAACTTTTTAACGCCACTCACAATTGCATGATTTGGGCTTGATTGATATGTGGTATCAACAAGACGGTGCCACATCACATGCAGCCAGGATTACAATGGAGTTAGTGTGAAATACCCCAAAGGCACATTTTGAACTTAGAAAGGATAGAGCAATTATCTGGTTGTAAAATTTAAAACTTCTATTACTCCAAATAAGTGTTGAGACATGTGTGTATAGGTGGGTCGATTTAGAAGGACCAAAATTTATAAATAGTTCCTTTACGACATATCAAAAAATAAAAATCCGATGCATCCAAATTTCAATTCAATTTTGTTAACAGATAATTCAAATTCATTAAAATTAATTTAGTAATCATTCAAAATAATAATAATCCAAAAATAAATTGGAAACGTGAATCAGCCAATTTTATTTATTATCTATATAATTAATAGGCTAACAGCTTTTTTAAATCTCTTTCGTAGCCGTACTACTGCACCGATTTAGATAAATTATTTATCGTTTTAAAGTTTTTTTCTGGGTAGAAGTGAACCAGCTTAATTTCAGTATTTTAGGAGTAGTACGGCTATTAATTTGCTACCAACACTAACAAACAAATATGTGTATGTGTTTGACTTAAATACAAGTAAAACAAAAACTGTGTTGCCAAATATGAGTATAGAACATATTTGCGGGACTTCACTGTTTTATTGGTTTCAACATTGGACTTTATATGAGAATGCATTATTAAGGAGCGGCAAAAAATAATGCTGTCGATTTCGTCGACCGGTGATCCCACTAGTATAAAACAACCTTAAAAATAAAAGTTGAGAAGTTAAAAAATTTAAATTTATGGGCTTCGAAAATGTTGTTCTTTGTTTTTTTTTTTTTTTTATATGTCGTAGTGAAAGTTTTTTTCTTCATACTAAAAGCTATCGAAAAATCGATGACCAAATACCGATTGCTAAATCGATCCACCCTAATATGTGCACAAATATATACGACCTTTTTAAAGAAATTAATTTTTGATAGTTTTGTTTTAAAAACAATATTTATACAAAATACTACGAGTATACTGTGTAAGTTCAGGCATTAGTGTAGTGCTGAAAATAGTATTCTGATTTATCACGTCATTTATAAAAGTTGCTATAGAACAACTTAATTACTACCTTTAAAAGGTCATATTAAAACGGTAAAATATTCATAAAATATACGAGAATGATAAAAGTTTTAAATTGAAGAATTCCTTATAAAGGTGGTTGTCCAAGTAAAATACAGGACATATTTTTTATTATGATAGAAGGAAACATCTGCATTTGCAAAAAGAAATTGTTCTACTTAAACGAAAACAACCAAATAAAGAGTTAACAAATTGAATATAAAAAATTAACGTATTTATTGTTAATTATACATATATGTATACTGGACAAAAATATATATATTTTATTAAGCATGTTCTGAGTAACACAAATCGCTTACATTTAGTATTTTCGATTTGATAACGCCATATAGCTAATGTATACAAATATATAATCAATCCTAATGTTAAACGGTACCAAGATCAGCAAAAATAAAAAAATGTGACTTACTTTACATTCATACAAAGTATAATTATAGTTTTATAATGAACAAAAACAACAATTATGGCTCCCCAGCCCAAAAAAGAAGAAAGAAGATATATGGCAGGCCTACAAAGTATAAAGGAAGTATGAAGGCAAGCAATAATTTATTTTAATATAAGTTTAGATTGAGAGGAACAAAAAGTAAAGAACACACTATCGACTAGTGCATAATTGCGAAAACAATTTAGTCTTAAAATATTTGTAGGAAGCATCAAATGTTTTTAAGTTTCTATGGAGAAGGTTCCATAAGGGGGATACTGTTACACAAAATGACGGTTCAGAAATAGAATTAGAATTGATTATGTATTTGCGTGGCAGAAGAATATGTAAATTTCTAATATTTCTAGAAAATTGAAGCTTTGACGTAGTTCAGGTGGTGATGAGCTTATCATAACCTTGTGAAAGAATATCAAATTCTTAAATCGTAACTAGTGTCTAAGAGAACAACCTAAGAGTTGCAAAACATAAGGGGATATAGGATCTCTAAGTCTTACATTGAAACAAAACGAACGATGGTGTTAAACAGTTTCTCTAACTTTGAAATGTGTAAAGAAATCGATTCACATGTGACTTCAATGCATTTTACAGTACCAAATCCAAAAATTTCTCTTATTTGTTGCCAATTTTTTTTTTTTCGTTTTATACAACAACCACATATATGTATGTATATGTACTTATGTAAAACACTTGTTGAATTTTTTTCGTAAAAAACTCCGAAACACCAGTAAAATGCGCATTCCTTAGAACAGCAAAAAATCAAGCGTTTTTGAAAGCGCTTCGCGGTTTCAGAACGCCTGTTTCTCGGAACATTGCTTATTATTTTTATTCTAATTTTTTATTAAATTAAATTGAAATGTTGTTTTAAGGTAGGTAGGCAGGCCGCTGGATTCTCCAAAAAGTATCTGGATTCTCCAGCTCACTTAGGTCCTGAAGATCGTTCCCTTTGTGATAATGCTATGCTGTTTAAAGCTTGAGGTCGTTTTTGTTTCTTATATTAAAAATGTTTCATTGAAAACAAAAAACTAAAAAATTTGTTTGAAGAATTCTTCCGAAGGAAGACGAAACTGTGGGAAAATAAATCATTAAAACATTTTTATACAAAAAAAAACTACCTCAAGCTTAAAACAACATTTCAATTTAAGGTGATACACATAAAGTTTTTGTTGAGAATTATAGATTTGAATTCCAGTTTTTAAAAAATTATTGTATACAAGAAGCCGAACATACATACACATGTACATATATATATATACGCATATTGTATTATTTTTTAAATTTTCTCGGTCACAGTATATAAATAATTGTTAAAACTGAGTATTTACATTGCTGTTCCTCCTTTTGGTTACGTATTCCTGTTTTCTTATATACAAGTAAGAATGCTTTTTTTTTTTTTTTTTTTCAAAAATATAGTGCGTGTTGCTCCTCTAAAAGAAAATCCAGTATTAAAATTATTATTTTTGCAATAAAAGAGCGTTGTTTTGTGGGCTTATTAAAAAAAAAAAAAAGTAAAACTGTAATCAATGTTTAAAATAACTAAGCTTTCATTTGTCGAATAGTTGTTCATAAATGCAAACAATGATGAAGCATTTAAAAGTCATGGTTAGTAACTTTTTAAAGATAGTTTTTTTTTGTTGAATTGGAATGCTTTCATGTGTAAATTGTTTATTTTATAATGTATATACAGGGTGGCGCAAAAATAACCTTCCGATGGTTTTTGGCTTAATTAAAAAAAAATGAAAAACTTTGATTCTTCTTGTGGATTATTTTTATTTGGTCTTTTACAGCCTGTTCGACGATATCGAATGAAAATGTATGCGAAAGAAAGCTAGTCACTCACATTCGAATCAATTTGAGTTTGTCTATGTCGCTATTGTTCGTTCGCATGAACTTATGTATTTTAATTGAATTTTGACACATCGTTCGTATAGAATAAAGTTAGAAAAAACCCAAATCAATTTTCTTTCGCCTAGGCTGCGAATGAACTTATCCTTTCGCCATCGGTGAACTGGCTGTTACAGGCAGTTTACCAATTTCGAATGAAAATGAATGCGAAAGAAAGCTAGTCACTCACATTCGAATCAATTTGGGTTTGTCTATCTCACTATTATTCGTTCGCATATTCTTACGTATTTTCATTGAGTTTTGACATATCGTTCGCATAAAAAAAAGTTAGATGAACCCAAATCAATTTTCTTTCGCTTAGATTGCGAACGCAAGCACGCTGTCGAGATTGGTAAACTGGCTGTTAATTTTTTTACATTAAGTCGAGAATATGATGTTATTTAAATGGCCGCCGCCACAGTTGATTGTCATTCGAGCCCTTTTTATAGCATTTTCCGTCACATTGGCCAAATCTTCCGGCGAGAGGTCTTCACATTTTTGACGAATATTGACTTTAAGACCTGCAAGAGTCTGAGGCTTGTTGACATAAACCCGCGACTTCAAAAAGCCCCACAAAAAAAGTCTGCAGCGGTCAAATCAGGCGATCGTTGCAAAACGGGAGATTAGGCGCCCAGGAAATGCATAAAGGTTGTGGCACGTGTAGTGTGTGCAGTAGCACCGTCCTGTTGGAACCATATGTTTTCCAATCCCAATTCATCAAGTTGCGGCAAAAAGAACTCGTTGATCATTGCTCTGTAGCGCTCACCATTCACAGTAACCGTTTGGCCCGTGACCATACAGTGACTTTGAGCGGATGTAATGGCTCTTCGTGGGTTACACGCGGATTTTCAGTGCACCAGAAGTGTAAATTTTGCTAATGTACGTACCCGCTAAGATGATTATTTTTGATGAAAAATTATCTTCCTCTTGGGGTCTAATAAATAGTCACCAATATTCCGCGCTCTGGAGCAGTGTAGCGTAACATTATTTATTAACGTGTATTTCGCTTGTGTTTACTACACAAATGTCAAAACAGAACTGACATAGGGCCAATCGCAAAATTTATAGCATTTTCTGATAGGAGGATTACTTTTGCGCCACCTTGTACATATGTACGTGCAGATCTTAATATTTATGTGTGTGCATACATTTGTATATCGTTCCTGAAGTACATAGCAGGCTTAAAACCTTAAGTACATAAATCAAACAAGAAAATGAAACGAAAATGGTCCTCAAGCCTGAAAAGAAAAATATTGTTTCTATAAAATTTATACCATGATTCGATATGTTGTTGCTGATAAATATTGACATATGTAGTTTTTGCAACGATTTAGGAAGCGTAAGTAAATTAGTTGAATAATTTTTTTAAGTGCTTTAAGGAGTTTCATTCTGCTATTAAAGCTTATCAACAGTTTTTGCGGAAAATTATTTTTTCTACTTTTAAAAATTACGTGAAATTGTCATATTTAGAACGTGTACGAAACATTAGCAAAGTACTATGGAGAAAAAAATTTGTCTGTTGTAGAAAAGTTTTTTTTTTTTTTTTTTTTTTTTTTTTTGACAACATAAAATTTTGACAAAAAGAAACTATGTATTTATATATGTGCTGTTCATAGAACACAGACGAGCACTCATCTAAAAAATTTTATACGGAAATGACTCAAAAAAAACTTTCATACAAATTTTCTAGACGAGTTGCTCGTCTATCCAAGAAATTCCGATGTAAAAAAGTATAATTAATTTTCTACTTTTTTTTTGCAGTTTTAGAAACAATTGTACTATTATGTATGTGCGATGCAAGTCTTTTTTCAATGTTTAAAAAATTCATAAACCAAGTAACAGATCTATTTATTTTTATAATCTTCTTTTCCTAAATTTAAGAATTTTGATAATTGTTCTCATCGCTGATCTTTTTAATGTGCTATTTATTATAAGCTAAGTCTAGAAGACATGTTGAATCATTAAATTTATGCTGAAAAATTTACTATTAGTGCCAACTGTTAATGATCAATTTATAACAAACATTGTACATACTTTAAGCGACTCTTTTTCATAACAGCTCCTACTTTAAATACCATTATAATGTTTTATCTTAATCTGTTAATAGAATATAGTCTATTTGTATAAAACTTAAGACCAACAAATCGTGTATATACGTCTGTTCATTTGATTATTACTGTTTTCAACAAATGTATGTTCACAGGACCCAAGTGAGCTGAACAACCTAGACTATTCCGGGGTATCCAGCGGCCTGCCTACCTAACCTATGTTCGCAATTTTACCATATTTTTATTTTTTAACAAAATTGCTACTTTTTTTTAGCTGATATGTTGTTTGTTGAAAAGTAAACACAAGCTTTTCAGCATACGGTAGATTTGTTAGCATATAAATTGAAATTTTATATATTATGTATGAACAGTTTTGTCTGAATTGCAATGGTTGCAAATAAATTTGTTTATTTACATCTTATTACACCCAGACCAACTCTGTTGGAGGACCTGGGACAAGCTTTTGGTTCTGCTAGTGTTAATAAGCAACAACTTCCGTCTGATATTCATAAGCTTGTTGAAAGGGAAAAATATATCCAAATGATGATTTTAATAATAGATACCAGTTAGATCCTAAGTTATTACCGTTGAAGTACTAGTTTAAACGAAAAACTGAAAGTTTTATCACATGGACATAATTTTTTCCAATGGTCAATACGCATGTACCTACAAGTAACAACAGGAAATGGTAAATATTTGATTTTTTTCAAATAAATGATCCATATTCAAAATATCCTACAGCTTATATTAATGATTTGAGTTTCGACAACTTAAGACGCCCGCAGACGATATGTTTTTATGTCTGCTTTTTAATATGTAATTCTTCATGTATTTTTTCGTGTCTTTAAAAATTTTTTGTTTTTACAAATGGTTTTTAAAATTTGCTCACAAACGTACATGTGCATTTACGTCTGACATTGTCTATTCCAAGGCAGCTTTATGCAGGTAGTGGCAGAATTACAATAAATACAACATCAACATGTATTTTGTTGGTGTTGTATTTATTGTAATTCTGCCACTACCTATTTTTTTTTAACTTGGACCAGTGCTCAGGGGATGACCCATACATATGCGGTGTATTGTACCAGAACTAGGAAAATAGGTTGTGAGGAGGAGGAAAGAGAGAGTAGTATTTGTGAACATTTGACTTGAACCTTTCAACGTTAAAACAGACAGGAAACACGTCAGCAGGTAACTTATTTCACAGGCGGAGCGTACGGCTGGAAAACGAATTCTCTCTGTAATGCGTAGTACGATTCCCTCGGCAATCGACCACAAATAGATGAGCTCTGAACGATGCACGCGTGCTACTTAAAAATGTGCGAGTTTCAGGAACAAGGTCCCTAATCTCGTCAGAGCAAAACCCATTGTAGTAACGATAGAACAAAGTAACGCACCCCACACTGCGTCGATGCTCCAGTGAATCAATAGAGTTGGATACCCTACTGTCACCGATGAGCTTCTTCGCCCTCTCCTGCACACGGTCGAGTAACCCCAAAATTGATTTTGGGGCACCGGCCCAAACATGAGAGTTGTATTCCATTTTTGGTCGGATATAGGTGGTATAAATAGTAAGGAGATCAGATGAAGTGAAGTACATCTTACGCTGTTTTAGAAACCCTAGGCACTTGAATGCTCCATTAGAGACATGAAAAATGTGTTCAGTACAGCGAACGTCAGACTGTATCTTCATTCCAAGAACATCAAGAGCTTCCTATTCCTCAATATTTACACCATCCATGAGTACAGATAAACCAGCATCTGTGGTCGTTTGTTTGTGTGTTATTAACAACATTGGGTCTTACGAGCGTTAAAGGCAACCCTGTTTTCCTGGCCCGTTCGGAGATTAATAGAAGATCACTGTTTAGTGGATCGTTCATATTTTGCTTCTTGGCAACGACACTCTATTTGAAATTTTGTCAGACGACTTTGCTCATGTTTTTTACAGACGGAATGTTTTTGAGGTAACAGACGACATGTAGGCGTTTTACATTGTGAAAAATGACATGTACATTGTTGAAAACATATCGTGGGATATACTTTACCTGCTAAAGGTTAGTTTAATTCTAGTTTTTCCAATATTAATAGTTTGAATAGAGTTTACTGAAATAAATTTTCAAATGAAGCTAGCAGACAGCTTGCCCAACAATGCATCTATCTGCCTTTGTCTCTTTAATGTTCGAAAATATAAAAATTGCAGCTACCGTAGGTGCGCCTAAAGGCTATAATTTAAAGAAATGGTTTAGCCAACAGAAAAATGTCCATAATACAAGAAACGAACTATTTCCGCATAGAATGTGTAAAATATAGGACTTATGGCAATCTACATATGAATATATGTAATTGAGTATTTCAATAACAAATTGCGTGAGAGAATAGCAGTTTCTTAAAAAATGTATTTTATTATTTTTCATTTATACATACATATATGCATATTGAGAAAAAAGAATGAAACTTCTTCAATTATTGTGCATCGAAATTGCGACCGGTATATAAAAAATATGTAAACAATTAGAAGAATAAAATTAAAAAAAAAAAATTATTTTAACTTGTTTGACATTTTGAAACAAATGTTCAGTAAAAATACATACCATCATCCGAAATTCAATATATGATGTAGAAGTGAAAATTATACGCTAGTTCATATGTTGAAAAATCATATGCCAGTGATGAATTAAAAAAAAACTACATTTTTACAATATCGTGTGGACGATTGCAATATTTAATATGTTGATAGAGGTACTTGTTGTTCGTCTAGAAAACTTGTATGATAAATAATCAGTTTTCGTTTCAATACTAATTTTTTATACAAGTCACTCGCTTGTGTTCTGCAAACAGAACAAATGTATGCGATAATGCATGTATGTGATTATTGTATTTGATGGTTGTATTTGCGTTTGTAATTATTTTTAAACAAATGTGATTACATATAGTTGAAAATAGTATAATTTGTAATTGCGAGTATCTGTAATTGGAAACAAAAATGTTATTACACTTGTATTTGATATTAACACATTACACTCCTACGGTGTTGTACTTAAAATGCTCAAATTACAAGTAATTTTCAATTACACAATTATTAAAAAATAATTGCAATATTCCTAGTTGATACGTCCATATTTTTTAGCTTTCAATTTTATTTTTTCTTTTTCATTAATTTTCGCGATAACAATTATTCTCATAACAATTTGATCAGTAATTTTGCTTTAGAAGATCGTGTTTTACTTTAACCGGGTCAATAGCGAAATAGCAAACAACGAGCAATTAGAAGTATTCATAAACAAAGTAGTTCACTGAAATTTATTTAACAAATGAAAAAAACTAAAGTGAGACTTTGAAACAAACACACATATACATATGTACTTATAAAGAAAACAAAAAAAGAAAAACGTACAATAGCAAACAATTTAATCTCAATTTTAACAGTAAACACAATTTTAGAAATTTTAACACCGTACAAATAAACAATATTTAATAATTTCTAAATTACTGTTGAGGGAGTTTTGTTGCGAGCTTTAATAATTAATATATTGCTCTTCTGCCTGTTAAGAATTTCTATTTTATGCAAAAACAAAATTAAACATTTAATTCGAATAATTCGAATTTTCCCTATCAGTCAGCAACAGTTATGTATGTAGTTCAGTAACTTATTTTATGATGTCACTTTGTAATTAATTTGCAATAGAAATACGCAAGCAAAACAATTGATTTGACGTTAAATTGTTTTCTGATTGATGAATTTTAATTTTCTAATTTTAAAAAAATTTTCATTTAATTTATTTGTACAGCTCAATACTAGTCGCTAATTTTCATAAATAGGGATTCGAAATTTTGTTTAGCAGTATGGTTAATTTTTATTAGAAATTATAAAAGTTATTTTTATAAATAAATTGTTTTATTGTCATTCACTTTTGTCACTTCATACTCAATTCCAAGGCAGCTTTAAGGTAGTGGCAGAATTACAATAAATAGAACACCAAAAAACATCAACATATGTTTTGTTGGTAGAATTTATGAACAGTTATCAAAATTTTGTTTGAAAAAGCAAAGAAGTCTATGTGTTTATGACAAATTTACGCAAATGAAACGCAAGAGAGCTGTGCTTGTACCACTACCGTATTAATGCTACCTTGCTCAATTCTTCTCGCTACAATGATTTGAAAGCTTATTCAATGTCAACTAACTGCTTTTTTTTACTAATCAACATGAATAGTTTAATTGAACACATTTGGTGTCTACATATATCACAAAGAACAGTAATTTACATACCTGAAGTAAATACTAGCCTCTAATTCGAACTCGAAATTTTTTAAAGTTGTTACCATTAGATGTGTTCCACGTAAATAACGAAACAGTCCGAACTAGTCCAAAAGCGTTCCACGTAACAATTTTTGTGCAATTTTGAGAGAAAATGAGAGAGTAAATTTTTTCATTTCCTGTACAAATTAGCCCGAACTCTTTCTTTGGGTAATTTTGGACCAAGGCGAATTTATACAGGTGAATGCAAGCGGAAATGCGAATTCGGTACTATGTATTTTGTTATTGTAAAACATATCGTGAGTGTCAAAATCTAAATTCGCCTAAGATTGTTCAGCTGGGAAAGAATTTTATATAAACGTAATATATAAACTTTTATAATTGTTTGTAATTAAAATCACAGATTATATTAGCTTTTCACAGAAATTTTTTGAAGTTGCACTAAATCATGCAAAAAAATCTTCAGATTGAAGTGGCGCGAAAAAAGTTTTTGCTTAAAAATTAGTTAAAAGCAAAATGGAAGTTTGTCCAAACTAGAAATAACGTTTAGAAGTTGTAAACAGAAAATGCAATTGTTATTTGGCTTTTGATTTTATAAATCTGTACAATAAAAACCTATTAAAACTTTTACATTGCTTTTAATTTTACAGCTGTTGCCAATAATGGAAATCTTTCGTTTATATGATGATACGCGTTTTAAGCGTCCAAAATAGCTGAAATATACTTTAATCTAAAAAGTAAACAGCACTTGTATTGCGAGATGTACAATTGTGGTTTTTTTGCGTTCCAGTAGTTTTAAGTAAAAACTTCAAATTTAGAGAGTAATTTGCTTTTTGCTCTTATTAGTCCGAACTAGTCCGAGATCTCGTGGAACACACCTATTGTGTGGTACTGCATACTTGCGGTTAAACTTTATTATTGCAATTCTTTTGATTAAACTAA
Source organism: Thecocarcelia acutangulata (assembly GCA_914767995.1). Lineage (NCBI taxonomy): Eukaryota > Metazoa > Arthropoda > Insecta > Diptera > Tachinidae > Thecocarcelia > Thecocarcelia acutangulata. The sequence goes on along the minus strand of OU612094.1, from coordinate 127,549,130 downwards.
TAGTTAATGTTAACCTCAAGTTCCATTTTATTCTTAAAAGAGAGTAGAAAGCGGAGGTGTTCTTAACTTATTATTTAAGAAAATTATGCAATTGTAAATAAAAGAAATCTAAACAAAAGTTGAGTTTCTAATGTGCAATTACAAATTAATCCACCAATGGGGCTGACAAATCGTGCTTCAATAAGAAATTGAAATAATTGTTTTTAAACAATTGAGTTTTATTCTACATTAGCTTAGAGATGCGTAAACGAAAAAAGCTTGTTTTTGTTGTGTTTTATGTATCTAACTGATATTGAAGATGATAGACACGCATATACTTGATTAGAAAATTGTCGATTGCAGCATGAAGAGGTAAAAATATGAAGTAAAATTTATTGATTTATCTGCACCTCTTGCTAGGCAGTACCTGAAAAAAGTCTGGTAAAGATAAGTTAACTGAACTTGAGAGCCTGTGGAAAGTATAGTTGGAAGTTTTCAATGCAGGTCCTCCATAACCGCTCTGGCTAATTCTGCAATTGTTTTATATTGTTATTTTATTATTTTTTCTCTTTGCTGACGATATTAATTTACTGTTTAGTGGTGAAACCCAATTTCTCGACTGCCATGAGGCTACAATTAATTATACTCTATCCTTAGTATCGATCTGGGCGAACAACAACGAGCTGCACTTCAACCCTTCTAAAACAAGAGCTATTTCTTTTGGACCAGGAACCCATGTTGATATTGATATTATTTTTGATCAAGTACAAGTACCCTTCGTTGATACTCTGAACTGCTTAGGTTTAATACTTGATAATAGATTATCGTTTGAAGGCCATATTGCTAGCATTGCCGCAAAGATCAATAGTAAACTAAGGTCTCTATATTGTTTTAATTGTTATTTACCCAAGAAAATAAAATAACGTATTGCACACTCCCTCGCCAAGTGAGACTTATAATTAATCGAATAATAAGATACATCTTTAACTTAAGGATTGTTGATCACGTCTCGGACTATGTTAAGGAATTTCTTGGATGTTCCGTTCAGAACTTTCTAAATGTTAGAATTTTATGTTATTTATACCAAGTGCTAAAATTTAACTCAAACCCATACCTGATACCTTCGTTTCGTTTTTCTAAATCAATTCGCAATCCACAACTGATTTTGCCTAAAATAAACAATTCTATTTTTGAGAAGTCGTTCGTTGTAAGGTCTTGTAGACTTTACAATGATCTCCCCATTGCGCTAAGAAACTTTGAATTTTCTATGGCTCGATTTAAGCGTTTGCTGCTTTTAATGATCTCTGTTAGTGATATGTAATATCATCATCCAAATATCTATGTATCATTTCTTGTCGTTTCAATTTAAGAGATATGTGCACTATTTAATGCATTTTCCATTACATACATATTATCTTAAGATGTCTAATACTATTTCATTCCATTATATTATTAAACATCATATAGTATTATAGGTTCATTATGTGTAAACCCTATTTTTAATCATATATGGCCCTATAGGCTCGATTGATGATAATAATAAATAAATAAAAATAAATAAAAATATTGCTGGAGCCAAGTGCAGTTCTGGATAAAAATCCAACGTCTTTAAATAACGGAATAAATTTATTACATTTTGTTTTGTAGCACGATTCGTCAGCTACCTTGTATCTTAAGACTGTTATTTACTCGCTGACTGCCAGTCCCGGTTACCATATTTGACGATTTATCGCAATTTTGACGATTTTGAGTGATGAAAATATCATATTGATGATTTGACGATTTTTGTAGATCACAATTTTACTTCCATATATTTCATGCAACTTTAGTTTATATACGGAATGAAGTAATATATGTACATACATGGTCCGATAAAAAAAATAACGGTTATTTTCAAATTTCGAAAGCTATGAATGTTCGATTATAGCATTTGTTTTTTCTGTTGCGGTCAAAAACTCTCGCACATGCATCGATGTGTGAGCTGATGCGTTATCATAGTGGCAAAGCCGTGATTGTTTTTTTTCACAAGTCTATGCGTTTCTGACGAATTTCTTCGTGTAAACGGCGCATAACTTCAACGTAGTATTCCTTATTGACCGTACGACCTTGACCTTGACTGTACGGCAAGAATTCATGATGCACCACGCCACTGCAGTCGAAGAAAACAGTGAGCAAAACTTTCACATTTGCCCGAACTTGTCGCACTTTTTTCGATGTTGGCTCTTCTGGGCGGTTTCATTGGGATGATTGGGCTTTGGTTTCAATGTCATAGCCACACACCCATGATTCGTTACCAGTTATGACCTTTTTGAGGAAGTCTGGATCGTCGTTGACAATGTTCAACAGCTCCCGAGCGATGTTCATGCGAAGTTTTTTTTTGCTAAAAATTTAATAGTTTAGTAAAAAATCGAAGAGCACACCAAAACACGACTAACCTTTTTACCTGGCAAAAACAAACTGACAATCCGAAATGGACAACATATATAAAAAATGCAAAAATCAAACATACTTAACGCACAAAATTTGAAAATAACGGTTGTTTTTTTTATCAGACCATGTATACACATTTCAATTATTTTTATTTATTTTTATTAGATCAATCATAGATCGAACCTTATCCAAACCGTACTGGATTATTGTTATTATGTCATTAAAATATTATTATTTTCTAATTAAATCTTATTAAAGTAAAATATTTAGTCTAGTAACGCTGATAGCCAATAAAGTAAATTATATATATATATATATATATATATATATATATATATATATATATATATATATATATATATATATATATATATATATATATATATATATATATATATATATATATATATATATATATATATATATATATATATATATATATATATATATATATATATATATATATATATATAATGGGTGATTTTATAAGAACTACCAGAAATTAAAAAAAAAACACATCAAATTCAGAAAAATTCATGAAATATTTATTTGGATCGATAGTTGAGTCGATATAATTTAATGTTTGAAGATTATTTCATGCAAATATTGGCCGCGGCTGCGCCTCAAATGGTCTATCCGCTTAGTCCAATTTTGGCATACTCTTTCCAACATTTCGGCCGGTATCTCACGAATAATGTTGGCAATGTTGGCATCCAGTGCGTCAATGGAAGCGGGCTTGTCGCTATAGACATTAGCCTTAACATAGCCCCACAAAAATATTAAATCGCACGATCTGGGCGGCCAATTGACTGGTCCCAAGCGTGAAATAAACTGTTCACCGAACTCGCCTCTCAATTGGTCCATTGTTTCGCGTGCTGTGTGGCATGTGGCACCGTCTTGTTGAAACCACATGTCATGCAAGTCAAGCTCTTCCATTTTGGGCAAAAAAAAGTTTGTTATCATCCCACGGTAGCGCTCACCATTCACAGTAACGATGTGATTCGCATCATCTTTGAAGAAATACGGCCCAATGATGACGCCAGCCCATAATCTGCACCAAACGGTTGTTTTTTGTGGATGCATTGGTAGCTCTTGCAATGCTTCTGGCTGCTCTTCACTCCAAATACGGCAGTTTTGCTTGTTCACGTATCCATTCAACCAGAAATGAGCCTAGTCGCTGAACATAATTCTTCGATAAAAAAGTGGATCTTCATCTAACTTTTCAAGAGCCCATTCACCAAAAATTTGGCGTTGTGGTGGTAGGTCGTTTGGCTTCAATTCATGCACCAGCTGTATCTTATAAGGCTTCACACCCAAATCCTTCCGCAAAATTTTCCACGTAGTGGAGTAACAGAGGCCCAATTGCTGCGAACGGCGCCGAATCGATAATTCACGGTCATCACCAACACTGGCCGATACGGCTGCGATATTTTCTTCAGTTCGCACTCTACGTAAGCGTGTTGGTGGTTTAATGTCCAACAATGTAAATTTGGTGCGAAATTTTTTTACAATAGCCCGAATAGAAGCCTCAGTAGGTCGATTAAACTGACCATAAAATGGAAGAAGCGCGCAATAAACTTTCTTAACAGCGCACGCATTTTGGTAATAAAATTCAATAATTTGCAAGCGTTGTTCGTTTGTAAGACGATTCATGATTAAATTATAGACCAAACTGAAGATGTTTGACAGTGACACAAGATACAAAATGTGCGTGAGCTGTCAAAACTAGTGTTGCCAAAAAGATAATAGCAAAAAAATCACTCGTTATATATATATATATATATTTTTTTTTTTATCTTGGATCAGTACTCAGGGTTTTTGAATTCCAGCAGTTTTTGGGTAAAATTAACAAATTTAAGGGGTAATTTGCTTTTTATTCTCACTGGTCCGAACTTGACCGAGACCACACCTTTCATAAATTCTATTCCATAAATTCTATTTCATAAATTCTTAAAAAGTATTAACTTTTGTGGTATGTGCAACGCAACTTCTGAATAATGTCAAAATTTTCCTCAATAACTTCCCAAAGAAACTCTATTTTATACGTGTTTTTATATTCTAATGAAAAGATTTATTTATTCCTAAATTTCAATGAATTAAAACCAGAAAAATAAAATGGATGTGTTCAGCTAATTTATGTTAATACAATTTAAAGCACTAACGTGAAATAACAAAAATGGACTTAACATAGTTTCGGCATGAACATAAGAAATTTATTTTTGGTTTTTTGTACAGTTGTACATCGGGTTTTAGTTCAAGTTTTTCCTTTCATAAGAAGAATTTTTTACAATAATTCATAAAAAAACTGTAAAAAATAAAATAAAAAGACAAGCACTGAATTTATGACTCGCTTTGATTTGAAATTGTGATATTTTGTCTTTCTTTTTTTTAATTATATTGAGAGCCTTCCGTCTATTGTAAAGTAATAAAAATTCAGATACGCGTTTTTTTATATTAAGCCATCGATATACATATATACAGTTAGTGTCATTAATATTCGGTTTTATTCATGCCTTATATTCGAGTACATCCTTTTAAGATATTTTTGCTAATTTTTGAATAATTTTTGTGTTAAATTAGAATTTTTTTTAGTAATTTTACATTTCATATTTTTGTTTATAAAAAAATAATAAGAATTTTATTAAAAAAAACTTAAATCAATTCAGATAAACAACACATAACGCGTCAATAATATTTGGTTTTCATTAAAAAATATCACATAAAGTAGTCTAAAAAACTTTTTTGCTTAAACTTAATATTTTGTTGGATAGACTTAATATTTTGTTAATAACTTCGCTTAGACGATTTGGCATGTCTTTTTACTATACTAGCTGTATAAGATACCGGAATTTTGTCCCACTCTTCCTTCAATTTTAGCTCAGATATAAAGGTTATTGAGGTATATAAATATATATATATATATATATATATATATATATATATATATATATATATATATATATATATATATATATATATATATATATATATATATATATATATATATATATATATATATATATATATATATATATATATATATATATATATATATATATATATATATATATATATATATATATATATATATATATATATATATATATATATATATCGTCCCACAGATTCTCTATTGGGTTCATCTCCGGGGATAAAGCAGGTGGATGGAGAATCTTATGACAGTATTATTTAAATAAGATTCTTTGTTCATAATTCCGTCTATTGTGCCCACACAACACCAAACCATAACATGCCCATTTCCATGCTTCATTGTTGGTCTTAAATTTTGGGGTTGTAGCTCCTCGTTTGGTCTTCGCCACACCATTACACATCCATCCGATCCAAAGACGTTGTATTTGCTCTCGTCCGCAAATTTAACTTCCTCCTTTCGGCTTACGAAGGTACTCCCTCACAAAACACAAACGAGCTTTTCTATTCCGTCAATTAACCAAGGGCCTTACGACGTGCCACTCGACCAAAGAAGTATTTTTTCCTTTACGCCCCATTATTTTAATTTTACCGCCAAACAGAAATTTTTTTAGTTTATATAGAAAATATTACCAGCTTTACTTTTTATTGCTGTAAAATTGCCTTCTTTTCTTGTATTTTGCAATTATTTTATGAAAAACCGAATATTAGTGATGCGCAATAAACAGGGTTAACGCACTATATCTAGCTATCTCGGTTGCAAGGTTACCACTTACCCTTACATTTACACTATTTCAAATATACACTGTCAAAAACGTTGACAGCGTTATTGTTTTTTGGAGCAACATTCCATTAGCCATTACCAGATCTTGTTGATCAATAAAGCCTAAAACCGAATATTAATAACACTAACTGTATTTATTATTTTTTAAAATTATTTTAAATAATGTAAAAAATCTGGCAGCAGAGTTTTAAACTAATAAAAAAAAAAAACAAAAGCCCCTTGTAAATTTATAATTTTTTTAATCGATTTCCGTTTGAACCAAATTTAACTTGATTTCCGTTGTTTTTTATACACGCTGCTATCTATAATTGTTAACCTAAAAATAAAATAAATAATAGATAACTCATCTCAATGTGAAAGAAATTATCTGAGAGTAAAATTTAAAATTGTTTCATTTGTCCGTAAAAAAAAATTGTTTTAAATAATGGAATGTGTTGCTACTTTAGTTTAGAAAATTTGTACAATTGTTTTCTATACTCGTAGTATTATGTTATAATAAAGTCCGTCTTGAATTGCGAAAATAAAATATAAAAAAAACTAATATATTCAACAAAATTAAGACTGTCATCGCATAAATTACTAATCTTTCTCCAAATACGGGTTTCTACACTTATTTATTTTGTTTTACCTTTACCAGACTATTTTATTTCTATGTATACACACATGCACGAGTATGTTTGTATGCATTTTTTTTTTTATTTTAATGTAGTTTTTGTTTTTTATACACTTTATCATTGTGTGTGCGAGAATTAAGAACTTTATATATACTCGTATATATATTGAATAAACAATTTCCATCTGAATATTCGATTCAGAGAGATGTGAAATGCCTTTTGCCAGTGTTGCTTAGGTCTACTCGTATATTTCAATGCTGTTATTGTTGAGTCTAATAAAAATTGGCGCGAAACTTGTGCCTAAGTGCAAGTAAAATTCTAATCATAAAACGCTTCAGAGCAAGAGCAGAAGTAACCAAATTTTACTGAATCTATTAGAAGTCCGTGTGGGCAAAGTCGACGGCGTGTGCTTTTTAATTTAAACAGCATATATATTCTGTTTGTTGTAATTGTCATATACTCGTATATACACATGCACATCTACGTAGATTATCATGTAGATTAGAATAGATTGTTTAGATCTCAAATTCATTCAGTTCAGCAGAGCTTCACAAACATCTACAATTAATTTAAGACAGGAAGAAACTGCTTATGATATTCGCACTTAGTCGCAAAACACAACTTTATTTAAATTAAAAATAATGTGTTCTTTTTACTTAAAGAGGATTCTATTAATTTTCAAGTAGAAGAAATTAATTCCAATTTAATTGATGTGTTCAAGTGCAGAATTTGTTTTTATTTTTTCAATAGAAATATGTTTTTGTTAAAAACTTCAAAGTAGGTTCCACAATTTTTAAAAATAAAATTATGCGTTTTCTCAGAATAAAATTGAAGAGATACAAACACTTCATCTTATTCTTTATTGTTAAATAAAGTATGTTTGCTTAAACGATTGAAAAACAATTGCGGTTAAGATTAACTATTGAAACTTATGTATTCAGTATGTAAATCTTTTTTTTAAATGGCATCTGTACACCGCTGAATCTCATTGATATCTGTAACGTAACTATGATTTTACAAGGTGTACATTAAAAGGGTTCGAAAATAAAATTTGTAAACAGTTCCAAAAATATGTCTGCATATATAAGTGTTAATGATAAATAGTTGAACTTTTCTTATTAAATATTGCTAATATTACATTATGTAATTTTTCTGGTTTTCGCCAAAATGGATTTTTTATTTTTATGAGCTGCTGAGTACTTTTTCGTCTATGTTTGCCGCGTATTGATTACATATGAAATTTTCTATAATCCCAGTTGTTTGTACTGCATTCGCCGTCACTGCACAACTAGTTGTCTTTATTTATTTATCAACGTACATATGTATGAATGCGGATTAATATTGAAGCTACCAAAGTAGTAAAAAAACGGGTTTTTTTCAAAAACCATTATTTCCCAACATAGTCTTCTTTTAGCTTAATACACTTAGTAAGACGAGATTCTAACATTTTTATACCATCTGAATAATACGATTTTGGAAACCCCTCAAAATCGGTAATCGCGTCTACGTCTGAGATGAATCTTTTTTCTGCGGGCCATTTTTTCAAGTTTGGAAACAGGAAAAACTCACTAGGAGCACAATCTGAACTATAAGCAATTGAAAGTGTATTTCACGTAATTTTACCATCGTATCTAATGCTATGTGAATCGGTGCGTTGGCTTGAAAAAAGAACACTTTTTTCTTCTTCAAATGTGGCCGTTATTTTTTTTTTTTTTATTGCTTCAATCAATTGATCCAATAACCCACGATAATACTTTCCTGTGATGTTGGATCCTTTTTCAAGATAATCGATAAGCAATATTCCGCGTACATCCCAAAATACAGTGGCGGTAACCTTGCCAGCCGATTTCACTGTCTTCGCCATCTTCGGAGCACTTCCTCTAAATTCCATCCATTGTATAACCACTAAAATCACCAGCAATCACAGAGGTTACTAATTGCGCAAGAGGTCTTAATGCTTATAGCTTCCACATGCGATCTGAAACTCATTTTACACTTGTACCAAACTGTCATTATAGTGCTTTCCATAACTTTAACAGAGGCTATTTTTGCGTGTATAACATATACGAGGGCAGATAGATATTGAAGCTACCTAAATAGGAAAAAACATTTCTTGTTCAAAAACCATTTATTTCTTAGCATGGCCTACTTTTAGCTCAATACACTTAGTAAGTCGATATTCCAATTTTTTTATACCATCTGAATAATACGAGTTTGGCAACCCCTCAAAATACGGCTTAGTTTCGGTAATCACTTCTTCGTTTGAGATGAATCTTTTTCTTGCGTGCCATTTTTTCAAGTTTGGAAACAGGAAAAATGTGGATGATGAACCAATTTCCTGTTTAACTTCACATACAAAAGCTTTGTGTCGTCAAGTTTAAGTTTTTTTGCTTTCAAGTTTCCATATTTTTTGAAATTTTTTTTTTTTAGCTTGACGGTATCGTCAAGTCTGCACTCTTTTCCAACCTCTTCTCCACGTTATCCAACAGACTCAAAACTTCACGAGTAAAATTTGATGTGTGTAAACAGCCACTTACGAGGGCGGAAGCATAAACATATTTTTCTTGAAATTACGATCTGTCAAACTTCAGTTTTTAAAATTTCACCCAAATTCATTGGTTATTTTATTTGTTGCAGCCGTTTGAAGTAAGCGGCTTTTGTGTTTCTTGAAAAATGGAAAGAAGTGAATTTTGTGCAGTGCAGATTAAGCACTATTATTCGAAAGGGGAAACGATGAAAGAGACAACAGAAAAGCTCAATAGACATTACGGTGGGTCTACTCTGTAGATTACGTGGTAAAATATTGGATCGCTGAATTTAAACGCGGCCGAACAAGCACTGCAACAATACCATCAACAGAAAGTCCAAGAGGTGATTACTGAAGAAAATATCAAGAAAATCAACGATATCGTTATCGTAAAAATATCATATGAACGTGTGTTCAACATTTTGCATGAACATTTACATATGAAAAAGCTGTGTGAATATGAAAAAGTGTTATCCTTCTGATTTTTGGCGTTGATTAATAACTATTGATGAAATGTGGGTCCAACACTGCCAACCTAAAACCAAAAATCAATCGAAAGGAACAATATGATAAAAGCTTTCCTAAGATCCTCAACTTTATAAAATTTAGTTCGAAACCTGAAATTGCGATCAAACATGAGAGCGAATTCTTATTTGAGTTTGAATATTTTGTAAATCAGAATTTTTTATATATCTTTTTTATAAAAACCAATGTCTGAGGACCGTGAGCTGCAAAAACTTTTGCATTTTTAACTTGAATTAACTTTTTTAGCTATTACTTTAATTTATGTGTTAAAATACATGTATGTTAAAAATATAAAAAGTTATAAGAAAGTCTATCTGGCAGAGTAATGCGGAAGTTGAACAAAAATTCAACGGTGCGACTTAAAACAAAAATTTGAAATACTCGTACATTATAAATTAGAAATACATTATGCATCAAATCTGGTTTGAAAAGACTAAATAAATTTCAAAGCCTTCAAGGCTAAAGAAAATAGATCTCGTAATAATAATTTATAAAAATATTTAAGAAATGCAGACGTCTTTCTTGTTTTAGAAAGAAAAAGAATCGTGCATTTGCACGATTCTTTTTCTAAAATTAATTTTAACAAAATTTTATATGAAACCTTTGAATTATAGTTCATATGAAATTCAATATAATTTTCATAAATAAGGCGAATTGGACGCATTTCTACAATGTGAAACTGGAATTACAATAAGTATCACAATACAAAAACAACATGACACTTTAAATATAACTATGCAAGTATGTGAGTAAACCGGAAACAACTTTTGACACGCGATGCTCTAAAAGATAAAAACAAGGCGAATTTATTATTAGGTGGATGCATCGGCGATTAAGGCGAATTCGGTCCATTCGTAGGCACTTCGTCTGTCAAGTTTTGTTTACCTTTTTCGGCGCCACTTAAATTTTTTTATTCTATACAAAGAAATACTGAGTGAAGTGATACAAAGTTGTGAAAAATATTAAAAATGAGAACTTGTTCCGTTTGTAAAAATAAATTTCAAAAGGGAAATTTAACAAAACAAAAATTAATATCCAAAATGCTTTTAGAATCATGGTTTTTATCGTTTATTTTGGCCAATAGAAGAAACAAATTTGTATATTGGTTCACGCTAGATTTTATGCTTGAAGTACAGAATGAACAACACAAAAAGTTTTTTGAACGAGGCTTCCGCCGCAATCTTTTGTTGCCCAGTGTAAGAAAATTTTAACAGCCAGAATTTTTGCATTCTCCGATGTCCAGCATTTTGTTGCCAGAAGTGCCAAAGGCAGAAATTTCATTAATATGCATGTAAGAATAACAAATATTTAAAGCTTACAAACTTCAACAATTCTGCCTCCAGTGGCAATAGCAGCTACTAGCAACAAATGATTTGCCTGATCATTAAAATTCCACTGCGAAATGGTTAAAGTGGCACCAGCTAGCGCCATTTCAATGAATTTTTTTTGTTCATAAGCGCGCTATATTTTGTAATCTGTAATTGGGATTAAGTTTATCTTGGTTCAAGGTACAGGTGAATATAGTCAAATTTTATTTTATTGTTGAATGAACTGTAAAGAAGTAATTATTATATATATTTTTTTGCATATTAAATTCATTTGATGCAATACTTACTGCTTTTTTCACCAAATAAACTTTGAACCTCTTCTGCAGACCTCCACGAAGATTGAAAAAAATACTAAAACTGCACATGTTCGTTATCAACTACTTTTGACAGCTGAAGTGTAAATTCGCCTTTTATACAAACAAAATACCTGGTGGTTTTTTGTTGCTGTTGTTGTATTGTTGTAACGAAGCGGCTACCTTGTTTTTTGTATCATGGTAATAAAACAGAACATCTGCTTTTTCAGCGAAAATGAATTCGTCTTGGATATAAACAAACATGCATTGCTTGCCATTTGAATAAGGAATCATTTTTTTAATTTAATTAAGTATATCTCCTAAACTAAAGTTCAGAAAAAAATAATTTTTTGAAGAACCAAATTTCAAGGTGTTGATTTTAGTTTCCTGAAGAAATAAAAAAATATATTAATATTTTGTTATACTAAAATTATGCATTTATTTACAGACATGTATTTCTGTGGTGCTATCCCCTGAGTACTGGTCCAAAACAAAAAATATTAAAATAAAAAAATAATAAATAGTTTTTTTAATAAAAGAATATTAGTGTGCTTAAGTCGAAAAATGCGACTAAACTGCTTTGATTAATTGAATAAATCTGTACTAATATTATAAAGAGAAAGAGTTTATAACGAGTGATTTTTTTGCTATTATCTTTTTGGCAACACTAGTTTTGACAGCTCACGCACGTTTTGTATCTTGTGTCACTGTCAAACATCTTCAGTTTGGTCTATAATTTAATCATGAATCGTCTTACAAACGAACAACGCTTGCAAATTATTGAATTTTATTACCAAAATGCGTGCTCTGTTAAGAAAGTTCATCGCGCGCTTCTTCCATTTTATGGTCAGTTTAATCGACCTACTGAGGCTTCTATTCGGGCTATTGTAAAAAAATTTCGCACCAAATTTACATTGTTGGACATTAAACCACCAACACGCTTACGTAGAGTGCGAACTGAAGAAAATATCGCAGCCGTATCTGCCAGTGTTGGTGATGACCGTGAATTATCGATTCGGCGCCGTTCGCAGCAATTGGGCCTCTGTTACTCCACTACGTGGAAAATTTTGCGGAAGGATTTGGGTGTGAAGCCTTATAAGATACAGCTGGTGCAAGAATTGAAGCCAAACGACCTACCACAACGCCAAATTTTTGGTGAATGGGCTCTTGAAAAGTTAGATGAAGATCCACTTTTTTATCGACGAATTTTGTTCAGCGACGAGGCTCATTTCTGGTTGAATGGATACGTGAACAAGCAAAACTGCCGTATTTGGAGTGAAGAGCAGCCAGAAGCATTGCAAGAGCTACCAATGCATCCACAAAAAACAACCGTTTGGTGCGGATTATGGGCTGGCGGCATCATTGGGCCGTATTTCTTCAAAGATGATGCGCTACCGTGCGATGATAACAAACTTTTTTTGCCCAAAATGGAAGAGCTTGACTTGTATGACATGTGGTTTCAACAAGACGGTGCCACATGCCACACAGCACGCGAAACAATGGACCAATTGAGAGGCGAGTTCGGTGAACAGTTTATTTCACGCTTGGGACCAGTCAATTGGCCGCCTAGATCGTGCGATTTAACGCCTCTAGACTATTTTTTGTGGGGCTATGTTAAGGCTAATGTCTATAGCGACAAGCCCGCTTTGATTGACGCACTGGAAGCCAACATTGCCAACATTATTCGTGAGATACCGGCCGAAATGTTGGAAAGAGTATGCCAAAAATTGGACTAAGCGGATGGACCATTTGAGGCGCAGCCGCGGCCAACATTTGCATGAAATAATCTTCAAACATTAAATTATATCGATCCAACTATCGATCCAAATAAATATTTCATGCAAAATATAATTTGCACTGTGTTTGATCTAATTGCTATTACACGAGTTTCATGGCTTGGTGTGCGATTCTGTAACTTTTAATGAACTGATAATCGACATATTTTATCCCTTGCAGTAACGATTGTATGCTCCTGCAATATAATTTTAACGACGGTAAGGAGCTGTATTGTTGATTTCGGTCGATGGCGAATATAATTAAATATTGTTGCTGAATACCAAATTTGATTATCCTTATCGCAATATCGAATATCGTTATACTCGCAATTATTGTAAATATGCCATTGTCTTAATAAAAGTACCTGTATCGTACTAGAGGGCAAGTTTGACACAAAAACGAGTTCTAGCTGTTGAACGAATTTGATAGCATGCCATCAGCCGGTGCTACTAGACCCAGTTTGATCGTCTAATAGCTGCTTAAAAGGCTGTTTCATTATCGTTTATTAATGTAAAAATATTACGCTTTTTGCTAAAACAACGCACTTTTTTCTTTAATTTGGTGCGTTTTAAAATTTCAAAGTTGATTATATAGGAAAAAAAAAACTAGAGAGAATAAATGAATAAATTTAAACTATTTTACAACCTTCTTTTTGAATTCGTTTTACAGTGTCAAGCAAACAAATACTCGTACAATATGATAGTTGTAATTGTAATACTACAATCTATTCTATATTAAAAATCGACAAAAATATATATTCTTCTACATTCTATAAATAAAAATATCCGAATATTATTATCGATATCAATTCTGATTATCGATAGCAATTAATACAATAAATAATTTACTTTCGTCCGTATCAATTTTCATTCGAAGTCAATGAACATTGAAGAAAAATGGTGTAGTCCCACAGAATTTAGGGAGTGGACTGTATGATTTGTTAGGAGTAGGCCACCACTTTTCTCGCTACTATACCTTAGTATTAGAGTATGGTTGATGCTTGTGCGCCTGTGTGAGGATGAGTGTGTGTGCTTATGTAAATGAGAACAAATGTAGATTTTTCAATTAATAAGTTTTATTTATTACAATAAATCTTCAATTATTGTTTTAAATAATATAATTTCCTGTTTTATATTTAAGATCTATAATAAAAATTCAGTTTTAAGGCAAGTTGAATAAATTTAAGCAACTGCTTCGGAGGTTGAAAAGTAAGTGACTTAAAAATGTTAGTTTCAAAAAGATTAAAGCTGCATGTTGTATATTGGAATGTTCGAAACATCAATTCTCCACGTAACATTTCCAATAGAATAATTCACAATAGAATATTTTGTTAAGACAAATATGTGTTTAGCAAAACTAATGAAAGATAATAAATTGACAATGATAATGAAATATAAATGGACATAAGTTAAATTCGTTGTTTCAATAAGTAACAGATTTATAAATGTTGAAAATTATTGTATATAATTTTCAGTATAAAATCTTCGATCTTATACAAACATCTTAAAAATACTTCTACAGCCTGTTCGGCGATATTGAGTGAAAATGTATGCGAAAGAAAACTAACATCCGAATCAATATGGTTTTGTCTATGTCACTATTATTCGTTCGCATGTACTTATCTATTTTAATTGAATTTTGACACACCATGCTCATAAAATAAAGTTAGAAAAACCCCAAATCAAATTTCTTTCGCCTAGAATGCGAATGAACTTATCCTTTCGACATCGACGAACTGGCTGCTAGTGTTAAGTATGAAATTATTCATAAAATGAGGAAATATTTAAATTCAAAGTTGATTCATGTTGGTGTTTTGGGGGGTTTTTGCTGTGTACTCGTATATAAGTTCTATAAAAAATGAAACAGGTGTTGCTAGTTTCAGTCTTAATTATTTATAGAATATATAAGCAGTAATTTTAGTTGATGTTTGGATACAAAAATATACACAAAAAAACAAAAGGTCGGTGCTTTTAAATGAAACAGTTTGTAAAAATTAATTAACCAACTGTAAATATTTATGTGAGAAAAAAAAACTTGAAAAATTGTTTTTCTTATTTGGAAAATTCAATAAATAAAGTTTTAATTTCTATTTAAAATTTTAAGGGCCATTTTCACAATCTAAAACTAAGTTGCAATTAAAAAATTATCAACTAATTGTGGGTTTGCTTAACAGGCACTATTTAACCAACAGTTAGTAATTTGGATTGCACCATCTTTCGGTTACTTAACAGACAAAAATTTAAAAAGTATGGCAATGCTACTTGTATTTGTTTACGAAAAATAGTGTAATGACAAACACGTCGTTAAAATTTCAAAAATATTTTTCAAAAACTTTTATAAAAAATAATAAATTTTATAGTTATGTGCAGTAAGTTATATGCAAGAATACAGTCAAATTATATGTATTCATGTACGTAGTAAAAACATATTTATATGTATTCTATTTCAGAAACAATGGAAGAAGATATTTTTTGGCAGTCGCAGAGCGGTGATTCACTTATGGAATCTTTCAAGAAAAAAAAAACGACCAAGGTAAGTACTAAAGAATTACAATTTTGTGGCATTGAATATTGGAAAAGTGCAGATACAATACTATGTGTGTATACAATTAAACCAGACTAATGTTCATTTTCCCAAATATTTTATATCCTTATCTTTATATTTATGTTCATGGATCAGCAAATTTTACATCCCAAGAGGAAGATGTTCTTATTTCCCTAGTACAAAAATTTTCTCAGAAGGTGGAGAACAAAAAAACAAATGCTGTCAGTTGGCAGGAAAAAAAGGGGACTTGGGAAAAAATTGCAGCGGATTTCAGTTCACAATGTCATTCGATAAGATCAGCTAAAAAAAAATATAAATAAAAAAATATATATAGACAAAAATAAATATAAATAAATAAAAATATAATGTTGATTTCTATTTATTTCCATATTTTTATTATTTGTTTGTTTTTTATTTATTTGAGGTCTGATTAACTTCTTAACCGGCGAATTTTGGTCCGTTAAATTTAACAGCAACTTTTCTGTTAAATAGTGCCATTTAAGACTTAATTATACATTTTGAAATACATTTTTCTCTACCTAGCGGTTAAAGTCTCAATTAAAATATAATTAGACTTGGTGTAAATGGCCGTAAGAATTTTAAACAGCAATTTTAGAATTTTAAAAACGATTTCTGAGAGCTTTTAGCATATATCGGGCCATATATTTTAAAAGCCGATGTTGAATTTGAACCACACCTAAACGTCAAGTTTTTTCTGCATTTCATTCGACATTTCTCAATTTCACTCTAACTTAATTTGAACCATGTAAAGATTTTTATGAAAATGGGCGCTAAAATATCTTCGTGACGTTTTCGGTCAATTTAATCGTCCAAATGTGCGTACAATCGGATAAATCGTGAAAGAAATTTAGCAAAACGGGTCTGCAGGAGCTGTGAAAACACAAGTGCATTTTCGTACAGCTCGTTCTGGAGAAAATTTTGCAGGTGTTCGCGACAGTGTGGCTAAAGAGTCGTCCATCTCATATTGTAGTCGTGCACAACAATTACACCTCTCACACTCGCAGTTGATGAACATTATGCATAAAGATTTTCATTTACTCGCTAACAAGGTGCAAATGACCCAAGAACCAAAACCTCTTGACCATTTCGAGCGTCGTCAATAGTCAGAATGGTGGCAAGAAATGGCAACAGTTTATGATCAATTTTCGATGAAAATCATTTTCAGTGATGAGGAACATATTCATCTTAGTGGATTTGTCAATAAGCAAAGTTGCCACATTTAGGAGAATGATAATCCAAGAGTGATTGTCCAAAAACCAATGCCCCCACAAGGAGTGAGATTGTTTGGTGCGGTTTATGGGCTGGAGGCACCATCGGGCCATATTTTTTCCACAATGAAGCCGGTCAAGCAATTACTGTGAATTGTGTTCGCTTTCGTGAGATGAAATGAACTTTTTATGGCCCGAATTGGAAGATATGGATATGGGCGATTTTTGGTTTCAACAGGACGATTCCACTTGCCACACAGCTAACGAAACAATGGCTCATCTGCGCGACAAATTCAACGGCCGTGTTATCTCACATGGTGGCGATGCCAATTGGCCGCCAAGATCATGTGGTTCGACACGGTGGGACTTCTTTCTTTGGGATTATTTGAAAGAAAATGAGTACATCGATAAGCCAGCAACAATTCAAGAGCTAAAGAATGAGATAATTCGGCAAATTAACGGCATAGAACCTCAATTATGAGGCATAATGTCATCGAAAATTTGGTCCATCGGATGGAGGTGTGCCGCCGAGGTTGCCATTTGGCCATTTGGCCGATATTTTGTTCCATACATAATTGAACCATATCAATATTATCATAATAAAAAGAAATGAGAATACTCCCTAAATAAGTTGTGTTTTATTCAAAATTAACATCGGCTCTTGAAATTCCACAAAAGAAAACGGTGAAATTTTTAAATATATTTATACACATATATTGGTACTGCAAAATCAGTATAGAAAAACTAAACAATAGCGTATTAAAAAAATGCGTATAATTTTGATTAGCTTTATTAAGTTGTGACTTTCAAGTAATTACTCGTAATGGCTAATTAAAATAAAGATATTTGCAAAATTTACGATTGACGTTTGATTTATTCGCACTTTTTTTTAGTACTTTTATAAGTATGAAATTTTTTTTTTTTAATTGTGTTTTTAAGTTACGGGGACTTCATATAATTGAAACAAGCTTTATTGGATAGAATATTTTTTATGTTTAATGTGAAAATATGATTTTAGCCATGTGGCCGGCGCAGCGGAAATGTGCAAGTAGCAGTATCGAGCAGTCTTGACAAATTTCTTGCAGCACTTGTAGCCGTATTTCGCCAATGACTCTTCCAGGTGTGCAATTATTTGTGGCTTATCAACATGTGACTACATAGCCTCCAAAAAAATAATCCATTGGGATTAAATCACATCATCTTGTTAGCCAAATAATTCAACCATTACGTGAAATTATTCGTTCAACAAAAGTTTATTTAAGTAAATCAAGAAAATGTCAGCAAAATTAATGTCTGGTAATTTAGGTACGAAAACATTTCTAATCATGTGCAAATACAGTTTAACATTGACAGCAACATTCTGATTATCATTGTTTTTGAAGACATGGACTAATGACTCTGCCAGCACGTAAAACGCACCTAACTGTGCTGTGCCTTTGATGACGTTTCCACAAAACCCTGTGTATTAAGGCCGGAGCACATAGAATCCGTCGTACGTTATACGTTGCCTTTTACAACTACCAACTAAGTTGAAATACATGTATTCTTATGAGCTTTGTCACACTCCGTACTTCTCCGTCAACGTAAAGTATCAACAATATTATATGATGGCATCATTCGTCTGGCTCAAGTTCAATCCTGGCTATAGCCAAGAAATATTTTTAGTTTTAATTATAACAATAATTGCCGCAATCAATCAAAGAAAACAGGAAAAAATAACAATAAAACAACCAGTGGGTGCTGATGAGCAATGTAGCGACTGCTAAACAGCTAGTTGTCCCCCAGCTTTAGTGTATTGAATTATTTTTTCCTGTCTTCTTTGATCATGAGTTATTGATCGCGGCAATTATTGTTATAATTAAAAATAAAAATATTTCTTGGCTATAGCCAGGATTGAGCTTGAGCCAGACGAATGATACCATCATATATAATATTAGAAATATTAAAAATAAGTTCCACTACAAAAATGCAGTTATTTTATATCCGTTTACGAAGATTGTGCCAACTTCATACTTCGTGTAGGTTGATGTCAGTTGAAAAACGAGGCAGACAAAGTGCGACGGATTCTATGTACCCCGGCCTTTACTCTCACTCTGGATGCGTCATGTATTTACACATTT
The DNA here is from genome assembly GCA_914767995.1 of Thecocarcelia acutangulata. Classification (NCBI taxonomy): domain Eukaryota; kingdom Metazoa; phylum Arthropoda; class Insecta; order Diptera; family Tachinidae; genus Thecocarcelia; species Thecocarcelia acutangulata. The sequence continues at coordinate 127,530,053 of OU612094.1, read as the reverse complement.
ATAGGCGAATCGGACTCTTATCCGATGCCCAGGTTGGATCAGATTTTTACTGGTGGGGGTATGTCGGTTGCTAAGATACATATCAATTTTAGGCAACACAACGGACTAAAGTCGGTTGGCTTTTCTCCATAGCTGGTAGCTTATTAAACATATCATGGGCTGGAATGGGCTGGAGCACAAATTTCTATTCAAAATTGCATTCACTCATGAATGAGTTGGGGGTTTTTTTATTCTAAAGACAAAAGTTAACGAATTATTCACGGGAACTCTTTTCCCGCCTTTTATTTCTGAATAATCCGGAACGGTGAAAGACAGAAAAATATTTTACATTTTATGACGCCGAGTTCCGATGAAATATATTAGAGTAGTCGATTCATTTTGGAGGTAAAATTAAGCATGACTGTAAAAGAAATTCCTACGTGATAGAGAAAAACTGAAAATAGATTTGAACTCAGCGCATCAAAATCAATGTACTCGTAGTACACATACTTTTATTTAAATACTAGCAAAACAAATTATCGTTTTTGTTGCACAGTGTATTTAGCAATTTGTGTACAAATGAACCCTTTTTATAAATAGCACTACTAGCACCAGTTTTCTATGTTTTTTTTTATAATAATCATAAGTGTGATATTAGCACTTTATTATAGAATGAGGTCAGTCAATTTGCGAAAATAACCATGATTCATTTTCTGTTGGTTAAAACCCCAACCAGTCTTTTATATTCAAATACGAAGCATTTTTATTTATTTATTTTTTTGAGAACAGCAGTCTATTTTAAAATAAATTATTTGTGAAATCTGTTTTCTAACCAATATTGCCTAAAACTTTTTTTAGTTCTTTAGATTAAAATTTATACTTTGATATTGTTCTATAAGAGGTTTTCTTGGAAACTTTTCTATCCAAAGTCGAGTCATTATTTAAACGAACAAATTATTTATTTGTACATATGTACAAACCAAACAATTTTTAATTTAAAAAATTATTTATTTGTTTATGCTGTTATTGTCAATGTTATCAGTATTTATATAAACTTAATATATGAACTTAAAACTAATAGTATAATACAGTAGCTAGCAGAACCCAATTCTTACAGTTTACCAATCTCGAAAAAGTGCTTGCATTCGCAGTCTAGGCGAAAGAAACTTGATTTGAGCTTGTCTGACTAATAAAGTCATGCGAACGTCAAATCTCAATTAAAATAAAATAAAAGTAGATACAAATGTATAATAGTAATATAGGAAAGCCCAAATTGATTCGAATGATTCTTTCGCATGCATTTTCTGAGATTGGATTAAAGATTGGAATAAGATCAGACAGGGCGATTTTCATTTGCCCAACTTCTGCACAATTTGCTTTTAAACTTGCTTGTATGTCCACACACAAAGACTTTTTTCGGTAATTCTTGAGCTTTCTCTAGCATTTTTATTTCTTATAATTTACATCGTATACACATACATACATGAGAGAAAAGGAGAGTTGCTAATAATTGCTTAGTACCGGCAATTCTTTTCCCTTTTTTTCCTCTCAACGAAAGCTTCTATAAAGTCAAGAATTGCGCAACTAAGGTTGCTGTGTCTGACCTGGCACTTAATAATTAAATTACATTGTTATTTTTCTTATTAATTATAGAAAAAACGCAAGTAAAACTTTATTATATAAAATTATGCCTAGAATTATGATGGCCGTTTCTTAAACCTCATTAGAGAAGACGAATTTGTGTGTTCTGTCTAGAATTTTTTAAGTCCTATGTGATTAAGCAGAGTAAATTCCAAAATATGGGAGAGAATTTTAAGAAGGCAAAAATTTGACAAAAGAATAAAAGAAAAAATCTAAATGGGCAAACTGTAATATGCTTTTTACACTGATCGACAGCTAACATCTACCATAATTTTCCGAAGATGTTAACATCTTCCCATAAAAAATACATTGTTTTAAAAATTTTAATTTTCAACATCTTTATGAAATGTTCTTGTAGGGCATTTACATCTAACCAAAATCTAGTAGATTTGAATGAAAATCTTCAACAAAATTTAAACCGTTTACACTTCCATTTTTAGACGTCAAACCAGTGGCTGTGTTCTGTAACTCTCGCCACGAGAAACTTTTCGACTGAAACGTGTGCAATGAAACAAAGTTGAAACAAAAAGCTACTTTTCTCACTAAACTGTAGCTATAACTTTTTTGGTGAGTAATAGCTGTCACGTAAGGAAATTACTCGCCATTTTACAGAAAAACTGTGTCTGTTAAACTTTTGCGAAACAATTTCCCGCTTTCAACTGTCATTATTTCTCGCAAATAAAAAGGCTGTGACATAGTATTTCAAATAACAATAATCATCTTTATATGATTAATAATACTGAAAAAATAAGTATTTTGCTGTTAAATTAAGTTTGATATATTTATTTACAGAGTTTAGAATGATTTTTTTTTATTTAATTATTATACTCTTCACACAACAAGTTTTAAGGGAATACTTATACAAGTTTGTAATTTCTACAATTTTAATTTCCGACCCACCAAAGTATATTGCAACACTTTTATAATGTTTTTTTCAGAATTCACAAATTGCAATTGTTTTTTAATCTTACAAAATTTTGTGCATAAGTATGTATGTATGTACTTATGTATTTGTAAATAAAATGTAAACGTTAGAGCCATACCATACACTTTCTAGAACAGCCGGCGGTTATAATATGACGCCGTCGAACAAAATTTCTTAGTTTTAGTAATTTTTGGTCGGCGGCGGTACTTATTGTGGCTGGCGCTTTTATTTTTAAAATTGCATGTCGGCTTCGTTTTATATTTTCAGACATTTCTAACGTAACGACGTAATCACTTTGGATAGTTTTCGACATGAGTTACAGACGCAGTTTTTTCTCACTTTTCGAGAAACGATGGAATAATTTGTTTCACAAGTTTTCGACGCGAGAACTTCTCGCCAAAGTTACAGAACACAGCCACAGATTTCATTTTCATAAATTCTTTTTTTGCCAAGGGTTTGACAGTAATAACTATATCACAATGAATTCATCATGTAAAAGTATAGTTTTTTATTGCAGCGTAGTATTTTAATGTATTATTTTGAAAAAATCACAGTTGTGTAACAGAGTACTTACAAAAACTTACCAGATTTCGTCAAAATCTAGTCGCAATCTAGATTTCATTTTGTATGGGAAATCTCGTCAAAATCAACTAGATTTGATTCGAAATCCCAAAAGTAGTAGATTTGGCTTAGGTGTAAATGGCCTATTATCTCATTTTATTGCGTTCAACATCTTTCGATTATTTCAGTGTCATCACCGGAAAAGTGACAATAATGTCGATTATTCTTGTGGCATCACTGAAAAAACATCTGTTCTTTTGAGAAAAATTTAAAAAAATGATAATTTATTTCTCAATGTGCCAATTTTTTTCATGTGTGTTTTCTTCCTTATTTTTCTCTGTAATACTTTTTCCTGTGTTTTTGGAAAAATTTTTTATGTGCCCTACATTTTGTTTATAGACCTATATTTTATAATCCTCTTTTGTTTTTCAAATAATTTTTTTTCGATAAAATTTTGCGTGCTTTTGTTAAATTGTATGAAAATGTATGTAAATATGTAATAATATTTTTGATTTATAGTGAATGTTAGATGCGAGCAATGTAAACAGTGTTTCACATTTTTAGCATCTTCCAGGCGTTTCAAGAACTTGTTAGTCAGTGTTATTATGTCAACCAACCATACGTCATAACTGTATTACGTTCATAAAATAACCCTAGAAATATATTTTTATCATACAGCCATGTTTCGAGAAACGAGCGTTCTGAAAATCGCTTACTTGATTTTTAGGTGTTATAAGGAACGCGCGTTTTACTGGCGTTTCGGAGTTTTTTTTTTTTTTTTTTTTTAACACGTGTTTTACATACGTATATATGTATGTGGTAATTATATAAAATAAAAAAAAAATACAACCAATAGAAAAATTTTTAAATTTAGTTTTTTTAATTGAAAATGTGTAAAATTCTTTCAACTTTTTATTGAAATAATAAAAAGAAAATACATTAAATTTTAATTGTGAATAATTTTATTGTGTCTGGCAAGTTCAGTTTTAGCAAATTCGATCAGTTCATTTTAATATACACATGGGAGTTGAAGTCGCCAATTTTAAGCGATATGCGTTTTCCAGAACACGCATATCGCGAAGTATTTCTTCACAAAATGCATACATAAAAATTGTATGGTTATTGATATGGTTGAATGTAATAGTATAGTGGTTCGTAACAATAGTATAGTTGGTTTTTTTTTTTTTTTGTTTTTTTTATGAATTACGATTTTAATGGTTAAGTATTTCTTCATTAATTGCATACATATTGATATGGTTGAATATAATATAGTATAGATGTTCATAACAATAGTTGGTCATTAAAATGTTATGTTATTTTAAGTCGACAAATATTAGTTTTTATTTATTTATTTATTTTATTTTTTTTTTTTTCATAAAAGAATATATAAAACAGAAAGAAAATTATATACAAGCGACTAAAACGAAAATATCGTCAATTCGGACAATAGTAAATTTATACTGTAATCCTACTTTTGTTGGATATGCGATAGTGGTATAAGCACAGTTGTCTTTTGTTTCCTTGCTTTTTTAAACAAAATTTTAACAACTGTTCGTAAGTTCTACCAACAAAATACATGTTGATGTTTTTTGGTGTTGTATTTATTGTAATTCTGCCACTACCTATTAAAGCTGTCTTGGGTGTGACGAACACTTTTGTTGTTTTCACAATAATTTCATATAACATTGGTTACAACCATATGTCGAATTTGATCGACGGTAACAGAAATGTGAACGAATTATATGGCGAAGTAAACGATAAATAAATCGATTATAGACTATAATTCTGTTTCATTGGAGAACGTAGAAAACGGCAAAACATCTAGTTTTTCGTAAAGTGGTTTTATAAATGTCAACGTTAAATTACTTTCTGAGAACATGTATTCGGTTTTGATTGCCACTGTTTGTTCGTATATATACTCATAATATGACACAAAATCAAAGTTTTTTTAGAAAACTAAACTGTAGTATTCTTTATATTAACACTTAAGAACTATTTGTGTCATATCGACATAAACTGGGGTGCTAAGCACAACTATTATCAACTATTACGTAAACGCTAAAAAATGTTCATCGTTGCAAATATTTACTGATCATTTTTGAAGAGTCTTATAGATATTCATAGTGACATATATAATGTTGGAAAAAGTTTAGCATGATTTCAGATGCAAATAGTTTCTCTTCAAATGGTTAGTAAGAACTCAAGGATTATGTTTAGAATTAAACGACAATTCGCATGCTTTTATTGACGTACTTAATGTACTGTACTGCATATGATATCATATTACGAGAGCGGGTCAGTATACCCGTGATTTTTTGAATTTCCTCCTCTTAATTGAAATTGCTCCTGTTAATAGGCAAATTTCAGTTGATTCGTGTCTAAATTTGAACAATCTGACTACCTTCAATAGGGAAAAACAGTTAAATGCGAATATTACACTAACCTATTGGATCGATTCAATGTGGAATTAGACAAAAAACGGCCGCATTTGCGAAGAAAAAAGTTATTTTCCACCAGGGTGCACACATCTATAGTTTCCATGGCAAAAATTCATGAATTGGGCTACGAATGGCTCCCTCATCCGCCCTATTCTCTAGAACTAGCCCCAAATGACTATTGCTTCACAAATTTTAAAAAATGGCTCCGCGGAAATAACTTTGACTCCAACGATGAAATCAACTCAAAAACAAATACATATATTTTTAAGAAGTTTTAAAAAAATTATGAGATACGTTGGACTAATAGACCAACCTAAACTAGCACGTAAAGCGCAACACAATTTAATGCTTAGATTTCACATTGAAGTGTTTAACTTAATAGGAATGCTAACGTTACTTGATGAACAGTAATGTTCACGTACCTTGTTTGAGTAAAAGACAAAAATAGAGATAAAATCGCTAATTTAGTCTGAAAGCACCTAAAGTGTAATTACTAATTACTACAAAAAATTATTATATTATTTATTTATTTAAAAAAGTAATTATTATAACAATATTTATCAAAATTAATTAAAATAAAAAAAGTACTAACAGCTAAAGCTATCAACTCCGACGTTATAATTATAATTTTCAAATTATATTTTTTAAATTGTTTTTGGTTAAAAATTTGTAAATTAATATAATATTGCAGTCCGTAATATTTTTGAGGAGATCACTTGGTAATTTATTTCCAAAAAAAATCAATCCTGGAGGAGGTATAGGCAGGGCATTCGTCTAAAATATGAGATTAAATAGGCGTTGAAGTATTGTCAAAGACTGCCCAATTTATAGACGTGCGAAGATCGTTGTTTCTTCCCGGGAACAGTTATGAGGGTACATCGGTTTGTTGCCAGTAGAGGTCATGGCTTTGTAACTATGTTTTCCCATTTAGAATTAAGATTTGAATACTTATTGTTAGTTCACTTTGTGAAGATTCAATAAATAAATGAATGAAAAAAAAATGTTTTCCCACTTGAGATATTTAGTTGATGCCAAAAAAGATGAGATTCTATTAAAAATATCCCGAGCCTCCGTGGTCGTGCATTTAATAATGGTTGCTGTTTAGCGTCTTCGGCGGCCTTATCAGCTTCCTCGTTGCCAGTAATCCCAACATGTGAAGGTATCCACATAATTTTACTTGCATTTTGGATACAAAGGTTACTTTTTTTTAGCTTGTTATAGGTGGATCGTACAGCGAGTTTTAATGGCCAGGATCGAAGAAAGGCTATCAGAACAGATAACATATATTCCTCGATTTGTTGTATTGCCAAGGATTCGGCTGTAAAATTTGAGCAGTAGTCGTTGATAGAGCCTGTATGTATAATGGTTCCATCTTGATGAACAATGCCAAAAGTTATATAGTTAAAAGATTTGGAGCCGTACGTGAAGAGAAGCTCCCAATTATCTCCGACGAATCTAGCGGCTGTTTGTTGAAACAAGCTTTTATAAATAGTGGAAGACGTGTCGACTCTAGGGAAGTCTACCATAGATAGAATAAAAGCACTTTTAGTTATGAGCCACGGTGGTGCAGAATGTTGTTTTATAAGTATTGGCTCAATGTCAAGACTAAGTTCTTGAGAAAAAGTTATGCGTCTTGTAAGGTTAGATTTTACTTTGTAAATTCTAACCCCATGTATTACTTTTTTTACTTCTTCGAACAAAATTTGGTTACGGCACATGAAAAGTTTGGGTATAAGTTTGTGTGTCAGGTGTACAGTCCGATCCGCGATAGCAGGTAAACTAGCGAGAATAAAGTTTACTCTCTAACGGTGGCGTTGACGCCGGCTGCCTGGGTTGGTATCCTACATTTTGTACGTACGTGAGTATTTTTGACAGATATATTATGGGCTAATTTATGTTGCGCTTTAAGTGCATACGAGTAGAATTCAAACAAAAAAAGAGACTATGTTGGAAAATAAAATGACTTTTTATATAAAAGTCTAAGTTCTCTTCAAAAAGCGATGGACTTATTGACCCGCCCTCATATTTTAAATATATCATATCGGTGGCATAATGACCGTCAATATATTTAAGCTTTATAAGCGTAATATATTAAAGTTTTGTTTAATAAAACGTCCCCTTCAACAATTAGATTTCGTGTTTGAAAAAAAATTTTTTTAACGTTTTGACTTGAATATTTTTTTTTATGATCGAAGTAATGAATTTAATATTAAACTCTTTGACGGACATACATTTTTGGCTGTAGTTATTCTGACTATTTTTCATGGTCAGTGTTCTAGTAGATAGAAATTATTCTACCAGGAAACAAAATTATTTTTATTCCTCATTATATAAAAGGCGGTCCAAACATAATGCACGATATTGATTGCGAGTCACACCTGAACATTTCTTTGTTTCAGTTAATAACTAAAAGAGAAATACCGCTTGTTCAGAGACAGCAAACGCTGTACAAACAATGTGGGCAATCAACGAAATTCATATAAGATTCAATATGAGATGATTATAGATAGAAAATAATTAAATGGCTCGGTGGCTGAGTGGTTAATGCAGCTGTTCATGATACGTCATGATCAGAGTTCAAATCCGAATGGGTGCTGATGAGTAGTGTAGCGGTTACGAAACAGCTAGTTGTCTCCCAACTAAATTTGATTGATTAAGCGGACACATATTTAACAATAAAAGACAAACAAAATACAATGCAAATGATCAAACTTGTCCATGTTCTTTGCATTGTTGGTATAAGCGTTGTCAACTAGATGCGTTTCGCACCGTTTTTGGTGCTTTTTATTTAAAATTATTTGTGCGAAAAATTCTTTAGTCGGTGCGTGGTGCGCTTTTTTACATTTTCGGTGCGCTTTTTAAATTTTGTTGACACCAAAGCAAATTCAATTCAAGTTATTGTTTTAATACAAGAAAAAAGTTTATTCAAGTGCCAAAATTTGTACGTTTAATTTTGCAGAGTTCAACCAGAACTGGGAATTATAATGTGAAAAACGCACCTTATTATATGCACCAAGTAAGATAATCTTGCTGTATTATACATATCTCGAAAGAATAAGAATTATTTCGATTTATAAAATTTACTGATTTTAGAACATGTTTTGATATTAAACGATCAAGGCAGGTTTGTTAAATATTACAATAAATGCAAACACAGATATAAAAAATTACTTAACTATTAATAAAATTTATAAATTTTTTCCCAAAGGTTTGCATTAAATAGTGTTTATGGTAAACTTCATCTTTTATATGCTACAATTCTGGGAAATTTTTGTATATATTAATAAATTCACCCAATCTAGCCAACAGATTTTCACTGTTCGCTTACGAAAACATAAATGAAATTCTCATTGTGTTTGATAAAATTGCTATTAATAGAGTTTGATGGCTGGTTGTGCGATTCTGTAACTTTTAATCATCCGATAATCGTAAATTGCTACGCCATATTTCTTCCCCTGCAGTAACGATTATATGTTCCTGCAATATAATTTTAAGAATAGTAAGCAGCAAAACTGACATCTGATTTCGTTCGACAGCAAATATAATTAAATAATATTGCTGAATAATAAATATGATAAAATAACATTAATTATTGTAAAGATAACATTGTCTTAATAATAGTCATTGTCTTAATAAAAGAATCGCACTAGAGGACAAATTTGACAAACACGAATTCTAGCTATTGTACGAAAAGGCTGTTTCAATATCGTGGTTTTTATTAAAAATTATTTTTTATAATACAAAATGGGGTTTTAAAAATGAAAAGAAAAATTCAAAATTCGGTGCGTTTTTGTTGAAATAACGCGCTTTTTTCCCATTTCGGTGCGTTTTGAAATTTCAAAGTTGACAACGCTGGTTGGTATATCATGAGGCTCAGCTCAAACATGTTGTATGAGTTAATGACAATAAGGGCGTTTAGACACGATGAATTTACTGCAAGCTCTTGTTTTATCTGTGCGAACTTGTTCATACAATGCTTTTGTTAATTCTGCTCATATAAGAATTTGATGTGTGCAGCAGAAGGAATATGATTTTTTATTATCATTGAATTTTTGGTTATTCTTGAACATAATGAACAAAAAATTTTATGCTGAATAAAACCAAGAAAAACCATGATTTTGAAGTTCTGTGATGTGTTCTTATATAATTCTCTCTTTCTAATATTGACTATTTCACTCTTTCAACCTTATACTAAGAAGTGTTGAAAAAATGGTTGTCATTACGGTTTTATAAGTTTCTACTGAGATAACCTGCAATAATCACTTCAGCTGATTCTGTGTCGATTATTTATTCTGCTAACGAGTTTTGTATTTTTGTAAAGTGTCCCCAAAAATGGACGCAGCCTAATTTCAATATAGTTACCGTAAAATTAAAAAATAAAAATTTACTTGTAAAGCAAAACAGCTGATGTCAGGTAATTTTCGAGTTCAAAATGAAACGCGCTCTAATTTATAGCACTGCAAATATTTGCTTAACATTTACAGAATCACATGTATATATTTTGCAATGCGTAATTTGATTTGGCAAATACACCATGAAGTACGAGTATATAATGTGGGATATGCAAATAAAAAATTATTTTTTTTTGCTTCTCAAACTTAATGCTTAATAATCAATACATACATACATACATATGTTTTTACATTCATACATATGTGTTTGTATATATACCTAGTAAAAAATATTACATTCCAATATATTTTCACTATTTGATTAGTAATTTAAAACCCGCTTTTAAATTACTAAAATAAACATTTTTAATACAAAAAATCAAGTTAATGAACTTTTGAAAACAAATTCGTGATAATATTGAACGTGTAAGTTCCTATTTGTTTAATTTTAATTTTTGTTTAAAAGTTCAGTTGCGTTATTTTAGAACAGAAAGCTAAATAAAGATTTGTTTGGCGTTTCAGTGGCAGTGATACTGAACAATTATATTAAGTGTTTTTTTATTTTTAAACCATTTGTGTATCTTTTATTACGCATATGCAATAGTGCTCTTTTAGATGACTATTTTTACAAATTCAAATATCAAAAGAGATTAAAAGTAATTTTTTTGTAATATTTATTTTTGACAAAAAGGGTTTTATGGATTAGTAAAGGCGTTTTTTTATAGAAGTATACAACTTTGAAATGGAATAAAACAAAGATGAGTTTCTTGAATTGATATGAAATTTGAAAGGTATTCTACAAATATGAGTTTTGAAATATTAACACCACAGCTGGCTCGATCATAATCTAACCTGAAAGGCCAATATTTTATGACTTTTTCCAACATTTGTGTCCATATGTTGGTAATAACGCGGTGAATGTTTTTCTCCAACTGGTCAATTATTTCGGATATATCGGCGTAATCTAGCGACTTCACATATGCCCATAGAAAATCGTCTAGCGGCGTTAAATCGCTCCATATTGAAAGTCAGTTCACGGTTCCGAAACGTGAAACTACACATTTACCAATGGGTGACTTGATGGCTGATTTCGTAGAGTACTCGACCAACAGCCTCGAGGTCGCAGGTTCGATTCCTGTCACAGACCCTGGGTGTTACTGTAGACAAGCAAAAACGCTTCGCAGTTTTTGTGTTTGTTAAAAAAAAAAAAAATTAAAAAAACCTTTCCAAAATTAATTGTGGCACGAAGCTGTGTGACATGTTGCGCCGTCTTGTTGAAACCACAGCTCCTACACATCCTGTTTGCTCAATTGATGAACGAAACAGTGAGTAATTATGGCCGTCACCATTGACTGTAACGCTCTTATTAGCATCGTTCTTAAATAAGTACGGACTAATTATTCCAACCGCCCATAAAGGGAGTTTTTCTGTATATGATGGTGTCTCCACATTCACCACACCAAATACGGCAGTTTTGTTTATTGACGTATCCATCCATTCAAACAAAAGTGAGCTCCATTGCAAAATAAAGTTCGCTTATGAAAATCGATATCAACGGCAATCTTGATAAAAAATAAATTTGTGCAATTTTTTTTCAATTCATTTCAATTTATTTACGAATATTTGATGTACAATTCACAGTTAGTAGAACCTTTCAAAGCCATTGCGACTTGTCTGCAAGCACAATTAACTTAAAATGCAGCTAAAAGTTCATAAAAATGCAATAATTTGATTTTTTTTACAAATGTGAGCTATTATTCTTAGTTTATATTTTGAATAATAATCATTGCATACTGATAAAATGTGTTTTTATTATCTTCTTTCTGGTTTGCTCACGATTGGCTCGTCTTAAAAAGACACCATTTGGTATGGTGTTAAAAATTGTCGGTAGCATCATTGCTAATGCTCTTTTTCCATACTCATTTCGAAATTTCTCGATACGGTACTACCCTTCAGCATTTCTTCTTCTTTGTTCGTTATGATCACTTTTATTTATTTAGGTACTTGTTATCATTGAAGAATTCTATGGCTAGAGTAGTGCGATATATATTAAATACATATAGTACATTGCGATCTTTAGGATAGTTTTTATTTCGTTTTTATTGTTGTATTAATGTATTAAATGGTTGATTAAAGTGTGTTTGTGTTTGGTTATTGTGTTGTTTATACGGGTTTAATAGTTTTAGTATTTTGTTTTGTATATGTTGATTTTTTTGCAGTGTAGTGGGCTTCCCCACACTGTTATACCATGTCGGAAATGTGTTTCCACAAACTAGAAATAAGTGTGCCTCGGTACTTTGTTAGTTGATTATGTTGATGCATCACATAAGATGCTTTTCTTAGCTTCTTATGTAGTTGGTTTATGTGTACACTCCATTTGAAGTTATTCATATACACCGATATAGTTATACAAATTTACAATTTCTAACGTTGTGTTACATTGATCAGTATCATAGTTGAGGTTAGCGATTTCCGTGGTGGCTTAATATGCATCAGCTTAGTTTTTGTGGTTTTAACGATCAAACTATAGTAATGCCAGCATCTCATTGCAATATTTAGCTGATCTTGCATTATTATTACAGCATCATTAAGGACACTATTCATTATAACTGCTTGGCTGATCTCATTTTGGCAGAATTATAGCACGATGACCCCGCCAGCATATAAACCACACCAAGCAGCTTTGTGGATGCAAAAACCACTCGTGGATTCTAATTTGCCCAAGTGTGGCACTGAAGATCGTGAAATGCACTGCAATTTGGAAGCCAATTTTCGCAAAGACTTTCAACAATAGCGCAGCTCAATTCCGCACCTAGCCACTGTTAAATTTGTCAAACTGTGACACAAAGAAATGCCAAATTATGCTAGGCAAAAAAAAATTTTCGTTAAGGTGTGCATTGCGGTTGAACCACGATTTAGTACTGACTATCCAATCAATACTACAGAATGCTAGCGATTGCCTACACATACGAGGTGAAAAATATGTTTCATAAAAAACTTATTTCCTCTTAATTAAAGAGTGCAAAAACACACCAAATAAAAAAGGAACTAATCACAGTCAACTGAAAATCGAATTTCATAATCAATAAATGATAAATAGAATATGCATTCATATATACATATGTACACATATTGAGTGTATGTAAATTAAATAAATGTGTGATAACAAAATTGGCACGCGCTTTAAGCATGTTAGTTTTTAACAAATTTTCAAGTTTTATAACTTTAATAAATTTTGTAGAGGTGTTTCTCAGAAATCTCGGTCAATTTAAAAAAAAGAAATCTTAGTATTGAAAATCGATGAAGCAACAATTTTTCCATGAAAATGATAATGCATATATGTGTAGCTTGGAGATGCTCCTCACGTGTCTCGTTCAGTAAATAGTGCTTAATTCTTTTAGAAATGGCGAGCCTCCACGAAGATCTTTAGTGTGATATAGTATGTAGCCGTTAATTTTGGAATAATTTTTGGATGTTAAGTGAGTTTCAATAATTATCTTTATATCGATTTACTATTCCATAAGGAAATGTTCAAGCTCATGTTTGTTTTAACGGATGCTATTTGCGTTCCAGAAGCATATTTTAAAACAAATTAATTGCTTAAAATAGCTTGTAATCTAGTGGATTGCATTTCCAGCATCATGGTTGTCATAAAAAACGTAAAAGTCTGTATGGATTGTATGAACAAGAGTCTGTATTGGTAGAGTTGCCACAAGATTGTTAAAATTTGGATTGTAGTTTTGAGATTTAACTACATTAGCATAAGAAACTTGTTTGTAGTTTGGCACGATTATGTGTCTGGCCCATCTGGGAAAATTGTTTGTAGAAATGATATTTGAAATTTTAGGGTACAAATTGGATGTACTTCATTTTTTTTACGACAACATACCTTGGTTCCAGTTCAACCCTTAACATGGGTTTGTTTATTTATTTTATTTATTTATTAGTATTATTCCACACACAAGACTTAATATCTTATATTGCAATGTGGAACTGACCTTAACACGAGATTCATACATGATTACATTAAAATTAATAATATAACAATATATATAAATACAAAAAAGGTTAATGTCACAAATGTTACAAAATTATTTTAAACAATTTAAAGGAAAATAAAAAGTTAAAGAACTAATCAAGCGTAACACGTCTAAAACCGAGTTTCATGATATATGTGAAACCATAATGCTTGAACTTAAGGAAGCACCAAAAATCCTTATGCAAAAACGAAACAATTTAAAAATTAAAATTACAATAAATGCAAAAAGGGGTGCAATAAACTATTCAAAAAATATATTAATAAGTACTCTTTAAATTTTCGTGCGCTACTTAAAGTTTGGAGACTATAAGGAACTGAGTTCCAGAGGGATGTTGCGTAGATAAAAAAGTGCCACTGTGACATGAGACTTTTATACCTATATGTCCTAAGTCGCTGGCCTCTACAATTCTCCGCAAACACTAGTCTGTTAAATAGGTGTTCTGGCTTTCAAAAGATATATCATATTACATTGCGGAGAAATTTGAAATCCTTGAGCGTTTACTCAAGCCATATACATATCTAATGATGTTATATGTATAATTTTCTTTTACTTACATAATCACAAGAAGCAAAAACTTCACAGCCATACAACAAAATGGACATTAGAAAAGTTTTAGCCAAGAGCATTTTAATTCTTAACGGAGTATAATATTGAGTCTGCCAAATTGGTCTCAGTATAGAGAATGCTAGCCCACAGGCATAATTAACATGATTAGACCATGTTAATGTGTTATTAAAAATCACTCCCAGGTTTTTTGCTGATTTAACTACCTCTACTGGTTGACTATTTATAGATAAATATTGTGTTATAACCGATTTTGAGAGCCGCTTTTACTATCTGTTGTCGCAGTGGTATTATCGCGGATTTGTCGCTTCGCTGACGATTAATTAACCACGGTTACAACCTATCCATGCCTACTTGTGTTTTCAGCTTATCTGCAAAAATTAAACTGGTAGATGATTTGGCTTTGGTTGTAACAACTATACAGAAGATTATTTAACGATTTTTTCAAAGACTCCTCCTCAGAAATCCAAAGGTTTTTACCAGTGGATCTAAGCTCTTTCTTATAAATACATTTTTACAATTTAAACAATAAAAAATATCACAATAGTGGACTTTTCACTTATTCTAATTAGCCTTACTTTATTACTTTACGATCAAACACTTATTGTTGAAGAAAATAGTTGCTTTCATTCAATAAACGAAACGGGTGCTTGTATACACGAATTCCTCTACTGGTCCGCTTTCGAACAATTTGTTAATTGATACACCGAATTTTGTTATTGGCAATGAAAAACAAAATGGTTTATTCAATATTTTTAATGATTTTTATACTGATTTTAGTGCAAGCTATTGAATTATGTATGTATATAAAATTTGCCGGACTTAAATAGAGCATCATGTATTTTTGCAAGTATATGCTTATTTGTCGTCCTGAGGACTGGGTTTTCCGTAAAAGGAGCGCTTTACGAAATCGATTATTGCTGCAATAAGAATAATTTCTTTAATTTATTGAGTACGAGTAATTGCTGTTTTTGCAGTGATTGCTTCTTAATTTCGTTCTACTTTTATTGTAAAATATTTTAAATAAAAATTTTTTTTTTTTCTATAAATAAATTGTTTTTGTTAAGTCTTGCGTTTTGCTTTTTTCGTGTGTTTTTTCCGTTTACCTAAAGTGTTAATGAACTTTCTTCTATAAATGTTTAATGTTTTGTATAAGTTGTCTTCTTTAGCAGTAATTTCTTTTGAAATTGTATTTTTTAGGTCATAATTAAACTTCAAAAGCAGAGGTCAAGTTTCACAATTTTATTCTTTATTTAAACCATTTTTTTAGTATGAGTATTATTTTTTTATTACTACTAGATGTTTTAACACAATTCTATTCACATTGTATTATTGTTAGTTGCCTACTAAAATTTGGAAAACTTTATTTGCCAGAAGTATATTTGTATATTCGAATAATTTCTGTTCGAAGTAGACCTTTATATGGGCTTTCAATAATGGCAGTATAGGGGATAGGCGATTTCAAGAACGGCAGAAAAAAAATATGTTTAGGTAATAATAAAATTCTGCTTTTAATTTGAAAGAACCATGCATGCCATTATATATGGAATACGACATCTGTTTATGTGCGGAATACCCTACTTGGGTGTTCAATGAACGTCTTGATGTTTGACGTTTTTTTTATCTTAGTATCTTTTTTGGCGCCTTTTCCATTTTTAATTTTACATAAAAGCTCTTTTTATTACATTGTAATACACACCTACGAGTAAGTGTCTAATTCTAAATAAAACGAATTGTAACATTTGAAATGTAAAACACCCGTTGTCTGTAAAACGATAAAATTTAAGTTAAATTTTTGGTTTGTACATTTGTACAACGGGTTATAGTTCAGGTTTTTTCTTTCTTAAGTTTTTTTCTTAAGAAAGATTTGATGCTCGGTGGCTTAGTGGTTAAAGCAGTAGATCATGATACGTCATGTCCCGAGTTCAAATCCCAGTGGGTGCTGATGAGTAGTGTAGCGACTACGAAACAGCTAGTTGTCCCCCAGCTAAGATTTGATTATTATTTTTCTTGTCTTCTTCAATCAAAATTATTGATCACAGCAGATTTGTATTGTAAAAAATCTTTCTTAAGAAAAAAACTTAAGAAAGAAAAAACCTAAACTATAACCCGTTGTACAAATGTACAAACCAAAAATTTAATTTAAAAAATTATAAAAAGTTCATCAAAAATTCAATAAATTTAGATAAAATTTAAGTTTTATTAAGATGAAAAGAAGATGTTGCAATAACTATAAATATCTGAAAAAAGTTTAGAAAACTGTATACTTCTGTATTTTTTTTTTTTTTTTTTTTTTTTTTTTTGCAAAACAATATTGAAAATGTTACACTTTTTCTACAAAGGAAAACGCCATAAGTAAATTATTGAGAATTTAAAAATAAAAATGTTTTAATAATACCTGTAAAAACCACAAAATACGAGCTTATTTCGTTTATATCATCAAATGATGAGTAGGGTAGCTCCTATAAAATGTTGGCATATAGACAGCTGGAAAAGATAGAAAACAAGCTGTTTATAATTTTTTGATTGATATAATTTTTTCTGTGTACAATAATTATTTCTACAGCTTGAATTGTGCAATACTGGTTATAAAAAGTCATGGTTATTAAATCATGTGTAAATAAATTATTCACTCACATCTTCTTTAGTTATATATGCTTATCTAATAAATAATCTAACCACAAATTAAATTATTTTTTTAAACGTGGATAGGTACATACATATACATACATATGTGTATGTTCATGACTGAAATGCTTTACTTCGTTATGCACACATGTATGCATCAGAGAACCACAATAAGTACTAAAAAAACAAGCAACGTATTTACGTACGTGTTTGCATGATTGTGCATATATGCATATGTTTTTTAGCCTGAATAATAGTGATGTGCCCAAGTAGTAATACGCATATGGGGTGGTATAAAACTATAAGTTGGCAACACTTATTAACCGGCAGCCATTTTATTGCCTAGCGTCTCCACATAGCAATATTTATTGCGGCAATTGTCAAATTTGATTGCGTCCATAAAATTTGCGATGTGTAGACCGCAAATTGTTATAGGTAGCAATCTATTGCGCAATGATTGCTCTACTGATTGCTTGAGCAATTATTGCCAAGCAATGATGTGCTATGTGGAGACGCTAGGTTAGCTGTTAAGTGGTTAGCTTGGTTTAACACTTCAGCATGAATACGAGTAGACTGAGGCCTGAAACACGCTTCCAAATTGTAAAAATTTAATTTTAACTAGGTTGATCCCGATTTTCATAACCGAACTTTGTTTAGCAATGAAGCTCTCTTTTGTTTGAATGAATACGTCAATAAACAAAACTACCGTATTTAGAGAGATGATAATCCTCAAGTGTATGTTTAGCCACCCTTATATCGAAAAACTGTTTGTTTGGTGTGCCTTATAGGCTGGTGGAATCATTGGTTGGCACTTCTTTAAAAACGATGTTGGTCAGAATGTTACAGTCAATGGTGACCGCTATAGAGATATGATTACTGCCTTTTTCGAAAAACCTCACCAAGGGTTAATTGGTAGAACGGAAATCAGCACAGCCCCGGGTGGTCCTCTTTTGCTAACCATCCTGACGTTGATAATAGATTTTTGAATACGACCGGTATAAAAAACTAGTAGATAAAACTTAAATTAAAAACGAGCTTTCTCTTTCTATGTGTACAAAGTGCTACAGTAAAACAGAGCAAAAACCAATTTAAATTCTGTTTTAAAATAAATGGTGATTCCAACAAATAGAGAATCGCCTTAATAAAACCAATTACTTCCCAAAGAAAAGCAATAATCTTAAATACCTAGAATTGCGTCCAAAAATTTTAATTAATTAGCAAAATAATTTTTTTTTAAATTCAGTTTAAATTGTATTGTATTTGTAGCTATAAATTTGCAAAGTATAGGATGCATATCATGGGCGGAGTAACGAAGATCTTATGCCCACGATGGTATTAACAGTTTTTATTTTTGCGGCGCTGTGACTAACTGTACCAACCTATGCCTTCGTATAGGAAGTTGCCGCGTGGTTAACAACGAAATAGCTCAGAAAAACTGTAAACCAATACTGTTAGTTGAGCTAGACAGTTAACCAATCAGAGTGAGACGCAAAACTCTCGAAGGCCAAACAACAACGACAAGCTTGACCACACTTAAGGAATAATTACGATGAGGCGAGAGCTGTTCCCCAGCCCAAAGCTGCTTTATGACTGTCAGTTCAAATATACGATGCCATGCTCAGAATCTTGGTCTTCAAACAACAACTTTGGCCATAATTTTGCACAAGGATTTGAAAATGTTACCATTTAAAATTCAGTTGACACAAGAGCTTTTCCCAGAAGACCATTTACGCCGCCGAACATATGCGAATAGAATGTTACAACTTGCCTATGACAACCCCGATTTTCATGAAAAAATCTTAAGGAGTGACGTGGCACATTTTCCTTTGAATGGATTGGATATGTAAATAAACAGAAAATCGGTTCTGGGTAATGGAAAAACCTCGAATTATTTGTCAGTCACCTTTGCATCTATTAAAAGTGACAGTCTGTTGTGTAATCATTACATTAATTCTTTGAAAATCAAAAAGGTGGAACGGTAACTGTGAATGGGGAGCGATATCGTGATATGATTGAACACTTTTTAACGCCACAACTGCAGGAGGGTAGCAACAAGACGGTAACACATCGCATACAGCCAGGTTTATAATTGAATTACTGCACAACCTCTTTCCACAACAAGTTAATTCAAGAAACGATGATATTGATTGGTCTCCAGGTTCATGATGTGAGGGCTCCGGCCTTTTGTGGGTATATCCAAAAAGCAAGATTTATGCAAACAAACCAGAAACGCTTGAGCAACTCAAACAGAATATTCGTGATGAAGTTAATGAAATACTGCGTGATGTGTGTGTGAATGTAATGGTCGCATTTATGAGGCTAATAGAGGCGGACGTTTATCGATATTGTATTCCATATATAATTGCCGAGATTAAATAAAACATTTTTCAATATGAGATCCATACGCTTTCATTTAATCAAAAATTATAAACAAAGTAGCGTACCTTCCCGGCGGACACCCTCTATGGGTGTCCGTGTGGAAGGTGTGTTAGTTTTACTCATACTTTGAAACTTTCACATGAACAACGATATTATGCAAATAAATTTTTTTTTATGTTTATTAAACTCTTATTTGACAAAATTTGTTATAAGGGTTTAATAAATATAAAATTCATTTTAAAATATTACATGATGTTATTTTTCTGGTTTAAGTTCAAAACTGGCTTCAGCCAAGAGAATTTTTTATTTTTAATTATAACAATAATTGCCGCGATCAGTAACTCTTGATCAAAGACATGGAAAATAAATGAACGCACTAAGCTGGGGAACAACTAGCTGTTTCGTAGTCGCTATACTACTCATTAGCACACACTAGGACTCGAATTCGGTATCACGTAAACTTAAGATATATTTTTTTAATACGACCACTCAGCCAACTCAGCCACCGAGCTCTTTAATTATTCTTTACAACCGGCAAATTGCATATGTGATCAATATGCGACAAATATAAATGAAGAATAATTACAATTAGTTATTTTTTTTTTTTTTTACAAAATGTGCACCTAAGTAAGGTATCTTCACCAAAATCCACAAAATCTTCTATTGATCGCAAAGAAGCGTGTTTTCCGCGCTATTTATAAATTTTTTATAAGATTAATAGAAACATGGGCTTATGCTAGTTATATTACAATTATGAAGCAAATTCTTTTCTGGATTGTCACTCAAAATAAAATACTTCAATTAAGGCCGGGGCACATAGAATCCGTCGTACTTTATACGTTGCCTTTTTCAACTGACAACTAAGTTAAAATACATGTAGTCTTATGAGCTTTGTCACATTCCGTACTTCTGCGTCAACGCAAAGTGTTAAAGTTGAGCAACTTTTAACGTACGTTGAGAACTTCGACAACTATCAACTATTTTTTGAACATTTTAATTTATTTTTTCGTTCAAAAATAAAATAAATTAAAAACAAATTGTGTAAGATTTTTTGTGCTGTGTCTGCAAAATAAATCAAGAGATTTTAATCTTATTAGAGCAAAATGCAGTTGATTTTATATCCGTTAACAACGTACTGATTGTGCCATCTTAATACTTTGTATACGTTAATGTCAGTTGATAAAGGAGACATAATATACATATATAACGTATGACGGATTCTATGTGCCCCAGCCTTTACGAACATATCTGTAATAAAAAAGGAAACAATGTAACATTTAAATACTAGAAACCGGGTTAAACGTCGTAAAAATCTGGCTTATTAGATATTCGAAAAACAGGCATTTTAAAAAACTAGCTGCGATGGAATCAAAAAACCTGTCGGATAATAATCATTCGATCACCTTAAAATATATTGTACGTAAGATGAAAAATTTCAACAGTACTTTTATTTGGCCGAATGTTTATTGCGAGCAAGCAGAAGATAAAAAAAAATCTCGTTTGCAAAAAACTATAATCTTTTTGTTTGTTCAAGTTAAGTAATTAATATTTTTATTAACATAAGTTTATTAAAAAACAAATTGTAAAATTTATTTCGGGCTTAACCTTATTAATTAAAATATCTACATATACTTGTTGAGCATTGATTTAATTAATACTGGTTGGTAGTCATTCCCTGTTATATACATACTCGTACATGTATGTATGTGTATTTAATTTTCTTTATTTCATTTACTTATGTATACTTATATGTTAGTTGACTAGTATCACATGTTTAGCATTTTATTGCTAAATAATGTTAAAGGTGTGTAGTTTAAACAAACTTTTTTTGTTTTTTTTTTTTACTGTCTTTATTTCATACTTTATACTTAACACCATTTAAGTGCTTTCAATGTTCTATATTTTAAAATATTTCGAAATTATTTCATTCTCTTTTTTAGCAGTTGAATATCTTTTTAGAGCAAACAGTTTTATATTATTTTTCTTTCTCTATTCACACTTTTCTAGAAGATATACTTATTTACACGTCTTGCATCTTAGATTCTGTAGAAATTGTCGAACCAGTTCAGTTAAACTTAAAAGATCGTTTCAATAATCTATTAAACAAAATGAAGACATTGCTTTGCGATAACTACCAAAAATATAAAAAGTAAGCAAAATCTAATATCATTTACTCGTAATATCATGCACGCACTATCCGTAGCTAAAATAGCACTTTATTTAGTTCTATGCAAATAAACGGGCAGCATATTTGCTGCAGTTTTATATGAAACGATTTCGTTTTGCTTTTAAATAATATAGCAAAAAAATTATTAATATGCTGTTCATAGAACATAGTCGAGCAACTTGTCTAGAAAATTTGTATGAAAATCATTAAAAAAAATTGAGTAGCATTCATACAAATTTTCTAGACGAGTTGCTCGTCTGTGTTCTATGAACAGCACCTAAATTATTTTAGTATTAGACATTGGCATTGGTTTTATTTTTTATTGCATCCAAATCAAGTCAATGTTTGAACCGGCTAAACATATCAAAATTTGTCTACGAAGAAATTTAAATATTTCCACAACATTTTGTACAACCGACTTTGTTTTTTCCCCCTTTTCTTATTAAATTAATCTTATGTGCTGTTCATAAAAGACAAAATTTTATATGGAAATCACTCAAAAAATCGAGTAACTTTCATACAAATTTTCTAGACGAGTTGCTCGTCTGTGTTCTATGAAGAGCACGTATTCTTTGTTTATTTACCATAAACTTCACTTCACTTTAAATCAACCTGGCTTCATGTTAAATGAACATTGCATTTTTGTTTAAATTAATAGAATTTTTAAGTAAAGGGTGGTTAAATTTTAAATGCCGCTGTTGATTTTGAATAAAACACAAATTAATTAAGTATGTATATATAAGTATTAACTAGTTGAACTTTCCTTATTAAATATTTCTGATATTAATTACATGTTGTAATTATGTTCTGGTTAAAGTTCATTATTATTTTTTTTTAATTTATATTTTTTAATATTTGTTAATTATTATTTTTTAATTATAACAATAATTGCCACGATCAATAACTCTTGATCAAAGAAGACAGACAACTAGCTGTTTCGTAGTCGCTACACAACTCATCAGCACTCACTAGGATTCGAACTCGGTATTACTTAAACATGATGTATTTAAAAAAAGAAAAATATTTCTTAACGAAAAGCAGATTTGAACTTTAACCAGACAACAATTACAAGATGTAATACGTAACCAAAATATACAAATTGTTTAGGAATTATTGTCATTTCTTTTTATTATGATAATATTATGTATGGAACAAAATATCTGCCAAATGGCCGCAGACTAACTTCTCGATGACGCTGAGGTATAATTGTGGTTCTATGCCGTTAATGTGCCGAATTATCTCATTCTTTAGCTTTTGAATTGTTGCTGGCTTATCGATGTGCACCTTTTCTTTCAAATAACCCCGAAGATAAAAGTCCAACGGTGTCAAATCACATGATCTTGGCGGCCAATTGAAATCGTCACCAAGACCATGTGCCATAGTGGCAAAAGAGCCACTGTTTCTTTAGTCGTGTGGCAAGTGGCACCGCCTTGTTGAAATCACATATCGTCCATATCCTTATCTTCCAATTCGGACCATAAAAAGTTCGATATCATCTCATGATAGCGAACACCATTCACAGTAACTGCCTAAACCGGCTTCATTTTAGAAAAAATATGGCCCGATTATGATTCTGCCAAATGCGGCAATTCTGCTTATTGCCGAATCCACTGAGGTGAAATTGTTCCTCATCACATTGTTCTTCGAAAATTGAACATCCACTGTTGCCATTTCTTTCCACAATTCTGAACATTGACGACGCTTGAAATGGTCAAGAGGCTTTGGTTCTTGAGTCAATTGACCCTTGTAAGCGTGTAAATGCAAGTCTTTATGCATAATGTTTATCAACGATGAGCGTGAGAGGTGCAGCTGTTGTGCACGACAACGAGTTGAGGTGCGTCTGCAGAACAAGCTGTACGAGCACGCACTGGTATTTTCACATCTCCTACAGACCCGATTAGCTAAAATTTTTGCACGATTTTTCCGATTGTACGCACATTTTGAAAAAATCACGAAGTGCACCATATGCATTTTGAGCTGGACGCCCATTTTCATAATAAGCCTCAATTAATTTAACGTATTGCTCGATTGTTTATCTTTCCATAATTCAAATTGAGCTAGTCTGAAATTGAGAAATGTCAAATGAAATGTAGGTGTGGTTTACATTCAACATCGGCCCTTAAAACTTAACCATTAAAATTTAACCAAAAATATCTACTGCATTTCTTCCAGATCAAACATTTTCGATAATGCTTAGATCTGGCGAATAGGGTGGCCAGTCAAGGATATCAATATTTTGGCTTGCAATGAGCTCCTTTACTACTGTGTGCGTTGTGTTTAAGGGCATTATCCCGTTGTAATATCCAAGATATGGGACCAAATGGTTCATTGAACTTCGGAAAAGCTTATTCCAATAACATTTTATAGCTTACACCAGTCATTTTAGCACTTTGACATTCAAGATCGATGGTAGCATAGTACGTAATAGCACTCCATACCATAACGCCTCCCTCTCGGCTGTGATATCGGTTCAACAATCGATTTTCTTTGTGCAAACCAATGGAATAATTGTTATAGCCATCAAGTCCATCTAAATGATGATTTTTCTTCTTCCATACGTAGATAAAGACGATGAAACCCTTCCTTTAGAATTATCTCCATACCCCTCGGGATCCCAGATGTAGTTGTCGACAACTGTCCAATTTTTTTAAGTATTGCACGGTTAGAATATCCTTCAGAACTGTAAACATCGATTTTAGTTTTTTTCCGATACATCTAAAATTTTTTTGTTTTACCATTTTGACTTTGATTTTGGACAGTTGCCGCCAACTACATCAAGGATCCCGAGGGGTATGGAGACAATTTTAAAGGAAGGTTTCATCGTCTTTATCTACGTATGGAAGAAGAAAAAAAATCACCGCTTACTTTAAAAATACTGATAATAATAAAATGCCTTTATTCAAGCGAACCAAAAAAGATGAAACCCGTTTTTGGAATTATTTTTATAAATTGCTCAAAAAAAATTCTTTACTTAAGAAACCACTTTCGTCGTTTTTCTTTTTTTATATCTCAAGATGTCTAGCTTCTATTTCTATTTTCAAATACTGCAATCGGTTAAAAATTGCAAAAGATACAGGCTTCTGAGTATGGAATTTTTAGTGCCTTTAAATAAGTAAACCGGAGTGTATGATGAACAGCTTAGGAGAAGAATATACTGTATCCATTAGCTCTCTTCATACTACCTTTGAAGAAATATAAAGCCTGTGTGTATTTTTAAGGTAGGATCACATGATTGCCGCAATGCAACAATTTGCGCATATTTTTATACCCCAATCGTGTGATTGTACAATGAATTTTGTTATTGGGCACCAACTTGGCACAATAAAAGTTGGGTCAGATTGGTCTGTTGCGGCAATCGCTTGATACTACCTTTAGACGCACTTATATCTGCATTTCGAATTCCATATAAATAGATAGATAGTTTTGATAGAAAAAAAACTGCCCCCCCCCCCCCCCCCCCTTTTGGTCATAGTTTAGCATAGTTTGTCCTTTTAAGCATTTCTATGTTACAAATTTCATCCATATTAGTTCCGCCGTTTAGGCTAAAAATTGTAACAAACGCCCATAAATACTTTGGCATTTGAGTATTCACGTTGATTGGGTTTTATTTTTTATTTATTTTTTTATTCCTAAAACTACTCGTATTGTTTTAATAGATTTCTTTGAAAACATTAAGAAATATTTGCCGTCTCTTGATCCTCCCCTATTTACTTTAATGGATTTTTTTTATAGTCGATACCCGTTAGGAAGTTTCATTCTATATTTTGTTGTTCCTGGGATTACAAACATACAAATTTTTCCTATTTATAATATTAGTATAGATAATATAAAAATCCATTAAGAAGCTTAACTCACCAATTCTTAAAATAAAATCTGATATGTCTCCTCTCACACATGCGAGTATGTTACTAGAATGTTTATTAAAACGATTTATTTTGTGTACAAATGTTTACAAACAAATAAAATGTAGTTAAATAAATGAATAAATTTAATTTATTTTTATTTTAAATTATAATTTACGCACGTACTTTTTTATACACAATTGTATTTAGAAAAGAACACCCACACTTTTATAACTTTTCTATATATTCCTAGACTTTTTTCAACTTTTTTTTGCTACTTTCTGCAAAATATCAACTTGCCAAAAGTTAAACAAGTATTAAAAAAAGGTATCAAATGAAAATTTGTCTGACAAAATTCTTACATGCAGTGTTTAACAGCTTATTTTACACAGTGCATTTTTTTATAAGATCTACAGGGTTTTTTTATAGAAGTATGGAATTTTGAAATGGAATTAAACAAAGATGAACTTTTTAAAATGGACGTAGAATTTACTTTATTCGAAAGATAATTTTCTGGCATTTTTCGCACTTTTCAGCGTAGACTAGGCACTATACATATTTTCACAGAATATAGTCTAGCCGCGTAAAATCACACGATCTGGGAAACCAATTCACGGGTCCGAAACGTGAAACTGTGAGTTTACCAAACGTATCCTTCAATAAATCAATTATGCCACGAGCTGTGTGAAATGTTTCGCCATCTTGTTGGAACCAGGGTTCATGCACGTTATGGTTGTTGAACGAAAAAGTCAGTAATCATAACTCTACAGCGGTCACCATAGACTATAACGTTCTTTTTCGAATAAGTACGGACCAGTGATACCACCAGACCATAAAGCACACCAGTTTTTCTAGATGTAATGTTGTCTCTACAAGCATTTGAGAACTATCATCACTAAAAATACGGCAGTTTTGTTTATTGGCGTATCCATTCAAACAAAAGTGAACTTCATCGCTAAACAAAGTTCGCTTATGAAAATCGGGTTCAAAGCAATCTTGTTTGGGCCTGGTCACCAAATATACGCCTTGCCAGGTGTTCATGTGACTTCCATGCCACATCAAGCCAAACCAAACTGAACATAAATCACTTAACAAAATTACGGCCAGTTAAAAATGTGTTACAAACTTAAATTTCCATACCTCCATAAAAATACATTTTATAGAAACTAAATTATGTTGCATGAGTTGCTAAAAAAAAATGTGGTGCCATTTAAAAATAAAAAACAAATTGTTATAATTTAATAAACAAAAATCTTATTTTTCATTATATTAACACTGGGGGGTTACTCTCTATTGCGATGCGAAAGGTAAATGCGATAAGAGTATAATTTGGTATTCTGTGCCGATTGCGCAAATTTTTTCGCAAACTACTTTGAAAATGAAGCAACACTGGTACCACAAAATAAACAATAGCGAAGAACGGTAAAATAAAATGTGCAAAAGGGAAAAATTAAATGCGAACGGAAAATACGAAAACGCAATACAGGGTACCAATTCTTCAATTTTTCTTTCGCATCGCAATAGAGAGTAATCTCCCTGGAAAGATAAAAAAATACAAATTTTCAGCTTTGCAGCTTTGCAGCTTATTTGAAGCAGAGAACTTCAAAATCATGGCCTTTCTTGATTTTTATTTTTAATTTTTTTGTTAATTTTAAATAATAACAAAAAACTCAATGATGATTAAAATTCATATCAATTCTGCTGCACACAGCAAATTCTGATTGATTATCAGCAAAATTAACAAAAGTATTTTATGAACATGTTCGCTCATACAAGGCAAGCAAGGGCTTGCAGTAATCTCATCGTGTCCAAACGCTCTTATTTTCATTAAGTCTTACAACATGTTTGAACCGAACGTCTGTGTGGCTTGAGCTTGATATACCAACAATGGAAATAACATGGTTGGCTTTTGTTTGTTTTTTATTGTTTAACATGTGTCCGATTAATGGTAGACGATAAAAAATGATTTCTTGCTTTTTGTACCTCAATGTCTGTCAACATTTTGAGTGGAAAAAACAATCGCACGAGTTGACAAGTTTGATAAACATAAGCAAGTGTTCATCGAACCTAAATATGGTTCGATTGTCTTAAAATTAACAATGTATAAAAAAGTTCGAGCAAGTTTGTTTATTTCATTCATTCCGACTTTAACTCTGCATTTAGACATACGAGTAATCTCATGCGAGTGCGGTATACGCATTATCAACGAAAATTTCTTCGAAAAACTCGAATCTCTTGCAATTTTCTTTTCCGTCTACACATGCGAGTGAGAGTTCATTTCAAATCCGTCATCAGCACTTCATACAATTTGTTTTCTTCATATATGTTGTTCCTATTTTAATCTATCTTCTCTTTATAAATTGGAGTTGCCGTGCTCTTTACTTGAGAATATTTTTAGGAAATAGTTGGGATTAATTTTTATTATCATTATTTTATTGATATTAACGCTTTATAATTTAAACATTTCCATCTATAGTATTTATTTTAATAAATTAACAAACAAACTAGCTAAAACTTAAGTTTTAGTTTTGTAGTGATCCAGTTGATTTGCTTAAAATTATTTACTCGGTAACACTGTTTGATTGTTTGACATTTAATTTCATAGAAGTGCCAAAAATTGACTCGCAAGCAAATTTAGTTGCGAGTAGACCTGCGAGTGCGAAAAATGTGAATGTGGTAGTAAAAAAAACGTGAGTGTATTGAGTTTTTCGAACTCTTACTCGCGTGTTTAAACACTAGGTAAGGATTATTTTTATGAGTCAGCCGTTGTGTAAACCATCAGAATTAAAAATGAGGCATATACAGTACTGGACAATTCAATGGAAACTTTTCTAAAAATTTATTTATTTATTTTTAGAAGTCGAAAATCAAAAATTATTTCTAAAGAAACTTCACAAGTATTTTAGAATTTCATTTTATAGATTCTTTTTGATATATAAACAAAAAAATAATAACATAAAAATAACGTAGTTCTAAAATTATAAAGAAAAATTAAAAGTATCAAATTTTGAGGTATTGACAAAACAATGGAAACTTAAAATTTACTCCAATAAAAACCTTCGGCCTATTATCAAAAATTAATATTTTGTTGGGTATCCTTTGTTTTTAATTACTGCATCACAGCGACGATGCATTGACCCAATTAATTTGTCAATTGTATCCTTTGGTACCTTTTGCCATTCACTCAAAACTGCATTGGATAAATCTTCCTTCCATGTGTAATTTCGAGTTCTTATCTTGCGTTCTACAATTTCCCATAGATTTTCTATGGGATTGAGATCCGGGGATTGGGCAGGCCACTTCAAAACACGGACCTCATTTGATTGTAACCAGTCAGTTACAACCCTAGAGGTGTGTTTTGGATCATTGTCATGCTGAAATCTCCAAATTAGTGGCATGTTCTCCTCTGCATATGGATACATTATGTCGTTTAAAATGGATCTGTAGCCGACACCAGTCATTGTATCCTTTATAATGTGAATTGGGCCCATTCCTTGCCCAGAAAAACAGCCCCTCACCATAATATTGCCACCTCCAAACTTGACTGTCTTGCTTGTGTACTTTGGGTCTAGCCTCTTTCCCTTTGGCCGCCTTACAAATGATCTTCCATCATTGCCCCTTAAATTATATTTGGACTCGTCTGAAAAAAGGACAGTGTTCCATTTCTCTTTAGACCAATTTATGTGCTCTCTGGCAAATTTTAAACGAGCAGCACGGTTTTTCTCCGATATCAGAGGTTTTTTCGCAGGGCGGAAGCAACCAAGACCAGCCTTGCGGGCTCTACGGCTAATTGTTCGAGAGCTAACATCCAATCCAAGAACATTTTTAACCTCTCTTGATGCCATTTGGGGGTCTTTTTTGAACTCTCTTGATATTAAATTATCCTGTCTTGGAGTAGTTTTACGTGGTCTTCCTCCTGAATGCAGAGTTTTAACAGTACCCGTTTCACGAAATTTCTTGATAATCTTCGAAATTGCTGATTTATTCATCGAATATTTATCACAAATAGTTTTTTGTTTTAATCCAGCATTAAAATCATTTATTATTTTTATTTTTAAATCTTCACTTATCTTGACTCTAGCCATTTTTACTAATTATGTATTCAAGATTCTTGTGTTTAAAATATTTGAAAAAAGAAGCTGGCAAGAGAGGAATTTAAAAAATAACGGTAAATTATTATGCATTTTGCTTCGTTTTTTCATCAATACATTTTGCTTTAGTCATCTTTCGTGCAGAAGTGTAAAAGTTTCCATTGTTTTGTCGAACCCCAAAAATTTTATACTTTTAACTTTTCTTTATAATTTTAGAACTACGTTATTTTTATGTTATTATTTTTTTGTTTATATATCAAAAAGAATCTATAAAATGAAATTCTAAAATACTTGTCAAGTTTCTTTAGAAATAATTTTTGATTTTCGACTTCTAAAAATAAATAAATAAATTTTTAGAAAAGTTTCCATTGAATTGTCCAGTACTGTATATTCTGTTGCTTTAAAATGAACGACAAAAAGAGTGTTTTGGCAAATTTGATCATTTGCAAATAAAAGAAAAGTTTTTTCTGTCTTTGTTATTGTTGGACGATTTTTTAATCAACAAGTGAAGTTCTCTGATTTGATGGGGCCGATTTCTTCTGTAACGGTACCTCAATGCAGCCTGTTGCTTGAATTTACAAACCAAAGACAATGCAAAGTAAACTTTCCGTGTGCGGAAGCGATGTTTATAAAATAACTATATTTTTGTGATTGTTGATTGCCGGCCCTATTGCTATACAAATGTAATTAAATATATATATACAGCCCAATTATAAATAAAAATTCCCTAGGAATTTTATCTCTTTTCCGTTTCCTCCAATTATGAACAAAAATTAAATATGAGTTTATTTTTATTTTTTTCTTCTCTTCATTCGCTAAAAACACTAAAGGGAGATCAACTCTTCAATTCTTGCGAACAAAAATTGTGCTTTTTTGTTTAATTTTAATTGAAAAAATTACTTTATGTGAGAAATAAATTCCGTGAGGAATACATTCCGAGAGAAATAAATTCCGTGAGAATATTCATAATTGGGTTGATAATAACCTTTCCTTCTAATAACAAATTTTACAATTTCCATTTTATCAGCTTGTAATAAAGTTATTCGAAAATTCAAAAATTGAGTTTTATTCACTATATTAGCTTCTAACATTGATACCAATCTAAAAACTATAAATATAATATATAATAATAATTTGAGGTGAAAAGAAATGTTAGAGACGTGTATAAATGAAAAAACTTGTTTTTTTTTTTTTGTGTTTTGACAGAGCTTATTATTATTAACTTATACCACTACCATATTAAAGCTGCCTTGATTGTTGGGATATAAAGTTGAATGTTTGAGAATATAATATGTGTAATTGTTCGAGCTTAAGGTCTTTCTTGGAATTTTTAGTTTTTTTGGTTTTTAATTATCTGGCAATATTTTGCTTTCCTTTGGATAGCTTCTTCAGGCCAAATAATATTTATTTAATTTCAATTTGTAGAATATTTGAAAAATTAAAACAACAAAAACGAATAATTTGAAATAAAAATATTTTCTTTTCCAAACAATTAAGTTTTTATTCGCTATTTTTAGCTTCTACCATTTATACCAATAAAAATTATAAATAGATTGTTTTCTATGTTTCTCAGCTATCTATATGTCGACATTTCATAGGAACTACCCTAATCATCAGTAGACTTTAGAAATTTTTGAAAGATATTCTCAAACATTCAACTTTATATCCCACCAATATAAATAAATTGTTGAGAATTTAAAAGAAAAATGCTCTAATAATATCCGTCAAAACACAAAAAACAAGCCTTTTCATTTATACACCTCTCTAACATTTCTTTACACCTTTCAAACAAATGAACAACCGTTGGTTGCTACGATTTGCTTTTTGAAAGTATCGATACTTTCTATTTATAATTTGTTGATTGTTATTTGCAAATCTTTGCTACAAAAATAAAGATTAATTTTTTCTAAACGTAAACCCAAAATTAGATGATAGTGTGTTTCTGGCTCACGTTCAATGCCGGCTTGCGCCAAGAATTATTTTTTTTTAATTATAACAATAATTGCCGGGATCAATAAATCTTGATCAAAGAAGACAGAAAAAATAATTGAATACACTAAAAAGCTGGGGGACAACTAGCTGTTTCACAGTCGCTACACTGTTCATCAGCATCCACTAGAATTCGAACTCGGTATCATGCAAACATGATGTATTTAATACGGCCGCTTAACCAACTCAGCCACCTAGATCTTATTTATTTTTTCGTCTGTATTTGTCTCATATTGATCACATACGAGTATGGAATTTGTTATAATCCCAGCGGTTTGTGTTGCATTCTGCTGTCACTGAACAAAAACTTAAATTTTTTTTTCTATTTTTTTGTTTGTTTTGACCCAGTACTCAGGGGATGACCCCTATATATGCAATGCATTGTATTGCAACTAGAAAAATACGTTATGGGGAGGATGAAATCGGGAGTAGTGTTTGTGGACATTTGACTTTAACTTTACTATCACCAATAAGCTTTTTCGCTAGCTACATAGAAATTAAACTACTTAAAAATCGGCTTCGATTTTGTCTCAGGTCATTGTTTTTTAAAATGATAGACGTATGTACAAGTATGTATGTATATATGTACATGAATTCTTTTTAAAAAAAAATTTTTTTGAAGTCATCTCCATTAAACAAAGAAAATCAATTGTTGAATAGGTATAAATTGAAAAGACTAAACTTCAATTGCCGCCAATCATTAAATAATCTACTATAAAATGTAAATATATTTACTACGAGTAAAATGAAATACACACATTTGCACGTACTTTACATAAATAGAAAACTAAATTGTACTTGATTTCCATTTTAAAGCACACTTTTTTATGCATCTGCAGCAGTACACAATAAAACCGAAAAAAGTAAACACAATGAAAACATATTTATAACAATCTCAACTGAATGCATGCATGCACTTGCACTCGCTCAACTTACAAACAAACAGATCAAAATGCGCGCACACTCAAGTAGATTTGAACAATTAAAGTTGATATTTTAAAGAAGAAAGAGCCGTGGCGCATAGTACATACAATACGATAAAAAATAAAACCCATTTAATAATTGTTACTAATTGAAAAGCTGCAAAAAGTATAAAATAATAATAAGCTCAAGTAAACAAAATAAAAATAATTCAAAATAAATAATTGCGCATAAATTTTTTATTACATGACTTAAATCCAATGACCTTTGACTCGAATTGCAAAGTTGATGTTTGAATTAATGCATCTATAACTTTTATATGTTGCGCCACCGTATACGTATACACTCATATGTATACATTGTGGAGATAAATAAGCTAGATTTATGATAAGTTCTTGCATATCGAGTACTCAAGTTCCTATAATTTTAAGAAAATTACAATATATAATAAAATATTTTCGTGTAGCAAACAGAGACTTAACCCAACATATTCACGCCAATTCTCAGCGGGAATCTTCTTCTTCTATATGAATATGCTTGTACATTTATAAAAAGCAGATTAACGGCTGCACACTGGGTTAGATGTGATCAAAATTCGTAACACTGACGCCCGCTTAAGCTTGTTCTTCTCGAACAGGCACAGAACCACCATTCACATACTTGGCTCGGGGGCTCATGGCCTTTTGTATCCTGTAGACCACGTCGTTGATTCTTTTAATCATTATATACGGCCCTTCCCAATGGGTTTGCAGTTTGGGAGAAAGTGTTTTCTTTCGTTGTGGGTTAAAAAGTAGAACCAATTGTCCTTCCTGGAAACCAACAGAATTTGCAGCTCCGCCATGTCTTGCTTTCACCTTATCACTGAAAATTTTCGTTCGATTACGTACAAACTCATTCATATGTTCACGTTTTGCTTCTCCTGTACTGGCACCTTGGTATTATCATTTTCTGGTGTAGGTGTGATGCCAAGTTCCAAATTGCCAACGTCACTGACTGAGAATCTACTGCAACTCGCCAGAATGGTGCCATTTTTGGCTTTGATCCACTATAAACAACTTACTATGTACAAATTGGGCTACCGACTGTCGAAGTCCAATCCACTAAAAGAGTTGCTTTAAATTTTTAACCGGTTTGTTCACTTCAGGGTAATCACCCCTAAAACCATTATAGCATTCCGCTATAACTTTCTACGATGTTGGTATGACTGTTAAGTTAGACTTTGTTTTGCCGTCTGTACTTTCCCACACACGATACAAACAACCATTTATCAGTTACAGGCTACTCCACTGCTTCCAATAAGCCTTAGCAAGTGGGATATCAGCTGATATTTCCTTGCGGGCAGGCCTTAAGCCTTTCTCTTTCTAGCGGCTATTCTTCCCCCTACTCTGCGCTGTTTGTTGTTTCCTTGTATAAATCTGTATACGCCGAACATCAATGACACAACCTTTCAGTTCAGTCTTCACACAAAATCTGCACTCCAAGTTGTATAGTTGTCTCGAGACGTCACTTGCGCTATTGTGCTCGGTTCCCCCTTCTATGCTCGATTCTTAAATCATAGCTTTTTTGCTAGCTACTGGCGGCAAGACAGTCTTATTTTGTTTTATGGAGAAGCACATACCGCCAATTGGATTTCTGGATCCCGAATGCGACTCACAAACGCCTATGTCTTACATTTATCCATAAGTGAATGATTTTAACCGGGATTGGCAAGCTGCACTAAGCGCTCTATTTGCATTGCATACGCCTTTAATGTCTCATTAGCTTTCTGACCTTCTGCCTCTTAAATCTTTAACTTTGCTTTGTAAATCTCTCGCTTGTGCTCTTCACCCATACTTGCGTTGCAGGGCTTCTATAAATGTCCTCGTAATTGTCTCTGCCATATTTGTTCGCCACCGTGCCAAACTGGAACTTAAAGGCGTTAAACGGGATACTACCATCAAAAGTGAGCGCTTTTATCCTGTTTCCAATTGTTTCTGGGTTGACTCGCAACGGTGCATCTTGCAGTTGTAGATTACTCATTTGTAGCTTCTGATCAACATCATCAAACTTTTCGCTGGCATCTCTCTCTAAGTCGGACAATTTTTCTTCAATGCTGTTCACTCTAACGTTCACGGCTTCTATTAACTTTTCATTTGTTGCTCCAGATGCTTCTCTAATAGCTTTACCAGTTTCTTCCATCTGCTGCTGCGTGCTTCTGGAGCTTTTTTCTGCCTTCTTAGAGTTTATTTTCATCTCCAACTGCATGTCTTTTAGAGCTTTCTTTCATTCTTCTTTCTAGAGTTTTCTTTCATCTCTTGAATTATGGCGAAAAACATGGAATATAACTCCATGTTTCATGTAGCTGCATGTGCACTCATTTCTTCTTTTTCATCGAATTCGCATGTTCTTCTTTCATCGAATTCGCATGTGTTGATGTCCACACCAATCTGCTAAAATCCTAGATAAACCTCTTCTGCAACTCTGCTTTGTTTCCAACTGCAGGCAAATCTACGAGTAACTTGCCCAACTCTTTTTTCACTTCTGACACGAACTGTCATGTGTCAGAAAAATGAAACAACAAATATTTATAAAAAAAAAACCAAAAAAAGGACGATGAGTTAGAAAAATTTATAACAAATATTAAATCAAATAAAGGTCAAAGCAATTAGGATCAAGATAAAATTTATAACATTATTTTGTAACATTTTACGAGTCGTAAAGTAGCTCTGGGCTGACGAACAGCTTTCGCGTCATCGTAATTATTTCTTAAGTGCGGTCAGGCTTGTGTTTGTTGTTCGGTCTTCGAGAGTTTTGCGTCTCACTCGCAGTGGTTAACGGTTTGCCTCAAATAACTGTATTGGTTTACAGTTTTTTTAACCATGTGGAAACTTCCTATGTGAAGGCATAGGTCGTTATAGTTAGTCACTGCGAAGCTACAAAAGTACTGTTAATACCATCTTGGGCGTTATGGTATTTCTCACCCCGCCCATGCTGTGCATCCTATACTTTGCAACTGTCCCAGCTACTTTTCTATAGAATTCATTTAATGCTTGCATTTCTTCTTTATATTCAGAGGATGAGTAAAATACAACATTTTCACAAAATTTATTTGCACAAATTAATTGAACAATATCAAAAAAAAATTCAATTTTTATGTTCTTTTCGTTATTTATAAACATTTGTTTGGCACTTCTTCAACAGGATGCTTCATGATCATTTAGTTTCATATAATCTATTACATTATGATTCATTTACAAAATTTTGCTTGTCGAAATTTTAGACGATAACATAATAATGCGACAGCTATCGTTTTACGACGACGCCAAACACAATAAATGATGAAACAGAACTAGAGCTTGATCATGTTTTCCATACAATTTGACATAAAATTATACCAGAGAATGCGGTCGTAAAATACGATCAGCGATTTTTTTTTTTTTTTTTTTTTTTTGGAACAGAAAACCTTTCAACAATATTACCATACTTTTAGTAAATTTCATACATTTTGTAGCTTCAAGGCTTTAACGCGAAAAAAATAAGAATAACAAAAGCTTTCTATGCCTAACAAAATAAGAACATTAAATAAATGACAGTTTGGGAAGTTGTAGCCGTCGTTTCAATTATGGACGTATTTTCTCTGAAAGACGTTCTTGCTTGAAGTTGCAGTCGAGGCACAGTGCCTCGTTTCTGTAAGATTAGTGAAAAGTTTCCCGCATCGAAAACTATGAAACATAAAATTCCATCGTTTCTCGACTATCGAGATAAACAGCGTTTCTGTATACTAAATCGAAAAGAGGCAATACTAGTTACGTCTTTATTGGAATATTTCCATTAAGCAGCTGTCAAAATGCAAAAAGTAAACAAATAAGAAGAAGAATACAGGAAAAATTTATCAAACAAAAAGAAAATTTAAGAAACAAATGATTATTTAATTGCGTCAATCAATAACACGTGTACGTAAATAAAAACACATTCAAATCATAAATAAATTTCATAAAAACTTTCAATAAGGTATAGTTTTGTGGTGATGGTTGCTGACCAATATGACCGGCGAAACATGTTGCGCACTTACAGCCAGAGATTAAGGGCTGTAACTGATCCGTTTTTAGTTCCTGAACCGATGAGGCAAGCTTCTCGCATTCGAGACAGGCTAAAATTAAGATTTTGCCATTAAATTTTTA
Organism: Thecocarcelia acutangulata; assembly: GCA_914767995.1. Taxonomy (NCBI): domain Eukaryota; kingdom Metazoa; phylum Arthropoda; class Insecta; order Diptera; family Tachinidae; genus Thecocarcelia; species Thecocarcelia acutangulata. The sequence goes on along the minus strand of OU612094.1, from coordinate 127,493,337 downwards.
ATTTATTATACTGTATGTATGTACATAAATATTAAGAAATAAAGAAAAAACCAAAAAAATTCATAATTTTTATATATTTATTGTATTATATCTTTCAATTTTCTAAAATAAAAAGAAGAAATGAATAATCAACTACATTCAATATCTGCCGTATTCATAATAAATAATTTACACATAACAAAGGTTTAATTGACAAATTTTGTGTAAAAATATGTATGTCAAGTAAACTTTTACTAATTGCAAATTATTTTTTATGAATACGACAATATGTGTATAAATATTTAAAAACTTTACCTTTTCTACACTTTTTGCATTCATTATGGTTAACGGTTTGCCTCAACTAACTGTATTGGTTTACAGTTTTTTAGAGGTTATTCATTGTTAACCACATGGAAACTTCCTATGTGAAGGCATAGGTCGTTATAGTTAGTCACAGCTACGCTACAAAAGTACTGTTAATACCATCTTGGGCATTATGGTCTTTGTCACCCCGCCCATGCTGTGCATCCTATACATTGCAAATTTACTTTGCAACTGTATAGTTACTAAATAAATAATAAATAAATAAATATATTTTTTAAATTTATAACTTCCGCAACTTTTTTATTTGTGAAAAGTTTTGACAGTTCTAGCGAGAAACTTCTCACACAATTTTAATACAGAAACAGGTTTACTCACAAGCTTCCAACGAATTACGTCAAAAAAGCTATTTTGACAGATATTTCTCGCTTCTCAAAGATACAGAAACATGTGTGTGAGAAACTCCATTTTTTGTTTCAATTCCCATAGTTTCTCTGTCAGTTCCTTTGTTTCTTGTGAGAAATTTCTCGATGCGAGTAATACAGAAACGAGGCACTGTTTCATCATTAATGCTAGGAACACAACTGCAACGAACGACGAATTTGCCGGCAAATGTTCGTTGTATAAATTCGTCGTGTGAAGCAGAATGTCAACGAGCCTTTGCATAGGTAGATAACATTGTTTACACTCTGTGCAAAGAAAATTTTTAAAAAATTGTTATAAATACTAAGGTGGCCATATTAAAAGTAAACCTATATAAATCCTGTCCGAAAGAAGAATTTTTGAACAAATTATCTAAGGTACTTTATATTTTGAGAACATCTTCATAAATTTTTTGCTACATGGATTAATACAAATATAAAAAGTATTATTTCATGAATAATACTTTTTTTATATAGGAAACGGTTCATCTGATATTAAATCTATTTCAACTTTCGCCAAATATGGCGAATTTCGATCAACACCAGGATTGTGTGCATTTTCATATACGCCAATGCAAATGCGTTTCTTTACTTTCTGATTGCTTAATTACTTGCCCAAACTAGCCTGAAGAAGAAGAAGCATACCATTCTCTCAAATGCTTTTCGAGCAAATTGGGATCCCGCGGGATCCCAAAGTAGAGCAAAGAAACACACCTAATGTGTTTTAGTTTTGGCGACGAATATTCGTCGCAGTTGTGTTCCTAGCATAAGGCTGATTATTTCTAAAAAAAAAAAAAAAAAAAAGAAATAAGCATAAAATCACAAAATGGAGTTAGGCGAGTTTTGCAAATTGTGAAACTGTTTTTACTCACACATCGCATTTTTAAAGCATTATTCCACTGATTTCTTTACGCTTGCATTTATATGTAGTTCAAATAATGTAGTTATAATAATTATGTAGTTCAATGTTTTTCCTATATTTATAATTTTTTTTTCAATTTGTGTCTTGCAGGTGGAGCTTTCGAAGGTGTCATTGATGATAATGTTTCACCATTCGGTTATATGAAAGGCGAGGGTATTGATGCTGGATTTGGGGAACACGATTGGATTTGCAGCAGGGATAAAGAACGCACAGATGTTATTTTCAATAAACTTTCTCCTGTTGATGGCAAAATTTCAGGACAGGGTAATTAATATTCTTTTAGCATATAATCTCTATAGGTATTGTTATATTCTGTTTGTTGTTTTTACAGCTGCCAAACAGGAACTTATTAAGTCAAAATTGCCCAACTCTGTTCTTAGTAAAATCTGGAAACTTTCTGATGTTGATGGTGATGGTTTCTTGGATTCGGATGAGTTTGCTTTGGCATTACATCTTATTAATGTTAAACTGGAAGGTAATGAGTTGCCCAACGAGCTGCCTGATCACTTAGTGCCACCATTGAAGCGCTGCTAATATTTACGCTCTTTAAAACGAAAAGTGAACATTGGTAGCAACTGTCTGGTGTTAAACTGTAAACCGCTCTGTTTTCAGTTCATTTATTTAACTAAATACTTTTATTATTCTCGAGTTTTGGAAATGAGCTTCGAACACCTATTTTGATCAATCATCATTGCCTTTTATTGTTGTTATAATATTAAAAATGTTTTATTTTATTTATGAAGTCTTTTATGTAATTTTGTACATAAACTTATTAGCAGGCCAGGTAAAAGAAATTTGCAACTGAATTATATATGTACACATATATATAATTCTAATACATGTATTTGCTATATAAATTATTAAAGAAAATTATTTCTTAAACATACATACATATGTAAAATCCACTATTATGCTACATATTAAATATACAAACATACATATATCAATCCTTATATCTTATTCTTAACAAAGAATACCGAAGTCAAGATCAGAGGTGGTTGATTATTAAAATAAGCAAAAAAAAAAAAAAAGCGGAAACTATATTGATAATGAGTGAGCGATTTCTATATTATGTAAAGATATGTATGATGCTGTTAGGATTCTTAATTTCTTTATATTTTAATTTAGTATATATGTAATACATTTGAACAGCATAAACGTGTATCATGAAGAGTATATAGTAAATGATTTTTAGTCAATAAAAAGTTTTCAATTTATTTTATTTATATAAATTTTAATATTTTAATTGTATTAAGAAATTATGTTGCTTACAAACTTCAATGCAATAGCTTATTTTACTTTAAACAATTATGCATGTACAGCAATAATTATTGCTCGTCTGTTAACTAACTTTTTGCGTTTTAAAAATATCCGCCACTTTCATATCACTGGATTTTTTATTTTATATGTCACATTTACCTATCGAAAATCTGTTTAAAATACTTTAATTCTGATAATTTTAGTGAAAATAATAAATAAATAAAAAAAACACATGAAGTATGAACAATAATAAATTTTTTGTCGAAAGTATATAAGATTTTTGTAAAGACTAAAGTATATATTACTAATAATAAAACAACAGAAACTTATACAGTATATGTATGTTTAATATTTTTTGACCTTTTTCGATTTTTGCTACCGTACGATGCGAAGAAAAAGAACTGAACAAGATCCAAAAATCACTAGCACAAGAGAAGAAATATTCAAATCTTAGATCAAAGCGAGTAACAAATTTAGTACTGGTTACTTTTTTTATTGTCAATTTTTTGTTGTGAATTATACTACCAATTTGGCTAGAAACAAGATTTTTTTTTAAGCATTTTTTATTTATTGAATCTTCAAAATGAACTAACAATAAGTATTCAAATCTTAAAACTAAATTTAAAATTAAAAAAAATGTGATTCTTAAGTCCGGCCAATGCTAGACAAAAAGTTTTATTATGCGGAAGCTATTTCGGTAAAATCACCTATTGAGCAATTTGATGGTGGCAGCGGTATCCCTTCTTTTAAGGCGAGTGTGGCCGCCAAAATTAAGTATATTGCGCACAAGAGGGTTTGGATGAAGTTCCAGTTTACTGACATACCTTGTCGCGTACTTAGAAAATTCCTCTTTTACCAGCGGAACACTCAGATCTTTATGAGTTCGTAGAAACAAGATGCACCCTATTTATAGTAAGTGATCGATACTCATATCACACAAGAGGGTATTAACCCAAAATTTTAAAATTTTCGGTAGATTCAAAAAACTGTGGTCACATATTAACAGAATTTAAATATGTGGAAACGGTACGTTAAGCCGAGTAACAAACCTGTGTTAACGTTTATAATACCTACATGCATAGTTGCAAAAGCTTTTAGTACTATTTTCGTAATACTTTTAATAGCAACCGTAACAAGCGGCTTTTTAAACATTATGTGTGTATACATACCCGCATATTTATGTATTTAGCAATACCCAGCTGTCCAAGTTAGCTTCGACGATGTTTGTTACTGACGATGCCATGTTTAGAATGATTTAAGATGAGCACTAAATCTTGCACCCAATTTTCACGTCGACTTTTAAAGACATGTTTGTTTTTCATTTTATTTTAAAGCTGCTACCAAAATCATGTTTTTTAAGACTTTTTTTTAAATTGTAGTTGCAAAATAATATCTTTTATCTCTTTTTATCCTTTTGTTAGTATCGATGTAGTCATCTTGCTAAACGAATGTAAATGGAAAATAATAACAAAATTACAAATGATAACAAAAAGAGATTAGGAAAGAACACGAAAAATGGAGTTTGTGTCTTTTTGGTTACGCCTCTTTCATTTCTACCAAATTTGCCCACAAATATGAAAGGCATGACTTAAAGACGTTTGTAAAAATCATCCTAAAAATTGAGAGCGTTAAAAAACATTATTTACGGGACTCATCAAATCCTATAGATTTAAACCAACGCTTGTAAGTAACCAAAATGTAATTGATATAAAAGGACTAGTACAATTGCTTTTTAACTTTACCCCCTTTTACCGGCTTAACAAAAGAGCTTTTACCCCAAATTTACCCCAAAGCAATAAGTCTGCAAATATTCAAGTAGTAGCTGTGCGTAGATTCCTAGTCACCGGACTTTACTAAAATAAACTAGCTGACTGCTAAAGAGAAAAAGTAAATCACAAGCATTGGTAATCAAAGCAAGGAGTCTTATTAAAAATTTATTAGTATTTATGTTTCTGTATGAATAAAATTTAGTTTTATTGCCAAAATAAAGAAACAACATACCATTTTAAATACATATGTAAATAAAAACAGTTTTATTAAATTCGTAATGAAGAACACAGAAAAAATAACCAATTTATATCAAAAAGCTGACCAGTTTAAAATCGAGGAAATTCACGATGCGCTTTTTCTTCTACCACCTATTTGTACAAATCAACACAAAAATGTTTGTACAAACATAAATTTTTGGCATGTTTGGCAAGCTGTTTATGTAGTTTATTTCGACCTTAAGATCACATGTAGTACAAACGTGCAATGTTTGCCTTTGAGAACATTTTAAAATTGAACTTGCAAGCGAATTGCAAGTAATATAATTTTTTTATTTTTTAAATTCTACCAACAAAATACATGTTGATGTTTGTTGGTGTTGTATTTATTGTAATTCTGCTACTACCTGTATAAAGCTGCCTTGGCCGTTGATGTCAATTTCAATAGCATTGCCATGAACGACAAATATTATCACAGCATTAAAATATTGGAATTAAATTAGTAGATACAGGTCAGATACATGAAAATTTGTCCAACAGTTTTCAGACTGCTAGGTAATGAATTACATCGAAAATGGAACAAGTCGAGTTTACGCACAGAGCTTCAAATTGAAAAAAATATTACATAGGGGGAGGAAAAATTAAAAATAAGAAGAAAATATATAATGAAAAAATTGACGGAAATGCTTTGTTTCCGAGTTATGGACCTCTGAAATTTTGATATACGTGTATATGAAATTGCAATATTTCATTACATTTCTCAAGGTAAATATTCGTATTATTTGATCTTGTTTATATTGTTTTCTTCTAAATTTTTCAGCTAAAGATCTTTATTGATTTTTGTTTTTATAAAAAAAGGTTTAACGGTATTTTATTTGCAATATTTCGATAACAATTTGGATGATAACAAATTGTTATCGAAATATTGCAAATAAAATACCGTTAAACCTTTTTTATAAAAAACAATTATCAATCAAGATCGTTAGCTGGAAAATTTAGAAGAAAACATTTCTCAAGGTATTTATGCAAAATTGGTATCATTCGAAAGCTTTAGAATAGATACATTATACTAGGCAAGAATCTCAGTTCTTAAAAATTTTTAAATTAAAGTGCTGGAGGCTATTATATAAATATTATAATTTGTTAGAAAAACGAAAGTGTGACAGAAATTTCAGTAAATAACATTGGATTAATTAAATTGTTTAGCGTAGACGGCCTTCGGCCGGGCGGAAGGATTTTCTCCTCTATGACTAAAGTTTCCAAGAAATTGCGTATCCTATTGGAAGGCTTCTAAATGATACCAATTTGGCCTACATAACATTGGATACGTAGTGCAAAATCGCAATTTCATACAAACGTATATCAAAACTTCAGAGGTCCATAACTCGGAAACTATGAGTTTCCGCCATCTTTTGCACTATACATGTTCTTCTTATTTTTCACTTTTCTACCCCCCTGTATATTTTTTTTTCAATTCAGGGCTCTGTGCGTAAACTGCACTTAAGCCAATCGCAGTTCAATGTACATATACATATAAAAAATTTTCAGAGGTCCATAACTCGGAAACTATGCGTTTCTGACATTAGCCTCGGAAATATATTAATAATGAATATATAAAAAGAAAACATGACGATAGTGAAAATACACATGTATACAGGATGGAAGACAAAAAACCACTTGCACCCGCCGTCGACGACGCGTGCGTGACATGACCAACTGGGTAGCTGCGTTTTAACTTAGTGTATGGTCACAACAGCAACTTTAGTTGGGCAATTCTTGACTTTATAGAAGCTTTCGGTGAGGGGAATAAGAAGGGGGGAAAAATTGCCGGTACTCGGCAATTCTCAGCAGTTCCTTACTTTTCTCTCATGTATGTATGTGTATGTGCATATACAATGCAAATTGCATGAAACAAGAGGTAGAGAATTGCTCAAGAATTGCCGAAAAAAGTTTTTGTGTGTGGACAAGAAAGCAATTCCAAAAGAAAATTGCCAAAAAGTTCGGCAATTAAAATCGTTCTGTCTGAACTTAGACTTACTTGCATGTCCATATCAGAGGTTCAATTCGTCGCATAGTTGTCGGCGGCGGCGGCTGGGCAAAAAAGGTCGGCGGCGGCTAAAAGTCGGCTGTAGCCGACATATGTGCTTTTTTTTTGCATACATGTGGTAATATTTTAATTTATTATGTCAAAATATTGTTTAAAAAAGTACGCATTTAGACAAATAAATCCTTCACTATTTTTTATCTAAATTCATAAAAATGTTAAGCTAATTATATAAAAACTTTTGTTGTACAAATTTACTAAATATCGCTGATTTACTCAAACGACGTCATAATTCAATATATAAACATAATTATTTCGAGTCAACAATGCAAATTTGTTAACAAACTATCCTTTGTAGTGCTCCATAAGCTCATTCAAACCTTTAGGAGCTATTTTGTAAACATACATATTTTCTAAGACGAGTATGTAAATTAAAAATGTAAAATGTGTTTCTTTTATTTGAAACTATGGTTTTTGAGTTATGGTGATTTTTCACTTATTAAGAAACAAATATTTTGGAAAAGAAATAAATAACATTATGTGGCTCAATTTATTTAGACAAAACTGATTTTAAATAACAATATATGGCTCAAATTAATTAAGATTTTAAGAAAACGTAAGCTTATTGCAATCTGTCACCTGAAAAATACCGGATCTTTTCTAATAAAATACCATAAAAGCAAATAATTTCCAAGGTGACACTAAATATGTTGTAACAAGGAACAGCTTGTGGTATGATTGTACTGTCAAACTCTTACATGCAATATAAAAAATTGTATAAAGTACTTAAAGAAAAGTTTGAGGTCATAGATTTTGACAGTGACAAAAAGTCATTATGCTGCTACGAATATGACTGAAACTTGTAGAGCTAAGTGCCACGTCAAACACAGCAACTTTAGTTGGGCAATTCTTAACTTTATAGAAGCTTTCGGTGAGGGGAATAAGAAGGGAAAAATAATTGCCGGTACTCAGCAGTTCCTTTTTTTTTTTTAAGTGTGTATGTGCATATACAACGTAAATTGTATGAAATAAAAGATAGAGAAAGCTCAAGAATTGCCGAAAAAAGTTTTTTTGTGTGGACAAGAAAGCAGTTCCAAAAGAAAATTGCTAAGTGTATGGTCACACACAGCAACTTTAGTTGGGCAATTCTTGACTTTATAGAAGCTTTCGGTGAGGGGAATAAGAAGGGAAAAAGAATTGCCGGTACTCGGCAATTCTCAGCAATTCCTTACTTTTCTCTCATGTGTGTATGTGTATGTGCATATACAAAGTAAATTGCATAAAGCAAAAGGTAGAGAATTGCTCAAGAATTGCCGAAAAAAGTTTTTGTGTGTGGACAAGAAAGCAATTCCAAAAGAAAATTGCTAAAAAGTTCGGCAATTAAAATCGTTCTGTGTGACCACAGACTAAAAAGTTCGGAAAAAATCGGCTCAAGCTGTCGATTATGTAAATACGGCGGCTGAAAATAAGCCGATTTCAGCCGCCATAACGGCGGCGGCTGGACAAAGTAAAACAAGACCGGCGGCGGCTCAAAGCCGGCTGTGAGCCACACGAATTGAACCTCTGGTCCATATGTATTTAGCAACAAATAAGAAATTAAAGCTGTGATTTACATACAATTTACACACTGTGGTAAAATGGCATCCTTTGAAGAAGTAAAAGACGTATGCAATCATCCCGAGGTATACTTAATAGACGTTAGAAGTGAAGACGAAGTAGCTTCGACAGGAACCATACCCTGCAGTATTAATATACCGCGTAGGTGTTTATTGAGTTCCAGTCCATACTACGAAACATATGTATACTGCAAAACTTTGTGTTGCGGATGTTAAAGGAAAGGGGATTTGTAAGTCTCGTTCACATCTTTCAACATGCAGTTAGTTATATGGATAGGTATGTACATACATAGATATGTATGTATATTTGACAAAACCGACAGGAAACAAAAACTTCAGTGTGGACACAAATGCAGTTTTAAAGAGAATTTAAAAAGGTTTGCAGCAAATTTTTCATAGTATGGACGAGGGCTTAATATGTGTATAGTTATATTCATGTATGTACATGTGCAAAGTGGCGCAAAAGTTGTTATTCGACAGGTTATCCAGTCCCGATTCGGCTAGTCAAGATAGGATATATACGATTACGTACATATATCTAACAGCATTACCATACCGTAACTTGCTAGTATATTGGCTTTTTTCCGCTTACATACCCTTGGGGAGCAGGTTTTGCCTTGGCGTACACCTAACCTGGACACTCTGCTTTCTGGAGCATAAAGGGGAGTGAGTCCCTCGTTTGTTATAGCAAAGAAAACTTTGCTATAACAAATATATTTATTTATATAAAAAATATAAATAACTTTGGTGCATGCCAGTTTTCGGGTGCTAATAACCCCTAGAGGTGCTATAGTCTTGCAACTGATACCTGTAATGTAAGCTACCAGAAGTGATGGTTAGACGGGGGAGTTGTGAAGGCAGGTGTTGATGTATAGGTGTTGATGTATATGTAATTATGGTTTTAACATACCTATCCACGGAGATGAAACGTTAACGCTAGAAAATCTATGCAACTATTACGCGTTCTTGACATGCTTTTTGTATCTTTAATTCAAAAATGTAAAAGAACAGAGATTTACGGCTTCCGATAGTTATTACTTTTGCGCCACCTAGTGTACGTACGGTGACTTTTTAAAGTTATAATGGAACAATTGTCAGTAGTTTGCCTATAAAGCTTTAAAACAATACTACCTATAATTTTTTTTATTAGTCAGGTCTGAGTTTGTTTTTTCCTTTCCTGAATTAAGTACTTTTATTACAACAGCAAGTGCCGTGACTAATAACTTTTGATCAAAGAAAATAAAAGATATTTGCAGGCTGGCTAAGAGACAATTAGCTGTTTTACAGCTACTACACTACTCTTGTGTACCTACTAGGTCTCGATGATGTATTTGGACTACCGCTTGAACCACTCAATCACCGGGATCTTTAATTTATTTGGTATTGTAATAGGTTAAATTTGTCGAAAATTTATAAGCTACAGTATGTATTCTAATATAACTTTTAGCCACTGTACATACGAGTATATATGTATGTATGTAAGTGCATGTAACTACATAAAACTTAAACTTTAGTACAGGGATTAGATCAAGCTTTTAATCTATCGGATGATGACTTCAAGACACAATTCAACCGTTCCAAACCTTCCAAAGATGCTCCATTGATTTTCAGTTGTTTGAGAGGAGGAAGAGCACAGAAAGCTACCGACTTCGCTATAAATCATGGGTTCAAAAAGTATTTTTTTAACATTACAACTATTAATAATTAGATACACTATTATACTTTAAAATTATTTTCAGTGCTAAACCGTACCTCGGCTCATGGACTGAATGGGCGCAAAAGCAAGGATTGTAGGAAAATGTTGAATGAATTACCCAAAAACCTGAACAGTTTGCCGGTTCAGTTCAATATAAATACAACATATGTATGTATGTATATGCATCGGAATATTAAATAAAAGCATTTAAAAACATTTTTTTTTTCTTAATTAATTTATTGAACTAAATCCCGGTGTACAAATTTACAAAAAACCAAAAATCTAATATAAAAAAAATAATAAAGTTCAACAAAAATTCATAAGTTAATATTTACATCCCTGGGAACGGAGAATGATTAAAATGCAAATAGTTATATGTATGTATGTTACCTAAAAAGAAACCGCTTGTTTAGAGATAGCAAACGATATACAAACAAGCGGGCAAACAACAAAATGCATGTGTTTCAATAATATGTAGCGACTGCGAAACAGCTAATTGTCCCCCAGCTAAAGGTTTGAGTTATTTTTTTTTTTTTTTTTTGTCGTCTCCAATCAAAAATGATTGACCAGCAAATTTATATCGTAAAAAATCCTTCTTAAGAAAAACTTAAGAAACAAAAACTTGAACTAAAACCCGATGTAGAAAAAAACAAAAATCAATTTTTTTTAAGTAATTTAAATCCACGTTCGTTCCCAACAATACAGAGAACACAAACTAATATCTAGCTAACTTTTAAAATTTTATTTATTTATTTATTCATAGTAACATAAAATTCACTCTTTGAATAATTATTTTTAATTAATTATTACAATAAATACAAACAATTAAGTTTTTTATTCGCTATTTTTAGCTTCTACCATTTATACCAATAAAAATTATAAATAGCTTGTTTTCTATGTTTCCCAGCTGTCTATATGTCGACATTTCATAGGAACTACCCTAATCATCAGTAGACTTTGGAAATTTTTGAAAGATATTCTCAAACATTCAACTTTATATCCCAACAATATAAATAAATTGTTGAGAATTTAAAAGAAAAATGCTCTAATAATACCTGTCAAAACACAAAAAACATGCTTTTTCATTTATACACGTCTCTAACATTTCTTTACACCTTTCAAACAAATGAACAACCGTTGGTTGCTACGATTTGCTTTTTGAAAATATCGAAAAGCAAACAACAAAAATGCAAACAATTGAGTTTTTATTTGCTATTTTAGTTTCTAACATTGATTAAGATAGTTCCTATGAAATGTCGACATATAGATAGCTGGGAAACATAGAAAACAAGCTACTTATAATTTTTATTACAATAAATATATAGAAATAAGAGTACTAGCTGTAAAGGCGAATTTAAATTATTTTATTTTTTTTATTATAATTTTTTTTTGTTACATTTTCTTTGTTTCCGATACCATTTGCACAGATAATACATATTTATATAATACATTTTCAAACATTTTTTAATGTTTGCACAAAATTTAAACCACATTTCCTTTCAACCGGATAATAGACGGTACAATAAAATTCCGATTCTTTTTGGCGATTATGGAAAGCCATTAAATGTTCGTTGATTTCCGTTTCAATTTTTTTTTATCATCGCAATTTTGTTCGGTTTACGCAGTTCTTCTAAAACTTGTAGACATTTCATGACACTAACGAAATCTTCATACGTTTTGAAACACGCACAGCTCGACTCCTCGGATTCAAATGATACCGTAAACATCGCCAAGGTATCTAAGCCACGTTGGAACTCCACATCAGACTTCCAGCGTAGACATATTATTATATTGAACACTGAAGAATTGAGCAAAAAGTCTTCTCCGAATACCTTGCAAGATGTTCGAATATTACTGTTTCATAAAAAAAAAACAGTAATAAACATTTCTCATGATAGCAGCTTTAAAAGTAGGGCAGCACACAAAAATCCATTTATTTTAGCCAAGAATCGTCAACTTCGCCTTAACGCATATTTACAGGAAGGAATAGATTTTTGGAATAAAGGTATGTTTACCGATTAAAGTAAATAAATTTTCGGGAATGACGGCCTAAACAAGGTTTAACGAAAACCGAACACTGCATTTGATCTCAAAAATATAATATTTACTGTGAAAAATGGTGGGAAAATTGTTATGGTGTGGGGAGCTATGGTGGCATCTGGAGTTGGACGAATAGTTTCTGTTGACAACGTTATGGACAGATATCAGTATAAGACAATATTGAAACAAAATCTGAAGCTTTCTGTGGAAAACTTGGGCCTGGGAAACCAGCGGATTTTCCAACGAGTTAACGACCCCAAGCATACTACGCATATTGTTCGAAATTGGTTTTAGTATCATGCACTAAGACAGCACAATAAACCGGCCCAGTCACCATACCTCAATGCTATTAAACATATTTGGACGTTTTGGAAAAATCTGCGCACAAATGTGATATCAGAAATCGTCAAAACTGCCCTCGGCCGTGGTTAACCTCATTAAGGAAGAAAAAAGTTGACAACAGAGGTGCAATCGAAGCTCCAAATGATTTTAATTTTTGTGTGATTGATAACGCTGCATCGCAAAAAATTGTGAAATATGTTCTCTGGACATATTTGTTGTCTCAGCGCTGAAGCTGTTGCTCTAGCATTATTTGATAAAATGTCGCCTATATAAAATAGCGAACGCAATTCGTTGATTTAAGAATAAAAACTATAGAAATACAGAAAACAGTGGGGAAGAACGCGACGTGAATGAAGTCGTGGAGTCGTCCATCATATGTTTTCGGATTGAAAGGTATAAAACGAATGTAAACTCAACACAAATAAAGAAATAATAAGCCAGTACGTAACACTCGAAACAAACAAATTCTTCCAGCATTTTGGAATTTCAATGGACTTCATAATGCCGACCCAGAAATATGGGAAGAATTTGAACAATTAGCAGAAAGCGATAGGAATATTGCGTAACTTACGCGCTGTTAATGACACTGCTGAAAGAGGACTAAAATTAAAAGAAGGAACAACATATTGCGCCGTAACAAGATAAAGTATTTTTGCATCAAATTGTCGCTGAAAATAGAAAGCGACATCGCTTGTATAATGAAAACGTGTTAATATTAAAAACAAAAAATTTTTGTAGCATTTACCAAACCTCACAAAATAAGAAGTTCTAACGTATCCAGATTTACCATATAACAATAATTCACCCTAAAGTACGAGTGCATAATAAGAAATTGGACCAACGGAAAATATAAAATCGTAATTTTCTAGATGTGAGACTAAACACACAATGGAAATTTTTTATTAATGGTTCAACAATCATCTCAATTTTTCGTAAATAGGAAAAAAAAAAATTATAATAAATGTACTATTGTTGCAAATGTGTAATATGCTTAAAATTAAGCTAAAATAAAAACTACAATTTAACTTCTTTAAGCTCACCCCAGCTTTTACCAATTTTAAGTTTAACTTTAAGAGGAACACTCAATTTAACGCAGTTTTCCATAGTAAGACTTAACACTTTCGCGATTTTTTTGGACTTTTCCTCGGGCACTTCAAAAATGAGTTCATCGTGTAAATGTAAAACCAAGCGGACTGAGTCTGGTCCAAGTCCTAACTTTTCCCGATATTTTACGATATTTCTTTCCATCCTCAAAATAGCACTCTTTGCTATATCTGCAGCCGATCCCTGTATCGTAGAGTTGACGGCTTGTCTTTCAGCTTGATCTAAAATTGTAAAATTTTATTTTATTAGTATAGATTGTAGGGTTATCAATGGCGTTTTATAAATATAAATCTCAAAAACAAATTTTTGGTTTTTAAAGAAACCAAGTTGAAAAACTTATCTAATATAACTCAAAATTTACAGGAACAGGAAAAACAACAGAAACTGTATTTATAAGCATAAGTAACTTTTTTTGTACAATTGTTTGTAAGCCTGTTTCTGTGAATTTTTCCGAAATGTAAGACCAATGATATACGAGGTCTGATCAGAAAACCGTTATTTTCAAATTTTGTGTGATACATATGTCCGATTTTAGCATTTTTTTCTGTTATGTTGGTACATATGTCTGTTATATATGTTGGCAATATCAGCCATTTTGGATTGTCAGTTTGTTATCGACAGATAAAAAGCTTAGTCGTTATCAAAGAAACTGTATTAAGTTTTGTGTAAAAAATTAAGGACATTTGAAATATTGACTGTGGCGTTTGGCGAGTCTACTATGAGCAGAACACAAGTTCAATTGTGGTATAACCGGTTTAATGAAGGCTGAGAAGATGACAATGACGATGCTCATCCTGGTCGCCCGAGCACATCAACAAGCAATGAAAACATTGCAGCAGTGAAGAAAATGATTTTGGATAATTGTCGAATCACTATTAGAGAGGTTGCTGATGATGTTGATATATTGTTAGGCTCATGCCAAGCAATTTTTACGAATGTTTTAGGCATGAAACGTGCGGCAGCGAAGAATGTTCCAAAATTGCAAAATTTTTAGCAAAAACAACGTCACATGGACATCGCGCAGAAGCTGTTGAACATCGTCAACGACGATACAGATTTCTTGAAAAAGGTCGTAACTGGTGACGAATCATGGGTGTATGCTATGACATAGAAACCAAAGCCCAATCATTCCAATGGAAACGTCCAGAAGAGCCAACACCGAAAAGAGCACGTCAAGTTCGGTCAAATGTGAAGGTTTTGCTCACTGTTTTCTTCGACTGCAATGGCATGATGCGTCATGAATTTTTGCAACAAGGCCGTATACGGCCAATAAGCAATACTACCTTGAAGTTATGCGCCGTTTGTGCGAAGCAACACGTCAGAAACGCAAAGAATTGTGGAAAAAACAATAATGGATTTTGCACCATGATAACGCACCAGCTCACACAGCATCGATTCTTGTGCGTGAGTTTTTTGCCAAAAACAAAGCCGTTATCATGCCTCAACCACCGTGTTCACCGGACTTGGCTCCCGCTGACTTTTTCCTCTTCCCATAACTAAAGACACCGAGGAAAGGAAAGCGATTTGCTACGATTGAGGTGATGAAAAAAAAATCGAAACCGAAGCTGTTGGGGATACCAAAAAGCGCGTTTCAGAAGTGTTGCGAGGATTGGAAAAAACGCATAAGTGTATTATACTTTGAAGTTGGCGAGATAGTTATTGATGAATAAATGCTTTTTGAAACAATTTAAAATCATAGTTATTTTTTTACAAGGCATAACCTTGTTGCTTTTGTAATACAATTTAGCAAATAACCACGTTGCAAATTGCTATTTAAATCAGATAGTTAAAAAACCACATAAACATTTTTTTTGGCATATCAACTTCCAGCCACGAAATTGTTTTGGAAAGAAGAGTAGATATATAATATGTTTTGTTTTTTTTATAATGAAAACTAAGAAATTAGCGAGTAAATTTTTATTGAAATAAACTTAAGCACAAAATATTGAAAGTTGTTGTTTAACATATTTCATTAGCGACAGTTGTACCCTATTTTCACCAACCCAATTCGAAACAACAACAGGTGAATTGAACCTATAACTTTCCAAAAAGAAAAAACATTTTAACCGAAAAATTGTTTAGTGTGGGAATATTTAATTTGTTTAAAATTGAATTCAACGCTTGAAAACTTTACTACCTGTTCATGTATTGAAAATATAATTTATAAATTTGTATTAAAAACAAAAAATTTTGTTTGGAGTAAAATAAAGTGCATTAAAAGTCTCATGTAGCCAATTATCATTTTTCATATTACTTTCGTTGGTGAAAGGGGAGAGGAATTGGCAAACAGACATAATAAGGTATGTGATGGAAATCGTTCGGTTTGAAAAATATAATTTTCAGAAGGTGTGATAAAAAATGATCACTTGAAAAGTATGCAATTTGTTGACGATTGCTTTTTGAAAAACACACAATTATATAAAGTACGAATAGAATTAAATTAATAACCAAAAATATCTTACAATAAGTAAAAAATAGCGGTTATTTACGAATTTCACAAATTTTCAAAACGGATACAATTTTTTCATCACACCGTTTTTCTTTTTTAAAGTGAATCGTGTTGAGTATTGATTTCACACACAAAAATAAGTAGCTTTTTTCCTTCTCTTTTATTTTTGACAGCTGGGCTTGCATGAACCTAACTTAATTCGCCAGTTATGCAATAAATTATAAAAATATTAAAAATAACTTACGTTTTATTAAACCTTCTTCACTACATATATGCTCCAAGTACCGTCTTCTGCCAGTAATTGTTTCAATATAACCGTTAGTTCTAGCAAATCTCACTACTTTTTCCGCATATTGTCTGAAAACAGAAGATAAATATAATATAAGATACATATATGTACATTATGTACAAATTTCTTTGCGCATGTATTCCAGCAAAACATGTGGTCGAACCTTATGCCAGGATAAGTTGCATGAAATTGTTCTGAAACAATTTTAGCTTCCTGTTCGGTGCACTTAAGAGCTTCAGATAATGCTCGTATACCCATGCCGTAAACAATGCCATAACATATTTGTTTGGTACCATTACGTAACTGTTCTGTTACAGCACTTTCGGATATTTTATTCCATCGCGCTGCTATAGCAACGAATAAATCCATATCAGATTTCATAACTTGCAATAGGACGGAATCTTGTGATAAGTGTGCTAGTATTCGCATTTCTAATTGGCAAAAATCGGAAGATATTAAACAACGTTTAGCATCTGCTGGAAAGAATGCACTCCGGCAACATATTGAATTTTTTTGGGACTCTATAACGAATTCGAAGTCTTTCGCCACATTTTGTAAATTAGGTTCAATCATTGATATGCGTCCTGTTGATGTAAATGTTATGCTCTGACCATGAATCCTACAATAAAGTAGTTTTTTAATTAATAAATTATAAATATTTCAGCTAAAGATCTTGATTTATTTTTGTTTTTATAAAAAAGGTTTAACAGTATTTTATTTTCAAACAATTAAATTTTTTATTCGCTATTTTTAGCTTCTACCATTTATACCAATAAAAATTATAAATAGCTTGTTTTCTATGTTTCCCAGCTATCTATATGTCGACATTTCATAGGAACTACCCTAATCATCAGTAGACTTTGGAAATTTTTGAAAGATATTCTCAAACATTCAACTTTATATCCCAACAATTTATTTATATTGTTGGGATATAAAGTTGAATGTTTGAGAATATCTTTCAAAAATTTCCAAAGTCTACTGATGATTAGGGTAGTTCCTATGAAATGTCGACATATAGATAGCTGGGAAACATAGAAAACAAGCTATTTATAATTAGTATTTTATTTTCGATATTTCGATAACAATTTGTTATCATCCTCAAGAAAATTAAAATGTTCTAAAAAATTATTTGAAAAATTGTTGTCAAAAAATTTTTACATACAAAAAATGTATACACATGAAAAAGTTCTTAACAATATTCACAAATTCAAAAATTAAAAAATAACATCTAATAAGATCTTTAGCTGATAATTTTAGAGGAAAAAATATAAACAAGATCAAATAATGCGAATATTTAATTTAAATTACAAATATATTTACCGCTCATTTTTAACACATTTAAGTAATGGTTGAATTGTTTTTGTTAATGTAGCGTTTAGTTTGCGGTAAGTAAGTATCATTTGCGATAATGGTGACTCTATTTTTTCTAAAACTTGCTTAGAAGTACTTATACGACCATTATTCTTGCGATGTAAGCCTAAGACCTTGAAGCACATAAATACAACTTTTAAATACGTATTTAGTGCATTTAATATTAGTTACCCTAGAAACAGCGGAAGATGATCCTAAATTAAACCTTGAGCCATGCATTTCAAATATTTTAGACTCTAATTTTTTCATAGAATCCACCATTTGCTGAAACAATTTGTGCAGTGCTTCTGAGTTTGTGGGAAAACCTACATGTTCCATATTACATAAGGACATCTGTAAGGGCATTTCAAGTTCTAAATAGAAAATAGTGATAAAAAAATTGATGCATTAAAAGGGAATAGGGTTGCAATTTCGAAAACTTTTACCAGTAAAAAATTTATATAACTGCCCCGTTCCAATACGCTCAAGATTTTCGATTTGCCCTTTTAAAATGTGTGCTGTAACACATGCTTCTATTGACGATCTGTAATATTAAAAAATTGCATGAGCTAAGTTTTGTAGTAAATCAAAAGATGTTTGATATGATATATTACCTAACCTTGGCTAAAATACCGCTTTCCGAATCTAACCCATAACTGCTGAATCCGCGACCACTGCCACACAACTTAACTAAAGATGAACATTCTGGAGCAAATTGCTGAGCCTTAACGTATATTAATTTATAGTTTTCAGTTTGATATATTATAGATGAGACAAAACAAAAATCATTAATAATTTTTCAATGAGCTTGAAAAATTATATATTCATAAATATGTAATATGTTCAAATCAAATAAATCGTTTGCGAAGTCATAAACAAATACCTCGATTGACTTTTAGTGAGATCTCGGACTAGTTCAGACTAATGAGAATAAAAGCAAATTACTCTCTAAATTTGCTTATTTTTCTCAAAACTGCTGGAACGCAAAAAACCATAATTGTAAATCTTGATATACTAATGTTGCTTAGTTATTAAATTAAAATATAGTTTAGTGTTTTTGTTTTTTTTTATATTGAACCAGTACTCAGGGGATGGCCCCTACATATGCAATGCATTGTACTGGAAGTAGGAAAATATGTTATGATGGGGAGTGGTTTAAGACGTTTAACACGCAAGACGTAATAAAAACAAGAAATTTGCATTATTGGCTACAGCTAGAAAAATAAAAGCAATTTAAAATTTTGAATAGATATTTATAAAAAATGGAAAATCAAATAACAATTGCATGTTCCGCTTACAATTTCACATCGTAATTTTTAGTTTTAGGCAACCTTCCATTCTGCTTATAATTAGTTTCTCGCAATTTCTACTATGAAAGTCTTTTTAGTTAAGCTGATTAGCTTTTAGAGAAGGGGGTGAGGTATTTTACTCATGAAGTAAAATACCTCACTCCGTTCTCTAAAAGTTAATCAGCTCTGCTAATAAGAATTGCATAGTGGAAATTACGAGTTTTAAACAAAAATTTTTTCCCAATTTGCAAATTTTTTGATTATTTTTTTAGTTTTATACGTATTTAAACAGCAGATCATTCAATTCTAGTCCGAACTTGCCCAAAGAGGAAGAACAGGTAAATTAAAATAATTACTCTCTCATCTTCTCTCTAAATTGCAAAAAATTGTTACGTGGCACACTTTTGGACTGGTTCGGACTGTTCAGTTATTCACGTGGAAAACACCTACTATTGTCCTTTTAAAAAGATGTGCTTTGGCATAAAACAAAAATCAATTCAGTGGCCACACTGAAGTATGCTTTAAAGCATTAAGCATTAAACACATTGAAGCCAGCAGACAACCGGCTTCAATATGTCAAATATAAAATACATGCATTTAAATGCGAATGTTTATTTAGACAACAGCAAGATGACACGACTGCAGGTCCAAGCTGAATTTTTGGCCGCACTCGAATTAAACTAATTTATATTTTTGTTGACTACAAAATAAAAATAGTGCGACCAGTGTATAAAAAAAACATGTAATAATACTAAATAATAAAAAAATATAAAAAAAATAATAAAAAATGTAAATACCGTTTTAAATAATTTAATAAATTTAATTGTTCTACTGTTAAATATGTGCATACATACTTATCCTCAAAATAAATATTTCTATTTTTATAAAAGAACTAGTTAAGGGCCAAATAAAGTACACAAACAGCTTACCAAACATGCCAAAGCGTTTGTACTAACATTTAGCGTTTTAAAAGGGATGTTTGCTTGTTTGTACAAATATTTGAAGCATGTTTGCACGGTTTTTGTGCAAACATCTTGAATATTTGTGTTGTCTAACGCAACATTTTTCGTTTCAAAGAAATTTTTACAGAATGAAGTGGTGGAAGAAGTAGCAAACAAAATGAATCAAGAATAATTTTTCATGTTAGAATTTTAAGTATTGTATAAAAGTTTACCTTCTTTCTTGATCCTATTTGCTTTGACCTTTATTTTATTTAATATTTGCAATAAATTTCTTCCGTTCAAGGCCCTTTTTGTTTTTTAAAAATTTTTAATGTATTTTTCAATATTTCGTCTTCCTTTGGAAGACTTCTTCAGGAAAAATTTGTTTATAGAAATTAAAAGAAACAAAGATTATAGAAACAGAATCTCAAGAAATAGTGGCTAAAACAAATTATAAAATGACTTATGTATTGTAAACTTCATATGGCGAGTAAATTCCCCCAGCATAATCGCCGTGTACTCCCGTTAAAAACAAAAAAATATATATTAATTTGTATTTGTATCGTTTATGTGCAAACGGAAAGCGCGTGTTTGCCGAAAAGCTTCTATAGTTTATTTGTCTTTTTAGATATGTACCAGCTACGAGTTTATGAGTAGTTTTAATTGCATATCTTTGACGAAAAATTTTATAATTTATATAAGCGGTTCTCACGCTTCGTAGTAAAATACTATTGTTGAGCTTGTACATATTGTAGATTTAGTAAATCTTGGTAAATTTAAAACTTAACAACAACAAAATTCATAGATTTTTAATTTACTACATTAACAACCTTTACAATACGAAAACCCGTAGTAGATTTAGTAAACGTAGTAAGTTCATTTATTCACAACTATGAAACAGCCGGCAGACTTGACGCCATATTTATTTTTTTTTTTTTTTGCTGTTAATAAAATAAATGTACACAAACATTGTTTAAAATGGAAAACATAAAAAATAAAAGAAAATGTGAAAAAAAGTTGAAATAAAAGATGAGATTAGGGTTTTTTTTAAGTTTTATCTCTTTTCGCGAAACTTCCAACTGAAAAATTCTTGACAAATGAAAGCTTTTCGGTTTTTTACAAAACCAAAAAAAAAAAGTCGCTCACACTTAAAAGTTTACAGTAGTATTATATTTAAAAGCATTTTAAATTTAATACAAAGAGTGAAAATCGCTATGAATTTTTCTTTCTAGAGTCGAATTATTCACATTTTGAAAAATTCGTCATAAATTTTCAATTCTTTAATATTTTTCTGATTATAGATCAGAAGATATGTTCGATTACATTTAAACTTTTAAGACCCGCCTAACCTGAATTAAATGTAGCCAACAAAAAATTTTTTATGGGAAATCCACTACCACCAACGATAGCAGACATCGTACTAGACAGTTTGTTGGAAGTAGTATTAGAAGAACTAAAACAGAAAAACACAAACATTTCTTAAAAGTAAAACTAGTTTGTATTTAATATAATTTTATTAGAAATGAAAATTTAATGTTTTATGTTCAAGAGTCTGAAAACGAGTGAAGTTTAATATTGTGTGTACTAAGTTTTCAAATATAAAAAGTAAAAACTACAACAACGTACACATTGTCAAGGGTTACTATATGATATTCAATACTCCTCCTCAATGTGGATGTTGTTTCACAGTATTATTTCAGTTTTAGTTGTTTCACAAAATTAGTATGTTTAATTCTGGGTAAATTTTTCGTTAAAATATCGGCTATCATACTCTCTGTTGGACAATAGATTAGTTCGATCTGCCCATCGCGCACTAGGTCCCTTACATGATGATACCTCATGTCGATATGTTTACTTCTTTTGTGGAAAACAGGATTTTCAGCTAGTTTCTTAGCACCTTGATTATCTATATTCAATTCAACTGCCGTATTTTCACAAGCATCAATTTCCAGCAGCAATCTTTTCAAATAAACTGCTTCCTTGGCTGCATCTGAAGCTGCCACATATTCAGCCTCTGTGCTACTAAGTGCGACTGAATTTTGTTTCTTGGATTCCCATGAGATAAGAGACCCATCAAAGGAAAAAATAAATCCTGTATAGGATTTTCTGTCTATAGCATTTCCGCCCCAATCTGCATCTACATACCCTTTAAGACCACTACCATCAGAGTCAAAAATCAATTTCAGGTCCCTTGTACCCGATAAATAGCGTAGTATATGCTTAAGCTTCGTCATGTGTTCTACATGAGGGTCGGAATTGCGTTGTGCCATTCTTGACACAGAATGTAAGATATCTGGCCGGGTTGATATGGCCAAGTACATTAGAGCACCTATGAGCGACTGGTAATTGTATTGATCAAATTTTTCGCAATCGTCCTTGCAATCTACTTGATAGCCCGGTTCGAGTGGCACAGCAACTGCTTTGCATTCATCCATTCCATAATCTAGCAATACATCTAAAATGTACTGACCCTGACTTAATTTGATTGCACCTGTTTCTTCTTGGCGCTCAATTTCCATCCCCAGGAAGTGTTTCAGTACCCCTTTGTCAACCACCTTAAAACTTCTGGCAATTTGTTTCTTTATGTTAAAAACAATATCCAAGTTACTGCATGCGATGATTATATCATCTACATATACTGCTATCAGCACAAGATCACCATATTTATTTGACTTGTATAAGCATTTCTCATTTTCACATGGGATAAAATGCATGCCTCGTAGAACACTATCAAGCTTGCTGTTCCATTCTCTGCCGCTTTGCTTTAGTCCATAAATAGCTTTGTTTAATTTTAAAACAGCATCAGGTGATTTCTTGTCTATGAAATTTTTTGGTTGCTTCATATATATTTCGTCCTGTAACTCACCATTCAGGTAGGCTGTACTTACATCCATCTGATGCAAATGCATTTTATTTTTTACCGCCAAAGCTAAAAGTAAGCGTATTGTTGAGTAACGCACGACTGGAGAAAAAGTTTCGGTGTAATCAATACCAAATCGTTGATTGCAACCTTTGGCAACCAATCTCGCTTTAAAACGCTCGATTTCTCCGTTAAGATTTTTCTTTAAAGCGAATACCCACTTACATGGAATGGCTTTATACTCCTTAGGCAATTCTGTCAACTTCCATGTTTTATTTTTTCTTAATGCATGTATCTCTTCATCCATTGCATTTTGCCACTGTTGTTTGTTTATGCTAGCAAAAGCTTCTTCTACCGTCTGGGGGATTTTTTCTTCAATCGCAACACAATGTTCATTATTTTGTGGTTTAATATTGAATTGTTTTCTCGGTCTACCACGTTTCCCATCACGTATTATTCTAGGCCGACCACGATTGAAAATCACTGGCTGATCTATTATTTGATTATCAGAATCATTCTCATCATCAGCCGTGTCATAAGATTCATCATCGCTTTCAACTTGCACAGAAGGTTGACATTCACTGTCAACTACATCTCCACATTTATTTGCATTAAAACAAAATGTCAAATAATCATCAGGCTTAAAAGAATTGTTGCTTTTGTTGTCACTGTTGTCGATATTTAAAACATCCTCATCAAAAATAACATCGCGTTGTTCAACAACTTTGCGCGTGTTTATGTTAAAAAGTCGATATGCTTTGGATATTGCCGAATATCCAACCATAATATATGACGAACCCTTTGCTTCAAACTTAGAGTTTTTTGCAGATTTATTTAGACTTACAGCATAAGCGCCAAATGTTTTCAAATGCTGTACACTTGGTTTATAACCGAACCAAACTTCGTGTGGTGTTTTATTCTCCAATTGTTTTGTTGGACATCTGTTCCGAATGTACGCTGCAGTATTAACCGCTTCTGCCCATAAATATTCTTTGACACCAGCATGCACCATCATTGATCTTGCCATTTCTATTAAAGTACGGTTGGCCCTCTCTGCCACACCGTTTTGCTGCGGTGTATATGGTACCGTCAATTGTCTGTTAATACCTTCTCCCGACAAAAACTTTTCAAACAACGAATTCACAAACTCACCACCATTGTCCGTACGTAATGTCTTGATTTTACAGCCAGTCTGCTTTTCTACTTTATTCTTGTACATTTTAAATATTTCAAAGACTTCGCTCTTATGTTTGATAAAATACACAAAAATATGTCGTGACAAGTCGTCAATGAACGTAACAAAGTATCTTGCACCGCCTACAGAATTGACTTTAAATGGACCACACACATCGGAATGTACAACTTGCAATAATGTAGTTGTTTTTGTTTCGCTCTCTTTGGGAAAAGGCAATGCATGTATTTTACTTAACATACATGTTTTGCATTTAAGATCCCTTATGTTCTTTACAAACAACCCCTTTACCATTTGGTTGTCAGACAAATCTTGAAGACTTTTGAAATTAAGATAGCCATATCTGTTGTGCCAAACTAAGTCTCTCTCTTTAGCAGCGCATACTCGTTCCTTTAATCTGTCGTTGTCTGCAACAAACATGTTGTCCCTGCGCGGAGCCTTTAAAATTATTGTACCGTCTGGTCGTTTTATCAACGCTTTCTTCTTATCAAACACGACTGAGAGACCATGGTCAACGGTTTTGTTGACAGAAATAAAATTGGCCTGCAAATCGGAGGAAAACAAAACGTTTTGCAGTAAAATTTCAAAATTGCTGTTCTTTATCAATACGTCACCTTTCCCACTGGCGTTTATGAATTTGTTGCCAGCCAGAGCGATTTCTTCATTATGTTCCTGTATACGAACAAACATATTTCTGTTGTTACACATGTGCGACGTTGCACCGCTGTCCACATACCAACTGTTGGACTTTAAGCTGTTTATATCTGTTGCAGCCAGCATCGTCATCGCCTGCGTCTTGTTGAAGTTTTTCTGCCTTTTGTCGCATTTATTTGCAAAATGTCCTGCTACACCACATACAAAACATTTTCCCTTTGATTTCTTGTTGCTAACATGTTTTCTATTTTCTTTGTTGTTGTCGGCACCTTTTGCCAAAAAAACTTGTTGTTGCTGTAGACCTGTGGGTTTGCTTTCATTCTCTTTTCTTCTTTTTCCTTCTTCTAGAAGTTTCTGTTTCAGCAATGAAAGACTTGGCAATTCATCCCTTGTTTCCATAGCTATAACAAAATTTTCATAGTCTGATGGCAAACTAGATAGTAAGATTATGACTGAAAGCTCCTCCTGAATTTGTATTCCACTTTCTGACAGCTTTTCAGTAACTTCAGCAAACTCATTCATATGCTGTACTACATTCCCATCCGCCATAGTCAAATTTACCAACCTTTTATACAACGAGACTTTTTGCAAAGGTCCTTTGGGCATATGCACGTTCTCGAGCTTCACCCACGCTTCGTAGGAAGTTTTGCAGCTTCTTATATACCCCAATTGTGCGGGCTTTACTCCAAGATAAATTGACGCCAGCGCCTTCTCGTCATCAGAATCCCACTGCTCCTTTCTCACACCTTCAGAATCACTTTTAAGCACTCCACTGACAATTTTCCAATGTCCGCTGTGGACTAAAATGCTCTTCATTTGGATCGACCAACTATCATAGTTGTTTTCGTCCAGCTTCTCTATCTGGATCACAGGAGCACTCATCTTCTCTCTTTCGCTTTTCTTTTCAAAAACTTTTAAACACAACTAGTATTAAATCTTTTTAATTATTCAAATACGTGGTTATCTGGACCCATAACCTCTTAAAAGTAAAACTAGTTTGTATTTAATATAATTTTATTAGAAATGAAAATTTAATGTTTTATGTTCAAGAGTCTGAAAACGAGTGAAGTTTAATATTGTGTGTACTAAGTTTTCAAATATAAAAAGTAAAAACTACAACAACGTACACATTGTCAAGCGTTACTATATGATATTCAATAACATTAAATTTATAAAAAAATATGTAGACGAGTGGCGGTTATAAAGAAAAACGACGAAGAAATTATTTCAAAACGTTTAACAATTACCACAACAAAATAAAATTCACAATAGAGAAAGAATATAACAACTGTTTGCCATATTTAGACATTAAAATCTACAAGATAAACCGAAAATTAACGACAGATCGGTATACAAAGTCGATCGCATCTGGACGAATTATAAATTTTCACTCAACACAACCAATAAAACAAAAAACAAATACAGCTCTAAATTTAATAAAAAAAAAGTATTGGATATCAGCGACAAACAAGTTGAACGGAAAAATATACAAAATGTGAAAGATCTACTGGAACGCAATAGTTATCCGAAATATTTAATAAACAATCTAATAAGTAAAGCAAAACAAAACGACGGAACAAAAGATAAAAAAGATTCCACTGGAAAC
Source organism: Thecocarcelia acutangulata (assembly GCA_914767995.1). Classification (NCBI taxonomy): domain Eukaryota; kingdom Metazoa; phylum Arthropoda; class Insecta; order Diptera; family Tachinidae; genus Thecocarcelia; species Thecocarcelia acutangulata. The sequence goes on along the minus strand of OU612094.1, from coordinate 127,466,976 downwards.
ACTAAAAAATTTTACTGCTTTCCATATATACCACAATTAACCGAAAATACAAAAATAAAAACACTAACATATAATGAACAGTTTTCTCTTGCATACAGATCAAACAAAACAATTAAAACTTTATTCACAAAAACAAAAATTAATAAAGATGAACAAAGTAACGTTGTTTATCAAATAGAATATTTAGGAAAAAATTCAATTCTTGTCTTATTCAATCAAAAATTGATCACAGCAGATTTGTATTGTAAAAAATCATTCTTAAGAAATAAATTAAGAAAGGGAAAAACTTGAACTATAATCCGTTGTACAAATGTACAAACCAAAAATTTAATTTAAAAATTATAAAGTTCAACAAAAATTCAATAAATTAAACGATTTTTTAATTAAGTTGTTCTTTTCAGATGTTAAGGCTTTTTTATAGAGGACTTCTTTCATGAAGGATTGATATAATAAACAGAACTAGTTCTGTAAAACAACGGAATTTCGTAAAGCTAAAAATTCTAACATGGCCACACTGAAGTATACTTTTATTCAAATGAATTTGCTGTCGTGTTCAAAATATTTCAGTAGTCGCCTACACAACTACAATTGCCGGTTGCGGCATTTGCTGTCGTGAAGTCTGCTACGGTCTACGTGTTTAAAGCTTTATGTAAATGAATTTATGTTGCTGCCGTGTTCAAAATATTTTAGTAGCCGCCTACACAACTACAATTGCTATTTCCAGCATTTGCTGTCGTGAAGTTGTGAAGTCTGCTGTGGTCTACGTGTTTAAAGCTTTAGGTTGAAATTAATGCCAAGATGTGCGTACTGCCAAAAATTTCTACATAAGGACAATTAAGATATCTATAATTATGTATATAAGATTATGTTAATAATATTTTTATGTACTTTAATTTTTGGTTACAATGTATGTTAAATGTTTTTATATTTTTGATTTTATAAACAAAACCGAAAAAAATTTTTCTGAAGACGAAATATCGAAGAATAAATTAATTACAACATTTTTTATATAAAAATCAAAACTGACCTCAAGCTTAAATCAACATTTAAATTAAATTTTCAAATTAATTATCGAATGTTAACTTACCAAATTAAATAAATTATTATTCTTATCAGGCTGAAGCAACCAATTGGCAACTTTTGGATCTTCTATGGCAATAGCAATTTCTCCAATTTCCTTAAAAATTTTGCGCAAAATCTTCATTTGTTCTTTGGCATCGTAAATAAGTAAAGTGTGCTCTGAAGATATCAACAGCATTCGCAAATACTTGCATTTAATTTCCGTAGTAACTTCTTTGGAAGACCCGGTCTGTTGCATGTTCATATAATAAACAACATTTTCCGATATGCAAAAGCCTATACCTGCCAAATAATTTGCATCGTCTATTGGAAATTCGTATGTCTTAGCGTTCTCACTTTGCTTTTCTGAGACAGCAACTTGATTTAGCAGTAGATTTGATCCTATTATAGGCCTACGTTTTTCACATAGTTTTTGTATTCCCAAACAAAATCCCAAGCGCTGCTGCAACATAAATTCTTTAAATGCATCTTTGAAGAGCTGTTCATTACCACATATATCGATTATATCAAGAGATTTAAACGATGATGAGTTTGTTTCGAATTCAGAACAGCTAAGAATATGAGAAGCATTTAGTTGAATAGGATTTTTTAAAAGAGAGTTTTCCAGAGAAAAATCGGAAAGTTCAACGCTTGAAGAGGATGGAGGTGTTAAGGGGTCTTTCAAAACTTCTGGATTTGATTTTTTTGTAGTTTCTTTTAAAGGTTTTGTTGTAGGACTATGTATTTTTTGTGTAGCACGCAAGGATCTTAAATATCTAGATGAATGTGGAGTATTCGATTTAACTGTAGATTTTTCTTCCATTAGTTGTTGCGAGTTTGGTATTTCATCATCAGGTGAATTATTTATACATACTGCAGCTGCAAAATTTTTATATTCTTTAAGATTTGTTTTGATACCGGTGCTGCTTCTGACAGGTTCTTCATTTTCATTTCGAAATAAAACATTATTAGAGCTTTTAATATTATTAGATTTGATTAGCTTGGTTTGCTCTTTATCCCTGATGGAAGTAATGTAATGGTTTCGTGGACTTCGTCTTGGTAATTGTGGTGTATTTGGGCTATCTGTTTTAAATATTGCTTTTGGGGTGTTTGATAAATTTTTTGGTGAAAATTTATCAAAAGTTTCATTAATTTTATCAACATGACCAGTAGCTTTTTGTTTTTCTCTTTGTGTTCTTTTAGTTTGAAGTGACTCAATTTGCCTTAATTCGTTCTTTTTTGCCCATTCTTGTTTTTTAAATTCAGATAATTGTTTTGCTTTTAACAAACGTTGTGCTTTTTTACTTGTACAAGGTTTTTCTTCAGTATTTGGTTTTTCATTTTCCTTAGACTTCTTCATCACTTTTGGAGGCGTAACGTGTGAAATTTCATCTTGGTTTTTCAAAGATTTGCGCTTGTCAATCGTATTGTCTGAGTTGTTTTCTTGCAAAGAATTAATTTTAAGGATTCCCGTTTTTCCGTCATTTTCTAAAGATTCTGGAATGTTTAAATTTTCCTTTGATAGTGAGTGCAATTTTTGGCAAATACTTTGTGTCACAGTTTGCATATTGGGCATTTTATTTTTGCAAATATGATCTTGGAAATGTTCTTTGCTTCGATTTCCTTGTTCCTTTCTTACAATTTTTTCCTCAGTCTTATTGTTGATATTATTTTCTAATGTAGTTGTTAACTTCTGAACACCTGCTTCACTTTGTTCACAAATATTTTCTTTATTTTTGAAAGTATCACTAATTTCATCTGCTTTGGTGGCGGATCTCTGATAGTAAAGTTTATTTTCTTCAAATGACATGTGCATTTCATTTTTAGCATTATTTTCTTTCTTGTTCTTGTCACAGACACTTTGAGACCAATTTATATTACCCGCACCTATTTCGAAGTTTACGAATCTTCTAGCTTCTAGTACTAACAGTTTCGCTGCTTCGGATACAGTGAGTCCAGTCTTACCAGTTATAAAAAAGTTTCTAGCTTCATTTCGTTTAGTAGCCTCAAACTCATTTTCGTTTTCATGCTTTTTGACGCTGTCAAAGCTTAAAGCATTGTATAGAATTTTCTCAACGCATAAAATATCTGCACCGGCTAATTCAATCAATGAAGTAAGACCTGCATCGTATAGTGCTCTGGCTCTTTTGTGATTAAGATCTGGCAAACGCATTAAATCAATTAAATCACGATGGATACCAAAATATAAGCGTTCTTTGAATTGGGAGACAATTAATGACAATGTATCCCACTGTAAGGAGTTGCAAAAAGATGTCACAATACCAGCAAATGTTGAAGCCATTTGCTGCAAGCTTTGGAGCATTCCACGTGTACATTTATATTTAAACGCAACTGTATTAATAGGCGTTTCGTTGACCAGTTCTTGCAAAGCCAATGAAGTATAAAAACTGTATTGTATGTAATATTGAATGCTTTTTTTTTATTATTTTGTTTACTCACCGCTTGTGTATTTGCATTAACTTGTAGTCTAAATTTGGTTGTCCTCTCATAGCTCTAACTAAAAATGATTCTTTGACACCAACTAGTTCTCCAACTTTTTTCATAGCAGGTGATAGCTTCTCCCATAGATCAAGAAATAACAGCCAATCTAAATCTTGCAGCTGATAGCACACCGTATATGGGGTTACTAAATAAACAGCGTGTAAATCAGATTCCAATACAAAGCATCGTCTAGATTTTTGCAACTCTGCAAACAATATTAAACCATCGGTTGGAGGCATAGACGAAGCTGTAGAGGCAAGAATAACGATTTAAAAACTAAACTTTTGAGGGGCCTTGCAGTTTTTATAACAGACACGAAATAATTTGAAATGAAAAAAAATGACTTTAACAAGATGATTCAATCAATGAAGCACGGCCCGCATCGTATAATGTTCTGGCTCTTTTGTGATTAAGATCTGTCACTAAACAAGCACTAAATCACGATGGATACCAAAATATAAGCGTTCGTTGAATTGGGAGATAATTAATGACAATGTATCCCACTGCTGTTGAAGCCATTTGCTGCAAGAATATATTCGTTAAGAAAGATATATTCGATAACTGTTAGGTATCTAGCAATAAAAATTGAAAATTCGTCGAGTTATTAATAGAAGCTAACGAAAATCTTACTGCCGATTGTGATGTAAGAATACCAGTCAGCTTGCATGACTAAAGGTTATTTAAAGCTTCAAACAAACCAGTTATGTACCTCTAAGGCACACTAATTTAGAGAGACGAGTGGCGTGGTTGTGAAGACGATCTTTTAATGAGTTGGTAAACTCCACAGTGGGGTGGCGAAGACCATATTGCAACGAGGGCAACAAGGATTTGGCTACATTGAAGTGTGAGGTTATGGAGCTGAATATAAGGGAAACTTTGAAGGACAATCCAATTACTTACCCCAGGTGTGGGGAGGCGGGCCGGTTTCGTCAGCAACTAAAAGCAGATAAGCAATCGGCTTTGTTACTTAAACAGGCAGTCAAATCCTAACACACCGATCCATTACTGGAAGTTAGTCACGGTATCTGTAAATTGCAGTAACAGTCATATTATCACTCTATTTAATCAGGAGTCAATGGCACCTTCTCAGCTTAGAAAGGAGAAGAAGTATCTTTGGTTTGATACTATCTTTCTCCGCGTATACAGAGGTGACTAGGCACTTGACAAGGACGCCTAGGCCTCTGATCATGATGACCAGAAGGGTTCAAAAGTAGCCTCGGCTACATTGCTAGTTAGTCTAGCGGAGAAAGAAGAGTTGGTTTTGGTCCAAGAACATTGGTTATATAACGGCATGGTTTGTAGCACAGATTACAAGCTCAGGGGCAGGGGAGTTCAACAGATAGGTTTATTACACAGAAGAAACAGGGAGAAGACAAAATGGTAAGTGTAGGGTAGGATCCTTCACATTTTCCAACGATACAGGATTTTAGAGCATTGAGAGTTGTGGGAATACTGGAAGGGTCTTCTGAAACAACTACCGCAGGTTTATACGGGCCTAGTGTGTGCGGTATTATAGTATCAATTCAAGGTGGAACTTGGCAATAGGCAAGACTAAGAAAGTCTCGCAGACTCTTTAATGAGGCGAAAAGCTGAGAGATTGGTGGCAGTATTAAGCTTCGGTGAACAGATTTAAGAAGTTAATGAATGAAAGCGGAGTTTATAAAAGTTCTTCTGCAGCCGTGTCCGAAAAGTCGTCGAGGCCAGTAGGCTCGGTTGCAAGAAAAGGAAGTATAATTTTAAAATTTATTCTCAAGTACCCGATTTTCAACGATTTTAGACGATATTCGTGCAAATTGGGATTCCAAAAAGGAGTAAACAAAGGGTCATTTGATTTTGATTTTATGTTTGTTTTAAATATGTTTTTTTTAAGTGAGTTATGAAAAAAAAATCACGATTGCTCTTACCTAAGCAAGCATTGCCTAATTGAGTAGCTACATGGTATTGCTCTTGAGTATGTTCATCCTTTTGTAAACGTATAAACTCATATTCTATAAGAAAGTTCAGGGCTCCTCCAATGCATTCTTTATCAGTTATTTCCTCTTGATTATATTCTTTTTCTTGAGCCATCATTTCATTTTGAACATATAAAAGAGTACAATTAACAAAGTTATTGATGTCTTCGTGACTTGTAGCTACACCAGAAGAAATAACTTCTAACAAAGCGCGTTTTAGATGTGTCTTAAAAATATACATAATTTTCATTAAAACTTATCAGATTGTATCAATTATCCTGCTACTTACACTGCTATCAAGATTAAGACATGATTTTATGGGCATTAGATCTGCAGTAATTAACTCCTTGCCCACACGTGAATTACTTTCCGTACAAATTAACATCGATTCTCCCAATATATCCTACAGAATTAAAAGTTTTTAGACTGTAAGGAAATTAAAATCCATATACTTTTCCAGTTCTGCCAGCACGTCCAATCATTTGACGATAGGTGAGAGAATTCATTTGTTTGCCGCCAAACAAAGGCGATCTTATTAATACACGTCGAGCTGGTAAATTAACACCTTAAAAGATCATTGTTTTTTGACATTGATAGTCCATTAAACATTATTACTAGTTGTTTTACCAGAACTTAATGTGCTAGTAGCTACAATCACTTTCAGAGCGCCAGATTTAAAGCTTCCTTCCAAAATATCTCTTTCTTCTGTTGTCAAGCCAGCGTGATGAAAAGAGCAGCCGTATGTAATACACCTTTCTAATACAGCATCTAAACCTTCTCAAATCAGTAAAATTATATTTAGGTTTTAAAATAAAAAGTAAATAAAAATGTTACCTGTTGGTATATCTCTTAACTGTTGTTTAACATTGTCAATCGCCTCACGATTTATCCGAACTCTTAGTTTTTCTCCCCATTCGCCGCCCTGCTTTCCCAATGAAAGTATAGCCGCTGCTAATTGAATGGCTAACTTTTCACACCAGTCTTTTGAGGGGCAAAACACAATAACAGAACAACCTTCTACTAAAGTTTCTATACACAACTGAGCAACATGATCTGTGTCATTTGGCAGTTCAGGGAATGGTTCAATTACATTGGCACATGTTTCCGTAACAGAACGTAAAAAATTTAAGCTTTTGTCGTAAATTTTGCTGCCAATTTTTATCATTTCCTGTAAAGCAACAGGTCTAAAACTTGTTATATATAATTCAGCATCCAACCATTTCCTTAATAGTTCTACATTAGCCAATGTGGCAGACATTGTGATAATTTGGATCTGAAAACCATATTTCCGAGACATATATAATACTTTGGCCAGCAACAGTTCCAAAATGTAACCTCTTCCCGGATCCGATATCAAATGTACTTCATCTACTACAATAGCGCCGATTTCGTTTAGTTTACCTTGTTCTAATAATCTGTTGACAATTGAATTAGCTTTTTCAATTGTACATATAGCAATATTAATGCTATCAAAACCTCCTGGTGGTGAATAACCGCCAAAAAATCCTTCTACCCGGTAGCCAGCACTTGTCAGCAGATCTTGTAGGTAAAACATTTTTTCACGTACTACAGAAATAAATGGTAGAATAAGCAGGCCTTTTTTTCCTCTTTCTAGAACAGTTTTCAGCAGTAAAATTTCACTGACTAATGTTTTACCCGCCGAAGTTGGAGCGGAGTACACAAGATTGCAATGGTCAAAAAGAACCTAAAAAAAATATTTTTTTACTTCAAATTAAGAATACATAATATATTTTTTTGAGTTTTTGTCGTAGTTATTTGTTAGAGCCGCCATCCTAATTTTCTTGCTAATATGATTTCAAGCTCTAATTGTTACACCGCTTTACACACGAAAAGTTTACTTTGCAAAGTCTGGAATTTGTGGTGGCAACGGAGAAGATAGCGGCTCTCTTTTCTCCTGTTTTCCCCTTGCCACCTACAAACTCAAGACTTTGCAAAGTGAACTTTCTGTGTGTGAAAGCGGTTTTTCATTAACAGACTATCTCGAAAATATTGGCATTATAGTTTAATATTCTACAGAAATTCACGATGCCACAATGAAATATAGGTAACATTTTAAGGATGTTTGTAGATACAGGAAGCTTCTTTTATTATACCCTTCACAAAAATGTTAAGGGTATATATAAGTTTGTGATTCCGTTTGTAATTTCTACAATCTTTATTTCCAAACCTATAAAGTACACATATTCTGAATCAGCATTGACAGAAAATTAGATTAATCGATGTCCATCTGTCCGCCTTTGAAATACCGTTTCTGAGAAAACCATTAGACTTAGTAACTTTTTTCTTTCACCATTCTATTACTCCATAGATTCGTGGGTTTGCTATTGAAATTCAGTAAAATCGATTCACATATAGCTGAACCTTCCCTGGGACACTCCCGAAGTGACGTCCTCAATTTTGAAAGAATGTTTTTGAGTCGAACACATTGCTCACGATTTGATAAATAAGAATCAATCCACTTTAAAAACATTGGTTTCAAAACCGCATTTGGTCCAGTTTCTTTAAAAGCAATTTATGGTTTACTTTATCAAATGCCTTACTAAAATCAGTGTACACGGTGTCAGTTTGCATCCGTTGTACGAAACCGTGATTTACAACAGTTGCCAGTTGTAGTAAGAACATTCTTTCGGAAACCGTGTTGGACAGACGACAAAAGAGGTGCCGCTATGAGAAATATATTCAGTCACTAATTTTCAAATAATTTAGGAATATAATTTACAACATTAGACTTAGCTCTAACTTTATAATTATATACTTGTAATATATTTTTATATTAATAAATAAGTAAAATAAAAATAATAAAATAAATGAAATGAAATGAAATTATAACACGTAACTCCTCTAGTTCTACACTTTTAGTTGTTGAGCCACTTTTTTATAATAAAGCGCTCCGCACGGGTTGATTCCAGCTTGCTCTTTTTTTCGGCCCGATTAAGAATGTAGGAAATTATTATTATCTGAGAAGAGTAGAATATTTTCTAAAATTCGTCTGTACTCTGCACTAATTGGCGAAAATAATACATCAATTAAATAATGTTATACGCTAATAGTTATCATGGGATTTTTTTATATATACATATCAACTTAAACATTCATAAAACCACTCTTGTAACCACGTCAGCATTTTTAAGTGAGGCCGGGCTTGTTGTGATAGCTTGACCCTAGTTAATTGAATTACCTCAACTAACTACATTGCTTTATAGTTTGTTTGTGTGAAATCCCAGGATAAGTATTACCGTATAATATTTATCCTGGGATTTGCAATATATATTTTAATACAACATGTGCACTAATTAAACTAGGCACGCATTCATTTAAACAGTCATTAAACAGCTATTGTTGGAGAAATTAAAGTTCTCCTCTGCTACACGCCCGGAATGTGGTATACCTTGACACAACAAAAGAGACGCAGCACTTGGCAATCAAAAATTTCCAACCGTTCAAATTACCAGGACCGAATGGTATAATTCCCGCAAATCTACAGAACAATCTCGATTTGATCACTCCATGGCTCCTCGAAATCTATAGAGCCGCCATAAGCAGGTCGTACATCCCTATGGAATGCACAAAAAGCAACGTAATCTTCATCCCAATGGGAGGGAAAACATCACACACTAAAGCAAAGGCGTATAGGCCAATTAACCTGTCATCCTTTGTTTTGAAAACGTTAGAGGATCATAGACATCCATATAAGGTTCAAAATGAGCAAAAACCAATGGTCGCCACCTCAACAGCCTATAGAAAGGGCAGATCAGTTGAAACAGCGCTACATAGTTTGGTCAGCCATATCGAACGGTCCAATCAACACAAAACCTATACCTTAGTAGCCTTCATGGATATTGAAGACGCATTCAATAGTGTCGAGACGTAGGCAGTGATAGATGTACTAAAGGTTGATCGACCAACAATCATGCTCATTACGAGCATACTAAAGCGCAGAACTACAACATCGACAATTAGGCTCAAAGACCTAGATTATAAGAAGATAAAGACTGCAGCCTAAGCCGTTGACGTAGCGATTGCAGTCTCTGGTACACATTTAGATACCATAACTGAGCAGTTAGAGTACACTCTAAATGTGATAAGTCAATGGAGTGTACAATGCGGACTAAGAACAAACCAAGCAAAAACGGAAATAGTACCTTTTAGTAAAAAGTTTAAAATTTCACAGTTCTCACCTCCAAAAATGGATAACAGCACACTTATCCTATCGGATGAGTCAAAATACTTAGGCGTCATTCTAGATAGCAAACTATCATGAAAAGAGAGTATATAGGCTAGAGTAACCAAGCAATCTATCTATGTAACACAGCGATAGTCTCAATATGGGGCATACAACCAAAAGGAGTTGTGTGGCTTTATGAAATGGTTATAAAACGGATAATTTTCTATGGAATATCAATATGGTGGAAATCAGTGGACTCCGCAACCAACAGACTGCAAACTGAAAAAGTCAGCCGAACCATGGCAATACTGACTACAGGGGCCATCAGGACAACATCAACTAAAGCACTTCTTGCACTTATGAGCTGGATGCCATGTGACTTAGGACCCAGACATATAGCACTAAAAACCGCGACATAATAAAAAATAATGTCTAGCAACTCCAACATTTTTATCCGCCCATCTTTTGTTTTTATCCAGAAATTCATCCTCTAAAGAAATTCAAAATTTTTTCATTTTCAAAAAATCGAAAATTTATTTTTTCTTCCAATTTGTTCCTTGAAAGTAACCGAAAAACTATGATACCCAAAAATTTTCTCCGCCCATCTTCTTTTGTTCTCCTGGAACTCATCCTCTAAAGAAATTGAAATTTTAAAATTTCAAAGTGTAAAATTTTACAATTTTTCGTGCGCTGGTAATAGTTCTGACGATTGATTCCGTTAGAGGGACTCTTAAACTAAAAATTCCATCAACCTTTACTCGCCCATCTTTCTTGGTTCTCCTGGAATTGATCCTCTAAAAAAATTCCATATAACGAATTTTAAAAAATCTAAATTTTTTAGTTTTTGGAACTCCGTTAGATATTCTGAACACTGATTCCGTTAGAAAGAAATAATTTCTACCAATTCCAACAATTTTTATCCGCCCATCTTTTATTTGTGACCAAAAATTCATCCTCTAAAGAAATTTAATTTTTCCGTTTTCAAAAAATCGAAATTTCTTCTTTTCTGGAGTGCTTCAAAAGGTTTTAGCTATTTGTTCCTTTAAAGTAACCCAAAAACTATGATATCCAAGAATTTTCATCTGCCCATCTTCCTTTATTCTCCTGGAACTCATCCTCTAAAGAAATTGAAATTTGAAAATAAAGTGTTAAAATTTTACAATTTTTCGAGCGCTGTTAATAGTTCTGACGATTGATTCCGTTAGAGGGACTCTTAAACTAAAAATTCCATCAACCTTTACTCGCCCATCTTTCTTGGTTCTCCTGGAATTGATCTTCTAAAGAAATTCCATATATCGAATTTTTAAAAAATCAATATTTTTTAATTTTTAGACCCCCGTCAAAGATTCTGAGCATTGATTCCGTTAGATAGAAATAATGTCTATCTATTCCAACAATTTTTATCCGCCCATCTTCTTTGGTTCTCTTGGAATTCAGATGACATCCTAGAAAATTTTATCATTTTTAATATTTGTATATTTTAATTTCTGTTATTAATTTCTTATTTGTTTTTAGTATTCTAATAGCTAACGGCGTATGGGTTAGCTTTAACTATTTTTTTTTTTTTTTTTTGGGGGGGCTGGTGAGTCCAAATATGTGCCCACAATTACGTTTGGAATACATTGTCCACGTTTTTTATGTTTAACAAAGCTATGTTAACCTGTTAACATATCTCTGTTAAGTCAGTTGGTTTATGTCTAGGGTTAAAAATTTTTAAATTTATCTTCACACGCATAATTCCAGTCTGGTCCAAGAATGCTGAACCTCTTTAAGCAAGATGTGCGGCACTGAATTGGGTACATAGACACTGGTCCAACAACCGCAACAACATCGCTGATGACCTAGCCAAAAAAGGGACAACCCTAGACGATAGGAACATAGATTATTTTTGCGGACACCCCATATCAGCGTGTTGGAAAAAAATAAAGTTCCACATGTTGAAACCTGCCCAAGAAAAATGCCTCGCAGAGCCTACATGTCTTATATCAAGGAACCTGTGGCCGCATATTAACTCTAAGAGAACGTGGGAGCTATTAAAACTGCCCAGACCTCACCTGAGTCACTACCAGTCATCACTGGACATTGCCCGTTTGGGACCTATGCCACAAGACTAGGCGTAACCTATAACGACTTCAGCAGAAGTTGCCAAGACGAAGAAGAGGACAATACTTCTTCTCCTCGGAACATGCCCGGCATCACCACCAGAGACCTGCGCCGAAGCGGCTATAGCCGACTAAGCCGAGACGCCGATCATATTTGATTGCCGCCGCCGCCACAATTTTAACGGCTAATTTCGGCTAAAAATGAACCGCCGATAGTAGGTCACGTGATTATGAAATATAAGCCAAATTTTACGTTTTGTAGATATAAATACTAAACTTAGCTTCAAAAATAAATTAGTATTTCCGTAATACAATGGATAAAAATTTTCTGCGCATCACATTTTAACAACATTTTTCTCGCCAGAACAAATTAACGATACTCTAGCGATTTTTGAGACTATCGTAATGTCTTCACCAAAAGAAATTGAAAAATAAACATTGTATGCTTCGAATTTGATACGACAAAAATGATAAAGTTCATTTTTCGTTGTTAATAAGGTTACTCAATCAAGCGCAGTGATGCAAACCCTAGGATAATTACGGCTATTTACAGTAATTTTTACCTAATTATGTAGAATGTAATATTATTATTTGTACGATAATTTTGTAAGCAAGTATTTTTATGTAATGCCAGCTTTTAAGTTTCTATAGTTGCAATTTGTCTATTATTGAAAACAATATATGAAGGATTATAAAAACGACGTTTTAAAGTATGAAAATTTGTTAACTTTATTTTCTAATATTTTTTTTTTAATAGTAAAAAAAAGTAAATACCAATAAATTACGTAAACGTTCTGATTATATTTCTGCAACCTTATTTATAAACAGTTTTTCATGTTTATTAAGCTTTTATTACGCAAATTTTGTATAGAAATCAGTACACTAAGAGCTTAATAAACATGAAAAAAATTTATAAATAAGGTGGCTAATATACTCGTATATACATATATACATTTAATGGCAGGAATTACGGATTTGGATTCGCTAGAACATCCGTAATAAGCTTCATAACTGTCTCTGAATCGCTCTTTCCTTTTTTGTACATACACATATTTCTATAAATATATGTAAATATCTTTAAAAGAAAATAATTTTGTACCAATAAAAATTATAAATAGCTTGTTTTCTATGTTTCCCAGCTATCTATAACATAGAAAACAAGCTATTTATAATTTTTATTGGTATAAATGGTAGAAGCTAAAAATAGCGAATAAAAAACTTAATTGTTTAAAATAATTTTGTTTAATATCAAAAAAAAAAAAAATTATTTTCTCACACAAACTATATTTACTTTTTCTTATATCAAGTCCATTAACGCATTAAAATAAAAAACACAAATTAAAATAATTCTGCTTGTTTTAATTACTAAAAAATACTGAAGAAAATGTTCATTAAATATAACAGTGCATACCTATTTGTTATTTAAACTTTGGGCATTAAACGTGCGAAATAGGGAATTTACAATTTTTTACTGATTTTTAGCCGATTTTTTATAAGAGCCGAAGTGAAAGAAGCTAGCCGGTCAAATCCTGGCTATAGCCGGCTTTGAGCCGCCGCCGAGCAATATATCAGCCGCCGCCGCCGATAAAAATGCACGGCGCATGTCTCTGATCACCACCCAAGATATCTAAGCGAGAGGAGCTTTAATAGCCTATTATGCCTGGTCTCAATCTGACCGCGCTATCATCTTTCATAAGTAACGATTTTTAGGTCCCAAGTGAGCTGGAGAATTTAAGCTTCTTTTAAGAATTCAGCGGCCTGTCTAGTAGCCGTAGCCAGTCAGCATAATATGAAACATACTTATTATCAGTAAAATATGTTACTATGTATACATATATATATTATATTAAATACGCACATTACATTGCCATTATTAGTCTAAGCATTTTTTAATAATAAAAAACTATGCACATTTTGCATGTCAATACTTACTTTTGGATTACTAAGACATTCTACTTGCCAGTCAAACATTTTTATGACGCCTTTCCTTTCATACTCGTTGAGGATACTAAGAGGCAAGTTCCATGCTTTTATATTTTTTAATTCTTCTAACTTCGCAATAGATTTACTTTTAATTATATCAGCATCATTTTTTCCTATATTTTCATTATCTTTACACCTAATATTTCTGCTAGATAAGTTGATTTTGTTTTTTTCAATTGGTGAGAACACTTGAGTAAATTTAAGTTGTTCGGGAGACATGCAACTTAAACTCATATTCTGTGCCGATAGGTTCTCCTGTTCTTGTTGAAATTCCTTTAAAATTCTGCGACTCTCTTCCAATTCTTTATTTAAAAGTTCTTCTTTTAAAATGTCATCATTCATAGGACAAATAAAACTGCTTATTTCATGTAGAACTTCAACTGATTCGTTAACATTTTCAACATTTCCATCTTCTGTTGATAGAGGCAACGAACCGTTCAATATAATATCGCTTTCTTCAGTTTCCAAAAAATATTTCAAGTCTTCCGAAAACACTGGTTTCTCAAATGAATTATTTACACTTCTGCCCGGTGTTTCAGCTTCATCGTACTCATCTTTAAACGCTGCTTCTATTTGAGAAATTTTAAGCACAGACATATTATCTTTCGCAATATTTTGAATAGAAAAATCACTTTGAAAAAACTGTGAGTAACTTTCTATACTTTGGAGGTTTTGAGCAGAAGTTTTGGATATGGTGGAACATGATTCGCCGCAGCTAAACTTATTTCTTGCATTTTCAGTCTTATGATTTTGCGATACTGTTGTTAAAAATCGTGATTTACTTCTTGTTAAAGATAACGCTGGAACCGCTCTAGATGTTGGAGATTCTAATATAACATCCGGTGGATTGTTCTCCTTGATACTTCCATCATTTATTGCATGATTTACTTCACTTTCCAATTTCATAAAAGTGCTATTACCAAGTTCAAAAGACTGCGAGAATGTCATTTTTTACTTGAAATTAAGTTATCCTTCAAAACATTCAAAAATGCACAATAAAAAATGTGTCCTTCAATTGCTGCACATAGAAGGAATTTGCTGTTTTAAACTCTGTGGCGGGATGTAAGTATTTAGGTGCTGTCAATTTTGATATTTTTTTTTATTATTAACGTCGATAATACAGATCATAGTACGAGGTGAATTTTTAATCGCTGGAAGCAAGGTGCATTAACGTATACACCATGATACAAAAAACAAGGTAACCGCTTCGCTACAACAATACAACAATAAAAAAAACAACAGGTATTTTGTTTGTGTAAAAAGGCGAATTCACACTTAAGCTGTCAAAAGTAGTTGATAACGAACATGCACAAAAACTTAAATGGCGCCAAAAAAGGTAAACAAAACTTGACAAAGAAAGTGCCGCCATATTAATCGAATTCGCCTGAATTCGCCGATGCATCCACCTAATAATTAATTCGCCTTGGTATACACGGTGGCAGCACTAGAGTAAAATTACAACAATACAACAAAAACAGGCATGTGGTAAGCTATGTTTATCAAAAATATTTGTAACTATTTTCACAATTATAAACTATGAATGTACCTTTTCATAATTATAAATTATATTTATTTGAGTCATTTATATGTTCACAAAATAATCTGTATGTGTTTAATTCAGAATAAAACACTAAATTCACTTTAAAAAATGTAAATAATACATTTGACGTAAATAGCTTACTATATTGCCAGAAGCAAAAAATTTTCACATGCCGTAGTGCTGCCACCGTGTATACGTTAATACACCTTGGGTGGATTAGCTCAAGGCACAGCACAGGTGATTATTTTTTGCTTCTCGCGTTTTTTCCAATGAGACTGTCAAATTTTGTTTCTTTTGGCTACAAACTTTTTGGCGCCATTTTAATCTGAAGGTTTTTTTGCATGATTTAGTGCAATTTCAAAAAATTTGTGTGAATTTAAAAGTGAAAAACTAATATAATCTGTGATTTTAATTACAAACAATTATAAAAGCTTATATATAACGTTTATATAAAAGTTTTTCTCTGCCGAGCAATCTTAGGCGAATTTAGATTATGACATTCACGATATGTTTTACAATAACAAAATACATAGTACTGAATTCGCCTTTCCGCTTGCATTCACCTGTATCATGATACAAAAAACAAGGTAGCCGCTTCGCTACAACAATACAACAATAAAAAAAACAACTGGTATTTTGTTTGTGTAAAAAGGCGAATTCACACTTAAGCTGTCAAAAGTAGTTGATAACGAGTATGTACAAAAATTTAAATGGGGCCGAAAAGGTAAACAAAACTTGACGGAAAAAGTGCCGCCATATTAAACGAAATCGCCTGAATTCGCCGATGCATCCACCTAATAATGAATTCGCCTTGACCTGTATAAAGTCGCCTTGACCATGATACAAAAACATAATAATAAATTCGCCTTGGAAAATACATAGTATTGAATTCGCCTTCCCGCTTGCATTCACCCAAGGCGAATTCATTACCAGGTGAACTTAACAGCACAGGTGATTATTTTTTGCTTCTCGCGTTTTTTCCAATGAGACTGTCAAATTTTGTTTCTTTTGTTTACAAAATTTTTCGCGCCATTTTAATCTGAAGGTTTTTTTCCATGTTTTAGTGCAATTTCAAGAAATTTGTGTAAACTTAAGTGAAAAACTAATATAATATGTGATTTTAATTACAAACAATTATAAAAGCTTATATTTAACGTTTATATAAAATATTTTCTCTGCTGAGCAATCTTAGGCGAATTTAGATTATGACATTCACGATGTGTTTTACAATAACAAAATACATTGTACTGAATTCGCCTTTCCGCTTGCAGTCACCTGTATAAAGTCGCCTTGCATTCACCTGTATCATGATACAAAAAACAAGGTAGCCGCTTCGCTACAACAATACAACAATAAAAAAACAACAGGTATTTTGTTTGTGTAAAAAGGCGAATTCACACTTAAGCTGTCAAAAGTAGTTGATAACTAACCATGATACAAAAAACAAGGTAGCCGCTTCGCTACAACAATACAACAATAAAAAAAACAACAGGTATTTTGTTTGTGTAAAAAGGCGAATTCACACTTAGGCTGTCAAAAGTAGTTGATAAAGAACATGTACACAAAAATTTAAATGGCGCCGAAAAGGTAAACAAAACTTGACAGAGAAAGTGCCGCTATATTAAATGAATTCGCCTAAATTCGCCGATGCATCCACCTAACAATGAATTCGCCTTGACCTGTATAAATTCGCCTTGCACACAAACACGGCAGCTCTGGATATATTATAGTTTTTGTTTTTGATAATATTGTGATATTAGTAGATCTAGAAATAAAATTAAACGTTTTATTTACATTTCTGTGTACGTATTTAGTGATTTGCATTATGGAAGAGTTCAAAAGACCTAATCTCCCTATTGTAACACCCTTAAAAGAAGAACCACAAAAAAATATTAAGGATTTGGAACAAAGTGGTGAAAATGCTGAACCAATCAAATCACAAAACCCTTACAAAATACCAAAATGGTCAAAAAGACCCAGCGAAGAAAGTAATTACAGTTTCGAGGTTCTTAAATCGGGGCAAATAATAGATGAAATAAAAGAACTACAAAAGAAACCGTATTGGAGTTTCGGTAGGTTGGCGGAAAATGATATAGAGATGGCGCATCCCACTATATCAAGGTTTCATGCGATATTGCAGTATAGACCAAAGCATTTTTCTGTTGATGAGAGTAGTACCGAAGGGGATAGTCCTCCAGAAGGGTGGTATATATTCGATTTAGGAAGTACACATGGCACTTTTTTAAATAAGCAAAGGCTGCCACCAAAAGTTTATATTCGAATAAGAGTTGGCCACTTGTTAAAGCTTGGAGCCAGTACGAGAGCATACATTTTACAAGGCCCTGCTGAAGATGCAGAGCCAGAATCTGAACTTTCTATTACAGAAATTATAGCCAAACGCCAGCATGAAATGGAGGAAGCTTCATTAGAAAAAAAACGTTTAGCAGATGAGGCTGTTGAAAGAGCCAACAATGAAGGTTGCAGTTGGGGAATGGCAGAGGATGCTGATGAAGAAAGTGATTTGACACACAATCCATATGCAACCACCAACAACGAGGATCTATTTTTGGACGATCCCAAGAAAACTTTGCGAGGTTACTTCGAAAGGGAAGGTATGGATCTAGTTTATAAATGTGACGAAATGTCCGCAGGATCGTTTGTTTGCCGCGTTGAATTACCCATAGATGATGCAAATGGTCGTTCTATCGTTGCTGAAGTAGTACATAAGGGCAAAAAAAAAGATTGTGTTTTTCAATGTGCGTTAGAAGCTTGTCGCATTTTGGATCGCCATGGTGTTTTGAGACAAGCAAACCAAGAGCCCTTGAAGAGAAAACTAAAATCTAAGGAATCAGATTCGGATGATGACGAGTTCTGGGATAGGACTGGTGACGTTGCTAAGAAAAAGGAAAGAAAGGCCGCAGCTAATGTATCCGTGACCTTTACATATGAGGACTTGGTGAGTTTCAAAAACACGCAATAACAAATAAAAATTTAATTTTGGAATAGCCTTTTAATTTTTCATTCGTTGGTTTAATAGCTCAAACAAGAAGTTGAGATTGACGAACAGTTAAAATGCATAGAATGTAAAATATGTGATTATCAAAAGCAACAACAACGTATAAAAGCTCAAAAATTCGAAAGCGATGAAGATGAAGATTTAGATGCATATATGAAATGCTTGCAAAATAAAGAATTAAAATTTGACAAAACGGAAATCCGTAAATTAAGAGTAAGTAAATTTTCAACCCTTTCACATATCAAACTACTAATTTATATTAACTATATTTGCAGCTGGAAGAACAGCGATTAAAAAATGAAAAATGTAAAGTACAAAAACTAATAAAAATTGCAAAACCTGCTGAAATGACATTTACTGTACGCGCATCGGAGGAAAACCCCTCATTAAAAAAACGGGAAATAACGGTAAAGAAGCAGTTGCCAATGATTGGAAAACGCAAGCAGTTTAGTAAATTTAAAATTTTGAATGTTCAAACGGATAAAGAGAAAACCCCTGTAAAATTGCTTAACTCAGATGAAGAAGAAACGGAAATTGATGAGATTAACGGAGCTAAAGAAGAAACCCTTAAAATAGAGATTTCGTTAAATGAGGACCTAATTGAAAAAATTCCTGAAATTAAAGTAGAAGCATTTCGAAAGGACACTGAAACATGTGAAGGCAACACAAAAACTTTGGAATCTCAAAGTAACAATAAAATAGATTTTACAGCCAATAATAAAAAACGCCGTCATCGTGTTCGTCAGCGCAGTAAGCGTGAAGATGTCAATGATGATGAAGATTACGAATCATCTGAAAAGTATGCTAAATGGTTGCCACCGGAAAATCAAACTGGTGATGGCTTCACAGAATTAAATAAAAAATTCGGTTACTAATATTACGTAAATGTTTGTAAATGTATTTTTATTTGAAACACTTTGTTTGTTCTTCGTTAATTGTGACCAATAAAATGTACATACATGGCTAAATATAAAATAATTAATTGTTGCTTATCCCTTATATATAATATATTATGCTTGAGAAAAATTACCGCTGGAAAGAACATTTATTTACATAAAATCGACTATATACTATTTCTGCCGACTATAGCCCAACATCAGCTCTAAATGATATCAAAACATATTACAATCAAACAATTGGAGCCTCCACTTACGCCTTCAGAACAACTCAAATAAACATCTTACTGATAGAATCTGTATTCGGAATCACTCAATAAATTGCTCCCAAGTGTTATATTTTAGTAACTCCATCATCCTCGTAGACGCCAATCCCATCTTATCATCGACTAAAAGCCCCAAAGTCAAATCCTCACTTTACGGAATAAATAACAGCAATCTACTGTGCTATAGAAATAATATCACTAAATACAACAACAAATATCCGACATGGCTTTTTGATAGCAATCTGTGTAACATGACCCTCTTGAACTTCAAGAAGGAGTGCACTTCAAAAGAAAATTACTTACAACTCTTCAATGAACTTATATCATCACTTGGGGGACCTAACTGGCAATAACTTTTTACCGACGCATCAAAATGCCAAGAAAATGTAGCATGTGTTGTCGTCAATTGAGCCGATAATACAAAAGTTACAAAATCCTTAACTAATACATATACAATCAATTTTTACAGCAGAAGCCGCTTTACTAATTCAAGCTATATACATTGCAATTATATCCAAGAAGAATATTGTAATCTATTCAGATAGCATCTTAGTTATAATATCCTGTTATAAAATAAAACTCTTTTTTAATTTATGTTGCTGATCAGCCGCTTAACGGTCTGATCAGCTTAAAGTTTATTATTTTATTTTTTATATTTTTATTTAGATTGCTGATCAGCCGCTTGCGCGACTTTAGTTTTATTCTCTATTAAAATATTTTATAATTTTCTTCTGCTTAATATAAACGTGAGAAAATGCTTGGTCGACATAAATACATGTCGACCAGCTGCTTGGTATGTGTGGGTAATTAGGTGCAACAATGTGTGCATATCAAGTGTCATGCTGACGGCATGGCGACTTACAGTCACACACATATAATGTGGACGTATTGCATTTACAGTCAAACACATATAATGTGGACAAATGCAAATGAACTAATTACTCACACTACACCTCCCTTTTTCAGAAAGAATGATCAATATACATATGTGAATTGATCATTCTTACTTTACAATACTTAAAATTTCGATAAGGGATTTCTCACTTTTTTTATTTGTTTTAAAAAGATATTCAATTAAAATTAATTTAAACAATTAAGTTTTTTATTCGCTATTTTTAGCTTCTACCATTTATGCAACACATATAATGTGGACAAAAAACATATAATGTGGACAAATGCAAATGAACTAATTACTCACACTACAATCCGCCAATAATTCATCCAATACTAAATGGCAAACAGTAAACAAAATTCGAGACCTATTGATTGATGCCAAGAACAATATTAAAATTGCATGCATCGTGGGTCATGCAGGAATTAGGGGATAACAATTTTGCTGATACAGCAGCCAAACACGGATGCTTCGTCAGAGACCCAACAACAGAAAAAAATGATTTTTGCCACCATATAATAAACAATTTAGCAATACAAAAAGCAAATATACTCAAAACATATTATCATCACTTTTCTGATTTTTTTTTTTTTTACTATACAGTTACAAATAAATTTGCAAAGTATAGGATGCACAGCATGGGCGTAGTAACGTAGACCTTATGCCCACGATGGTATTAACAGTATATTTTTTGCGGCGCTGTGACTAACTGTACCGACCTATGCCTTCGCATAGGAAGTTGCCGCGTGTTTAACAACGAAGTATCTCACAAAAACTGTAAACTAATGCAGTTAGTTGAGGTAGATAGTTAACCAATGAGAGTGAGACGCAAAACTCTCGAAGGCCAAACAACAACAACAAGCCTGACCGCACTTAAGAAATAATTACGATGACGCGAGAGCTGTTCCCCAGCCCAGAGCTGCTTTGCGACTGTTTTCTGAAATTAGTTTACATTTTACTCGCACAATATATCCAACTAACGAATGCAAACATCGGAAAAAATATTCTTAAGACCACGGGTGGGGCACACCTTCTCTACCCATATACATCTCATAAAACCTACCTCACCAATACAAGCTCGTTTTGTGGATCAACTAACAGTGTGAAGCACATTCTTTCGAGATGCCCTAAAAAAACGAAAATTTGTTTATGGTGAAAGAAATTTCTGTACAACATAAAAAATTACCTTTTCATCAAAAAAATAAAATAAAAAGTGTGGTGGACACAGTCGTAATCAGAAAACGGGAAACAAAAGTTTTTCTGAATGAAGTCGAATTATGAGCTTAACAAAATTGTTGAGTGGTCGAAGGTAAATCTTCTTGAGCTAAATCCTCTAAAGTGTAAAGAGATGTTCTTTTCGATGCATGCTAATGTATTCGTTAATATTTTCTTGGAAAATAAGTCACTTGAAATTGTATAATAATATGTCACTAGGCGTTATTATCTTCTTAATATATAGAATTGAATGTGTATTTGTTTATTTGTAAAATCTGCTAGAATGCTGGACCAACCTTCTTCAAATTTTCACAGTAATTGACTGGAACACTTGAATGTATTAAATTATATATATTAAATTATGTTATTTCTTTCACAAAATTTTTAACAGATTTTTTATGAGCATAACTTCTCCATGTTAATTATGTTATTATTTTCGACCTTTTTAATTAAATTAGTTATTTTTTGGTTTCAAACCAAATCGGGCTTTCAAGGTCAATGTGTTGATCTTCCTATATAAAAGAAAAACTACATTTAGTTATCTTAATTTATTCCCGACGTTTCGTTGGGTTATTTCCAACTTCTTCAGGGGTTGATTTTTATTATGTATGATTGGTTTTACATTATTTACTATGTAAGTATATCACAGTATTAAGCTATAGACCGGACAATAACAACCAGGAAAATAAATATATTTTTTAAATAATTGTAGTTACGAAAAAATATCACAGTCAACAATTCTCCCTAAGTCGTCAATGGATGATCAACACATTGACCTTGAAAGCCCGATGTGGTTTGAAACCAAAAAATAAAAATAAATAACTTCTCCATTCCATGATTCTCCTTCCCATAATTAATTATCAAATAACTTCGTCATTTGTGGACAAATTTTCAAAATTACTTTTTGATATAAAAAAAAATATCCAAAAAATGGTTTTATTTAAAAGCTGTAAAAAAGGGGGGTAAGGGAAGCAAATTGCCAGCTGCAATAGTTTATTATCTAGCAACTTCGTCAAATGTGGACCAATTTCGAAAATTCTTTTTGCATATGGAAAGGGTCCAAAAAAAATTTTTATTGAGCGAGGGGATCGGAATGAGGACAGAATCGCTTATAGATTTTATTGTTAAGTTACGTGTTTTCGGAGAACGTGTTTTCGGAGAATATATTTTATTGAATGGCAGAAACGTGGAATGCCTCATTTCCACATTCGGTATGGCCATTACGTCAAATAAAATAGATGAAATTATAATGATACTAATATTGATCCACACTTACATGAAGTTGTGGTTAAAAACATGATTCATGGTATTAATACAAATCCACCATGCGTGGTCGATTGGAAATATATGAAAAGGTATTCTAGAGAATTGCTTCAAGAAACAATCTCTGGTGTTGATGGCTACAACCGCTTTATCATAATAGATCAACGGTGGTATCACATTAAATTTGCAAAACAATGAAATTAATGTTGACAATCGATCGATAGTGCTATATTGCCCAATGCTTTCAAAAATTTACAAAACACATATTAATGGCGAGTATTATAATTTCGTCAAATCAAGTATATCTGCAAATCGCAAAATCATATCGACCACGCAGTCCATACCAGGTTTCTTAAAGAAACAATGTGGTAATTGGACAACCAGCGGCCAGGAGACCCTTGAGGTACTCATAGATACACATTTTCCAGGCTGTACACCCTACACGGGGGCAGGTATGGCCGTTGAACGAAACAGACAAGGAGAAGTATGTTTATCTGTCGATAGGAACCGGGTCCTTTGGGCGTTGAAGAGCTTTGGCCCATATAAATCACCGGGTCCGGATGGTATTTGTTACAGCGATAGTGACCAGAGAGGTTTCCAACTAGCTCATTTATTTCTCATTACGAGCACTCAACCACTCAGTGGGGTCTAACCCTCTGGGTATGCTGACATAATAAAAAATCAAAAAAAAACTTATTCAAATACAAAAACACAATTTACTTCAGCCGCTTTACGTGTCACACACACCGATGACTCCATAGGGGAGAAACTGATGGTTTTGTTCCTCCCTTGCCCTCCCAACCTGGTTGCAAAAATCATATCCGTTGCACAATTTTTGTTTTGCAACCCCACACAACAACACCTCGACTTTCCGCTTACCTTTCTACCATGTCACTACCTTTAATTTATTCAAAATTCATATTTTGTCTTTTCAAACAAATAAACATATATTTATATAAACAAAATCTTAACCTATCTTACTAATAATTGCCCTAATTAGATTCTTTTAGTTAATCCTAATTTGATTATATTTATTACAAAAAAAACTAACTTAAACACAATAAATATACATACAATAAAAAACTTGTTGAAATAATCCTAACTCTTAACTAATAATTAATAAACAAACAAAAAAAACTCAGTTACACCACCGACTAATTTATTTCTGGCAAACAAAAGGTAAGTAAGTATATTCTTAAATCAATATATTTATTCAAACGATTCTATTTTTCTTTGCAATTGCAGAAAATTTTTCCCTTTTTTCCTGGACGACTCTATTTCTTTCTCAACCCACCTGAAGGAGCTCCCTAAGGCTAGTTACTGGGCCCGCACTTTCCAGAACCCACAAATTTTTACTTTTTTTAAGAAAAACTAACTTCTAAGTCGTTGTTAGGTATATAAAAGGTTTTCTATTTCCTGGTTTTTGCTTTTTGTTACAATAACGCCCCAACACACAGAAATATGTGGACTTGAAAATTCTTCACATATTTCCAGGCGTTCCCATTTATTACACCGTTATACCCAACCTTTTCTTTACCATACGGTTTTTATCCTAGCTATAAATTCGCCGTGGTTTTTTTTACGTAACCGCACAAACAAAAATTAATAAAAAATTAAAATTTTTGAAAGACAATAAATAAAACGATCCAAAAACAATCAATTAAAAAAAAATTATATAGACATCTCAAAAAAAAAAATTATACAATAAAAATTGTTGCTTAATTTTTTTATGGGTAAAAAAAAATCTTTTCCTTTAATATCTAGTCTTTTCTTTTATCTCAGAAATGTTTTTCTTTTCTTTTTTTCTGCTACTAGACTTCACTTTTCTTTTGTTTTGAAGAACTTTCCTCTGGCTTCCGTTTAAAAGCTTCTTCTCTTTTGCTTGATATTTAGTATATAAGGACAAATTTTGTTACCTGGTTGACTGGTTACTTTTATTTTCTTATAGGTTGAGCAAGGACTTCTCATCTGGGTTTTAAACATCTGGTTTCGTCTCTAGCCAGGGGTACTTATCCTTCCTAGTTCACCCACCAAAATCTTCAACTTTTCTTTTTGTGTCACCAGATTACCCCCTCTAGTCACACGGCAAACTATCTAATCACACACTCAATTACTCATCACGTCTTAATTTTGCTAAACTATAAGGACCTCACCTGTTTTCTTTATCTGCCCCGCTTAGTTCTCCTCGCACAACACTTTAATACTTCACTTTTTTGATATTATAAATAACATTGACTTGACATAAACTTTTATATATATGTATATTTATTTTTTTTTTGAAACTTTGTCTTTAGGTTCGGTGACCTGTTCTTCAATACGTATTTTCTTATTATGAATTTCTATCTACTAATGCTGCTTATTTTGCCCCTGCTTACTTCCAAAATTCCAAATAAATCAACTGTTTTCTTTCCAAAATTTATCGGTTCTTTCCAATTATTCTAGAAACTGGGATAGCGTACTGGTTAGTTTTTTCCTAAGATTTTTACTGCGTCTTATTTAATTAAATTATATATATCTAAATAGATATACCTACAATTTAATTGCTACGAACTTAAAAATCTTTTCTGCGCCATTTTCCTATTTTTTTCCACTCTTAAATAACCTTAACCATATTTTCTTAGTAACAGGAGCACATGAAAATTAGTTAGCAGAATTTTCATTCATAAATTACGTGTAAAACTCAAATTTAAATTTACTACCGTTTCTTTACACCCAGGAACCGTCCCTGTATTTGTCTATTATGAAATATTCTTTGAATCACCCTCTTAATTTTTTACGTACATCCTATCTGCATGAACACCAATCAATAGGAGAAAAGAAAAAACATTGGACAAACCACCACGAAGAAATAATTCTATAATTTAATCAAATAAAAGAAACCAAACAAGCAAAAAAAAAACACAAGCAAAAAAAAAAATATAACAAGAAACAATCTTATGAGCGGCTGGTCATCTGGAACAATACAACAAAGAAAATTTTGTACCAATTGGCATTTCACGATAGTCTGCCAATAATTATTTTAATTTATTTTATTGGAATAATTGTGTCGTATGCTTATCGGCTTACAGATATTTTTGCTGCTATCTGTATGTTTATTTTCCTAACGTACATATGTAGATCTAAATATGTACATACTATCAATTTAATTCTACATATTTAGCGTTAACCCAGCACACATTTTTATTATATCTAAATTTATTAAATTTTCTTCTATCCTTAGGTATACTGTGAAGCAACCAACATCCACACTCTCAAAACATATAAACATAAACTGGACAAGCCTCACAAATAAAATATATCAACACAAATTTTTGGTCTTTTTATTTTCCCGCAACATATTATACCAGCAGATTTGCAAAATAATGCGGAACTGATCATGCCATGGTTGATTCGGATTTTTACGGCCTGCCTTAATTGGTCTTTATTCCTAAAGGTGGAAAGACTTCACACACAACTCCGAAGGATTACAGGCCCATAAGCCTGAAATCCTTTTTCCTAAAGACGTTGGAGCGGATGGTTGATCTACATCTTAGAATGTCAATAAATCCGAGCCGTTTATCTGCATCTCAACATGCCTATACTAAGGGAAAATCCGTTGAGACTGCGTTGCATTCGCTCGTGGGGTATATAGAAAATTCTCTAGAGCAAGGGGAGTATACATTGGTGGCCTTCCTTGACATAGAGGGAGCCTTTAATAATGTTGCGCCAAAAGTCATTACTATGGCTTTGGAAAGGCTGAACATTCATCAGCCGATTATAAGTCTCATATGGAATGGAATCTACTGACTGAAAGGGTCATAACATCTAGTATGGGACGGGCCACCATATGCAGAGTGGCAAATAGGGGTACTCCGCAGGGGGGAGTTTTATCTCCCTTCCTATGGAATCTTGCCCTAAACTCATTACTGGTGGAGTTAGACTCCATGCGTTTCAAGACTGTGGCATATGCTGATGATATTGCTGTGGCGGTGTCGGGTAAATATCCGGACACCCTCTCACAGTGTTTGAATTCCGCACTGAGGATCATAGATGGGTGGAGCACCCATAGTGGTCTCAGTATGAATCCACAAAAAACGGAGCTTGTACTTTTCACCCGAAAATACAAGACTCCTCCTTTCGATCTACCAACCCTAAAGGGCGTTGAGCTTAGTTTGGCAGATAGTGCCAAATACCTGGGAATCTATCTTGATTCAAAACTGTCTTGGAAGAAGAATGCCCAATTTAGAGCGGACAAGGCGGCTGTTGCCTTGTACCTGTGTCGTAAGGCCATTGGGAAGACCTGGGGTATAAATCCTTGGAATTCTTGCTGGCTATTTAACATGGTAATAAAGCCCATATTAATTTATGGGGCGCTTGTTTGGTGGACGGCTTTAGAGAAAACCACCTATTGCAGATTTACAGAAAGGATACTGCGGTCATCTGCTTTGATGGTAACGGGTGCTTCTTGTACTACGCACACTAAAGCACTAATTACGATGATGCATTGGCTGCCAGCTGATCTCATGGCGAAGGAAGTGGCCATGTGCTCGGCAATTAGGCTAAAAGTCAGTGAGATGTGGAAAGAAGCGACAGAAGGTCACGCTTCGATAATAGAAAGTATAACGGACCTCCCGGAGTATATTGATTACTGTTCACCAGCTCTAATGCCCGACAAGAGATTTGACGTGATCTCATCAAGGACGGCCTCGGCAGCGAACCAAATGGGTCGCCAAGAGGACGTGCTTGAATTTTTCACAGATGGATCCAAGCCGGATATGGGAGTTGGTGGTGGTATCTTTATGCCCCAGTATCAGAGGAGGATCAGTTTTAAGCTATACGATGAGTATAGCGTAATGCAGGCTGAAATTACAGCTATTTTGAGAGCAGCTAACTGGTTGAGGTACTATAGGGTATACGGGGTGAATATCCGAATCTGTACTGATAGTAAGGCTGCGTTAAATGCGCTTGTGGGTGTCTATACGACGTCCAGGTTGGTTCAGGAATGCCGGATATCTCTTAATGAGATAGCGAGACATTCGAGCCTGGAGCTTTTCTGGGTACCGGGGCACAGTGGAGTGCCCGGAAATATTGTGACGGATGAGCTGGCGAAAGCCGAAGCTCGTCTACAGAGAGGGGACATTGATACGATGGTAGGAGTCCCGCTTAACAGCTGTAAAAACCAAGTGCAGCGTCAACTTGTAGGGACTGCGCAGGACAGATGGTCTGGTGAGGTCACCTGCCGAGTAGCAAGGCTGACATGGCCTGCGTATGATCGTAGTAGAACTGCGGTCTTAAAGGGTTTTCCCCGTCAAAGGTTGCGTACCTTGGTGGCAGTTCTGACAGGACATTGTCTCATAGGGACGCATGCTAGGAGGTTAAATCTTCCATTTAATGATTTCTGCAGAACTTGCGAGGATGAGGACGAGGAGGAAAGTGTTGAGCATTTCCTCTGTCGATGCCTGGCTCTCAGTTCTATGAGAGCGCTGTATTTAGGCGGACCGATGCTGCACGGGTTAGCAGATATATCGGAATGCCGAGTGAGCGGACTGGATTCCTTTATCCGGCTTTCGGGTTGGTTTGAATCTGAACCGTCGGGGGAAGTGTAAGTCTCGTGGGCTGCACTTCTCCCTCAGGCAACACAACGGGACCAAAAGGACCCAAGTGGGCTGGTTTCATGAAACTGGCGGCCTGTACAACTTAACCTAACCTAAGTATATCTGCAAATACGTAACCAAACGATAAAATTACACAATATCAAATGGCAGCAATGAAGCTGTTTAGCGAATTTTATGATTCCCTTGAGCGTCATCCAACTGCTGCGCATTTATCTGTTTTTTGCTTTTCCAACAACATAATAATTTAATTTTCATATTAAACTTATAATAAGGCATTGATTCTAATAGAATATAAATGTTTGCAAATAAACAACAAGACACTCTCGGAAGTTGTTATGATTAGTCCTAGTCAAGCAGGCAATGCTGGTCTGAGCAAGATCTACAACAAGAAATCAATTGCAACCCACACGTCTTAGATATACAGTACTGGACAATTTAATGGAAACTTTTCTAAAAATTTATTTATTTATTTTTAGAAGTCGAAAATCAAAAATTATTTCTAAAGAAACTTGACAAGTATTTTAGAATTTCATTTTATAGATTCTTTTTGATATGTAAACAAAAAAATAATAACAAAAAAATAACGTCGAATTTTTCGAATATTTATCACAAATAGTTTTTTGTTTTAATCCAGCATTAAAATCATTTATTATTTTTATTTTTAAATCTTCACTTATCTTGACTCTAGCCATTTTTACTAATTATGTATTCAAGATTCTTGTGTTTAAAATATTTGAAAAAAGAAGCTGGCAAGAGAGTAATTTAAAAAATAACGGTAAATTAGTATGCATTTTGCCTCGTTTTTTCATCAATACATTTTGCTTTAGTCATCTTTCGTGCAGAAGTGTAAAAGTTTCCATTGTTTTGTCGAACCCCAAAAATTTTATACTTTTAATTTTTCTTTATAATTTTAGAACTACGTTATTTTTATGTTATTATTTTTTTGTTTATATATCAAAAAGAATCTATAAAATGAAATTCTAAAATACTTGTGAAGTTTCTTTAGAAATAATTTTTGATTTTCGACTTCTAAAAATAAATAAATAAATTTTTAGAAAAGTTTCCATTGAATTGTCCAGTACTGTATATATATATATATATATATATATATATATATATATATATATATATATATATATATATATATATATATATATATATATATATATATATATATATATATATATATATATATATATATATATATATATATATATATATATATATATATATATATATATATATATATATATATATATATATATATATATATATATATATATATATATATATATATACTAGCTGACCAGGCAAACGTTGTTTTGCCTTCAAATTTTATTTACATGATAGGAATGACTTTAAATTTTAAATTGTCATTGCCAGTGCAAGCCGTATATTCACAACTGCAAATGTTTAAAGTGGAGTGTTATGCCTTTCGCAACCGTTAGGACTCATGGTATCAAAACGTCCTCACCTCTTAAACTATCCTTTAAGTGCTCTTTTTTTAAAGCGTTTATCATAAAATTTTTCAGCTGAAGCCAAATAACATTACATCACTTAACAGAAAATATTAACTTTATTCTTGGAAGTTATAAATTTCATTCCGACGTCATGTATTTCTTATGTATTCATTTTTTCATTTTTTGCGTTCATATTTGAATTCATATACAGGGGCCGAGTTTTTCGTCCCACGCTTTTTTTTCTTGGGTTTCAATAACCGAGGTTGTTGAAGGGCGCGCTTTATTTCAAGTTTTTGTTGAACAATTGACAACTCTTTTTCGCGTTCAATCCGTTTTGTAAGCTCTTTGTAAGACTGTAACTTTAAATAGTTTGCTTTATTGATTTCCTACAAAAAAGAAAATATATTTAAAGAACTGATTGATTATCTACAAAAACTTCGTACTTCAGGGTTTAGTTTAGGAATATTTAGTTTTTCTAAGTCTTTTAACCTTGGTCTGTTGGTTTTTCTATCAATCATACTTGGATGAGTTTCCAATCGTTCAGCCAATTCTATATTATTAAGTTTTTTCCCCACAACCAATCCATCTTCATTGTCGTCAACATTAGTATCATCAAAAAACAAATGCTGATTTGGAACTGTATTAGCAAAGTCAATCATATGCAACTGCGACTGCAGACGTTTAATTTTCTTTGCTTCAATAGTACGCTTCATTGATACGTATTTAAGATCCTGAGTTTCCATTAACGCCAATTGTTCCTTGCTATGCTCATCTTTTTCATCCTCCTCATGATGTTCTCCATCGTGTAACTTTGAACGTATCATATGATGGTAGAACTCATCTGGGTTTTTGTTTAGTGCCCTTTTATGTAAAATTTGTAGAGTTTTGGACTTGCGTTCAGCATCACGGGCTCTCTTACGATAATCTTTTTTCTTTTCTAAAAGACCTAAATGTGCCCGTGATTCTGGTTGGTGTCTTTCCCTGTGGACTTTTTGATTGCTTTTCGAAGCTTTCTTCCAAGATGACATTTCGAATCAAATAGTTGACTGATACCTTGTTGAATAAAATGCACAGTAAAATGTTCAGCCGAAAAGGTAAACAATGAAGCACATGTATATTGAAATATTGACTGTATTGCCAGTGCTGCCAGAATTTAAAGAGTGATGTAAACAACAACAACAAGTTGTATTTTATATGGTGACTAGAGGGCTGCAACCAATGCCAAAGAAGCTTTATCATTTACCGCCAGATGTCTGGTATTTTAATACAAAAAAAAAGTAAAAATTTAGCTAAAAACTACATAATACATACAGCGACCAAAATTATGATTAGCTCTGATATAATATCTTACAGCCGTATTGATAAAAAATACTAACCATTATTTTAACAACTTTTTATTTAAAACAAATTTTATAGCAACCCTGTGGCTGTGTTCTATAAGTCTAAGCTCAGACAGGGCGATTTTAATTGCCGAACTTTTTAGCAATTTTGTTTTGGAATTGCTTTCTTGTCCACACACAAAAACTTTTTTCGGCAATTCTTGAGCTTAACTTAGCTGTAATTTATATCGAAAACTATCCAAAGCGATTACGTATTGTCTATTTTATGATGATTATTGTGTTTTGAAATACTCTCTCAGCCCTTTTATTTGCGAGAAATAATGGCAGTTGAAAGCGGGAAATTTGTTCGGAAAAGTTTTACACACACAGTGCGTGACAGGTATCACTCCCCAAACAGTTTGTAGCTACAGTTTAGTGAGAAAAGCAGTTGCATGTTACAGGTTTAGTCGAAAAGCTTCTTGTGGCGAGAGTTGTAGAACACTGTGACCAATTGCAGCCACCACCAAAAACACGCAAAACAACAAACAAACTTCTTAAACGTAAAAATACACAGATCTATAAAGAGCAATTTTATTTATTATTCCAGAACATTTACTTCTTAACTATAAACGACGATTTCAACTAAAATTACAATTTGTTCCAATTTTTTCTCAAAAATTTAACTTGATGATTTTTTTTTGCAATATCAAACTAAATGGTGTATATGTAGCTGTTTCTTGTACACATTGAAAACAAGCTTATATGTGTTCGTTCTATTCACTTAGATTTCACTAATAACGCAATATGATGACAGCTGTGTTTCACGAGATCATGGACTAGTTCGGACTAAAGAGAATAACAAGCAAATTGCTCTCTAAATTTGCAAATTTTACCCAAAACTACTGGACCGCACAAAACCACAATTGTACATCTCGGAATACAAGTGCAGCCTACTTTTTAGATTAAACTATATTTTAGTGATTTTAGACGCTTAAAACGGGTAATATCATATAGACAAAAGATTTGCGTTGTTTGCAACAGCTGTAAAATTAAAAGCAATGTCAAATTTTCCGTAGATTTTTATAGTATATATTTATAAAAAGAAAAGCCTAATAACAATTGCATGTTCTGTTTACAACCTCCCAAGGTTTGGGCAATCTTCCATTTTGCTTTTAACTAATTTAAACAAAAACTTTTTTTCAATTTGCAAATTTTCTAATTACAGATGTATGTAAACATAAAACAGATGATTATTCAATTCTGTGCCGAACTGACCCCTTTTCTCTTAAAATTGCACAAAAATTGTTTCGTAGAACGCTTTTGGACTAGTTTGGACTGTATCGTTATTCACGTAGAACACACTTAACATTAATTTTCAAACGACATTGTTGGGAAATCTGGTTATAGATCTTTGACATTTACCCATAAAACTCCAAAAAAAACTTGCATTACAAAAAAATTATGAAAAATGGGACACGAGCAAGATATCTTCCCTTAACTCTAAATAAATGTTTAATTACAAGAGATCATAGCTGTCATGGATCTTCTCGCAGCGCTCTTTCTACGCAAAATTTTTTTTCGCCAGCGACTTAAGGCTGATATTGATTTCATAATTTCGTGCGAAATTCTGTTAAAATGCATACCAAAGTGAGTCGTACGAAATATATGCGAAATAAATTTTATTTAGATAAAATTAGTACTACTAACGCTATGCTGTACTTTGAGCAAGGAAATCGTCAAATTGACAAGTTCGAGCGCTTTTACATTTGGGCAGACGATGGGCAGACAGACGAAATTTGAAGGTGCTGCAACGAAAATTGTCGGTGGGGAAGAGTATGTAGTACACGACTCTCTGTACTAGACATTTGTGGACATTTTTTGTTTCTCTTTTTAACTTTTCGCATTTCATATGCTGTTGCTTCATATCATTTTTCTCATATCAGCATCAACTTCATATAAGCACACTAGCTGTGCTTAAAAAAACAACAACAAAAATAAAGAATGAAAAGAGAAACGAAAGGTTTCTGTCTGTCTATTAATTTCTTAAATGTAAAAGGTTTAGGCAAGACCAAAAGAGAAATGAAAAAATGTCTACCCATCGTCTGTCTAAATGTAAAAGCGCTCTTTTCATGTGTCAGCCCAAGGCGAATTCATTACCAGGTGAACTTAACAGCACAGGTGATTATTTTTTGCTTCTCGCGTTTTTTCCAATGAGACTGTCAAATTTTGTTTCTTTTGTTTACAAACTTTTTCGCGCCATTTTAATCTGAAGGTTTTTTTGCATGATTTAGTGCAATTTCAAGAAATTTGTGTGAATTTAAAAGTGAAAAACTAATATAATCTGTGATTTTAATTGCAAACAATTATAAAAGCTTATATTTAACGTTTATATAACATTTTTTCTCCGCTGAGCAATCTTAGGCGAATTTAGTTTATGACATTCACGATATGTTTTAGAATAACAAAATACATAGTACTGAATTCGCCTTTCCGCTTGCATTCACCTGTATAAAGTCGCCTTTGTCAGCCTTGATCACCAGCTAAAATGAATAATAGTCTGGTAATATAGTAGCCAAGGTGCATTAACGTATACACGGTGGCAGCACTACGGCATGTGACAATCTTTGCTACTGGCAATATGGTAAGCTATTTACGTCAAATGTATTGTTTGCATATTTGAAAGTGAATTTAGTGTTTTATTCTGAATTAAACATATACAAATTATTTTGTGAGCATAAAAATAATTAAAATAAAAATAGTTTATAATTATGAAAAGGTACATTCATAGTTTATAATTGTGAAAATAGTTACAATTATTTTTGATAAACATAGCTTACCACATGCCTGTTTTTGTTGTATTGTTGTAATTTTGCTCTAGTGCTGCCACCGTGTATACGTTAATGCACCTTGATAGTAGCAAAATACATGAAAAAGAGAAATAAAAACAAATATACACGTGCACTCACTATATAAAATTTATATTATTTCTCTGGTGTTTTGCTTTTCGGCATTTTGTTCAATATATAACAAATTATTATTAAAAATGGTGAAAAAGAAGATTGACAATCGTATTAGAGTAATGATTGAGAATGGGGTAAAATTGGGTCATAGAACAATGTTTGTTATAATTGGCGATAAAGCCCGAGATCAAGTTCCAATACTTTATGATATTTTGACGAAATCCACAGTTAAAGCACGACCTAGTGTTCTATGGTGTTACAAAAACAAAGATGAAGCTATTTCCAAGTAGGTTGATCACATAATTAGCTTATATTAATTTTAATGCCAATTACTTTACAGTCACGGCAAAAAGCGTGCAAAGAAAATAGCTGCCGGAAAAATCGACATTAATGATGCTGATCTTTTTGATACTTTCCGGGTGTCGACTACTATACATGGTCGCTACTATTCAGAAACTCATGCTATATTGGGCAGAACATATGGTGTCTGCGTTTTGCAAGATTTTGAAGCATTGACTCCTAATTTGTTGGCACGTACTGTAGAAACAGTAGAAGGTGGTGGTCTAATTGTATTGCTTCTTAAAACTTTAACTTCTCTTAAACAATTATTTACAATGAGCATGGATGTGCATAAACGCTTTCGTACTGAATCACACCAAACTGTTACTTGTCGTTTCAATGAGAGGCTTATTCTTTCGTTGGCTGATTGTAAGCGGTGTTTGGTAGTCAATGATGATTTAACCGTGCTTCCTCTAAGTTCCAGGACAGTGAATATAGAGCCAGTAAACGTACGAAACATTTAATAACATAATTTTGCGTGTAAACATATATTCAATTTTAGCCCGCTGAAATTCATAAAACGGAAAATAATGAGCTATTGATAGAACTTAAGGAAAGTTTAAGAGACACTCCACCAGCCGGACCGCTTGTTAACCTTTGCAAAACCTATGATCAGGCAAAAGCTGTTGCACAGTTTATCGAAGCTCTTGCGGAAAAACAATTAAAGTATGTTTTTTTCAGCGGTAGACGTAAACATTTTTCACAAGTTGATAAATTTTTTTTATTGCAGACCGCCAACGTCGTTAACTGCAGCACGTGGTCGTGGCAAATCTGCTGCTATGGGCCTTTCAGTTGCTGCTGCTATAGCTTTTGGTTATGTTAATGTTTATGTAACCTCACCACATCCGGAGAACTTGATCACATTATTTGAATTCGTTTTAAAAGGTTTCGATGCACTAGAATACCAAGAGCATACCGATTATACAATTATTCGTTCAACAAATGCAGACTACAAGAAAGCTATTATACGTATAAATGTAACACGTGCCAACCGCCAAACTATACAATATATTGCACCAAATGACACTCACTTGCTGAATGCTGCCGATTTGCTTCTAATTGATGAGGCTGCTGCTATACCGCTTCCATTAGTTAGAAAAATGATGGGCCCATATTTGATTTTTATGGCTTCGACCATAAACGGTTACGAAGGCACTGGAAGGTCACTCAGTTTGAAACTTATTTCGCAATTGCAAAAAGAAAATAATGCACCGCCTCCGGTAGGATTTAGAAATTTAAATAAAATAATTCAAAATATAATATTGTTTAATTTTTGTCATCAGATAATATTAGAGGAATCCATACGTTATACAGAGGGAGACGATATTGAGAGTTGGTTGATCAAACTTTTGTGCTTGGATTCCACCAAAACAGTACCAAACATTAGCACAGGCTGTCCCACTCCAGATGTCTGTGAACTTTATTATATTGATCGTGATGCTTTGTTCTCTTACCATAAGGCAGCAGAATCGTTTTTGCACCGATTGGTGTCCATTTATGTTGCTTCACATTACAAAAACAGTCCCAATGATTTACAAATGATGAGCGACGCTCCTGCGCACCACTTGTTTTGCTTATTAGGACCCATACAAAAAAAGGATCAATTGCCGGAAATACTGGTAGTAGTGCAGGTTGCTTTGGAAGGTGAAATATCTTCTCAAACGATAACAGACTCTTTAGGACGAGGCAAAAAAGCAAGCGGTGATTTGATTCCTTGGAATATATCAGAACAATACGGTGATAGAGAATTTCCAAAATTAGCTGGCGTAAGAATAGTTCGTATTGCAACACATCCCAATTACCAAAGAGTGAGCAAATATAATTTTTTTATTTGTACCATTAACTCAGTTTTTCTGTTTTTAAGATGGGTTATGGCAAACGAGCCATAAAGCTACTAAAAGATTATTATACTGGTAAATTTACAAATCTGAACGAAAGTTTTAATGATGAAGCAAATGGGATTGAAGAGGTAGAAGAAGAACAGCTGGGTCTGTTAAAAGAGCAAATTCGGCCCAGACGAAAAATTCCAACTCTCTTAAAACGTTTAAATGAGAGATTACCTGAACATATCGATTACTTGGGCACATCTTATGGCTTGACACAAGAATTGCTAAAATTTTGGAAAAATATCGGCTTTGTGCCAGTTTATTTAAGCCAGAAAGCAAACGATCTAACAGGCGAACATTCTTGCATTATGTTGCATACATTAGACAATAAAGGCCAAAACCAAAAACTTAGTTCGGAATGGCTAAGTTTATACTTCAATGACTTCAGAAGACGTATCATCAAGTTGTTAAGTAAAGCATTTAGAGAGTTTGCCACTAGCTTGGCTCTATCTTTGTTAGATAATAAATTTGTTAAAATAGAGGACGGAGAACTTAGTAAACAAATATTAGATGTTTATTTCCTGCCGCATGACTTGCAACGCCTGGAGTCTTATTCAAGAAATCAAATCGAATATCGCTTGATTTTAGATCTGACCAGTGACATAAGTTATTTATACTTTCAAGGTAAATTAAGCGATTTGCAAATTGATACTTTACAGAAAGCAATACTTTTGGCAATTGGAGTGCAAGGCAAAACTGTAGATGGTATAGCAGCTGAATTAAATATGCCCGGTAGTCAAATATTAGCAAAGTTCTACGACATAATTAAAAAAGCATCAAAGTATTTTTCCAATGTAATAGAAGGGCATATTGAAAGCACAATGATTAGTGAAACAAATCTTAAGAGAGGTGAAGATTTTGAACCAATTTCCTTGTCTCTGAACGAAGAGCTTGAAGAAACTGCCAGACAGATAAGCAAAAAACAAAAAGATGAACTGAAACGTTTGAAAATGGAAAACCTAAAAGATTTTGCTATAAAAGGCAGTGACGAGGATTGGTCTAAAGCATTATCGGGAAAAGAAGAAAAATCCAAGCTTATATCAGTTAAAAGGTGAGAATTTTTAAACATTTTTCCAA
The DNA here is from genome assembly GCA_914767995.1 of Thecocarcelia acutangulata. Taxonomy (NCBI): domain Eukaryota; kingdom Metazoa; phylum Arthropoda; class Insecta; order Diptera; family Tachinidae; genus Thecocarcelia; species Thecocarcelia acutangulata. The sequence goes on along the minus strand of OU612094.1, from coordinate 127,429,469 downwards.
AAAGCTTTAACAAAACATTTTTTTTTACAATTAGTGGAACTAAACGCTTGGATGTATCCTTGGATTCTCTGCAATCAGATAAAATTAAGGAACCAAAAAAGAAAAAAATGAAACTTGGTAAAAAAACTTTAAATAAATCAATAATTTAAGCATTAAATAATGTACATTATGCTTTGTACCATAGGTATTTTACTTCATAAAAAAGTGATTATCTGTACAATATAAATAAAAACAAAACGCCTTATATATTGGCACAAAGCTCGAAAACGGCTCACCCAATAAGTTTCATTTTTCTTCCTATTTGCGCTAATTTATAAGATTTTTTGTGAAGAAAGGCAAGAGGTATAAAATTTCAAGTTGGCAGTACTTTTTTTTAACTTTCGGCAAATTTGTCGGCTGTTAAAGTGATGTATGTTTAGTTAGGTTTGACATTTCAAGACTGATATCTGAATACCGCTTCCAAATTCGGTAAATGGGTCCAATACAAGATTGCTCTTATTCCCGATTTTTATAAGCGAAGCTTGTTTAGCGATGAATGGGTAATGAATAAACAAAACATCAGAAAAACTGATGGTGTATACTCACCTTTATTGGATGATGGAACCAAAGTTCTGTTTGCCAAATCAGGCATTTCAGAAGGCCTGCTAAATCCTTCTTTTTGCCAGTGGCATTGGTGTTATAAGTGAGTTTTGTAAAACCGCCTTATCAGCACTACTTTGTGCCATTGGGTTAATACGCAGAATGCTCAAATATTAGGTGTGTTTCTTTACTGTACTTTGGGATCCCGCGGGATCTCACTTAGCGTGAAAACCGTTTCTGTACTTTAAAAGTGGGCAAATGAGAGCGCTTTTGAGAGAATATATGCTTCCTCTTCTTGTACGAAACAGCCCGTACTTTTTCTTCGGGCTAATTTGGGCAAGTAGTTAAGCAATCACCTGTTCGATATATATATATATATATATATATATATATATATATATATATATATATATATATATATATATATATATATATATATATATATATATATATATATATATATATATGGAATACAGGAATGAAACGGACACTCGATTTAGTGCGAAAATTGAATTGGACTGTGGCGATGCCTGAAGCCGACTTAGGGAATTCAAAATAATTAAAAAAAAGAAACTCGGAATGCCTTATAGGATAATTATCTGGTTATATGGAGAATTATTTTAGTTTGATATCGAAGCGTGTTTTTAAACTATACGAATATAGGTGTATTACTTTATTCACCCCTATTCCGCGTTTCGATTAAGTCTCCGCATTCAGTTCCGTTGCGATCGAAAATTGGTATTCTGAAAAAAGCGGAATCGAAAGAAAAAGAAGAAGACGACAATGTTTATAAAATTAATAGCATCACTGTGGAATGTGGAAAAGAAATTGCAAAATAAGCAATTTTTTTATCATTTTCATAAATAAATGTCAAATTTAATACAAAAAGTTGTTTGTATACATAATTAAAAATAAGTTCTTGATAAAGTTTAATAAGAAAAAAGAAATATACATATATATATACAAAAACAAACTACAATTAATTGTTCATAAATATATTACAGTGCAAAGAATATTGTGAAGATAAAGATACATAATAAAAAAAAATTAAGTGTTGTGATTAAATATGGAAAGACCAAAATAAAACTTTAACAAAAATTGTAGGGGATTAATTCACTGTGTTGCATTTATTATTATTTTTTTTTTTAATTTCAGAGAGCAGAACAACATGAGAAATAAAGATGCTTGCATTTTTGTTGAAGGGCCTAGTGCATTGATGATTCCAGCAATTTCCTCCCAGAACACTGCTACTTCTTCCTTTGATCGCTGGTGATATCCACATGCAATGTCTGCATTAGATGACGTTAAATTTGCCAATTTTTTATACTGCTCTGGTGTTGTTGTTTTTGACCCAAAATGCATAAAAAACACATCAGATTCGGGTACAAAAATTAATAATTTAAAACAAAAAAAAAAAAAAAAAATAAAATAAATAAATAAATAAATTTAAATAAATAAATTAAATAAAACAATTTTAAATGTTTTTTTAATCGTTACTGAACATTTTATATCATTTTCTACTCACATTTTTCTTAATTTTTTAACTAAAAAACAGATAACGAAAACTTCTCCGTCAACAAAAAAATAACTGAAAAAAATGGAGTTCCGATCGTAATGCAGAATACATACAATCGAAGGAAACTGAGCGGAATCGAAACGCAGAATACCCAAGTTGCCAGACGGAGAAAATTTCGATCCGAATCGAAACGCAGAATAGCCCCCATTATGTTTTAATCAACACAATCAAATGTTATTTTAATAACAAATTTATTTTAATTATTTTATTAAAAAACCACTTAACAGGGGTTTTCTTTAATTTTTGCATTAGAGTACGTGGGATGCCTGAGACTGTTCGCATTTCAACTCAGCAAGAAATTCACATTTTTTATGGCCATTTCAAAAGATTGTTTGGCGATATTCAATAACAATGGGGAAAAGTTTTCACATCGTTATGCAACTGTAGATGTAACACATCCATATCAACCCCTGAAGCCAAGGAACACTCAAACCAAAAGGTTTCATTGCGTAAATGGGCACCAAGCTAACAAGATTTTGAACACAGTTTTTGGCAATGTAAACGGTGTCCTTCACATAGATTTCCTGGCGAAGAGTAGAACGATTTCCGATAAATATTATTCAGAACTATAATATATATTCGTTAATGTTCTAAAGTAAAAACGAACACATATGGCAAAAAACGTGCTGTTCCATCAATACCTACACAAGTGCACACGAGTATAGTCACAAACCATAGTAAGAGTCCATGCTGGGTTACGATTTAGCCGAATAATATTCAAATCTTATGAAAGAAACGTCTATGTACGAGGTCTGATAAAAAACTAACCGGTATTTTAAATTTTTTCAAAAAGCATTTATTTATAAATCAATAACTATCTGATCCCCTTCAAAGTAATGCCCATCAGATATAATACACTTAAGTCAGCGTTTTTTCCACTCCTCGGAACACTTATGAAACGTGATTTTTGGTATCGCCAACAGCTTCTGTTTCGATTTTTCTTTTATCTCCTCAATCGTAGCAAAACGTTTTACTTTCATCGGTGTCTTCAGTTTTGGGAAGAGCAAAAAGTCGGCGGAGGCCAAGTGCGGTGAATACGGTCGTTGAAGCATGACAACGGTTTTGTTTTTGGCCAAAAACTCACGCACAAGCATCGATGTGTGAGCTGGAGCGTTCTTATGATGCAAAATCCATGATTGTTTTTTCTACAATTCTGTGCGTTTCTGACGAATTGCTTCGCGCAAACGACGCATAACTTCAAGATAGTTATCTTTATTGACCGTACGACCTTGTGGCAAGAATTCATGATGCACCATGCCATTGCAGTGAGCACCAGTTCGGTACCAGTTATGACCTTTTTGAGGGAATCTGGATCGTCGTTGACGATGTTCAACACCTCCTGAGCGATGTCCATATGACGTTATTTTTGCTCAAAATTTAGCAATTTTGGAACAATCTTCGCTGTCACACGTTTCATGCCTAATACATTCGTAAAAATTGCTTCGCATGAGCCGAACATATGCCAACATCATCAGCTACCTCTCTTTTAATTATTGACGATTATCCATAAAAAAATAACCTTTATTAACAACATGAAAAAAATGCGAAAACCGAACGTACTAACCCACGAAATTTGAAAATAACGGTTATATTTTTTATCAGACTTCGTACGTAACTTACGAAATATGAAAATAACGGTTATTTTTTTAGCAAACGTATTTTGAGCGCTTTGGAAGGATTAAATAAAATGCTTATTTGCTGAAGAAACCTTTTTATGCAAATAGCCACAGAGCTATTAAACAGTCTTTGTATATTATATTTTTAACAAATCATATTAAAACAAACATAAACTTATAGGGTATAATAGTGTTTGTGCAAGTATATAAAAATCTTGACACATTGCGAACAAAAATGAGAAAGAAAAGTTTATTTTTTTTAGCCTGTTCTCCAGGTAGAAATTGAGTTGTAAAGTTTTCTCCGTGCGCGCATGTAGTTAAGGGGTGAATTATTCCATTATATGCCCCCTTAAAAAACACGCTCTCCTTAAAAATTTGGAATGAAATGAACCTTCCAAATTCCAATCAAAGTTCACTTTACATGTTAAGTATTAATTTAACTTTATTCAATCATTTCCAAAAAACAATGAAGTTCAAATTCAGTTAGTAAATTGCCACTGAAACTTTAAGAACAGTAAGAACGTTAAGCGCGTCGAAACAGTAAAAAATACTTGCTACAGTGTTTTGTAAAGAAAAACGTTTATAAAATATAAAATACATACACAAATAAAAGCCATTTTGAGTTCTACCCACCTTTAAAACTTGATTTATAAAACTAAAATTAAAAATATTCATATCAAATAAAAATTTAACTTTGTTCCTTATTAAGTTTTTGAAAAATTTAGATACATATGAACAAAATTAAGTGAATATGTTGTTAAATTGTTACTGCTTATTTGATAAGAAAGCTGTGGAGTATTTTTAGGCGTGCGCGTTAAATTAAACAAGCAGAGAAGTGTGAGAACCGATTCTGTTGAAAACAACAACAAAGAAAATAAGTTGTGCTCTTTTAAATGTTATCTGACTTTTTAAATAAACCTTAAAAAGCATAAGCATAATTTAAGACAAATAAGAATCGAGAGCACAAGCATGGAAATAAAGTTACATACATGATCGTATTTTGTGTTTCAGTGTTGACCGTGTAAAGTTCAGAACACAATAAAATTCGAAAAAAAGTAATATACATACATATATCATCTGTAAAAATATTTAATTAAACGTAATTCCCTATGAAGTGCTTTCTTATAATTAATAGAGCCCATGTGTGGTTTACAGTATAAAACGCGAAATAGTCCGTCTCAAAAGACGTCTCTGCGCTGGGGTGATAATTGTGGCAATTGATTTTAAGTAGAAAACACCAAGCCATATCCTAAATACTTAAGCAAAACTAGTCTTCAAGACTTTGAAAATAATTCCTATTTCTTCAATAACTTACTATTTAAACAAATTTATTAAACACCACTATCTAAAGAACATACTTATTTAAAAAGTATAAGTTACCTGTCAAATGTGCTGTGTTTTTATTTAATAGATTTTTAACAAATATACATTTTGTTTAATATAAAATAAACCGTTGCATAATTTTAAGGTTACATTTGTTTCCTCTTGTGGCTTTTCAAATCAAGCATTTGCTGTTAAGCAATTTTGTGCGCTTTAAGTTTTCTCTACATATGTATTTAGCTTCACATAGTAAGAGGTAAGTATATAGAATAGCTTTATTGGAAAGAATAAATTTATTGGAATTAATATACGTGTGAACGTTTGTTTATGTCATACATATATAATATGTATGACATGCATACAAACTTTCATTTCATTGATGCGCATTTGCGTTAAATTTTGTGAATGAATTTACCTGTCAAAATATCATTGTAAATGATTCTAATTAATTAGCAGCAATAAAATACATACTGACATATTTCAATTTAATGCAAAGATGTTAGTTATCGGCAGGGGAATCAATTAAATTAATGAAGATAAATACATACTTACAGTAAAGCAGAACGCTAAAAAATTCATTTTTAGTTTTTTGCCGAGCAGTTTGCCAAGTAAAATATATTAATAAAAATATACAATTCAGTGTCAAAAGTACATGTTAAAGGTCTTTTTATTACACATGTGAAGTTCTCTTTTATTTCGAGCACAACACATCATTCAAATCTTTCTCAGCACCAGGGCTGCCACAAAAAATATGGAAGAATTCTTCAAAATCCCGATAATTTTAGAAAATATTGTCATTTTAGTTTCAAAAATATCTGACTTAGAAAACTACCAAATTTTTAGTATATTTAAAATTTTTATTTAAAAATATAATACAACCTTGTGGTCTCAAATTTGTACATTTTTTTTTTTATCTGGGACTAGTACTCAGGGGATAACCTCAACATATGCAGTGCATTGTACTGGAACTAGGAAAATAGGTTGAGATGAAGAGGAAAGAGGGTTTAACTTAAACAATAACAACACGAAAGACTAAAACAAACTCTATTGCAGCATTTAAAATGTTGGAATTAAATTAGTTTAAACTGATCAGTGCGCAGTGTATATACCTACGACACTGCTCAGATTAACAAAATTTAGTCTAACACCTTCCGCACCACAAGTATTAGAAAACATACTAAGTCGACATAACATTTTTTAATTTAATTTTCAATTTTTTAATTCAATTTGTAAAAAATAGATAAATTTATTTAAGAATTTAGTTTTCAATTAATTACACTTATTTCATATATATGTACTTTAGAGCGACTCACCAAAGAAAGTGCTCGATGTACCCTTTTAAAAATGAACCTTGAACTGTTTTAAGATGACATCTAAATACATATATATATATATATATATATATATATATATATATATATATATATATATATATATATATATATATATATATATATATATATATATATATATATATATATATATATATATATATATATATATATATATATATATATATATATATGTATATATATGTAAAGGTCCTGAAAGGGTTAAGATAAGGTTTGCAGTAAACAAGACAAAGGAGAGTTTTAATAACATATTAGTTAGTTGTCAGTTGTTGCGCGTAGCGAAAAGTTGATAAGTTGATCATTTTAATGTTTATAAAATTGAAGTTGCACTAAATAATTCGGATGCTATTATCACTATATCTCTTTGTGTTTTTTCCCTTAAAATTTATTACAATATTGAATTGTGAAACATTGAAACTATTAAAATCATTGAATTATTATAAAATTTAAAACTTTAATAAAAACCTTACCTAATAAACTAAGTGAATTCTCTTCAAAAGATTCTTGTTTTATTTAGTGAATTTGGAGACGATCACTTATTTTCTTACATATATATATATATATATATATATATATATATATATATATATATATATATATATATATATATATATATATATATATATATATATATATATATATATATATATATATATATATATATATATATATATATATATATATATATATATATATATATATATATATATATATATATATATATATGTACAAATATGCGTCATGCTTATTAAAGTTAAAAGAGTAACACAAAAATCTTGAAATCTTAACATTAGTATATTGTATACTTTCTCGCGGAACTTGACAGTACTCGTAACGCCATGTTCACAGTAGATACACTTAAAGCTAGAAGGAAAAAAACTTAAATCTAAACCTACTGCACTAATTTAAACTAAGCTTAAAAATTATAATAAAAACATAAAGAAAAAAAATTTAATTATTACTAACAAACAAGTAAACTAACACAAAACAAAAAAACAAAAACTATCCCCTGGGAATGCTGGGAGTACAGTGTAAGTACAAGTTTTGACCAGCAAAACCATTGTCCTCTTCTCGTAAAATCCCAATACAAAAAATATATTGCGTATTAGACTAACCAAAATCTCGCTCGGTAAACATTCTGAACAATATTGCCCTCAAAATAAGACAATGAGACAAGGCAGAAATTTTGGCCTTCTCATAAATAAACACTTTAGAAAATCTGTGCCGTTCAAAAATCTCCATTCTCTTCATAACAGTCCTTCAGATGGTAGACCAAATTGAAAATGCATAGAGGAGAATTGTTCTAATGCTTGCCTTATACAAAAGCTATCTAATTCTAACTGTCAAAAATTTACTATTAAAAAATAATTTACTAACTGATCTCTTTAGCCGATTAGCTTTTTCCAAATTACAAACAACGAGGTAATTAAATTGCATGAGCTTACTAAAATGAACTATTATGCTGTCCTTAAAACGTATCTCATTACCATTTAACGTCAACCTAAGATTTTTGCTCTCCGTTACAACCGTATATTTATGTGTCATTTATATATCTCTGTGATAATGTTGCAGTGTACTCAGTATTCAATACAATTGTATTTGATCACTTAATACAGCACTAAAATTCTTGTCATTCTTTTTCTATCTTCCGCGCCTTCAACACGCCAACTGTTCAAAGAAATCTTTATTAATAATTTAAATATTTAGTAATAAAACCCACTGTAGTAACGATAGAACAGAGTAACGCACCCCACACTGCCTCGATGTTCCAGTAAGTCAATAGTGTTGGATACCCTACTGTCACCGATAAGCTTCTTCGATCTCTCCTGCACACGGTCGAGAAACCCCAAACTTTGAAGCGCCGGCCCAAACATGAGAGTTGTATTCCATTCGCGGTCGGATATAGGTGGTATAAATAGTAATTAGATCGGATGGAGTGAAGTACTTCTTGCACCGTTTCAAAAATCCAAGGCACTTGAATGCTTCTTTAGAGACATGAAAAATGTGTTCATTCCAGTGAACATCAGACTGTATTTTCATTCCAAGGACATTAAAAGTACCCGATTTCTCAATATTTATACCATCCATGAGTTCAGATGAACAGGTCGTGTGTTTAAGTATTAATAAACAACACTGGGTATTACGAGCTTTGAAGGCGACTCTGTTTTTACGACCCCATTCGGAGATTAATAGAAGATTACTATTTAGTGAATCATTCATATTTTGCCTCTTAGCAACGATCTCGGATAGGCTGGCATATAACTGAATGAGTATGAATAGAAAATACTGCTGTCATTTGCGAAAGAGTGGATAGGGTTGGAAGTTTGATATAGAAGGTCGTTGATTAAAATAAGAAATAAGGTAGGAGAAAGTAAGTTGTAAAAATGCGTTTTCTTAGAATTATGTAGCTTGTAAACAAATTTTGACAATCTTCTAGCACAAAAACAGAAGGCAGCTGTGCTACTACCACCACCTGCTAAAACTGCCTTGAGTAGTACGTTTTTTGAAGATACTGCTCTGTTATACCCGTATATAAAAAAGGTGAAAACATTTTTTTGAATCAAGTGGAATCATATAAGACACCCGGTGTACATTTTTTAAACTGAGTAAACATTATAATGAAGCTCTAGTGCGTTTTTCAAGTGCAATGACATTGTTATGTTTAATTTTAATGACTTTTTAATAGCTTTTATTAATACATTGCAAAATTTGCAAGCAGAGTTAGGGACACTTGATTGTGCGCAAAAAAAACTAACGTAACGGTCACAAAATCGGGGGTCTGGCTTACACGGAGACCAACGTAACGCGTTTGGCTACAACTGCCTTGTCGAGAAGGCAGGATTGAAAATTTATGACTTCTCGGCAAATATTAGGACAGCTGATGGAACCGAGCATGCGATAGTGAGACGTGTGCGCGCTAACGCTGCTTTCTGCAATTATTATGACACAGTGCATAACATTCTATTTAGTTCCCACTCTGAGTCGAGAGCTGTTCTCTCTAATGACGGATGCTGAAGGTTTTTACAAAGAGGCAAATAGTATCGCTGTTATTATGACGCATGTCTTGATAACTAAGCAACGTCAAAAACTAGATAGAGTGATCTCAATGTTTCCCTGCTACGCTAAAAAAGCATTAGACAAAAATTATTTAAAAAAAACACCACATTAGTACGTGATAATTTTTAGTTTGACTTTTTTGACACCAAGATAGTTAATTATTATAAACAGACAGTACAATATAGTAAAAGCAAAAATTTGAGGCGAAAATTCAATTCAATAAAATTTCTCTCCAAAATTAGTAGTAAAGGTGTAATAGATACATACGTGTAATATGCATCTATTGTGCTTAAGAAGGGAAAATTACTTCAAGATCTATGTTATGAAAAAAGTGAAAATTTATTATATGTTATTTTGGTTGTAATATCTTCAAAATTAAGGTATATCTTTTTTATGACTACACTGTTAGTTTTTTTAGCCCTATTTTTATTAGTTTCATAATACTTCCGCTCTTATTTAGATATGACGTTTTAGAGTTAGCACTAGCCGGTATAAAATATTAAGCTTTCAGCTTTTGTTGAGTTTTGGCTGTATGTTTACTAGGCACATGCGCGGTTACACACTAATTTCTAAAACTTCAGCTCTTTGTGGTTATTTGCGAGCTTCTCAGTGCTTCTAATCAGTGTTGTCAGATCGTAAGATTTATTATTTAAATGCGCAAAGATATCTAAAATTTTGACTGTAGTGTTTGGCGAGTCTACTATGAGCAGAACACAAGTTTAATTCTGGTATAACCGAACACGTCAACAACCGATGAAAACATTGAATCGTCGAATCACTTTCAGAGAGGTTGCTGATGATGTTGACATATCGTTCGGCTCATGGTAAGCAATTTTTACGGATGTTTTAGGTATGAAACGTGCAGCAACGAAGATTGTTCCAAAATTGAGCAAAAACAATGTCGCATGGACATCGCTCATGAGCTGTTGAACATCGTCAATGACGATCCAGATTTCCTGTAAAATGTAATAACTGGTGATAAATCATGGGTATATGGCTATGATATTGAAACCAAAGCCGCATCATCCCAATGGAAGCATCCAGAAGAGCCAGGACCGTAAAACGCACGTGAAGTTCGGTCAAATGTGCAGATTATGCTCACTGTTTTGTTCGACTGTAATGAAGTGGTGCACCATAATTCTTGCCACAAGGTCGTACGGTCAATAAGAAATACCATAGTGAAATTATGCGCCGTTTGCGTGAAACAATTCGTCAGAAACGCACAGAATTATTAGTTATTTGGCTTTTCATTTTATAAATATGTACTATAAAATCTATTGAAAATTTTACATTGCTCTTAATGTTACAGCTGTTGCCAATGATGCAAATCTATTGTTTATATGATGTTATGCGTTTTAAGTATCTAAAATCACTAAAATATAGTTTAATCTAAAAAGTAGGCTGCACTTGTCATCCGATATGTACAATTGTGGCTTTGTGCGGTCCAGTATTTTTGGGTAAAATTTGCAAAATTAGAGAGCAATTTGCTTTTTATTCTCTTTAGTCCGAACTAGTCCGAGATTTCGTGGAACACACCTTATGTATGTAAACATAAAACAGCTGATTAGAAAAAGTTCAGGCTAATTTGTACAGGAAATGAAAAAAATTACTCTCTCGTTTTCTCTCAAAATTGCACAAAAAGTTTTACGTGGAACACTTTTGGACTACTTTGGACTAGGACGGACTGTTTCGTTATTCACGTGGAACACACCTAACATTTATACCATTGCTCTAACAACAAAAACAAAGAAATTTTCTTATATGCAAAAACACAATAAACTTTTTTCTTTGGATTAGTCAAGTGTGTTAGTCAGAGTAAAGTCAATCATCCGCATATAACATAATTTACTTAAATACATAAAAAATGTGCGTAGCATCATGTTAAAACAGATTTCGCAATACGAGTGCTTTCTGTTACATCATTGCACGTCTTTAGTATGAATCTGTTCTTAGTTTTTGTGCAATATTGAAGAGAGTGTGTTGTTATTTCGTATATTATCCATCTCTTTTTTTATACATTTTAGCTTCGATTTTAAATAAATATATTTTTCTATTATCTTTACAGATATTCTTATTTGCTGTTGATTGAAGCAACCAAATCTACTAAATACTCGTGTACTAAAAACAAAATTTAAATTAGAATTTTGTGTAGTTTAGAAGAGAAAAGTCAACAACTCGATGAAAACAAATTTTTTATTTTGTACTTAATTTAACCACAAAGTATTAGTATATAAAAGAAAAAAAAAATAAGAAAAGAAAACTATAAACAACAACACCGCAGTAAATTGTAATAAAATTTCTTTCTTTCGATAAGAAAGAATGTGGAAATAATACCTGTAAATAAAATACATTTAGATCAATTATTTATTGAATTAAAAAACGCAAAACAAAGGTTACAAACAACAAAAAGAAACAGACAAAAATATATACTTACATACATGCATAAAGGCTTGTGCATGTATATTTTTGTGTTTATGTAAAAACTAAACTAACATTTTTGTTGTACATGAAAAAATAACAGAACAAAAAGATAGAAATTTGTTAAAGACGGTAAAAATATATTAAGAGGCGCTTTCTTACATCAAACCTACTCCTCCACGCTACACATATACTCGTATACGCACACACACATTTCTAGTAAAGTTACTCAAGGCTTAAAAGAAAAAGAAACCCCCAAAATTTTGACTACGAGGGCGAAAAACTTTGTGTTAATAAAGTGTGTGTGTGTTTGCCTAAGCTTATTTACTTAGGAAATTTATTTTAAAAGGAACAACATGATTAACATTGCTGGTGTTGTGAGCATAGTGCTCTTTTATTTGCTCATTTTATTTGTGGGTATTTGGGCAGGTCGTAAAAAAGAAGCCGGCAATGATTCTGAAGAGGAGGTTATGCTGGCTGGTCGCTCCATTGGCCTTTTCGTGGGAATATTCACTATGACCGGTAAGTGTCACGAATTTAGCTATTATTGTTCCAGTTTACATTGTACAACTTATGTAGTTACTTTTTTTAAAATTGAATTTGCGTTTACATTGTGCGATTTTTATTTTTGCACAGAAGTAACCATGATATAAAAAATACAAGGTAGTTTCATTCTCTTTTTATTATTTGTAATAAGGATTTTTGAAGTTTATTTTTAGAGAGAAATATAAAAAGGCGTTGCCACACAGTTGTATAAGGGAATTTACTCCTAGAATGGATTTTTTTCTGAAATGAGTAGTGCATTGTTCGTATTAGAAAAAGCTAGAAATAATAAGTTGATGTAAGTAGGTATCTGTGGTCGTTTTGAAAGCCATGTTAGGTTAGGTTTAACAGGCTGCCAGCTATTGTAATGCCAGCCCACTTGGGTCCAATTTGGTCCCAAAAACTAAAAGCACTGACTTCTGCTTATCAGTAAACTTTACGATAGCATTCAAACGAATGCCTATTTTGAAGAAAATATTATTACATTTAAAAGAAAATACTCTTTAGATCAGTGATGCCCAAAAGTTCTATATGGAAGAGTAAACACCAATACATTTAAGAAAAAACTACTTTTATTTAATATTTTTTGTTGTAAAAAGCAAAACAATTTACAAAAGCAAAATTCACACTGATAATCGCTGTCGTCAATGTTTACCAACAAAGCATGCGAAAGTGTTGTTGCTTTACTTTTGTGTGTGTGCGGTGAAGAACGAAAAAAAATATGAAAGACGAAGTTGTTTGTGTATTTTTCATTGCTAATGCTGAGCGCAGTAATTGTGTATTAAAGAGCACAGCCCTATAGCTAAGCGCATTTACAAAAACAATTGAGTATCAAGCGCATAGACCTGGGCATGTTTGCTTTAGATTAGTGATGCCCAAAGAGAAATCCACAGTTACGCTCTGAGTGTAAATAAATTTGCACTGGGAGAAAAAATACACAAATCAAAAAAATCGTTTTACTTACAATTTAATCAAAATTGAAGTAAAAGTAAAGAATAAATATATGTTTTTAGTATTTTTAATAAATTTTATATCACAAAAAGTATAAAATACGCAAAATACAGAGTAAAAACAAAGAATAAATTCACACACCCGTACGCATGTTCATTCGTCGCTATCTCATTGACGACTAAACTAATGAGCGTAAGATTGTGTTTGCGTTTGTTTACCACTTTATTACTATGGGGTGGGCATCGCTACTTTAGATATTAAAAGCAAAGGGACAAGTTTGATGCTTGGGGTTTAAAAATATATAAATAATTATTTCTACTAGAATGACCCAAGAAGTAGCGACAAAACTAATGCACGTAACCTTGAATATTCTTCATTACTTACAATAATAAAAACCTACTTCTAAAAGAAGTCATTATTTGTTTAAATATCAAAGCAAAAATTTGCATATAGTTTTCCGCCGTTTCCGTGTCTTCAAACTTGTTTTGTACGTGACTTGTAACTTCTCTAACAAATGGCGCGATATAATTATTCAGTGCATTTAAAAGAAAAAATGATAGCTGATTTTAATAACGGCCAATCGCAAAAAAATTTGACATTCACTAAGAATTATAAGCCGTCTTCGTTGTTCGGGTACTTTGCTGTTCTGTAACATAAAGGTGGATTTTCCCGAAAAACCAGTAACGAGATGGCCAGGATATAATATGTTTCATAAAAAAAGACCAATTCGTGTCGTCAAGAACCATCGCCACACAATTTTCATTAAATGTTACCCCCAGAAGGAGTCAAAGGCAAGCTGCAGAAGGCGGACTAAAAACATACCATACAAAAGTGTAAAAAAGATCTTTATATCACAGAAAAAACAGACTGACCAGGTTGGAATTTGCAAGGGAACACATTAATTTGACCACCACACAAAGGAATTCCATACTATTCTCCGATGAGTCCAAATTTAATTTAAAAGATTCCGATAAATTAAGACTGGTTAGATGACCGAAAAGCCAACATCTTAATCCACGTTACACTTAAGGCACATTGAAACATTTTAGTCTGGGGATGTTTTTCAGGCTATTTTTATATATTTTAGATTTACATATGTCTGTATTTTATTTTAAAATTTTGTATTTATTTTATTTCAAACAAAATTGAAACAAGGGAATGTATAAACTAATACGGTAGCACAATTTTACGGCAAATGTCACAATCCTTATACTTGTCAGATGTTGATTGTTAAGGAAAATTGAGAGAATAAAACTACCTTGTATTTTTTATATCATGGAAGTAAATGATGAAACAGAATACGTCCGCAACTTCAAGCAAAAACGACTCTCAGAGAAAACAGGCACATAATTGAAACGACGGCTGCAACTTTACAAACTGTCATTTAATGTTCTTTTTTGTTAGGTAAAAAAAAGCTTTTTCTTTTATTTTTAATTTTCCTCACAGTAAAGCTTTTGAAGCTTTGGTTTTGTTTACAAAATGTATGAAATTTACTAAAAGTGTGGTAATATTGTTGAAAGCTTTTCTGCTTCAAAGTGAGAGCATAAGAAAAATCGCTGCCAAAATAAAATAGATTCTATTTTACGACCGCATTCTCTGGCGTTATTTTATGCCATATTGTATGGAGAAAAACGTCATGCCCTAGTTCTGTTTCATCATTAACACTGCTTTTACATACTGTGGTAGTGACAAGGAAAAGAGAGAGAGAGAGAGAGAGAGAGAGAGTGTGTGTGTGTAAGAGCTACCAAAGTCAAGACCTTGCAAAATAAAATTTGAATGCGGTGTAACTACACATACATAGTAAGAATTGCAGCGACAAAAGTTGTACAATGTAAAGTGGGACGTTTAGTTTTTGCAAGTTGTCAAATTTTGCTATAGATTTTAAAGATCATGATCAGAAGTGTGTACTAATAGGCTGCATGATTGTATTAATTTTTTTACATACGCACTGAAAATACAATATTCAGTCGAATATTGAGCACATAGTAAAACGAGTGAAAACGATTTATAATCTATTAGTTTTTAAAAGTATTTTAATAAGCTGAAAATAAAGTTAGTATTAAAAAATAAAAATCAAATAACTTTAAAAACACTGACTGATTACATACTTTTTGGATTTGCTTAAAAGTCGTAAAAGTCATTGTTATGGGATCCAGGCAAGGGGGTCGTAAAATCCATCACTATTTCTTTTATAGAAATGTCTATCACAATGTCCATACACTGCGAAAATAAGTTTTTGTTCATTCATTTATTTATTGAATCTTCAAAATATGAACTAACAACAAGTATTCAAATCTTAATACAAAATACAAAAATTTAACCAACCAGTGCTGGACAAAAAGTTTTATTTTACGCAAACAATATCGGTAAAATCACCTATTTAACGCTCTAATGATGAGGTGATATATTCTTCTCCTCAACTGAGTGTGGCCGCGAAATTTTTTTTGCCTTGGACCAGTACTCAGGGGATGACCTCTACATATGCAGCGCATTGTACCAGAACTGGGAAAATAGGTTATGGGCAGATCCTTATAAATTCGTGAGTTTATTACGTACCATGCAGTAATTGTTCGAAGAATTTGATTTTGTCGCCTTTGATTTTTTCAATGTTAGATGTTGAGGCGGTGCCCGATAATTGGATTTTGTAGCACCAATAGGGTTTAGAATTGCATTGTATAACAAAAGTTTGCAATCCATCTTCAAGGCAGAATTTATGCCCATAAGCCAATTTAGTTGCGTTGCTTTTAACTTCAACTGAGTAACTTTCGTATCAATGTGAGGCTTCTACGTTAGCCTACGGTCGAGGTGAATACCAATGTATTTGACTTTACTGTTCCGTGGAATAGGTGAATTGTTAATTTAGGTAGCCGAACATGTTTGTTTATGCAGGGTAAATGTAACGTAAAAGAAGTATCTAAGAATTTTCTTTTAATTAAATTAACGTTTAGTCAAGATTTTTATAAAATTGTTTTCCAACTCGTTTATTCAATAAAAGTTTCCATTAGACTGAATTATTTTACAAAAGTACCTATGTTGAAATTATAAAATATTTATACAATAAATAAACAGGTAGATATTTATACAGTAGAACCGAAGGTGGCCAACAGTCGGCTATTCTGCATTTGAAGCGACCTCGCTTCCACCATCGGAGGAACCATCAGGAGGTTTGCGATATCGCCATCAAACAGTTGTGGGAGCGTCCAGCATGGCTTTAACCGATCGGATGCATATACTGATGAATAGTGACGTGACTTTCTCTACGAGCTTGGGATGCCTTCAAATCATATAGCGATCATTACCTATAAACCCTGTGATAAAAAAGGACCTTTGCAACGTGGTTCTAATTTCCTGGATGTCCCGGATTATCATATTGTTCCTTTGCCATTTTCTTCTGTTCATTAATTCGTTGACAAGCGTTTTCTGTAATAACGCGTACTTCTCCTTAGGTCAAGACATTATCGTTATGTACAGCCAGTAGTACTTTATTTTTCAGAATAGTTCATGGTGTGTAGCAAAATAATAACTGATGAGGACTTTTCCCAGACGTTTTGTTAGTCATGGTGTTTAGAGACCATTGAATAGTAACTAATTGATCGTCCCACGATTTCTCATTCTGAGTTGATGGTAAAAGCATTGAAAGTAGAGTTCTATTTAACCTTTCTGCATGCATGGCCCGGGGTGTTCTAACAGCATTGAGAACATGCTTAATATCACTATCCGAGCAATACTTCTCAAACTCCTTGGACGTAAAGGCTGTTCCTCTGTCAGTTATAATACGACCTGGAACGCCAAAGTAACTAGAAATATCATTCAGAATATCAATTACACATTTGCTTTTAGTACTCTTTACAGCTCTTATGATTGTAAATTTTGTAAAGGAATCTACCACGACCAAAATATACTCGTTACGCTTGCTACTTCTTGGAAATGGTCCTAACTAATCTAAGTGAATTGTATTAAATCGTATAGGTTCAATGTTACTAAAATGGTATTTCCCCTTGAAACATCCACCGTTTTGTTTGTTGCACATGCTCCAATATAGGATTTTACAAACTCGGTGCGTTTCGCACCGTTTATGGTGCTTTTTTAAAATATTTGTGCGAAAAAGTTTTTAGTCCGTGCGGGGTGCGTTTTTTTTATATCTTTGGTGCGTTTTTTAAATTTCGGTGGCACAAAATCAAATTCAACTCAACTTTTTGGGTTAAAGTAAGAACAAAGTTTAATCAAGTGTCCAAAATTTTTACGTTTCATTTTGCGTGGAATGTTATATGAACAAAGTAAGGCAATCTTGCTGTTGTATATTATACACACTCTCGAAAGAAAATTAAACATTTCGTTTTATAAAATTTGCTGCTTTTAGAGAGTATTTTGTTATTAAACAATTAAGCCAAGTTTGTCAAATAAATAAACAATAAATCCAGTCTCTGAACAGTGAAGTTCGAGACTTGAGAAATTACCAAATTATTAAATAAATTATAAAGTTTTTCCAAAACGTTTGCATTCAATATTGATTATGGTAAACTTCATCTTTTATTTGTCATAATTCTGGCAAATTTTCGTGTATTTCAATAAATTCTTTTAAAGACAAAGCTTACGAAAACACAAATGAAATGTACAGTGTGTTGAATAGAATTGCTATTAATCGAATTTAAAGGCTTGTAATGCGATTCTGTAACTTAAATTCTTCCGTCAGTAATGGTTGTGACGTAATGAATGACGTTAAGCAGCTATATTTTTGTGTCGCTGATAATAGGCAGTAAAAGTAACAGCTGATTTCAGTCGATAGCAAATAAAGTTAAATAATATTGCTTAATAATAAATTTGATAAAATATCGTTATAATAATTGTAAATGTAATATTATCTTAATAAAGCTAATAGAGTCGTACTAGAGGCCAAGTTTGACAAATACGAATTCTAGCTGTTGAATGAATTTGATGGCATGCTATGAGGCTGTGATATCAGACTCACTTTGATTGTATAATATGTAGTCGTTTAAACCGCGGTTTCATTATCGTGTTTTTAATATAAAAATGTAATTTTATAATACAAAATAGGGTTTTGAAAATGAAAGGAAAATATTTAAAATTCGGTGCGTTTTTGTAGAAATAACGCACTTTTTTCCCCCATTTTGGAGCGTATTGAGATTTCAAAGTTGACAACGCTGGTAATCTCCCAAATCAGAGCAGCTTAACTTTTTCTCTGAAAAAGGGAAGAAATTTTCAAAAATACGGAACGCAGAAAATTTCTGGCCGAGGATAAATTGATATGGGATGTTTTCTTTTACCGAAAAATATTACCTCAGTTTCCACACACAGTTTTATTTAATATGAATACAAAAGCGTTGAAATGATTATACATAGGTTTACAAAAATTAGTTTTTTTCTTCGTTATAATTTATTTATTAAACCGCTGATTGCTTAATAACTTGGCTGAGCCAACCTGAAGAAGAAGAAGTACAGGCTATTCTCTCAACATCGCTCTCATTTGTCAAATTTTAAAGTACGGGGATGCACTTCATGCAAATTTCAGTTTAGTGCAAAGAAGAGTAAAGTAACACATCTATTGTAATATTACTATATGTTTTCAGCATACCGGAATTTTGTGTTTTTGGACATATTTTACAGAGTTGAATGTAAAAAAGTGTGTATATTTCGAGTCGTTCAAATTTTGGATTAATATATATATATATATATATATATATATATATATATATATATATATATATATATATATATATATATATATATATATATATATATATATATATATATATATATATATATATATATATATATATATATATATATATATATATATATATATATATATATATATATATATATATATATATATATATATATATATATATATATATATATATATATATATATATATATATATATATATATCATTCATTATATTCATTCATATTATTCAGAAAATGTATGAAACATCTAAAAGGTTTTTATACCACGAGTATTTCTATTCTAAATATCGACAACTCATTCCAATTTAGAAACTGAATACGTTTTTTTATTGACTTCTTGAACTTGAAACTTCCATTGTGTAGGCTTTTTCAGAAACTATTTTAATTTTTTTACTTTAAGCTAAAGAAATTTAAATTTTTGTTTATAGCAACCTGGGTTGGCGGTGGATATATCAATGGCACAGCTGAAGCCATTTATACTTCTGGTTTGGTTTGGTGTCAGGCGCCGTTTGGATATGCTCTGAGTTTGGTAGTGGGTAAGTTTAAAAGCACATATCACTTTTTAATGTTTGCTTTAAGAAGGTCTAATTAATAAGCATAATGTTCCGACAGGCGGAGTATTCTTTGCCAATCCTATGCGTAAACAAGGCTACATTACTATGCTAGATCCGTTGCAAGATTCGTTTGGTGAGCGCATGGGTGGTCTATTGTTCTTACCTGCTCTCTGTGGAGAAGTTTTCTGGGCTGCCGGTATTTTAGCTGCATTGGGCGCCACACTATCTGTGATTATCGACATGGATCATCGTACTTCGGTTATTTTATCATCTTGCATCGCCATTTTCTATACACTATTCGGTGGTCTGTATTCGGTAGCCTATACAGATGTCATTCAACTATTTTGTATATTTGTTGGATTGTGGATGTGTATACCATTTGCTTGGGCAAATGAACATGTTAAAAGCTTGTCATCAATGGAAGTGGACTGGATCGGGCATGTCGAACCAGAGCAGAGATGGTTTTATATGGATTATGGACTTTTATTGATATTTGGAGGTATACCCTGGCAGGTAAGCTTAAGAACCTGTCTTAAATTTAAGGTGAACAAATTTTCCTTTGTTTTACATAAGTGTACAACTTTCTTTTTACCTAAATTTATTGTAAAAGAAAAACTGGTTATACATTTATGATTCAAAGTATTATCCATCGCTGCGAACTATTTTTTTCCCATCTTCCGAGCAGAGTAAGAATTCCGCGCAGAAATAACAGGCCATCGTTTGAAGCGATCCACGAATCGATTCAACAATGTTATAGTCTGAGGGGGCAATATCTGTAGAATACGGGGGTAGGGTAGGACTGCCAATTTCATCGTTTCCAATTGAGTCTTGATTACTTTCGCGACATGTGGTCGAGCATTGCTGTGCTGTAAAATCACTTTATCATCGTTGTATTGCAGCTGTTTATTTTTCAATGCTCGGCCCAAACGCAATAGAGTCTGAGCACAATGTAACACAGGATGGAAGCCAAAATATTACTTGATCAAGTTATTCCTGCAATTCTGTATCTTCGAAAACTTTTCTCTTCCACCGTAAGGCAGGCCTTCGACGTCAAAATAAGCATTCTTGAAGCGTTGAAACCACTCTCGGAAGGTAATAACGGACTCATCATAAGTTTCATTTGAGAGCATTCGATGAGCCTCAACTGCAGATTTCTCCAAATTAAAGTAAAAAATTAAAACCTCCCGCATATGACGAGAATTTGGCTCGTATGTTCAATTGGAAATAACTTTATGATGCAGACACTAATCGACTAATATTTCGACGGCGCCATATTTACAAATACCTAAGCCTATTGTATTTATTTCAACTGCCAGTTGCCGCTTCAAACTTCTATTGCAAAGTGGTGGAAGGAATGTTGTACACCTAATAAATTTTCAAAATATATACCACCTATACTTAATATTATAAAGAGGAAAAGTTTGCATGTTTGCAAGTGGTAATCTCTGGAACCGGTGGTCCGATATTAGAATTATTTTAAACAGAAAATGAAAAATAAAGCCCAGTTAATGTAAGGACGCTATTTGGGCTTCAATCGGGGTGTCTGCCCGCATGCCCATCTGACCAAATCCGAAAGTTAATAAATGCGTTTGTTACGCTTAATAAGCTGAACGGCTGAAGCATGTAGATGCAATTTTATGCATTGATAGATTTGAATACAACGGAATAAAACGAGTTTATATTTTGCAAAACTATGGCTAAGTGGGTTCAAGGGTATTTTTTTGCCTGCAAAACTATCTAAACTCATTTTTATGAATTTCACTATATACGAAGTCTGATGAAAAAATAACCGTTATTTAAAATTTTTTCAAAAAGTATTTATTTATTCATCAACAACTATCTTGTACCCTTCAAAGTAGTCACCCTCAGATATAATACACTTATCCCAGCGTTTTTACCAATCCTCCAAACACTTCTGAAACGCGATTTTTGGTATCGCCAACAGCTCCTGTTTCGATTCTTCTTTTATCTCCTCAATCGTAGCAAAATGCTCTCCTTTTATCGGTGCTTGAGGCATGATAACGGTTTTGTTTTTGGCCAAAAACTCACACAGAAGCATCAAAGAATATGACCATTTTAAAGGAAATGAAGATAAACAGTTTTATTAATGACTAACTAATTGTAATTTGTCAATTTTAGGTATATTTCCAACGTGTTTTATCTAGTAAGACTGCAAGTCGTGCACAAATTTTATCCTACGTAGCTGCAGCAGGTTGTATTTTAATGGCTATCCCACCGGTTATAATTGGCGCTATTGCCAAAGCTACACGTATGTCTAAGCTGTCATTAATTACCAGAGACCTTACAGCTATAATATTCGATATATTTTTTTAATCTAGCTTGGAATGAAACTGATTATAATGGACCTTATCCTTTAACCGAGCAGGAAACTAGTATGATTCTTCCCATGGTGTTACAGTATTTAACACCAGATTTTGTGTCGTTCTTTGGCCTAGGTGCTGTATCTGCAGCCGTAATGTCCTCGGCGGATTCGTCGGTATTATCGGCAGCATCAATGTTTGCACGAAATGTCTACAAATTGATATTTCGTCAAAAGGCTTCCGAAATGGAAATTATATGGGTAATGCGAGGTGGTATAATAGTCGTTGGTATACTGGCAACTATCATGGCTTTGACTATACCCTCGATTTATGGTTTGTGGTTAGTATGCTGATATAAATATATCGCTCCTTTATTGCAACATAGTCATAACTAAAAAAAGCTTGTTTCGAGAAAAATGCATTTCAAATTTTTAGTTTCCATACAAGTCTTAGAAAATTTTTTAAAGAAATATATCCTAAAGGAAACAGTTTAAAAGTAATTTGAATAAATATTTGCAGAAAATAAAAGGTAGTACTGTTAAGAATTCTGCATTGTTAACTCGAAAATCTAATTTTTTGAGATATGACTATGTTGCAATAAAGGGGCGATATGTATTCAATTATTCTTGCTTGATAAAATAACTTATATCTTCATTTAAGGTCCATGTGCTCCGACTTGGTGTATGTTATTCTGTTTCCACAACTTCTGATGGTGGTACATTTTAAGAAACATTGCAATACTTATGGAAGCTTAGCTGCTTACATCATAGCCTTTTTCGTGCGCTTATCAGGCGGTGAAGCTTTACTGGGCTTGCCCGCTTTAATTCACTTTCCTGGATACGATGAAGAAAACCAAACACAGCTATTTCCCTTTCGTACACTAGCCATGGTTTTGAGTTTAATAACATTGATTTTGGTTTCGTGGTGGACTAAGTAATTCATTTTTTTTTTTATAAAAAATATAGTTTAAACAAATTTTATTTATTTTTTTTTTCTTTTAGAATGATGTTTGAATCTGGTAAATTGCCACCAAGTTATGATGTGTTCCGTTGTGTAGTAAATATACCAGAAGATATTGTCAGAGTTGGGGAACCTGCGGAGTCCGGAGAACAGGTAAGCTACTCATGAAAAAGGAAAATGTTACACATCCATATCGCTCCTTTATTGCAACATAGTCATATCTCAAAAAATGCGTTTTTCGAGTTAACAATGCAGAATTATTAACAGTACTTCCTTTTATATTGTGGCAAAATTTTATTTAAATTATCTTTAAACTGTTTCCTTTAGAAGATATTTTCTAAGACTTGTATGGAAACTAAAAATTTGAAATGTATTTTATTCTCGAAACAAGCTATTTTGCGTTATGACTATGTTGCAATAAAGGAGCGATATGTACTTTAAAGCATATTAAAAGAAGAAAAAACAAGTAAGAGTGTGGTATATTCGGCTGGGCCGAATCTAAAATACCCTTCACGATAGTCACGCATATGTAGAGTATATTTAAAAATGTGAATTAAATATGCTTGGTTATATATGAACCGATATCGAAATCTTCCATTTTGTGTATTTTACTAACCTTCTTTTATAATGGGAATTGCTTCTCAGCAAAAAAAAAAAAAAAAAAATTTTTAATGGTAAAATCGGATAAGGCTATATCTCGGATTTATATGGACCGATATCGGAAATTTTCATTTTCATATTTATATAACCTTATTTCACTGTCAGAACGGCTTTTGAGCACAAAAAAGTTGTTTAACGCGATTTTTCATGAAAACCGCGGTTTAGGCTATATCTTGGGTATATATGGACGGATATCGGAAATTTCCATTTTCCATATTTATATAACCTTATTTCATTACCAGAACTGCTTCTAAGCAAAAAAAAGTTGTTTAAGTTCGCTTACGCGGAATTTTCATGAAAAACCCGGTTTAGTGTATATCTGGGGTATATATGGAACGATATCGGAAATTTTCATTTTCCATATTTATATAACCTTATTTCCTTACCAGAACTGCTGTCAAGCAAAAAAAGTTGTTTAAGTTCGCTTACGCCGCATGTTCATGAGAAACCCGGTTTAGGCTATATCTCGGGTATATATGGACCGATATCGGAAATTTTCATTTCCCATATTTATATAACCTTATTTCATTACCAGAACTACTTTAAAGCAAAAAAAAGTTGTTTAGCTTCGCCTATGCGACATTTTCATTAAAAATATCTGAAAAAATTTTTTTTTTTAGTCACCATACTTAATAAGTTTGTGAAGTTTGAAGCAAAACAAACAACTTTTGTTTCCAAAAATTTTCATACAAAATTGCAATAAAAAATGGATTTTTTCGGAATTTTGAATATATTTCAGCTATACGTGGACCGATATTACTGAATTTCAATGGCAAACCCATGAATCGATGGGGTAAAATAATGGTGAAAGAAAAAAGTTTCTAAGTCTAATGGTTTTCTCAGAAACGGTATTCCAACAGCGGACAGACGGATAGACGGACATGGCTTAATCGACTTTTCCATTAATTCTGATTCATATATATACTTTACAGGGTCGCAAATTAAAACTGTAGAAATTACAAACGGAATCACAAACTTATATACACCCTTTACATTTTTGTGAAGGGTATAAAAAGTTCAAGTTGCGACTTTCTTAAGATTTGATACTTTGTAATGGTTTGTAGAATATTTGCTTACAACTCACGTTATTATATCTCTTGTAACACCTCTTCTTATTACGAAATGATCAGAATTTCAAGATTACTGCAAACAATATATTTTATAGGTATTTCATTACTCTGGCCCTAGCGCTAGAAAATGAAATCGGGCATGTTCTGACACTCGCACCTCGCATGGCATTTGCCATTGTGACTTGAACTCGCAAGAAAGGTGTTCTGTAAATCGTAAACGCCAGACTCTTGACGATTTCAAATCACAAGAGTATACCAAAGTGAATAGATGAATTAAAACTAACTTGAACCTTAAACAAACCATAACATGACGTACAATATATTAAACTAAATTTGTTTTCTTTGTACTAGAATAAAAACTGGATAATTTTTCATACAATTTTTGCCAAATTCATGCAATTTAAAAAATGTTCTTAAAACGCGAGCCAAACTCATTACGTATTTTTGGAAATAAACTTTTATATATTAAATTTTTGGTGACATTTTTAACCCAAAATTCATAATATGAATGCTGGCATTTCCAATTACCTTTTTAGTTTATTTGCTTCGGTGAAACATGTGTTTGTAGCATTCATATTACGTCAACTCGCAAACAAAGCGCGTGAGTCACCTAAAAATAAATTTCGCGTTTTCATGTTGCCTGGCGACTTTGAAAACTTGCGAGTGTGGGAACATGCCTGAAATATCGTCTGATTGAGCAGCGGTATGCTTTGCAGTTATTAAAGGTATATAAATTGCAAAATTTCATTTGTGTGGTAATGTAACCTAAAAGAAATTAAAATGCGTTTTCAAGCGGAACCAAATAAAGAATACGCAAAAACGTTCTTAAAGCTGAAGGTCCATACCACACGTTATACACATTAACGCTTTCTAAGCGTCTGTCAGAAAATTAGAATCAGTGCAATTGTTTTAGATACAAGGGCGGATTGATATTGAAGCTACCTAGTAGATTTTTTTTCAAACGCCATTTATTTCTCAATATAGTCTTCTTTTAGCAGAATACATTTAGAAAAATGATATTACAACTTTTTCCATTTGAATAATAGAATTTTGATAATCTCTCAAAATAAGCGTTAGTTTTGGTAATCACTTTGTGGCGATTCTGTAAGAAAATCTAGATTTTAATTTTGAAATGTTAGTTTCCGTTAAAAATATCCTGTAGTATCAGTCGTAAAGCAGCTCTGGGCTGAAGAACAGCTCTCGCGTCATCGTAATTATTTCTTAAGTGCGGTCAGGCTTGTGTTTGTTGTTCGGTCTTCGAGAGTTTTGCGTCTCGCTCGCACTGGTTAACGGTTTGCCTCAACTAACTGTATTGGTTTACAGTTTTTTTTATAGAGGTTACTCATTGTTAACCACGTGGAAACTTCCTATGTGAAGGCATAGGTCGTTATAGTTAGTCACAGCGACGCTACAAAAGTACTGTTAATACCATCTTGGGCATTATGGTCATTGTCACCCCGCCCATGCTGTGCATCCTATACATTGCAAATTTACTTTGCAACTGTATAGTTACTAAATAAATAAATAAATAAATATCCTGTAGTATATGTAGTATAGATATAATACAACAGTGTATGATAATAAACAACAATGTATGATAACTTGGATTTTTGTAGACTTAAAATAGTAGCGTGTATTAGTGCTAGAATAAAATAGACATTAAAATAATTTGTAGTATACATACATATTTTTATGAAAAATAAAAATGAGGTGAGTAACTGGAGTTTGTTACACAAATTAACACGTCTTTCAATTTCGCCACCACCGCCACAACTTCTTCGTATGAGATGAATCATTTTACTGCGAGCCATTTTTTCAAATTTGGAAGCAAGAAAAAGTCACTTGGAGCTAAATCTGGACTAGAAGGTGGATTATCAATCAATTCGAAGTGTATTTAACGTAATTTTAGCATCGTATCTAATGCTGTGTGAACCGGTGTGGCGTCGTTTTTTCTTGATTGCATCAATAAATTGATCAAATAAAGCCCGATAATACTTTCCTGTGATTGTGAATCGTTTTTCATGCTAATGGATGATCAATATTCCGTGTGCATCCCAAAATATAGTGATCATAACCTTGTTAGCCGATTTCACTGTCTTCACCTTCTTCGGAGCATTTGCATCCATTGTTTCGATTGATTTTTGGTTTCAGGTGTGTAGTGGTGGATAGACGTTTTATCAGCAATTATTAATCGATACCAAAAATCAACAGCATTACGCTTTATCATGTCCAAACACCGCTGTGAAGTGGTCTGTCGAACTCGTTTTTCATATGCTAATGTTCATACAAAATGTTGAACATACGTTCATATGATACATTTACCATTTCCGCAATCTCACGTAACTGGAGTCAGCGATCAGTCACAACGATATCGAGGATTTTCTTGATATTTTCTTCAGTAACCACCTCTTTTCACCGTCCAATATTTTACCATATAATCTGACTGAGCAGACTTGGCGTAATGTTTATTGAGCTTTTCTTTAGTCTGTTTCCCTGTTTTCCCTTTCAAATAATAGTGCACGAAATTCATTTTTTCGATTTTTCAAGAAACACAAGGTTGTTTAGTAATTTAATATAAACCAAGGTCCATTAACGTATAGACGGTGGCAGCACTAGAGCAAAATTACAACAATACAACAAAAACAGACATGTGGTAAGCAATGTTTCTCAAAAATATTTGTAACTATTTTCACAATTATAAACTATGAATGTACCTTTTCATAATTATAAATTATTTTTATTTGAATTATTTTTATGTTCACAAAATAATTTCTATATATTTAATTTAGAATAAAACACTAAATTCTCTTTCAAAAATGTAAACAATACATTTGACGTAAATAGCTAACTATACTGCCAGTTGCAAAAAACAGTCATATGCCGTAGTGCTGCCACCGTGTATACGTTAATGGACCTTGGTATAAACTAATCGATGAATTTGAGCGAATTTTAACAGCTGACGTTTGATCGCAATTAAAAAAAAATTGTGTTTGTGCTGCCATCTAGCGCTAGGTAGCTTCAATATCAATCCACCCTCGTAACTCTTTATCACCGTTATTTAACGAAGAAATTGTTGTTAAATTTAAGCAATAAAAATTTGCTGATTAAAATGTTAATCAGAACTCAAAGGCAAGAAAATGCGATTAAACGAAAAGAAAAAATTTAATAAAATGTACGTAAATATAAAACAAAACTTTTATTCTTTAAAAATTGTAAATTATAGTTTTTACTTACGTTATTTTGTATACTACGTATACATAAATGTGTATCTATGTATGTAAAATTACTACTTACTTAATTTTTGCAAACTGATATTTATTTATTATTGTTTTGATAAGTCTTGTCTAATAATTTATTTCTTATTATTTTTTTTCGTCGTTACACTATTTTCGTAACCAAATGCAAATATAATTGCCACACTTTTTAACATTTTTTACTGTTAAGTAACTGAAAGAAGGTGAAATGGAAATCATATATTAATATTATTAATTTAGAATAAAAAAAGCAGTATTAAAAAAATTTACACTATTTATTGTTGACTATTTATTTTAATTTATCTTTTACTTTCATGTACCACTCTTTAAATTACTACCTGCGTTAGCTTTCCGTTATGGCTGGACCATTGGGTCGTTCGTATGGTGCTGCAACAATGGCCGGCAAAGATGAACGTAATGGCCGCATAAATCCAGCATTAGAAACGGATGACGACGATCTTCCCATTAACGAAGCAAAACGATTAAATCAACAAACCGCGCAAGAGCAAGTACAAAGAATGTTGAGCAGTGCCACCGGCCAAAATACCAGAAGGGATAGTGATAGCAGCGATGTGGGTGGCGGAGGTGGAGGTAGTAATGTTAGGGGAAGTATGGCTGTACCAACTGCTGAGCAAGACAATACTGCCTTTTAAACCAAATACATATGTACGTGTGTAAAAGTTTTAAACAACTAAAAAAGTAATCTAAATATTCTAAAGGCATCTTTTGATAGTAAAATTAACTTAAAAAATGATGTTTACTGAAACAAACTAAACAATTAGTAATGCTCACTATAATGTAACCAAATAAATTACTAAAAGAGTTTAGAAAACACAAAATTATACTAAGCCACAATGTAGAACCCACACAAAAGAACCCAATAACTGAAATTGAACATATCTGGCAACATGCAGTGGACTTTTTAATCAAAAATGTTGTAATTCCTGTTAGCTCAACTATCGGGCTTTATCGCGCGTAAGATACTGCAGAGCAAAGCAGAGACCCAAACTATTCCCATAGTTTTTACAATTACAATAAAATCAAACTAAAATGGAGACATTTGAATAATAATAGACTGACATACTCGAATCTGGAAAACTTTCCGGAAGTCGTTACTATTGCAAACCACAAACCGATTTTTATGATTTTATCTTATAACTGGCGACAAAAGTTGTTTAATATAAAGAATATGACTTGAAAGACCGATATAAAATTGAAGTAGATCGTTAAAACAATTTAATATGCTGACGAGTCGGACATGGCTTAAGTTAAAATGAATCGTTTTACGTTTTTTGACAGCAAAGCATTACCTTTATAAAAATCTCTATCTAAAATCTTACCTTACTTTAAAAAACCAAATATTTCGATGACAGATTGTTATCATTAACATTTTAATTTTTCCTGAGGATGATGACAAACTATTATCATATTCAGTCGTAAAGCAGCTCTGGGCTGGAGAACAGCTCTCGCGTCATCGTAATTATTTCTTAAGTGCGGTCAGGCTTGTTGTTGTTGTTTGGCCTTCGAGAGTTTTGCGTCTCACTCTCATTGGTTAACTGTCTACCTCAACTAACTGTATTAGTTTACAGTTTTTGTGAGGTAGTTCGTTGTTAACCACGCGGCAACTTCCTATGCGAAGGCATAGGTCGGTACAGTTAATCACAGCGCCGCAAAAAAAATACTGTTAATACCATCGTGGGCATAAGGTCTACGTTACTCCGTCCATGCTGTGCATCCTATACAAATACAATACAATACAATATTATCGTATTTTATTGAATTTTTGTTGAAATTTATAATTTTTAAATTAAATTTTTGGTTTGTATATTTGTACAACAATAAATTAATATTTACATCTCTGGGTACGGAGAATATTAAAATGCCAAAAATTTGTATGTTAATAGTTAAATAAAAAGAAATACCGCTAGTTCTGAGACAGCAAACGCTGTACAAACAATGTGGGCAATTAACAAAATGTGATTCAATATGAGATGAATATAGATAGAAAATAATTAAATGGCTCGGTGGTTGAGTGGTTAAAGCAGCAGATCATGATACCTCATGACCCGAGTTCAAACCCCAGTGGGTGCTGCTGAGTAGTGTAGCGACTATAAAACAGCTAGTTGTCCCCCAGCTAAAGATTTGATTATTATTTTTCTTGTCTTCTTCAATCAATAATTATTGATCACAGCAAATTTGTATTGTAAAAAAATCCTTCTTAAGAAAAAAACTTAAGAAAGGAAAAAACTTGAACTATTATAACCCGTTGTACAAATTATCATATTTTTTTGCATTCATTGGATTTTCAATATGAACTAACAATAAGTATTCAAATCTTAATACTAGACTTAAAAAATTATTAAGTCCAGCCAATACTAGATAAAAAAGTTATATGTTGCGCGAAAAATATTGGCAAAATCCCCTATTTAACATTCTGAGGATGGCAAGGGTATTTATTTTTCTCAACCGAGTGTGGCCGACAAAATTAAGTATATTGCATGTAAGCGGATTTGGATGAAGCTCCAGCTTACTGACATACTCGTACCTTGTTGCGTATTTTGTAAATTTGTCTTTTAGCAGCGGAATTCGTGAGTTTTTTACATACCCTGCAGTAATCGTTCGAAGAATTTGATTTTGTCGCCTTTGAATTTTTTCAATGTTAGATGTTGAGGCGGTGCCCCATAATTGGATTCCGTAGCACCAAGTAGGCTTTAGAATTGCATTGTATAACAAAAGTTTGCAATCTAGCTTCAATGTCGAATTTCTGCCCATTAAGTTAAGTTGCGCTGCTTTTAATTTCAACTGAATACTAGGATGTTTGACTTTATTGTGCTGCGGAATAGGTGAGTTGTTAATTTCGATTGGCGAAAATGTTTGCATACGTAGTGTAAATGTAACATGAGTAAATTTTTGTTCATTAACTTTGATTTGCCAAAGTTATTACCATATCTATAATATTGCAAATTTCGCCAAGCTAATTTATGATTTTCATGTACGCTGCGGAGTGCTGTCTCCTCTGCAAAAGTAGAAGTGTGGATTCCGGATTTCATTGGCATGTCAGAGGTGTAAATCATACATAAAAATCGCCCCATAATGCTACAGCAAATTTAACTTCATCCCTCATCATCAATCCGTCGTGCCACACTTAATCAAAAGCTTGGGAAATGTCAATGAATAAAGTTGAACAATACTTTTTCCCTTAAAAAGTCTGTCTTATGACGTTCGTTAGTCGGTGAATTTGTTCTATGGTGCTATGTTTAGCCCAAAAGCTAAATTTATGTTTGGAAATACATCCCACGCCATTGAATATTGGAGTCAACTTTGCCATTAACAATTTTTCAAATAGTTTTCAAATTGTTGGTAGAAGACTTGTTGGCCAATACGAGTTTACTTTAGTAGGGATCCTTCCCTGGTTTGGGTTTACCGAAGGCCTATCTATCAAAGAATGGACCCCTCGGAGAACAGGTTTTGCCTTTGCGTATGTCAAACCAGGGCATTCTGTTTTCCGGATAAAAAGGGGAAGAGGAGTCCTTCGTTTGTTGTAGCAAATAAAACTCTAGGAAGTCGCATAACTTATGTTGTGTTGGCTTCCGAAACCCTTACCAAGAGTATAAATTGGCATAACGGGGACCAACATTGCCCCCAAGTGGTTCTGCTTGCAGTTCAACCAGGGTTGAACCTAAAATGCAGGAAGCGGGAATTAGTATCCCTGATAATTTTTTGGTGCTTCGCTTTTTTCGGTCACTAACATCCTCCCGAGGTTCTGTTGTCTTTACAACAGATACCTGTACTGTAAGGAACCAGTGGTGATGGATGACAGGTAAGTCGGTTTAAAGGCTGATGCTTTTAGTAGGCCTAACAACACATTAAGCCTTGTATTCCATTGATTTCTGGGAAATTGCCTACAGGAGAGATTAGAAGGCCTAAACACCTCAAGAAGTTGCTCATATGGCTAAAATTGCTACCTGTGTGAGTCTAATTATCCACACGGCGGTTTAAAGAATCGTGAATAATTCACGAAACATTCACGTGGAATTAGTCCATCATCAGACCAGGCCGTAAAGGTAGGTGCTGATGTAAATCTTTTTCACTACTGTCAAAGAATAGATAAGTGCTATCGAAGTCGAGTGGTCAATCAATAGTTTTTTGATGATGTTTCGATGTGACGACGGAAAAGAAAAGTAAACAAAATAGGAAATAATCATATAATAAATAACTACTTTCAAAAGACGTGGCTTCTGCAAGACATTTCAGACCTGAGATTTCTACAGATCTTTCCTAAATGAAAAACCTAAACAGAGAAAGGCTTTGTGGTAGGCTGCTTTGCGCTGCAACTTGTGTTATATAAACGTTCTAGTTCTTTAAAAGTTGAACTTTTATTACTACTTAGTTTTCGGTAATTAAGTCCACAGTCCAACAATTGTCAAAATTTTGTAAATATATATTTAAGTATTTAAACAAATTAACAAAGAGGCAACAATATATAAATTGTATTATTAAATTTTCAGTCCGAAAATGTTTTCTAAACAAAAGCTTTTTAATAAACATCATTGAATATCGGAAATCAGTTGAATTGTTGTTAAGTGCAAATTTTTGTTTTAAAGTGAGTTTGTTTGTTAATTTAAAAAATACTACTAATTTTTATAAGTTAAAATAATGGCTTAAAATATTAACTATTAATACATATGCTCAGGTATTGTTATGATAATGTTTGTTTATATTTTTTTTTAATTTTGTTTATATTTTAGTTTAACTGATTAAATTAAGTATTTAGTTGCATAGAAACATTTTTTAAATGGAATTAATATGAATTTGTTAGGTTTACACTTAGAGAAATTATATTTAAAAAGTATTAAATGTTTAATGTTGATAACTATTATATTATAAATGTTAAAAAACAAAAGAAAATATATTCACTAAGGACTTAAAAAGCATAGCAAAACAAAGTGTACCCTATACATATCAAATAATGCATTTGTGTATTCACAAGTAAAAATAATAACTAAACAAATCTATTATATAATACATCTCTAAAGATACAAAATACATATCAACCAACATATCAATAGAGTTAATTAAGACAAACATAAATATCTAAGAAAACTATTAGAAGATTTATTTACGAGATTTTAAGTAACACTTTTCTGCAAGAAAATTAAAATATACGAAACATCATGAAATAACGCCTCTTTTAAGCAAATATAGATTTCAGAGTCTGTCTTTATTTTGAATTGGTAGAAGTTTGCCTGATTTAAACGTATTTTTGGTTCTACTAAAAAAATATCGCCTTATAAATTTTTTATCATCCCTGTCATTTGTTGTTTGCCCGCAACAAAACATTCAGAAGAAAATTTGAATAGAAGAAGTTTTGTTTATGTTTCTAAATAGTTTTAGTAAATAGATAAAAATTATATTAATAAAATGAATGTAGGTTAGTAAAAGTACTACGAGGGCGGTTTGATATTGAAGCTATCTGAGCAGAAAAAATTTTTTTAAACCATTTATTTCCCAAAATAGTCTTCTTTTAGCTCAATACACTTAGTAAAACGATATTACAACTTTTTTATTCTATCTGAATAATACGATTTTGAAAGCTCGGAAATAGAAAAAAAAATCACTAGGAGCTAAATCTGGACTATAAGGTGGATGATCAACGAACTATAAAGGCCTAACCATAAAGTTCACTGTAAGCAACTGTGCGAATGCATGTAATCAAATGTGTATAACTATAATGTACTTAATGAAACTTTTCGTTAAATTTCGTCTAATGTCAGTTGCTTAAGCAAAGTACGAAACTGAACGCATCTTCTGTACGAAATCATTTGTTTGCAGAAGTTTGTGTGTGTGTTTACAAAAATTATGAAAACAAAGAAAAATTGAAACAAATACATTTGTATTTAATTTAATAGCTTTTTTTAATTACACATATTACTACAAAATTGTTTTTACTTTTTGTTTGGAAGTTATTGCATACAAATAGTTTGTTGTAATTTTTAGTACTGTTTTATATAATCTACTCAGAAAAGACACAAGTATTACGAAGTTGTGCAACAATGGGTTTAAAATCCTTAAGTTCATATATGTAAGTACATTATGGCCAACTAAAATTCGTTTTTTATTCACATATGCATTTGACAGGCTTTTCGTTTAATTTTGGCAAAAGCTTAAGCAAATCTATGCACATTATGGTCAGGCCTTAAGTGTATTTCACGTAATTTGAGCATTGTATCTGATGCTGTGTGAAGCGGTGCGTCGTCTTGAGGAAGGAGCACTTTTTCCTTCTTTTAATGTGGTCGTTTATTTTGGATTGCATCAATCAATTGATCAAATAATGCACGTTAATACTTTCCTGCGATTGTGGATCCTTTTTCAAGATAATCGATGAGCAATATTTCGTGTGCATCCCAAAATACAGTGGCCGTAACCTTGCCAGTCGATTTCGTTGTCGCCTTCTTCGGAGCACTTCCACCAGTTTCCACCCAATGTTTCGACTAATTTTTGAGTGTAGTGGTGAACCTACGTTTCGTCAGCAGTTATTAATCGGCGACAAAAATCAACAGTATTACACTTTATCATGTCCAAACATCGCCGTGAAGTGGTCGAACTCGTTTTTGTTCGGCGCTGAGCAAACGCTGCACGCTTCTTGCCGACTCCTTTTTCATATGCTAATGTTGATGCAAAATGTTGAACACATATTCATATGATATGTTTACCATTTCAACAATCTCATGTAACTTGATTCGGCGATGATTCATAACGATATCGCGGATTTTCTTTATGTTTTCTTCAGTAACCATCCCTTTTGGGCTTCCTGTTAATGGCGTTGTTTTACTGCTTGTTCGGCCACGTTTAAATTCAGAAATCCAATATGGTACCATGCAATCTGACGGAGCACTCTCCGTAATGTTCATCGAGCTTTTCTTTAGTCTGTTGTGCCGTTTTCTCTTTCAAGTAGTAGTGTTTAATCACTGTACGAAATTCACTTTTTTCCATTTTTCAAGAAACACGAAAGTTGCTCACTTCAAACGACTACAACAAATAAACTAATCGATGGATTTCTGTAAAATTTTAACAGCTGACGTTAGACAGATCGCGATAAAAGAAAAAAAAAAATTAATAATAATAAAAATAATAAAAATTGTATTTGTGTTGCCATTTAGCGCTAGGTAGATTCAATATCAATCATCCCTCGTATAACAAGAGAGAAAGAATACAGAATAGGTGTGTTCCACGAGATCTCGGACTAGTTCGGACTAATGAGAGTAAAAAGCAAATTACTCTCTAAATTTGGAAGTTTTTTCCAAAACTGCTGGAACGCAAAAAAGCACAATTGCAATACTAGTGCTGCTTACTTTTTAGATTAAAGTATATTTTAGTGATTTTAGACTTTTAAACAAAAACTTTTTTTCCAATTTGCAAATTTTCTGATTTTTTTTTCAGTTTTATATGTATGTAAACAAAAAACAGCTGGGTATTCAATTCTAGTCCGAACTTACCCAAACAAAAAGTTCGGGCTAATTTATACAGGAAATGAAAAAAATTACTTTCTCATTTACTCTCAAAATTGCAGAAAAATTGTTACGTGGAACGCTTTTGGACTACTTTGGACTAATTCGGACTGTTTCGTTATTCACGTGGAACACACCTAGTATGAGTTGAAAATATAAAAAAATAAAAACAAGGAATATGACAGCCTGCTGGCTAAGTGACCTGCAAGCTTGATTTAGTTTTTAATTAAACATTTGTTTATTCAATTTTATAACACGAAATGCCGTTGGATTTTATATCACCGGCAATTCAGCATTAATAATATTAATTTTCCCTACATTTTTTTAAAGAACAATAGAAAAAAATGACGTAAGAAATTTAATATTTTTAAATACAAAAGAAAAATCAGCAGCATAAAATGAAAAACAGCAGTTAGCTGTTTTCTTGCTCTAATATAACACACTTGGCTTGAGAGAAACACTTTGAGTAAGTTCTCTTAAATTTTTAAAATTGTGGTTGTATTGCAGTGTTGGTATCTCTAAGAAACGAAAAAGCACCTTTAAGCACACAAAAAGAGTAAAAGGAACCATGTGTTATTTTAAACTCATTCATATGTTAGTAACAGTTTAACAACAAAACAGGTATTTTTTGACAAATTGAAACACGTCCTTAGCTCCAGCCGAATGTTTAATATTGACTAATAGCTATCTTGTATTCGAAGCTATTAGAATTTTTTTTGTGGATTAGTATCAACGTTATTTAACAATTTGAAAGTTTTGTTGAAAGCCTTTATTCTCAATGGAGTCCCTCCGGGGAGCAGGTTTTGTTTTTACCAGGAGCACAAGAACAACAATAATATCATTTGTAGTTGATTTGCTTGTAATTTAGCTTTCTTTAAATCATATATGCTTGTTTGTTTGTGTACTATGTTTTTATTTTAATCTTTTTTGTTGGAATGTTCTTGTGCATTTATAACAAGCAGATCAACGGCTACACACTGGGTTAGCCGTGATAAAAATTCGTAACAATAGGATAGAGATATTTATGCGCATGCGCATACGCACTCGTTTGTTGATATTTTTCATGACCATTTTGCATAAATGTGTCTGAATTCCGTTAATACAGCCTTGAATTTCCTTCTTTTGATGGTAAAGACATGTAATTTCAAATAATTGTTAAATCAAACGATCTGAATGGCCGGCCAATCGTGATGACCACCGAAACGAGCATGTGACATCGTTTTGTTGAAATCACATATTGGTCACATCAATATCATTCAATTTCGGCGGAAAGAACTGTGCTGGTATGTCGCGATATCGAGCACTACTAGTATACTGCTTGACCAGTGTCCTTTTCAAAAAGTTTTTGCGTAATTATGCCTCCAGCCCAATCTACACCACACAGTGACACATGTGGATTCTCAAACCTTCCACATCAACAATTTTGACGATTAACAAAGCTGTCAAGGCGAATATGCGCTTCATCGCTTAGGAATTGACCCAAAAATTAAGGTCCATTTGTTGAAAATCACATGTAAACTCACAAAACCTCCAAAGCAACAATTTTGGCGACTAACAAAGCCATCAAGATGAAAATGTGCTCCATGGCTTAAGATTATTTTGCTGCAAAAATCAGAATCAGCATTTGTTGATGTTCAATAATCCATTCGTAACGCTCTATTTTTACGCAAAACAAGGAATTGAGATAATAAAGGCAAATTAGTTAGGGTTATTTTTACTGGATTGTATATAAAGCTTGAGGAAAAAATTCATAAGCCATGCGACAAATAGTTCCAACACCGAGCAGCTCTCTCCAGAAATAATCTATTCAACATATGCATGCTTCCAAAGGGGCTTACTTTAATTTTGAACATTTTATTTTGGAGAGTTGATGCTTGTGAAATCATTACATACATATTTTTTACATTCTTCTTGGCTACGGAAATATATTATTTCTAATAATATTGTTATAAGGCGGCAGTTTGTTTTATTTATAACACACGTTCACATTGAACAAGTATTTGATCAAATAAGCGTTACCACTAATTTTGTGTTTTCCTCTGATTGGTATTTACGTGGAATGCTGTCAAAATGCATACTCATATATAAAAAATATGCTTGGAAAGTTGATGAAATAATGTTGCAACAGTTGTAGTGTATTTTCACGTGAAAAAACACATGAAATGTATCTGTAATGTAAAATGTAATGTAAATGTAATGTATGTATGGCAACATTTATGATAGCTGTGAAATAAAACAAGTTGGCGTTATTTCGTGCGTAATTTTCAAGGAACAGCTGATATAAAAAATTGCTTACATTAGCAAAACAAATGTAGTTTACTTAAAAACAATAAAAACGTAAATGTTGTTCAAAACTTCATATTTTACATGTAGTTTTTTCCACCTGAATAATTGAATGTTGCTAAACATTTTCCGCAGTTTTGAACAGACTACTTATCTTAAAATAAAGAACAGAGCGTATTCGTAATTATATGGCATTGTTTGTGTGTTAAACAGGAATACAATTTTATATTCCACTTTATTTGAAGTGCTGTTTTAGGACTAAAAGCAGTGGTTACGCTTAATTGATCATGTATATGGTCATTACGAACATAGGAGTATATTAAGTTTTAAACCAATTTGTTAAAAATATTGTATTTGCAACTTTTCAGTTTTTTTTTGTATTTATTTATTTTTATATATCACTTCCATACATAAGTATCTGAAGAAAACTAGAAATAAAATACGTTTTGTTTAAAATTAAAACAGAAACATAATACATATCATATCTAGTGACTTAATGTTAAATTTAAATGATTTATACAAATAATGAACTAAAATCAAACTTAAACATATCATATTATATATAAAGAAACTCTTATATGTAGATAATACAAATATATAAAATATAAGGAATACATAAAATATAGGAAACAAATCGAACAAATAATATTAAAGTCAAATATTCATTTTATAGGTGATTGGTAAATTCTGTTAAGTATTATCTAATATGTAAAACTAAGAAAGCTTGGTAAAAATTATTATCAGAACAGCTGAAAAAATAATATACAAATGGGTTGTTTGCAGAACCCAGACGAGCAACTCGTCCAGAAAATGTGTACAGACACTAAACATGTGTCTGACACTAAATTTTCAAATTTGACTACTTGCAGTAGGTTGAGTTTTTCAATGTTTCTTGTACGGATAGTTATTGCTAATTGTTTAAATAGATCATTGATTACCACGCAATCCCATCAAGGATAATCGCACTTATTTATTGACATATTGAGAGTACTTTTTGTGGGGACCACTAATATAGATGAATGAAACTGCTAACGCGAATAAAATGTTGACTTTACTCTTATGAGAAAGAAACACGTACGAAATACTACAAGCCACGACTAAAGCCTAGTATTGAGATTGAATGTGCGAAAAATGTTCAGCAACATTACTTATTTCGTACGGAAAAATTGAGATGTACTCAGTGTTGTCTATTTTTTCTCTTATTCATGTTTCTTTTTTAATTTTAAGTATACATTTTTGTACTTCGTGCGAAAAAAACTTTGCTTATGTTATATCGCAGTTGAAAAAACTAATATTCCCAGAAACAATTTTAATTGTAAACATGTTGCAGATACATATTGTGTGTTTTTCGCTTTAAAAACTCAGTACTACATTTCTAAACTTATTTCGTAGATATTTCATACTAAACACTTTAGTATGCAATTTGAACGAATTTCGCACGAAATAATGAACTCAATATTAGCCTTAAGCAAAAAAAAAAAAAACAAAAAAACAAAACGTGTATGTATGCATCTCAGTGTTGCCAGAAATTTTCGTCAAAAAATCTTCAATTTTCAAAAAAAAAAATCAATTTTAGTAAAATAAATTTGTTTTCTTAATTTATTGAATTATATAATTTTTAAATTAGATTTTTGGTTTCAGCATGTGACAAAAAGCGTTCCAAAAAGCAGGCAGGTTTACGTGTTAATGGTATAAGGAGAGTTGTATTTCGTTTATAAGCTACATACATAATTCTGAGAAAACACATTGACTTTGTTGCTTCTGCAAGCCAGCTTTAGCGCAGATTTTAGCAATATCTTGTCAACTTCAAGCAACAAGATAAGAGTGATGTTTTTCGGTGTTTTGTTTATTGTAATAGTAATACTACTATAGTTAAAAATGGTTGATTTTCCATTAAGCATAATTGATGCCACACAAACTAACGACTTTTTCACACGCACTAATACCATGTTTGCTAAGCATTTGGCCATGTCTACCCCGCTTCAAACATAAACAATATTGAACATATTCGTTAAAATTAAAGTGAACTTGAAATGAGTTCTATGTAATCCAAATTTTCCATAATTTTATCAAAATTTGTTTTAAGTCCATACCATTTTATGGGGATCTTTGATTTTTTACACAGTTATTGCGGCATTCATGTATGCTCTAATACGAGGGCGGGTTGGTATTGTAGCTACCTAAATCGGAAATATTTTTTTTTTGTCAAAAACCATTTATTTCAACACACTTGGTAAGACGGTATTCCAATTTTTTTATACCATTTGAATAATACAGGAACAGGTTTTGGGAACTCCTCAAAATACGCGTTAGTTTCGCGATCTTTTTTCAAATAATCGATGAGCACTACTGCATGTGCATCCCAAAATACAGTGGCCATAACCTTGCCAGCCTTCTTCGGAGCGCTTCCGCCACCCATTGTTTCGATTGATTTTTGGTTTCAGGTGTGTAGTGGTGAACCCACGTTACATCAAAAGTTATTAATCGACGCCAAAAATCAACAGAATTACGCTTTATTATGTCCAAACAGCGCTGTGAAGTGG
Organism: Thecocarcelia acutangulata; assembly: GCA_914767995.1. Lineage (NCBI taxonomy): Eukaryota > Metazoa > Arthropoda > Insecta > Diptera > Tachinidae > Thecocarcelia > Thecocarcelia acutangulata. Next base: position 127,389,196 of record OU612094.1, on the reverse strand, counting down.
TCTGTCGAACTCGTTTTTGTTCGACACTAAACAAACGCGACACCCATTTTGCCGATAGCTTTTTCATACGCAAATATTCTTGCAAAATTTTGAACACATTTATATTGTTACGGTTTTGCCTCTAAAGTCGCTTTGCGGATTCTTCAATTGCAAATAAAATAATGACTCACACACTTGTTCGTTATACAATACTTAAATAATTCACAGATTTGTTTACACTTGATACCACTGTGTACCAAAACACTAGACTTTGATTATGACTGTCTTGCACAAAGCTTAAAAATAAACTGACTCATTGCAGCCGAACGATCATCCGGTTACGATTCTTACGCATATACACATGCACACATGTGCTTGCGCACAATAAACAAGTGACAACAACAAGCAATAATAAAACGAAATACCAAGAATGCAAGAATAACAACAACATCATTTGTAGTTGATTTACTTGAAATTTCACGTATTTTAAATCATGTGTGTTTGTTTGTGTATTATGTTTTTAGTTTTATCTTGTTTGTGTGAATGTGGTTTACATTTATAACAAGCAGATCAACGGCTGCACACTGGGTTAGATGTAATAAAAACTCTTAACAATATGATATGTTTACGATTCCAACAATCTTACGTAACTTGATTCGGCGATCATTTATAACGATATCGAGGATTTTCTAAATATTTTCTTCTGTAACCACCTCTTTTGGCCTACCTATTAATGATATTATTGCAGTGTTTGCTCGGCTGCGTTTAAATTAAGCAAAGCAATATTTTACCATGTAATCTGACGGAGCAGATTCACAGTAATATTTATCGAGCTTTTCTTTCATCTCTTTCGCCGTCTTCCCTTTCAAATAATTGTGTTTAATCACTGCACGACATTCACTTTTTGCCATTTTTCAAGAAACACAAAAGTTACTTATTTCAAACGACTACAACAAATAAACTAATCGATGAATTTGGATGAAATTTTAACAGCTGACGCTAGCGCTAGGTAGGTTCAATATCAACCCGCCCTGTTTGACATAGAACGGGACACGAGCATGAGACGTTCGGCTGAGTCAAATTCATGAGCTACTGTACGGCGTTGTTGTTATGATTTACAAATCAGAAAAAAGATTCTTAGCCCGACAAATAAATTGAATTAAGAGTATTTGACTAGATTGTTGGCAACAATTATTTTAATGTTTTTAATGCCAACAATTGCACAATAAATGATCCTACCACTTGCTTCTTATGAAGAACCAATGCCCATGCTTGTCATACAAAAATAGTTACACACATACGGGTATTTCTACACGACAACGACTGAAATTTCAAAGGATCGAATTAATGTTGGAAAACGCAAAATTAATGTTTATAAATAAATGTGTTAAAAAAATGAATACTTACTTGTGAAAAATAAAAAAAAAAAACTCCTATTGAGCTGCCTCAACTAAACAAATCACTTAAAATTTATATGTGTATACTAAATACAACATATATATCTATATATATATATATATATATATATATATATATATATATATATATATATATATATATATATATATATATATATATATATATATATATATATATATATATATATATATATATATATATATATATATATATATATATATATATATATATATATATATATATATATATATATATATCAAACAAATTAGTCTCATATATAATACCAATTGCAGTTTTTAAGAGATAAACTATTTTTTACTTAAACATTTATCAATACAAAGAAAACTTTTTATTCCGTTCAAAAATGTTTAAGAAAACTAAATGAATTTTTTTTAAAGAAGTGTTAAATAAATGTGCGTTTATTGAATTTTTAAATTGTTATTGAAAAAATAAGAGAAAACTAAATGAGTTTGACGGATAAACTTTGAAAACCATATTTCATGCAAATGTGAAGTTTTATACAATTTTGTTACTTAATTAAAAAACCAATTTATAGGTGTTTTATTTTTTTAATCATGCTAAAAGACTTTTTTATTCAAGAATTGTTAAACTAAATTCATATAGATTATTAAACTAAAATTTTATTTATATAAAAATAAACTTAATCGATTCATAGAGTAAGCAATTTGTTTACTGTGTTACTGAAAAAATGCAAATAGTATAAATACTTTATTGTAAATAAAATAATTGTCATGAAAATCATATTATTATATTAATTTAAAAAATTAAAAATTTTAATTAATTTTAAAGGTGAAATGGAAGAAAATTTACTAAACATGTTGCACTAAACATACCAAATATTATTAATTATAAGATTTTAAATATACAGTACAATTGCGATAATCCGGACAATTAAAAATCATGTGGTGTCTGAAATATCGAAAAAATTTAAAAAAAAAATGGAAAAAAATTACTAAGCACGTTGCATTAAACAGACCTATTATTACTTAGTATACGATTTTAGACTTACAGTACAACCTCGATAATCCGGACGACTAAAAAACATGTGGTGTCCAAAATATCGAAATTTCTGTATTTCTGAGACACGAGAAAAAATTTTGAACATATAAGCTAACTTTTTATTTGTTTATAAGATATTCACTTTAAAATAAAATTTGTGTATTGAAATTAACATACGAATACATTTAAAGCATTTTTATAAAATGTTATCATTACTTGCTGCACAAATATTTGGACATTTTCATCTGACGAAGTTTAGTTTCATTATGCTTTTTGTATTTTTACATTTCGATGTAAGTAACAGGGGATATTCCCCTGTTATGTTTCATTTACTTCGTGAACGTGGGCAAATTTTATTTTCATCCCCACCATTTCTAAGTGGAGACCTTCAATAATGGGGTGGAAGGGTCATTTTATTCCATATCGTGATGGAAAATTGTTAATGTTTTGCTTTAAATTCAACATTGGATCACAGATTTGACAGATTTCTGTAGATAAAAAATTTTTCTTTAAAGATTTCTGCTGTACGAGTAATTCGTGCATTTTGCAATTTACACACTTCCTTTCTTTTCACAAATAATAAAAGACTGAGGATATGTATTATTTATAAATGTTAAATACAATTAAAAACTAACGGTGCAATTTCTTAAGTAACAAAACTAAAAAGAGACGGATACTCGAATTTGTACTGATAATAAGCTGCGCTGTATGCACTAGTGCTCACCAAAAATAATGTTTTTGCTTGATTAAGTCATAACTAAAATTTTCAATTAACAAAACTCAAGCAATAAAGCTCAAGGCTGAGTAAAATCAACTCGCCTTATAAACATTCTGAATTTGTAGTCAGCCAAAATGAAGCAACAAAGTTCAACGCTGAGTAAAATCAACATGTTTTGTAAAGAATATGCTTTCATCTCAGTGTTGATTAAAATCGGCTTTATGTTTGTCATTGCTTTGATAGTAGTATACATATGTATTTCAAATGTGTTCATATGAAACATATTTACATACATGTTTCTATCTTAAATTTCACGTACATATGTACCTAATAAAGTAATTTTATGTCTATATAAATTGTTCTTAAGGATTTTTTTTTGTTATGTTATTTTAAGTTTAATATAATTTTTGAAGTGTGTTTTTAAGAAATATATACAAATGTATGTACATTGTGTTTTTCTATGAAAGCCTTTTGTTTCTATGTGTATTTTATTTTGGTATTTTTTTCAAAAGAATCATACATAAAAACTGTTGAGCACATCATTGCATTGATTTTTGGTAATTTTTTTCTTTCAAAATTAGAACTCAAACGCAAGAAATAATTACCGAACTACATGCGCACTCATTTATATTCAAGCACGAACACCTTAACGACGATTACACTCACATAGCAAAGATGTTGCTCATTGTGTTCGTAATTAAAAATCAACTGCGCATTTGTGCGGCTGAATACTAAATCATATTTGAACGAAATGTAATGTTTTTCATGTTGTTGAGCCAGTATGATTTTTTTTGCAATCGCTCAAAGCTATTCTCTGGTCTATACAGCGTTCAGGTTGGTTCGTGAGTGTGAGATTTTTGAACCTGGAGCTTTTTTGGGTACCAGGTACAGTGAAAATAGAAATGTTGTAGTGGACGATCTATGTCCAGCTACAATAAAGGGATATAGATGGGATCGTTGGAATCCTGTTAAGGAGCTGTAAGAAACAAATACAACGTAAAATGTTTGAGGCCGCTCAAGTCAGATGATTCAGTAAGGTTGCCTCTCGAATATCAAAGCTGATATGGACCAGTAGTGCGATTCACTATGCCTTTTAAGCCCCAATTATATCGATTAAAATTATTAACCACAAAATTAACCTTTTTCCTATTCACGAGTACTGGTGTTTAGAGTCAGCTGTTTCAGGCAGCTGTTATATTTAAGCACATAAATAGTTATTAATTAACACTTGCGTTTTTTTGTGCGTTTAATTTAAAAAAAGTGTTAATTTATATTGTTTACATATTTACTTCATTTAATTTATGTAATAAACTATTTATCTAATAAAAAAAAAAAAAAAACAGTAAAGGTTAGTAAACAAGAAAAATAAATCTTGAAATTAATATTTGAGCTTGAAGTCCTTTTTATTTTAAAACTATAATTAAAAGCTTTTTTAATTTATCTTCTTTTTGTTGCCTCCTTTTGATTCAATTTTGAATAAAACTTCATTTTGATCTATATATTTCGAACCTTTGCGGTTCATATTCAGGATCTACATATATTATAGAAATTTTTAAAATATTACAATAATTTATAAATTACAATATTATTCTCACCTGGATTTTTACTCGTATTATTTGTATTTTATGAAATGTAAAATGATAATTTTTTATTATGAACGAAAAATAAATTGTTTTGAAAAATCATTAAGTTTTACAAAGATACAATCTACTCGTATTATAAAATACACTCTTTTTGTTAATTATAAGGTCTTATTAAATTACAATACGAATTAATATAATCTTTCCTATCGCTTTAATAATTATAAGCTATTTGTTCATATTTTGCTATTTGGTTCACTTCTTTTGAAAATCGAACTCATGCTTATTTGTTCGCGCATGTTTGGCTAATGCTGTCGTACGAGTATTCAGCTCTTGCTTGATAGTTCTACAATCATATTCAAGCAGCTTTATTCTTCTCCTAAGCTTCTGTGTAGTCTCTCCTATACATTTGTAATGCAGTATCATAATTTTTGATTCAAAATTGAATCAAAAAGGAGACAACAAATATATACCCTTAACATTTTTGTGAAGGTTATAAAAAGAAGATAAATTAAGTATAAACAATTAATTCAGAAAAAGAAGGTAAACCAATAAAAGTTTTTTATTCATTATTTCGATTTCCTCTAGATTAATGATTGATTATAAAATCAAACATGTTTTTATAGGAAATAAAAAAACATGAAGATACATATGTATATCAAGAAAGTTTATTTTATGTTAAATGTCAGTGTGTGTGTGTGTGTGTGTATGTATGTATGTATGTTAAAATTTTCATGTTATTTTATTTTCTGTCAAAAAAATTTTTTTTTTTCAATTTTATAATTAATCAACAAATACATTCCTTAAGAAGTTTTCTAAAGGAAAACGTTAAATTGTTTCTTCCATTTCACTTTTGTTTTTCCATTTGAATGGGTTAAAAAGTTTATATTTATAAAGGCTTAACTATAATAGACTTGAAAAATTATGGTCAATATAAAATAATTTATATACTAGTATTTCTAAAAGGACAACTTTGGAAGTGTTAATTTTTTGTTAATAAGGACGTGTGCGAAACGGTAATAAAGAACATGTTTTTCTCGTGGCAGTAAAATTTCAGATGTTTGCTGATTTTGACAAAAAGAAACAATTTTGTAATCCAAATAAATAAATAAAAATGAATAAATTAATAAATAGTAATAGAGATATTTTTTTATTTTATTACTTTATATTAGGAAACTTTTATTTATTCGATTATGTCAATCAAGTTCTTAAATTTTAACTATTTTTATTCTATTGTCAAAATTTATATAAGACTCCATAGCTAGTGTAATGTTATTCATGTAAAAATTTTGCTTACAAGAGTACTATGCAACCGTTGCCCATACGTCCTAATATGTAGAATATAGTTCTTTGCACGAAAAGAATTGTCTTAAATTTTTCAATTTTCCAAATATAAATGATAACAAAATATATACTAATATAAAAGTCTAAATATATTGAGCAATACGAATAAATACATACTTACAGTTATTCATACTTGCTAACCCGGTGGCTTGAGGAGATAGTTGTTCATTTGTATATTCACCAGGTCTTAAAGAACTGCTGGTGCACCCTAATCTACTAGCATATCAAAATTGTTTCCTTTCTGCATAGCCTTTACTTAGTAACGTTGATATCCACATAAGGCTTACTTACAGGACAGTCTCTCTCGCTACTACTACTTTGTTCACGACTCTTAAATTGATACGAAAGCGCCAGTGTTTAATGACTTACTTTTTAAGTGTAATTTTTTAATAAAACGGTTGCTATCTATTTTTGTATATTTTTAAAACTAGATATTGGTGCCTAGTAGGGTGATCAAACGGTTATTATTCGACCGGTTTTTACCAGAATTTGCTTCATAATTATTATATAACTAACTTTAACACGTATTGTTATTAATACTATAAAAATTCTTAAATCAGTGATAGCCGAGGAGAAAGAAAGCTCTTATTTGCGATCAGTAGAAGTGTTTGTGGATTTTGTTGAATATACCTGCACATTTTGTACTAAATAAATCATTAATTGTATGAATGTTAAAGCATAAAACAAACTATTTGCTCTTCATAAAAGTTTTTAATACACATTTTGTATAATTAATATTCGGTAGATTTGTAATGACGCCTTTTTATATAACAAATACATACATAGTTTTTGGACTGCTCTTGTTATAAGATTGTACAGATAAAATTTATTATAACACCACGGGCTATGTATCTGCCATAAATTCCCACACACATACTCGTACAATATATTTTAGAGCAACCCCAGTAGCGCTGCATAAACGCTTTAAAACTGGAAAATCTAATTTTGACAGCGTTTGAGAGAGTGAACCTTACCGTTTATTCAGTAAAGTTGACTCCAAAACAACTTTTACGCTTTTTTGTCGCAGTTAGTAATCGCACTTTCAGGTCGCTTTAGCGACTTAGTAATTTTTGTCAAGCAGGGCTAGTGAGCACTACAGTTCATGGCACATGTTTATTTTACTCACTTCAGCGTAAAGGATTGTTGATAGAGATGTTACCAGTACAGATTTGGATAAAGATCTTAAAAGCAGTGACAGTAAGAAGAATTTATAAAATAATCTACTGTTAATCATGGAGAAAACAGTTCGGAAAGCTAAGATTTGAAAAACTATAAATACTACTTAATGAATTCATTAACCTCAACAAGCAGTCTAAAGGAAAGGTCAATTTCAATGTCAAGAAACAAAAAGAAAAACTTAAATATACTATAAAACATTTGAACCACATATTGCTTTTGAAATATTATTTAAAAGATACAATCAATAATACGCGGCCTTTTGAGTAATTTGCTTTTAAATACGTATTCAGAATAGATATATGTATATTATACTAGCTTTTGCCCATGGCTTCGCTCGCCAATAAAGTTTCATATAAAATTTCATCACCTATTTTATCCCCTTGGGCCTACATCATAACTTCTACCTGCATGCAAAATTTCAGCTCGGTTCGCCCAGTGGTTTAGGCGACAACTTTTTTTATCAGGTCACGTGTTTCTGGCGTACAATGCTTTCCGCGAGCCATTGTTATATAGCTTTAACAAAAATATGGTATAACTTTACACAAAATGCTCCAGCAATCTAATATTCTATTCTTTTTTTTTACAAAATTTATGGAAAAGCAAAAGCCTACTGGTGCTATTATATTGACTTTATTAAGAAGACGAAACCCTGATTTGATAAAATTCAAACCTCACTTTTTTTACCCCTGTATGCTTTGTGATTGGAGTGTCAATTCAGTAGCTTCTAGTACGAATTGAATATAACCGCTAATTAATTTGCTTGTCATTGATAGCAACGGTTCCTTTTTTATGCCGCTGGGAAGTGAATGTATGACACATACATATCGAGGGTAAATAAGGGACAAATTAAAAATAAAAAAAATATCGACAGTCTTAAAACTCAATATATATTTTTCTCAAGTTCCAATGATATTATTTTTAATGTTTTCAATACATTTAAGGCTTTTATCAAATAACAAACCTAAAGTAAATAAACACGTAGCTTCCGCTCTAACCTACATAAATATGTGAAACGAGGTATAAAACATCGAATCCAAAACTTAAAAATAAATATCGATGTAAATAACGAGACATCCAATTAAAAATATCCATGATATTTCTCGATCCTAAACAAAATATCGATATATATGCATATTGCCCCAGACTAATATGTAAATACATAGCACCTACTTAAGTCAATTATAGTTTTGCCATCCAAATTTCTGTCATATTGTTAAGTATTTGAATTTGTTAAATTCTTCCATCCTTCCCATAAAAAGTATTTAAATTAATATTAACCACCTATTATTGTATTATAAATAAATGTTACTGTTTAAATTATTTGAGTCCCTTATATAGTTAATTGTATAAATTTGGCTTTTATTAAGAACTTTTGTTTTCGTTGCAATACTAATGTTTAATATAAGAAAGATTTACAATAACAAAACTTATACATATCAATGTTTAAAACGATAGCAATGATAGAAAATATGAAAAAGATCCGAACAAAATTAATTAATAAAAATATATTATATATAAATATGGTTTCTTTGTTGATGAAATCGAAAATAAATTATAGTCATAAATTTTATTTAAGCGGATTCTGGTTATCAAAGAGTAAGTTCAACAATCTTGTGATGTACTTAAGTTGGGTAAGTTTTATTTGAATTCATTTAATAGGCTTTTTCCACTGAACAATATCCAACATCTACCATCAGTTTTTGAAGATAACATCTTCCCATAAGAAATACATTGTACTAAAAGTCAACACTTTTCAACATCTTTATAAAATGTTCCTATCTCATGCTATTCCACTCAACATCTTTCGATTATTTTAGTGTCACCAATAGAAAAGTGGCAATAATGTCGATTATTCTTGTGGCATCACTGAAAAAACGTCATTTATTTTGAAAAAATTAAAAAAAAATTATAATTTATTTATCATGTGTCAATTGTTTGCCTGTGTGTTGTCTTCCTTAATTTTTTCCTGAAATACTTTTTTCTCCGTTTTTGCCAAATTTTTTTTAAGTGTCTTAAAGTTTATTCATAGACATACGTATAATTAATCCCCTTTTGTCTTTCAAATTCATTTTTTTTCGAAACAATTTTGCGTGCTTTTGTTAAATTGTTTGAAACATTAATTTGGCTAAGTTCTACTGGAAAAAAAACTTTTTTTTTTTAGCTTGGACCAGTACTCAGGGGACAACCCCTACATATGCAGTGCATTGTACCAGAACTAGGAAAATAGGTTGGGTGGTGATGGGGGGGGGGGGGGGGGGGGGGGGGAAGGGAGTATTGTTTGTGAACATTTGACTTGAACTTTCCAACGTTATAACATAGAGGAAACACGTCTGTAGGCAACTTATTCCATAGGCGAAGCGTACGGCTGAAAAACGAGCTCTCTCTGTAATGGGTTGTACGATTCCCCGAGCTATCGACCACAAATGGATGAGCTTTGTACGACGAACGCGTGTTTCGTATAAATGTGAGAGTTTCGGGAACAAGATCCCTAATCTCGTCAGAGCAAAATCCACTGTAGTAACGATAGAACAGAATAACGAACCATAATAATTTTTCTTCCCGTCTCATAAAAAATTTTGCCTTTCAAGGCAAAATTCATTACTAGGTGAACTTGACAGCTGGGGTAATTATTTTTTGCTTGCCGCGTTTTTTCCAATGAGACTGTCAAATTTTTTTCTTTGGGTTACAAATATTTTCGCTCCATGTTAATCTGAAGTTTTTTTTGTGTAATTTCAAGAAATTTTTGTGAACTTCGTGAACACCCATTATTATATGTGATTTTAATTACAACCAATTATACAAATTTGTATTTAACGTTTATGTAACATTTTTTCTAAGTTGAACAATCTTAGGTGAATTTAGATTTTGACATTCTCAGTAAGTTTTACAATAACAAAATACATAGTATTGAATTCGCCTTCCCGCTTGCATTAACCTGTATAAATTCGCCCTAAAAAATAAGCAAAATATTTCTTTACCTTCAGTGATGCACGAAAAAATCGTTTAGCTAAGAAAAAATCTCTACATTCGAGCACTAAACCAAAAAGTTAAAAGCACAGTAGCATTTAAGCTGCAAACGTCACTTTTGAAAAATGTTGATGTTTTTAGATATTTTTTTCAATATACCAGAACTGTTTGCTCTTAATAATAATTTCAATTGTAATATATCTATACCCTTCTCCAAAATATTAAAAAGACAGAAAAAAGTAAGTATCATTACGGCTTTAGAAATGAAAAACCTATATATGGTGCGTTTTTGTTGAAATAACGCGTTTTTCTTCCATTTTGGTGAGATTTTAAGTATTGGAATTTCCAACATAGGTGGCAACAGATTAGTCCGCTTTTACATTTAGACGGACGATGGGCAGACAATGTTTCATTTCTCTTTTAGTCTTGCCTAAACTATCTACATTTAAGAAATTAATATATAGATAGACAAAAACTTTCCGTTTCTCTCTTCTTTCTTTTTCGTTGTTGTTGTTGTGTTTAAGCACAGCTAGTGTGCTTATATGCCCAGCAGTCCACAAGTTATTACAATTTGCAAAGCATCCGATTGTAAGCGATTGTGTCAACAGAAAAAATCAAAATAAACATGTTAAGCACAACAAACAACTAGCATCCGATTCAGATTAGTATTTTTCTACTCATATTGTTAAATTAAATGTACATAAGAAGCAAAGAAGAAAACAAATGCTAATAATATAGTTTTGAACTTATCCAATCTTCGCTTACAATGTATATAGTGTTGGATGCATCTTACGGCCTAGGCCATCGCTGTGTAAATGTAAGTAGGAGTTGTATACAGACTTCGGATGGGTCGCGCTTACATTGTCAATGGTCTTAGATCGAAGATGTATGTGACAAAAATTTCACTGGGTGAAGTTGATATTGATATGAAAATAATCATATGAAGCAACAACATTAATGTGCGAAAAGTTAGAAAGGGAAACAAAAAATATCCACAAATATCCAGTACAGAGAGTCGTGTACACACTACCCCCACTGACAATGTTCGTTACAGCACCCTCCAATTTCGTCTGTCCAAATGTAAAGGCGGACTTAAGCTGAATTCACCCAAGGTTCTGTTCTGGAACTTGTTTTTTTATATGTATATAGTTTGACGTTACCCTTTTTGAGAGAGAAAGAGAGAGAGAATTAACTTTTTCGCAGCAACTTTATATATTATAATAAAAAAAAAAGAAAAGAAAACTTTAAAACATTTTGTCACGAATTTCAATGCTTCGATTGCACTGAAGCTTACTTCAGAAATGAAAAATTGAAACACACAAAATTTTGTGGCAAGTGTCTTTTAATTTAACCTATTGTACTAAATTATTTTGAAGCAGATAAAGCAAATATAAGTCAAATATATGTGTGGGAATATCTAAGTATTGTATTATGTGATGGAACTATTTTAATTTTCAAATTGTTGTCACTCATTCAGTAAACCTGCCTATTTACTGCATTATCTTTTATTTAATTATGTTTACTTATCAGACTAATTGTCAGTCGTATTTCACAGCTGCGAAAAAACCTTTGGGTATTGGCTTAACAATAACTTTGTGAAACAAACAAACAAACAAACAAACAGATGTGATAGTGTAATGCAACATTCATAGCTGAACTGCTTGTCTACTTTACAGTGAGGGAGTAATTGTGGTCTGATCTGTGTTTTAAAATCTCTTTGTTGTAGGTAGGACATATCACTCCTATATTGAAACGTAGTCATAACTTAAAAAAGCTTGTTTCGAGAAAAACACTTTTAAAATTTATTTCTAAGACTTGTATGGAACAAGTCTTAGAAATATTTTTTAGAAAATATCTCATAAAGGAAACAGTTTAAAAATAATTTGAATCAAATTTTAGCACAATACAAAAGCTAATTTTTTTGAGATATGACTATGTTGCAATATAGGAGTGATATGTGCATAATACGATTACATATTCAATGGTGTCATATCTAAAAATCTTTGTTCATGATTGTTAACACATACAAACTACATGTTAGATTCTGTGTACAATTTTACTTTTTGTTAAAAAATTTTACTACATGACATTTGTTACATAATTTTGCAAAGTAGGTTTTTATGAAGTAGAAAAGTTATAGCAAAATCTTCAAAATCAACAAATATGTTTTTTTATATCAACTGCATTTTTGTTTTGATTATTTTTATTTTTTATTTTTAACTTTATTAAAACATATGCATATCACTGACTAAATCATAAACAATCACAATTATTATGAAGAATTTGTACCAACACCACCAATACGTGCACTTTTATATACACCAATGCGTTTTATATTTGGCGAAGAATACTCGCGACAAAAAATTCGTCGGTCGTCGCAGTTGTGTTCCTAGCATAAGATCATCAAATTTTAGCCGGCAGTACTAAAAATGTGTACTAACAAAAATGCAACAAATCAGTGTACGACACTAATAGAAAAACTCTCATAGATTTTATGCATTAATGTTACGATTTTGTCGTTGTTTTTGGGCCAACGCAAAGGTTCATTCCATGATACAAAAAACAAGGTAGCCGCTTCGCTACAACAATAAAAAACAACAGGTATTTTGTTTGTGTAAAAGGCGAATTAACATTTCAGCTGTAAAAATTAGTTTATAAAGAACCAAGGCGAATTCATTACTAGGTGAACTTGATAGCTCAGGTGATTATTTTTTGTTTCTCGCGTTTTTTCCAATGATACTGTCAATTCTTTTTTGTTTACAAACATGTTCGCGCCATTTTAATCTGAAGATTTTTTTATATGATTTAGTGCAACTTTAAGAAATTTGTGTGAATTTGAAAGTGAAAAACTAATATAATTTGTGATTTTTTTACAAATAATTATAAAAGTTTATATTTAACGATTATATAAAATTTTTTCCCAGCTGAACAATCTTAGGCGAATTTAGATTTTGATATTCACGATATGTTTTACAATAACAATATACATAGTACTGAATTCGCCTTCCCGCCTGCATTCACCTGTATAAATTCGCCTTGATAAAGAACAGGTGCAAAAATTTAAATGACGCCGAGAAAGGTAAACAAAACTTGATCGAGTGAGTGCCGGCGGATTGACCGAATTCGCTTGAATTCGCCGATGCGTCCACCTAATAATAAATTCGCCTTGGTTCATCCGCTGTATGATTATTGTTTCATTAAAGAAACAACAATCGTTAATATAATGAAATTTGTTCGTTTATGAAATACACCAATACAAGAGCTTGTATATCTGAATAATAGAATGATTTCGTCAATATAGTTTTTTTAATAAACACAAAAACTGCGAAGCTATTTTTCGTGTTTGCAGTAACACCCAAAGTCTGTGGCAAAAATCGCGCCTGCGTTTTCGAGACTGTTGGTCGAGCACTCTACCAAATTAGCTATCGTGTGTATAATTAAATATGCCCATTATTTTAACCACATTGTTTCGTAGCCTGTTTCTATGAGATTTAATTTTCAAGACGTCGAAAACGTTATCAGTAGCACAAGCCCCAAGAAAGCTCCAGGTATTGATGAAATCGCTTGTAAAATGGTTGAGCAGTTAGTTAAATCATGTTGCAAGAAGAATCCTCTTTTTTATTTTTAACGCTTTTTTATGTCTTGAGTATTAGCCTGCAGAGTGGAAGGATCCAACTAAAGTAGAGTAATACAGACCAATAAGTCTTCTGCCTACAAGTTTGAAACTGTTGATGGCGAAGTTTACTCCAATATTGATTGCTGTAGGATGTATCCCTAATCATCAATTCGGCTTTCGAGAAAAACACAGCACCATAGAAAAAACCCACCGACTAGTAAATGTCATAAGAAAGACCTTGGAAGGCAAATAGTATTGTTCACCACTATTCACTGACCTTTCCCAAGCTTTTGATAAAATGTGGCATGACGGTTTGATGCACAGAATAAAGTTAAATTTGCCTGCAAACACTCACAAGCTTCTGGGAAGCTACTTATGTGGCCGGAAGTATGTTATCAGAGAAGGCGATTTTATATGCCGAACTCAGCCAATGAAAGCAGGACTCCCCCAAAGTAGCATTCTGGGTCCTACTTTGTGTTTGATTTACGCCTCCGACATGCTAACCAGATCTTACAGGAATATATTCCAGTATTAGAGAAATGGCTAAAGCTTTGAAAAATCAAAGTTAATGAACAAAAATGTACTTATGTTACATTCATACTGTGTAAACAAACATGTTCGCCCATCAAAATCAACAACCTAGCTATTCCGCTCCACAATGAAGTTAAGTACCTTGAGATTCACAACGACCGTACTGTAACGTGAAAGTCTCACATTGATGCGAAAGTCACTCAGTGAAAACTGAAAGCTGCGCAACTAAATGGGCTTATAGGCAGAAGAAATTCTAGATTGAAGCTAGATTGCAAACTTTTGTTATACAAGGCAATTGTTAAGCTTATATGGTGCTATGGAATTCAATTATGGGGCACACTGCCTCAATAATAAACATTGAGAAAATTCAAAAGACAAATGTTCAAAGTATGCGAAAAGGTATATCAGTAAGGAACTTCACAGGAATCATCTTGCACGCAATCCGATAGTATTTCTGACACATGTGACCTTTTTTCTAAATATTTTCAGAGCACTTTTGTTAAACATACGCATAACAATTCTAATTATCATCTGCTTTCAAACATCAATAGCGAACTTAAGTTTGACGTAACTGTTAACGAGGTTGCTGAAGCAATAAATGCTTTAAAGAACGATACTAAAGCCGCAGTTGGTTCATATCCCTCGATATTTAAAAAAAATGTAGGTTCAGCATTGCTGAGGTTATTACGAAACTTTTTAATATGTGCCTCAAATATGGTAAATATTTGGATTGCAGGAAACTCTGTTGTCTTGTACCAATTTTTGAATCAGGTGATCGTAGCCTAATAACTAATTGTAGACCTATAGTTAAGTAGAGTCCATTTGCGAAGATTTTTGATAAAATTTTAAAGGATAAACTTTTCGACCTCGTTAAGGGTTTTATTTTTCATCAGCAACACGGTTTTATGCCATATAGATCAACTTCTACTAATTTACTTATAAAAACTCGTGATATTATAACTGCAATGGAGCGTAGATCACAATGTGATGTTATATATGCAGACTTTGCAAAGGCTTTTGATACAGTTAGTCATTATCTTTTGTTACGTAAGCTTCGTAAATTTGGCCTGTCAAATAATATATTACTATTTTTTAAAAGTTTCCTCATTAACAGAAAACTTATACTTAAAATCGGAAACGCTTCCTCGCCATTTTTAATAGATGCTTATTCAGGTACTCCGCAGGGAACACATATTGGGCCATTACTTCTTATACTTTTTATCAATGACTTACCATAAACTTTCAAGTTTTCTAGATGTTTGTTATTCGCTGATGATTTAAAATTGAACTCTTGTATCTCCAATCTGGGAGACTGCCATAAATTACAAGCTGATCTTGATAAATTATCTGACTAATGTTCTGAAAATGATATACTTTAATATATCAAAATGTTTCTCGATGTCCAATACTCATATCCTAAGTCCATTTAAGTTCGATTATTCAATTAATGGAGTCTCAATTAAACGTGTAGCTGAAGTAAAGGATTTAGGCGTATTTTTTGATAGTAAATTGCGTTTTTCTAAGCATATTGATTACGTTGTTTCTAAAGCCTCTAAAGGTTTTAAGAATGCATGTACTCTGAAATCTTTATACATTTCTTTGGTCCGCAGTATATTGGAATATTGTTCTATTACCTGGAATCCCTATTGTGTAGGTACACCTAATCGTGTTGAACGCATTCAGAAAATGGTTACTAAGACCGCTTTCAAGTTAATATGGCCTTATGAGCTGCATTCTTATGACATCAGAAGAAAGTTATTAATTAGGCTTCCAATCATTAAATGATCGCAGAACTTGTTCCTTGCTATTGCTGGCCTATAATATTTTATCTAACAATATTGATTGCCTAGAATTAAAAAATTATTTTACCTTATATTGTCCTCCCAGGAATTTAAGAAATAATCGTATGTTTGAGGAGAGCTGTCTAAGAACTAATTATGCGAATAAAGAACCAATTGCAAGATGCTTACATTTATGTAACAACTTGTTTCCTTTGTTAAATTTTAATGTTAGTTTTAATTCGTTTAAATTTATGTTATTTAAATATTTTAATTAAAACGTACAGTAGTCTGTAAGATTATGATTCTGTAGATGAAATAGTAAATAAATAAATAATATACTTAAATTTGGCAGCCACACTCGGTGAGCGGAAGGAATACCCTTGCTACCGTCAGAGCGTGAAATAGGTGATTTTACCGATATAGTTCCCGCATAATAAAGCTTTTCGTTTAGCATTGGCCGTACGTAAGTAAAAAAGCACATATCTTTTTTTATATTTTTATGTTAATTATTAAGATTTGAATACTTATTTTTAGTTCATTTCGAAGATTCAATCAATAAAAAATGCTAAAAAAAATTGTTTCGTAGCTGTTACGAAAATCCTACATTAATACCATGAAATATTTTCATTACATTTATTACACGGTTTGGTAGCAATAACGAAATTTTTATATTTCCATGCAAAAGTTTTTCGTAACAATTTTCGGAACATTAATGGTGTAGTAAAAAATAATACGGATTGCAGCGTAAAATCTTCATTTCATTAAGGAGCTTTCATAACAAAAATATATTAACGAAAGAATGGTGAACCAAACGGTTTCATTCCCATAAGAAAGCGGTTTTCTTTCAGTGCAGTTGTTTGCGGTTACGGTAGAAAACCAAAATTTATTTGGTTGCTATGATTTGGCAATATTTATGTTTTCTATGTTTATGGATAAGTCACATCTAATTAAACCTTTAAGTACGCACCAGTTGTTCCTTGTACGGTGGAACACAAAATAATGAAATAATTTTTTAAAGATGGAGTTTTTTTACGTGTCCTAAGTAAGGGATGCATACTACAACGTTGTTGTTGTCAGCGAAGTTTGAACTCGAAACAGGTTTTACTCAAAATTTTAGGATTTGAACATTAAGACTAACTAAAGTATAATATTCAAGGTCTGGCAACAATTCAATTGGAACGTGGCGTTTTGGTTGTCTTTAATAAAATATGGTTTTCGTAAAGCAGCATTTAACAAAGTAAACAAATATTGGATATTTTATGTGTTTTAAATTTTGGGTCTAAAGCACATGCATTAAAAAATATGTTTCTTTATTTAATACTTAATTATTACAGGAATTAATTTGGGCAGAAAGAGAAAATGAGAAAACATTGACATTATTGCATTCAATTTAAGGCTGAGATGTTTGTTAAATGAATTTATTTTTTATGTACAAAGCAAACCAGAATTCTTTACAGTTGAGGTAAATTAATTTCATATGAAATTAAGGCACGTTGTTTAATCAGGTATTAATGTTAATAATCAGCTATGTCACAGAGCTTAATTCCGTTCGGAAACGGAATTGAATTTTTTTTTACTTCTTCGAAAAAAGAAAAACTAAAAAACTTTTCGGAATGAAATTATTTCTAATTGCAAGAATGAAACTAGTATTATCTTATAGAAATGATTTCATTCCGAAAAAGTATTAAATATTCGTTTTTTGAAGAATTAAAAAACCGATTCAATTCCGTTTCCGAACGGAAGTGAATTCTGTGACATGGCCGGATATATCGCAAATTTTTAAAACTATTAATTCTAATAAGTATAACCACCATCGGAAGAATATCCCTGGGGTATAGTGTCAGGCACTTTACTGACTGAGGGATATGAATATCCATTACTGCTGCCATTGCCGCCGTTACCGGTTGCTGGAGCATCGTAAGATGACGAAGGAGCTGAAGGAGAGTTGTATGATGACGATGGTCCTGTGGGAACACCATAGCTAGTAGCTGGGACACTGAAGTCAGGTGCTGTACCGCCTTGCTGCGAAGGTGCCCCGTAGGATGAGCTTGGCGCTGAAGGAGGATTGAAACCAGATGATGGACCAGACGGTGCCCCGTAACTTGACGAGGGCCCTGATGGATAGCTGCCGGAGGGTGAGCCTAATTGTTGATCAGACGGACCGGTAGGTGCTCCATAGCTAGATGAAGGGGATTGAGAAGCAGAAGCATCATAATTGGAAGATGGATTTTCAGAAGGGGTGCTATAACTAGATATTGGAGCAGCCGGTGCACCATAGCTGGAAGATGGATTTTGAGCAGCGGGAGCCCCATAATTGGATGATGGTGTTTGAGCGGCGGGAGCTCCATAGCTCGAAGAAGGCGCTTGTGCCGCAGAGCCCCCGTTACCCGCCGATGAGGCAGATGGTGCTGCGTAACTTGATGATGGCGCTTGAGCTGCTGGTGCACCATAGTTTGTTGACGGAGCTTGTGGTAAAGGAGCGCTGAAACCAGTCGATGGTGCAGGACTGTAACCATTAGCAGATGCTCCGGGAGCACCATAACTGGAGGAAGGAGCTTGGGCAGAAGGTACGCTGTATCCATTGGAGGGTGCGATTGCCGGAGCACCATAGCTGGATGATGGAGCTTGGCTCGATGGAGCACTATAACCATTTGAGGGTGCTGCAGGTGCTCCATAGCTAGAGGATGGAGCTTGAGCAGAAGGTGCACTATAACTATTTGAGGGTGCCGCAGGAGCTCCATAACTGGATGATGGAGCTTGAGCGGGAGGCGCACTATAACCGTTAGAAGATCCTTGTGCTGAAGGGGCTCCATAGTTTGAAGAAGGAGCTTGAGCAGAAGCGCCTCCATTACGAGGAGCACCATAACTCGATGATGGAGCTTGAGCCGAGGGTGCACTATAACCATTTGAGGGTGCTGCAGGAGCTCCATAGCTAGATGATGGAGCTTGAGCAGATGGTGCGCTATAACTATTTGATGGTGCTGCAGGAGCTCCATAGCTAGACGATGGAGTTTGGGCGGGTTTCGCAGTATAACCATTAGAGGGTCCTTGTGGTGAAGGGGCTCCGTAGGTTGAAGAAGGAGCTTGTGCAGTGGTACCTCCATTACGAGGAGCGCCATAGCTTGAAGATGGTGAGCTGTATCCATTTGATGAAGATGCAGGAGCCCCATAAGTAGATGACGGAGCTTGGGCAGGTGGCGCGCTATAACCGTTTCCTGGCCCTTGCGCTGCAGGGGCACCATAACTTGAAGAAGGGGATTGTGCAGGGGCACCTCCGTTACTAGGGGCGCCATAGCTTGAAGACGGCGCTTGAGCAGATGACCCACTGTATCCATTTGAAGGAGCACCATAGCTGGATGAAGGAGACTGAGCGGATGGGGCAGAATACCCATTTGATGGAGGTTTAGCAGGCGAAGCACTGTAGCCATTTGCAGATGACACAGGAGCGCCGTAACTAGATGATGGAGCCTGAGCAGATGGAGCACTATAACCATTCGAAGATCCTTGAGCGGCTGGTGCGCCATAGCTTGTAGAAGGCGCTGAAGCTGATGGTGTGCCATAACTAGTAGATGGAGGTTTTATTGGTTTGAAGCCATTAGATGCTCCTTGGGATGGCGCGCCATAGCTGGATGAAGGAGGTTTACTTGATGCCCCATTTCCTCCGTTACCATTGCCTGATATCGGAGCACCATAAGAGCTAGAAGGGGGTTTGCTGTTACTTGGCACGGATGATTTAGCTGGAGCTCCATAACTACTGGAAGGAGCAGGAGGAGAACCATAACTAGAAGATGGGACTTTAGTGCCAAACCCATTTGAAGGTGCCCCGTAACTGGAAGATGGAGCCTTTGCTGGAGCACCATAGCTGGAGGAAGGTTTAGATGGAGCTCCGTAGCTAGCTGAAGGTGTTTTAGATCCAAATGAAGAGGACGGCGGTGATGATTTTGGAGGACCATAGTTAGAAGACGGACGGGATGGTGGGCCATAGCTTGAAGAAGGTTGTTTCGGTGGACCATAGCTGGAAGATGGACGACTGCCAGGTGGAGGTCCAAATCCGTTTGATGGGCGACCATTCTTTTTGGAAGAACCGTTCTTTTTAGGTGGACCATAGCTAGAGCTAGGACGGCTCGGCGCACCATAGGCAGCAGCTGGCCCAGATGGAGGTGGTGGTGGACCATAACTAGAAGATGGACTTCTTGGAGGAGCACCATACGATTGCGAAGGTGCTGCCGGTGCACTAGCATATGGTCCTCCCGATGGAGCACTAGGAGCATAGCCGTTGGAGGCAGGTCCTGATGCAGGTGGTAAGTAGGAATTTGCAGGAGAACTATACGAGCCTCCATTGCCGTTTCCTTTTTGACTTGACGGTGGCAAGTAGCTATTGCTAATGGGAGCCTCACGCTTCAAGGCCTCGCCACTTGTAACAAACAAAACAACCCATATAAGCTGTGTAAGCAAAAAATACAAATACTAAAAAAATTTAATTATATATTTAATGTAAAAACTACAACAACACAACACTTACCATGACTGTGGTTGTCAATAATTTCATCACGACTTAAATTAGTTAACACTGCAGCCAAAATAGTAGCCTCAATTTCTTCTTCGTTTTACCTAAATTAGATAAGAAATAAATGATCAAATAAGAAATTTTATGTATAAATAAAGCCATGTTACTTAAATTGAAATACTCGTATGTGCTGCAATGCATGTTATTTTCATATTTAAGTAACGCTTAGATGAACCATACATGTATTCATAAGTATAGACATATATATAAATATATACGAGCATGTATATAGTCAAACAAAAATATAATCGATAACAAAATAATGAAGAAGGAGAAGTCAATTGTACGGGAAGATAATACTTTAATTGCTAGACAAAAAAATAGTAAACAAGACAAAAATCTACATAACTAGTGCAGCCATACACGCAAAGAAAAGGCAATTTGAAATATTGTTGTGACAACATTAGTATATACTCTTGTGACAATTTGTATTTTTGCCGCTAGAAGTATTTTATAGATTATATTATCGTTTAATCCACTATAATTATATTAGTGTTCAAATATTCATATTTCTATTGTTACATTTCTACAATATTAAAAAATGGTTGAACGCAATAATATTGTTTGAAAATAAAGTTTGAATATAACAAAACCTTTTGTTATGTACAATAATAAATTATTAATTAAAAACATACGTATGGTTAAACCATTATCTACAACACATGTTTGTTTACAGTATAAACTATCTATTGTTGCTTTACGTGCATACATAGTTCTTACTTAGTTTGTTGATTTCTTTGTGTTTTTTATATTTTAATAATAGTAAAAATATAAAAAAAAAAATTATAAATATGTTCTTTTTGGTGGAAATAGGAGTA
The DNA here is from genome assembly GCA_914767995.1 of Thecocarcelia acutangulata. NCBI lineage: Eukaryota > Metazoa > Arthropoda > Insecta > Diptera > Tachinidae > Thecocarcelia > Thecocarcelia acutangulata. The sequence goes on along the minus strand of OU612094.1, from coordinate 127,367,677 downwards.
TCACTCAAATAAAAGTTTAAAGATAAAAGTTTGTATAAGATTTTATATGGGCAAATACATATACATATATACTTCAATGTGTTTAAATTCTATATATTTTTTACAGATACATAAATGGGCCAAAACAAAGATACGTCGATGTTCCCAAAACGACAGGATCTCGCAAAATTTTACTAATTTTAATCTATTTCTATCAAAATATTGGTTGAAAAATATATTTTTATTAAATGAATTAGAAATATGTGGTTTTAGTTATAGAAGTTTGTATGTATATGTATTTATTATGTAATCATGTAATTTTTAAACTATTACCGTTGAATGTTACACTACAATTTACGCTTTTCCAATAATATGAGTAGGAGTGATAATATTATATGGTTGGGCATGACAGTTGAATTTAGATTTTTACAATAACGTTATTAGTCATGATAGAATTAATAAAACTTTTACCAAATATATGGTTAAATGTTAAAATATTGGCTCCTGGCTGTGCTTAGTTGCGTAAACAAATTTCAGATTTGAACCCTATTATGTGGGTGTTTGAAATGATGTAAGATGTACTCCACTTTATCTGATCTCCTTACTATTTATACCACCTGTATCCGACCGAAAATGGAACACAACTCCCATGTTTGGGCCGGTACCTAAAAGTGCTTTAAAGGGTTGCTCGACCGTGTGCAGGAGAGGGCGAAGAAGCTTATCGGTGACAGTAAAGTATCCAACTGTACTGACTCACTGGAGCTCTGACAAGATTAGGGATCTTGTTCCCGAAACTCACACATTTATACGTAACACGCATGCATCCTCCAGAGCTCCTACATTTGTAGTCGATTGCTCATACAACGCATTACAGAGAGAATTGGGTTTTCAGCCGTACACATCGCTTATAGAATAAGTTTCCCACAGACGTGTTTTCTGTTGGAAAGTTCAAGTAAAATGTTCACAAACGCTACTTCCTCTTTACCGCGTCTCATAACCTATTTTCCTAGTACCGGTACAATGCGCTTTATATGTAGGGATCATCTTCTGAAGACTGGTAAAAGTTAAAAAAAAATGTTAAAATCTTTACTTATACTATGCCTTGCGAGTGTCTATATGTCATCCAGCTTGGCTCATGCATGCCGGATATCTCTTGGTGAGATGAAATTTGTCACTAATTTACATCAGCACCTACATTGACGGTCTTATCTGATGATGAATGTATTTCATGGAGTAAATTATTCCCGATTCACAAGTGCCCAAGTTTGGCTCACATATGTCGGAGCTTTAGCCGTATGGACAAACCCCTTTCTTAACAGTTCAAGTCTTCTAATCCCTCCTGTAAGTAATTCCCCAGACAATCAATGGACAAAGCTGCATGTGTTGGTAGGTCAAAGCCTACCTGTGTTGCTAGCATCAGCCCTTAACCTACTAACCATCTACTGGTTCCTTATACTAAAGGTATCTGTTGCAAGACAACAGCAGGTCTGGGAGTGTAATTAGCTTTCCGAAAACCGGAATACTTCAACGTTATCAGGGAAGACCATCCTGGCAGTCTTGCCTGGCGGAGCTTGCGTTACTTCGGTAGCGTTTTTGATACGATATTGTCACATAGGGATGTACGGAGATCAAATCTTCCATTTAATGATTCTCCCCGGGGAACAGGTTTTGTCTATGTGCATTCCAAACCAGGGCACTCCGAAGGAGTACCTCGTTTGTTGTAGTAAATAAAACTCTAGCAAGCTGCATGACTTTTGTTGTGTTGGCTTCCGAAACCGTTACCATAGATATTAATTAGCAGAACGAGGATCAGCGTGGCCCCCGGATGGTTCTGCTTGCAATTAACCCGGGCTGATTATGGTTGAGGTGCCCACCTTAGCTGGAACGTACTGGCTGTGGCTTAAAACTAAAGTCGCAGGAAGGGGGAGTTAGTATCTGGTGTAAATCTCTTTCACTACTTCCATTTAATCATTTCTGTAGCTGTAGGGATGAGAAGAAGCAAGAGAACATTGAACACCTTATCTGCCGCTGTCTGGCTTTTCTTTAGGAGCGCTGTATCTGGATGGATCAATACTGCACAAGTTGGCAGAAATTTTTAGATGTAAGGTGAGCGACCGTTTTCTTTTCTATGGATTTCAGGTTGCTTTCTGAACCATCGTTGGATTTATAGATCTCACGGGTTGCATATCTCCCTTAGGCAATACAATGAGGCCAAGAAAAGACACAAGTCTACTGGTTTCATGAAACTGGTAGCCAGTACAATCTAACCTAATTTAGGGCTCTTCTATATGATACCAACGCTATATATATACTTATGTATGAATGTGTGTATTTCAGCATATAAACGAACCCTATATACAGAGTTACTTAAAGATGCTGCAGGACTTTTTCTTATCTAGAAAGACGCCACAACTGCACACCTAGCCAGGCCGGTTTTGGAGGAGTTCCAGTAGAAACTGCAAACTACACTTTCGACAGGCTCTCAAGGTCATCTGGCCTAACTGCACCATATTTTTTTTATCGGGTTATGCCAAGAACGAGGTGCAGAGAAAGAAACCAAGGAGTTTGACTGAATGGAAGCATTCCATTAAAATATGGTACAAATATTAGGTAGCAGCATGAGAGTTATTGTACTACATACATAATATTTTGTTTGTGTAAAAATCCCAGAGGCCGTCATAAATGTGTTTACAAAACAGAAGAAAATGAAGAAAGAAATGTTTGTATAAACAAAATGAAGGTAGAAAATTAATATAATTGATTTCATAAATTATATTAAAATATTTTTGAAAACTTTTTTATTGCGTTTCTTGTGCACTTTTTCAAACTGTGTAAATTTTGTTTTTTATTTTTTCACTTCTGTTTGTGTAAGCAATTTTCAAGTTTATTTCTATTTAACTATACAGTTGCAAAGTATAGGATGCACAGCATATGCGGGGAGACGGAGACCATATGCCCAAGTTGGTATTCGCTGTGACTAATTATAACGACCTATGACTTCAATACAGTTAGTTGAGGCAAACCGTTAACCAGTGCGAGTGAGACGCCCGAGCAACAAAGACAACAAGCCTGACCACATTTAATTACGACGATGCAAGCTGTTCTTCAGTCCAGAGCTGCTTTACGACTGACCCTCAAGTTTATGAAACAAAAAATTATCACCTATGCTAGTGATGCCACCTAGTTAATTGCGCCATGCATGGTTATATAAAATTAGTTATGTAAATAAAATTTTCTTTCTGCCACCACGTACTCGTATAATATTTTATTAAAGAAAAATCATCAAATAATTTTTATATTATTAAAATAAAAGTTTTCATCTTTTGACTTTTTTTCAGTGCTTTTGCGCAGTAAAAAAAAAACAAATAATAATAATATTTAAATTTTTTTATTTTTATATTTACGAACTGCATTTGCCATGCAATCTTAACAAATCTATATTAGAGTTTTATTTACGAGTTGAAATCTGCAGCAGATTTACTATCTCCTATACGTACAAACATGAACAGATGAAAAACGAAGAAGAAAAAACAATTTACATCGCTTGAATTTGAGAAAAAAATTTGTATTTATATAAGTATGTATGTGATGATGGATGTATTACAAGATTATGTTTAAGCATTAAGCGAGGTCATCTTCGTAAGATATTGTGCAGAAATTTTCTACGATCGAACACTTTGTTTTGTAAATGACATGTTGCGTATCTTAAAAACACAATGCGAATGCGTTTTTGTTAAAAATGCAATGAAACTTTTAATCAAACATAATGATGGATCTTAATTGACGTGTAAGTGATTTAAAACTTCCCCATTTCAAGAATTCAATGGTGTTATTTTTGTTAGTATTCTCATTTCAAGTCAAAGACTTTTAAAACATATTGCAAATTACTCGTAAGTACGTCTTTTTTTATATACAATAGCCAAATTCCCAAACTCAGTTGTATTGAGTATTTGAAGAGACAATTTCAAACTCAATTGCTTAAACTGGAATAATTTGAAAACAATATATTTTTGTTTTGAGGTATTACGATTGAAACAGGCTCTCCAGCGCTGTCACAAGCAAACTAAAAATTCTATAAAATTCTAAGACTACGGGGAACTTTCAATGGCCTTTAAAAAATACTCATTATGTTTAAACCAGTGGTGGCCAAAACTCCAATTTTAGCTACTGAAACGCCCTCACATAGGGCGTTATAAGCATAGTGCATCATAAGCGTCTTCGCGCACACTACGAAGTTGCTTTTCAGACTTTATTGAAGCAAGATCTCTCTTTGTAGATTTTTATTCGCCCGGGGCGGGGGTGCAGGTTTTGCCTCGTATGTGTGATTGACCTACGTTAGAATCTGCCTGGAGATAGCCTTATCAGACTATGAGCCAACTAGGCGGGGTAAACTATTCACGGTTCAACATCGCCAAACGTCCGGCTGGCAAGGTTCACACAAATCGTATCTTTCGATGTGTGTTTGTAGCCATATGGACAAATCCTTTGTTGATGAGCTTGGACTTTCTTCATGTATGCAATTCCTCCTACAGTCACTCCAACCACCCAGCTTAACCATCACTACTAGTCCCAAACATTACAGGTATATGTTCCAAAACAGCGGAGTGCAGTTAATTTCTCTGTAATTTATATCCGGCATGCACCATATCAGAGAAGACCATCATGAGATTTAAGGTTTAAACTACAGCCAGAACGTTTCAGTCGATATGAAGGCACCTCAATCATGATCATTGAATTAGGAATGACATGACGTGCAATAGGTATTACTCCTTTCAATCCATTCAAATTCTTTTATTAAATACAGTAATTTTCGTCTGCAAAACAGAACTTGCCTGGGGCTTTTTTAATCCCTGTTCTACCAATTAAACCTTGGTGAGGGCTTCGGACGTTTAACACAACCTAATTTAAACGCCTTCCTAAAGCTTAATTTGCTACAATAAATGATAAACTTTTACTCCTCTATACATCAGAAAGCCGAGTGCCTTAATTAGGCATACACCAATAGGGAGTTTTCAAATACTACACAAATCTACCAATTTTGGTCCAATCAGATCAAAGTTGCAGCCCAGATGCAACTTTACACGGCTTGTAATATCGGGCAATATCTGTTTGAAAAATTCTTATAGTATACATGTATATTGCTGTTTTTCTTTCTGAACTATTTCTCTAAATATCTGTAGCTCAAAATCAAGCAAACGATAATTAATAAGATGTGTCTTTTAGGCTGCCTTAAGTTAATATATTGACGATATTCAAGCCGTTTTTCATTCTCCTCTACAAAATGTATTATTATTTAAGTATTTGTTAACATATTTAGTAAATTTCCTCATATCAAATTGATTAAGTTATTTAATTTTTATTGCTTTCATTCAGCTCTGCTTTGAAGATGTAAATAGATACACATGTAAGTGTGCACGTAAAATCGTAAACAGTAACGATTGGCTAAATTCTACGCGGCTTATAAACATTGTCATGGGGCTGATAAAATAGTTGACTCCCGTGTAAATTAATTTAATACAGGAAAACTTTGTCTAAACGATAATTAATTATATCCTCATACTCGTACTTATCAGCAGTCCTAAAAATAATTTTATTTTTAATAAAAATAAATAATAATATTTTATGTATATTTAGTCCGTAAAAAGTTAAAACTTAGACAACGACGTTAAAATTTGAGAATATCTTACAGATAAGAACATCTCAACAAAATAATATACATTCAAAAACCAAAATATTTATTTGACAAGATAAGATTTGCGCGATCTTTAAAGGGGGGAAAAAATAATAATTCCCAAGTATCAGTGCCTTGTTTCTGAATTGCAATTCTTTCTGCATGCTATTCGTCTCCAGAATGCTCTTCCCCAGCATTAACAAATTAATAGCAAAGCAACACATTTTAAAAACTTCCTTTTCGATTATTTTGACTAAATGTCTTAAACGTTTTACAAATATCTAAATGCGCATTTTTTACTCTATTAATAGAAATGAGTTAAACTATATTTTTGTTTTTAATGTTAATTGTAATTAATGACAAGTTATTGTGGCGATTTTATTGTACACTATACAGCCCTGCATTGTAATTATAAGACTAAAGCTATGTACACACGGTTGTCAGATGTTACAATATTGTAAGATCTGGCAACATGCTGACAATGTAGTGACAACGAAAACTTGTCCCACAGAAGTAAATTGTGTGTTCAGACGATCGTAAGAAAATCTTACAATTTCATTGTCAGACTATGGTCTGAAAAATAATTCATCTGACAACAAAAATTGTCAGTTCATACGGTTGTCAGATTGTTAGATGAAAAAAATTGCCAGACATGTTGTAAGGAATTGCCACTTTTATATATCAACAACCATCTGTTTGGCAGTGTTGCCCATCAAACTTTTTTCTGACAATGATACCATTGTCAGGTGCATTAATTTTATACATCTGACAATTAAAACTGAGCGTACAATACCAGCCAATTATCTGGCAATGCCGACGAAGAGTGTTTTCACGATTGTCAGATGCCTGACAACATTGTCGTCTTAAGCTATGTACACACGGTTATCAGATATTACAATATTGTAAGATCTGGCAACATGCTGACAATGTAGTGACAATGAAAAATTGTCCCGCAGAAGTAAATTGTGTGTTCAGACGATCGTAAGAAAATCTTACAATTTCATTGTCATAAAATGGTCTGACAAATAATTCATCTGACAACAAAAATTGTTAGTTCACACGGTTGTCAGATTGTTAGATGAAAAAAATTGCCAGACATGTTGTAAGGCATTGCCACTTATGTATATCAACAACCATTTGTTTGGCAGTGTTGCCCATTAAACTTTTTGCTGACAACGATGCCATTGTCAGGTGCAATAATTTTATACATCTGACAATTAAAACTGAGCTTACAATACCAGCCAATTATCTGGCAATCCCGACGAAGAATGTTCTCACGATTGCCAGATGCCTGACAACATTTTCGTCTTACAATTGAGTGACAATGGTTTTTGTGACAACGTTGTAAATTAAAAACTGGCAGTTCACACGATTGTAAAACATTTTCAGACAATTTTACTGGCAATATTGTAAGATCTGACATCCGTGTGCATGAAGCTTAAGTATTGTACATACGTACGTGTGTACATAACTTTACAATTGATTGACAATGGTTTTTCTGACAACGTTGTAAGTTAAAAATTGACAGTTCACACGATTGTAATACATTTTCAGACAATTTTACTGGCAATATTGTAAGATCTGACATCCGTGTGTATGAAGCTTAAGTCTTGTTATGTAGGGATGTAATATATAAATAAATAAATAAAAGCTCTTTACAAAACATGTTACACATAAACTAGCTAAAATGTAGCATATCCTACACTGTACTGCGTGCCCTTTTATCATCTTTGTATCAACATGTTTATTGTAGATGAGTAAACGGTGCCGCTGATGATAGCTGTAGTTTGATAAAAATAGTGTTTAAAACTTTGGTTTGTTAAAAGCAGTCATGATATATTTCAAACTCTATGTGTATATTACTATTAAACGTCATTTTGCTAGCATTTTCTGTTCTTTTGTGCAATAGCATAAATGTAATAAATGCTCACCTCATATTTCGCATATAGGAAAAAGTCTTGCTAAAGTGTGTTGTTGTACGAAGTTTAAATAATTGTGAGTACAATTACATAACTTAAGAAACCACTCAATTATTATTTTGTGAAAGATTTAGGTAATCATCGTTTTGTGCAAAAATTTTAAAGTCACATAACTAACCAGCAGCAAAAGTTTCGATTACAGAAGTGGTGATCCGATGCACACTTGTAGGTCACATCATCTCATATACGAACCTAGTATACATTTTCAAACACATTGCCGTATTTGTATAGTGAACGCCTACCACCTGCACACAAAGTAGGCGAAATAGTGGGGTGTTCATCCAACAAAAGTTCATTACTTCCTAGCATGCATTGTCTGCAGTAGGGAGCCCGAATAATTTTTCGCTTAGTTTGTAAGTTGGTCGAAGACATATTGTCCACTTCAAACACAGTTTTTCTGGAATATTCCATTAAATTAATATGTTCTACTTTCTGCTTATTGCTTTCCTACTTGCACTAAATATTTTATATTTTTTACACTTTTTTTTATAATTTTTTCTAAGCTTTCTTACCTTTGACACTACTTTTGTTAATTAAATTCTTGCAACGTAATTTGAACTACAACTAAAAAATTAAATACATACATATGTATATACGTGAGACAAAAGATGGATGAAATTCATTTTTGAGAACTCCATTTTTGAGAACTCCACATATACTACGTTCACTTACTTTGTAAGATAACACTCATTGATTACAAAATGTTGCTCGTGCCACAGAGTAATCTCAGAGTTCCACACCGCTAGACTATTTTCTGTGAGGATATATGATGTCGCTAGTTGACACCGATAATCCCGAAACTATTGACCACTTGGAGGATAAAGTTCGCCGCGTTACTGCCGATATACGGCCACGAATGTTGAAAAAGTTCATTGAAAATTGGCCCTCCAGCTTAGACTACGTGCTAGCCAAGCGACCGCATGCGGGAAGTAATATCGAAATTATAGTGCCAAAGGTTTAATCTTTCGAATAAAGTAAATGTAATGTCAATTTAAAAATTTAATATTTCTTTTATTCCATTTTAAAGTTTTATACCACTATAAAAACCTTTAACTTATATATAAGTAAGTAAATGTACGAAACAAATAATTTTAAATTATAAGCTAATTTAATTATTTTATTTTATTTTATTTTATTTTATTTTATTTTATTTTATTTTATTTTATTTTATTTTATTTTATTTTATTTTATTTTATTTTATTTTCTTTTATTTTATTTTATTTTATTTTATTTTATTTTATTTTATTTTATTTTATTTCATTTTATTTTATTTTAATAGTTCTAGCTGAATATAAATTCGTTACAATTGTGTTTGACTGTATACATACACTCTGGTTCACTTATATAAAGGCACTAAAAATTACATATTCACATTGCCTGTATCTTTTTCAATTTCTAACCGATTGTAGAGTTTTAAAATAGAAATGGAAGCAAGACATCTTGAAATAAAAATAAAAAATCATGACAAAAGTGGGTTCTTAATTAAAGAACTTTTTTGAGCAATTTATAAAATAAGTCCAAAATGTGCTTTCTCTTTAGGTTCACTTGAATAAAGGCATGTTATTATTTTTAAAGTAAGCAACGATTTTTTTTGTACAATTTATTACATCTTAATCAATTTACGAGTGAAAATCAAAAAACAAAAAATCAGAAAAAACTAAATTCGATGTTTGCCGTTCTGAAGAATATTCTAATCACGCAATAGCTCAGAAAAATGGACGAACAGTTGTCGACAATTACATCAAGAATCCCGAGTGGTATAGAACAAATTTTAAAGGAAGTGTTTCATCGTTTTTATCTACGTATCAGAAAAGGAAACTCTTCAGAATTGCTTCTAATTCTGCCTCATCCTTGTCAAAAATAAAAGCTTAACCTGAAGAGCAAGAAAGCAAATCATCAGTACGCAGAGTAATTAAAAGCTGTGGGTATCTTAGATACCGAATATTAAAAACAAAAATATGAAAAAGCCGCCACTTAATGCTCTTCGTAAGGAAAAGCGGCTTCAATTCGCAAAAGACTACATGGCGTTGGATGTGCAGCAAAGAGGTCATGTAAATGAGTGGAGAACCGTTGTATTCATGGACTAGAAAAAGTTTAGTTTGGATGGACCTGATGACTATAGCTATTGTGTCCATGATTTGCGCAAAGAAAAGCCGACATCACAGCTACAGGGAGGCATGGGGTGGTATTATGTACTATGGTACCATCGATTTTGAAATTGAAAATGCAAAAATGACTGATGCAAGCTATAAAATGTTATTGGAATCAGCTTTTCTGAAGCTCAATGAGCTATTTAGTCCCATATCTTGGATAGGGGATAATGCCCCTATACACAATACCAGAGTAGTAAAGCAGTTCATTGCAGGCCAAAATGTTGATATTCTTGGCTGGCCACCCTATTCGTGAGGTCTAAACATTATCGAAAATGAAGGAGGTAGACAATTTGATGACCATCAGTCACTAACTCAGGCTGTTAAAGATGCTTGGAGTCAACTTTCGTTTACATAAATTCTCTTTATCTTTCAATGAAAACCCGTATATTTGAAGTTATTTAAAACAAAGGGGGGTTTACCCACTGCTAATCGTTCTTAAGTGAAGTAAATAAAACAATAATAAAGAAAAATTAATTAAAAGAAAACAGTTTTTCATTAAAATTAGTTAAAGTGCCATTATTCAAGTGAACCAAAAATATATCACATTTTCTAATTTTTTTTATAAATTGCTCAGAAAAAGCTGTTTAGTTAAGAGACTACTCTTGGCATAATTTTTTATATCTGAAGATGTGTATTTTAAAATTCTACAATTGGTTAAAATTTGCAAAAGATACAAGCTTCTGAATATGGAATTTTTAGTGCCTTTATATAAGTGAGCCGGAGTGTACGTATATGTTCGTATGCATATAGTTTTTGAGTTTTTTGTGCGAAATTTAATTACTTTTTTTATTAGCAAAGTGCCTGTTTTATGATTTAGCTGAATATTTTAACATTTTGAAATTTTTTTCAATGTTACTTCGAACACGGTCCGTAGCCTATGAATGCTTGAAATCATTTGTTTTTAAGATTTACTTAAGATGATTTCTGTAGCAAACGTTTATTGTATGCATGTACGTATGTAAATATGTACACTCAGAATATTTTTACAGTAACTGACTGTAGTTTATTGAGGAAGTAGTCCGTGCAGTTATTTTTAAATGAATAATCTTTCAAAATACAAAGAAATTTTAGTTTTAACTGATTCGCCCATTTATTTAAAAAAATAACTGAACAGAAATACTGATTTTCAGTTACATTTAAAATTGTCAGTTGTTTAATAATATGTATGTATGTATATGAATAAAGCAATCATTTCTTTACGAAACCAAGTGTTTTTTTGTTTAAATTTAAAAGTAGTCAACGTTGTTTAAAACGTCAGTTGTATAAAAAAAAAGTTGGAAGAAGAGAGTTTATTGACAAATTTTATGTTTGGAAATCTTCCCAAAATTGTGATAATGCTATCAGCGACAATCGTTTATATAATCATTTACCACACACAAGCGAAGAAGATTCTAACATTTATGTAAGTTATTGTTTACATATTTCGTTACTTTTCAAGTTTCAAAAAAATTAATGAATTTGTTTGTTTAGACATTAAACCACGTATTTAAAGATAATCCAATATATACTGAACTAATATCGTACTATAAAAAGTATGGTCAACTGGGGTCAGCCGAGCGGGAAAGTAAAATTAGGAAAAATAAAGGAAAAATCTCTTGCTTTTTACGGAATCTGCATTTAAAAATTCAATGATAGAATTCGGAGAAATAAGGGAAAAATCATTTGATTTTACGGAAATTCTATTTAAATATGTGATAGTAAAACTAAAACAGTAAATAAAGGAAAATCTTTTTGTTTTTACGGAATCTGCATTTAAATTTCGGACAGTTAAAATAAAATAATCAGTCTATTGTTTCTACAGAATCTGCAGTTAAATAAATTAAAGTATGTGTCAGAGAAATAAAGGAAAAAAGCTTTTGTTTTTATGGGATATGTAAATTGTTTTTTTGATAGTTAAATCAACCATTATAAAAGAAAAAATCCGTATTTTTTACGGTTTTAAATCAGTTATATTTTTACTGTTAAAAATTAAATGAATCTGCATTTAAATTTAAATGAAATGTTAGTAGACCGGTTTTTAACTGAACTTTCATTTCTTTTAAAATGCAATTTCAGTTAATTTTACGTACATACTTTTCTGAGTGTATACTCGAAGCTAGAGAGAAAGATAGAGTTGGTATGAATTTCAATAAGACCAAACTTTATGCCTGCAGACAAAATTTTTCCTAATGCTTTTTCATTCAACTTAAATTTGAATGCATGCAACATGTGCAAATGGATGTACTCGCATGAGTTAATCAGATTTGCTATGGTGATGTTGAGCACTATTTTCGTTACCAGCACCTCTATGCGAATTTTATCCATTTCACTAAACCAAAAAACATACATGCACACATGCGGTAATGTTTTGCTAAATTTTAGTGTTTGATCTAAATTTGAGGTGATGTAATTTTTTTGCGATTTCCATTTTTATGTGGAGTAAAAATAAATACATAGGAGTATGGATGCATATGGATGCTAAAGAAATAAAAGTTTTAAGTACAACCTCGAAATTAGGATTAGATGATGAAAATGTGCTTATCTAAAAGTTGGTTTCGTTCGTGTCTTATTGACAAATAATTGTATTTATGCATTTACGTGCGCAAATTCATGCTAAGAATTGGACGCGTCACTGAATTAACGCCGGGACACATATTCGTTATCCGTCGCCCTTTTCAGTTGACAACTAAGTTGAAATACATGTAATCTTATAAGCTCTGTCACACTCCGTACTTTTTCGTCGACGCAAGGTATTAAACTTTAGAAACTTTTGGCTGTTAATGTACGTTAAGAACTCCGACAGCCATCAGTTATTATTTTTTTTATATATGATTTAGTTTTTCGTTCAAAAATAAAATAAAGTAAAAGAAATTTTTTATTCGATTTTGTCTGCTGCGTTACGAAAAAATAATAAAAGAAAGATTTAAATCAAATTAACCAAGGCAGCTTTATACAGATAGTGGCAGAGTTACAATAAATACAACGCCAACAAACATCAACATGTATTTTGTTGGTAGAATTTACGAATAGTTGTCAAAATTTTGACAACTATTCGTAAATTCTACCAACAAAATACATGTTGATGTTTGTTGGTGTTGTATTTATTGTAATTCTGCACCTACCTGTATAAAGCTGCCTTGAAATTAACAAAAAAAAAAAAAAATAGTTGATTTTATATCGATTATTATAGCATACTGATTAGACCTCATTAAGACCTCTCATAAGTCCTTGTGTTAAACTGGATTCACCCCTGATTTCGAAACAAAATTTTGGTTCTGTTTTTTATATGCAGTTTGACGTTTCTCTTTTTGAGAGCAATAGCGAAAGAGAGTTAAATTTGTTCGGAACAATTTCAGCTTCAATTAGTTTAATTTACAGCCTGTTCGACGATATCGATTGAAAATGTATGCGAAATAAAGCTAGTCACTCACATTCGAATAAATTTGGGTTCGTTCCCATGAACTTATGTATTTTAATAGAATTATGACACATCGTTCGTATAGAATAAAGTTAGAAAAAACGCAAATCAATTTTCTTTCGCCCTGAATGCGAATGAACTTATCCTTTCGACATCGACGAACTGGCTGTTCATTTTTTGTTTCGAACCAATTGAACTGTGCTGCCAGCTACTATGATTTTTCAACCAAAATTAAACACATATGTATAATAAAATACAGTATATTTGTAAATCTTTTGTATCTATTATTATAAAAAACAATTTTAAAACATTTTGTCATTTAAATTTCAACGCATCGACTGCACTGAAGGATAAAATTCGCCGCTTGAAAAGGTGCCACCTTGTAAGAGTAAGACGCCACGTTTACATAGTTATTTCATATGGTAGCTTTGTTTTTCCAGAACAAAGGTTCGAAGTGGGTGAATAGTTTCAGAACAAACTCTTAAAGAGCTAAAATCGGCTCTGAACAAATATTTTGTTCGCTTAAATGCGACGGAAAACCTTCGAAGGATTTTATGTGTCATGGTCTTTAGGTTCACTGGAGAATTTGTAATCTCTTAAATAATTTTCTCATAAAAACTCTTTGAAACTAAAAATACACACCTCATAGACCAGGTAACAGGGTTGATTTTTCGTTGTTTTGTATATATAGGTCAATATTTTCTTTTAATAAACACACAAAACTAACATTATCCAATGTTTCAAATAACAAAGCTTTTTACCAATTCTTTTTATTAAAAACAGTGTATCTGTGATTAATAAACAAATTTTAAGATTGAAATGAAAATGTATATTATATAAAATATAATCAAACAATAATTTAAAAGCTAAAACGTCACCTTAAAATTGTCTCAAAATGGGTGATGTCAGTTTTAAAAATGGCGCTGAATTAAAATAAGGTTTTAACGTTAAATTCGTTTATGAATACAGATTTCTTGAATATTCCCTAAAATAGCTGTTTAACTTTTTTTATGCATACATTTTTTTCAAAAGACTAATTTATTTGACTTTGCTTGATATATTGGCATCACCAATATGCTTTTGTAGCCAACAAACAAGGTGCGTTAACGTCTACACGGTGACAGCACTAGAGAAAAATTACTACAAAACAGACATGAAGTAAGCTATGTTTGTCAAAAATATTTGTAAGTTTTTCCACAACTATAAACTATGAAAATACTTTTTCACAATTGTAAATTATTTTTATATGAAGTATTTTTATGTTCACACAATAATTTTTAAATGTTTAATTCAGAATAAATCACTAAATTCACTTTCAAAAATGTAAGCAATACACTTGAAATGGCCAGTAGCAAAGAATTGTCACATGCCGTAGTGCTGCCACCATGTAGATGTTAATGCACCTTGCCAACAAATATAGAAATTAGCTTAATTGGACTACAAGGACAACATCAGTATGGACAGAAACCCGCAGCAGTGTTGCCTTTCTGTTTTCTAAATAATCATCCTCATAAGAACATGTGTACTCGTATATAAATTTTGAGCTTTTGTAGTCGGTAGCCTGCTGTCTCGAACGTGGTTAATGCTTTATAACAGGGCTGCCCAAAAGTTCTATATGAAAGAGCAAACACCAATACACGTAAGAAAAAACTATTTTTATTTAATATTTTTCATCGTAAAAAGCAAAACATATTTAGAAAAACAAAGTTTACACTGATAATCAGCGTTGTCAGATTTTTTTCCACCTCTAGCGCCAAACTGGCCATCAGAATTCATGAAAATATTTTTTGTATTATTTTTAAAAGACAATAAATCCCTAAAAGTCTTCTCAAATGATATCTCATAGTTTTCTAGTCATATATTATATATATTCTTTTAATTCTTATATATTATAGTTATTTAATCTATGGGCTTAGTATTACATATCATAAATGAATAAAATAAAATTACATACACACATATATTTGTTTTTAAAACTTTTTTACACAAGTAGCTAGAAGCATACGAGTGTATCTAGAATGTTATAAATCTCATTCTCGTCTGACTTTACTTGGGTTAGCAGATTATCGCATTTTTCTATTGAAAATTCTTTAAAAACTTTAAATAGCTTCATGTTTTCAAGTAATTGGCACGACATTTTCTTCAAAAAATTTTTCATATATGTATGATTATGTGAGACTATTTTCTTTTAAATAATTTATTTTTTCTGATGGTCAATTATTCCTATATTCCTTAGCTGAGTTTCAAATTCAGACCCATAATCTATTGCATTTAATTTACCGCAAGCAAGAAGTTATCTTTTTCAAAGTTATTTGGTTTAACATTTTGGAGGAAAAAACTTGTGTGGTAAAAAATAGTTGATCATGCATGTAATCAGAATGTAATTTAAGGTTTAATTGATTCATTTTGATAGCTATCGGACTTGTGAATATCAAAGACAGATGATATTTTTTCATTATAAATAATTTGAGCATTCAGTATGATAACAAAACATTGGATAAAACACGAATGCAAGATTTAAAATACAAAGTATGCAAAAATAGCCAACTATTTCTTCTCTAATTTTTTTTTTTATTTTGTTTGAAAGAAAAGCATAGACATGTGCAAAAGAATTAAAATATTTTTCTTCTTAAATTCTCAATAGTTTATTTAGGTTGTTGGGATATGAAGTTGATTGTCTGAGAATATCTTTCAAAAACTTCCAAAGTCTACAGATGACTAGGGTAGCTCCTATGAAATGTCGACATATAGACAGCTGGGAAACATAAAAACAAGTTGTTTATAATTTTTTGAGCGGTTAATTTTTATTACTTGTGTTAATTTTTCTTTTTGTCTTGGACCAGTACTCAGGTGATGGCCCCCACATATGCAGTGCATTGTACTGGAAAATAAATTATATTAGGATGAAAGAGGGAGTAGTATGTTAGGAAGTTTAACTTGAATAATAGCAACTCTATTACAGAATTTAAAATGTTGGAATTAAATTAGTTAAAACTGATCACACAGAAAAAAATAGATGCCATATTGATAAAAAAAATTGCACTATTTTTATCAAATTTCCTGTGAAAAAGATTTTTTGCCGGATTGATAATTCAAATTATAAAGTAGAAAAAGCTTTTTCACTTAAAAGCAAAAATTATTGAGTTGAAATAAAAAAAAAATTGTTAAAGAAACAATAACTCTTCACTGTTATATGACAACCTTTTAAATTTATTTATTGAATAACAATCAATAATTCGGAAAACTTTTTATTAATTGCATTTTATTAAGAGATATTTCCAAAAATTCATTGTTAATAATAATTTAATTAATTCAATGCAAATTTCATTAAATTGATGGTTTCTTATTAATAACATAACTTGATTGAAAAAAAAAAATCTCATTTATTTTCTTCTGTGCAGACTAACAAAACCTTCCACACTGCATGGTAATGAAGGACATTCAAAAGAAGTTAATAATGAACATATGTATAAAGAAAATACGGAAAACGGTGAAAAAAGAAACACTTGTACACACGTGTACCTATTCCAGTGCAATACGAAATTAATTATGAACATATATAGAAAATACGGACAAAGGGTAAAAGAGACAAAGCAAGAACCACGAGCACACAGCCTGCTGCCTGTTCCGGTGCAATTTGCTTAATATGAAATTAATAATGGACATATATAGAAAATACGGACAACAGTGCGCACAGAATGGAAGACAGAACACTATTCCTTTAATTTAACTTTACTTTTAAACTAGTGTTGGGCAAAATCTTTCATTTGTGTGAATCTTTCATTCTCTTTCAGAAAGGCTAAGTGAATTATTTCATTCTTTTCTTTCATCTTTCTGCTTGCCAAGCATTTCAGAATGAGTGAAAATGTTTCAATTATGTGTGTCAGGTGGCAGCATAACCAACTATTATACGAGTAAAGCAAATACGGCATTATTTGTTTGTATCACAATTTGTTTAAACGCAATGTATAAAAAAGTACAAAATTGATTTAAAAGTTATAAAATATAAAAACATAATATTATTATTGATTTTATATAAAACTTATTTAAATTTAAAAGTATAAAATAAAACTAATAACTGATTTTGAATGTATACGAGTACTGAATGAAAGATGACGAAATATGAAAAGAAATATCATGATGAAAGAAATACAGAAAGAATACAGACATACATATTTCATTCTTTTACTTGAGAGAATCATTCAGTTGAATTAATTCATTCATGAACGACATAAGACTAATTTAAACTTTGAAGCCGTAACCCTAAACAACATAATCTATAATCACAGTCAAAAATAATGGCATAATTTGCAACAATTTGTTAAACTACGTATTTGAAATTTTTAAAATATATTGATTTTGAAAGACCCTACTTTAAAAAAATGTACTAAAGAGCCTTGGTACAAAAAAAAAAAAAAAAAAAATTAAACGAGTAAAAAAATAAAAACCTCAAGTAACTGGAGCTGGGTACTTGGCGTACAAACTAGTACAACTGAACTATTCAATTGAGGGAGATAAGTGAGCCGATCAATTCTGCAAGCTCCGTAGCTCACGATTCTTTCTTTTTTATTTTTCTTTTTTTACGTTCATGTTTCTATTTTCTTCTATGTATACAAAAAGTTGTATGTAACCAAAAAGTTGTGGCTTAATTTAACAAAATTAGACAACAAAATTTTTGTTGAACACAAATGTTGTCGTTTTTTTTGTAGTATTAAAATAGATGATTTGATATGAAACGAAAAAAATATGAAGACAATCGAAATTCATCACAACTAAATAATTTTTTCTTTTAAATACAATTATTTTTTATGACACCCTAAATATTTTTCTAATCAATAAAAATTATAAATAGCTTGCTTGCTATGTTTCCCAGCTATCTATATGTCGACATTTCATAGGAACTACCCTAATCATCAGTAGACTTTGGAAATTTTTGAAAGATATTCTCAAACATTCAACTTTATATTTCATTGAAAAGAGCAGAGTTGAACTAAAAAAGCATTCTCTTAAAAGGGCTTATAATCCAACTCTACAAGTAACCTGATTTTTGCTAACCCATTTTTCAGTTCAAATGGTTTTTATTCGCACAAGCTCTTGGTAGGTTCTTAATTATACGGCAAAACGATGAGAGAGATGGATAGTGGATATGTTCGCCATGAGCGAGCGAGACAAATTTTAAAAATTTTTAATTTATGGTTTAACAAACAGTCTTGGAAACTATGTAATTTTTTTTATTGTGGTTCTAGAAATGTTATTTCCAAAGTTCAGTGTTTAAATGAACAAAAATAATAAAAATTAGGCACAATAACAAGAAATTGGTTACAGTTTGGCCAAATTTCTAGATTTTTTTAAATGGCCTTAGTTTTCAAATTCTATAGGATACATTTTTTTTTATTTTTCTCATGATCTTACAATCAATATTGTCATCCCCTTTCGGCTTGAAGTTGATTTCTGAGACATCTTGTATTAAAAAATATAAATTAATTGTTTTGTATTTAATTTTTGATGGCATATCTTAATTTTTTGCGACTTGTTTTGATAATAAATGAATTTTTGTAGGGCACAGAGTATTTTCGTATGATAAAAGATTATATAGTTTTTTTTTTCACTTTTCATGTCTCATAATTTTTTTCCGGTTTCCGTATTTTTTTTATTGACTGTTTCCTATTGGAAAAATAAAACGTTTTTCGAAGAGTCAAGTTAAAAAGAGGATAAGAAAAAACAATAAATAACAAAATAAAGTTGGAATACAACTGTGTGATATATAAGTATATACGAGTACTCATATGAAGTTATTTATGTTTTCCATTCAACTAAGTTGATTAAATTCATTATTTTACCAAATACGCATGCACATACATATATATATATATATATACATACATACTTATGCATACTTATACATATATCCAAATACATATAAAAATATGTTTGTGTAGAAATAATTCATAAAGTTTTTTTTAATATGTGACACATTTTGAAAATGCATTTTTTACGTCCACTAGATGGTTCTGGTTTCACTGGTTCCACACTATTTTTTTACACTTCCTGAAGCACCACTTTTTCTATTTTTGGTAAGTTTTTGCATACATGTAAACTTTGGCGTTTTATCACAACAGCTAAGTCAAATTTTAAAAATATAAAATTTTTGTTTGACAAAATAATTTTATGTAACATAGTGTTTCATTGAAATTTCCCTTATCTCGACTCAAGATGTTATGATAAAAGACTACAGATATGTAGAGGAGATCCAATTTGATACATATGTATTCTCGTTATTACAGTTTATTAAACTATTTTTAAACTATTTTCATATCATAAAAAACTTCCTAGAAATATTTTAATAAAAATTATAAATTTGGTTTAAATTTGCTGAAGCTTTCTTTTAAAATTTCGCTTTATTACTTTAAAGATACATACATATATACACGTATATTCCACAATATGTAAATATATAAGTACATAAAACAATTATGTATTTATTTTTTCTATAAAAAAATTCAAAATAAGTATGAGGAAATTAATTAATTCTGTTGCATTAGTTTGTTAATTTATTCACTCAAAAATAGTTGGCACTAACCTAATTTTTTTTAAATAGTTCGTTTTTATTTGAAAATGTTTTCTTATGTGTTTATTTCGAAAGATGAATGTAAACTATGATTTCAAATGAGCCATTGCATTGGTTTTTATACCAAAATTAATGATTTTTCACGTAAAAACAGCAACGCTAAAAAGAGTGTAAAAAATATGCAATTCAAAACTGAGACGAAACAACGTCAGTTACAAATTTGAAAAAAAAAAAAAACAGAAACAAACAAAATAATAAAAAAGCATCGTTCAAAAATCATGGTAAACTTCAACTCTTCAAGTTTACTTTGTGCTAGTTTTTCTATATTTTAGTTTTGTTTTGATTTGTGTCTTCGGTTTTCATGCGCATCTTGATTTAAAGAAGATGTTTGAAGCCGCAAAAATCTATTACAATTTAATTGTTTCGTTGTGTGGTAAAAAATAAAATAAAACAAACAATAACATAAAAGCATACACATATCAGTGATCACCAAAAATCATGTTTTTGCTTGATTAACTCATACACTAAAATATGTAATCAACAAAATTCAGGCAACAAAGTTCAACGTAAATCAACTCGTCTTATAAACATTTGTTACGCGCGGACCACAGGACGAGTTCCTTCCATTACTGTATTAGAAAAACACGGCGGCATGCTAGATGTACATCGGCTAGCTCTATCGGGTTAGGTGTGGATTTTTTTCATTCTAATACAGCCCGCGTAGCACAAAAAAATTCTTCATGCCATATTTATAAATTACCTTTGAGCTAATGTGAAATTGATATGTTTAATAGAAAAATGTGTGTCTTATTGCAACGGATTTTGGTCAGGTGTTTTGACCAGGAGTGCATTTTTCCCTCCCCTTTGATTATATAAATCAAACGCCTTGATGACTCAGCACTCATATTTTTTTTGATCATCCCTTTATCAAAAATTTAAAACAAGAGCACTAATTAAAGACACATTTTACATTTAACATTTCCTATATTTAAGTTTTAATAATTCATTATGGTTTTAAGTCTAAAAAAATAGTAGCAAATTAAGCTAGATACAAATATGTAACTCAAAAGGTATTAAATTATTTCACCATTATATATTTTTATATTCAGTTTATAATTATTTATCATATGACGTTAGTGTTAAATTCTGTCATTATTCATTCTAAATTTGTAATCAACAAAAATCAGGTAACAAAGTTCAGCGCTGAGTAAAATCAACTCGTCTTATAAACATTCTAAATTTGTAATCAACAAAATTCAGGCAACAAAGTTTAACGGTGGGTAAACGTTATGACCGACAGGAAACACGTCTGCAGATAACTTATTCCCCAGGCGAAGCCTATGTCTGAAAAATGAATTTTCTCTGTAATGCGTAGTACGATTCCCCGGGCAACCGACCACAAATGGGTGAGCTCTGGACGATGAACGCGTGTTATGCGTAAATGTGCGAGGTTCGGGAACAGAGCAAAATCTATTGTAGTAACGATAGAACAGAGTAACGTACTCTACACTGCGTCGATGCTCCAATGAGTCAATACTCGTAGAGTTGGATACCCTACTGTCACCGATAAGCTTCTTCGCCCTCTTTTGTACACGGCCCAAACATGAGAGTTGTATTCCATTTTCGGTCGGATATAGGAGGTATAAATAGTAAAGAGATCGGATGGAGTGAAGCTTTTAAGTGAAAAACACGCAAAATATATCTGTAACATGTTGCAAATTAAATTTGTTTTTAATTTCAACAGAGTGACTTTCGCATCAATGTGAGACTTCCACGTTAGCCTACGGTCGTACTTGGCTTCATTAGACTGCGGAGTAGGTGAGTTGTTGATTTGGATAGGCGAACATGTTTTTGTACGCAGTGTGAATGTAACATAAGTACACTTTTGTTCATTAATTTTAATTTTCCAAAGTTTAAACCATTTCTCTAATATCGCGAAGCTAATTGATGTTTTGAGGTTTTCATGCACGCTGTGTTATCTTCAAAAGTTGAAGTGAGGATTCCGGATCTCGTTGGCATATCTGAGGCGTAAATCAAATATAAAGTAGGTCCTAGTGTGATACCTTGTGGAACTCCTGCTTCGGTAGGCTGTGAGGGCCTTATAAAATCGTCTTCTCTGATAGTTTCCAGAAGTTTGTGAGTGTTTGATGGCAAGTTTAACTTTATCAAAACCTTGGGAAATATCAATCATTAGAGCTGAACAATACTTTTTGTCCTCAAAAGTCTGTCTTATGACGTTGACTAGTCTGTTTATTCTATGGTGCATTGTCATGCTATAAAATCACTTTATCATGTCTGTTGTTGTATTGCGACCGTTTGTCTCTCAATGCTCGGCTCAAATACGTTAATTGCGTTCGATAGCGTTCACCCTTGATTGTTTCACTCGGTTTTAAAAATTCATAATACACTAGACGAGCTGATCCTATTAAATACTGAGTATGATCTTTGAATCGTGAATATTAGGTTTGGTCATCGACTTGCAGAACGCAAAGCCGTGATGAACCAATTTTTCATCTCCAGTGACAGTGCGATGTAGAAATCCCTTCCGTGTTTGCTTGCAAGCAGCTGTTCACGAGTAAACAAACGCCATTCAACATCTCTCGGCTTCAACTCGTACGGCAACCAATTTCATTGTTTCTGAATTATGAATGACTTTCAGACATGTTTAAATGGCCTGTTGCTTCAATCCCAATTATCCTGCAAATTCTTGTTGCGTTTGATACGAGTCTTGATTAAGTAATGCCTCCAATGTCGTTCTTGAACGAACGTGTTAAATTGAACGATACATCTCATTAAACGAAGTGAGCCGGTCATTAAACTTACCACTTTTCGTTCAATAGTGAGCTGTTTAATTTGGATAGCGGACTGACTGTAAATTTTTATCACTTTTTATTTCGCCATTTTGTGTTTTTTTCCGAGCTGTATTGAAAAATGACCGGAAAATTTTATTGTTAGCACCGTATCGTTCGTTCAAAATGACTGATTGAACGATATGAATGAACGGATCAGTCTTTTGTAATTGACCGAAAGTGACCGGCCACTGAAATGAACGACCCGGCACAGCTCTATCCAATTCTGCATCTTCGAAAACCTTCTCCCTTCCACCGCCACGCAGGTCTTGGACGCCAAAATCACGCATCTTGAAGAGTTGAAACCACTCTGGGCACGTAATAGCGGCCTGACAATAGGCATTTGAGAGCATTCGATGAGTTCCAGCCATGGATATCTACGTATTAAAGAATCCGCCTTCAAATAACATGAATTTGACTCGTAAGCTGTTTAATCGACAATATCTTTATGATGACGATAAAAATCGACTAATATTTCGATGACAGGATCTACGAGTATTTATCTCGACTACCACTTGCCGCTACATCGAACTAATGCAAAACGGCGGAAATAGAGTTGAACACCTAATAGTATTTTTCATTCATTTAGTTTAACATAATTCTAAAAATTATTTCTTATTTTTGAGTTCGATATCGAAGCGTGTTTTTTAGTTTTTTAAACTATATTCATTTTTATTTATTTGTTTAGATTATTATTGTATTAACTTTTTAATACAAGTAAATTTAACCTGAAAATTACTAAATATGCAAGCTAAAAAAAATAAATAAAAGAATAATCAGACATGTTAGAACAATTAGGAACAATTTAGCGAATATATTTGGGGTGCAAAAGTCTACAATATGTGGAAAACAATCTTGCAATAGTGGTTTGTTTTAACGTTCTATAGTGCACGCTTGCGTTAAAAGATTTACTTAAAAGTGCTGAGATTGAAATAAAAACAATTAGAAAAATTGCCCATTTGTAAACATTTATTTCATTTTTTTATAATTTAGGCAACAGTTGGTGGATTTTCTGGTTTTTTCCAAACCCAATTTGGCCAAGGAATGCAAGCTTTCAACAAATGCATATAAGCTTCGCCTTTAGGACAGTCCATTTCTACAGCAACATCGTTTAGTCTTTCACAATACCAATATTTAGAAGGATCCCAATGATGGGGAAATGTTCGACCAACTTCAGATGGATCCCGGCATGCTGATTGACCCGCAATAGCCAACACATTGGTTACAGCAACAGTGAGGAAAAATGTCAAGCAGATTACTGAAAAAAATTTGCGTGCATTTTACTACAATACGATATATGTATGTATATATTTATAACTATGTTTTAATACGAGTATACTAACAAAATTTCATTTTTAATAATTGCAGTTGGTAGAGTAGTTTAGAACAGTCTGTGCCGAAGCAAATCGAAAGTCAACTTTTTATAGGAAAAACTTCTACACACCTACTTTGGTCACTTGCCGATGAAAATGATAAGTAACATTTGTAATTATGTATATATGTACTCGTATACATATATAAGGTATTTTTTATAGAGGTGTTGAACTATAAATTGGAATAAAACAAAGATGAATTTTTTTAATTGACAAGTAATTTACTTTATTCGAAATTTTAATCTTCTGGCAATGTAATTAAATATGACTTCTGGTATAAGGTAAGCAGAACCAGCCGGGGGCCACGCTGATTACCGTTCTGCCAATTTAAACCCTTGGTAAGGGTTTCGGAAGCCAACACAACATAAGTCATGCAGCTTCCTAGAGCTTTATTTGCTACAACAAATGTGGGACTCTTTCCCCTCTTTAACCGAAAAACAGAATGGCATACGCCAAGGTGAAACCCGTTCCCCGGAAGGAACGCATTTGTACAGTTATGAAAAAGATTTACATCAGCACCTACCTTATCTGATGATGGTCCAGTTCTACGGAGTAAATTATTCACTATTCTCCAGCGCCTTCCTGTAGCTTTCTAGGCTCACACAAGTAGCAATTTTTGTCTTATGTTTGTAGTCATATGAACAACTTCTTGTTGAGGAGTTCGGGCCTTTAAATACTCCTCTGTATGCAATTTTCCCCGAAAAAAGACACACACCAAACAATTATCAAGGATACTAACACCCCCTTCCAGCGTTTTAGGTTTCAACCACAGCCAGAATGTTCCAGCCACTTGGGTTGAACTGCAATCAGGGCCACCCGGCTGCCAATTTATACGCTGGGTAAAGGAACCCAACATAACATAAGTCATGCGGCTTCTTAGAGTTTTGTTTACTACAATAAACGAAGGACTCCTTCCCCTCTTTACCCGAAAAACAGAATGCCCTGCTTTGGCAAGGCAAAACCTGTTACCCGGAAGGGAATAAATTTGCACGTTGCTCAGGCGTCAGAGTATTCATGTTGAAATGCCAAACTAAACATAAATGACAAAATGACCGCCAATTAAAGTTATACACCTCCATAAAAACACCCTGCATATTTGTTTTTATTTTATATTTTTCCTAATAAATTTAATTGACAATTACCAATTTCGTGTTTATTGTATATGAAACCACAGTTTTGATAATTTAATTAAATAAACTGATAGCAAAACAAGATTGTGCGATTCATTACAAAAAAAAAAGTCACTAACAATTATATGCCCTTGTTTTAAATTTTAGGTCGCTAAATAACACTTGCAATATTATGAAATATTTTAGCAATTATAAAGACTTCTTCTTCTGTTGATAGTTCTGCATACAAACATAGGCCATGTTGATACATACTACAGAGCGAGTCAAAGTTACAGACTTGAGTTTTTGAATAAAACGCAGGCTATTTTTCAATATAGTCTCCTTTCAGTTACATACACCTAATTCATGAATGCAAAAGCTTTAGATCCAAACTTTAAAATATTTTTATTAAAGATCTTAAGAGCAATTAAAGAATTATGGGACGGATGGTGATTTCAGACAGCCTATACCGGTTATCACACACCAGCTGAAGCAATAAATACATAAAAGTAATATTCATTAATCACAATCCTGAGAGTGCAAATGCACTGTGATGCATAATCACGCCTTTATGCTGCTGCTCTTCTACAAATCGCGAAAGACTGTATTTGGCAGACAGTAATGATATGATTATTTTGAGAATTCTATAATATGTTCCAAGACTCGAATAGTTTAAAAGGCAATATGTAGCGACAGGGAATGAGAAAGAACAATTTTAGCACCAACTAATGAAATTATAGGAATTGGCGAATATTGAAGATATCGATGGCGAAGTTGTCGAATATCTGTCTATAGGTAGTTTCGTGGATGACATTGTATCCTGTAAAGCTTCTTAATTTTTTAGACATATTAGGGCTACCTTTCCATAATATGAGAATGAAAGTTATCGTTCCAGTTTTATTCATGACAACCCGTATTGCATAATGACACAGGGTTGCAAATTATGCATATGGGACCGGGTATTGTGAGGGTGATTATAGAGGAAAAAAGGAATGAACCCATCCAAGTTACAATTTAATTTTAAAATTGACTAGTTTCTACAAAACCGTTACGTTTCTGCAAAAAATATAACGTATTATGACGAAATGTGTTGAACTTAATGTGGCATTTATGGAACACAACTGAGTCATATGTCTAGAAAATTTGAATAAAATTTTTTAGACGTGTCTCTAACTCGTATCTTATAAATATTAGGTGAACAACTTTACTTCCTCTGTTTGACAATAGATGGCTGTAGCCGTAAGTGGTAGTCGAAATAAATAGATCGTATATATCATACAATAAGCTTAGGTATTATTCGATTTGTGCCTGTATAATAAAGTTATTCTCGACTAAAAATGTCAGCTTGCGAGCCAAGTACTCGATATTATACTTTACGTCTAGAACTCATCGAATGCTCTCAAATATCTATGGTGAGGCCGCTATTAGTGAAAAATGTGCCTAGAGCACAGTTGTCATATTTGACGATTTAAGGTCTGTTTTTGACGATTTTTGTAGATCACAATTTTATTTTCATATCTCACAAGCAACTTTGGTTTTACAACTACATATGTATATAAACTGTAGTAAAATAAATGTGTACGTAAATACTCATATGTATACAACAATGAGAATTTTAACTCGTGGCCAAAAATTCGTCGTTCGGTAGTTGTGTTCATAACATTACATTTTTATACGTTTTGAGACTATTTATCATTTTTAAATTTTGAGGCAATTTGTCCTATATTTTAGATAATTTTTCATTTGGATGACCAAATTCAATAGCCGAAAAATTCTTCATCGCAACGTTTTTTTTTCTATAGTACAACTGAGGGTAAACTAAGGATGGACATCATCTCTGGGGTGGATCAAGGATCTATTCTTGGCCGAGTCTTGGGGAATGCAAGCTACGATGGATATGCTAACGATGTTGCTGCCATACTAAACGCAAGGGACATGGGAGAGACACAGAATGGCCTTATCCAAAAATAGTTTACAGCTAAATCGGCTTTAGAATAGTGATAAAAAAATCCTAAACTGCAAAAGAAGATACAATTTTAATTGTTTATAAATAAACCCCCAGGGGAACAGGTTTTGCCTTCGCGTATTCCTAACTTGGGCGCTCTGTTTTTCGGGGAAAAGAGGGGAAGGGGTCCCTCGTTTGGTGCGGCAAACAAAACTCTAGGAAGCCACATGACTTATGTTTTGTTGGCTTCTGAAACCCTTACCAAGGGTATAAATTGGCAGAACGGGGATCAGCATGGCCCCCGGGTAGTTTTGCTTGCGGTTCGACCCGGGCTGATCATGGATGAGGTGCCTACCTTGGCTGAAACGTTCTGGCTTTGGTTGAAACCTAAAACCTATAGTACAACTGAGGGTAAACTAAGGATGGACATCATCTCTGGGGTGGATCAAGGATCTATTCTTGGCCGAGTCTTGGGGAATGCAAGCTACGATGGATATGCTAACGATGTTGCTGCCATACTAAACGCAAGGGACATGGGAGAGACACAGAATGGCCTTATCCAAAAATAGTTTACAGCTAAATCGGCTTTAGAATAGTGATAAAAAAATCCTAAACTGCAAAAGAAGATACAATTTTAATTGTTTATAAATAAACCCCCAGGGGAACAGGTTTTGCCTTCGCGTATTCCTAACTTGGGCGCTCTGTTTTTCGGGGAAAAGAGGGGAAGGGGTCCCTCGTTTGGTGCGGCAAACAAAACTCTAGGAAGCCACATGACTTATGTTTTGTTGGCTTCTGAAACCCTTACCAAGGGTATAAATTGGCAGAACGGGGATCAGCATGGCCCCCGGGTAGTTTTGCTTGCGGTTCGACCCGGGCTGATCATGGATGAGGTGCCTACCTTGGCTGAAACGTTCTGGCTTTGGTTGAAACCTAAAACGCAAGAAGGGAGTGTTAGTATCCTTGATAATTATTTAATGTGTGGCTTTTTTCGGGGATTAATAATCTCCCGAGGATCTGTTGCCTATACAACAGATACCTGTGTTGGAAGGAACTAGTGGTGATGGTTGGCGGGTGAGTTGGTTTAAGGGCTGATGTTGTTAGTGGGCTTCGGCCTACCAACTTATTAAGCCTTGTCCTCCATTGATTACTGGGAAATTGCATACAGCAGGGATTAGAAGGCCCGAACTCCTCAACAAGAAGTTGCTCATATGACCGCAATCATATGGCAAGAATTGCTACCTGTGTGAGCCTGGTAAGCCACACGGGGCGCTGGTGAATCGTGAATAATTCACTCCGTGGAATTGGTCCATCATCAGATAAGGCCGCAAGGCAGGTGCTGATGTAAATTGCGCACCATGTACTCAGCCTTTTCATAGGCTGTATCTATTCTATTTCGAGTTATGTTAATATTTTGTGTAATAATAAAATATATATGTATGATACATACAGCTAATATGAAGCTTCCTTTTCCGATATTTAATCTGAATGACGGCAAAACTTTCTTTAACAACTACAAAAACTTTAAGATTTTTGTATTTGTTAATCTCAGGTTTTCTGTCAAACACGCTGTGAAAAAATTAACCCATGAACTCGTTTAATAAACTCTTCTGCGGTAGTAGCTTAACTTAACTACCCATCTACAAGAGCAATCTGATAGTCGATACAAGATATTTACGTGTGGACGGGACGAATATCTGTTCGAACACTTATTCGGCCATTATTGCTAAAAGAAATTGCTGAGTAATCTGTGGACACAAGCTGTCAAATATAGTAGTCATTATCGACGTTTATGTAAATAAATATTTTTAAAAATATGCAGTATGAAATGCATATAAACGCAGAGAAAAAAAGTTGAGACAAAAGAAATAATAATGTATGTAGATAATTATGCTCTGACGTGCACACCCAACAAATGAAAACGCCTTCAACTTAGTAACTTACAATAAACTTCAAACAATTTTTATTAAGTCAAACTTAGGCTAAATAAATACAACCTCATAGCTGTGATTATGAAAAAGGAATGAATTCAAACAATTAAGTTTTTTATTCGCCACCTTCAGCCTCCACCATTCATACCAATAAAAAATTATAAATAGCCTGTTTTCTATGTTTCCCAGCTATCTATATGTCGACATTTGATAGAAACTATCTTAATCAATGTTAGAAACTAAAATAGCGAATAAAAACTCAATTGTTTGAATTTGTGTTCTCTGCTTTTCGATACTTTCAAACAGCAAATCGTAGCAACCAACGGTTGTTCATTTGTTTGAAAGGTGTACAAAATTTTTGAGACGTGTATAAATGAAAAAGCTTGTTTTTTGTGTTTTGACAGGTATTATTACAGCATTTTTCTTTTTAAATTCTCAACAATTTATTTAGATTGTTGGGATATAATGTTGAATGTTTGAGAATATCTTTCAAAAACTTCCAAAGTCTACTGATGATTAGGGTAGTTCCTATGAAATGTCGACATATAGATAGCTGGGAAACATAGAAAACAGGCTATTTATAATTTTTTATTGGAATGAATTCAATTTAAAAATACAAAAAAAGTGTCAGAGAGGACCACGTAAAAGAATAGAAGCAGAGATTGGGTATCTGCAACATCGTTCACGATTACAAAACTACAAAACCCGAAATAATTCAAAAGCCACAGAATTCTAATCTCTCTACTACTGTTTATATGACGTAAATATAACTTAAGCTTAAGGCTTGAGCTTAGAAAACATACAAAAAATCGTTATTTTCAAATAGTTCAAAATTCAATAGTAAATAAAAATTCATGATTTTATAAGTCTTTAAACAAATATTGTTTGAAAGTAATATTTAAAAAATACGTACAACCAGAACGTATCAAGTTTATGTTTTATGATATTTATTAAATAATAATAAATGATTAGATATAATAGATATATATTTGAAAAATGCTAACTGCTAAATGAGGAATTTGCAGCTAAATTAGATACATAAATGTTAAATTTAGCCGCAAAAATGCAAAAATGACCACGCTGCTCAGACAAGTCATAATAAAGACCAAAACGTGGCTAGACAGACGCGGACTGCAACTAGCCACTCACAAAGCGAAGATTTTATTTTATAGGGGGAAGGCCATTACTGCACGTAGAAAAAAGTATATGGTCGATATAACAATATTCCAGGCGCAATATAAATATATAAAGCGCCATAGATATAAAGATAAATAGATAAAGCGCCATAGATATGACTCTCCACAGTATTGTTAAAAACGGATTATAAACAACTATCCTATGTTTTGGTATTTGGTATTAGTATCATACTCAAGCATATTATTATTCCAAGAAACCATATTTTTGCCATATATAACTACATTACTTTCGGTAGTGTTTTGTCTCTTGTCGTGTTCACATGATTTTTGTTACTGCTGTCGGTGTTTTCTATATGTGTACGTTCATTAAAAAAGTCATATAAAACCAAATTGCACCGGAATTGGTAGCAAAGCTATGTACACGTGTTTATTTTTTTTTCTTTCTCTCTTTTTTACCGTTGTACGTATTTTCTATACTTGTACATACATATGTTCATTATTAATTTCGTTTGAAATCAAAGTGCACCGGTGTTTTTGTTTGTTTCTTTTTTCACCGTTGTCCGTGCTTTTTTATATATGTTTAATATTAATTTCTTCTGAATGAACTTCATTACCTTGTAGTGTGGAAGGTGTTGGACTAAATTTTGCTAATCTGAGCAGTGTCGAAGGTATATGCACTGGGCACTGATCAGTTTTAACTAATTTGATTCCAACATTTTAAATGCTGCAATAGAGTTAGTTTTAGTCTTTTGTGTTGTTATTGTTAAACTTAAACCTTCACGAACACTACTTTCCTACCTCATCACAACCTATTTTCCAAGTTCCAGTACAATGCACTGCATATGTAGGGGTCATCCCCTGAGTACTGGTCCAAGATAAAAAAAAGAAGAACTATACTAATGTCGCAAATAACTTTATTTTAATAGAACCATATCATGAAATAAAATAATAAGAAATAATTCGTAAACTCAGTCGGGTTGTTTCTCGATGGGGTGAAAGCAAAAATTTTGTCTTTAATGTTGAAGTATCTATTAACTGTAAAAAATCAAAAATATTTATTAAGCACTTCGTCTGAGATTGCAATTTTAACGGTAACATATAACCATATTAATATGGTTAAATATAGTATAATATGGTTGATGACAACAATAGTATGGTTAGCCAATAAAAAATTGTAATGAATGTGACAATAGTATGGTTGGGAACAAACATAACATGGTTAGCTGGAAGTATGGTTGGCTGCGTCATAGTATTGTTAGTTACCAGACCCATACATATGTTTAGATCTTAAAAAACTAACGGTTTGGTTTACACTATCACTCAAAACGAGTTTTTCGTACAATTTTCATTGTCCTTTTTTTATATCAACATATACATATATGTACTTTTAAATAAAACGACACACAACACTTTGTTTAATTTCAAATAAAGAACAAAACGGAGGGAAAAAAGTTTAATTATGTTGTATGTGATATTTGGTGTGATAAAAACTATTATTGTATTTAACAAAATTTTCATAAATACTATTATTGTATGCAAATATATCTCAAAATTTGTACACAGTAACAATAGCATTACAGAAATATGTACAATAACATACTTTTAGAACAATAAACTGCAATTAAACTGATAATATTCTGTTTTTAACAAAAACGCACATTGTTATAGCATGTATACTAATGTTGTTGTAATCAAACTTCTTTTTCTTTGCGTGTGTTTAAATGTGACTTGCATGAGGATTTCGTCATCCCTACAAAGAAGTCTATAATATATCGTGGCATAAGGTTGCATTCAATGTTAATGTACTGTAATCAAATTCACCCCAGAGTTAGCTGACGACAAAAATTGTAGAGATATGTATATAAGTATGTACATTAAGCTAAATTACGCTCTCTCATTATGTTATTAGTTTCTGTTACTTCTTATTTATCTGATCATCCTTTTATGTACACATTGTTCAAAAAGCACACCAGTCAATAAATAACTAAGCACCGCAACACATGTCGTTCATTTAATCACTACAATAATACATGGAGCAGTCGGTGAACGAAAATAAATAGTTACGGTAAAATATCTTTAAAGGAAAAAATTATTGGATCCTATTGCATATAGTATATGGGAAAAGCAAATAAAAGCCTGATACATATTAAACCACGTGGGCGACCACCGAAAAATATTAAATACGTTTATGTGACCAAAAATACAAATATGGACTTTGTGAGAAAAGTTAACGAATTGCAAATTACTGGAAATATTGCAGAAAACTGGAGAGTTTTTTGGCAAAATTTTAAAATTTTTGCCACTGCCATTGAATTGGAAAAGAAGGCAGAAGCAGTAAAAGTCGCTATTTTTTTGAATGCAATTGGTCCAGAAGCTGTAGAACTATATGAATCTTTTAACCTCAGTGAGGCAGCAAAAGGAAAATATGCAGAAGTTACAGAGGCTTTTGAGCAATTTTGTAAACCAAAGTGCAATGAAGTATATGAGAGTTTCGTGTTCCACAATAGATGTCAAGCTCATGGGGAACCTTTTGATGATTTTCTTATGGATGTTAAAAAAGTAGTGAGGCGATGTGGCTTTGATAATGACGACAGAATGGTGCGTGATCGAATTGTGCTTGGAACAAGTGACAAGGCATTGCAGAAAAAACTATTGGATACTCCGAATTTGACAATGGAAATGGCCATTGACATGGCAAGATCGGCTGAAGTGAGTAACAAGCAAATGAATACTATGAGGGGTCAAGAAGCAGAAATTAGTTATGTTAAAAAGAATCCTGAAAAAGGCAAAAGTAATTTTAAGGATCACAAATTGACTGAAAAACAGACAGGTCAGGGGAATACAAAAAATTTCAACAAATGCATTAACTGCAAATTTTGTGGTAACCAACATATGAAGGGCAAATGCCCTGCATATGGAAAAATATGTAATTATTGTAAAAGAAAAAATCATTTTTTTTTTTTTTTTTTTTTTATATATTGAACCAGTACTCAGGGGATGACCCCTACATATGCAGTGCATTGTACCAGAACTAGGAAAATAGGTTATGAGGAGGGGGAAAGCGGGAGTAGTGTTTGTGAACATTTGACTTGAATTTTCCAACGTTATAACAGACAGGAAACACTTCTGCAGGCAACTTGTTCCACAGACGAACCGTGCGGCTGAAAAACGAATTCTCTCTGTAATGCGTAGTACGATTCCCCGGGCAATCAACCACAAATGGATGAGCTCTAGACGATGAACGCGTGCTACGTAAAAATGTGCGAGTTTCGGGAACAAGATCCCTAATCTCGTCAGAGCAAAATCCATTGTAGTAACGATAGAACAGAGTAACGCACCCCACACTACGTCGATGCTCAAGTGAATCAATAGAGTTGGATACCCTACTGTCACTGATGAGCTTCTTCGCCCTCTCCTGCACACGGTCGAGTAACCCCAAAATAGACTTTGAGGCACCGGCCCAAACATGAGAGTTGTATTCCATTTTCGGTCGGATGTAGGTGGTATAAATAGTAAGGAGATCGGATGGAGTGAAGTACGTCTTACACCGTTTCAAAAAACCGAGACACTTGAATGCTTCTTTAGATACATGAAAAATGTGTTCAGTCCAGCGGACATCACACTGTATCTTCATTCCAAGAACATCAAGAGCATCCAATTCCTCAATATTTGTACCATCCATGAGTACAGATGAAGCAGCATTTGCGGTCGTTTGTTTGTGCGTTAATAAGCAACATTGGGTCTTACGAGCGTTAAAGGTGACCCTGTTTTTACGACCCCATTCGGAGATTAATAGAAGATCACTATTCAGTGAATCGTTCATATTTAGCCTCTTGGCAGTGATCTCTGATAGGCTGGGCCTATGACCAAAAGAGTACGAGTGACAAATGCTGCTGTCATCTGCGAAAGAGTGGATAGGGTTGGAAGTTTGATAGAGAAGATCGTTGAGGAAAATAAGAAATAGAGTAGGAGAAAGAACGGAGCCTTGCGGTACCCCTGAATTAATCTTGAACTCGTTTGATGAGACCCCATCTATAACAACTCGTATAGCGCGGTCTCTGAGAAAGCTCAATATAAACCGAGAGAAATCGTTACCGACACCAAAAGCAGTAAGTTTTGCCAGCAGTGCAGCATGCCACACTCTGTCAAACGCTTTGGAAATATCTAGAGCCACCACCTTACTTTCACCGAAATGATGGATTGAGTGGCACCATTTTTCCGAAAGATATGCCATAAGATCGCCAGTAGAGCGACCCTTACGAAATCCATATTGGCGATCACAAAGTAATTTGTGCGACTCTAGATATCCCATAAGATGGTAATTAACCATACTTTCCATTACTTTGGAAAGCGCAGAGCAGATTGCAATTGGGCGGTAATTTTCGGGGTTATTTACCTCACCCTTTTTGGGTATTGGTGTTACATTAGCAACCTTCCAGCACGATGGAAACTCACCACCATGGTAAATTTTGCTGAAGAGGTGTGCTAATGGACGCGCAAGCGTAGAAGAACACTGCTTCAAGACCAGTGCTGGAATGCCATCCGGTCCAGGAGTCTTGTTTATGTCGAGGTCTGCTAAAACCCTTTTAACTGCTCGCGCCCGGAAGAATATACTTGGCATAGTTACAGATACTCTTTCGAGCTCGGGAAGTGGTTGACTGCTTTCCGGCAAGCAGGAATTGCTTGCAAAAATTTCAGCCAATAGGTTAGCTTTGTCAACCGGGTCGGTGAATGCTTGGTCATTCTTTAAGAGAGTTGGGACTGATGAACTAGCACTGTTCTTTACTCTCTTAACGAAAGACCAAAAGGTCTTGCTGCCCCGAGGAGCTGCAAGGACCTTGGCACGAAGGCGCTGTTCGTGAAGAAACTTTTCACGCCTAAGTACCTTGGCACACGAAGATCTTGCCTTTTTGCGTCAGTGTCTGGGGTTTTGTTTAAACGCCAGTTACTGAATGCTTCCTCTCTGGATCTGACTGCATTTTTGCAAGTCTGATTAAACCACGATTTTGCTTTTGGTTTAATCGAAATCTGCTTGGAGGGGATGCATGTTTTCATCCCTAGCAATATCATGGTCTCGACCATTTTTGCTGAAGCATTTATGTCATTGTCTAGAAAGCAGAGTTTCCAATTAAAATGCTTATAAAATTGGTTGAGCTCAGCCCAACGCGCCTTTTCGTAAATAAATATTGACCGTTTCGTAGCTGATTTCGAAACGTTACGAAGTTCAGAGATCAAAAAGGAGGCAGAAATGGTGCAATGATCCGAATTGCCGAGAGGTGCACTAACTTTGACTTCATACTTTTCAGGGTGTGAAGTCAGGAATAGGTCAAGTGTGTTTGAATGGTGCCCTTCAACACATGGAATATGCGTTGGCACATTCACTAATTGCGCTAGGTGGTTGTGCGCAGCGAATAACTCAACATATTGGCCTTCTGGAGTTGTATGACTCGAATGGCGAAGCCAGGATGAGTTGTGAACATTGAAATCACCAGCAACAACGATTTCACTGCTCGGACAACTTTCCAGGATCTTTGATATGGAGTCGGAGAGGGCATCGAAACCGGCAAGGGTAGAATCCCTCCCCACATTTGGACTTCTGTATAGAAACCCGAAATGCAAAAAGTGTGACCTGATTTTGAATTTAACCCAAAGACAGGTAAATTCTGCATCAAGCATGCCTAATGGTTGCTGGCACTGGAACACAACTTCATTGCGAACATAAATTACAAGGCCCCGATGGAAATGAAAGAGGGATAGGAGTTGATACCCAGGTATATGAAAATCCTGTGGATCAGCATTCTCAGATACCTGGGTCTCACACAGGGCGAAAACATCCGGCCGATGGAGACAAGTGTGAGCATAGACAGAGAAAAAATTCGATCTCAGCCCACGTATGTTGCAGAAGTCTATTTTAAAGTTGCCTGTCATCCCGGTGGAAGATCAACAAACAAATGTTATTTTTGCAGTGCAGGTGAAAACCGAAATTAATCGTTGCTGAGTTGATCATAGAGTATCCAGTGTATATACCTTCGATACTATAATGATCTACAACGATTAATCAGGCACCCCTAGCATTGCAAAGTAATTTCAACTGAGGGACGCGGTAAGGAATTGATAACAATGCCTGAAAAAGGGCCATAAAAGCCCTAATCTGGCCATGTTATTTAACGTGTATTTATTTATTATTATTGTTATTTTTGTTTTTATTTTATTTATATTAATTTAGCTTCATTTTGTTTTATTTTATTGCTTTGTTTTATTGTGTTATTTTTTATTTTTATTTTTTTATTTTAGAAATGGTTATTGAATGGTTTGTTGGGTGGCATTATTGTAGTTAAACTTTTGTAAAATTGATTATTGCTGTTGGTTTTTCTGATTAGTATAGTGTTGTTGGTTGGTTTTTCTTCAGTTTGTAAAAATAAATCTATAAATGAACTAAAAGTACAATCAAATGACACACGTAGTGCAAGTAGTCTGAGTTTGTATATCGACTCAATTAGAAAAAATTATGACGCAAACACGTGGTATGAATCTCTTAGAATTCAAAACAAATCTATAAAGTTTAAACTGGACACAGGGGCTATGGTTAATATACTGCCATTTGAGATAATAAAACATTTGCATAATATAAAAACTAAAAAATGTGCAGATAATCTAGTTGCCTTTAATGGTACCGCGATACAACATATGGGTATTGTGGACTTACTGTGCAAAATAAAAGGGACATTGGCAAAAATAAAATTTTTTGTGGTAAACGAAAAAAATTGCATTCCAATTTTAGGCCTTAACTATTGTATTGAACTTGGTTTGATTAAGAGACTACACGTAGTTGAAATAATTAGTAAAGAGAACTTGAAAAAGGAATATCGCGAACTTTTTGAAGGAGTAGGTTGTTTTAAAAAAGATTTTGCTATTGAGATATAAGAAAATGCAGCACCGGTATCAAAACCAGCAACACGAATACCCTTAGCTGTTAGGAAACCATTAAAACAGGAACTAAAAAAATTGTGTGAGCAAGACATTATTGAAAAGTGTGAAAAGCCAGGCGACTGGATTTCAAATATAGTCATTGTTGAAAAACCTAGTAAAGAATTGAGAATATGCTTAAATCCTAAGGAACTAAACAAAGCAATAAAAGACAATTACTATGAAATCCCCACTTTTGAGCAAATGAAGACGAAATTAATTAACAAAACAATATTCACAGTGCTAGACCTTAAAAATGGGTTTTGGCAAATCGCCCTTGATAGCAAGTCAAAAAGTTTATGCACATTTAGCACACCCTTTGGTTGCTATAGCTTTAAACGTTTACCATTTGGAATTAAAATAGCGCCAGAAGCATTTCAAAAGCTTAACGAGGAAAATTTTGGGGATATAAAAAACGTTATTGTGTACATCGATGATATTCTGATTGCTGCTACGAATGAGCAAGAACATGATGAAACTGTAAAGATAGTTATGGAAAGAGCTAAAGAAAGAAATGTAAAGTTTAATTGGATAAAGACTCAGTGGAAAAGAAAGGAAGTAACATTCTTGGGGCATAGAATTTCAAGTAAGGGAATCAGTTGTGATAAAAGTAGAATGAAAGGGATTGAAGATTTAGGATCTCCAAAATGTAAAAAGGATGTACAAAAGATGTTAGGTTTCATTAATTATTTACGAGAATTTATCCCTAATCTCTCTAGTTTAAGTCACCCAATCAGAGAATTATTAAAAGAATCAGTTGAATTTCAATGGTTGCCAGTTCATGAAAAGTGTTTGCAAAATATTAAACAATTAATCATTAATGCACCCATCCTAAGGCCATTTGACAAGAACGAAAAAATCGTGTTACAAACTGATGCCTCGAAAAGTGGTCTAGGATGCGCCTTAATGCAAGATAAAAGACCAGTATGTTTTGCTTCACGTAGTCTAACAGATGCTGAAACCAGATATGCTCAAATAGAAAAAGAAATGTTGGCTGTAGTGTTCGCGTGTCAAAAATTTCATAATTACATTTATGGAAACAAAGCAGAAATTTTTACAGATCATAAGCCGTTGCTAGGAATAATGAAAAAGGATTACCAAAAAATACCGTCAGCAAGATTACAAAGAATGAAACTGAAGATAGAAAAATATAATTTGAATTTTAATTATTGACCGGGAAAATACTTATATTTAGCAGATTGGCTATCCAGAAGCTATTCTCTGAACAATCTTGATGATATTGAGATAAAAGGTTTAAATGAAATGGTTCATACCATCAATGTAAGTGACGAAAAGAAAAAAGTGTTTAAAGAAGAGACTAGTAGAGACAAGATCTTGGGAAAAGTCTTAAGATATTGTGAAATAGGATGGCCAAAGGACAAGACAAAAGTAGAAAGTGATGTTAAGTTTTTATGGAGTAAAAGAATGAATTTATATAGTGAAGATGGGCTTATTTTTTTTGATGATAGGATTTATGTCCCCAAATCTCTCCAGAATTTTATTCTAGAAAGTCTTCATAAGTCTCACCTCGGGATTGAAAAGACTAGGAAGAGAGCAAAGGAACTTGTGTATTGGCCATCCATGAACAATGAAATAGAAGCGTGGGTAGCTAAGTGTAAAATTTGCCAAAAAGCAAGATCAGCAAATACAAAAGAACCACTATTAAATCATGAGATACCAAAAACCCCGTACGGGAAAATTGGTATGGATATTATGGAAGTATTTGGTAGGAGCTATTTGGTGATAGGTGATTATTTTTCAAAATATTTAGATATAGTCCCGTTAACAAAAAAGACAGCAAAAGCAATTATTGAAAAGCTCAGTATAATTTTTTCCATACATGGGTATCCTTTAGAAATAATAGCAGATAACGTCCCTTTCGGGTCATTTGAATTTATACAATGGGCGAAAAAGTTAGATATAAAAGTAACAACAGTGTGGTGCAAATTGCGAAGAAACTGGTATTAAAAAGTTGCGATGAAAAAAGTAATTTATGGCATTCTTTGCTCGAATACCGAAATACGCCGATTAAAAATTCAAACCTGTCACCCACTCAATTACTATTTGGTAGACAAACTAGAACCCTCATACCCGGAAAGTTTAAGTTTTATAGAAATGTTGATCTAAATAAAAAAATATTACCAATATTACATGGTAACAATATGAATAATAAAAAATATTATGACAAAAATGCAAAAGATCGAATAGAGTTTGAAAAAGGGGAAAAAATATGGGTGAGAGATGGAAAAAAGTGGTTACCTGCTAAAATAGTGGATAAACATGATACTCCTCGATCTTACATAATAGAGCAAAATGGTAAAACCTTGAGAAGAAATTCATATCACTTGCGAAAGCGTTTATAAAATATTTGAAAAACAAATTTTAAGTTAAACAGTTGAATTTGTAAAATTAAAACTGAATTATATTGTATTAAAAACAGAACTCTTAATTAGTAATTAAAAAAAAAAAAAAAAAAAGGGAGATGTAGAGATATGTATATAAGTATGTACATTCAGCTAAATTACGCTCTCTCATTATGTTATTAGTTTCTGTTACTTCTTATTTATCTGATCATCCTTTTATGTACACATTGTTCAAAAAGCACACCAGTCAATAAATAACTAAGCACCGCAACACATGTCGTTCATTTAATCACTACAATAATACACTTTCCTACCTCATCACAACCTATTTTCCAAGTTCCAGTACAATGCACTGCATATGTAGGGGTCATCCCCTGAGTACTGGTCCAAGATAAAAAAAAGAAGAAC
The DNA here is from genome assembly GCA_914767995.1 of Thecocarcelia acutangulata. Taxonomy (NCBI): domain Eukaryota; kingdom Metazoa; phylum Arthropoda; class Insecta; order Diptera; family Tachinidae; genus Thecocarcelia; species Thecocarcelia acutangulata. The sequence goes on along the minus strand of OU612094.1, from coordinate 127,327,853 downwards.
TATACTAATGTCGCAAATAACTTTATTTTAATAGAACCATATCATGAAATAAAATAATAAGAAATAATTCGTAAACTCAGTCGGGTTGTTTCTCGATGGGGTGAAAGCAAAAATTTTGTCTTTAATGTTGAAGTATCTATTAACTGTAAAAAATCAAAAATATTTATTAAGCACTTCGTCTGAGATTGCAACTTTAACGGTAACATATAACCATATTAATATGGTTAAATATAGTATAATATGGTTGATGACAACAATAGTATGGTTAGCCAATAAAAAATTGTAGTGAATGTGACAATAGTATGGTTGGGAACAAACATAACATGGTTAGCTGGAAGTATGGTTGGCTGCGTCATAGTATTGTTAGTTACCAGACCCATACATATGTTTAGATCTTAAAAAACTAACGGTTTGGTTTACACTATCACTCAAAACGAGTTTTTCGTACAATTTTCATTTTCCTTTTTTTATATCAACATATATATGTACTTTTAAATAAAACGACACACAACACTTTGTTTAATTTCAAATAAAGAACAAAACGGAGGGAAAAAAGTTTAATTATGTTGTATGTGATATTTGGTGTGATAAAAACTATTATTGTATTTAACAAAATTTTCATAAATACTATTATTGTATGCAATTATATCTCAAAATTTGTACACAGTAACAATAGCATTACAGAAATATGTACAATAACATACTTTTAGAACAATAAACTGCAATTAAACTGATAATATTCTGTTTTTAACAAAAACGCACATTGTTATAGCATGTATACTAATGTTGTTGTAATCAAACTTCTTTTTCTTTGCGTGTGTTTAAATGTGACTTGCATGAGGATTTCGTCATCCCTACAAAGAAGTCTATAATATATCGTGGCATAAGGTTGCATTCAATGTTAATGTACTGTAATCAAATTCACCCCAGAGTTAGCTGACGACAAATATTATAGAGCCCGCAACAGTATTATTCTCTATGGAAGGAAAATGTGGTCACCGACACTGTGGAGGGAATAGCGAAAATAGGGTAGGTGGACGTTTAGACTGATACGGAATATTAGGATCATATTGCGACGTAAATTATTGTCTGACGCAGATGCTATCTGCTCACGGCTACTTTTGCCAATATCTATACCAGATGGACAAGAATGACACTGTAGACGACGCAAACATACTTTTTGCACTGTGAATGATAGGATGTGATTCACAGCTAAATTGTTAGACAGCTATGTATGATCACAGTCGAGAATATTGTAGAAAAGATGTTGGCGAATGATTTCAGCTGTAAAGTTGTTGCTGAATACGTCGAATATCGTCTCCGAAGAAAGAACTTTGACCTGGACAGTAAGGTAGATCCCCAAGTACCTCTATAGAAAAGCAGAGCCCGGACTTAGGCATCGCATCACTTGTTGGTTGAATAACCAAATACGGAGAGCCAACGTGAGATAAACTGAAAGCAGTTCTAAGGTGGTTCTCCCAAATGTTGAGCAGGAAGGTTTGTTGCTTGGTAGCACATATACAAATGTGAGCCCAACATAACCCGAGAGTGACTACCCTTGTTTTCCTCCCTCAACACCAAATAAATATAAAAGAAAACCCTATTTTAATCTAGAAAGACAATATCAACAGCTTTTTATTTTTCAAATATAAAATTACTTTGTGTAAGGTTCAACCCATTTCCATTCTTGCCAAACAACACATTTTTGTAAAGATTCCATGAAAGCTTCATTAGCAGGACATTGAATATAACTGGCCTTAGCTTGGTTCTCTGGACACACCCAATAATGAGTGGGATCAGATATATCGCGAAACATGCGGCTGTGGTCGTTAACAACAGCACAATTGGGCTCCGCGTAAATATCTTGCGGTTCAAAATGTGGCTGGACATAAGCCGCTGAAGCAGAAGCTACAATTGCCAAAAGGACAATTAAGGATACTAAAAGTTAAAAGTCAATCTATTAAAAATGAAACAACAGTAAATAAAATATTAATAATTTTGTATTTACCTTTTACCATTCTGGAAATACGAATAAGAAGCTGCCACAGAGCGTTAGATATTAATATTATATGTCGAGTTTGTTTTTAATTTATAGTATTGCATACGCTGCAAAATTCTTATCGCAATTACATATATATATTTAATTGATTAGATGTCATAAAGAAGGAAAAAGATAAATAACAAGAACATGATGATAAATTGCACAGTACATAAGCAAACCGTAGTACATACATATATACAACACAATTGACTACAGTCCATGCAGGTCTGAGAACAACTTTTTCAACTACATACGTACATACTTTTATATGTACATACATATTTTGATATATATGTATATTTTGTCTTTCAGTCAGGAAACAAGAGCAAATCATTTAAATAATTGTATTACTGTATATCCTTATTAATTGAATAAGAAAAATTTCTATTTAACAAAGAAAGCCTTAAAATATAAGTAAATAATACAATGAATATGATATTCAAGTACTCGTACAATACAAAGAAACTTTTTCTGAAATATCACTACTGTAACATCGTTTTCTGCTTAATCTTTATTGTTATTGAATATATTGGCTGCATTCACAATTCCAGTTGTATCGTATAAAGTTGTATCTGTAGAAGTAATGTCAAACTGAATTCCTCAAAATGAAAACAATGCGCATATAACACAAGTCAACACTAATATTGTGGATGTTTCTTAGCCAATTTGTATACATCAAAGATGTACAATAGTGTAATGGAAAGTATTGCAAAAACTGCATAACCATGATGCTACGCACTTTTTTTTAATAAATGAGAAAATTATATTAGTTGTGTGCGACGTACGTTACCGCGGGAACCTGTGGCCACTGAATTTGCACAAAAAGTGTTTATAGTATTGAAAATTTGGCAAATTGGGCAAATGAGAAAGCTTGCGAGAGAGTAATTTGTGTTTCTTACTTTACCAGACTTCACCGCTAAAATTGTCAAATCATTTAATCAGCGGTTTGTTATTTATGAAAAGTGGAAAACCCCTATTTCCCGTTTTCAATCTAGCTCAAAATGTTTAAATAAATTGGCAAACATTTTTGCTTGAATTACAACAGCGCTGTGAACTCTGTGCTTTTCATGCCGGTTTTAGTGGTTTTTAAAAATCGCACGAAGAATTCTTAAATCAAGGTATGATGTTTTATTTAATTTTTAGTGCATTTTCTTTTAATAGGATTCAAAGAATCTGTGATAACAACTAAATATTTAAAAACTTTGTATACATTTTATTGTATTTCGTTTTGGCTTAAGGTAAATACTAAAATGTTGCATAGAATGTTCTAAAGAACATATCTCGCTATTATGCAGTAGTTTCAAGCACTGTATTTTAGAATAATCTTTAAACCGAAACAAACACTTCATAGTTTTGAAACACATATACGGCAGTGGTTCACAGTACTTGAATTCTGTTTCATAGCAAAAACCAAAACAAAATATCAGACTGAATAAACGATGACTCATAGCAAAACATGGCGAGTGCATTAAAACATTGGCACTAACACATTGACATATGAGCATACTCTGTATACAGTACTAGTGCACTAATACAAAGACAAAAACCATGAGTGGAATATTACTTCAGTGCTTGAAGTTCTACTTCAATTTTGATCTAACACAGTTGGTTCTACTTGTGTTTGGTTCTGTGTGTTCTAAACTATTATAGGACAGTACTCGTTTATGAGAACATTTCGGCACCGAAGTCTTTTTTTTTTTTTTTTTTTTTGAAATGTGAAAGAAGAGGAAGGACAGTTCTTCTTTTTTAATTAATTTAATTAAATTAATAAAATATGAATATAATAAAATATGAACTACCAATAAGTTACAATAAGCTGATGAGTAATGTAGCGACTACGAAACAGCTAGTTGTCCCCCAGGTATTTGTTAGTTTCACTAGTATGTTTGCATGTTTGTTTGCATATTAGCAACACTCGAAACCCATGTTATATGAGTGATTATTACATATGTAGGTATATAAAACTCTATATACAGTGTTGTTGCTTTAGTGTGAAAGTTTGAGTTACCGTATTGCTTCCGGGGAAGTGGCGGGCTTTTAGGGATTCATATTGCTGATTTTGGGAATTCCCAAAACAAAAATATTTGGAACCACTTCACTAGTCGGTTTAAACCGTTTTTTCATATTCGGTGCGCGTTTTTGCCGTGGAACATCCATCTGAGCTATAAATGGTCATTCGCTTCAGTGCGTAAATTGAAGTTGCCGTATTGCTTCCGGGAAAGTAGGGGATTTTGGTGATACATTAAACCAATTTCAAAACTCGAATGGCGTTATACGGATAATTATCTGGTTATATGTATAATTAGTTTGATATTAAAGCGTGTTATAGTTGTTTAAACTATATTTATTATTCATTACTACTATTTTATCAAATGTTTTGTTAATATTTCTTATTTTCTTTTCATTATTTCTTCCAGATGGCTGTTATTTTTATTATAAAACTAGGGGTATAAATTTCTTTTAATTAAAATGAATCAGAATTTATATTTTCTGTAAGTAGTTAGAGGTTGACGTAGTTTTTCTGTATAGTTTAATGTGTATAGTGCGAGTCTTTAGTGCATGTTTTACGTTTACGCATAATTTGAGTTTTTTTTAGTGCCCTATTAACTCCCCAGCCTGATCATGGTTGAGGTGCCTACCTTGATGGAACGTAAGGAGGAGTTAGTATCCCTGATAATTATTAAGGGCGTGGCTTTTTTCGAGGACTAACAACTTCCCTAGAGGGTCTGTTCACAGAAAAAGTTATAGTAAATATAAAATCAACAAAATTTTTGTCTGACAAAATAGTTTGTATGCATATACATAAATATCAAAAAAGTACCTTGGATATCGTATTTTGTTGTTGTTTAAAAAAATAGTTGTTTTCGATCAATAATTATTTTTACTAAACTTTTGTTTGAATCCACGAATTCCTTTACAGGTCCGCATTCAAACAATTTATTAATTGATTCAACGAATTTCGTTATTGAACGCGAACAATTTTTTTTTGTGTGTTGCCTTTACAACACATACCTGTACTGTAAGGAACAGGTGATGGTTGACGGATGAGTTGGTTTAAGGGCTGATGCTCTTAGTGGACTTCGGCCTACCAACTCATTCAGCCTTGTCTTTCATTAATTGCCAGGAAATTGCATAGAGGAGGGATTAGAAGGCCCGAACTTTTCAACAAGAAGTTGCTCATATGGCTACTAATATATGACAACCTTTTGAATCGTAAATAATTCAGTCCGTGGAATTGGTGCATCATCAATAAGGCCGTAAAGGCAAGTGCTGATGTAAACCTTTTTCACTACTGCTCTGTTAATCCTCCCTGGGGAACAGGTTTCTCCTTGGCATAGACCAAACCTGGGCACTTTATTTTCAAGGGTATATAGGGGAAGGAGTCTCTAGTTTGTTGTAGCAAATAAAACTCTAGGAAGCCACAAGACTTATGTGGTGCTGGTTAAAATTAGCAGAACAGTGGTCAGCAAAGCTCTCGGGAGATTCTGCCTTGCAGATCTCTTGGTGCTGATCATGGTCGAGGTGCTGTTTTGGCTGAAATGTTCTGCGTGTGGTTTAAGCCCAAAATCGCAGGAAAGGGAAGTAGTTTCCCTGATAACTATGGTGCATGCTGGTTTTCGGGGGTTAACAATCCCCTAGATGCTGTTGTTTTGCAACATATATCTGTAAGAAACCAGGAGTGATGGAAGTGGGAGAGTTGGTTAAGGACTGATGCTCTTAATGGGCTTAAGCCTACCAAATCATTGATCGCTGTCTTCCATTGAATGTTGGGAAATCGCATACAATAGACTAGAAGGCTCCACCTCTTAAGTAAGGGGTTTGTCTATAGGGTTAGAAAGTTATACCAAAAAGTTGCGACCCGTGTGAGCCTTGTAAGTCACACGGGCGCGTTGGTGAATCCCCGTGGAGTTGGTTAAACAGTTTTTTAATTTAGAAGATATTTAGAACGTTAGGGAAACACATTTTATTTAAAAAGACACAAAATTAATATATTTTTTACTAAAAAAGTTCAATAATTGAAAGTGGACTATTTAATTTTAATGATATCAGGGAAATAGTATAATGACTTCTTAGTTTACTCTTTTCTTATAAATAATTATTTTTAAGATGTTTTATTACAGTTAGCCTTTCGAAATTGTAATTTAAGCCTTTTTATATTCTTTAATTTTGCTTTTCGAGCTCTTATAAAAATGTTGTAGTTTGTTGTAATTCTAATAAAGCAAAATTAAAAAAAAATTATTAAACGTTTGAAACGATTAGTCATGTCTCGAAACGATTTTATTTTCCTATTTAAGCTTCACAATTATAACAGAAAAATGCTTTGGGAAACTCGATTTAAAAAATGAATTAGTTTAATCGAAAATGAAGATTTGCCTGCACTGCAACAAACAACGATGAGTGAGCCAAACTTTGTCTAATTTGTTTTGTAAATATTTGAAAACTGGATTTCCTACGAGTACAAAAACTACTAAAACCAAACATGTAAATGTAATTAGGGCATGTGATATTCATTATGATACACCACATTTTAATAGTCCAGTGGGCTAGAAAAGTGGGCAACAAATCTGTACATCAATTAAAACCAATCTTTGATAAACAAACGAAGTTTAATTAAAATTGATCTTGAAGTAAATTAAAGTATTATATAATGAGAAATCTTTCAAAAATTATGCTGTGCTGTTGTAATTAAACAATATATGAAGATTCACAAGTAGCATCAACATATTTCGTGTGAAACCAATTTTTCAAGGAGAAAAACTATTCATGTTCCCGCATCTTATTTGTAATTTTGGTGTTTTTCAGAAGTAATGTTGAAAAACAAATAAAATCTTTTAAACAAATGATGACCAAATACATACATACATTCATAGTTAAGCGCAAAAAGCAAAAAACGTGTTTGACCTTACTCCAGCAAAGTTTAAGAAGCAGTTACTTTGATGATCTGTGTTGAAATTTGAACAAAAGGCCAACCGAATGTATGCCTACGTGGTTCGCACGAAAAAATGTATTAACGTCTACGAGTTGGCAGTGCTACGGCATGTGACAGCTTTTTGCTACTGGCAATATCGTTAGCGCTTAATGACAATTGTATTGTTTACATTATTGAAAGTGAATTTGATGGCTTATTCTGACTGAAACATATAAAAATAACTTTGTGAAATTAACAACCAGGGCTGGGCAGTATTTGAAATACATGTATTTGAAATACGTATTTGAAATACGTATTTGAAATACAAATACGTATTTTGTATCTGTATTTCAAATACCCAACCTGAAAGTATTTAGTATTTCAAATACATAACTCAAAAGTATTTTGTATCTTGTATTTCAAATACATATGGCTTAAAAATACATTTTTACAAAATACATTTATGTATTATAAGTTCAAAATAAGTAATTCACACAAAAGCTAAAATTGCTAGAAACTGCCACCACTAAAATGTTTATTATTTTGCAATAGCCAAATTCAGCTTTCAATTGTCTTGTCCAGAGCAAATACATTTTACACTAATCAGGTATTATCAATAGGCATTTTCACATACTCGCCACCAGCCTTTTCCCAACGCTTTGTATTATATACAGGGAAATAATATTTATTATGAAAACTTTTGCCTACCTTAATGTCTGTGAGAACCAGATTATATCGGTTGCAAATACATATAATAATTTGAGGTATTTCAGTTGTATTTTAACAAAACTAATGGAGAGCTTAGAAAGGACATATAACGACACCTGATGCAAATAGAGCCCTAGTTTCAAAATACACTGGTCACCAGAAATCATCTCATTAAAAGAGAGGCAACGAGTTCAAAACCTTGCAATAGATACCATAGAGAAAGATTACAAAACACGTGAAACCGAACATGGATGCAATAGAAGAAGTAGTAGTTGCAGTAAAGATGATGAGAATTTTATTGTTTTTATGCATTTATAGAATTTGGCAGCAGGTTCCGCAGAACCTGTAGAAATATGTTTTTCCTCGGCAGATTTTATTCACTCCCCAACAAGAGGTTGTTTGTCGGATGACTTATTAAATTATATTGTTTTATTAAAGGAAATACTTGTTTTGCCGAATGAATCTTTTATTTGCTGTCTATTAAATCCTAAATATTATTAATTTCCCAGTTGGCGAGCTTAGAACAATCATATGAATATACACACGTATATCACACGTGTACATATATATGTAAAATGCATAGAATGTTAAATATATATAATAAAAAAAATATAACACATAGCTTTATTTCTAGTATTTGAATACATAATAAGTATATATGCAGTTGTAAGTATGAACATATATGTCGCCTAAAAAGAAAAAGAGCATAACTGACAAAAAAATTCTTGTCTAGTCTAGTTATTATCAATAATACAACTATCCCCAATTTTTAATAGGCTTTCAATACTTTGCCAGTTACGCCCTTTTAAGTTGTATGTGACAATATATTTACAACTTAGTTTAAGCGCTTATATAAAATGGAATATATATCTAAAACCAGAGTGGTATATTCTTATGAGATCGAAAGACAAAAAAGTATTTGTAGTTTTTAGTTGTATTTTGTATTTAAAATACACAGCTGGAAAGTATTTTGTATTTTGTTTTTAAAATACACAACTTGAAAGTATTTTGTATCTTGTATTTGAAATACGCAACTATGAAGTATTTTGTATCTTGTATTGGAAATACTTAAAGTGAGTATTTTGCCCAGCCATGATAACAACAAATAAGAGTGTAGTATATTCGGCTGGCCCGAATCTAAAATACCCTTCACGATAGTCACGTTAATATATACAGTAGTATATATTACAAATTTGAACTAAATATGCTCGCATATTATGGCTGATATCGGGGAATTTTTTTTTTTTGCTTTGTAATCGCCATACCAAAAAGTTAATCTTTCATGGAAATTTTCATGGAAAAATCTGTTTAGACCGATATCGAAATTTTTCATTTTCTGTATTTTATTAACATCCTTCTAATACTACAACTGATTTTAAGCAAAAAATTATTGTTTCATGGAAAAACCGATTTATACTATATATCGGGTATATATGAACCGACATCGAAAATCTTTATTTCCTGTGTTTGGTAAGGTAATATTATACTGCTTTTAAGCAAAACAAGTTGTTTAAGTTCGCTTACGCGACATTTTCATGAAAAAATCGGTTTAGGCTACTCTCGGGTATGTATAGATCGATATCGGATTTTTCATTTTCTGTATTTTAGTAACCTCCTTTTATAACAAAAACTGCTTTTAAGCAAAAAAAAAAATTTTTTTTTCATGGAAAAATCAGTTTAGACTATATCTCGGGTATATGCACGAGCACACGTAGAAAAAAAATATATGGTTGATACAACAATATTCTAAGACCAACATACTATTGTTGAACTATATGGTTGTACCTATTAATACTATATTATTATATTTAAAACGCCATTCAGGTGACACACCATAGTATTGTAAAAAAATCATATTATAAGGAACCATACTATATTTGGGTTTAAAATTGGTTTAATAATAAGTAACCATAGCATTTATTAAACTAAACATTCATACTATTCTCATATACTCGTATAACCATATTAATGTCATAAATATAGAATCATATTAGTGTCGTAAATAGCTTTATTGTAATATTGTTGAAACATATATTTCTTTTAGTTATCGCAAATACATACATATAATAATTAACTACAAAAAGAAACAGCATATAATATAATTTTATAATACTTGTTATAAAAAGAAATACAAATAATTAGAAAAAATAATCGGGCTGCATCTTAACAGAATTAATGCACAGGTTCTTCTTGGAAGTTGATATATCCATTAGCTGTAATGAAAGAAAAATAGCTATTAAGTATTTTGTTTGCGATTGCAATTTTAACAGACATCTTTAACCATATTAATATGATTGCATGTATTGTTGGATTCACCAGACATACTTACATTTACACGTTAATATTAAACTTACATTTTTATTATTTCGATCATTCCATATGTTTTTCTTCGACAAGTTCCCGTTTTTCTTCTTTTTTCAATACAGCTGACAAATACATCCATATATTTTTTTATTATTTGGAAACACATTTATTTTTAATTGAGAACACATAAAATATTTTTTTGTTATCAAAGAAAAAGAATGTTGTATGTCAATGACTGGAATTAAAGTATCGTTCAAGTCGGCAATAGTAAGTTTATGTTGTAAACTTACTTTTGTTGCATGTGAATCAGCTTATCATACATATGATAAAAACAATTATTTTAGTATTGGGTGCGACAAAAGCTATCGTTGTTATTAACAAATTTTCACAAATTGCTACGACAAAAGACAAGGACTTCGTGTGCCAGGGTACTATTTCCATTACAATGCATTCAATAGGTAGAGGTCTGCCTTGAATATAGCTGCAGCACGACGATATATCAACTTATATCAACTTACATATCTTGAATTATTAAATAAAGAAAACAATTTTTGCCTTAATAATTTGAATAACTTACATTTGTAGTGCAAGAATGAGCTGCATTTAATATCACTCGACATGCAAGTATCATTTTATGCCGACCATATGAAATTATTGCTAACAAATAACTTGTATAAGTTTTTTCTGTCGTGTCACGCTGTATAATATTTCGTGTGTACTCGTAATTTCTTTAAAAGTAAATTAATTGAACACTTTAAAAATATCTCACTTAAAGTCTTTATTTAAAATTACTCATCAATTTAGGACAGTTAAAGAAAAAAAGACTGCACAAAAACTTCAGAAATCTTTTATAAAGCCAAATGTAGATACTTATGTACTCGTACATGAAAATTTCTTAACAATTAACAATTTTAATATTTTTTATTGTTTTAAAATGCCTCTTTAAAGTTTGAAAGTAAATTTATTTGTTTTTAAATATAATATTATATTGGGTATTACGACAACAACCAATTGAGACTAAACATTAAATAACATTTATTTCCACAACTTTAGGCCTTATGGCAGTTGTATAGATTTTTAAATAGGTCAGTAGTACGAAATATATAAATATGTTTGCTAACTAATAACTGTCGGTAAAAAATATTAGCAAAACACATTACAGCGCTTATCATAGTTTAATATTGTATTAAATAAAATAAATATTGCGATTAGCTTTTTTGATTTTTATTTGTTTCTCTAAAATATGATGCACATTTATCTATTGTACAGCAGTTGCCAGATTTGTCCATTTGACTCTGCTACTACGAAAACCAATCAAGTATCTAAAGCAGTTCTAAAGTTCTATATGGAAGAGCAAACACCAATACATTTAAGGAAAAACTACTTTTATTTAATATTTTTTGTTGTAAAAGGTAAAACAATTTACGAAAATAAAATTTACACCTTCAATGTTTGTGTATTTTCCATTGCTAGTGCTGAGTGCAGTATGTGTGTATTAAAGAGCACAACCCTATAGCTAAGCGCTTTTACAACAACAATTGAGCATCAAGCGCATAGGCCTGGGCATATTTGATCTAAACTATTTGACTAACAGTCCGCGTTGTTGCTGCCAATTTCCTACCATGGAAGCTGTGAATGCGAATATTTATAAAACTGTATGTGGAGACACTTTTACTGCGTTTGGATCCATTCCGTAAACTCTTTGACAAAAAAAAAAAAAACAAAAACAAGTAAGAATGTAGCACTCGTATATTCCTCTGGGCCGAATCTAAAATATTCTTCACAATAGTCACGTAAATATATAGTATATACTACAAATCTTAACTAAATATGCTCTTATATATAAGGACCGATATCTGGGAAAAATTAGTTTTGTCTTCTAATCGCCAAGGCAAAGAGATAATCTTTCATAAAAATTTTCATAGAAAAATCAGTTGAGGTATCTCTGTATCAAAGTATCCTCCTTTTATAACCAGAACTGCTTCTAAGCAAAAAAAAAAAAAATTATTTTTTCATTAAAAAATCGACTTAGACTATATCTCAGGAATATATGGACCGATATCGGAATTTTTAATTTCCTGTGTTTTAATAATCTCTTTTTATAACCAGAACCGCTTTTAAGCAAATATACATTTTTTAATAGAAAAATCGATTGAAACTATATCTCGGGTATACGAGTATACGGACCGATACTGGAAATTTTCATCTTCCGTATTTCAGTAACCTCCTTTTATGATCAAAACTGGTTTAGACTATATCTCAGGTACATATAGACCGATATCGAAAATTTTCATTTCCAGTATTTTAGTATTCTCCTTTTATTAACAGAACTGTTTTTAAGAAAAAAAAAAAACAATGTTTGAAATCGGTTTTAGCTATATTTCGGGTATATGGACCGATATTGGTAATTTTCATTTTCTGTATTTAAATAACCTCCTTATATCACCAGAACTGTTTTTAACCAAAAAAAAACTTGTTTAAGTTCGCTTACACGAAACTTTCATGGAAAAATCGGTTTAGGCTATATCTCAGGTATACGAATAAAGGGTGGTTAAATTTCAAGGGCCGATGTTGATTTTGAATAAAACACATACTACTTAGGAAATTATTGTAATTTTATTTTATTATGATATACTGGTATTATTCAATTATGTATGGAACAAAATATCGGCCAAATGAGCACCGCGACACCATTCACAGTAACTGTCTGACCGGCCTCATTTTGGAAAAAATACGGCCCGATAATGCCGCCAGCACATAAACCGCACCAAACAGTCACTCTTTGGTTTTTCGACAGTCACTCTTGGATTCTCATTCGCCCAAATGCGGCAATTCTGTTTGTTGACGAATCTACTGAGGTGAAAATGTGCCTCATCACTGAAGATGATTTTCTTCGAAAATTGATCATCATTTTCATAATAAGTCCGGATAACTTTAACACGTTGTTGGATTGTGTGGATCCATGGTTCAAATTGAGTAAGTCTGAAATAGAGAAATATCAAATAAAATTCGAAAAAAACCTTGGCGTTTAGGTGTAGTTCACATTCAACATCGGCCCTTGAAATTTAACCACCCGATATATGTACCAATACCGGGGATTTTAATTTTCTGTATTTTAGTAACCTCCTTTTGTTACTAGAACTGTTTTTAAGCATGTTGTTTAAGTTCGCTTACGGGACATTTTTATTAAAAATCGCTTTAGGCTATATATCGGGTATACATATGTATATGGACCGATATCAGAAATTTTAGTTTTCTGTATTTGATAATCTTCTAATATTACCAGAACTGCTTTTAAGCAAAAAATATTTGCTTACACGACATTTTCATTAAAAAATCGGTTTGGGCTATATCTCGGGTATATATGGACCCATATCGAAAATTTTCATTTCCTATATTTAAATAACCTTTATTTAAATGACTTTAAGGAAAAAAATGGTTTAAGTTCGCTTACGCGACATTTACATGAAAACATTGGTTTAGGCTATATCTCAGATATACATATATGGGCCGATATCGGGGAAAAATTTTTGTTGCCATGACAAATAATTGAGTCAAGTTTGAAGCAAAACTATTTTTTTTCCAAAAATTTTCATACAAAATTTAAAAAATTTTTTTTCGGTATTTTGGATATATCTCAGCTATATGTGAACCGATTTACTGAATTTTGATAGCAAACCCATGAATCGATTGAGTAATAGAATGGTGAAAGAAAAGAGTTTCTAAGTCTAGTGGAAACGGTATTCCAAACGGTCGCTTAATCGGATTTTCTATGAATGCTGATTCAGAATATGAACAAACGGAATCACGAACTTATATACGAGTATATCCTTAACATTTTTGTGGAGGGTATTAAAAAAGAAATATAATATACAGACCAGATTATAATTCAAGGACTACGAAGCAAAGGAAATGAAGATAGCATGTTATGATGTTCCAGTCAATCATATTGTCTACAAATGTGTGAGCTGGTGCGTTATCATGGTGCAAAATTTATGATTATTTTTTCCACAATTCTGTGCGTTTCTGACGAATTGCTTCGCGCAAATGTCGCATAACTTCAAGGTAGTATTTGTTTTTCACCGTACGACCTTGTGGCAGGAATTCATGATGCATCAAGTCATTGCAGTAAAAACAAGTAAGAGTGTAGTATATTCGGCTGGGCCGAATCTAAAATACCCTTCACGATAGTCACGAATATGTATAGTATATTAAAAATGTGACCTAAATATGCTCGGTTATATATGAACCGATATCGGATTTTTCTATTTTCTGTATTTTAGTAACCTTCTTTTATAACGAGAATTGCTTTCCAGCAAAAAAAAAAAAAAATTTTTAATGGAAAAATCGGTTCAGGCTATATCTCGGGTATATATGGACCGATATCGAAAATTTTAATTTTCCATATTTATATAACCTTATATCATTACCAGAACTGCTTTTGAGCACAACAAATTGTTTAAGTTCGCTTACGCGAAAAACCCGATTTAGGCTATATCTCGGGTATATATGGACCGATATCAGAAATTTTAATTTTCTCTATTTTCGTAACCATCTTTTATAACAAGAACTGCTTTTCAGTAAAAAAAAAAAATGTTATTGGAAAAATCGGTTCAGGCTATATCTCGAGTATATATGGACCGATATCGGATTTTTTCTTTTTCCATATTTATATAACCTTATTTCATTACCAGAACTGCTTTTGAGCACAAAAAAGTTGTTTACTCGGCATTTTCATCAAAAAACCTGTTAAGCTATATATCGGGTATATATGAACCGATATCGGAAATTTTAATTTTCCATATTTATATAACCTTATTTTATTACCAGAACTGCTTTAAGGTGAAAAAAGTTGTTTAAGTTCGCTTACGCGGCATTTTCATGAAAACCACGGTTTAGGCTATAACTCTGGTATATATGGACCGATATCGGAAATTTTCATTTTCCATATTTATATAACCTCATCTTATTACCAGAACTGTTTTAAGCAAAAAAAAGTTGTTTAAGTTCGCTTACGCGACATTTTCATGAAAAACCCGGTTTGGGCTATATCTCGGGTATATATGGACCGATATCGGAAATTTTCATTTTCCATATTTATATAACCTTATTTAATTACCAGAACTGCTTTAAGGCGAAAAAATTGTTTAAGTTCGCTTACGCGGCATTTTCATGAAAACCCCGGCTTAGGCTATATCTCGGGTATATATGGACCGATATCGGAAATTTTTATCTTCCATATTTATATAAACTGATCTTATTACCAGAACTGTTTTTAATCAAAAAAAAGCTGTTAAAATTCGCTTACGCGACATTTTCATGAAAAACCCGGTTTGGGCTATATCTCGGGTATATATGGACCGATATCGAAAATTTTCATTTTCCATACTTATACAACCTTATTTTATTACCAAAACTACTTTTAAGCAAAAAAAGTTGTTTAAGTTCGCTTACGCGGCAATTTCATGAAAACCCCGTTCCAGGCTATATCTGCGGTATATATGAACCGATATCGGAAATTTTCATTTTTCATATTTATATAACCTTATTTTGTTACCAGAACCGCTTTTAAACAAAAAAAGTTGTTTAATTTCGCTGACGCGGCATTTTCATGAAAACCCTGGTCTAGGCTATATCTCGGGTATATATGGACCGATATCGGAAATTTTCATTTTTCATATATATGTAACCTAATTTCATTACCAGAACTGCTTTTGAGCACAAAAAAGTTGTTTAAGTTCGCTTACGCGGCATTTTCATGAAAAACCTGGTTTGGGCTATATCTCGGGTATATATGGACCGATATCGAAAATTTTCATTTTTCATATTTATATGACCCTATTTCATTACCAGAACTGCTTTTGAGCACAAAAAAGTTGTTTAAGTTCGCTTACGCGACATTTTCATGAAAACCCCTATTTGGGCTATATCTCGGGTATATATGGACCGATATCGAAAATTTTCATTTTTCATATTTATATGACCCTATTTCATTACCAGAACTGCTTTTGAGCACAAAAAAGTTGTTTAAGTTCGCTTACGCGACATTTTCATGAAAAACCCGGTCTAGGCTATATCTCGGGTATATATGGACCGATATCGGAAATTTTCATTTTCCATATTTATGTAACCTAATTTCATTACCAGAACTGCTTTTGAGCACAAAAAAGTTGTTTAAGTTCGCTTACGCGACATTTTCATGAAAAACCCGGATTGGGCTATATCTTGGGTATATATGGACCGATATCGGAAATTTTCATTTTCCATATTTATATGACCCTATTTTATTACCAGAACTGCTTTTGAGCACAAAAAAGTTGTTTAAGTTCGCTTACGCGATATTTTCATGAAAAACCCAGATTGGGCTATATCTCGGGTATATATGGACCGATATCGGAAATTTTCATTTTCCATATTTATGTAACCTAATTTTATTACCAGAACTGCTTATGAGCAAAAAAAAGTTATTTAGCTTCGCCTATGCGACATTTTCATTAAAAATCCGATTTGGGCTATATCTCGGGTATATATGGACCGATATCTGAAAAAAAAAAATTTTTTGCCTTTTAGTCACCATGCTTAATAAGTGTGTGAAGTTTGAAGCAAAACGAACAACTTTTGTTTTCAAAAATTTTCATACAAAACTGCAAAAAAAAATGGCTTTTTTCGGAATTTTGAATATATCTCAGCTATACGTGGACCAATATTACTGAATTTCAATAGCAAACCCATGAATCGATGGGGTAAAAGAATGGTGAAAGAAAAAAGTTTCTAAGTCTAATGGTTTTCTCAGAAACGGTATTTCAACAGCGGACAGACGGACAGACGGTCAGACGGACAGACGGACAGACGGACAGACGGACATCGCTTAATCGACTTTTCCATTAATTCTGATTCAGAATATATATACTTTATAGGGTCGCAAAAAAAAACTGTAGAAATTACAAACGGAATCACAAACTTATATATACCCTTAACATTTTTGTGAAGGGTATAAAAAACAGGCAGCAAAATCGAACTTGACGTACTATATTCGGTCCTGGCTCGTCTAGATGCTTCCATTGGGATGAATGGGATGGATGGTTTCAACGTCATAGTCATACACCCATGATTCGTCAACAGCTATGACGATATTATTGAAATCTGGATCGTTGTTGACGATATTCAACAACGATGTCCTTGCGACGTTGTTTTTGATCAAAATTTAGCAATTTTGTAACTATCTTCGCTGCCGCACGTTTGATGCCTAAAACATCTATCAAAATTTCTTGCTATGAGCCGAACGATATGCCAACATCATCAACTACCTCTCTGATAGTGATTCGAAGATTATCCAAAATCGTTTTCTTCACTGTTTCTATGTTTTCATCGGTTGTTGACGCACTCAGGCAACCAGGACGAGCATCGTCATTGACATCTTTTCGACCTTCCTTAACCACACCGGTTATACCACAATTGAACTTACATTCTGCTCACAGTACACAGAAAAAAATAGATGAGATTTTTTTTCAATCAAGTTATGTTATTAATAAAAAACCATCAATTTAATAAAATTTGCATTGACTTAATTAAATTATTATTAATAATGAATTTTTGGAAATATCTCTTAATAAAATGCAATTAATAAAAAGTTTTCCGAATTATTGACTGTTATTCAATAAATAAATTGAAGGGGTTGTCATATAACAGTGAAGAGTTGTTGTTTCATTAACAATTTTTTTTGTTAAGTATATTTTACATATTAACGAAAATTTTTTCAACTCAATAATTTTTGCTTTTAAGTGAAAAAGCTATTTCTGCTCTATAATTTGAATTATCAATCCGTCAAAAAATCTTTTTCACAGGAAATTTGATAAAAATAGTGCAAATCTTTTTCACAGGAAATTTGATAAAAATAGTGCATTTTAATTGGAAACTTTGCTTTCTAGATAACGACATAAATGCTACAGCAAAAATGGTCGAGAATATATTGCTAGGGATGAAATCATTCATCCCCTCCAAGCAGATTTTGATTAAACCAAATCAAAATCTTGGTTTAATCAGACGTGCAAAAACGCAGTCAGATCCAGAGAGGAAGCATTCAGTAACTGGCGTTTAAACAAAACCCCAGACACTGATTTGCTACGCAAAAAGGCAAGATCTTCGTGTGCCAAGGTACTTTGGCGCGAAAAGTTTCTTCACGAACAGCGCCTTCGAGCCAAGGTCCTTGCAGCTCCCCGGGGCAGTAAAACCTTTTGGTCTTTCGTTAAGAGAGTAAAGAACAGTGCTAGTTCATCAATCCCAACTCTCTTAAAGAATGACCAAGCATTCTCTGACCCGGTTGACAAAGCTAACCTGTTGGCTGAAATTTTTGCAAGCAATTCCTGCTTGCCGGAAAGCAGTCAACCACTTCCCGAGCTCGAAAGAGTATCTGTAACTATGCCAAAGATATTCTTCCGGGCGCGAGCAGTTAAAAGGGTTTTGGCAGACCTCGACATAAACAAGACTCCTGGACCGGATGGCATTCCAGCACTGGTCTTGAAGCAGTGCTCTTCTACGCTTGCGCGTCCGTTAGCACACCTCTTCAGCAAACTTTACCATGTTGGTGAGTTTCCATCGTGCTGGAAGGTTGCTAGTGTAACGCCAATCCCCAAAAAGGGTGAAACTAATAACCCCGAAAATTACCGCCCAATTGCAATTTGCTCTGCGCTTTCCAAAGTGATCGAAAGTATGGTCAACTATCACCTTATGAAATATCTAGAGTCACATAAATTACTTTGTGACCGCCAATATGGATTTCGCAAGGGTCGTTCTACTTGCGATCTTATGGCATATCTGTCAGAGAAATGGTGCCACTCAATCCATCTTTTTGGCGAAAGTAAGGTGGTGGCTCTGGATATTTCCAAAGCGTTTGACAGAGTGTGGCATGGTGCGCTACTGGCAAAACTTACTGCTTTTGGTGTCGGTGATGACTTCTCTCGATTTATATCGAGCTTTCTCAGAGACCGCACTATACGAGTTGTTATAGATGGGGTCTCATCAAACGAGTTCAAGATTAATTCAGGGGTACCGCAAGGCTCCGTTCTTTCTCCTACCCTATTTCTTATTTTCCTCAACGACCTTCTCTATCAAACTTCCAACCCTATCCATTCTTTCGCGGATGACAGCAGCATTTGTCACTCGTACTCTTTTAGTTATAGGCCCAGCCTATCAGAGATCGCTGCCAAGAGGCAAAATATGGACGATTCACTGAATAGTGATCTTCTATTAATCTCCGAATGGGGTCGTAAAAACAGGGGCACCTTTAACGCTCGTAAGACCCAATGTTGCCTATTAACACACAAACAAACGATTGCAAATGCTGCTTCATCTGTACTCATGGATGGTATAAATATTGAGGAATCGGATGCTCTTGATGTTCTTGGTATGAAGATACAGTGTGATGTTCGCTGGACTGAACACATTTTTCATATCTCTAAAGAAGCATTCAAGTGCCTAGGTTTTTTGAAACGGTGTAAGATGTACTTCTCGCCATCCGATCTCCTTACTATTTATACCACCTATATCCGACCGAAAATGGAATACAACTCTCATGTTTGGGCCGGTGCCTCAAAGTCTATTTTGGGGTTACTCGACCGTGTGCAGGAGAGGGCGAAGAAGCTTATCGGTGACAGTAGGGTATCCAACTCTGTTGACTCACTGGAGCATCGACGCAGTGTGGGGTGCGTTACTCTGTTCTATCGTTACTATAATGGCTTTTGCTCTGACGAGATTAGGGATCTTGTTCCCGAAACGCGCACATTTTTACGTACCACGCGTTCATCGTCCAGAGCTCATCCATTTGTGGTTGATTGCCCGGGGAATCGTACTACGCATTACAGAGAGAATTCGTTTTTCAGCCGTACGCTTCGTCTGTGGAACAAGTTGCCTGCAGACGTGTTTCCTGCCTGTTATAACGTTGGAAAGTTCAAGACAAATGTGCACAAGCACTACTCCCTCTTTCCCCCTCCTCACAACCTATTTTCCTAGTTCTGGTACAATGCACTGCATATGTAGGGGTCATCCCCTGAGTACTGGTCCTATTAAAAAAAAAAAAAAAAAAAAAAAAATAAGCACTTTGTAACAGTCGTGATGTATGATGATCTTTGCTATGTTTTAACATAAAATCCTGAATTACATACTAAAAAGTTTCAATTGACTAGTAAAATTTGGATAACACTTAATCCATATTTCAGGTTAGAAACCGTGGTCGATAGGCATTGGCTTGCAGTAAAACAGTATTTCATAAATATTTTCAATATACACTAAGCATTTGAAATGAGAATCAACCATATACTGCATGTACTCGTATAAATTTTTCAATGAATTTCAAAAACTCATTTATGTTTACAGTTTATGCTTAAACATCAACAAATTTGCTTCCAATTAATTGAAACAAAAAGTAACATAGTCTGAAAAATAACAAAATTTATTTCAAAAGTTGTTCCAGTTGTTTTTGTTGTTTCCCATCAGAATATGTGTAATTGCAAGTGAATGGCTAAAAGCCAATAACGAATGCAGTAAATGATGATGATGCTCTTGTCTATTTGTGTAACAAAGACTTGACATTGTGTTCAATGCATCTTTTTGTTTAATGGAAAATATTAAAAATTTTAAAATGAAAATTTCCAGTGTGTTTAAAAGTTTTGCTGTTAAAATTATAATTGTGCAAATGTGTAATGACGGCAATGAAATAACAACGTTTTGAAGATGCTTCACATTTCAAATGCGATCTTAATCAAGTAATTTGTAAAATTATTGATTATTTCAAGTTCAAGTATCTGGCTTGCATTGATTTTGGAAATTGTTATGTTTTCTTGACAAATAATTTATAGTTTATAGTTTTTAATTTAGTATAATCAGTGTTAAAATTAAAAGCGCATGATTTTTATAAATTGTTGTATTAACATTTTAGAACAAAACATAAATAAATGATTCAAGTTTAAAGTTGTATTAAAAATCCAAATGACGGATGTAATTATTATTTTTCTATTTTTTAATTTTTCCATTTATATTAAAAAGTTAAGTTTTAGACATTAACTTTTTGCAACATCAATCAAACCGACACTAAAGCTGTGGTCGGGCGGTTGTTAGACCTGACAATAATGTCTGAAATGTGGTGAAAATAGCATGACTTTTGAAGTTTGTTACTTTTTCAGGGCAACGAGAAAATCTCATCAAATATTTTTTTTATCTCGGACCAGTACTCAGGGGAGGAGGAGGAAAGACTTTTGACTTGAACCTTCCAACGTTATAACAGACAGGAAACATGTCTGAAGGCAATTTATTACACAGGCGAAGCGTACGGCTGAAAAACGAATTCTCTCTGTAATGCGTAGTAGGATTCCAAGGCAATCGACCACAAATGAATGAGCTCTGGACGATGAACGCGTGCTACGTATAAATGTGCGAGTTTCGGGAACAACATTCCTAATCTCGTCGGAGCAAAATCCATTGTAGTAACAATAGAATAGAGTAACGAACCCAACAGAGACATGAAAAATGTGTTCAGTCCAGCGAAATCACACTGTATCTTCATTTCAAGAGCATCCGATTCTTCAATATTTATACCATCCATGAGTACAGATGAAACAGCATTTGCGTTAAGGGCGACCCTGTTTTTACAACCCCATTAATAGAAGTCACTATACAGTGAGCCATTAATATTTTGCCTCTTGGCAACTATCTCGGATGGGCTGGGCTTATAACTGAAAGAGTACGAATGGCAAATGCTGCTATCATCCGCGAAAGAGTGGTTGGAAGTTTGATATAGATAGGTCGTTGAGGAAAATGAGAAATAGGGTAGGAGAAAGAACGGAGACTTGCGTTACCCCTGAATTAATATTGAGATCGTTTGATGAGACCCCATAAATAATAGCTCGTATAGTGCTGTCTCTGAGAAAACTCGATATAAACAGAGAAAAGTCATCACCGACACCAAAAGCAATAAGTTTTGCCTGTAGTGCAGCACGCCACATTCTGTCATACGCTTTGGAGATATCCAGAGACCCGACTTTACTTTCACCAAAATGATGGATTGACAGGCACCACTCCATTGAGCTTATCAAATATTGTATTATGTAATGTAATACCTGCAATGAATAGCTAGAATACCTAGACAAAAGATTGACTTGGAAAGAACATATCAAAGAGAAACGGCAGTATCTAAAACTAATAAGATGTATTGGCTTTTAGGTCCAAATTCTATACTCAGCTTGAAAAATAAGCTTATACTGTACAAAGCTATATTAAAGCCTGTACTAACGTATGGAATCTAGCTTTGGGGAACAGCTAAAAATTCTAATATAGATATTTTACAAGGATACCAATCTAAAACTCTTCATTTAAATACTCAAGCGCCATGGTTTATAACAAATAAATTTATACATAATGACCGCAAAATCCTTTCAGTCAAGGTTGTTCTAGACATCTACTGTATATAAATATTATATAAATAAAAGGTGTCATATCATGCATAATGTCATAATATTTTATATTACGCTTCGAACAAAAAAGTCAGAAAGTTTTCGTAATATGAGTTTTTAAACGGTGTTTAACGAAACTAAACCAGAAACATCTCAGCTGACTCAAATTTAAAATAATTTATGTCAGAATGCTCACAGTATTCATATTTTTTCATACTAATATATTAAGAGTTATGACTTTATGCCAACCCTTTGAATACCGTATACATATAATATATTGAAAATATTGTAAAACCATATGCTTACTCTTAATATTTTCTACAATTTTAAATAATATTTATATATTAAACATCTTAAGTAAAGTTTAAACATGTTCATAGATAGAACTTTTAAGTTTTTGCACTGTGGGGCATTAACAACCGTTACGTTGTATCTATTATTAAATTTACTTATTGTTGTACAAACAGATTGTAAAGAAAGAATATATAAAAAAAAATAATACAAATTGTTAGTTTACATGGTTGCTTGGAAGTTGTCAGAAAAACTGTCCATTTTCCATTGTAAGACAATTATCAGACAATTTCATTATCTGGCAATGTTGCTATGAAAAATATGATCAGTTGACACGGTTGTAGAATTTGTTATGCAGTTAAAATTATCAGCTCAATTGGCAGAATCAAAACATTTACATATTAATTTGTGATATAGATTAAGATATTTTAAAAGTGACAACAAGGAAAAAAAATTTTTTGCCTTGTAATGCCAGTGTTTTTTTCAATCTTCGAAATACTTCTGAAACGCACTTTTTGGTATCGCCAACAGCGCGTTTCCTGACGCATAACTTTTGGTAGTATTCCTTATGAGATTAGTGCACGAAACGGTGTTATTCCCATAACAAAGCATTTCTTTTTCAGTGTATATATTTTTTGTCTACGTGCAATATGATCAATGTACCACAGCCATTTAATAACTTGTTCTTTTCATCGTCAGCTACAAGACACATAAGCTGTAACCGTGTAAAATTTCATTATGATGCCCCGAAATAGAATTAATAAAAGTGACCCCATACGAATCACTGTTTGGCGTAGTTGGTAACTATATTATGTGTACAACTGTGTAAATATTTGACTTTAGAATCATCGACTTGCCAATGGCTAAATCACGTCATAACTTATGTACACATAGTTCAAAATATGTACGTCATACAGGTACAAATAAGCACTAAGTTATTAAAAAGGCATGATATGAACAAGAAGCCAGTTGTAGGCAATAAGTGTTACTTTATTTCTCTTCAATAAAATGTTCTCCTTAAAAGCTCTTTAAATTTATACCCCTCTTAAAACGAAAAAGAAAAAATACGATTGACAGGTATCGGAAGTCTTGTATAAAACAGCTGATGATTAATATTCCACTGGAACTCGTTTAAGTTTCCAGTTGGGGTAAAAATGAACCTTTTTCTAGTGGAAAATGATGGAAGCCCCCCAATCATTCATTCCACACGTCCGCTTTAAGAATTGAGAACACCAAAATTGTGAAGAGAATAAATGAGCATAACAATTTAACTCCTCCTACGCCAGGAGACAAACAAAAATTCTTTTTTTATGTATCAAAATGTGTGGGTTGAGTAAATGCCACAATATAAATCACTCAGGCCACTCCTACGCAGCCATATTTGTGAGAAAATATAGTTTTCATAAAATGGTTTTTGACAGTTAAAGGATAAAAAGCAAATGGTTGCTATATACTCGTACTTAAACATGCACACGCATGCAAGTGTGTGTGTATACAAATGTTTGTGTGTATGTACGTGAAAACATACGAGTTATTCAGCCACATAAAGATGTAAAGAAAGTGGGAATTGAAATGCTATGATATGAAACACTTGGAACTAGGTTAAGTTGCTGACAAAACGGCAGCGAGCAAAAGCATAAATAATGATTTTGAAATTCCTTTTAGTTAGTTTTTGCTTTCGTATTTTGAAATGTTTCTTCTGTATGAAGGCTTTTTCGCATACATTTGTGAAGTATTTTTACATTTTTAGAAAACAGAATATATGTTACGTATGTATGTATGTATACATATCGACATGTACGAGTACGAGTACATGTAGGTTATTTTTTTTTTTTTTTTTTTTTTTTTTTTTTTTTTTTTTGTTTAAAATGTAATAACATTTTTCACGCGTTTATACAAGTTGGAATTTTGTTAACACAAACACATTTGTAACACACACTTTCATATACATACTCGTATATATATAGAGACATCCACAGACCCATATTAACAAGTTAATATACTATAAGCAAGGTCGTCGAAATGTCAAAAGTTGCATATTTTAATTAAGTCCCACAAACTTTTGTTGTAGTTGTTGTCACCATTAATGTTATTTTATATTGTTTTTATTCAAGTTGTTTATTATTTCTCTACTTTGAGTTAAAAACATAAAACAAAACAAAAAGGAAAAAATAAAACTACTTCAATGCGGCTCGTTGCCTTTTAACATTATTTTTAGTTGCTTTTCAGGAAATTTTGAAATAATTAACAAAATATGAAAATTCAGCAAAAAAACCAGCGTACAGAGAAATATGTAATTGTTCACACATAACGAGGTATGAGGAATTAAAAAAAAAATCATTTAATGGAAATAATGGAATTATAATGTTTAACAGAGAACAAAAGTTGTCGACCTTTTGCCCTTTGGAGTAGTGGTCGCAGTAAACGTATGTTTTGCCACCAAAGCCAGCACTTTTTTCGCTTAGTGCTGGAGAGAGTGGTTTTTTGGGGATGCAAATTAATAACAGAAACAAGTTTCAAATACGAGTATGCTTATATTATTTAAATTTTGCCAGCACGAGCTATGCGCATCAAAATCATTTTTGCGTTTGAAAGGGTAAGCAGTTGGGTTCCACATTTTTTTTTTTTTTTGAAATTTCAAGAATATTTGCTTGGCCATCTAAAAAATTGATTTCTGCATAACTTTAAAAATTTTCTTTTCTGTTCGAAATATTTTGGGTTCTGCGCCTTTTAGGTGCCTAGTTATAGGTTAGTTGTGGAAAAATCAATTTTATTTGAAGTAAGATAAGATTTGTTTTATTTTAATTTTTGATTTTTTATGTTTCTATGCAAAAATTATGTTGCTCACAATCCGTAAGAGAAGGCATATTTTAATTTGTGGAAAAATCAATTTTATGGGAAGTAAGTTATAGTTAGTAAGTTTTTTTTTGTCTTTTTTTTAAGTTTTTATGATCGAAAACTCTTCCATTTGGAAAAAACTTTATAATCGACTTGAAATTCAATAAAAAAATTTATGAATGGAACTCGAATTCGTTCACATGACTACCGCAGTTACGTCGCACAGTGGCGCCTTTTGAGTTGTTTCGTTGCAAAAATTATAACTTTTAAACCAAATCAGATAATTAAAAAATTTAGAAAGCATGTTGTAGATAAATAACTATTTCAAAGGCGTTCTGCATCTTTAGGCTAGTTGTGGAAAAATCAATTTTATTTAAGTAAAGTAAGATTTGCTTTTGTTTTTAATTTTTGATTTTTTATGTTTCTATTAAAGGCTTTTATGATCTCTTCCACTTGCAAAAATTATATATAACTTATTTTTCAGTTTTTTTGTAAAATATTACTCACAATCCGTAAAGGAAGGTATATCTAAAAAACTAATAATTTCTGAACTATATTTATTTTCTAGCTCTTTTTGTGGCTGCATATGCCGCAGTGATGAAATAAGTGGGTCAAAAGATGCTGCGATCCTCATTTTGTCTTACGCTTGATGATTTGAAAGTGTCCAGCAATCTATTTTTTAATCAAAATTGTTAAAGGACTCCTGTACTTCTTCAGAAAGCTCTCCAATAGGCAAAGTCTGATATTCAATTATATCTTTGCCATGCGGCAATATTTTATGAACTGTCGGAGTCAACTTTTTCGCTGGCTATAATTCTGCTAAAAGTGGTGCAGTTTTCGAAGCATTATCTCCATCTTTTCCACAATCAACTTTTTGCAGTTTAAGACATTTAAGATCGTTCCCAATTTATTAACGACTTGATTGTTTATTCTAGTGATTCGAGTAATAGCCTCGTCATTTTCAAAAAATCTTTTACTTGAGGCAGTCTACTTTTAGTACAATTCGTGTGAAAAATCCATTCTGTATTCGTCTGTTTCTGATTCTCTTATCTTTATTTGATGTATTTTCATCAAAGTGTTCACGCTCTTGTGAAAGCGTATACGCTAACTTTAAAATGAAATCTATACATCTTATTCTTGCATGCAATGGTGAGATTCCATACTCCCAATTCTCTTCATTTGTGGAATCGTTTAAATTGTCGAAGTTCTTTTTGCAAATTGGATCAGTAGCAGGGATGACCCCTATATATGCAGTGCATTGTACCGTTACTAGGAAAATAGGTTGTGAGAGGGGGGAAAGAGGGAGTAGTGTTTGTGAACATTTGACTTGAACTTTCAAACGTTATAACAGAACTAGGAAAATAGGTTGTGAGAAGGGAAAAAGAGGGAGTAGTGTTTGTGAACATTTGACTTGAACTTTCAAACGTTATAACAGACAGGAAACACGTTTGAAGGCAACTTATTCCACAGGCAAAGCGTACGGCTGAAAAACGAAATCTCTCTGTAATGGATAGTACGATTCCCTGGGCAATAAATCACAAATGGATGAGCTCTGGACGATGCACGTGTGTTACTTATAAATGTGCGAGTTTCTGGAACTAGATTCCTAATCTCGTTGGAGCAAAATCCATTGTAGTAACAATAGAACAACGTAACACATCCTACACTGCGTCGATGCTCCAGTTAGTCAATAGAGTTGGATGCCCAACTGTCACTGATAAGCTTCTTCGCCCTCTCCTACAAACGGTTGAGTATCCCCAAAACAGACTTTGATGCACCAGCCCAAGTATAAGAGTTGTATTCCATTTTCGGTCGGATATAGGTGGTATAAATACTAAGGAGATAGAATGGAGTTTCAAAAACCCGAGACACTTGAATGCTTTTTTAGAGACATGAAAAATGTGATCATTCATACTGTATTTTCACTACGAACATCCGATTTCTGAATATTTATACCATCCATGAGTACAGATGAAGTAACACGTGCGATCCTTGGTTTGTGTGTTAACAAATAGCATTGGATCTTACGAGCGCTAAAAGCGACCCTGTTTTTACGACCCCATTCGGAGATTAATAGAAGAGGCCTATAACTAAAAGAAGGCCTATAACTAAAATAGTATGAGTGGCAAATGCTGCTGTCAATAAGAAATAGGAAAATAGTTGAGGAAAATAAGAAATAGGGTGATGGAAAAACTTTTCCGTCAACCATGGTCAGGTGGAATTTCTAACTACATTCAATGTATTTTCCTTCACTGATTTCGCATTTTGTGGGTTTCATCTTGTTAATTTGTTCTTAAATGTTCTTCACTGTGCTTTATATCACTTCCGGCGGTTCCCTTTCAAACTTAAACATTTTTGGCCGACAATAATGTATTAATGACGGACGTTGATATTTCCACTGTAAGAACACATCAGATTTTAGCAAAACAAAGGAGCAACAGATGCCAGAAACATATTAACATCTGATATTGTAGGGATATCGGAAGATATCTGTTGCTTATAAACGCTTTGTCCGGATGATTCATCGCAGCCCTATTTACTGCTCAATGTGAGTTTTGCAGGAAGAACTTTTAACACATTTTCATAAAGACTCTCCAACAGCTGCTAAGCTGTCTGGTCCATGAGATCCTGCATATTGGTTTTCACGGAGACTTCAGTATTTTGGCTTTCGAAACATGCTTATATTCGGGTAAAACCATGTTTCCTTAAAGATGCCCGTAGAATCTCGCCACTTTGCGTCGGTAGTGGTCGATTAGTTGGACCTAATTTTCGTATACTAGGTCACATGTTTCTGCCGTTGCTACCGCCATTTCGCGTTCAATGTTAGCTCTGACTTCTTCAAACGTCGTCAGCTTGTTAGAATAGAAGAATGTTTTGACGTAGCTCCAAAGAAAAAATTCCTGTGGCGTTAAACCGTACGAACGACATGTGTAATTGACTAGTACATTCCTTGAAATAACACGCTCACCATATTTACTCTTCAATAAATCGATTGTAATGTATGTTGTGTGGCTTGTGCTACCGTCCTGTTGAAACCATGGTCGTCCATATCCATGCTTTCTAATTCGGACTAAAAACACTCGGTTATCATGGCGAGATAACGATCACTATTCATAGTAATATGACGATCGTTATTGTCGACGAAAAAATTTGGTCCAATGATGCCGCTGCCATGCAAACTACACCAAACAGTTAATTATAGTGGATGAAGTAGTGATTCATAAGGCACATGTTGATTTTTACCGGACCAATAACGCATATTTTGCTTATTGACGAACCCACTGAGCTTCGTCACTGAAGATGATTTTACGATGACATTTATCCTCTAAGCGTATCTTATCCAAAGTCCAATCGGAGAACGTACGTGGCATAAAATGGTCCATCGACTTCAATTCTTGAGTCAGTTTGATTTTGTATGGTGGGTGTAAACCAAGATCTTTACGCAAAGTTCTCCCTAAAATGATCTTGGCGATGCCCATTTCTTGAGAATTCTGCCTGAACGGCAGCGATATGTTTTTCACTTCGATCAAACAGTTATCTAACTGGTATGTCAGCATCACACAATGATTATGTAGACTCAGATTTTTGCACTAAACTTGTTATTGCTTGTCTACTAGAGCGAGAATAACGAACGAAAATTGGTGTTAATGCTCTTAAAGTTGCGATCGCCGATTGCGAATTCTGGTAGTACATTTTTTTCAATTTGCATACGTTGTTTGTTCGTATACTTCACCATGATAAGTGTGTTGAAAAAAAAGGAAAATAACTGTTAAATAGTCAGTGAAATAGTGCGTTCACAAATTAAATTCAAAGTTGTCAAGTACCTACAATCAAACACAAAACTGAAAAGCTTTTTTGTCTAATGCTCGTACAGTCTTTGTCAGGAACAGATGGTTGTTTATTTGGACGCTCTACTACAACATTAAGGACGCATGAAGTTGCCGACCGACTGATTTTACAGAGAGAGAAAAAGCTCGTACTTAACTTAATGTTTTTACTAGCTTTTAATACGAATCGTACGACTAACAGCAAGGGTATTAAAAAAACGGGATTATTCAAGAAAACCAATCCTGCGATTCCTTAAAATGAGTATACAATACTTGCTTAAAAAAAAATTTTAATCAAGTGAAGCATTTTTACACTAATTAAAAAAAAAAGAAACCACTCAAATACAAATGGGGCATTCAAAGTCAAATTGGAAAGTTTACAATGGTTTAACGCGAAAAATTTTTCTTACCAAGCTTTAAAAAAGTCGAAAAAAAAATATTCAAATCCCACAACTAAATGGGTCTTAGAAAAATCACATTGATTTTAATTTTATGATATTTATGATTTATTTAGAAAGTTTTTATATAAAAGTAACACAATTTATGGAATAACATTTAAAATATATCGTGTGAAATTCAAGAGTATTTTTGCACAGTAGTTTAACATGAAAAATTATTTTAATAAAAATTGGCAGTACTTATTCGTGAGCTAGAGAAAGGATGGCTGGTTGAAGGACCGCGATGGTTAATCAAAATTTAGCCTAGCGTTTATTATGTGAAAACAACTCTTCTGAGAATCGTAAAATTTGTAGTAGATATAGAAACAAACTTGCTATAAATTTGTCAAGAGACGTAAACGAAGGATATATTATACGAATTATTTTGAAGGCTACTCTCAAAGGTAATTATGAAGAAAACTTAAGTCAGCAGATGCTTTAAATGTTGCTGATTTTAATCATAAATCGGTGATTGCAGCGGTACATGGACTTTCGAAAGGAATTCATCTTTTACGTTTAGAAATATCGATCAGCATGAAGTTTGTGAGGTGATGAATAATATTAAATCGAATGCTATAGGCCCGGAAGGTATTCCCATCAAATTTATTAAATTGATTTTTTTGCAAAACCTTTCACACATTTAGTAAATTTAATTATGAGTAACACTTACTCAGCGTTTCTTAAATATTGGAAAAAGAATAGCAAAACCTGAAGTAGAGAATCCTCGGCTTAATGCGGGCTTTCGCCCAATAAGCATTTTGAATTCGTGTTCCAAAATCTTTCAGATTTTAATAAAGTCTCAGATACAAAATTGTTTAATGTCTTATAATATGATTAATCCTTACCAATTCGGCTTTAGGAGAGGTTATAACACAACTAGTTTGTTAATGGATATTGTAGATAACATTAGGCAAACCTTAGATCGTGCCTTTAACATTAGATTTGACCGACGCCTTTGTTTCTTTAAACTTTAAATTACTCAAAAAGAAACTGTGTAATGGATTCAAATTTGGAAATTTTGCTTGTTGTTTATTACGAGTATATTCCTAACTTGTAAACCGATTTCAGTTTGTTGGAATAAATGGTCAGCAGTCAAATGCTTTAGAATTACATCGGGGTGTGCCCCAGGGAGCTATTTTAGGCCATTTGCTGCTTATGATGTATATGAACCATCTTTATAATGTAATTGATTTCGGTAAATGTTGCACGTATGCTGATGATACACAACTTCTTACTGACGACAAGGGGCTGGGCTTAGATATTAGAAGCTGATAAAATGAATAAACTAAATTGTTTGATTGTTGCGTAAATTAAATTTTAAGGGCCGATGTTGAATGTGAACCTAACACGTAAACGTTAAACTTTTTCCTGCAATTCATGACATTTCTCAATTCTAGACTAACTCAATTTGATTCAAGGAAAGATACCCAAACGAACAACACATTATAGTTATTCATGTTTATTATGAAAATAGCCATTCAAAGCAAAAATTTGAGCAAACCCGGTCTGTAGGAGATGTGATGACAGCAGTGCATGGTCGTACAGCTCGTTCTGCAAAAAATATTGCGGCTGTTGGTGATAGTGTAGCTGCAGTGCCATTCAACTCAGCCCGTTGTTGTGCCCCACAATTGCACTTCTCACGCTCGTTGTTGATAAACATTATGCATAAAAACTTTAATTTACATACTTACAAGGTGCAATTGACTCAAGTACTAAAACCTCTTGACTATTCCAAGCGTCGTCAATAGTCAGAATGGCGGCAAGAAATGTAAACTATGGATGATTAATTTACGATTTACAATTACATCATCTTCAGTGATGAGGCACATTTTTATCTCAGTGGATTCGTCAATAAACAGAATTACCGCCTTTGAGCGAATGATAATCTAAAAGTGATTGTCGAAAAACTAATACATAGAGTGGCTATTTGGTGCGGTTTATGAGCTGGCGACATCGTCGGTCCATATTTTGTCCAAATCGAGGCCAGTCAGGCAGTTTCAATGAATGGTATTCGCTATCGTGAGATGATAGCGAACTTTTTATGACCCCAATTGGAAAATATAGATGTGGACGATATCTGGTTTCAACAGGACGGTTCCACTTGCCACACAGCTAACGAAAGAAGTGCTCTTCTGTGTGACAAATTCAATGACCGGATAATCTCACCTGGTGATGTCAATTGGCCGCCAAGATCGTGTGATCTGACACCGTTGAACTTCTTTTTTTGGTTAAATTTTTTTTCTCATTCATTTATTTATTGAATCTTCAAAATATGAACTAACAAATCTTAATACTACATAATAAAACTAAATTAGTCCAGCCAATGCTATACAAAAATGTTTTATTTTGCGCGAACAATATCGGTAAAATCACCTATTTAACGTTCTGATGGTGGCAAGGATGTCTCTTCTCCACAACCGAGTGTGGCAACCAAAACTAAGTATGTTGCGTGCAAGAGTATTTGGGTGAATTCCAGTTTACTGATATACTTCGTCGCATACTTTTTACGTAACATGGAGCTGCAGCAATCATTCGAAGAATTTGGTTTTGCAGCCTTTAAATTTTTCAATGTTAGATGTTGAGGCGATACGCCATGATTGGATTCCGTAGTACTATATAGGCCTTAGAACTGCGTTGTATAACAAAAGTTTCTAATCCAGCTTCAATGTCGAATTTCTGCCCATAAGCCAATTTAGTTGCGCTGCTTTTAGTTCCAGCTGACTGACTTTCGAGTTATTTGAGAGAAATGATGTAAGTCGATAAGTCAGCAATAATTCAGAATCTAAAGAATGAGATAATTCGGCACATTAACGGCATAGAATCAAAATTATGCTTCAGCGTCATCGAAAATTTGGATCATCGGATGGAGATGATAAACGATATGGTGTCCCATATATAATTGAACCATACCAATATTTTCATAATAAAAGGAAATGACAATAATTCCTAAATAATTTGCATTTTATTCAAAATCAACATCGGCCTATAAATTTTACCTCGTAACTCGCTTCACTACTCATTTGTTTACAATAGGTCTGGATCTTGGGATCATGATGAACATGATGTAGTTGATTGGCTACCGAGCTCTTTAATTGAGTTTTTCGTCTATATGTGACACAAATTGATAATATTTATAATTGTTTGTTATTTGTACTGCGGTTTGCTACCACTGAGCAAAAAATTTTTATCAACGTATATATCTTAATAATTTTCTGTAGGTAGAGGTATGTACATATGTACCGTGAGCGTCAAAATAAAGTGTACACAAATATTTTTTAAAATATTGTTTTTATTTCAGTCTTTTTATTTATTATAACATTTTATATTTAGGTAATTTTAAATCAGTATTCAGTTATCTACCTTATTCTAAACAAAACAGCAAAAAATATTTACAACAACAAAAGTTTTACAACAAAAATAAAAAATAGTTCATTACTTACGCGTCAAAAAGAAGTGTACAAACTATTTTAAAATGAAAATAAAATCGATTTAGTATATAGTTTATTTTCCTTTTGTCTTAATCACTGCATTTACTCTTCTGAGCATCGGTTCTACTAATTTTTTAGTTATATCAGCTGAAGTTTTCTGCTGTTCCTCCATTATAGCGGATGTCAGCATGTCATTATTGCTAATTGCCCTTTTTCGGATTTTGCGGTTCAAATATTCCCAAAAATGTTCAATTGGATTTAAGTCCGGTGATTAGAGAGAATGATACACTACTTTGGGGGTGCGATACAGGAGTCATTCTTTTACTATATGGTATGTATCTTTATGGTCGACGTTCTGGTGAAAAATCTTATATTCTTCCAAACTCAATTTCTCCTCACTGGCTGGCACTTTGTTTTGCATAATATTCAGGTAGTCCGTCTTATTGGTTATACTTTCAATAAAACCCATATTTCCAACTCCACTTGTCGCCATATATCCCCACACAATCACCGAACCCTCTCCACGCTTAACCATGGTCACGAAATATTGGTCAGCACATTAATTCTTTTTTGTTCTCCATATTTTAACTGGTTTTTTCTGGGCAAACACGTTAAATTTACTTTCAAAACTATAAAGCACATTATTCCAGAAAAAATATTTATTTTGATACTTTTTGGCATATTCTAGGCGTGTTTTGTGAATAGCTGGCGATATTAGTGGTTTATTTCGTGGGAATCGATCATGTAACCCATTTGCTTGCAATGTTTCTTTTAAATGTTTCAGCCCGGTCCTTGACGACTTTCTATTTTGTCGTAGTTTTCGTATTTATCAACAATTTTTGTTTGTTTTATGGTGTCTGTTGTTCATAATAGAGCCAATTTTGCTGAAAGTTTTGCCTTCATTCCGAAGTTTTATTACTAATTCTCTAATATTACTAGAAACAAATAGAGATTTACTTCAGACGAGGAGTTCAAAATTTGTTTTTGCTCTATAATTTATATAATGGAAGAAATTTCTCATTATCTTTTTATAACTAATGAGAGAATACTATACTAATACCAAAAACCCTAATATGATAAATTTAGTAATTTTAAAACGCTAAAAAAATACTATGCGGTAGAAAAAGTTGTTGTATACTTTATTTTAACGCTCACAGTATGTGTAAGCATGAAACAGTCAAATAAATAAATTGAATTTTTAAATTAATATATTATAATATAATATAATATAATATAATATAATATAATATAATATAATATAATATAATATAATATAATATAATATAATATAATATAATATAATATAATATAATATAATATAATATAATATAATATAATATAATATAATATAATATAATATAATATAATATAATATAATATAATATAATATAATATAATATAATATAATATAATATAATATAATATAATATAATAAATAAACTTTTTCCAATTCTCACTTCTGCGACATTGGCGCTAGTTTGCGTTCAGGGATGATTTTGAATGCTGTTAAAACAAAATTCAACTGGAAGAGGAGCAAATATCTAAATAAACTTATTAAAGATCGAGAAAGTAAAAATTCTAAGGGCTACGGACTGTTTACCCTCAACAACATGTAAACATCAGTAGCGGCGTCTAACGTATACTTGATAAACAGAAGCAGTTATGAAATGTTACACATACGTTACCAATCAAAGCAGAATTTGTATGTAGCAGTAACGTTATTAAATCACCTTGATAATGAATAATTGCTTTGATTTAGCAAAATATATTTAGTGGAAGTAATTTAGGAAAATTTGTGCAGACACAAATAAAAATTTTTCGACGCCATTTTCCTTGTTTCTCAATATATGTTCTCTTCAGATTTCCTTTGTATGTTATAGATTTTGTTGTTTTGTCGTCATCGCCATTTTCATAAAATATATTTTTACTTTGTGTTCTTAATGTTTGTTGTTGTCACAGCTTAATGTCATTTTACAAATTCATTTATATTCATTGATACTCTTTACACATATTGAATAAAAAATAAAGAAAAAAAAAAAAAAACAATAAAATTCCACCACTTTTTAATACCAGTTCCCTAACAATGTGAAAATGTATAGATTTTTGCTTTCAACTGCACTGTGTATTTGATTTTTTTTTTTTTGGCTTGAAGGAGAATGTCTGAGCAGAACGAAACCGATAGTTTATTGTTTTTGTGTACACACACACACACACACACACACACACACACACACACACACCCACACACACACACACACACACATTTCTGATAAGTAGTAACGATTGTTTTGAAGAAGCAAATCTTCCTTTGTAAGTATGTGTGTGCAATGCATACATATATGCTTCTTGCTTTTGCTAATTTCTTGGCTGTTGGACGCTGTACCCAAAAAGTAGTGGAAAAAATAGATTTTCTTCACATATTTGG
This sequence comes from Thecocarcelia acutangulata, assembly GCA_914767995.1. NCBI lineage: Eukaryota > Metazoa > Arthropoda > Insecta > Diptera > Tachinidae > Thecocarcelia > Thecocarcelia acutangulata. Next base: position 127,292,202 of record OU612094.1, on the reverse strand, counting down.
TACCGGTTAAATTGGCATTTTTTTTTTAAATAGAAACGTCGCCTATAAGACCAAACAAAAGGTAGCGAACACAACTTATGGATTTAAGAATGAAAAATATAGACTGAGGACAGTGAGGAAGACGACGATGTTAAGGATGTCATGATAAATCAGTGTGATACTTAGACAATCGAGATCATTCGTCATATAGTTTCGGATTGAAAGGTTTAAAACGAATGTGAGCTCAACGCAAATAAAAAAAGAACTGTTAAATAATGCGCAGGTATATAACACTCGAAACAAATTCTTACTGGTTTTTGCACTATCAAGAGTTTACGATTGCTGACCCGGAATTCTGGAAAAAATTCGACAACTACCAGAAAGGAATATTTCATAATTACACGAGTAATTATGCAATTACTTAATAGAGGGATACAACGTATTATACCGTAACGAGGAGAAAGTATTTTTGTTTCAAGTTGGCGCTGAAAATAGAAAGCAATCTCGAATAATGATAACCTAATAATTTAACTACATAATTTTTAATACTATTCAACCAAAAACAAATTTTTTTCTTAAAAAAAATTTTGTAAAGCGTTCCTCCTTATAATGATTGACGATTGAAGCTAGGTATGTTCTACAAATATATTGGGCTTACAAATATGTTGGAAGGTGGTCGTACATTCAGCACCTTGTGGTGCGATGAAGCATAATGATGACAGTGGGGTATCCAACTCTTTTGGCTCACTGGAACATCTCCACAGTGTGGGGTTGTCTCTGTTTTATAGTTACTACAATTGACTCTTGTCTAACGATTTTAAGGACCTTGTTCCCGAACCCCACATATTTTATACAACACTCATTTATAGCCTGGGGCTCAGCCAATTCTGATCGACTGTGCAGTGAATCGCACAACCCATTACAGAGAGAATTTGTTTTTCGTCTGTGGAACAAGTTACCTGCAACTTGTTAATTATAACGAGTGATTTTTTTGCTATTATCTTTTTGGCAACACTAGTTTTGACAGCTCACGCACGTTTTGTATCTTGTGTCACTGTCAAACATCTTCAGTTTGGTCTATAATTTAATCATGAATCGTCTTACAAACGAACAACGCTTGCAAATTATTGAATTTTATTACCAAAATGCGTGCTCTGTTAAGAAAGTTCATCGCGCGCTTCTTCCATTTTATGGTCAGTTTAATCGACCTACTGAGGCTTCTATTCGGGCTATTGTAAAAAAATTTCGCACCAAATTTACATTGTTGGACATTAAACCACCAACACGCTTACGTAGAGTGCGAACTGAAGAAAATATCGCAGCCGTATCGGTCAGTGTTGGTGATGACCGTGAATTATCGATTCGGCGCCGTTGGCAGCAATTGGGCCTCTGTTACTCCACTACGTGGAAAATTTTGCAGAAGGATTTGGGTGTGAAGCCTTATAAGATACAGCTGGTGCAAGAATTGAAGCCAAACGACCTACCACAACGCCAAATTTTTGGTGAATGGGCTCTTGAAAAGTTAGATGAAGATCCACTTTTTTATCGAAGAATTGTGTTCAGCGACGAGGCTCATTTCTGGTTGAATGGATACGTGAACAAGCAAAACTGCCGTATTTGAAGTGGAGAGCAGCCAGAAGCATTGCAAGGGTGCGGATTATGGGCTGGCGGCATCATTGGGCCGTATTTCTTCAAAGATGATGCGAATCACAGCGTTACTGTGAATGGTGAGCGCTACCGTGCAGTGATAACAAAATTTTTTTTGCCCAAAATGGAAGAGCTTGACTTGCATGACATGTGGTTTTAACAAGACGGTGCCACATGCCACACAGCACGCGAAACAATGGACCAATTGAGAGGCGAGTTCGGTGAACAGTTTATTTCACGCTTGGGACCAGTCAATTGGCCGCCCAGAAATGTTGGAAAGAGTATGCCAAAATTGGACTAAGCGGATGGACCATTTGAGGCGCAGCCGCGGCCAACATTTGCATGAAATAATCTTCAAACATTAAATTATATCGACCCAACTATCGATCCAAATAAATATTTCATGCATTTTTCTGAATTTTATGTGTTTTTTTTTTTTAATTTCCGATAGTTCTTATAAAATCACCCATTATAATTACGAGTATGTTGGAAAGTTTAGGTTAAATGTTCACAAGCAATACTCCTTCTGTTTTTTCTGAGAATGCCAAACCATTCTAAGCACAAAATAGGGCTTTTATACAAGTTTAAATATAAATTCCACACAAATGCAAAATTTTTAATATACAACTCATTAGTATAAATTAATTTGAATTATTTACTTTTAATTTACAGATGTAAGAATAGTTCTGAGCTAAAATCACTACAGCGCATTTAAAATAAAGCGTTGAAATTGGTTTACAATCTACCTTACACATATCCAACAGTATCATTATTTAAAGATATATGTAAATCAGTGTTGCCTATACGTGCTATATACGAAATTAATGTATTAATCTACGTTTTCATATGTATCAATAAGATTGGTCATCACACAATTGAATTCCAAAGAAATCAATATCAGATAAATACAAGAAACAACAATAACCTTTTGGTTGCAAGATGTCGGTTAGAAATTACTAAACAACGTGGCGAGTATATTGGTAGTCATGAGTTAAACGGTTTGGCTCTGAGCTGATCTAGAATAATAACTTAGCACATAGTTATAGGCATTTAGTTCGCAATAAATTAATACATTAAGTGTATATACAAGTATTATTTGTTAGGACGTTATTAAATTGTGTAAAAAATATTTTCGTCTTATTTTGTGAGCAACATGTGCCATCTTAATTTATTTAAGGTGAAGGTACAACATGTTGTAATCGTTAACAGGGTATGTGTTGTTTGCAGAAGTTTAATTTAAATTATATTATATTTAAATTTATCAATTTGTTATTATTGTTAAGAATTTTTCTATGTGTTTGAATTTTTTGTAGGTAAGATTTTTTTGAAATTTTTTCAAATAGTTTTTTTTTAAATGTTAATTTGCCTGGAGATGGTAACAAACTGTTATCGAAAAATTGAAAGTAATATAAAAACCGTTACTTTTTATAAAACATAAAAGATCTTAAGCTGCAAAAATATAAATTATTTAGTATTATTCGACATTCTGTAAAATTTGCCAACTTGCTTCTATAATGCCTCTCAGTCATTATAGAAGACATTATTAATTTTTAATGTGTTATTAGATTTTAGTTAGTTTTTTAGATATTCTAAAAGAGTGACTACTAAAAGTACTGTTACAAAAAGGAGCCGCGCGGCTGGAAAACGACTAAATGTGAATTGAAAGGAATTGTCAGAAATCCTTAATAATCTTGGCGGTGCACTTTGTTACATTTATGTAAATTAATAAATACATAATTTTGTTTCATCATTTTATAAAAGAAAAACTTTTTATATACCAAAATGGGCAATATTACTAGATACAGATCATTAAAAAAAAAAATTTTTATAGATTTTTTTTTTGAACTGCAGACTGGTTTATAAATAGTTGTAGGTGTTAATTTTTTTCTTATGAACCATTTATATCCTATGTGAATGACTACCAAGTTGCGAAATAATGTCATCTGCCAATTCCGCAGTTAGAGCTTCCTAAATTCTGATGCTTCTAACTCAAGAGGATTGTCCAAATTGCGAAGTTCACGCCGGTTGACTGAGGGAGCACTATCAAATTACTCATTGTGGTTTAAAAAGCATAGTGAATCGCACTACAGAACTGCTTTAAAAAAAAAAAATCAGAGACAAATCGGTTTAGGCTATATCTTGGGTATAGGAGTATATGGACCGATATCGGAAATTTCCATGTTCTGTATTTTTATTAACTTCCTTTTATAATCAGAACTGCTTTTAAGGAGGAAAAAAATATTCATAAAAAAAAATTGGTTTACATGGACCGATATCAGAAATTTTCATGTTCTGTATTTTAGTAACCGCCTTATATTACTGAAACTGCTTTTATGCAAAAAAAAGTTATTCAAGTTCTCTTGCACTACATTTTCATGAAAAAATCGGTTTAGGCTATATCTCGGGTATGTATGGGCTGATATCTGAAATTTTTTGTTTCTATATTTAAGTAACCTCCTTATATAACCAGAACTAGCTGTTTCGTAGTCGCTACACTACTCATCAGCACCCATTGGGATTTGAACTCGGGTCATGACGTATCATGATCTGCTGCTTTAACCACCCAGCTAGCTAGCCATTTAAGTATTCTTTATCTATATTAATCTCATATTGAATCTTATATGCATTTTGCTAATTTTCGTTAATTTGCCAGTTGTTTCCCAGCTAAAGAGTTATTTATTATTTTTCTTGTCTTTTTCAATCAAAAATTATTGATCACAGCAAATTTGTATTGTCAAAAAAATCCTTCGTAAGAAAAACCTTAAGAAAGGAAAAATTTGAACTAAAACCCGATGTACTTGTACAAATGTACAAACCAAAAATCTAATTTGACAAATTATAATATTCAACAAAAATTCAACAAATTAATATTTACATCTCTGGGTATGGAGAATTATTAAACTACAAAAATATATATGTTAATAACTAATAACTTGACTCTCTTCAGGGAAGAGACTCAAGAAAGAAAAAGAGAAAAAATTTAAGAAAGGAAAAACTTGAACTAAAACCCGATGTACAAATGTGCAAACCAAAAATCTAATTTGAAAAATTATAATATTCAACAAAAATTCAACAAATTAATATTTACATGTCTGGGTATTTTGAGTCTCTTCAGAGAAGAGACTCAAGAAAGAAAAAGAGAAAAAATTTAAGAAAGGAAAAACTTGAACTAAAGCCCGATGTACAAATGTGCAAACCAAAAATCTAATTTAAAAAAAAAATTCGATAGTTGACAAAATGTCCGCCAGTTAAAAAAATGTTGTCCACTCAAATTTTTATACCTGCATGAAGAACATTCCTTAAAATTGAATTCGCTTTTTGCCTTACCTAAATTAGGGCGTAAAGCGCAACGTAATTTAACCCTTTGATATTACGCTCTATTAAATAACTTAAATAAAAGCGTTAAAGTTGTGCCATGAACAGTATTGTTCACTAGTCTTGTTTAATAAAAATCACTGAATAGAAATAATAAAAAGTGATAAAGTCGCTTAATTAGTTTGAAGGCATCTAAAGCATGATTACTAATGGCCACAAAGAACGGGCAAGATTTGTTTTGTAGTGAATTTTATTGAGAGACAGTAAAGCTTTCTCTTTTACGATCTTTAAAAAGACGATTTTCTAATTGCACTGCTTTGAGACGGCGCTATTTGGGCTAGCCTCATACATTTTGTATATATATGATGATTATTGACAAATAAATTACGCTTGACGCGCTAATTTAAGCTACACAGTTACAAGAATTTCTTAGCATTCCCTTCACTACTGTTTTAAATAGTTTAGTACGTGCAGGTTTGTGTCGTGTTCTGAATTATTACTAAATTATTTGAAAACTTGATTGTAAAAATGCTAATGACAGCGATAGCATTATTTAATTTAATAATTTAAGGACTTAATAATAAGTCACTAATTATACGCAACACACATTCAACAGCTATTGTTTGAATGAACATATATGTATCTACTCGTATGTACTCTGCTTTAATATTGGGTCTTAGTTTAAATTTTGTTATTACAAGTGAAAAAAGTGAAAAGCTTTTTATTTTAAGCCCCGTATTTATAACTTAAAAATTAAATTTTTATTGTATTTGGAATTAAATCCTTATTATTACAAATCGGGTTTAAGCTAAATTGTTCGATATTTTTATTTGTACATATATTTGTTTTTATTGAAATAAACAATTTTTAATTTTTAACTATCAGAGATTTTAATATGCACTAAAGTTGCTTTAGGTTCTTTTTTGTGAACATCCGTATTTTGAATTGTATTCATGAAAAAACAAATAAAAAAGTCTTTTGCATAAATAAACAAGTAAATAGCACAGCTACTCACACATATAACGAGTGATTTTTTTGCTATTATCTTTTTGGCAACACTAGTTTTGACAGCTCACGCACGTTTTGTATCTTGTGTCACTGTCAAACATCTTCAGTTTGGTCTATAATTTAATCATGAATCGTCTTACAAACAAACAACGCTTGCAAATTATTGAATTTTATTACCAAAATGCGTGCTCTGTTAAGAAAGTTCATCGCGCGCTTCTTCCATTTTATGGTCAGTTTAATCGACCTACGGAGGCTTCTATTCGGGCTATTGTAAAAAATTTCGCACCAAATTTACATTGTTGGACATTAAACCACCGCTTACGTAGCTTACGTAGAGTGCGAACTGAAGAAAATATCGCAGCCGTATCGGCCAGTGTTGGTGATGACCGTGAATTATCGATTCGGCGCCGTTCGCAGCAATTGGGCCTACGTGGAAAATTTTGCGGAAGGATTTGGGTGTGAAGCCTTATAAGATACAGCTGGTGCAAGAATTGAAGCCAAACGACCTACCACAACGCCAAATTTTTGGTGAATGGGCTCTTGAAAAGTTAGATGAAGATCACTTTTTTTTATCGAAGAATTGTGTTCAGCGACGAGGCTCATTTCTGGTTGAATGGATACGTGAACAAGCAAAACTGCCGTATGTGGAGTGAAGAGCAGCCAGAAGCATTGCAAGAGCTACCAATGCATCCACAAAAAACAACCGTTTGGTGCGGATTTTGGGCTGGCGGCATCATTGGGCCGTATTTCTCCAAAGATGATGCGAATCACAACGTTACTGTGAATGGTGAGCGCTACCGTGCGATGATAACACGCTTTTTTTTGCCCAAAATGGAAGAGCTTGACTTGCATGACATGTGGTTTCAACAAGACGGTGCCACATGCCACACAGCACGCGAAACAATGGACCAGTTGAGAGGCGAGTTCAGTGAACAGTTTATTTCACGCTTGGGACCAGTCAATTGGCCGCCTAGATCGTGCGATTTAACGCCTCTAGACTATTTTTTGTGGGGCTATGTTAAGGCTAATGTCTATAGCGACAAGCCTGCTTCGATTGACGCACTGGAAGCCAACATTGCCAACATTATTCGTGAGATACCGGCCGAAATGTTGGAAAGAGTATGCCAAAATTGGACTAAGCGGATGGACCATTTGAGGCGCAGCCGCGGCCAACATTTGCATGAAATAATCGTCAAACATTAAATTATATCGACCCAACTATGGATCCAAATAAATATTTCACGCATTTTTCTGAATTTTATGTGTTTTTTTTAATTTCCTATAGTTCTTATAAAATCACCCATTATATACATATATCAAGCATTAATGTGAATTGGAAGCGAAATCAAATAAACAAAACCATATAATGAATATTTAATTCAATGTTTTGTTTGCATTTGCATTAAAAATCGTATTAGGGCTTAAATAAGAAATTAATTGCTTATCCGAAAGTTACTGCTTACATACTCGTATATTTTAAATTAAAATAATAATGAAATGAAATGAAAATGGATTGTTTCTGAATTCAAACATTTTGATTTTGTTCAAAAAAATTCAGGCATACAACATTTTTGGCAACGCTGTATTGCTTAATTTAAATTAGAGTTGCCAATTCGTTGTGTTTTGCACAACTTTTGGTGGATTTTGAGATTTTTGTGTGAAAAATTGTTTACTTAGTGTGCGACGCATTTTGTTTAACACGCTTATATTAGCTTCACTTGTATGTTTGTTTGTTTGCAACTGTCGAAACCCATGACGTGTGTGTGATTATTACATGAGTAGAGTGGTTTACATATAAAATTGTATATACAGTGTTGCCGCCTAAGTGCTATAATTCTCTCGAAACTCATGACGTATGAGTTAGTTTTACATGCGTATAAGTGGTTATTACATATAACATTGTATATACAGTGTTGCCGCCTAAGTGCTATAATTCTCTCGAAACCCATGACGTATGAGTTATTTTTACATGCGTATAAGTAGTTATTACATATAACATTGTATATACAGTGTTGCCGCCCAAGTAATATAATTGAAGTTACCGCATTGCTTCCGGGGAAGGGGAGGCGGAGATTTTGGCGATTCGCGAAGACGATTTTGGGAATTATGAAAAACTCTGAGCTATTAACGGTCATTCGCTTCAGTGCGAAAATAAACGTTGACATATTGCTTCCGAGGTGGTGGGTGGAACGGGGTTTTCATATTCACTAGCCGTTCTTGTAGTGGAACATGCATCTAAACTAGTAACGGTATTTCGCTATAGTGCGCATACTGAACTTACCGTATCCGATATCGTGGATAAATTTTGGGAATTCTCGAAGCCGAGTTTAAGAAATCCCAAAAAACTTGGAACACGTTTGCCAACCGGCTGGGAACCAATATGTCATATTTGGTGCGCGTTTTGCCATGAAACATATACCGTTTTGAATCCGGTTATACAAATAATTATCCGGTCTCTTTTTACCGTTTTTTTTTTGAGTTTTCACTATAATATTATTATTTTTCGTTCACTATTTTTTAAAGCATATTTTTAAACAATTTTGATTAAAACAAAATGCAAAGCATAATTAAATGTTATGTTGTAGGAGGCGTTATTGACTCAATAAATAATTATCCGGTTTTGTGTCTCTTTTTACCGGGGTTTTTGTTGTTTTTTCATTATAATATTAGTATTTTTCGTTCACTATTGTTTAAAGCGTATTTTTAAACTATTTGTCTTAAAACAAAATGTAAAGCACTTCGTAATCAAATCGTTTGTTGTAGGAAGTGTTATTTACTCAATAAATAATCAAATGAATATATTCAAGTGCCTTTCGAGCGTAGTCAAGCAGACGTTTACTAAAAAAGTAAAACATAAAAATTGTTTAAAAACATGTTTCGATATCGACAACGATTTTTCGTGAAGTTGAAGGCTTATTCTATTTGATCATTAAGATCGAACAGCTCGGTTTTATCCAATAGCGGAAATAGCTCAAAGTTATAATAAAGGAATAAGAAAAAAGATAAAAAAAATACAGGGTTGCGCGGATTTAATTGATTAGAAAACATAGCATAATAAAATCACAAATTTTTTCTCATAATAGCTTTAAGTTTGTTTCTTAATTTATAATAAATTTATAAAAAGAAAAAAAAACCTAAGATTATAAAGCTTTATTTTGTGAGAAAAAAGTTTAAGATTACATTAAAGTTTTTTAGACGTGTAACCCATAAACATCACAATACAAAAGATAATAAGAAAATTAAATAAAAAATATGTGTTTTTGTAAAGCAAAAATAAATTTTCATTTATATTCCATATTGCATTACGAGCCGCCTTTGAAGAGCATTGGAGAATAACGTTTGAAAGCAATTCGAGTATAAATGAAAGTTTCAATTGGGAAAACATGTCCCCTTTTGATTTAAAATCGCTCTCAATTTTCGCTCCAATCTTAATGTTTGTTGGGTTGTGCTATATATTCTATGTTGGTGCATGTAAGGCCTAATTAACAAATTAAATATTTTGTATTAAATTACATATATGCGCTTATTAAAAAGTTTTAAGGGTTTTAAACAAATTTTACTAGTAGCTGTAAAAAATGTTCCTAATAAAATAAAATTCTTCGTTTTCAATTGCAAAAATCGCTTAAAATACGTTCCAACCTACAGGGTTTAAAAACCCAAAAAAATACTATATTTTAATTCTTTGACCTACAAACGCAGAGTATATCCGAGTTTAGTAACATAAAATTATTTCCTTAAGATGAATTTAAAACCACAAAAATCCATTAAAATTTTGTTTCATTTTAGTCAACATGATTGAACTTGTTTTCAACTTTAACTAAAACTATAAAGCTTAATATTTGAGTGGTATTTAACCGCAATTGAGAACAACTAAAAAGCAAAAATATTTCATAAACAATCGAAATAGAAAACTTGAAACAAAGTTTTATATTAGATTAAATAAATGAAAAATACTGAAATATTATTACATAAATACCCTAATAAAAAGTAAAAAAACAGGTTAACACATGGACTGGAAAGTCCCGGGCCAAAAAAGGAAAACACAGTTTTTATGGTTCAAAATTAGATTTATTCATCAATGAAATCTCCATAAAGAACAACGTAATGATTTCAGCGCCGTTCTAACATTTCAATACCACTTTTGTAGAACTATTTATTTTTTGCCTCAAAATAGGCCTTAGTTTCAGCGAAAACCTCTTCATTCGCGCGAAATTTCTTACCGGCGAGCATTTTTTGCAGGTCTGCGAACAGCCAGTAGTCGCTGAGAGACAAATCTGGCAAATACGGTGGATGAGGGAAATATTAGAAATTCACTTCATGTAGTTTTGTCATTGTTTTGATTGACTTGTGACATGATGCGATGTCTTTCCATTTTCGCCCTTCAAACGCTCCAACAACGCTATATAATATTCAATGTTAATGGTATTTCCTTTCTCAAGATAGTCGATGAATATTAGACCACGCACATCCCAAAATACTCAGCACATAACCTTTTCAGCCGATTGTTGGTCGTTCAGGCGTTTTGCACGAGTTTCACCAGTTCCTGTCCACTCGAATGACGATAGCTTTGATTCCGGAGTGAAGTGATGGCTCCACGTTGCATCCGTTGTCAAATATCGACGCAAAAATTCAGGCGCTACGTTTAAACATGGCCAAGGTTAGGTTAGAAAAGGTTAGATGTTCAACAAAAGGGAGCAAACGCGGCACCCACTGAGTTAGGTTTTTGAACAATCCTTTTAGACGTACAAAACAGAGAACTTCACTTGTTGATTAAAAAATCGTTGAACAATAACAATGGCAAAATAAACTTGTCTTTTATTTGCAAAAGGTCAAACATACCCACACACTATCTTTTATTGTTCATTTTAAAGCAACCGAACATAAGCCTCTTTGTTGGTTCCGATGATTTGCACATCGACTGACTCATATATATAAACTTCTTTAAAGTGTGAATGATGTAATCAAACTTGCTCGAACTACTTTATACGTTGCTCATTTTAAGGTAATCAAATCACATGCATAAATTTTTGCCATATAATCAAATGACTTTCAATTAGCGCATGGTACTAACGGGTGTTCGCCGGGAAGGTATACTACTTTATTTTGCCTCCATTTTGGCAAACATAGGTCTTGGTGAAGTAGACACGAGGTAAATTTGTTATGGAAAAATATTCGATAAACCAACGTGTTTTAATTGTTGAAACATTTGATCAAAATCAATCTTCGATTTTCATGAACACATCATAATAGTAAGTGGCGAGGCACATTTTCATTTGAATGGATATGTGAATAAATAGAATAGTTGGTTCTGAGTAGTGTAAAACCCTCAAACTATTCATCAGTCACCTTTGCAACCATACAATTTGGTCATGAGTAACCATTACCTTACTTCTTGGAAAATGAAAATTTCGTAGTGGTAACTGTGAACGAAGAGCAATACGCGTTCAATAACGAAATTCGTTGAATCAATTAATAAATTGTTTGAATGCAGACCTGTAAAGGAATTCGTATATTAAAAAAAAAGTTTAGTGAAAATAATTATTGATCGGAAACAACAATTTCTTTAAACAACAAAAAAATACGATATTCAAGATTATTTTTTTGATTTTTACGAGTATATGCATACAAATTATTTTTTCTGAAAAATTTTGTTGATTTTATTTTTACTAAAATTTTTTGTGTGCGTGATATGATTGAAAACTTCTTAACGCCACAGCTGCATGCCCTGGGCTTGTTTAACGTATGATATCAACAAGACGGGGCACATCGCATACAGCCAGGATTACAATGGAACTACTGCGAGTAATATACCTTTCTGGAGGACATCCGTTACATAAGAGTAACAACTGATCTTGATCAATAGCAAACATCGTTAAAAAATATTACTGAATAGCCAATACGATAAAATATAATTATTTTAACGATAGGATTATCGAATTAAAACTTACAGACCAAGTTTGACAAACACGGAATTTGCCTATTGAATTAATTTGATGGTATGCCGGATGGTATGTCGGGCCTAGTTTGTTCGTCTAATTGCCGCTTAAAAATCTATACCATTGCTATGTTTTTAATATAAAAATATGATTTTTTTAAACAGTTGATACTAATATAAAAAAAATCATAAACAACTTGTTCTCTATGTTTCCTAGCTGTCTATATGTCGACATTTCATAGGAGCTAACTTAATCATCAGTAGACTTGGGCATTTTTTAAAGGTATTCACAAACATTCAAATTTATATTCCAATATTCTAAATAAATTATTGAGAAGCAAAAAACATAAATGTTTTAATAATACCAGTCAGAATACAAAAAGCAAGTTTTTACTTTTGCACACGTCTGTACTTTTCTTTACACCTTTCAAACAAATGAACAATCGTTGGTTGCTACGATTTGTTTTTTCAAATAGTGCGTTTTTTGACAACGCTGGGTACAAGTCTAAAATCTTATCTGAATTCTCCGATGGCAGAGATATCTCCGCTATTGGAATTGTTAAAATTTCAAAAAGTATATGATGCCCTATATTATTTAGAAATCGTTTTCTGAATTTACTTTAACAAAACGGCAATTTTTATTCAACAGACAACTCAAATTTGGTTCTTCTGTTAATTAATTATTGCGAGAAATAATCAAACTTTTTAATTAAATAAAAAAAAAATCATTTTCTTACACTTCTTATAATAACAATATTTTACTGTTTGTTATGATTTCAAATGAAACTGAATGAAACTGGCAAACCATTAATAAAATTGTTTTTAGACAAGCCCTCAAACAGACGGACTTCTAATTGAACTTCTACAGGAAGAAAATAAACAGAAAGTAAACAACACGCGTGTTCACCTGCAATCAGTCTTTCATGTAGCCCACCCATGAACCCAGCAACTTGCCACAGTCACTGTCACCCACTTACATTTGTTTTTCAATATGAAATTTGTGGCAATTCAAAAAGCAGCAAAAACAAAAGGCAACAGCCATAAAAAGAACTAGAATATGTAACGACATACAGACTTACATACGTACATACATATTTTAGTTTCTCTTTGTTACCTTTTCTTATGAAAAGGTCGATAACGGTTTATGTATGCGAAGAAAACCAACACATTTACCATTTGGCGTGAAAATATGTACATACACTTATTTATGTATGTGTGTAATAAATACATTTGTTGTTTGTGTGGCAAAATATCCCTGCAGTAAGAAAGAAGCTTTTAGACATTTTGTGTTACAATTATTGGGTGGTAACTGGCGTTAAGGGTCTTAGCAGCAGATTTCAATGTTTTTTTTTCTTTTTATTTGTTCGGTGGAATAAATTGTTGAAATTTTGAATTCACGTTGCTGTCTTAACAGGCCCACAAATTATTGATTTTATTTTGAAAAACGTAATATGTATTTTGTTTGTTTCTATTGCTTTAATAGACGCAACTATTTTATTTTTATACAATAAAATAAATTTATTCATATATAATAAAATTGGTCGTTGAATTGAATTGATAGCAGCAAATGCATTTAAATTATATTTAAAAAAATGCTTAATAAAAAATTACACAAAATATTACTGTGTGTGAAAGGCCCAATCAGACTATTATACAAGTATAAATACTTTCATTAGATTTTGTGAGATAAAAGTCTAAACACATTTCTTGCGACTGTCAAAAAGTCTAACGTAAATTAGATTTTGCATTCACACCATCACACTTGATATAAACCAACATAGATGTGCCATCAAAAAACTTTTCACGGCGGCAGGTGCGCTATTCGTCGTAGGCGATAGACGTGCCGGCGCGTGGAATTCTTCAACAGTTAAAATAATAATTATGTATAACACATCCAAATTCAATAGTACAAACATATTTTATGTTCTAAATATAGCATGAGCAAAAAACATTTATAAATGACAGCTAAATTTCAAATTTCGAGCTTTTTTATAACGACAAAAAATACTATCAGTGACGGCACCCCATCGTCTACGAAATAGCCGACTACTCAATTTTTAATTAACTGGTTGCTAAAAAATACAACCCTGATCCAATGTAAAGTATTATCGCTTTGAAAAGTTTCAAAAAACAACAAAGTCGTATGGGATGTCAAATTTTTATCGTATTATTTTTCGTATGTATGACGGATTACATTCAGACTATCAGACTTGCACGTATTATTTGAATTTTTGACAAGTATTAATACAAAGTATAATAGTCTGAACTGGGCTTTACTTCATATTGTAAAAGTAATAAATATTTATTAATTTCTTTATTTTTAACATTTCCACTTAGAAAATATTACTTTTTGGCACAGAGCAGAATTGAATAAATTAAATATAAAGCAATGAATTTTGCTTCCATATAGAAAGATTTGTTTATATGATAAAAGTACACAAACTCGCGGTTGCAAATCATAATAGCAAATAAATTTCAAATATAAGGTGGCGCAAAAGTCATCGCACTATTGGAAAAAGGTTGTAATATTTTGACTCTTCTGCTTTGTTATTTGTGAAGTAAATGAATTCAAAATGCATGTCAATCTGCTTTGATTTCGAAAATTTTCAGAAAGTGGCACAAAAAGGGGTTTTTGGGGAAAAGGTGTCACAAAAAGATTATTTTCAAAAAAAAAAAAAAAAAAAAATAAATAAAAATAAAAAAAATGGTCAAGATATTAAATACAATAAAAATTAAACAAAAATTCTATAAAAGTTAATCAACATTTAAATTAACATTTAAAAAAAAAATTAACATTTCAAAAAAATTATTCAAACATGATTAATAGCATTATTTTAAATTATACTAATTTTACTAACGCCCATTTTTTGATACAAAACTAGTTAATTTTCATTTTAATTTAAGTTGTATTTAAATGCAAGTTCAATTTTTTCAGCCGGGTGCGATCACGCTGGCCAAATAATTTCCGAATTTCTGGAAATTATTCGCTCTCGAAAAATTTTATTTAAAAGTGCCATTGTTTTTCGGGCAGTGTGGGCAGCGGCTCCGTCCAGCTGAAACCACATACTAGGTCTGTTTTCAAGAGCAGGAGGTAAAAAATTTTCTCTCATAATCCGATATCGCTCTCCATTAGGGTTACAACACTTCCATCTTCATTCTCGAAGAATGAAGGCCCAATGATATTTTCAGATGTGATGCCACACCATATTGTACACCTAATGGGGAGCAATTGGCGTAGAATGGCTCTTGTATTTCCAGAATCCCAGAACCTACAATTACGCTTATTATCAAATCCATTCAAATGGAAATTAGCTTCATCACTCATAATTAAATTTTCAATAAAGTGGATTTCATTTTTGGCAAACTTTTGAAATTTAACTGCAAATTTTAGACGTTACCAATGATTTGCGGGTTTTAACTCTTGCACCAATTGCCCCTTATATGGGTATAACTGTAAATATTTTTTAATATGCCGTAGTGACGTACGTGCAGCTGAGCAGAACCCCTTCCGGCTGAGGTTTCTGGTGTTTCGTTAACACTTTGCTGTACTCATTCAATATTTTCCGCAGTGCGATTTGAGCGTGGTCTAATGGTTCGAGGCAAATTTGTTACGGTGCCATGTGGGAGACGACGGCCAACTAAGCAACAAATCATTGCTTCAGAGAGTGAAATTCTGACGTTAAAGTGTCGACGATATGCTCTTGGCGTTAAAATAATTGATCTCTGATTTATATAATAAAATTCTATTATTCTGGTTCTTTGTTCAGCTGTATATCTCCAAGTGTTATTTATTTATCTGAGAAAAAAGATTAAATAAAAAAATTAAGATGTAATGATCTCCAAGCTTGAGGTGTTTTTTTTATAAAAATTAAAAAAAAAATTGTTTATTAAATTCAATATTCAATTGAATAAATTCAATACACTTCTTTAGGAACATTTTTTTTGATTTTTGTTTATAAACTATTTCGCTCCTTTATTGCAACATAGTCATATCTCAAAAAATTAGCTTTTCGAGTTAACAATCCAGAATTGTTAACAGTACTACCTTTTATATTGTGCCAAAATTTTATTTGAATTACCTTTAAAATGTTTCCTTTAGGAGATATTTCCTACAAATTTTTTCTAAGATTTGTATGGAAACTAAAAATTTGAAATGTGTTTTTCTCGAAACAAGCCTTTTTGCGTTATGACTATGGGGGAATAAAGGAGCGATTTGAAATTATTTCCTTTCAAATAATTTATAAACAAAAATAAAAAAATAATAATAAAAATTGTTGCTTTTTCAGTGCTAAAAGCAAAGTTTTGTTTAACACAAAAGTTTGCTTTTAGCAACTCTGCTTTTTTCAAAGCAGAATTAGGAATATTATAGTGGTAAGTATACAAATACAAAGTTAGCAAGATCTCCAAAGCTTTTCTGATTTAGTCCGTTTTCAATAGAATTAATTTGGTCCCAAAATAAATCAATATTTAAGTCTGCGGAAAGATTAATTTCTGTTAACCGCAACAAATTCCACTGTGTAATAATGATGTCAGGCTGACAGTCAACAAGGTTGGAAAATATTAAAATTAGGAGAGTTGAATTTTCTGAAAAAAAACCAAAATAAGATTTAGCCGACCAAAATAAGATGTTGTCTGACCAACTGTGGTCGGAAAAGACCGACAATGCAACGCTGCTCGCAACCACCAAGCTCACGTAAAACGTTCCGTGTGTGAAAGCTGTTATTTAATAAAAAATCTGATGAAAATACGATTATTACTCTGAAGATTTCAAGAATTTCTTAAGTTTTTTTTTTACTCGCTTAAGAACCTTCAGTCACAAAAGCATGTGACTGATATTCGAGTTCATGTCACTTTCATATTTACTAAAGTTTTATGTCTGTTAAACATGCTGACAGTTTTTATATCAATGATGAAACTAGTCAGTATAAAAGTTTTGCCATGCCGGAAAAAGTAACGCAATTAATTGAAACACTCAGTTTTGTCTTATTTTAGGACAAATAAGTTTAACGTCATAGTTTTAAGTGTGGTGTATGCATACATGTATGTACATACCTGAACATATATACGTACATATTTATGTATCATACTTAACCATATTTAGGTGACAAAATTGTCCCAGATGACATAATTTTCTACGATATATCCACGACTTGCACTCCTTTGCTTATCTTTTCTAGAGGCATACTAAAGGAAGACCTAGTTACTTTCCGGTTAACATATGTACAAAAGTAACGGATCTCAAAAAGAAAAAAAACCTGCGTCGAAATGTATAAGAAAAAAAAAAAGAATTTGGAGTGCAGAAACATAAATAAATAAAACTTAATACTTAAAACTGTAAACATGCCTCGACAACGTGATAGAGGAAACTTTTGTTCGTACTACTTGGGCTTGTAGTCACCCTTTTTTCAGTTAATACGAGTACTAACCTTCAAAAGACACAACTGTCTTTTGTCATGATGTTCTATTCATTACTTTGTGAGTTATTGTGGTAAGAGTGACGCTATTTTTATTATTCGCAAACCTATGGATCAAAAACAATTTCGTGTTTTCTGTTTATTGTTGGGAAAAAATACCGTTCAAGCGAAGCAATGGCTTGAAAAGTGTTATGGGGACTCCATCATAAACAACAATAAAACGTTGGTTAGCTGACTTCAAACGTGGTCGTACAGACACCGATGATGCAGAACGCAGTGGACGTCCAAATGAAATGGTAATACCAGAAAACATTGAAAAATCCACAAACTCGTTTTGAATAATCGAAAAGTAAAGTTGTGAGAGTTAGCTGACATCGTAAAGATATCAAAAGAATATCTTGGCTTTGTATTGCATGAGCATTTGACTATGAGAAAGCACTGTTCTAAGTGGCCTTTGCTCTCATCTAACTTTTTCTAACCTAAACTTTGCCATGTTTAAACGTAACAAACCGGAATTTTTGCGTCAATATGTGACAATGGAAGAAACATGTATGTATCCATCACTTCACTCCGGAATCAAAGCTATCGTCATCCGAGTCGACAGGGACTGGTCGATCTCGTCCAAAGCGCCCGAAAGTACGACAATCGGCTGGAAAGATTGCGGCCTTGTTATTTTGGGATGTGCGTGGTGTAATATTCACCGACTATCTTGAGGAAGAAAATACCATTAACACTGAATATTATATAACGTTGTTGGAGCGTTTGAAGGCCGAAATGACCGCGTATGGAAAAGAAAAAAATTTTGCTTCATCAAGACAATGCACCGTGTCACAAGTCAATTAAAACAAGGGCAAAATTACATGAATTGAACTTCTAATTGATCCCACATCCACTGTATTCGCCAAATTTGGCTTCCAGCGATTACTGGCTGTTCGCAGACCTGCAAAAAATGCTCGCCGGTAAGAAATTTCGCACGAATGTAGAGGTTATCGCTGAAACTGAGGCCTATTTTGAGGCAAAAGATAAATCGTTCTACGAAAGTGGTATTGAAATGTTATAGCGGCGCTGGAATGATGGAGATTACGTTGATAAATAAAGCTAATTTTGAACCAAAAAAAAATGTGTTTTCTTTGTTAGGCCTGGGACATTTCAGCCCATGGTTATAATCGTCGACGATACTGTAAGAGAATTTGTTGCTTGTGTGGACCTGTTTGACTGCGCGCCTATAAGTGTTTTGTCAATAATTTATTTGATATGTCAATATGTCTTCCACGATTTTCTAATGTCTTGTAGCCGTCGTTCAAGATGTCTTAAAGACATGAACAACTGGGTACATACGAATGTAACAGGATTTTATGTCAGAGGAGCAGCATTTTGAAATGCAGTAAGACAAAGATAGGTTTTTTAAATGGACATGAAACTTACTTTGTTCAAAAGATATTATTATTCTAGATATGCTGGCCCGAACGTAGTCTAATCTGGGTGTACAATTTTCGATGAGTTTTGACCACATTTCTGGCCATATCCACAATAATGTAGCGAAGATTATCCTCCAAGTGGTCAATCGAGATTATCGGCGTAGACTGACGAGTTTAGCTATCCCCAGAGAAAAAAGCCTTGCGGCGTTAAACTGCACGATCTTGCAGGGCATCTCTCGGGTCCGAAGCATGAAACTACACGGTTGCCAAACGTTTCCTTCTATAAATCAATTGTGGCACAAGCTGAGAGGCATGTTGTGCCGTCTTGTTGGAACCAGAGCTCTAACATATCATGACTGTTCAGTCGATGAACCAAAGAGTCAAGAATCATAGCTCTTTAGCGGTAACCATTTAATGTAACTTTCTGATCAGCATAGTTTTTTAAGAAGAACGATCCAATGGTTCCACCAGCCTACAAAACAAAACAAACAGTGAATTTTTCTGGGTGTCATGGTATCTCAAATTTTTCACCAATCTTTGTACACACATAAGAAACATTTTGTCATAGGTACGGTTTAAAATATGAAATTATAATCACTCCAAGTACGACAGTTGTATTTATTGACGTATCCGTTCAAATATAAGTCATATCGCTAAACTAAATTCACTTACGAAATCGGGATCAAGAGCAGTCTTGCTTTAGGCTCATTTACCGAATCTGGTGCTCATGTTGCTACAATTGCTGTAAGAGTTGGATTTTGTAAGCACGCAAACCAAGATCTTTACACAAAATCTTTCATAAAGTGAATTTCTGTGCAAGATGACGGATAGACTGATTCAAGTTTTCCTGTACGCGGCAATGACTTATTCTAAACACACTGTACGACATCGCTGTGAAAGCTTATTGTCTATTAAAGTTAGTAAACGGGGTGCGAAAAAGTTCCATACCTAGTCGACTTAATTGCTCTGATGGAGGATTATGTTGACCGTAATATGGACGTAGTGCACAATACACTTTTTGGACAGAACCATGATTTTAAAAATAAATTTTCACTAATTGAATGTATTGCTCCAAGCGTCAGTCTAGTCATTTAAAATAGCAAATTGAGCGAAGCATAAATCACTTAATAGCAGACAAAATATCTGTCAGTTAAAAAGGTGCTGCCAACTTAAAGTTGTATACCTCTATAAAGAACACGATTTATATTAGTATGTGTGTGTATATACAACATGTAAGCATAGATTTTTGTGGGATTAAGATGAACAGCAAACAACGACAAACTATCAAGGGTGCTCTCGATTATATTTTGTTTATTTTACCACAACGTATAAGCAGGTGAAGAAAATTGCCAATTTCAGTTAATACTAAATGTCAACTTGACTACTTTAATGAAATAAGTTTTGTTCAATTTCATAAAACTCAGAAACAAAGATTGTATCTCTTTCACACAAAATATTTTATTATCCAATTAAAATAAATTACGTAAATTCGTAGACGGAAAAAACAAAATTTACAATTTCCAAATTACTATTTTTTAATATTTTCTTTTTAAAAATTTTTGTTGGTTATTTTATTAGTGATATACATACATAACTAAATATTATATGATTAGGTATATATGTATGATTTAATGGTATTTTCAAATCAATGCTTAAAATGGATTGCTTTTTATTTATCACATCGAAAGCAATGCGTTGGATTCAAAAACATATTTTCGAAATTTGTGCACGTCACTTCGGGTGTGCCCCATGGAAATCAGTTTGGACGTCTACTCTTTACTTTATTTGTTAATGATCTCACTCAGGTTATTAAATTTTACAATGTCTGAATTTACACAGACGACGTAAAGATCTTTTTAAGTGTTGACAACTATTCTGATCACAATTTACTACATAAGGATTTAGAGAGCTTTTATACCTGGTGTAATAAAAATTTGATGCAGCTCAATTTTAATAAGTCTAAATATAGCTCTTTCTACAGAGGTTCTTATGTTAATTTGAATTATTCTCTGGGAAATCAGCAATTGGAAAGAGTGTTTTCAATCTCGGATCTTGGAGTTGTCCTAGATCCTAAGCTTAACTTTATTAGCCATATATCGTTAACTGTTGGCAAAGCACGTAGTATCATTGGTTTCATAAAACGCTAAGCAGTTTAAAGACCCTTGCGTTACGAAGCAGTTGTATACTTTCCTGGTCAGACCCCTGTTGTAATATGCATCTGTAGTTTCGGATCCATCTGATAAGACACATGTTGACTACATCGAATCAGTGCAGAAGCAATTTTTGCTTTTCTGTGTTCGCAATCTTCATAGGAATCCACTTGATCTCCCATCGTACACCAGTCCCCTTGCACTTATTAAGCTGCCAACTCTTAAAAGTCGTAGGACTATGTTGAATATATTTTAAATCTTATTAACGGTGACATTTGTTCAGTGTTCCTATTTAATAATATTGCATTGACGGTTCCTAATCATCCATCTAGACACTACGAGTTGTTAAATATTAAGTATCTTAGATATAATTATACAAATGCTGATCCATTTATTCCGAGGAGTATTTGCAGTCAATTTAACATACGATCTAAAGACTTTTCTTTAGATAAAAATACAGTAAAATTAAAATTATTACCTTTCTAAATGCTTTTTAAAGACTCTTATGTATAGTGTATTATTAATTATGTAATGTACTTTTTCGAATGTAATTATTAATGGTAGCAATATCTGTCTGTAAGGATGGAAGACATGAATAAATAAATAAATAAATAATACAAAAAATATTATCTTGCTTTAATGAAATGCATGCATACGAGTACATATGGACATATTTATTTCATTTATTGGCAGTAATTATCATCCGATCCAAAAATTGTGATGTCATTTACTTTAAATATTGTTACGAATTTGTATCTCTTCTAACTCACTATGCAAGCCATTGATATGCATTTTATAAATGTGCACATACATGCAACATATATCTGAAAACATAATAATGATGTAAAGAAGGCAAAACTCGAACACGACAACGAAGCTGTTTGTTCGTTCGCACAATTGCATTTGAAACAAAAACAATGTTTAAAATTTTGTTATTGGTTTAAACGTAATTGCGAGAACGGTCGAAGAACTTCGTTATCCGTGAACTGCCACTAAGTAAATCAACCATCAATGGTTTTATTGTTGTTGTTGCGTTCTTATTAGCATTGCACATTTGAGTTTGAAATGTTCAGTAGCAAATAACTAAAAGGTTCATGATCATTGGAGAAGGCAATAAAGAAGTAAACTAGCAGACAGTTATTCGGCAGAGGCAGGGTTTAATTTTAAATGTGGTGAAAGAGAGTCATAATTCAGAAAGGTAAGGAAGTCTATTGTGTTAATTAGGGTATTCGATTATCGAAATTAAGTTTTTTTTTTTTTTTTTTTTTTTTTTTTTTTTTTTTTTTTCATTCATTTGTTTATTGAATCTTCACAAAGTGAACTAACAATAAGTATTCAAATCTTAAAACTAAATACATAAAATTAATTAAGTCCAGCCAATGCTAGACAAAAATGTTTTATTTTGCACGGTCAATATCGGTAAAATCACCTATTTAACGTTCTGATGGTGGCAAGTGTATCCCTCCTTCTCAGCCGAGAGTGGCCTGCAAAATTAAGTATATTGCGTGCAAGACGATTTGGGTGAAGTTCCAATTTATTGATATGCCTTGTTGCGTACTTTGAAAATTCGTCTTTTACAAGAGGAACACAGACATCCTTATGAATTCGTGAGTTTTTTACGTACCATGGAGCTGCGGTAATTGTTCGAAGAATTTTGTTTTGTCGCCTTTGAATTTTTTCAACGTTTGAAGCGGAGGCGGTGCCCCATAGTTGAATTCCATAGCACCATATAGGCTTTAGAATTGCGTTGTATAATAAAAGTTTGCAATCCAGCTTCAATGTAGAATTTCTGCCCATAAGCCAATTCAGTTGAGCTGCTTTTAACTTTAACTGAGTAACTTTCGCATCTATGTGAGACTTCCACGTTAACCTACGGTCCAGGTGAATACCAAGGTACTTGACTTCATTTTGCTGCGGAATAGGTGAATTGTTGATTTGGATGGCTGAACATTAAATTAAGTAAATTAAATTAAGTAAAAAAAATATTTTTTATGTTTAGTATTAAGATTTGAATACTTATTGTTAGTTCATTTTAAAGATTCAATAAATAAAAAATATTTTTTAACACGCTTATACTAGTTTCACTTGTATGTTTGTTTGTATGTTTACAACACCTGAAACCCATGCCATATGGGTGATTATTACATATGGTCATCATTACATATATATTGGGGCTGTATATACAGTGTAGCAGCAGAAAATATCAAGAAAATCCACGATATCGTTGTGACTGATCGCTGACTCAAGTTACGTGAGATTGCTGAAATGTATTATATGAACGTATGTTCAACATTTTGCATGAACATTTACATATGAAAAAGCTATCGGCAAGATATGTGCCGCGTTTGCTCAGTGCCGAACAAAAACGAGTTCGACAGGTGTTTGGACATAATAAAGCGTAATCCTGTTGAGTTTTGTTGAGATGAAACGTGGGTCCACCACTAGACACCTAAAGTCCAAAACCAATCGAAACACTGTGTGGAAGTGCTCCGAAGAAGGTGAAGACAGTAAAATCGACTGCCAAGGCCACTGTAAATTGGGATGCACACGGAATATTGCCCATTAATAATCTTGCAAAAGGATCCACAATCACAAGAAGGAATTATTAATGGATCAAATGATTGATGCATTCAAGGAAAAACTAGCACATTTAAAAAAGAAAAAAGTGCTCTTTCTGCAATACAACACACCGGTTCACACAGCATCAGATGGTAAAATTACGTGAAATACACTTCGAATTGGTTGATCATCCACCTTAAAGTCCAGATTTAGCTCCTAGTGACTTTTTCTTGTTTCCAAACGCAGGAAAAAGATTCATCCCAAATGAAAAAGTGATTACCGAAACTGACACGTATTTTGAGGGGTTCCCAAAATCGTGTTATTCAGATGGTATAAAATAGCTTAAATATCGTGTTACTAGGCGTATCGAGCTAAAAGAAGACTATGTTAAGAAATAAATGGTTTTTAGGAAAAAAAAATTTTTTTTTCTTACTTAGATGGCTTAAATAGCTTCAATATCAATCCGTCGTCATATATACAATGGGGACTGATCAGTTTTAGTTTAATTACATCATTTTAAATGCTGTGACAATGTTTGTCGTGGTCTTTTCGTGTTGTTGTGTGCTACATTTTTGCCTCTAAAAACGCTTTTAAGCATTCTTAAATGAAATAATGACACTCACACTTGTTCGTTATACAGCACTTAAATAATTCACAACTTTATTTATACTTAGTACTACTGTGTACTAAAACACTAGATTTGTCTACTTCCTGACTTATGACTTTCTTGCACAAAGCTAAAAAATAAACTGACTGCTTGCTGCCGACCTCTCTGCTACTTATACGTCTTTATCAGTTTCTACAAACTCCATGCACTTTCTAATCATTCAGGTGTACAAGTGTATTTCTTTCGCACATACACACTCATGCACATGCTTGCGAACAATAAGCAAGTCACAACAACAAATAGTTATAATACGAATACCAAAAATACAAGAAAACGACATCATTTGTAGTTGATTTACTTGGAATTTTACGTACTTTAAATCATGTATGGTTGTTTCTTTGT
Organism: Thecocarcelia acutangulata; assembly: GCA_914767995.1. Taxonomy (NCBI): domain Eukaryota; kingdom Metazoa; phylum Arthropoda; class Insecta; order Diptera; family Tachinidae; genus Thecocarcelia; species Thecocarcelia acutangulata. The sequence continues at coordinate 127,267,768 of OU612094.1, read as the reverse complement.
GTATTGTGTTTTTAGTTTTATATTTTTTAGGTGAATGTGTTCTGTAGTACCTTTTTAACAAGGGTTAGATGCGATAAAAATTCTTCACAATAAGTTTACGTCCAACGTTCACAAACTGTTCCAACCCATAATCTATTATTCTAGTTCCAGTAGAATGCTCTGCATCTGTAGGAGACATCCCCAGAATACTGACTCAAGAAAAAAAAACATTTCAGTGAAAGCTTTGAGTCTACACTGCACATAAATAATAATGTGCACATTAATATATAAAAAAAAAACTTACTTCGCTTGCTTAAAATGCAAAATTCAAAGTAATATCGTACACATTAATGAGTCTGGCGTCCTTCAAAAGGGGAAAAATAATAATAAATTATTAGCATTTAACAGGTCATGTTTAATGTTAATTTTTTCAAATCGCTGTTTGTGTTTTACGGTCTAAATAGTTCAGTTTCCTTGCAACATTTATAAATATTCTTAAAACAAAAACAAATATATTTTTTTTCAATTATTTCTGTTGATTTTTGTGCAACACAAAAAATCCTCATCATCGGTTTTTTCATTGAAAATACTCAATTTATATTTATAACTATTCTTAAGTTTTATATTATTTTTTTCAATAAGTTTGTACTTGAGAACTGGAGTGAAAAAAGCAAAAAAAAAAAAAAAAACCAATACATCAGCATTTAAATGCACATATATACATTAAATAACGACTCAAGTATACCTTTTGAGAAATTAATTTGAATTTATTGAAAATTTTATGGAATTAAGCATTTTGTAAATACAGGGTATCCCTTAAATCTACGATAATGTAATAGAAGAATTCAAACAATTATGTTTTTTATTCGCTATTTAAGCTTCTAACATTTATACCAGTAAAAAATTATAAAAAGCTTGTTTTGTATGTTTCCCAGCTATCTGTATGTTAAAAAGAAAAATGCTCTAATAATATCCGTCAAAACACAAAAAACAAGCTTTTCTATTTATAAACGTCTCTAACATTTTCATTTGTTTGAAAGGTGTAAAGAAATGTTAGAGACGTTTATAAATAGAAAAGCTTGTTTTTTGTGTTTTGACGGATATTATTAGAGCATTTTTCTTTTTAAATCTCAGGAATTTATTTGGATTGTTGGGATATAAAGTTGAATGTTTGAGAATATCTTTCAAAAATTTCCAAAGTCTACTGATGATTAGGGTAGTTCTATGAAATGACGACATATAGATAGCTGGGAAACATAGAAAACAAGCTGTTTATAATTTTTTACTGTAATAGAAGAATGTTATAGAAGCAACTTAACAAACAAAAAACTATTTTATATTTTGATTTTTAATTGCTTTCAATAATATCTTTACATTTTACCTTTAAAAATGCTTTGTGGATTCTTCAATTGCGCTACACTGTACTGAAATACTTCACAACTTTATATAAACTTAACACTAGACTTGCTTATTTTTCTGACTTATGGCTGTCTTGTACAATATTTAAAACAAAACTCTGCCTCTGCCGAATAACTATACCTATGTAATTTATACTTTATTAGTAGCTTCTACACTATTCGTGAGACTTCTAGTTACCGAAAATTCCCGACTCAAATTCACAAATGCAATTGCTACACATACACACTCACAACAAAAAATAAGAACGCAACAACAACAATAAAGCCATTAGTGGTTGATTTACTTTTTGCCTTCTTTAGATCATGTAAGTTGATGGTTTATATATTATGTTTTTAGATTTATGTTGTTTGTGTGGATGTTGGTGGCAGGCAATAACCCTCCAGGAAATAAACTCGCAAATTAAAAATGAATAATACTTCAAAATTTTGGGCATTATTTCATTTGAAATAAACAACCAATTCTTAGAATGAAATAAACCCCCAACAAAATGAAATATCCCAGACAAAAATAAAATACGGCCCCATTATTGGGATCATTTTTCATTGAAAATAAAACCTCAAATTTTTAAATGAAATAGGCCCCTAAAACAAATTTTTAATTCCAAGATAAAGAAGATTTATATAAATTTGTTAAAGCAACATGATAAAAGTTAAGTACATAAGTACTACAATGCGGCAATATGGGCAACTATAATTTTGAAGACCTTTAGATACAGCATGGAATTGGAGCGTTGTCGTTACAAATAGCGCACTCATTGTCATTTGACTTGAGGTTTACAATTTATTTTACATACGTAATCGAGCAATTCGTTAAAGTTATTCAGCCTTATTATGCAAATGGGCGTTCAAATCTAAGTCCATGTCGTGCACTTCGTGATTTTTGCGGTCAATTCAAATGTGCGTACAAACGAAAAATCGTGCATAAATTTGAGCAAACCTTACCTGCAGGAGATGTAAGAACATCAGTGCACACTTATACAGCTCGTTCTGAAGAAAATATTGCTGCTATTCGCAATAGTGCGGCTGAAGAGACATCCAGCTTAACTTGTCGTCGTGCCCCACAATTGCACCTCTCACGCTCGTCGTTGATGAACTTTAGGCATAAAGACTTGCATATATACGCTTACAAGGTGCAATTGACTCAAGAACTAAAGCCTCTTGAGCATCCAAGCGCCGTCAATGGTTAGAATGGTGGCAAGTAATGGCATCAGTGGATGATAAATTTTCGAAGAAAATCATGTTCAGTGATGAGGCACATTTTCTTTCACCTCAGTGTCAATAAGCAGAATTGCCGCCTTTGGGCGAATGATAATCCAAGAGTGATTGTCGAAAAACCAATCTCAAAGAGTGACTCTTTGCTGAGGTTTATGGGCTGGCGGCATCATCGGGCAGTATTTTTTTTCCAAAATGCGACCGATCAGGCAGTTACTGTGAATGATTGATGTTCGTTATCATGAGATGGTAACGAACTTTTTATGGCCCGCATTGGAAGATATGGATGTGGACATTATGTGGTATTAGTAGGACGGTGCCATACCGTTAACGAAACAACGGCTTTCTTGTGCGAAAAATTCAATGGGCGTGTTATATCACGTGGTGGTGATATCAATTAGCCGCAAAAATCATATGATTTGACACCGGGTTATTTCTTTCTTCCGGGCTATTTGGATACATTTTTTATTTTATTTTTTTAAATGGAGAAAAACTGCGAAGCTTTTTTGATTGTCTGCAGTAACACCCAGGATCTGTGGCAGGAATCGAACCTGCGACCTCGACACTGTTGGTCGAGTACTCTACCAAATCAGCCATCGAGGCACTCATCGACAAGCCAGCAATAATACAATCGCTGAGATAAGATAATTCGACACATTAGAACGAGAATTTTGCCCCAGCGTTTTCGAAAATTTGGACCACCTGATGGATAAAAGAATGGGCAATAAGTCCTAAATAATTTCGATTTATTCAAAATGTAGTTACATAGGCTCTAAAAATTTAAACACCCTTTATATAAAAGTTAAGCGCTGCAAGTGAATATTTCAAAAAAATATTAAATATTTAATCAATTAAGTTTTTTATTCGCTATTTTTAGCTTCTACCATTTATACCAATAAAAATTATAAATAGCTTGTTTTCTATGTTTCCTAGCTATCTATATGTCGACATTTCATAGGAACTACCCTAATCATCAGTAGACTTTGGAAATTTTTGAAAGACATTCTCAAACATTCAACTTTATATCCCAACAATATAAATAAATTGTTAAGAATTTAAAAGAAAAATGCTTTAATAATACCTGTCAAAACACAAAAAACAAGCCTTTTCATTTATACACCTCTCTAAAGGCCGGGGCACATAGAATCCGTCGTACGTTATACTTTGCCTTTTTCGACTGACAACTAAGTTGAAATACATGTAGGCTAATGAGCTTTGTCACATTCGGTACTTCTCCGTCAACGCAAAGTATTAAAGTTGAGCAACTTTCAACTTTTAACGTACGTTAACAACTTTGACAACTATTTGGTAATATTTTTTGTATATTTTAATATAATTTTTCGTTCAAAAATTAAATAAATTGAAAAAAAAAATTGTGTTAGATTTTTTGTGTTGTATCTGAAATATAAATTCAAAGATTTTAATCAAACTAAAGTAAAATGCAGTTGGTTTTATATCCGTTATCAAAGTACTGATTGTGCCAACTTTATACTTTGTACACGTGATGTCAGTTGATAAAGGAGACGGACAAAGTACGACGGATTGTATGTGCCCCGGCCTTAACATTTCTTTACACCTTTCAAACAAATGAACAACCGTTGATTGCTACGATTTGCTTTTTGAAAGTATCGAAAAGCAGAGAACAAAAATTCAAACAATTAAGTTTTTTATTCGCTATTTTTAGCTTCTACCATTTATACCAATAAAAATTATAAATAGCATTTTTCTTTGCATACATAGGGGATGACCCCTATATATGCAGTGCATTGTACCAGTACTAGGAAAAGAGGTTGTGAGGAGGGGGGGAAGAGGGAGTAGTGTTTGTGAACATTTGACTTGAACTTTCCAACGTTATATCAGACAGGAAACACGTCTGCAGGCAACTTATTCCACAGACGCAGCGTACGGCTGATAAACGAATTCTCTCTGTAATGCGTAGTGCGATTCCCCGGGCAATCGACCACAAATAGATGAGCTCTAGATGATGAGCGCGTGCTACGTAAAAATGTGCGAATTTTGGGAACAAGAGCCCTAATCTCGTCAGAGCAAAATCCATTGTAGTAACGATAGAACAGAGTAACGCACCCCACACTGCGTCGATGCTCCAGTGCGTCAATAGAGTAGGATACCCTACTGTCACCGATAAGCTTCTTCGCCCACTCCTGCACACCGTCGAGTAATCCTAAAATAGACTTTGAGGCACCGGGCCAAACATGAGAGTTGTATTCCATTTTCGGTCGGATGTAGGTGGTACAAATATTAAGGAGATCGGATGGAGTGAAGTACATCTTACACCGGTTCAAAAAACCGAGGCACTTGAATGCTTCTTTGGAGACATTACAAATGTGCCCTGTCTAGCAACCGTCACACTGTTTTAGTTTAATTTGACGAATCTTTTTAACTTTAAAGATTAGAGAGATTGTATAAGCTTTTAATTTGATTGTAACACTTAACATTGTATATTTTAATTTAACTTGTTTAATGATTTGAAAAATCCCCAAAATGAGAACTTGATTATGCGCTGAAATTTGGCAATGCAAGCAGAGATCTGCAACCGGGGCCATCTTAAATTGAGTTGCGGTGTGATTGACCACCGCATATTGTTTTTACAAGTATGTTTTCTACTCGTTAGAGCTTGCTTCTGTTACCTAGAGTACATAAGATACCCAATCAAGTTTGTATGCGGTGGCTGCTTGATTTGGTTTTTCAATTATTTTTTCCACTTTCGACAATCGAACTCATACTTCTTTTAAACAAAGAAAATAATATGTGTATGTAAGAATTTGCATTTGCACATTTACCTTACCCATGATAGTGTGTGTGTTCAGTTGTATGTATTGATACACTCACACTCGGTAAACGTATTTGTGCCATGCGCGGCGTAGCCAGAAGGTTTTTAAATCATCATGTTTTGGCGATCGTGTTTTGAAGAAAATATATGTATATGTACACATATTCTATTTGAACATATTTAGTGCAAACCCGGTAAAAATTACTTTTACTTAAAAAATTTTCTTTGATTTAAATTTTCGTTTAAAATTTTTCAGCATAAACAGTCTTAAAATCATCGTTCAGTATGATACTTTCAAAATCGTCAACATGGTTGTAAATTATAAAAATCTGGCAGCCGCGATTTCAGTTAATGTTAAATAAAAGGTAACGGATATACACAATAAAAGAATTTGTCGAGAGTATTGATTTCACAAGTTAATTTTGTGACGAAGTCATAAATGTATTATTGAGAAAAAGATTAGAAATGAAAATAGAAAATACTCGAAATCTTGCACTTACTAAGTGCGTGTAACAACAACACTCTTTTTTGTGGTCGTTTCATTTGCTATTAAAAAACACACAAGATACGAAAGTGATTGGGTACATTTTTGATGTATCAATATTTCGCAAACGAACGACAGATGTAAATACCACTGCAATAATTTTTAAGAGTGTTTAAAATACTCGGATGTGAAAATGATTGAGTAAACAACCGGTTATGGTTCCGGTGCACCGGTGCAGATAGTAGGTCATCAAAAGTATTAATTTTCACTGTTTTTTTTTATTGAAAATCGTAGAATATACAGTTAATGCTTGAACTTAATTTTGAAATCGTTAAATTTAATCGGAGTTTAAGCTTGTGTGATCGTAGCGTACCATGGCATTAATGATATATTGTCATTAAATTGACAGCACTTAGTAATTCTTTTGATATTCATATTAGAGAGATTTTTTTTTCATCAAATTGATTGCAAATTATAGTTGGCGATATTATGTCATTACATTGAGTTCATTTCGTAATTTCTTAGATACTAGAGTTTCAATGCATGTGTAAAATGCTCGCATAAAACGCATTCAGATAAAGTATTCCTATGATTTCAATATGACATTCCATTAATGAAATAGTTATTATAATTGCCGCTAATTAAGGCGACTGATGTAATGATAAGTAGTGAAATAGGGTAAAAAATTAAGCCGCTTGCCAGCTTTAACGAGTTTCTTTATGAGAGTACATTCGATTTTTAAACTATTTTTTCCTTTTCTCTTTTAATTCTCACTGTCATAATTTTAATAATAAAAATACGTTGTTCCTTCATGTAACGTTCCATGTCAACTAACCGGAACGCATTAGAATCTGAAAGTAAAAATTACACGTAGAAAAATGGTAGCAAAATTATAATGACACTTCAATTGTGGACACCCTTTATTTTATTGTTTTCTTTTAATTTCGTGATATGATCGCAAACTAAAAAGTATTTCATTAGTTTATTTTTAAAAACTTTGTTTTTTTTTTATTAATTAAAAGCAAACAACTTTGAAATGAAAAAAGTAATGAGCATATAATAATAATTGACATTTTGATCATTAGAACAAATATTGAACAAAATAAAAAAACACACACACATACTAATTTACCCAAACACACAATCTAATCTAGATAAATGACATAAATGTCCTTTATATGACAAATGGCAGAAAAATTGGAAAATTACATTTCAAGTTTTTGTTGAGTGGGTGTTAGTAAATAAGTATGTACATATGAATATATAAATGTACTCGCATGTGAGTTGGCAATTAATATCATGGACAGCCAAGGCCAATCAATTTCATTTGTCACATATCCTCTAATACGCATTTATTATTTTCTTGCTTAAAATGTTGCGCTAATTGTGCAAAAAATTCTTGATTTACCAATTCGTAATTATTTCGTTAAAGCGTTGCAGCTTACAGCTACAGTTACTCGTATTAAAAAAATGGTGGGTTCCAAATCAGGCCTGTTCTAAAACTCAAGGGATTTCAAAGCACATGCCGTTTCAAAAGCACAAATGTGATTTGTGTATGTGCTACGAATCAAAAATTTTTTTTGTGATTTTCGATGTGATGTATACTCGTCTGAAGCACAAAAAACAGCTGTTTTTTGCTTCAATTTACTGATATTTTTATTTTCAAATATAAAAGGTAAAGTACAATAAACCGATAAACCAAATCACAAAATAATACAACAAATATTAGAACAAAATAAGCATATCTAGTTGTACCCTTCACAAAAATGTAAATGGTATGTATAAGTTTGTGATTCTGTTTGTAATTTCTACAATTTTTATTTGCAACCCTATAAAGTATATATATTCTCAGAATTAATAGAAAAGTCGATTAAGCGATGTCCGTCTGTCGGTCGTTGAAATACCGTTTCTGAGAAAACCATAAAACTTAGAGAGAAAACCATAAGACTTAGACACTTTTTTCATTCACCATTCTATTACCCCATCTGTTCATGGATTTGTTATTGAAATTCAGTAAAATCGGTTCACATATAACTGACATATATCCAAAATTCCGAAAAAGGCCATTATTTTTTGCAATTTTCTATACAATTTTTTGAAAAAAAAAAAATTGTTTTGACTCAAATTTCCCACAATTATTATGAAGGGCGATTACAAGGCAAACAAATATATTTTCCGAAATCGGCCCAAATCTATATCGGCTTTATCTAAGATATAGCCTAAACTGATTTTTTAATGAAAATTTCGCGTTAGCGAATTTAAGAATATTTTTTGCTTTCTGGAAATAAAAGGATGTTACTAACATATAGAAAATACAAATTTCCGATATCGGTCCATATATACCCGAGATGTATCCAAAACCGATATATCATGAATATATCGCGTAAGCTTAAACAACTTTTTTTGCTTAAAAGCTCTTCTGGTAATAAAAGGAGGTTACTAAAATACAGAAAATGAAAAATTCCGATTCGTAAACCGATTTTTCAATGAAAAAAAAAGTTTTTTTTTCTTAAAAACAGTTCTGATTATAAAAGAAGATTACTTAAATACAGAAAACAAAAACATCCGTTATCGGTCCACATATCCGTATACTCGAGATGTAGCGATTTTTCATGAAAATGTCGCGTAAGCGAACTTAAACAACTTTTTTTTTGCTTAACAGCAGTTCTGGTAATATAAGGAGGTTACCAAATACAGAAAATTAAAATTTTCGGTATCGGTCCATATATACCCGAGATAGCCTAAACCAATTTTTTTGTTGTTCCTGTTACACTCTTACATTCTTATTATTTCGCAAAAATCAGCGTGTGTATATGCGTCGCAATTGTATTTGTACACCTGAATTTGCTAATGGAATGATCATTAGCAAATCACTATATGTGTCAAGAACAATAAAGAAGTATAAATATCAGACAGATGTTCGGCAGAGTTTAGTTTTAGCAGTTGTGCAAACATAGTGTTATTAAGAGTTAATAAAGTTGAGAAATATTTAATAATTTCACATAATTTCACTTGTAATTGAAGAATCCGAAAAAACTCTTGTAAAGGTAAACCCATAACAATATTTAACAAAAAACATTATCAACCCAATTATGAATCTTCTAACGGAATTTATTCCTCTCGGAACTTATTTTTCACATAAAGTACTTTTTTAATTTTTTTATTGTTTATTTAAGTTTAACCACTTAACCTAAAGTTATCACATAATTTACAGAGTTTTAGTCATTATACGAACTTTTCATCTATAAAATAATATTTAGCTCATAAAAGGATGTTTATTATAAAAAATATTTTACTTCAGAGGAAAGTAATTTGTTTAAAAACCTCTGATTTGATATTTTACATGAATTAATATAAATAAAAAATGCATGTAACAATCATATACACTCTTGCACACATATATATTGTAAGTCATATTTACACATTTAAATATATAGGCAATACATATACGTATGTATGGTGATACAATCAAATAAATAATAAAGGCCGAAAATTAGAATTTTTTCAATTCAAATTAGAAATAAAAGCACGATTTTTGTTAACTTGATCATAGGAATTGAAGATATGAACTCCCTTTAGTGTTTTCAGTGAATGAAAAGAAGGAAAGAATAAAAACTACATACTTCATTCATTTTGATAATTACAGGAAAGAGAAAAGTGAAATTCGCACGGATTTGCATTTTTAATTGGGCTGTATATGTTAGTATTACGTAAATATTTACGCATACAATTATTTTACTACCGTTTTTCTATATATGTATACATTTTAGCATTCCAGTACATTTTTACCAAAAAAGAATAAGTAAAATTTTATACATTTTCTTGCTTTTTTATTGATGTCAATGACCTGACGCAATTGACAAAAATTATATCACGAGAGAATTAAAAACTGGGTTTATCCACTCATCAATATAACTTAGCTGTTACTTGAACTCCTTAATGCTATTTTCAGCATCAAAACTCGCTAAAATTACGATAAATTGTCAAATATGGCAATCGTAATTAGAATCACTAAAGAACTAAAATCCGGAAGAAATGCGTTCTTTTTATATGAGACCTACGATGTTAAACGATCTTAAATCTTCCGTTTAATGATTTCTGTAGAAGTTGTAGGGATGAATACGATGAAGAGAGTATTGAGCGCCTTCTCTGTAGGTGCGCGTATCTGGGCTGATCAATACTGCACGGGTTAGCAGATATATCGGAATGCGGGGTAAAAAAACTAGATTCTTTTATCCGGCTTACGAGTTGCTGGGTTATGTGTAAGTCTCATAGCTGCACACCTCTCTCAAGCAGCGTAAAGGGAGCAATAAAGGACCAAAGTCGGCTGGTTTCGTGAAACTGGCAGCCTGTACAACCTAACCTAACGGAGGGTACCGGGGCACAGTGGAGTGCCCGGAAATATTGTGGCGGATGAGCTGGCGAAAGCCGGAGCTCGTCTACAGAGAGGGGACATTGATACGATGGTAGGAGTCCCGCTTAACAGCTGTAAAAACCAAGTACAGCGTCAATTTGTAGTGACTGCGCAGGACAGATGGTCTGGTGAGGTCACCTGCCGAGTAGCAAGGCTGACATGGCCTGCATATGATCGTAGTAGAACTGCGGTCCTAAAGTGTTTTCCCCGTCAAAGGTTGCGTACCTTGGTGGCAGTTCTGACAGGACATTGTCTCATAGGGACGCATGCTAGGAGGTTAAATCTTCCATTTAATGATTTCTGCAGAGGTTGCGGGGATGAGGACGAGGAGGAGAGTGTTGAGCATTTCCTCTGTCGATGCCCGGCTCTCAGTTCTATGAGAGCGCTGTATCTAGGCGGACCGATGCTGCACGGGTTGGCAGATATATCGGAATGCCGAATGAACGGACTGGATTCCTTTATCCGGCTTTCGGGTTGGTTTGAATCTGAACCGTCGGGGGAAGTGTAAGTCTCGTGGGCTGCACCTATCCCTCAGGCAACACAACGGGACCAATAGGACCCAAGTGGGCTGGTTTCATGAAACTGGCGGCCTGTTCAACCTAACCTAACCTAACGGAGTAAAAAATTATAATGTACAGTGGGTATCATAAAATGATTTAGATTAAATTCTTGTCCTGTGCGTTTATTCAAAAATATTTATAACAAATGTGACAAACTTAAGGTAAACAATTTGCGAAAGCGCGAAAAATCTTATGTACGCAACGTTATGCCTTATAAAGTAAGTGAAATTCAACAATTCGGTTGCAGAAGTTAGAAACTCGGAAAAAAAACTACTCATTTTATTTTTATAAAAATTATTGAAACATAAAATTTGGTAAACTGATTATATATAAAATAAATATTTACAAGTAGCTTTGAATAAAATTTAACAGGTGAAAACCTTCAATGAAATTTAAATAAATGTACTTATGTACGTAGGTCAGCACACTGTCTTAGTTTCTCCGATTAAAGGCGTGGCTGAAAAACTGTGTATTTTATGCTTTTGTTTTTGTCATATGTTAATTTTTTAATTTTTAGTTTACAATGTTTTAGAGTGGAAAGATTTTTCCATAAATACTGACAAATACCATCAACACTGAACAGAAGTAATCTTATTTATTTCCAAAATATAAATTTAATACTAAACTTAATACGGGTAATAGCTCTCATGGGAACTTTAAACATTAAATAATGTGTTTTTAGCTCAAAATGTCAATGAAGTAAAGTAACTTTATTTATGACTAATTTGACAAGATATCACGGTTTTGTTGTTATCTGCACAGCAAAAAAGAAACGAACTCAAGAAGTTTAGTTTAGTTTTTAAACTTTATATCTCCGTATATCATCTAAAGTTGTTTTCTAACAATTTACCATGATTCATTGTTTTATTATTTATTTAATTATTTACATCTGCGTATGAATTCATATTAGGACATTTAAGTAGAGTATTTACAAAATAAAAGCTATAGATCCTAACAGTGCAATCTAACTTAGGTTTTGATTTTACACTGTAGTAGGCAACTTAAATAAGAGCGTTAACGTTATGCCACAAACAGTATTGCTTACTAAACTTGTTTAATAAAAATCACTAAATAGAAATAGTAAAAAGTGATAAAGTCACTAAATTAGCCTGAAAGCAAATAAAGTGTGATTACTAATGGCCACAAAGAATCGGTAAGATTTGTTTTGAAGCGAACTCTATTGAGAGACAGTAAAGCTTTTTTTCTTACGCTCTGCCAAAATCGGATTTTCCAATTGCAAAGCGTTGCCGCCGTTGCGTTGGTTTAACGCAAATCTGCGTGAGGATTTTTGATAGACAATTTAGGTTGTACTGTCTTATCTTCTTCAATCAAAAATTATTGATCACAGCAAATTTGTATTGTAAAAAATCATTCTTAAGAAAAACTTAAGAAAAGAAAAACTTGAATTAAAACCCGACATACAAATGTACAAACCAAAAATCTATTTTAAAAAATTATAAAGTTCAACAAAAATTCAATAAATTAATATTTACATCTCTGGATATGGAGAATTATTAAAGTACAATAATATGTATGTTAATAACTAGAAAGAAATACCGATAGTTCCGAGACAGCAAACGCTGTACAAACAACGTGAGCAATTAACAAAATGCATATTTGATTCAATATGAGATGAATATAGATAGAGAATAATTAAATGGCTCGGTGGCTGAGTGGTTACGGTATGATACGTTATATCCTGAGTTCAAATCCCAGTGGGTGCTGATGAGTAGTGTAGCGTCTACGAAACAGCTAGTTGTCTTCCAGCTAAAGATTTGATTATTATTTTTCTTGTCTTCTTCAATCAAAAATTATTGATCACAGTAAGTTTGTATTATAAAAAACTTTCTTAAGAAAAAACTTAAGAAAGGAAAAACTTGAACAAAAACCCTATATCCAAATGTACAAACCAAAAATCTAATTTAAAAAGTATTGTTAATTAAAATGTCGGAAAATTTTAGTCCTGAGGGCTCATAAAAGGAAAAACAATCAATTTTACATTTTCTGTTATGTATTACATGTTGTAACTGATTGCGGCAATTATTGTTATAATTGGAAAATAAAAATCCTTCTTGGCGAAAGCTAGATTGGAACTTTAACCAGGAAACAAGGAACCTTTTAGATATAAGAGCATGACTTTAAATTTAATTGTTAAATAACTAAAATACACATAAACAAATTGTCATGCCTGCACGATAATCACTCAAAAAATTGAGTGACATCCATACAAATTTTCTATATGAGCAAACAGCACATTGCAGAGCATTGACTGGAACTTTCCAACGTTATAACAGACAGGAAACGCGTCTACCGGAAACTTATTCCACAGACGAAGCGTACGGCTGAAAAACGAAATCTTTCTGTAATGCGTAGTACGTTTCTGTGGGCAATCGAATCGGATGATGCACGTGTGTTAACTATAAATGTGCGAATTTCGGGAACTAGATTCCTAATCTCGTCGAAGCAAAATCCATTGTAGCAACGACAGAACAGAGTAACGCTTCTTCGCTCTCTCCTGCACACGGCCGAGTAACCCCAAAATAGACTTTGAGGCACCGGCCCAAACATGAGAATTGAATTCCATTTTCGATCGGATGTATGTGGTATAAATACTAAAGAAATCGGATGGAGTGAAGTACATTTTACACGGTTTCAAAAACCTGAGGCACTTGAATGCTTCTTTAGCGACATGAAAAATGTATTCAGTAGAGCGAACATCACACTGTATCTTCATTCCAAGTGCGTCAAGAGCATCCGATTCTTCAGTATTTATTCCATCCATAAGTAGAGATGAAACAGCATTTGTGGTCGTGTGTTTGTGTGTTAATAAACAACATTGAGTCTTACGAGCGTTAAAGGCGACCCTGTTTGTACGACCCCATTCGGAGATTAATAGAAGATCACTATTCAGTGAGCCATTCATATTTAGCTTCGTGGCAGCGATCTCTAATAGGCTGGCCTTATAACTAAAACAGTACCAGTGACTAATGCTGCTGTCATCCGCGAAAGATGACGTGATGGGTAGAAGAGAGAACGGATTAATTCAGGACTACCACCTGAATTAATCTATTACAACTCGATATAAACCGAAAAAAGTCATCACCGATAGCAAAAACAGTAGTGTACCATGGCACATTCTGTCAAACCCTTTTGAAATATCTAGTGCCAGCACCCTACTTTCACTGAAATGATGGATTGAGTGGCACCACTTCTCTGAGAGATATGATAAGATCGCCAGTAGAATGACCCTTACGAAACACACATTGATGACCACAAAGTAGTTTATGTGACTCTAGATACCCTGTTTTCCATTATTTTGGAAAGAGCACAGCAAATTGCAATTGGGCGGTAATTGTCACGGTTATATGCCTCACCCTTTTTGGGTATGGGTGTTATATTAGCAACCTTTCAGCACGGTGGAAACTTACCAAAATGGAAAAGTACGCTGAAGAGGTGTACTAATGGATGCACAAGCGTAGAAAAATACTGCTTCAAGACCAGTGCTGGAATGCCATCCGGTCCCGGAGTATTGTTTATGTTGAGGTCTGCCAAAACCCTTTTAACTGCTCGAGCCCTGAAGAATATCTTTGGCATAGTTACAGTTTCACTTTCGAGCTCAGGATGTGGTTGACTGCTTTCCGGCAAGCAGGAATTGCTTGCAAAAATTTCAGCCAACAGGTTAGCTTTGTCAACTGGGTCGGTGAATGCTTGGTCAATCTTTAAGAGAGTTGGAATTGATGAACTACCACTGCTCTTTATTCTCTTAAGGAAAGACCAAAAGGTCTTACTGCCCCAAGGAGCTGCCAGGACCTTGGCACGAAGACGCTGTTCGTGAAGAAACTTTTCACGCCTTAGTACCCTGGCACACGAAGTAATTGCCTTTTTGCATAGCAAATCAATGTCTGGCTTTTTGTTTAAACGCCAATTACTGAATGCTTCCACTCTGAATCTGACTGCGTTTCTTCACGTCTGATTAAACCAAGATTTCACTCTTGGTTTAATCGAAATCTGCACATTAGTTTTTTCTAACTATCCTCTATAAAATTATAAGTGGCACCACTGAAAAGCAAAAAGCAGCTGCTAATATAGAAGTTTAAATTTCAATTGTGGATTTTGATTGTCATTTGCGAATATTTAATTTCTATATATGTATATGTATTATTGCATCGAATACTAAGTAGCTCGCACTATTTTAGCAATAACTTCTATACAATTTTCTAAATTTCTCTCAGCCATTTTGTAAGCACAAAAAGCTTTTTGATATTTACAAAAAAAAAAAAAACCAACATCAGCTGTTTATTATATAGCTTCCGCTTTCAATATAATTATGTAGCTGGCTACATGCTACATTTGTAGCCAGCAGTATTTGTAGTCGTGTGTTCGTGTAGCCTGCTGTCTCGAATGTGTTTAATGCTTTCAATATAATTATGTAGCTGGCTACAGGCTACATTTGTAGCCAGCAGCATTTGTAGTCGTGTGTTCGTGTAGCCTGCTGTCTCGAATGTGTTTAATGATTATGTTTCTTATGCCCATGTTCGCATAACTCAGCCAAAACTGTCAAGTTCAAACAATTTTCAACTGATTAATACTTATAATAACATTGTTTTACATCAAATTAACCCTTCTGTTAAAAAAATCTATATCCAAATTGTCTATCATTAACAAAAAGCTTTGGCTCGCTATCAAACCATAATTAAATTTCTTCAAACAGACAGATCAAAGCGAAAGAAAAAACAAAATATTACAATCACAGACTCTAAAACAAAAAGAAAAAAAAAAAAACATTATATAAGACAAAAAAATCCCTTTCACGCTTAGAAAAGCTTTTTAACTAAGCGTAAGTAATATGCATGAGAAATTTAACACACAAGCAGGCAAAAAAAAAAAATGGAATCTGAGCCAATTGGTGTTAAGGATAAAGACAAACACATAAACACTTTACGAGTGCCCCAAAAACAATTACAAAAAGACAAAATTTATGTAATTTATTATTATTTTTTAATCAAAACTAAATTTATTTATACATACTTACACACAAATACGCAGACACACATTTTTTGGCAAATGCAAGAAAATTTTATAATAAAACCAAGTTACCACAATATACGAACGAGTACAAACTTACAAATACTTAAAAGAGTACATGTGAAGGAGAGAGCATATATAATGGAACTGAGAAGCAACGCAAGCGTAGAGAAAGCAGTATCCTGAGAGAGACTAAAAAAGCATACTTACACACTCACTCGTACACAGCAACCTGAAATGCCATGCAGCTTTACACATACCTATACATTTAAACAGTACAAGCAAAAATGTTTCTGCTCTTGTCTGTATGTACTTGTCTACATGTGTGTGTGTGTGTGTGTGTATTCCAAAGGAAACAGAGTAAGCCGTTAAATATTTAACGAGTGGGTGGGTGGCAATTTGGGAGGTTTGGCTGTTACCAACTGGTACTTATATTCCAGGCAAAAAACGCCGTGTATACACAGGCATGTGATATTTTCAACGTGTTTAAGCCACCAGACAGAAGTTACCTTTGCTCTGGCCTGGACGACAAACAATACAAACGGTTGATCGTCGTCTAGTGTAATTAAAAAAAAATCCAATAAAAAAACTTAAAAATATCTACCAAAAATCAGAGCTTCACACAGAAAATAAATTTTTCATAAAAAAAATTATACAAATCATAAGAAAATTTTCATTTTATTTTAATTAAGAAAATTAAGTGTGAAGAGAGTGACAGAAATTTTAAAGAAAATTTTTAAAATATCATAAAAAAAGAAAATCCAAATTCTAACTGCAGTGAAAACTATAGAAAAATACAAATTTATTATTTAAAATTACATAAAAAAAAAAATTGAAAAGTGCTAAAAAAAGTCAAAACTCTTTCTCAGCTAAATTTTTGTGAAAGTTTTGACAGTGGCGTCCAACGACCCAAATTCTAACGCCGCCACAGGCAGTGGCACGGGTGAAACGGCTGCTTTATTTTCAAAATTTAAAAGTTTTTCAATTGGCAGTGGTCCCAATTCCCCACAACGGGTTGTTTCCAATCTACGCGGTTTTATAACAAATCGTCTAGGCAATATATCAACAAACGATACAGGTAAGAAAATTGCATTTAATTATGTAAGATTTTCTTAAAAAAAAGAAAAAAAAATCGTTTGAAGAAAACAGTCTTGAAAGCGAAAAAAAATCCATAAAATTTTAATACTTAATAGCCTTATATGTATGTACACCAAGAAAAGTGTGTATACTTTTGCATAAGAAAAAAGTTTTGGTAAAATCCATATACATACATAACTTATATATAAATACATACATGAAAACAATTTCGTTTGAATTTCAGTATATGTATATATATTATATATAAAATAACATTTGAATTACTTGGGGACTTGATATATTGAAACTAACAACAAAAGAGAACTTGAAAAATACATTTTTCTGTTTATCATTTTTAGCTCCTATTCAGCTATTTACCAAATTCAGCTGTTTGTTGGATTTTAAGGCTACAATCAGCTGAGTATCTGTGAAACAAAATGGCAAAAGAACATTTTGTCTCTTTTCCACTTTAAATATTAGTCTTATTTTGTATGAACACTTTTCTCTTTTCAAATAAAATTAAGGATGCAAAATATTATGCAATATTTAAAATTTTTTTTTTTTTTTTTGAAATTTATAATTTTTCATTTGCAAAAATACCTAATACATATATATGTATGTAACATATACATATGTATATATGCATTCAATTATAATTTTTTCTTACAATATCTAGAACGCTATTGGTATGATTATTTAATTTTTTAACTTTACAATTACTCGTAATTTGTAAAACTAGAAATTTTATTGAATGAAAACATTTAAAATTATGTCTAATTTACCTTAATGGTAAATAAAAAACATTTATATACAGTACAACCTCTGTAATCCGGACACTTGCTAATTCAAAGTTTCTAGTAATTCAAATTTAAACATTTATGTGCATATTCATAAAAAATTAAAATGTATTTGAAATGAATTTTAATAAAATTTTGTATGTAATTTTAAAATTAAAACACATTTCAAATTCATTTAAAATTTTATGAATATTCTTCATGCCCATTAAATTTTTCAGGTAGTTTAGAAATTTTTTCTCTTTAGTCCGGACAAGTGTTTTTTGAGTAACATTTTTTTGACTGCTAGACTAAATAAGTATTTGTATTTGAACAAAATCTAAAGAATGTGGAAAATATTTTAGTTTACTAGATATTTAAGCACATCGTGAAAATAATTTACTTATGACTTCTTGGATGAAGATATAGTCCAGTCAGTACTTGTTCAGCTTGGCTCAAATAAAGAGCCAAGCTGAGCAAACTAAAGCGACAGATAATGATATTTTATTTTTAAAAGAATTTCTTTATCCTAATTTTTTTACCTTTTTCTTAAATTCAGCTGTAATTATCTTCAAGATTGAGGTGTCTTTTATAAAAATTTCTTAAAATGTTTCTTTATTTCAATATTTCGTCTTCCTTCGGAAAACTTCTTCAGGAAATTTTTTTTAGTTTTGTGTTTTCATATTGAATACAGAGAATAATTATAGAAAACGTTATATCGCTCCTTTATTGCAACATAGTCATAACTAAAAGAAGCTTGTTTCGAGTAAAACGCATTTCAAATTTTTAGTTTCAATACAAGTCTTAGAATTTTTTTTTAGAAAATATCTCTTAAAGTAAACAGTATAAAAGCAATTTAAATAAATTTTTGGCACAATATTAAAGGTAATGCTGTTAATAATTCTGCAGTGTTAACGTGAAAAGTTCATTTTTTGAGATATGACTATGTTGCAATAAACGAGCGATATCTTCAAGATGCTGAAGATAATTGATGTACCAATTATACTTAAAGCTATATAGCTTTAAGTAGTAGCACTAGATTTATCTTTGCAATACTAGTTCAAGCTACTAGTTAAATCTAGAGAAAGTGTGAGTAACACTTAGCTAGTGCTATATACCTTGTGCTGAAAAATTGTTGGAAAGGCTGGAAAATTTAACAGTTGGCAGAATTTATTTACTTTTAAAGCTGCGTATACTTAATTCGGAACTTGAATGTATGAAACGTAGATTTAAATCAACATAAAATAATTAATTTTATTTTAAATATAATTAGGTGTGTTTGTCACGGAAAGCAAATTCGTACGAAAGTGAAAACGAAAACATTTTTGCCTTCTCCTAAAAACTTAGAACGCAAAAATTGTTCGTGGTCAAATTCGTTTCAAAATTGTAAAGCGCAATTAATAACTTAGTTTATTTTATTTTTGTTAATTTTTTATTTGAAATACAAAATAGATGAAACCGTTTCATTCATTCATTAGATAAGGAATTGAGAGCATGTGCAATTTCATGTCTTCTTCTTATGCCTATTTCTCTGGAGTTATTTGAAGAGTCTTCAGCGTTTTCTCCTTTTTCATCCTCTTGGAAAGGTTCTGCTACTTCAAGATAACTTTCCATATTATCTCTCAAAAATATTGCAATATTATGCAGTGCGGCAAAACTTTATAGAGTATCACGCGAACGTCGCACAGTTGCTTATTATTCAAAAACCAAAAAATTGCAAAAATCAAAAAATTTACTAACGACTCCCGTAAAATTAATGATAACATTCGATGGGAAACCCTTTGGAAATCCAAGATTCAAAAACATTTGAAAATTGAATGGAAATTGGGGACTGCATGACCCCTCAAAGTATGCACTAGTTTACCATTTAGGAAAAAACTTTAATAATGGGAAAAATTATGAAACTTTGAGTCTAATTACACAAAATCTTTATGAGATATAATTACATTTTTAACAGTTTTCTTTGAGTGTGTTCATTCTTAATCCAAGTGAGGAAAACAGTTTTCCCTAGAAAAGGGTTTTCTGATACTCTATATTGAACACATTTTTCAACTTTGATGGAATGATACTAAAAAAGTTAAGAGTTCTTTTAATGGATTTACTGATCTCTGGTCTATATAACGCAATCAAAATTTACTACATCTACCTGCCACCTTAATGTCTATGACAAAAAAAAATGGCATAAACTTCAAAAAAAACTTATAATTATATATTTTTTCCTTAAAAAAAATTAAATTTGAAAACTTTATACTCATATGGAATAGTAGCCCTTGTATTTTCTTGAATTAAAATTCCAACAGTAATCAAAAAATTACATTTTCAATATATTATTAGTTGACAACTGACTTCTATAGAGCTACATAATTGCAAGTGTTTTTTGTTTCCTATGTCTTTACAAAACTCAAAATTACTGGAGCTATTTACGAGCTCCAAAAAGGAAAGTGAATGGTGTTAAATTTGACAAATATTCAGCAGAAACCACTCAACTTTTGGAACAATTATATCTTGAGAAAAAACTTACACCTACGGTTCATAAAATTAGAGAGTTGTCAGAATAAGCTTAAGAATGTAAAAGTAAAAAGTTTAAAAGGTTTAAATACGCAAATATATAATAAACATTACGATTAAGACAAAATGACGATCACTATAACATGCTGTCCACTTCTTCATATCCACTCATTTCATCCCTTAGGTATGTAAGATCTCAAAAAGATCTTAAACCACATATTAGTTGCCAAGAAATGTCAAGCTTGTTAGATATCTCTACGAATATTAATGATTACTTTAAAAATAATGATGATGAATAGTTAACCAATACGAATTCTAAACAAATTTTACTTAAGAGTTTACATACTGTAAATGAATAGGCCTTAAATAGCAAAAGTAAAAAATGTGTTTGAACTATTCAAAGTAAGTTTCATCCCAATACTCCAAAGTTTCAAATTCACAAAAAAAAAAAAAAAAAATCATTTGTTTTTGGTATATGTATACTTAGCTGGTGAGGCCTAACTTTTTTTATGTCAATAAAAATGCAAAATCTTTATTACATATTTTTCCCAACGTTTCGTGAATTTTATGTTCACTTCTTCACTTGGTTTCAACTCGCACACCACCAAGCATATTTCCTTGGGTCTGAATCATTCCAATGACTTTTAAGCGTTTGAAATGACTTGTTGCGTCACTCCCAATTATTCTGTCAATTCTTAATGCGTTTAGCATGAGTATTGATCAAGTAAAGCCTCCAATTCTGCATCTTCGGAAACCATCTCAGTTCCACCGCCATGCTTCTTCGACTTTAAAATGATCGTTCTTGGAACGCTGACACCACTATCGGCTCGTTTTTTTACTAATAGCGGCCTCACCATAAGTATTTGAGAGCATTCGATGAGCTGCAGCCGCAAATTCTTCATATTAAAACAGAATATTAAAACCATTCGCAAATGACGAGAATTTGTTTCGTAAGCGGACATGTTTAATCGATAATAATATATGATGCAGACACAAGTTGACCGATATTTCGGGGGCGTTATGTTTACAAATACCAAAGCTTATTGCATAATATCTACCATCTACTTATTTTGACTGCCACTTACTACTACAGCTTTCTATTGCAAAACGACAGTTTTGGGTGTCTTAAAAGCTAGTGCCAATTTAATAAGAAATTACGTACAATACTAAAAGTGCATGAAACCATATTTTGAAACTGATAGGAAGTAATAATAGATTTACAAAAATGCAAACCAAAATATTCTTAAAGGGCAAGTAAACTATAATTAGATCGATAATAGGCTGTTTTTAACAATAATACAATTAGAAATAATATTATATGATGGTATTATTCGTCTGGCTCAAGTTCAAACCTGGTTTTCGTCTAGAATTATATTTATTTTTAATTATAACAATAATTGCCTGGATCAATAACTCTTGATCAAAGAAGACAGGAAAAAATATTTGAATATTCTACACTGCTCATCAGCACCCACTAGGATTCAGTAGGAATCGGTGCCATGTAAACATGATGTTTTAAAATACGGCCGCTTAACCAACTCAGCCACGAGAGCTCTTATTTATTTTTCGTCTATATTTCTCTCATATTGATCACACGTGCTATTTGTTATAATTTCAGTTGTTTGTACTGCATTTTTCTCATTGTTATGACATATACATATATTAATGTTGCTGCAACCATATTTCAAATAGCCTTTTCTTTGCGTGTATGTTCACTAGCGCATAAACAAAAATTGTCCTTGTTCAAACGGCAAATTATACCACTGAGCTTCTGAAATGAATAGTTTTTAATTTCATATTATATAATTTTTCAACACAGAAATACATACTCACATAGATACACTAGTCCTGTATTGCAGGAATAAATATTTGATTCTTGTCGTATTAACATAAAAAACAAATTATTAATTTATTTATTAGCGTTTAATCTATGTAATTAAAGTTTATAAAACGCAATTGTATAAAGCCAATAAATATGTCATGTAGTTGATTTTCATTGACACAACACTGCATCTAATAATTGAACTGTTTTTCTTGAAAGTGGTATAAGCCCATTTTTTAAATAAGCTAAGTTAACAATAATTTCATTGAGATATAGACAGCTTCTCTCTCACAATTGCAATGCTGTTCTTTTTCTTAATATATAAATATAATTAAAACAATTTATTTTATTGCAATCATTATTGACTATTACACGCTGCTCGCTATCAGATATTACTAATCGTTAGCAGATATTACTTATCTAGTACTAGCGTGTTAAAAATAAATTATTAATTTATTGAATTTTTGCTGAATTTTTTTGAAAATTTTTAGAATAGATTTTTGATTTGTACATATGTAAATCGGGGCTTAGTTCAAGTTTTTCCTTTCTTAAGTTTTTTCTTCAGATATATATTCAGTCGTTGTTTAGCTTCGATAGTGAACGGACGTGTTTGTTTTTTGATCGCAAGTAAAAAAAAATAAAAAAAAAATAAAACGGGATTAAGTAAAAACCGTAATAGGTGAACAGAGTGTTTTTGTTTAAAAAAAAACTTTGTGACATTTTTTTTTAAATACCATTTAAAATTGTAAATAAAAAATAGAAGCAATTAATTGCATGAGTGTACCTATCAGATGTAATTCTGAAAAAGAGCTTAGCTCCGGTAGAAAAAACCTTTGGATTTCTGAAGAGGAATCGGTGAAAAAATCATTGGAAAATTTCCTGTCTCTAAGAGATAGGAAACGCCCGCGATCGTGTTCGCCAAATATTGTTGTTACAACTGAAGACAAAACATCTTCCAGTTTAATTGTTGATGATAAGGTAAAAATCCAAGTAGGCATGGACAGGTACATAACCGTGGTTAAAAGGCAGCGAAGCCCCAAATCAGCTCAAATATCATCTCAACCGAAATTTTCTAAAGATGATAATAGGACTTCGGCAATCGATAGCAATAGGTTTGCTATACTGCAAACAGATGAGCCAACAATTTCTAAAAAAACCTTTAAGCCGCCACCAATATATTTGCGAGAACCTACCTCTAGTGAGCTGGTAAAACAACTTATTGCGGCAATCGGCAAAGATACTTTTAACGTAACATCGGTTAAGCACGGCGGCATCAATGAAACGAAAATCCAGGTAAACAGTGAAAATGAATACCGAAAGCTGTCTGACGTTCTAGAGAAGGAGAAGCGATCATTTTACACATATCAGCTTAAAAGTGCCAAAGGTATTCAGGTCGTTATAAAAGGGATTGACCCTTTTGTTGACACGAAAGAGGTCAAAACCGGACTAGAAGACAATGGCTTCAAAATTAAAAATGTGGTTAATATTAGAAACCGTGAAAAAATTCCTCAACCCATGTTTAGGGTTGAATTGGAACCTAGAGATGTTGCCTTAAAAAAGAATGAAGTGCATCCCATTTATAACCTCAAGTATCTTTTGCATCGCAAGGTTACCGTTGAGGAGCCTCATAAGCGTTTAGGGCCCGTTCAATGCCTAAACTGCCAAGAATTTGGCCATACTAAGGCCTATTGTAAGCTGCCCGCAGTTTGCGTTGTGTGTGGTGAACTTCACGGTACATCACAGTGCAAAAAACCTAAGACTGACGCGAGCGTTAAGAAATGCAGTAACTGTGGAGGTAACCATACTGCAAACTACAGGGGTTGCCCTGTCTACACTCACTTCAAGAGGTCAATGACAAATAGGTCACCAATTTCAAATATGCCACCCCAGCAGTCAAACACCACTTCTACAAACAATTTTCCCCAGGTACGCCAGCCAACCAGCCATATACACGTGCAAAACCCCCAACAAATTTCTTATGCGAATGTGGTAAAATCCGATAAACCAAATTTGAATCAGGAGCCCAAGCCTCAAAACTCCGACCAAAATTTTAGCAATCTTGAGGCAACTCTGCAGACTCTTGTTCAGTCCATAAACACTTTTACGGTTTCCATGACGAACATGATGCAGGAAATGCTGAAAATGCAATCCACTATTTTGCAAGCAATTTTAAACAAATGAATTGGTTAAAAATATGTTTCTGGAACGCAAACGGCATCCGCCATCACAAAAATGAACTTGAGCACTTCCTTATGGAAAAGCAAATCGATATAATGTTGATTGCTGAAACTCATTTGACAACCAACAGTTTTTTCAAAATTAATGGCTACATACTGTACGACACAAAAGATCCCCGTGGAAGATCTTGCGGAGGATCGGCAATTCTAATAAAATCCAGAATTAAGCACTATTTAATGAACGAGACACGTGAGGAGTATATCCAAGCAACTAATATATGCATTGAATATTTTCATGAAAAAATCGTTATTTCCTCGATTTACTCACCGCCCCGATTTTCAATAACAGAAAGCCAATATTCAAATTTTTTCAAATCACTTGGGCCTCGATTTTTAGCGGCTGGCGACTATAACGCTAAACACACTTTTTGGGGATCACGCTTAATTACCTCGAAAGGCCGTGTGCTTTTTGACACCGTTTCCAAAATGGGCTTGGATGTGGTTTCAAGCGGACACCCCACTTATTGGCCGACAGACCGACGAAAGATCCCAGACGTTATAGATTTTGGAGTTGCGAAAAATTTTCCTTTAGAGTGGATGCAAGTGGAGCCTTCATTAGATTTGTCATCAGATCACTCTCCCTCTATAATCTCTATTTCGTTCCCTCAAGAAATTGGCTCACCGTTGACTGTCAATAGAGTTAATTGGTTAAAGTACAAAAAATTTTTGAGCACACATTGCACTGAAAATATCGCCTTGAGAACGCCTGAGGATATTGATGTGTCAATTAACAATTTTTCTGAAAACCTCAAACTGGCCGTACAGCATGCTACCACTAGTCATTTAAGACCTAGAAATGAGAGCAATAGAACTTATTCATCTGAAATTGAGCAACTTCTGTCAGAAAAAAGAAGAGTCAGAAGAGAGTGGCAACTTCGCAGGTCGCCCCAGCTTAAAACTAGGCTACGGGAATGCATAACTCAGCTAAGAAATCTGCTTGAAGTCCATAGAATGGCTTCCCTTAAAACATATTTGGAAAGCCTTAATGGTACCCCTCAATCTGATTATTCCTTGTGGAAAGCGACAAAAGGTTTAAAAAGACCCGTAATAGGTAAGACACCTTTGCGAAATTCAACTGGCGACTGGGCAAGAAGCGATTCTGAAAAGGGAATGTTGTATGTCGATCATTTGCGAAACGTTTTTATCACAAATGATTCAGAGAATAATACAGCGGAATTACCACCATATGTTGTTAGACCTCCTGTGTCTTTGAGATTTAATTTTCAAGATGTCGAAAACGTTATCGGTAATACAAACCCCAGGAAAGCTCCAGGCATTGATCAAATTACTGGTAAAATGCTTGAACAGTTACCTCGTGTAGCTAGAAGGGTTCTACTTTTTATTTTTAACGCCATTTTACGCCTTGAGTATTATCCTGCAGAGTGGAAGGTCT
The DNA here is from genome assembly GCA_914767995.1 of Thecocarcelia acutangulata. Classification (NCBI taxonomy): domain Eukaryota; kingdom Metazoa; phylum Arthropoda; class Insecta; order Diptera; family Tachinidae; genus Thecocarcelia; species Thecocarcelia acutangulata. Next base: position 127,242,075 of record OU612094.1, on the reverse strand, counting down.
CAATGATTACTATGATACCCAAACCAGGGAAGGATCCCACTAAAGTAGAATCATACAGACCAATAAGTCTACTGCCAACAATTTCAAAACTGTTCGAAAAATTGTTAATGGCGAAGTTGAGTCCAATATTGAACAATGTGGGATGCATCCCTGATCATCAATTTGGCTTTCGGGCTAAACATAGCACCATAGAACAAACGCACAGACTAGTCAATGTCATAAGACAAACCTTTGAGGCGAAGAAGTACTGCTCAGCTCTTTTCATTGATATTTCTCAAGCATTTGATAAAGTGTGGCACGACGGCTTGATGCACAAAATAAAGCTAAATTTGCCTGCAAATACACACAAGCTTCTGGAAAGCTACTTATATGGGCGGAAGTTTGTTATCAGAGAAGGCGACTTTATTAGCTCAACTCAGCCAATCAAGGCAGGAGTTCCCCAAGGCAGCATACTGGGGCCTACTTTATATTTGATTTACGCCTCTGACATGCCAACGACATCTGGAATCCACACTTCTACCTTTGCAGATGACACAGCGTTTTTGAGTGTTCATGAAAACCACCATTTAGCATCACGAAATTTACAGGAATACATTTCAATATTAGAGAAATGGCTAAAACTTTGGAAAATCAAAGTTAATGAACAGAAATGTACTCATATTACATTCACACTGTGTAGGCAAACATGTCCGCCTATCCAAATTAACAACTCACCTATTCCGCAGCACAACGAAGTCAAGTACCTTGGTATTCACCTGGACCGTAGGCTAACATGGAAGTCTCACATTGAAGCAAAGGTCACTCAGTTAAAAGTAAAAGCAGCGCAGCTAAATTGGCTTATGGGCAGAAATTCGACACTGAAATTAGATTGCAAACTTTTGTTATACAACGCAATACTAAAGCCTATATGGTGCTACGGAATTCAGTTATGGGGCACCGCCTCAGCGTCAAACATTGAAAAAATCCAAAGGCGACAAAACAAAATTCTACGAACGATTACTGCAGCTCCATGGTACGTCAAAAATTCACGAATTCATAACGATTTGAGTGTTCCGCTGGTAAAAGAGGAATTTTATAAGTACGCGACAAGGTATATCAGTAAACTGGAGCTTCATCCAAACCCTCTTGCTCGCAATATACTTAATTTTGGCGGCCACACTCGGCTTAAAAGAAGGGATACCGCTGCCACCATCAGATTGCTCAATAGGTGATTTTACCGAAATAGCTCCCGCATAATAAAACTTTTTGTCTAGCATTGGCCGGACTTTAGAATCACATTTTTTTTAATTTTAAATTTAGTATTAAGATTTGAATACTTATTGTTAGTTCATTTTGAAGATTCAATAAATAAAAAAATGCTCAAAAAAAAAAAAAAAAAAGATATATATTCATCTCAAACAAACAATGTGGACAATTAACAAAATTCATATGTGATTCAATATGAGATGATTATAGATAGAAAATAATTAAATTGCTCGGTGGCTGAGTGGTTAATGCAGCAGTTTATGAATCCGAATGGGTGTTGATGAGTAGTGTAGTGACTACGAAGCAGCTAGTTGTCCCCCAGCTAAAGATTTGATTATTATTGTTCTTGTCTTCTTCAATCAAAAATTATTGATCAAATTTTGTTATGTAAAAAATTCTTCTTAAGAAAAAACTTAAGAAAGGAAAATTTTGAACTAAAACCCAATGTACATACTTATGTACAAACCAAAAATCTAATTTAAAAAATAAATTATTGTTCTGCTGAAATGATGAGAACTTTTGTTTAGTGTTCCTCTGGGATTTGGTCCTTTTACTAATAGATTGCAATGGAAGTATTATTTATATATAATTGCTATTGTTTGTTGCAATAAATTCATATTCCAAATTTATTGGATATTAATTATTATAAATTTTGTATTTAAAAAATCATTTAAAAAGTCACTAAAATGTGAATTATTTGCTAACGTAAAAATATGTTATCAACATTGAAATATAAGTAAAGTATGTTGTAGCTTTTAGTTGATTATATTTTTGAAACTACTTTTTGTATTACCATTTTTTAATGACTTGCTTGTGAACTTCGTTGCTGTAAAGTATAAATTAATAAACACCATTGAATTGAAACCGAAACAAAGGTATTATCCTTTTTAAGTGTTTTACAAAGGGTAAGCATATCCACCCAGTCATACCTGAAGAAACTAATAAGTTCTTTCTTTTGGTTTCCCATAACCCCTACTAAATATAATCACTATCGAGTGATTATAATTAGCCATCCACATTCGCTTGGCATTAATCCATCTCTTATTCCCCACTGCCAACCTATGTGGATATTTAGAATAAAAACTCAATTTATTTCAACCTGTAAAGAATACGACAATCTGTCAATTTGCTCTGAAAATATTGTTGATAAGTAAGCGCAATAAAGATCTTAATGAAGTAATCTTTATTTTTATATATTTTTTTTTTAATTGCAATAAACTCCTAATAAACTTGGTTATTCGTGTATTTAAATGTCTTTATTTTAATTATTACTTTTTGCATCAAATTCAGTAAAGCTTTTATGTCTGGAAACACTCGTATATGGACTTATTTCGCTACTGTTTTTATTTCCTGTAATATGTTCGTTCTGAAAGTGGATTCACGTGTATCACCGATTTTCATGTAAACCTCAGTATTTTTTTTTTGTTTAAAATATAAAGCTCGTAGTGTCCGTCTGACTGGATCACGGAGAAATGTTAAAAACTTATCCAAAGTCTTTCACACAGGCAGACAAAATAAGTTCGTTTTCACAACAAAATTTAAAACGTGTTTTGTGTAAATAAAATCAGACGATTTGATTAAAATTGGCCAATATTTCTAAATCGATTCAAGCGTAAACTCCTAAATATCTTGATATATGAAAAAATGGACTTATACCACTTTCAAAAAAAAAAAGGTTCAATTATTAAAACAAAACTTTACATATGTACATACACACATGGGTGTGAGTGTTTTATGCATGAGTAAGTATGTTTGTATACATACCTATCTACATTTTAAAAAAGTTCTACATCATGTTTGCAATCTAATATAGAACAAATAAAAAAGAGCGAAAATATATTTAATTAGGGACGAAACATGTTCAACACTATCCAGCAAAAAAATAAATAAAATAAAAAATTGTTAATCGTTAAAAAATTAAATGGTGAAATATGTGTGTGTAAATACTTAGATCCGGTTTCTGGTTAAACGTTAATGAAATGAATTCACATTAAGCTCACGTGTCATAGAAAAGAACTGAACCAGAGATGAATTACATGGATTTGCATTAGCTGATTTAAAATACGACAACAATACAAAAGGTAATTGGCTAAGCAAATAGTATTTGTAGTGTGGATCACCACCTTTTTATGGCAATGACGGGTTTTTACTCCAGTTATTTGACAAAGAACTAAATTTTTTTATGTATCTTGAGGAATGAGTTATTTTTCCAAACTTCTTAAATATTCATAACTGCAACCAAAAGACATGGATAGTACTTTGAAGCTATGCCTACAATTTTTATTAATTTTATTGGTAATATTTTTAGAACTCTTTTAAGATATGAATTATGAGATTATCTATTTGTGATCGATTGCCCAGCAAATTGCATAACACATTATGGAGAATTCGATTTTCAGCCATACAGCTCATCTGTGAAACAAGTGGCTTGTGAACGTGTTTCCTGTCACTTATAACATTGAAAGGTTCAAGTCAAACGTCCACAAACACTACTTCCTCTTTTCTCTTCCTCATAATCTATTTTCTTAATTCCAGTAGACCATCCCTTGAGTGCTGATCCGAGACCTTGTCTTATTATCCGACAAAATGTTAGTTGAGTGAACTTTTCCTCAGAGATGAATTTTACTTTTAAAAAACAAAATTAGCTAAATGTAGTTGCCATCACCACCTTTAAAATACCTACGATAGTTTTGTAATAGATTAAAGGGAACAATCTGTAATAAAACTTTTCTAGGCATTATTTAGATTCGAAGATATAAGAGGGATCCATCATTTCGGTGAAAGTAAAGTCTTCACTCTAGATATCTTCAAGGCATTTGCAGCTTTTGCTGCAGGTGATGACTTTTCTTGGTTTATATCGTTCTTTTTCAGACAGCGCTATATATTTAGTTAAATTTTTGGATCAGTGCACGGGTTATTATAGATGCGGTTCCATCAAGCGAGCTAAAGATTAATTCAGGGGTTCTACAAGGCTCGTTTCTCTCTCCTATTTTCTATTTTTTTAAAGACATTCTATATCAAACGTTTAACCCTTCTAACTCCTTTGCAGCATTTGCCATTCGTATTGAATCAATTATAGGCCCAGCTTATCCTAGGTCGGTGCAAAAAATATTAATGAGTCACTTTTAATCTAAGAGTTGACTTCAACGTTCGTAAGAACTAGTATTTTATAAACACACAAACTCATTACCGTAAATGCTGCTTCATCTGTACTCTAGGATGGTAAAAATATTGAAGAATTGGATGCTTGAAATGAAAATACAGTGTTTTGGTCCAGTGCCTCAAACATTATTTTAAGGTTACTCAACCATATATAAGAGAGAGCGAAGATGCCTATTGATGACATTAAGATATCTATTGACTCACTAGAACATCGTCGTAGTGTGCGATACATTTTTCTGTTTTATCGTTACTATTTATCAGGGGTCTTGTTCCGGAAACCCATATATGATTACGCAGCACGCGTTTATCGTCCGCATATCATCTATTTGTGATCGATAGCCCAGCAAATGGCATAACACATTACAGAGAATTCGATTTTCAGCCTGCGAACGTGTTTCCTGTCACTTATAACATTTAAAGGTTCAAGTCAAACGTCCACAAACACTACTTCCTCTTTTATCTTCCTCCTAGTCTATTTTCCTAGTTCCAGCGCAATACACTGCAATTGGACGGACCATCACTTGAGTACTGATCCGAGACCTTATTTGATTGTCGGACAAAATGGTAGTTAAATGAACTTTTCCTCAGAGATGAATTGTATTTTTAAAAAACAAATTTAATACTTCCTCGTGTAATTCTGAGCTAAACTTTCAGTGTCTTTTTTAAAATTAATACTATTAGCTATTCGTACATCAATTATTCTGCAGCATCTCAAACATGTAACGTTTTATATAAATATTTTCCGTATTTAGTAGAGAAACGTTATTAAAATCTGGACAATGTACTGTGTTCTTTTCTTTGTGATTAGTAGTAGTATTTATTGAATACTTTGAAATTCACAATAAAAATACTATACTATACAAAATTTTTAGCTCTGTTGCTAATTTTTTCTAAAACAATAAAAATTTTCTTAATTTTTAACATTAATTGGCAGGGAATTGTAAACATTTAGTCCTTTGTAGAAAAGAGATCATCGAGTTGAATTTGTATGTGCTCGTTGTAGCCTAGATTTGGTTAGGCTAGGTAGGCAGGCCGCTGGATCCCCTGGAATAGAATAGAAAAATAGACGTTATGGGAAGTATAGAGTGACTGGAGGAGATGGTTGGGCAGGGATGGAAAGGAAGGAAAGGCGGGAACCTCTTAGTGTTGCGTTACGTGCTGCTGTACTAGCCACCGCTGCTTCTTATGAAAGAGGCTAGCGCGGTCGGTTTGACCGAGGCCAACATTTAGATTTTTAAGAATTTTTTAAAACAGGAAAAACATTAATTGAAAGACGAGAGTGTCGAATGTATTCAAAATTATTCCAAAATATAGTGACATTATCTTATATTTCTGCAACGTGATCATGGTATTAAGGGTAACCGTTTCGTCGGAGTTAGACGATGATGCATAATATAGTAAATTTGAGTCCAATTCTTTTGCGTTTTTATTTTTATTGAATATGTTGCTCGTAAATTTTAACTTGTTTTGTCAAAACATATGATTTTTGTTGTAAATTTTCGGCAGTGTTATAAAATACATTTTGTCAGTATTTTGCAACACTGAAGTGATAACTCGACTCGTTACGTAACGAGCCACATCATTAGAAATTTACTCTATATCGAAATCAATTTTTATTCGATAGTAATTTTAAGTTTAAACAAATCTGTTTTATTTCCCTCACTTTATCGTTAACATTAATTAACTAGGGAAATTAGTTAATTTTTCTGCAATCAATATAAAGATGGAAATTTCTCAATTGAAACTCTTTAAATTTATGTAATTAAAGTTAATGACTATACCCACTTTCTGTCTCTGTCTTTCTCTCCCCCTCCCTCTTTTGCCATCAAATTCATTTTGTTTTTGTGCGAAGGGAAAATAAGATTATTTAGTTAATTAAGATTGTGGTTTGTTTGGTAAACTTTAATGCTGTCTTTAAATCAGCTAATGGCAATTTTGCAGGAAAATTGTGAGAGAATAAAAATAAAAGATTACAATTAATAGGCAAAGGAAGCATAAAATTTTAACGAATAGTGATTTCACTTAATTAGAAAATTCTCTTCCTATATAACGATATGATTTTTATTGCCTTCTTGGTGGTAATAGCCAAATAAAAAATAGAGAAAAAGTACACTAAATGGGCTGAAATCATATTTTAAGTACGATAGATGAAAGAAAGCGAAATGTATTTTTACATACTCGTATAAGGGTGTATTCTATAAATGTTTTTTTTTTATCTAACTGCGGATAAAAACTGATTTAAGCTTGTTCGACACCTCAGAAATCTATCAACAATAGTTGTCTTCGATGTACGCTACCGTGGGAACCCCTGGCTCCCAATTTGCAAGAAACGTGTTTCTAGTGTTCAAAATTGTGCAAATTGTGTATATGAGAAAGCTTGAGAGAGAGAGAGAGAGAGAGTAATTTGTGTTGCTAATTTTACCCGTACTTTTTTTTTCGTGTAAAATGATAAACCTGTCAATTCGCTCAGTCTGCTGTTTTATTTATGTAAATAAAATACTAAAATTGCAAATCAGAGAAATATTTCTGCAAATATAATAAGAAGTTTTGTTATATAAGTAACAGATTTAAATAAATTATTTTCCGTTTTTTTTCTATAGCTCAAAGTGTTTAAATAAATTGGCAAAAACGTTTGAATTACAACACTTCTGCCAACTCAGCGTTTTTCCACCGGTGTTAGAGGTTTTAAATTTTTTAATGCAGTTGTCTGTGCTGATAGCTAACAGCCTTATTCAAAGCAATTAGGAGTGTAGTATAAATATGCTATATGGATCGATATCGGGGAAACCCTTTTTTGCCGTGTAATCGCCATGCCATAAAGGTAAAGGTAGGTAGCCAAAAGGTAAAGGTAGATAAGCATGGCTTCCACGTCGACGTAATGAAGCCATTTTTCCGATGAAAAGAATCCATTTTTCGTCCCCAATCACAATGCGATGTAGAAATCCCTGCCTTCTTTGCCTTGCAAGTAAATATACGCTGTTCAATATATTTTGGCTTCAACTCGAACAGCACCCAATTTCCTTGTTTCTGAATCATTTCCATAACTTTCTGGCGTTTTGAAGTATCTTATTGTGTTACTCACAGTGATCCTGCAAATACTTGTTGCGTTCTCTCTTCCACCGCCATGAATCACCATTTTCGAAGCATTTTTTAGCATTTACTCTTTAAAATACGAGGACTACCTAAGTAGGAAATTTTATTTTTTTTTTTTTAACCGTTTATTTATCAATATAGTCTCTTTACGCTCAATACACTTAATAAGACGATATTACAACTTTTTTATATCATCTGAATAATACGATTTTGGGATATTCTTGATATTTTCTTCAGCAACCAGGCTTTTTGGCCTTTCTATTGATGGTATTGTTAGAGTGCTAGTTCGGCCGCGTTTAAATTCAAGAATCCCATATTTTATCATATAATCTCACGGAGCTGACTCACCGTAATGTTTATCGACTTTTCTATGGTCTCTTTCACCGGTTTTAACTTTCAAATAACAGTGTTTAATCACTGCACTTTCTTCCATTTTTCAAGAAACACAAAAGTTGCTTACTTCAAACGACTACAGCATATAAAATAATCGATGAATTTGGGTGAAATTGTAACAACTGACGTTTGACAGATTTAATATTTATTTAAAAAAAAGTGTTTTGTGTTTGTACTGCCATCTAGCGCTAAGTAGATTCAATATCAATCCGCCCTTGTACCATAGATATTTTAGAGCATTCGGTGAGCCTCAGCTGCGTATTTCCTCATATTAAAACAGAAAATTAAATGATAAGACTTTGCTTCGTAAGCTGACATGTTATTTATTATTATCATTAGAAGGGATGTGGCATTCATCGGCCACTTGCACTGCGACCAGTGTTGATCTATTGTGTGTCCCCTTGCCCCATTACGGGTTAATTATGCTAAGAAAAGAGACAAGCTCCATCATTGGAGAGTATTCCAACCACTTCCCTTATTGGGTATATAATGATAAAAGAAAAATCGAAACAGGAGCTCTTGGCGATACCAGAAGTATTTCCAGTGCCTGGTTTTTGTAATATCAGTGAGAAGTTTCTCGAAACATATAATTCCACCGTTTCTCGACAGCGTTTCTGTGTATTAAATCGAAAAGAGGCAACACTAGTTACGTCTTTATTGGAATATAAACAAATAAGAAGAAGCATATAGGAAACAATTATCAAACGGAAAGTAGATTTAAGAAACAAATGTTTAGCAGTGAATAAATAAAACAATTGAGTTCAGTAGTGTTACAAATAAAATAAAATTGTGTTAATCATTGGCAATTCTTTCAATTTTCTAAAATAAAATAAAGAAGAACTAGATTCGCTATCTGCCGTATTCATAAAAAATAATTTACACATAATAAAGGGTTAATTGACAAATTTTGTGTAGAAATATGTATGTCAAGTAAACTTTAACTAATTGCAAATTATTTTTATGAATACAGCAATATGTGCATAAATACTTAAAAACTTTACTTTTTGTACAGTTTTGGCATCCATTTTGTTAATTATATACAAGTATTTTTTAAATTTATAACTTCCGCAATTCTTTTATTTGTGAAAACTTTTGACAGCTCTAGCGAGAACCTTCTTACACAATTTTAATACAGAAACAAGTTGACTCACAAACTTTCAAGATATTTCTCGCTTCTCAAAGTTACAGAAACATTTGTGGAAAAAACTCCATTTTTTGTTTCAAATCGCATGGTTTTTCTGTCAATCCCTTTATTTCTTGTGAAAAATTTCTCGATGCAAGTAATACAGAAACGAGGCACAGGATTGGAAAAAAAGGCTGGCATGAAGGGAGTAAAATAGTTATTGATGAATAAATAAAACTTTTTTGAAAAATTTAAAATAATGATTATTTTTTATCAGTGTTCGTAGTCCTGAGAAAAATAGTTTTGCAAGGAGCTGACCACTCGGTGGCATCTTTGTATGGCTAGGAAATACCTTCACATTAAAAGAAAATACACAAGGATTGGCAACTTGTTTCTTTATCGATAGAAAAGCAAAAATATCTTTCACAAAAAAATCTTATAAGAAACAAAAAACTGAAATTTTAAGTCAATAAAAATAAATTGCAGCTTGACAAAAGGCATTCTATTGTTAACAAGAAATAATCCTTTTGTACTCGACACTTTTTATTGAATGAAACAAGTGGATGGATGGATGCAGAAAGAAAAATCCACTTCAGTAAAACAAGCAGCCAACAACAACCCTCTTAAAATGAAATATCCCTGAACAAATATATTCGTATTTTAATCTGTTCTTACACGCACTCACAAGCAAAGTGTAGGAAAGCCTAATTCAAGTGGTGATGGACCAACACGAGTAATCATGAAGAGGGTAAGAGCGTTTGCAATGCCAGTCAAGAAGGAATTTCACGCGTATTATAGTAACAAAATGCTTAATTTTGTTTTTCACTGATATCTATAATATAAAGCTATTATATATTTTTTTCTTGGTTATTTTGCAAAATGTATGTATTTACGAGTATGTAAAAAAATGCTTTTTAAAATTTACCAGCTCCCAGTAAATTTTCAAACAAGTTGTACAAACTAGTGTGTTTTCGTAAGAAAGTTAGAAAGAGAAAGAGAATAAACGAATTCTTGAAAGTTTATGAGGCAGAAGGTTAAAGGTCTCTTCACTAGTGGGTGCCGTATTGACAAATGAGCTGGAAAGCAATTTGTTAAGCCTGTTACATGAGTGCTGCTCGTAATTGTTGCTGGGTAGACAACACTACACAACACTACACTAGACATTAGAATGAGAAGAAGGCAGAATGCCACTAAAAGTGGCAATTATAAATATGACAATGGATGTGATAATGAGTTCGGTTGTGGTGCAAACTTCTTTCTCATGTAAGCCAATAATGACGGAAAACACTGAAACGTTTATGTTGTGATACTCAAAGTCAAAGCAAAAAAGGAGTAATAGGAAGGTAATTAAGAAAATATATTTACTATATAATTTTTCTTGCAAATATTTCTACTTAATTGGGCCAAATTTGAATTATAATGTTTTAATGAAGGAAAATGATTTGTGTTCTGGGAGTTTCTTCGATTAATGTGTATGTATATGTTTGCTAATTGCAAAACTTTACCGTAATGCTTGTGTTCTTTTTTAGTTATTCACACTTTTTCTAGGGTTTCGTGGTTGCACACAAATAAAAACAAAAAAACCAGCAATTAACCTTAACATGTGCTAAGCTATTTTTATTTAAGTGACGTTGGTGTTTCGATGTATTTAACAATGTTACTTGTATTAGCCAAGAATTAAAACCAAAAGACGAGTGGTTGGTTACTTTTTACTTGCACGTACAAAAAATTTCCAGTTAATTTGTATGTTGCAAGACAGTAATTTACAATTTCGCTTGAAAGACTACTCTTTCTACGACTACTTTTTTTAAAGATTTGTTCCCTGTAAAAATTATTTTATTATAGAGCGTATTTTTTATAGAGATATATGAGTTGTACCTGAGTTTTTGTCTTCGTGGGTTAAACTTTAATCCAACTAATCTACCATCTTATACTGCTAGACTTTCACTTTAAAAAGTCGCAAAACTGTGCTAAATATATCGTTTGTTCCAAGACGAATTTATACAGGTGAATACAAGCGGGAAGGGGAATTCAGCACTATGTGTTTTGTTTTTGTTAGAGCGCTTTCACATACGGCAATTTAGTAGCGCAATTCTCTTGCCCAAGTCTAGTGGTTTTAGATGTGAGAGGTAAAAGCAGCTTGAAGGGGGAAGAATTGCTGATATTTGAGTACAGACTTACTTGTACTCAGCAATTCGTTTTGTTCGCACATTCTTTTTTTTGTATTTTCTTTTGTTTATTTTTCGAGCCGTTCAAAATATTAAGAAAATTTAAGTAAAACAAAAGGAAAGTTGAGCAAATAAGTATGTGAACACAAAAGCAAGTTTAAAAGAAAATAAAAAAAACGAAATAGAGAATTGCGCAACTAAGTTGCCTAATGTGAAACCACTCTAAAACATGATATAAAAAAACAAGGTAGCCGCTTTGCTACAACAATAAAAAAACAACAGGTATTTTGTGTGTGTAAATGGCGAATTCACACTTCAGCTGTCAAAAGTAGTTGATAAATAACATTAGCATTTTTAGTATTTATAAACGGTAATAACCATGATAAAAAAAAACATTTTGGATATTTATTTTTGTTTAGTTTCATTTCCCTTTTGAAATTTTATTTTTTTGCGAACGGAACAAGTTCTCATTTTTTTTATTTTTCACAACTTTGTATCAGTATTTCTCTGTATAGAATACAAAAATTTAGTTGTTTGTAATTAAAATCACAGATTATATTAGTTTTTCACTCTTGAATTCACACAAATTTCTTGAAATTGCACTAAATCATAAAAAAAAAATCTTTAGATTAAAATGACGCGAAATTGTTTGTAAACAAAAGAAAAAAAAATTGTCTGTCTCATTGGAAAAAACGCGAGAAGAAAAAAATAGTCACCTGAGCTGTCAAGTTCACCTAGTAATGAATTCGCCTTGGTTTGTTCTCAAAATAATTATTGGTAGTCTATGCTCTAGTTTCCTTATCAACAACATAGCATTTAATGCCCCTCAACGCCAGCGTTGACAACTCGGTGCGTTTCTCACCGTTTTTGTTGCGCTTCATGTCAAATTTCCTAGCATTTTTAAATTTTCGGTGGCACCGAACCGAATTTAATACAACTTTTTATTACACAGAGCACAATAAGAGCACACGGAGTAATGATGTATAAAATACTCGTACACCAAATCATATACGAGTACAGCACAAACTTTCAGATATGCTTGCTTTTTAACTGGATTATAGTGGTCTTTAAACTTTTGTATAAATTTATTATCTCAACGTTTCGTCGACTTTTTTCCGACTTCCTCAGGAGAATTTTTATTGTCAATATTTTATTTTTCTTTACATCACTCAACAATTATATAATTAATGAAAATGGATCCATGAAATATAATATAAAAAATAATCAAAAGAAAATATCACAGTTTAACTTAAAACTATTATCAAAGAACTTGTCTTGTCAACTTCAAGTTTTCTGAACAATAAAAAGTTGCTCATAAAACAAGAACATAATTATTTTTATTGTGTTTTTAATACAAATATATACTTATTATTTGTTTATTCCGACTCCTTGTTTCTTAAGCTTAAGATCTCCTCTTATTTTATATAGTTTTTGGTTCTTTATTATTTTATTGCCCTCATCATAACCTATTTTCCTAGTTCCAGTACAATGCGCTGCATATGTAGGGTACTGGTCCAAGAAAAAAAAAATATGGCAATATTTCGCTCTCCTTCGGATAGCCTGATGAATTTATCCTAAAGGCAACCAAATACATAAAGCTTAACAAAATCAAAATTTAGTTAAAGACTACTTTAAAGTTTGCAACTGTAGTTGTTCTGACTTAAAAGATATTCTCCAATTTAATAGAAGTACTTAATACAATAATGCGTTCATAACTCTTAAATATAATACATAAAACGAACTTTCAAAAAATTGGAAACTGCTTGTTTTTTATGTTTCCCAGCTCCTACGAGTATGTAATGTTGACATACAGACAGCTGGAAAACATAATTTTCTTATATTTATTAAAGGTTGATTTGATAAACTTTGTATAGAAACTTGCCAAATTAACCTGTTATAAACAAAAAATATTTTTTATGAATATGTACGTTAGAATATATACGAGTACTTATGGAAATACCTTGATATTTGTACGAGTATATATTTGTTGTTGTAGCTTTAAATGCTGTAGTTTTTTATTAAAGGCAACCATGAATTGTTTTGCTATATTTTAACCGTTTAAAATATATACAATTTATTCAAAAACGATTAATATTACTTGTTGACGATTTTCGATAACCATAATAACGGTTTTCCCCCCGAATATAACGATTTTAAACCAGATTTATCTGGCATATATGTATCAGAGATCTGCAACCGGTGGCTTTTTAATAATCTAAGTACACCCGTCTTAAATCGAGTTGCGGTGTTATTACACAAGTATGTTTTCTACTCATTAGAGCTTGCTTCTATTAACTAGAGTATATAACATACCCTTTTAAGTTTTTATGCAGTGGCTGCTTGATTTGGTTTCTCAATTATTTTTTCCACATTCGGCTATCGAACTCATACTTCTTCTTAGCAACGAAAATAAAAATAATTTAAGCATTTGTAGTTACATATTTACCTTGCCCATGATAGTGTGTGTGTGTTCAGTTTTATGTATTTACTCACTCACACTCGGTAAACGTACTCGTACTAAGCGCGGCGTTGCCAGAAAGTTTTAAAAACATCATGTTTTGGCGATCTTGTTTTGAGGAAAATATAAACACATATGTAGTACAGAACCGGTAAAAACAATAAAATTTACTCAAAAAAAAAAATTATAATAATAAAATAAAAATAAATAAATAAATAGATTTTTTTTATGAAGCACATTTCCATTAAATTTCTTTTATTTTATGTTCTTTCATTTATAATAATTTTTATTTTTTTGGTTTTAATCCATAAAAACAATAAATGCATAGTTACACATACATATACAATTGTGGAAAAAATTTTGTTTGAATTTAATTTTCGTCGCAAATTTTTCAGCAAAAACAATCTTAAAATCATCATTCAGTATGTTACTTTCAAAATGATTATAAGTTATTAAATCTGGCAGACGCGATTTCAGTTAATGTTACATAAAAGGTGACGAATATACACAACAAAAGAACATGTCGAGAGTGTTGTTTTCACAAATTGATTTTGTGACGACATCATGTATGTATTATTAAGAAAACGACTGAAAATGAAAATAGAAAATACTCAAAATCTTTCTCTTACTAAGTGCTAGTAACAACAATACTCTTTTATATGGCTGTTTCTTTTACTTTTAAAAAAATATGCAAGATGCGATTGTGATTGGGTGATTGGGTACATTTTTGATGTATCAAAGTACACGTGCGACACAAAAAAGCACACGAACGACAGGTATAAATACCACCGCATCAACTTTTCAGAGTGTTTAAAATACTTGAATGTGAAAATGATTGGGTAAACAACAGGTGTACTTATGGTTGCGGTGCACCGGTGCAGATCTCTGCTATGTATAGAACAATTAATTTTAGAAATATTAACCTGTGTATTTCTGTGCGATCGTGAAAAGATGAACTCATTAAGCAATGATGAAGGATAACCGCTCTTAATTACCTGTTAAAACAGGACAATGTTACGAAGATGAACAAATTGATGGAAATAGCAACCCAAGAATTCTCTAACAAACTCAGAAATGTACTCACGTCTATGGATGTTAAAAACAAATCGAACAACCATATTAAAGGACCGCTCTAGCACCTGACACAACCTCTAAAAAAGTAAAAGTTGGGACATAAAAAGGAGATATCGCTCCTTTCTTGCAAGATAGTCATAACTAAAAAAAAGGTTGTTTCGAGAAAAACCCATAAAGGAAACAGTTAAAAAGTAATTTGAATAAATTTTTGGTACAATAATATAATTGAATTTACATGATTGAATTTAAGCCTGTGAAGTAATAAGAATGTAATAATAAAAATGTTTAATAATTTTTAAGTATAATACATTGTAATATAATTTTTTATAAAAATTTTTACATATTGTAATTATATAACATAAATTTTAGGTACCATTTAAGCAAGCTTCGTACCTTTTGTGTATGTTCTGAATACTATGCACTCTCATCACTGCTTTGAACTGCTGTATTACGTTTTATTTGTTTTTTTATAACTTATTTGATGAAACGATATGCACGATGAAAAATTAATTTCTTTTTTTGGTTCACATTCTCCGGTATATAGAAACCCAGAAAAAAATAATTTGGAAGAAAATTTCAAAAACACATGACACGATTTTAGGTATTCTTACAGTTGCATTTACGATACATTTACGATTTCTACCGTCGGCTAACTGGGCCTCTAGGCGACTATAAGTAATTATTCTTAGTAGCGTTTCCTGGCTAACAAAATCAATTCTAGAGCTACAACTGTGCCAAAAGAGATAGCTTTACACTTCGAAGTATTAACATATACATAAATAGTTACTGCAAGACCAAGAAGAAAAAAGTTTAAAATTGATATTGAAAACAGGATAACAAACTAGTCATGAAAAACCTGCTTAATAGCGCAAGTTAAAAATAATATATTTGCTCGCCGTGTAATAATAACCCTTCCTGTTGAAGAAACCCTCTACACAGCAATTTATAGCAATTGACATTTAATGTGTCGTCACGGTAAATGTCGCTGGAAATGTCTTTAGTTAAATTTAGTTTGTAAAAACAGGGTGAAAATATCGATTTCAAGTGCAAGTGACCACACAAAAAGACGCAAGTAAAACTGAATGAAAAAAAAAAAAAAAACAATTGAAAATAAAAAAACCAAGTGGATAAAGACCGCAGTATAAACAGTAAGAAAGTAGGTTAATTTCATTTGAGTTCTAAGTCTAAAGAACTTGAATTTGTTTTTCTTAGCCATGTAATCATTACAACCTTAAAAATAATCATCTACAAAGCTAACAGCGCCAACAATCATTACGAGTAGAAAATAAATCGATATTACTATTGTAGTTTGTAAGAAAAACTTCAAGCAAATTATTCTTGTTCACACTGTAGTAAGAGAAAACGTCAGGATTATCATAAAAATTACAACACGTCCTTGTTATATGAAACTTTGTTTAAAAAAACAAAATATTCCATATCAATGAATTATATCAGCACGCATTTCTTAACATCAGATTAAAGACTTTGTCAGAAAATTCTTTAGACATAAAATAGAAATTTAATCCCTGGAGACAGACAGATAGACAGTGACGTTGCGTAACTGCAAATACTTGTTTTAAAAGTTCTATTATTTCGTATTTAAGTAATTTTTTTATTTTTGGGAGACTCTCTAGGGAATTCCCTTTTACCTTTTAATGCTGATGTCAAAATGTTGTTAAGGCGCTGAAATTGTTTTGGTG
Organism: Thecocarcelia acutangulata; assembly: GCA_914767995.1. NCBI lineage: Eukaryota > Metazoa > Arthropoda > Insecta > Diptera > Tachinidae > Thecocarcelia > Thecocarcelia acutangulata. The sequence continues at coordinate 127,225,659 of OU612094.1, read as the reverse complement.
TTAGATTTTTTACTAGTAAAATATTAAAGACTGCTTATTTCAAGAACTTTCATCATGTTACAAGACCAACAAAAAATTAAAACTCATACAGATGAGTCTGTGCTGTATAGAATATACATATCTATTTGTATCGGATGATTAATGGTGATGTTTTATAATGTCTTTCACCCTGTGTATACGAGGTTTTTCACTCTCAGTCGGGTTTTCCTTATACGTTCATTATTATTTTTCTTCTGAAAGTTCTTACTATGTAATTCATTATAAAACGTGGGAGGTGTTGGTCTGAGCATTGTCAAAGGTATATACACTGGATACTGATCAGTTTTAACTAATTTAGTTCAAACACTTTAAATGCTGTGATAACGTTGGTTTTCGTCTATCCGTATTGTTATTGATAGGTTCAAGTCAAACGTCCACAAACACTACTGTCTGTAGTTCCTATACAATACACGGTAAAAGATAAAAAGAAAATGAAACGTAAATTTGAAATTCATTTAAAGGAACAATTTATGGCATTTACTGTTTGAAAACGATCTCATTTAAATGTTAGCATTCTAGGACCTACTTTATATTTGATTTACGCCTCTGACATGCCAACGAGAGCCGGAATCCACACTTCAACTTTTGCAGATGACACAGCATTCTGCAGCGTACATGAAAACCATCAAGTAGCTTCGCGAAATTTGCAGGAGTATATTTCAATATTAGAGAAATGGTTAAAACTTTGGAAAATCAAAGTTAATGAACAAAAATGTACTCACGTTACATTCACATTGCGTAAACAAACATGTTCAGCTATCCAAATTAACAATTCACCTATTCCGCAGCAAAATGAAGTCAGGTACCTTGGTATTCATCTCGACCGTAGATTAACGTGGAAGTCTCACATAGATGCTAAAGTTACTCAGTTAAAGTTAAAAGCATCGCAACTGAATTGGCTTATGGGCAGAAATTCGACATTGAAGCTGGATTGCAAACTTTTATTATACAACGCAATTCTAAAGCCTATATGGTGCTATGGAATTCAACTATGGGGCACCGCCTCCACTTCAAACATCGAAAAAATTCAAAGGCGGCAAAACAAAATTCTTCGAACAATTACTGCAGCTCCATGGTACGTAAAAAACTCACGAATTCATAAGGATCTCTGTGTTCCTCTTGTAAAAGACGAATTTTCAAAATACGCGACAAGGTATATCAGTAAATTGGAACTTCATCCAAATCGCCTTGCACGCAATATACTTAATTTCGAAGGCCACTCTCGGTTGAGAAGGAAGGACACCCTTGCCACCATCAGAACGTTAAATAGGTGATTTTACCGATACTGACCGAGCAAAATAAAACAGTTTTGTCTAGCATTGGCTGGACTTAATTTTATGTATTTAGTTTTAAGACTTGAATACTTATTGTTAGTTCACTTTGTGAAGATTCAATAAATAAATGAATGGCAAAAAAAAAAAAAAAATTTAAATGTTGTTGAGTACGTTTGGTGGTTTATTCGCATGGTCCAGTTTTACAGGAATCGTTTGGGCATAGCGGATGGTATCTCGCGAATAATACGACCAATGTTGGCTTCCCCAGCATTAATCGAAGCTGGCTTATTACTTACGTCATCAGTCTTTAAGCCGTAATGACACTTACTTTTTTCAACTTTTTAAGATTTTGGAGAAAAGTATAGATATATTACCATTGAAATTATATTAACCTTCCTATACCCGCGTTAATTTTTGAAACACATATACCCGCGCACGGTCTCATAGACCGAAAGTTCGAGCTAGATGAAATACTAGTTTTATGAAACAAAACTAAAAATCAAAGATTCTTTTTAATAAATAAAGGAGTAATAAAACAAATATAAAAGCAGACATTAAATTTGCATTCATTTAGTTTATTGATTTTGATTCCTTAATAAATTAGCCATCAAAATCGATAGTTTTTTTTCTTAAACACTACAAAAACAAAACAAAAACATGTTTTATTCTTCAAATTAATAAAAATAACTTATACCATATTCTTGTACAGTACATAAATCATAGGTTAACTTAGTTTTCGGCACTTAAAAATCAGGGCATATAGCACGGCAGGTAAAAAACAGCCTTGAGGAACGTTACACATATAGCAGCGTCGGTCTCACAGACCAATTGTTATGAAATACAACAACACGCTTGTCTAGTACAAAAATCTTATCAACACTAAAGCGGAGCTTGTAAAAAAGCTAATAGAAAATTCAAGTTTGTAGAGTTTCTAGGGAAAAAATTATGTAAAATCATTTTGTCGGTCTCACGGACCAACGCGCAGATATAGGAAGGTTAAGAGGAACCAGTTTGGCTATATTGGAAAAAATCTAAAAACTTCAAAAAAAAAAAAAAAAAAAAATCCAAAAAATGTTTGCTTAAACGTGACGTTTGCAGCTTAAAATGCTACTTTTTTGTTTAATGCCTGAATGTAGAGATTTTTCTCAACTAAACGATTTTTTCATGCATAAAATAATGACGAATCACTGACGGTAAAAGAATAAGGAAAACAAACCACAACAAAAAATATTTTACAACTTATTTGTGTTTGCCAAATTATAAATTAAAAATTATAAGCGACACCAATGTTTCACTTCAATAACTAAGAAGAGACTTTGCCCTTACACTTTTCGGTTTTTTATAATAATTCTTCACTAATTTATTTCAACAAAATACAGGAAATTGTTTATTTTTGAACAAAATCGCATGTCATTATCGCATTATACATACATAAGTTATTTTGTTTAAACTTACATAATTGTCTCTTTCTATTATTGACTATTTCACTCTTGCTATCTTAGATTAAGAAAAGTTGAAAAAAGTAAATGTAATTACGGCTTTACATATGCCCAGAGCAAATCGTCCAATGACGTGATATCGCACAATCTAGATTTCTAATTTTCTGTACCAAAACGTGGACTCAGCTCACCGGAATTATTTCTGTACAAGTTCAATGTTTCGCTGTAGAGCGTAGTGCTATCTTGTTGAAATAAGAGCTCATCGATACCATGTGCTTGAATTTCAGGAAGCACATAGTCTCTTAACAGGCAGGGAAAGACGATGAATCGATTCTCCACGGTTTTCGCTCTCAGCTACAGCTGCTTTATTCTTTTCACTATCTAACCGGTCAATTATCATTCACTACTGTAAAGTGGAACTCAAATTTGCGAATGGTATTGGCAGTATTGGTACTGGTTTCTTACAGTATAGATATATATTGTAAATGTAACAGACCCTCGGGAAGTTGTTAGTTCCGAAAAAAGTCATGCACTAACAATTATCAGGGATACTAACTCCCCCTTCCTGCGTTTTTAGGTTTAAACCACAGCCAGAACACTCCAGCCATGATCAGGCTGGGTTGAATTGCAAGCAGAACCACCTGGGAGCATGCTGATCCCTGTTCTGCCAATTTATACCCTTCGTAAAGGTTTCGAAAGCTAATACAACATAAGTCATGCAGCTTGTTAGAGTTTTATTTGCTACAACAAACGAAGGAGTCCTTTCCCTCTTTACTCGTAAGATGTAACAGCTCTTGCAAATGGCGTTCTGTGAACAGCTGGAGTCAGCTGCAGGGTATAAACAGACAAATAATGGAGCGCTATATGGTGTCGATTTCTTAAATAACGATTTTGAGTCGAAAATCATCATGAGCGACGTGGTGCATTTTCCTTTAAACGGTTGCATCAATAAACGGAACACACATTTTAGGGACACTGATAGTCCCCGTGCATGAAAAGCTGCTACATCCCCTCAGGGCTACTGATTGGACAATATTTTTCTGTTGACGCTGTTGGCAATGCAGTTACTATTACTGGCGAACTCTACAGGACCATGATAATCGACTTCTTACTGCCGGAATAGAATGAACGTGAACATGAGGTTTGAAGAAGACGGTGCAATAGCACACTTAGCAGGAACCACAATGGATAAATAAAGTATTTCCTGGTCGCGTAATCTTCCGTTTTGGCGATTTGGCGTGGACAGCAAGATCACACGGGTTAACTATCCCACATTTCTTTCTTTAGAGATAGCTACTAGAAAAATTTAATTATACCCTTCACAAAAATGTTAAAGGTATATATAAATTTGTGATTCGGCTTGTAATTTCAAGTTTTTTTTTGCGGCCCTATAAAGTATATATATTTTGATTCAGAATTAATGGAAAAGTCGATTCAAATACCGTTTCTGAGAAAACCATTAGACATAGAAACTTTTTTCTTTCACCATTATATTACTCGATTGTGCCATCTGTTTGCTATTGAAATTCAGTAATATCGGTTCACGTATAGCTGAGATATATTCCAAATTTCGAAAAAAGCCATGAATTTTTTCATTTTTGTATGAAAATTTTTGAAAAAAAAGTTGTTTGTTTTGCTTCAAACTTCACACACTCATTAGCATGGTGACTAAAAGGCAAAAAAAAAACTTTTAAGATATCGGTCCATATATATTCGAGATATAGCCCAAATCGGGTTTTTCATGAAAATGTCGCGTAAGCACAACTTTTTTGTGCTCAAAAGCAGTTTTGGTAATGAAATTAGGTTACATAAATATGGAAAATGAAAATTTCCGATATCGGTCCATATATACCCGAGATATAGCCCAAACCGCGTTTTTCATGAAAATGTCGCGTAAGCGAACTTAAACAACTTTTTTGTGCTCAAAAGCAGTTCTGGTAATGAAATGAGGTTATATAAATATGGAAAATGAAAATTTCCGATATCGGTCTATACCCGAGATATAGCCTGAACCGGTTTTTCCATTAAAATTTTTTTTTTGCTGAAAAGCAATCGTTATAAAAGAAGGTTACTAAAATACAGAAAATAGAAAATTCCGATATCGGTTCATATATAACCGAGCATATTTAGTTTACATTTTTAAATATACTATACATATACGTGATTATCGTGAAGGGTATTTTAGATTCGGCCCAGCCGAATATAGCACACTCTTACAATATGTTTACACGAGATTTGCGTATGAAGATATGTGAGACTATAAGCTGTCAATAAAAATCTGTTATATTTTTAAATAGTAGTTAAGAAAGAATGAAAACTTGGTGATATTATAAATTTTTGTAGCCGTTTTCAAAACAAAAATGAAGATACTTTCAAAAATTATCGGGGAAATGATGTTTTTGCAAAGTATTTTTGTAGAATTAAAGCGCTTTTCATTTACCAAGGATTTGTTAGTAAAATGTTACTCACACTAGTGTTTTAAAGTTCTTTAGTCTACTATGTCTTAGATAACTTAATATGATTATGAATTGTAGGAGTTCACAATATAAATAACGTACATACTTACGTATTATATGTATATATATATATGTTTTTTTTATTACGTAGTATATTTTTTTTTGTCTGTTTTTATATTCCCTAAAGACCAGTTAATATCTGCTATATTCACAGTCCGGTTAGTCTTCTCTTTTAAGATAAACGACTACAATTATTACTTTCTGTTCAAAGATACTTAATAATGAGCTTCATATGTGTATGCTATAACATTTCGGTTCTAATTTGCCAACCCTTAAAGATATACTTTGGAAAATGGTAACATTTGCTGTGTAACTAATAATGTACAAACGAAAACACAATCATGTTGTTTGTAAAACATTATAAGATTCTTATCGGCAAACATCTCAATAGTAACCAGCCAGCCAACCAACCACTTTATTTGTGTTTTAGGTAAGTTTTTGTTTTACTTTTCCGGCAGCATAATTTATTATAAAACTCCCCTTGCTATTACTTTCTCATTTTCCCCCAACTGTAGAAATTGCTTAACGCTTTTGTTTTGACATAAAACCGCTATAAACTTATTTAGCTACAAGGTTATACTCGTATAATGTCGTTTTTGTTTTCAGCAAACGCCTCAAATGCTGCAACATGGACACAATATTATTACAATGGTTATTGTGTTGTTCAGATGGTTTGGTTGATGATGATATCCGTTTGGTGTAATATATATTTATTGCTTTTTTTTTTTTTTTTCTTTGAAAAATATGTATACATTTATAAATAAAAAGCCCCAGAGATAAAATTTTCAAGTTGAAGTTGATATGCTTTGTTTTTACTTTGTGAGGTTACACTTTTTGGCCTAAAACTAGGCTTAAGTTGTGTTAACTCTGAATCTGTGTAAATATTTCTACACAGGTTAATGAAATATTGGGTGGTTAAATTTTAAGGGCGGCTGTTGAAGGTGAACAACGCCTAAACGTCAAGTTTTTTTCTGCACTTCACACATTTCTCAATGCACTTCTAACATTTCAAACTAAATCAAGTTGAGCACAGCGGGACTGTAGGAGATGTGAAAACACCATAACAAGATTGTATAGCTAATTATGCAGAAAATATTGCTGCTGTTTGCGATAGTATGACTGAAAAGCCGTCCACCTCGTGTCGTGCCCAACAATTGCACCTCTCAAGCTCGTTGTTAACGAACTTTATACATAAAGACTTGTTGAAGCCGCTATACATGGCGAGAGTGGTGTCAACGTTTCAAGATCGTGGATTTTGACGTCGAGAACCAGCATGGGGGAAGAGAGACGGTTTTGGAAGAAGAAAACTTGGAGGCACTATTTGATCAAGACTCGTGTTAAACGCAACAAGAATTGGCCGGATTATTGGGAGTGAAGTAACAAACCATTTCAAAACTCCTGAAAGTCATGAGAATTATTCAGAGATAAGAAAATTGGGTGCCATACTACTTGAACCCAAGAGTTGTTGATCGGCGTTGTTTGCTTGTGAGCAGCTACTTGCAAGGCAGCTAAATACCGAAGGGATTGTGACTGAACTGAAAAATATGTTTATTACGATAATCCCAAGTGCAGATATCCAAGATCATGCCTTTTTGGCGGGACCAGCGCAGGGTAGTGTACTATGAGTTGTTAAAAGTAACTGAAGCAATCACAGGCGGTCGTAATGGAACACAATAACTGCTGTTGACCCGAGCATTGAAAGATAAATGACCGAAATACCACGAGAGACGTGAAAAAGTGATTTTACAGCACGACAATGCTCGATCCCATGTTGCGAAAGTGGTCAAGACATACTTGAAAACTTGGAAATGGGAAGTCCTTCCCACCCACTCTATTCTCCAGAATATCAGACTATCACTTGTTTCAATGAATGGCACAAGACCTGGCTGACCAGTTCACTTATGAAGAAGGAAAAAATATAACAAGGAAGGTAAAAAAATAAAACATTCCAGACCTTTTCTACCTTTTAGGAAAAAAATGAAACAAAAATGACAAATTTTGAAGTAAACGTAAAAAATAGGCAAATTTTGAATTTTGAGGTGCCATAACTCAGCCATTTCTTGTCAGATAGAAATTCGCATTATACCGACGGAATAATACGAATTACCTTTCCAACGATATGCCATTTATATCGATCGTACTTTTTGATTGGGCTCCACAAGGGTTTGAGTGGGACCATACACCGAAAAACACAAAATAAAAATAAAAAATAAAATATGTAATATAAAATAAATAATAAATTAAAAATGGTACTTAGAAAAAAAATTACAGCGTTTTTGGTGCTCAGGAGGTCCCAATTAACTTATCTAGGCATGTGACGTATATTTCCAAATTTAAAATTTATAAAGCTGTATTATGGTTGGACCACCCTTTAAATAACTCAATAAACAACCCCGCTTAGACAAAACTGCCACGTTAACAAGCAACTCTCCCAGCAGGAAACTTCCCTCCTTCTAAGTCTTTACAAAAACGAAAAAGAAAAAACTCATTCCGTTAAGTTTATTCAGTAAAATAAATTATAAATGCGAATCTTCTTAAAGCAGACGGAACAAAGAAATAAAAATAAACGCTGTGTAAAAGTTATTTATCTTGTGAATTTTTGATCAAACCAACAGATGTTTAAGGTAAAAAAACTAGAAGTTGTCATAAAAGCAAATGTTAAATTTAAACAGTGGTGGGCAAAACGAGTGCTTGAAAAAACTTTAACACCTAAATGGGTATTTTACATATTTATTTTAGATAACTTAAGATATAAGTTGTACGCAAAATGAGTTTTCATAATAAACAATTAAAAAATAACACAAAAACTTTTCTTTATAAGAAATTTTTATGAGCGGCAACATTGTACCATACAAATATAATACACACATATTGTATATATGCTTAACATCTAAAAAAAAACTTTTGCAAAAAACAGTTTCTTTTGCTTAAGTTGAATAATTTATATAAAAGTTATGTTTGCGGCCTGAAAGATTTCTTTTTTTAACCTCAAGAGCAGGCAAAGTTTGCACAAACTAATGAGCTCCTGAAATTATGCAACACAATTGAACAGAAATGCTTTCAATTGTCACACACAACTTTGAGCACGAAAAAACTCAAAATATAAGGGATTTACGTTGCTACAATTGCAAATAGAAAACTTTTTAACTCCCCCTCCCACAAAACTATTTAAGGCAGGCCGTACACAATTGTTTTACAGATAAAATTACCATGGGAACTAAAACACAAGTTTTGTTTTACTCTGCATGAAGGTTTACTTACTTACCCTTAAAGTAAGAGTGTACACATTTTTTCATTCTAGGCATTCTGAATTTGTTTTAAAATGAAATACATAAATACCTTTAAATTAAGAAAAAAAAAATATTTTATCCACCTTTATCTACCTTTAAGGCATTTTTAATTGAGTTTTAAAATAGACGGCTTTCTTTTGTGTTTGCTTTAACTTCTTTTATTTTGAGAATGATTTGTATTAGTATTGTTTGAAAAATGAAAGAAACTAAAAGACAAAAATTTCATTATTGTATTTTACTTTCTATAATGAGATTTATGTTCATGACATTCACTTGAGGAACAGAATTACAATTTCATTTCCTTCTATTTGCCAAAACTCATGCTGAGTTGGAATCAAAAGGAAAAAAAGACATCTACAGCAGGTATTTTTAATACCTTGTCAATAAAGGCATCAAGTGAGAGAAGCTGCTTTAGCAGACAACGAGAAAGCGAAAACAAACATTATAAAGAAAATATTTGTTATTTTGACTTTTATAAATTTTTCAGTTCTAAATTTAAACCGTAAGGAAATGGTGGAAAAATCTGCAAAAAATTTTTGTTCAACGAAAAACTGAAAATTTGCCTATAAAATATAAAAATTTAAAATATAGGGTCCTAAGTAATAGCAATGAAGATTTCTTTAACTCTATAACTATTGAGCTGATGCTATAGTAAAGAGTAAGCCCTTACTCTTGACATCGCTTTATAGATTACAAAAATGTTTATACTATCAATTATCAAATTATGACAAAGTTTATTATTTGCTGGAAACTATTTCAAATAGCTCGAGTCTTGTACTTGGCGATTTAAATGTAGAATTGCTTTCAGGCGAAAGTAGTAAAGTTATGTTGCAAGATCTTTTTTCTATATGGATTTTGCTCCTATCACTATATGGTTACAAGACCAATAAGTGGCAAATCAATTGATTGTGCGTTTGGAAATTTTACACCAGGCTTTTCAGTTTTTTTCAATTGAGAATCAGCTGACGGATCACAATATTGTCAGTTGTGATTTAAAATTTGGCCGTTCTCGCAGTGAGATTATTACAAAAAATTGGTAATGCTTTTCTAGCACAACCGCAATAGTTAATATACGTTCGGAAGTTGTTCCTGTTAAAACTTATACAAGTAAAATAAAAACTGTTATATGCTAGTTTAAAGAAAAAAGATGACAAATTTGTTGCGAAATGTCTGATAAGGATTAGTAAAGTCAATAAAACCAGTAATAGAAATTTAATGAACAATTATTATAAAGTAAATATTTCCAAATCGACGGGTGAGGTAAAAAAGGCTTGGAGGTTTATAAATAGTGTTCTGGGTACAAATACTTCAGTGGTAGGTGATATTCTTGGGGTAGAAGGTAGTTCACTTTCTACTGATATAGACAATAAACCTCTGCATGAATGGATTTGTTGTTAAGAAATACTCCGCTAATTCAGAGCATGTACTCTTACTCGAACTTACTCGAAAAAAAATATGTTTATATTATTGAGAACAACAAAATTATCGAATATGTATTTGTTGTTGCTAGTTAAGTACAGGTTTGTTTCACGCTCGCACTGTCCACATACACGAAGAGAACGTATCGAGTATCAAGTGACAACCAAACTTCAGAAAATATTTGCAGTACTACGAAAAGTTTTGCAAATAAAATTTTAATTGAATATTTTGTTGTGATCATCACAAGAAATGGAAATAGTTAAATGAGGCAAATTCATAACATATTTATAACAGTTATTTATAAAAATTCGCAAAAATTAAAATTGTTATTTAGGTATTAAAATTATAGAAAATTGTTCTTAAATCTCACTTTTTAATTTTTGGCTTAATGTACTATTTTTTATTTACATTTTTAACTAACGGGGCTTATCTATACATACAGGGTGGCGCAATAAATAACCTTCCGATGTTTTTTGGCTGTAATTTAAAAAAAATAATAAAAACTTTGATTCTTCTTGTGGATTATTCTTATTTGGTCTTTTAATTTTTTTACATCTAGTCGGGAATATGATGTCATATATGTATATGGCCGCCGCCACAGTTGATTGTCATTTGAGCGCTTTTTATAGCATTTTCCATCACATTGGCCAAAACTTCCGGCGATAGGTCCTTACGTTCTTGACGGATATTGTCTTTAAGAGCTGCAAGAGTCTGGGGCTTGTTGATATAAACCCGCGACTTCAACAAGCCCTACAAAAATAAATCTGCAGCGGTCAAATCAGGCGATCTTGCTGGCCAGTGCAAATCGCCAAAACGGGAGATTAGGCGCCCGGGAAATGCATCCTTCAGCATATCGGTTGTAGCACGTGCAGTGTGTGTCCTGTTGGAACCACATGTTTTCCAATCCCAATTCATCAAGTTGCGGCAAAAAGAACTCCTTGATCATTGCTCTATAGCGCAATGATCAGGGAGTTCTTTCACAGTAACCGTTTGGCCCGCAACGTCTTCGAAGAAAAAAGGTCCAGTGACTTTGAGCGGGTGTAATGGCTCTTCGTGGGATACACGCGGATTTTTAGTGCCCCAGAAACGTAAATTTTGCTTATTTACGTACCCGCTAAGATGGAAATGGGACTGGGCTCATCACTGATGATTATTTTTTATGAAAATTATTGGTCAAATAAATAGTCACCAATATTCCGCGTTCTGGAGCAGTGTAGCGTAACATTGTTTATTAATGTGTATTTCGCATGTGTTTACTACACAAATGTCAAAAGAGAACTGACAATAGGGGCCAATCGCAAAATTTATAGCATTTTCTGATAGAAGGATTACTTTTGTGCCACCTTGTACATATACATAAATATATATGCATAATGTATACATAAATATATATGCATACATATTTTTACAAGAAGGAACCAAATACTTGCAGTACCATATGAAGGGAAAATTATTTGTGAATACTTTCTTGTTTTTTTGTTCACATTCGATATGTTCTTTTTTTTCGGTACTATATTAACTTCGATTACTTGCTTGCTGGTATTTACTAAACAAATAGTCTCTTCACTTCCCTATTTGAGCGCTAAGTAACTCTTGATGAAAGAACACAGAAAAAATAATTGAATACTAAAGCTGGGGGACAACTAGGTCGGTGCCTGAATCGCGCTTGTTAAAATACATCATATTTACATGATACCAAGTTCGAATTCTAAGCTGATAAGAAGTGTAGCGACTAGCTACGGCTCCCGTCTCCTTTGGCCAAGACTTATTGATCGAGGTAATCATTGTTATAATTAAAATATAAAAAATTTTCCAGGCTGAAGCTAGTTTAGGACTTTCACCTGAAAAGTAAATAACATCGTGTAATATTGTAAATATTTTTTGTTTGTTTTTATATAAATATATAAAAATAAATGTTTTCGAAGAGTACACAAATCATATTAAATTAAAATTTTTCATATTGTTTTTACCCTGCTTTGCTACATTATTTTGTCGTAGTTTTTATACCCTACACAAAAATGTATGTATAAATTTGTGATTCCGTTTGTAATTCCTACAATTTTCATTTCCGACCCTATAAAGTACACATATTCTGAATCAGCATTGATAGAAAATTCGATTAAGCGATGTCCGTTTGTCCGCTGTTGAAATACCGTTTCTGAGAAAACCATTAGACATAGAAACTGTTTTCCTTCACCTTTTGCTATTGAAATTCAGTAAAATCGGTTCACGTATAGCTGAAATAACGGTTCACGTATAGCTGAAATTTTTTGCAATTTTTTATGAAAATTTTGAAAAAAAAATTTTTGTTTTGCTTCAAACTTCACACGGTTATTAAACATCTGGATTAAAAGGCAAAAAAAAAAATTTCTCGATATCGGTCCATATATACCCGAGATATAGCCTTAACCGGGTTTTTCATGAAAATGTCTCGTAAAAGAACTTATTATTATTATTTTTTTTTTTTTTTTGCTTAAAAGCACTTCTGGTAATAGAATGAGGTTATTTAAATAATGAAAATTATTAATTATTAAAATAATAAAATTGCCGATATCGGTCCATATACACCCGAGATATAGCCTAAAGCGATTTTGTAATGAAGTCTCGCGTAAGCGAACCTAAACAATTTTCTTTGCTTAAAAGCAGTCATGGTTATAAAACGAGGTTACTTAAATACAGAACATGAATTTTCCGATATTGGCCCATATATACCAGAGATATAGTCTTAAGCGATTTTTCAATGAAAATGTAGCGCAAGCGAACTTAAACCACTTTTTTGGCTTTACAGCAGTTCCGGTAATATAAGGAGGTTACCAAATACAGAAAATGATAATTCCCGATATTGGTCCATACATACCCAAAATACAGTCTACCCGATTTTTTCATGAAAAAAATTTTTTTTTTAGTTAAAATTGGTTCTAGTAAAAAAAGGAGGTTATATAAATACAGAAAATAAACATTTCCAGTAGCGGTCCATATATATCCGAGATATAGTCTAAACCGATTTTTTCATTAAAATGTCGTAATCGAACTTAAACAACTTTTTTTTGCTTAAAAGCAGTTGTGGTAATAAAACGAGCATATTTAGTGCAAATTTGTAACATATTTACGTGACTATCGTGAAGGGTATTTCAAATTAGGCCCAGTCGAATATACCACACTTTTACTTGTTTTATTTTATTTACTAACTTAACTAAATTGTAGGTTTTTTATTTGAACAAAGGTATATTTCAAAATATAATCTGATATGAGAATGACATCTTATTAAATTAACAAGAAATTTCAAAATTGTGCAACATCATAACTACAGTGCTGAAGGTTTTACTTCCCTGGCATTTTCAGCCAATTTAACAGGATTTCAAGTTAAAAGTCAATAGCAACCGTGTTTCAGTATAAAGAAATTATTACATATTTCAAAGAAACTATAAAAGAAGATTTAAACACAAACAAATTTAGGTTTTGCCTTAAGACAACAAATTCAATCCAATTAAAACGTATTCAAATATTGCAGAATCAAATAAAATTGACCTTAGAGATAAATTGTGCTCTACCGTATAAAACCAAGTGCACGTGAACATAATTCATCGTGTGTGTATCGTTCGAATACTTAAAACACAAATAAAATCTAAAAAATAAAGTGCTTAGAAATTGGCAGAGAAAACTATTTTACATAATACTCACTAGTACATACTAAATCATAAATACATTATGACGCATGAAATTTAGATGGTAAAACTGAAATATTGTAGTTTTCTTTTAATTGTTGAGCGCAGTCGCTCCTTTTAGGTATTATAATGTACATATATTACACCAGGGGCTAAATTCCATAACGATTAATTTTTAAATGTTCACTAATTTTAGTGTTCACTTATCATTTTTGCGTCCGCAATGGTGAGAATGAATAATTTTGACAGCTATAATGAACATTTAGGAATAATTTTTTTACTCAAAAAGCTTCGGTGAGTTTTGATTTTTGTAAAATATTTCGAAGTTGAAAAAATAAACAAAAGTGTTATGTAAATTAAAATTTCCTTTAGACAACTTGCGTGGCAGCAGAGTATTCAGCTCATCATTCTACCTTAACGAACACATTCAGCGTAACAAAATTCATTGACCCTTACGGAATTGATTTTTATTGAAAAGCGAACATTACTCCTGTCGATGAATTTTACTTCGAGTGTTCACTGGTAAAAAAAAATCATCGTTGCAGAATCTGGCCCCACGGGAAATATTTTCAACCTACTATTCTTTTTGTCTATTTATTTAATCCATCTATTTAATTCAAGCCCTTAATTGGGCCAATTGATTACAAAGAAAGAAATTAGAAGAATTTTTCAATAAAAAAAGTTTAGTTTAATTATACAACTACATACATATATATTATATTATTTATACATACATTATATTGTTTAAATATATACATATATAATTTTATGTAAACGTAAAGGATACATACGCATTCCATTGCTCAATAACCCTTTATTAGTTAGCTAAAACTATTTTACGGAGCTTATTAGGAGTGTGAGAGAAAGATCTTTCATTATAAGGTATTATCGAATTCCATGATCGTATAACTCTAGCTTGGTATGACCTCTGCATTGCTAAAGTGTTGATATGTACCTGCACCAAGGCATGTGTTCTAGAAGAACTTCCAAATTGGAACTTTACAGTTAAGTATAATGGTGTATTAGATTTAAAAAAAGGAATCTCATCGTTACAAAACCCTGAAAGTTTCATTTTATAAACTGTCTTACATAAGATGATGTGGGCTGAAACCTATTCAAACGAAACACAAACTTGACAATTCGGTTTACACAAGTTTTACGCTTATTTAAATTCGATTAAGTAAGTAGCCTTTATTGTAACATAGTCATAATTAAAAAAAGCTCGTTTCGAGAAAAACGCATTTCAAATTTTTAGTTTCCATACAAGTCTTAGAAATATTTTTTAGATAATGTCTCCGAACGGAAACAGCTTAAAAGTAAATTGAATAAATTTTTGGCACAACTATTAGCAATTCTGCATTGTTAACTCGAAAAGCTATTTTTTTGAGATATGACTACGTTGTAATAAACGAGCGATATATTTAACCAATTGAGAATATTTTGATTAAAAAAATATATTAATTTATTAATTGTTATTCTTGATGTATGAAAACATCCTTGCTAATATTATAAATGTGAAAGTAGCTCCGTCTGTCTGTTACCTTTTCACGCCTAAACCTTTGAACCGATTTTGTTGAAATTCAGTATGCAGATACCTTGAGGTCCGAGGGTCGTTACAGGAGAGTTTTTATTTTGAAATTTGAGCCCCAAAGTGGTCAAAAGGAGGCAAAATGAACGTCCAAAAAAAATTTGTTTTAATATTTCCGCAATGCATGAACCGATCTTTTCTTTTGAGAGGGTTTCTAAAGAATCCACCAACAAAATATTTTTTGACATCGGACAGAAAAACTGTCCGAAAAATAAATTTTTGAGTGCGGAATATGAACATATGTTTAGCTTCTCATGCCTAAGCCGCTAAGCTAATTCAAACGAAATTCGGTAAGCAGATATTAGAAGATCAAAAATCGACATGGGATAGTTTTTATTCTGAAACTTCAGCCACAGAAAGGAGAAAAGGGTTGCAAAATGACTGTTTAAAAAATAATTTTAAAAATCTCGCCATTTGCGAACTGATGTTTTGTTTGGAAAGAGTTCGACAATGGGCTGAAATTTTATAAAGCTATATTGAATTTGGACACCGGACAGATGAAATGTCCATCCGAAACATCATTTTGTTATTTACTCCGGTATTTATGAACCGATTTTCAATATTATTTCTTCCTTTAAAAGGGTTTGTAAACACACTGGAAACATCGGGCAGATAAAATATCCATCTGAAAAAATTTTAAGTAACTCCGCAATATATCAAAACACATTTTAACTTCTTTTGAAAGGATAAGGAAGATTTTCAAAACATTTTTTTATTGTTTGAAAGCTGCTACATACACTTTGATCCGATTACATATGTTTTAAGAAAGATACTCTAAACCGAATTTACCAAGAAAAAATTTTTTGCTTAATAGCAGTTCTGATCATAAAATTAGGTCACTTAATTACAGAAAATTAAAATTTCCGATATATATTGGTCAGCCCTGGTATTTACGTGACTATCGTGAAGGGTGCTTTAGATTCGGCCCAGCCAAATATACTGCACTCTTACTTGTTTTTAAAATCGTATGGTAGCAGTGTCAAAAGTTTAGAGTGATCTAAACTAACTTGCATACATGCCCTAATATCTTCAGATACGTCAGCCAAGGCAGTAATACAACTATGCTTAGCACGGAAACTAAACTGTCGCTGAACTAAACTGAGTAGCCTGTTTATTCTGATGTATGATGTTATTTGTCTATGCAATATTCTTTTAAAGGCTTTTGAAAAATAGGGTAGAATAGCAATCGGCCGATACTCGTTGTTTCTCTAGGGTATTGGTAGTACTTTTAAAGTGGAAACGGGCCCTAGTTGTTCTTTTATCAGAATATTTCCATTAAGCATAAAGAAACAAGAAAAGAAAATTTTGTAATTTCTTGTATATTTAAAACATCTCTTCAAATAAATTACCATTAATAAAATATGTAATAAATTTTATGTTATCTTCATTTTTAAGAACAATTTTAATACTTTTTCTGCTGAATTTAACAATTTTGGTCCAATTTTACTTGGTACTAAAACAGAAACGCCTTTAATCCCGTATTTCCAAAAACTTACGTCAAAGAGTTCAAAAAGCAATTATAGAAACACTGGTGCGTGAGAAACGAATTTTTGTTAAAGCTCACATCATTTTTAAACATTTCGGTGAATGAATGAAAGAATGTTACAATTATTTTAAGACATCGCAGGATTGTTTTTCGGCTTATTTTAAGTAAACCTAAGTGTTACTCGTACTTAAATTTTTTAGCACGACTCGTATTAAAAGCAAGTAGAAAATACTTAAATTTGGTACGAGCTTTTTTGCTATATTATTACAAGAAGGTCCTCGCCATATACTTCTTCAAGGTGGCACAATAAAGCATTCGTTGTGTTGCGTTTTCCGTTATAGGAAAGTTCGTTGTATCAAAGTTTAACTGTAATCGCAACTTGAAATTTCTTATTTTAAAAATTTTTTGGTTATAAAAGTAATTAAGGATATGACAAGAATAAATATATGTCCTTGCCTGAATTGGTTCTCTTTCATTAAATAAAAAATGCCAGTGTATTCCAAATAATGACATGACAGTGACTAAAGCTCATTTTTTACATTTTTCTACTCAATTATAAAAGCTTTTGTATATCAATTAAAATCAAATAAATCTTTTCTTTTCACAATGTTTAAGAAACACTTCTCGTTAAGCTTACAGTTCGTAATATTTCTTTTTCATTTTTAATTTTATTCGATTTTTTCTTTCTCGCTGAATGTGTACTCAACAATATTGTGTCATTAAATTTTCATGACCATGTTGGCTGAGTGCTACTTCAATGTCTGTGGAAGGAAGGTACGAGTTGTAATAAAAAATTATATAATCAAAAAAAAAAAAAAAAAAAAGGAAAACAGAAAAACGAAACGTCCTTTAATATCAGCTTATGTTTCGGGGGTAGTAAAGTATTGTGTTATGAATGTGTTACTGCCACTCGACCCCAACAAAAGCAACAACATGAAACAATACTTGAGTCAATTATTATTTTGTACAAATTCAGTTCCTTTTTTTCTTCTTTCACTTTTAGAAGTTGAAAGAAAACACAAATACATATAAATGTATAAATACCCAGTTGGCCATGGCTTCAAGACATCTTACACAATGGGTACAAAACAACTGTGAAAAAGATTTACATCAGCCCCTGCCTTTAATCTGATGGTGGACCAATTCCACGAGTGAACTATTTACGATTCACCAGCGCCCCCGTGTGGCTGACTAGGCCCACACAGGTAGCAATTCTTACCATATGTTTGCGGTCATATGAGAACTTCTTGTTGAGGAGTTCGGGCCTTCTAGTCCCAACTGTATGCAATTTCCCAGCAATCAATGGAAGAAAAGGCTTAATGAGTTGGTAGGCCGAAGTCCACTAAGAGCACCAGCCCTTAAACTAACTCACCCTTCAACCATCACCACTGGTTCCTTACAGTACAGGTATCTGTTGTATAGGCAACAGATCCTCGAGAGATTGTTAGTCCTCGAAAAAAGCCGCACACCAAACAATTATCAAGGATACTAACACTCCCTTCCTGTGTTTTAGGTTCCAACCACAGCCAGAACGTTTCAGTCAAGGTAGGCACCTCAACCATGATCAGCCCGGGTTGAAAGCAGAACCACCTGGGGGCCATGCTGATCCCCTTTTTGCCAATTTAAACCCTTGGTAAGTGTTTCGGAAGCCAACACAACATAAGTCATGCGGTTTCCTAGAATTTTATTTGCTACAACAAATGAGGGACCCCTTTCCTTCTATACCCGAAAAACGAAGTGCCCTAGTTAGGAATACGCCAAGGCAAAACCTGTTCCCCGTGGGAATGGGTACAGGACAATAAAAAATCGTGGAAGACATGTTGACGACACCTGAAACAAATTGTTGACGAAATTTTCTAACAAATAGAAACGAAATCACGCAAGGTCACACAACCGACATTTTCCCACACCGCATCGTCGACGATCATATACACTACATTTTCCTATACCGTGTCGTCGACGAATACATAAGTGACAATATTCACACTACCTTGTCAACGATTGCGTAGGCGACGATTTACACCTCAGTATACTCGACGATTGCATAGGTGACTTAACCGGGAGTCTCCATTAGCCATGAACTTGGTATGAGCATCATGTCGAACATCGCAAATGGGTATTGTGGACTGACTGCTCACGCCAATGTTTCACTCATGCTCTGGCAACGATGCTCGAGCATGTAACTGAGCTTCGATTTTCGCCATGAAGTTGGCCACCACGAACAAAAATACACAAAATGGCATCGTACCAAACACTTTGATAAGGTAAAATATGATTAATCAGAACATACGTATTCGCCACAAACAAAAATTTAACTTATTTTTACCTTCGCTCTGCCGACGTTATGTTCATGTCAAGTTTAAGTCGATGAAGATGCACGTGTATACGAGGAGTAATCGTTGACGATTGTTCCGACGATATCTTCACTAAACTGTCGTGAATGATAGCGATTTAATAAATATTATTAATTAATTTTTTCAGCTTCCGATGTCTTTTAAAAAATTTATTATATATTAAACCATCTGAATTTTTTTTTTTAAATTATTAATAGTGTCATAATACAAGTAGAGAATGCTATTAAATTGTCAACGAAATATTTAAAATAACATAAAAATCTCTTACATTTTTTAAGTAATATAAAAAGTTTTACGGCTGTATTCATAAAAAATATTGTATGTTTATTAAACACTTATTTGACAAACAGTTTAATAAACATACAATAATTTTTATGAATAAGGGCATTACACTTTAATTAATTAAATTAAATTAATTAGCAACGAATGATCAATATATTTGATATTGATTATTTTTTAAAAATTAATTTGTATGCATGTATAGTCAATTGAAAAAAAAATATATGTTAAATTTATTGAGAAATTAATTTTTTGTTTCAAAATATTTTTTAATATACATAAATAAGTGCATAATATATATTTTTTATTTCATACAAAAAATGTACAGAAAAAATTTACGATATCGCAACCTAAATACAAAACAGTCACAACTTAAAATTTATCCAAAACTGACTTTTTTCCATAAAAGTCAGTTTTTTATGTTTTCATAAACATAATATAAAATTGAAAAAAGTATAGCAGAACGTTCTTCAATATTGAATTTTTTCATAAGGGAACAATTGTTTTTTAAAAAATATTACAATCATTTTTACATAAACAGTTTTTTGTCTCTCCTGAAACTTTTAGTATTTTGAGTTGTGACCCTTTTGTATTTATAGGTGTAGTATGTCCTGTACTGGTGCGTTGTCCCATTAATTTTGTTGCAGAAATATTTTACTTGAATGAACATTGTCGCCCAACGTGTCACTCAATTAAACACAAATATAAATTCTTGCTCAGCTTATTTTAGAGTACAGTTGCTATTTTAAAATGCCTACATGAACAATTTGGAGACATTGTCACTCGTCTAACCCCTCCAGATGAGCGGCCAAACTGAAGGCCTATATGGTCCTCTTTTCATTACAAAACCGAAGCGAAAGAGGACAAATCGTGCTTTTATCTTCCAAGACAATATCGTCTAGGACAACTTTGCCAACTTGGTGTATTTACTCGTATAGCCGTGATTAATTCGTGTGCTTGTGTGCGTTGGTTTCTTTTTAGCTCGACTTAGAATTTGAGGTGGAATGAATGTCAGTCAGTTGGTTAGTGTGGACAAACATTTTAGCTTTTTTGTTTTTGTTGATAATAATTATTTTTATTTTGCACGGGCAGAGACATACGTACACATGTATATACTTATGTATATGTGTTTATATGTATTCATATACATACATACGTATATGCCTAAGCACAGGGTTGATTGGTTATGACCTGGTCTTAAGAGTTGTGTTCTAGAACATGTGCTTTTTATATACTTATAAATATTGTATATATGGGTCATTCTACATTAAGAGGCTATCTGATATTATGAATGACGGCGTGGTAAAAATATATAATATAATAACTTTATCAATATAATCATATTTAATCAGGTAGCTTGAAGGCATGTTTAATAATGGCCAGTCAAGTAATCTACTTTTGTTGGCATTTTAAGTGACCAGGGGAGATACTCTACACGGGGTAAAGACGCTAACGCCAGGAGAAACCACCTTACTTGACAGGGGAAAGATAAACTGAAAATAAACCTTACTTCCGTAAGAATTAACTTTATTTATTTAATATTTGGTGATTGTTTGAAGCAAAAAAAAAAAAAAACTAAAGTTTTCGTACATCTTCGTTTATGTAAAGGGCAGTACGAAAATTTAGATTCCCATGAGAACTGTGTGTAAAAAAAGTTACAGAATTTCAGGTTAGTAAATTGCTTATGTAAATTTCCGTATACCGAATGGAATTTTAGATATTAGTTTATTATTACAGGTTTTCCGTTAACTGAAACAAAAATTAATGTTCACGCATTTTTTTGCTTACGAAATTGTTGACAGTTGACTGTTATTATTATTAATAATATATGTAGATTTAAAAAAAAAAATGTTATAAATTGATACGAAAGTACTTTTTTATTTACAAACAACCTCTTCTGCACCAAGCTAAGCAATTATTTTTCCGTTTAGAAATTAATGTATGTTTCCAAACGTGGATTTCCTTAAGAACTCCGTTCCAAGGCAGAATTAGTTTGTACGTTCTTTTTCGTTCTGAATCATCTGTCTTGTTTCTGTTCAATGTAAACTATATGTACATGGTTTGTTTTTACTTTTACGTTCTGTTCTGTTGCGGACTAATCTGTTGAAAATAGAATTCAACATTAAGTGACAGCCAGATATGTGTATGCTTTGACTTTTTTCTGGCATGGAAAAACTAATTTTTTTAGTCATATGAATACAAATTTTTTTTATCGAAAGCTAAAATAATTTGTTTTAATTAAAATTTTTTCAAATTTAATATATTAATCAATTAAGCCACTATGAATCATCAAAAGAATATAATTTTAGCGAATAAATATTATATTTTGTATAAGAAATGTCGTAAATTCTGCAGATCGTGAGAGAAAAGTTGCCTGTTTTGTCACCATTTCTAAGTAATTAAATTGTTTCTTATTTTGTTTTTTCAAATAATACAATTTTTACGAAAAATCTTAATTCCAATATGTTTCTTTTAATTTTGCTTTACTGTAAAAATTAGCTGAACTTTTTCACAGAAAAAGTAATTGTAAAATATTTGCTACAGAAATGAACGTCACAGAACGGCAACTGAAAGTAAAAACTAATGAAGCCTCCAGCCTTTAAACAAAAATACTTACTGCCTTATTTATAAAAAAATTTTCAGGTTTATTAAGGTGTTATTGTACTGATTTCTATACAAAATTTGTATAATAAGAGCTTAATGAACATGAAAAAAATTTTATAAATAAGGCCGTTAGTATCTACTTACATATCTAAACGTAGTCGAAAACGTGGTAAATTATTTAATCGTACATAATTTGGAATATTAAGTGACAAAACATATAGAGCATCAATCATCCAATAAAAACTCTTAACTTAACGATTGAGATCACGCCAGTTCAAAGATGTTAACACGTTTTTTTTTTTTTTTTTTTTTTTTTTTTTTGTAAAAAGTTGGATTGTACCATATTTTATAATTCTTGAATATCAGAACGTTAATATAGCGACGGAAGAAAGAACTGGACTACCTTCTACTATTTTATAATGCTACATATTTATCTAAGTAGTATAAAACATAAGTAAAATAAAATTCAAGTTAGATAAAGTGGATATGTGTTGGTTTAAGGTAAAATAATATACGTGAAATACTAAGAAAAAAGTAATATCTTACTTACTTATCTACCCTGGGAGCAAAATTTCTACACTGGCATTTGATGAAGCAGAGGAGAGAAGTTTTCATTAAACAACTAGCATAAACTTCTGATTATGCTATATATTGTAACGAAAAAAAATTGCACTATAAATTATACTAAAATTAAAATAAATTCATAATTCTTGAATTGAATTTATCACACAAATAAACAAATTTTCCTGAAGCAGTCTTCCGAAGGAAGACGAAATATTGAAAAATACATTAAACATTTTTTAAAAAGCAAAAAGGACCTTGAACGGAAGAAATTTATTGCAATTAAATACATATTATAAACATACTTGAACTACAAATAACAAGCGAATAAACTTCACCAGTGGAGATACATCAATCACTGACACGTGTGAGCGACCCGAGTTGTGTGGTCGAATTATCAGCCCAATAAGGGTACGTTCGTGGCTCGCGAAATTTTTTTTGTTAAATTTACTTCGACACAAATATTCTGCTATTTAAATTTACAGCGTCAACGAATTTTAATATGAAAGTTTATTTAACCGAATATCATTGTTATTTATGCTACTTTATGTAATTAATAGGAATTAACGGCCTTCTGCATTAAAAATATTATATGTTTATTAAACTGTTATTTGACAAATTCCTATAGCAAATTTGTAAAATAAGTGTTGCAATATTTTTTTGATCAATACGGCCGTAAATGTATAATATATGTTAGTAATACAGAATAGTAAAGGGACAGACCAGGGTAGATACTTTTTTCTACGTAACCCTGAATTTAGACATACGAGTAATCTCATGCGAGTGCTGAATATGTATTATCAACGAAAATTTCTTCGAAAAACTCGAATCTCTTGCAACTTTCATTTCTGTCTACACATGCGAGTGAGAGTTCATTTTAAATTTGTCGTCAGCACGTGAACTTCAAACAATTTGTTTCCTTCATATATTTTGTTTCTTTGGCTGTCTTTATAAACTGGAGTTGCCGTGTTCTTCACTTGAGAATATTTTTAGAAAATAGTTGGCATTAATTTGTATTATCATTATATTATTGATGTTAACGCTTTATAATTTAAACATTTCTATCTATAATATTAGTTTTAATAACTTAACACACAAACTACCTAAAACTTAAGTTTTAATTTTATAATGATCCAGTTGATTTGTTTAAAATTATTTACACGGTAACACTGTTTGTTTGTTTGACATTTGATTGCATGGAAGTGCCAAAAAATCACTCGCATGCAAATTTAGCTGCGAGTACCCCTGCGAGTGCGAAAAATGTGAATGTGGTAGTAAAAAAATGTGAGTGTATTAAGTTTTTCGAACTCTTACTCGTATGTCTAAGCATTGGGTAAACAAGAAGTTACGACTTAACTAAGGCGATTTTGGTATTGCAATTTATTCTTAAAAATGTATACTTTATTTATCATTAAACACGTTTGATAGTTCCACAAATTTTTCAAATTATATATGATTCTTTAATGTAGCCATCGATAGTACCTATTGACGTAGAAACACCCATATACTTCCTTTATTAAAAATTATGTTTATGTGCACATATTATTTGTATTTTTTAATGTACGCGTATAAAAGTCAAGTAGAAAAACGTGCTGAACATTTTTTTCTTATATACAAATTATTTTAATTTGAGAAATTTAAGAGAATTTTCAATATTTGTTAAAAAACTCCAAACAACTCTTATCGTTGATCTCCAATTGTACTTACTTACTAGTATATTTACATATTTTGTTATATTTTTGCGTAGACATATTTTGGCAAATACAAGACAGCACTAGCAGGTTGCGGTGTAAGCTGTCAGTGCAATTAAATTTTCAAAATATGACTTAACAATAACGCAAATCTTAATACTAGGTTGACTTCCTAAACGCTTGTTACATCGTGCTCGTAAATGCAACCAAGAAAATGTGGACAGTTTTGTATTTTATTCCTATTTGCAACACTGCTGCTCTTAATACGCAAGACAAAGCAAACAAATCACCAAAAAAATTTTAGATGCAAATAAATATACGAGTATACTACACGCAAAAGAATGGTGGCTCAAAAAGATGAGTAAGCGGTTTTTTTATAATTCGATAGATTTTTATTTTATTTTAAATTAACATACAATTACAAATTTTTTTTACTAAACTCAAGACCAGTGTTGTCAAATCGGAGCGTTTCGCACTGTTTTTGTTGCTTTTTAAAATTTTTGGTGCGAAAATTTCTTTAGCCGGTGCGCTGTGTACTTTTTTCAAATTGTTGGTGCGTTCTTTAAATTTCGATGGCACCAAATCATATTCAACACAACTTTTCAGTTTAATGTAGGAAAAAAGTTTATTCAACTATCCACAATTTTTGTATATCATTTTATAGAAACATTTCGTTTTATGAATTTTTTGCTTTTAGAGAATGCTTTGCTATTAGACGATCAAGCTATGTTTGTCAAATATTACAATAAAATCAGACAATGAACAGTGAAATTCATATTTATGAAGACGCGTGTATTTGTTACTGCTTTAGTAATTGATAAATTATCAAATTATTAATTAAATTTAAAAAATTCCCCAATACGTTTGCATTAAACTTTATCTTTTATTAGTTAAAATTCTGATAAATTTTCGTATATCTCAATAAATTCTTACTCTAGTCAAATGATTTTCACTGTCCGCTTACGAAAACAGAAATGAAATTTACACGGTGTTTGATAGAATTGTTATTACACAAGTTTGATGGCTTGTAGGACAATTCTGTATCTTTTAATGATCCGATAATCGTAAATTTCTTCGACATATTTTATACCGACAAACAGACAATAAGTTGATTTCGGTCCACAGCGAATATAATTAACACGTTGGCTGCCACTTCACACGTTTTCATGCGACACCCAAATGCTAACCTGAGATCTTTTAGTATATTTTCGAGCTACACCTAAATTTTACGTCGCACATTTTCGTACATTTTAATATGTATGTATGGTAGGCGTTCACTCTACATAGAAATGTATACTTGGTTCGTATATGAGATGGTGTGCATTACTGACTTACAAACTTTGACCGCTGAGTAATAAAGTAGATAATGATTTACTGAGTTGCTCTTTGAGATTAATATGTCAGAGTTATTAAATCTACTATTCAGCTTATTTCAAGTTACGGAGTTACGATTAAATCAACTGTAAAATTCAATCGCATTGTTTCGATCTCACGCGGTAATTCAACGCCTGTTACTCTACTCTCTTTTTAGCGTTCTTCTTTACTGCAACTTGGGGAAACGAACACAATTCAGTAAAATGCAGTAAAACTCCGAAAAAAAAGTGAAACACAAATTTAAATGATAACGCTTACGCTTTTTCGCACCGCCGTTCGAGTGACTTGCCGTAGAGAAATCAGATTGGGAAACGGGACTCAGCTTTCAGGCGAAAATGCTATTTCGAAATTGTGAAACAGGCTTTTGGACTATTTAGCAAGAAATGGCAAAATTTCGTTAGAATTTTTTAATTTTTAGTGTGTAACCGGAAACTGTTTTCCGGATTAAGGTGATCATGTGACCGTTTCCTATTTCAGTCAAGTCGTATCTTAATTTATTTTTATGATTTTATGTTGGGAAAATTAAATTATTATGTGTCTTATATATGTTTTAATGGAAACAGTCATCTCCATAAACTCTAAAATTAAATTTAATATATCTGATTTACCGAAATGAAATAATGCTCAAGAAGAGCCGGTAAAAAGTACAGATTAACCTCAAGTAATTACTTTTTCTCAATATGTGTTCAAAATTTCAGTAAATATATTTAGCTTCTTAACCGTATTAAATATAGCGGAAAGTTTATTAAATTAAAAAAAAAACAAGTCTTATTTAATATTTAAAAGTTATTTGTTTTATGATTGAAATGTGTGTTAAACAGAAGGAAATTAATAAACGTAAATTGTTTTATACAACATTATTTAGAACTAATGTACGTGAATCTAAAATCATAAAACATTGAGAACAAAAAGCAAAAAATAATAAAATTCATAAAATTTTAAACTATTAAAAAAATGATTTTTAGCCTAAAAAATTCATTATTAATATTCAATAAATATGTTTATGAAAAAACAAACAATATAAAAATGCTACAACACCTTTCGCTGCACAGAAACAACATTTCAATCATAAATAAAATTTACTTTAATGAATCAATCATCAAAGAATAATAACTTTTGAATAAAACTTATAGTTTCTTTTTTTTGAAGTAAAATTTAACTTACGAAAGAAAAGTTAAGAATGAATTCTTAAATCAATGTTAAAACAAATTGCAATTCGAAAATAATAATTATGAAATCTTGTTTCTGTGTCGTTAAAGGTTGTGGTCCCTACTAAATGATATCGAAGAACTACTCCAACCCCACAAGAGCAAACGAAGACACTTCAAATAGAAAGAAATAACATTCAAAATGTGCCTGCAAATAAAATAAAACACAAACAAATTTTTGCAAAACTTCAGTATGGATCATTTAGAGGATTCCGTGGATACCGAAAACTTGATGAAAGGATAGTATTCGTATCTTTCGTAGCATTGATGCAAAAGCAGCAAAGACAACAGGTTTAACAGCAGTTAATTGGATAAACAAAGTACAAAAGAAACGAATATTAGAAACAAATTGAAAATTTTACGATTTAGCAGTTAAGTTCACATAAACAAACATTTTGCCATTTTTTTCTTCTCAAAACTAGAAGCCAGCACGGATTACCATGTCGTTTACAATACCAGTTATCAATTTGGAAGTGCGTGAGGTGAAAGAGATAGTATGGGAGAAGATACAAGAACCTGTAAATCAAAGACGTTTGGTATTGGTAATAGTCTCTATAGCCTTGCTGTTGGACAACATGTTGTATATGGTAATAGTGCCAATAATACCGGACTATCTGAGAGAACTTGGAGGATTCGAGGCGCCTGATGCCACAATGGCACCCTTGCTGAGGGATAACGTAACGGGCAAAATAATTCCTGTACATCACGATCATCATGGTCAAGATTCGGCAACCGGTATATTGTTCGCCTCTAAAGCCATTGTTCAGCTAATGGTGAATCCATTTTCGGGCGGCATAATCGATAAGATAGGCTATGATATACCCATGATGATTGGATTAACAATTATGTTCTTTTCCACCGCAGTTTTCGCTTGCGGTAGAAGCTACAGTGTATTATTTTTTGCCCGTTCACTGCAAGGCGCCGGTTCTGCTTTTGCCGATACTTCGGGCTTAGCTATGATAGCCGATCGGTTTACGGAAGAAAATGAACGTTCGCAAGCACTAGGCATTGCCTTGGCATTTATAAGTTTTGGCAGTCTGGTAGCTCCGCCATTCGGAGGAGCCCTTTATCAATTTGCTGGTAAAGAAGTGCCATTTTTGATATTGGCCCTAGTTTGCCTCATAGATGGCCTTATGTTGCTACTGGTTATGAAGCCATTCAAGGAACAGCTACAACAAAGTAGAGAGGTTAAGCAAGAGATTATACCAATTTGGCGTTTACTCATGGATCCCTATATAGCAGTATGTGCCGGAGCCTTAACTATGTCAAATGTGGCTCTAGCTTTTCTAGAACCCACTATATCACTGTGGATGGAGGACAATCTGACCACAGATAACTGGAAAATCGGTATGGTATGGCTGCCTGCCTTCTTTCCCCATGTGTTGGGTGTGGTGATCACCGTCAAAATGGCTAAAAAATATCCTCATCATCAGTGGCTTATGGCAGCGGGAGGTTTGGCATTGGAAGGCCTTTCATGTTTCATTATACCCTTTTCATCCTCGTATCAAATGCTAATGATTCCTATATGCGTAATATGTTTTGGCATCGCCTTGATAGATACTGCCCTGCTGCCCACACTGGGATACCTGGTGGACGTGCGTTATGTATCCGTGTACGGTAGTATATACGCCATTGCTGATATCTCTTATTCAATAGCCTATGCTGTGGGCCCAATTATAGCGGGTGGAGTAGTGGAAGCCATAGGCTTTACTGCTCTCAATTTTCTTATAGCGTTCTCAAACCTCTTGTATGTGCCGCTTTTAAGAAAATTGCGCAATATCTACGACTTTAAGCCATTTGAAAACGAGGCCAACATTCTGATGCAAGATCCTCCCAACAAAGAGTATCAAACTTATGTTATGCACGATCAAAAACCCATTGATGGGGAATTTAAAAATCACTTGGAATATGGTGAACAATATCAACAAGAACAGCAGGAAACAAATCTAGACGAACAAACCTCCAGTTCATATGATTATCAGGCGCAGCAGGGATATCAGCAAGAGTCCCAGCAACAATATCAGCCTGGCTATCAGGAGCAGGGCGGTGGCATGTATCAACAGCAACCTCTAGAGAACAGACATCTTCCTCAGCAACGTATGGCAAATCCTTTTCAGCAGCAACAGCAAGCAGATAATGCCAGATCATCTGCAACCGGTCCTGCTGGTCCAGCAAATCCATTTAGACAAGGATTTTAAACTGTTGTCTTATACAAAATTAGCGGTAATTTATGTTTGTTTTTATATTTTTGATCGTTTAGTCTATAAACTTCGTTAAGTTTTTAACAAGAATTTAGTTTTTTCTAATTAGTTGTTAACTTAATTTTGATTTATTTTAAAACGTTTTTATAGTTAATTTAATATATCCTAAAAAGTGGTTCTTATACACTATAACCCTAGTTATCCTAAATATAATTATTTAAAATTAAAACAATTGAAACAAAATTAAGATATTTCTCAGTAATAGTTAAACAAAAAAATAACTATAAAATACAATATTTTATACATATATTTTTGTTCAAAGGAAAAATATCACATTTTTTATAAAATAAAAATCTGTATTATACACGGAATTTTGTTTGTTTTTTGATAAAAGATATATACATACATATATATATAGAATAAGATTTAAAATTATATAGTTAAATATAAAGAAAAAGCCCCTATCATGTCATAATCATTAAATTAAAAAATAATAAAAATAAATATATAAGGCAGGAGTAGAAATAATATAAAGAAATAGGAAATATCGAATATCATTCATGTACATTAATGGAAAGCTTGTGTGGCACACATTATATTAGAATAAGGAAAGAAGATATATGACAGCAAATACTCATGTTTAAGCTAACTTTTAGTGGAGATAAAACACTCGTTTACAAGTTTAAGTTTACTTTGAAGAAATAAATTTATTCCTTTATTTGAAAACTATTTGTCCTTATTCTTAACGAGGAGATCTGTGATACTATATCAAAACAGTTTAATTAGAGATTTAGACTAAAAAAAGTTATGAAGAAAAATTTGATTGAATAACTCTGATCATATAAAATTAAACTAAAAATACAAACATATTTTGTCAATACTGCGAAAAAATATTTTGACAAACGAAAATTTTATATTTATTTAATTAATCAAATTACTCAACTTTTAAAACTCGAGTGAAGCTGTTGTGCTAAAACACCACAAAGATAATTCCAATTCTCATGATAAAACTGTGCACTTGTTTTTGTTGTTATTTTTTATATAATTATTTGTTTATTATATAATATATTGAAAATATTCGCTCCCCTGGTGGTTTATGTGTTCATTATTAAGTTCTTTTCACTGTAATTCATTACTTAACAGCCTGGGAGGCGTTCGACTATTTTTATTAGTCTGAGTAGTGAGTGTTGCAGATATATACACTGGGCACTGATCGGTTTTAATTAATTACATTCCAATGTTTTAATTGTTGTGATAATGTTTGTTTCACTTCCTAGTCCCAGTACAATACACTCCCTATGTAGCCCCTACATCCCCTGAATGCTGGTCCAAGTTAAAGAAAAGTTTTTCGATTTAAAAAAAAAAGCTTTTCAATCTTCATAGTTTAGCTTATATTATTTATATATGTAAAATATATATGTGGCTGTGTTCTGTAACTTTGGCAGAAGTTCTCGAGTGAAAAACTTGTGAAACAAACTATTTCATCATTTTTCGAAAAGTGAGAAAAATCTGCCTCTGTAACTCAAATCGAAAACTATTTAAAGCGCTTACGTCGTTACGTTAGAGATGTCAGAAAATATAAAACGATGCCGACATGCAATTTTAAAAAATGAGAGCGCCAGCCACAATCAGTACCACCGCCGACCAAAAATTACTAAAGCTAAGAATTTTTATTCGACGGCGTCATATTTAACCGCCGGCTATTCTGGAAAATGGCTCTAATGTTCACATTTTATTTACAAATACATACTTGTGCACAAAATTTTGTAAAATTAAAAAACAAAGTGAATTGATAATCGCGAATAGGGGGAAAAATATTATAAAAGTATTACATTACACTTTTCTGGGTCGGAAATTAAAATTGTAGAAATTACAAATGGAATCACAAACTTAAAACTTGTTGTGTGAAGGGTACACAAATTAAGTAAAAATTAAAAAAAAAACAATCGTTGTAAACTGTGTAAACATATATATTAAACTTACTGCCTGGCCCACTGTGTCACTCGACATCGATCGCTCGCATAAATAAATGCATACCAAAAACAGCATTTTACGATTTGTTTTTGTCTCAAATGCATTTATGAGAGCGGGCGATGTCGAGTGACATAGTGGGCCAGGCAGTTAATTTTACATGAGAATACTTATTTTTTCAGTACTATTATATATTTTATGATGATTATTGTTTTTTGATATACTATCTCACAGCCTTTTTATTTGCGAGAAATAATGTCAGTTGGAAGCGGGAAATGTTTTCGCAAAAATTTTACAAACATAGTTTTTTCTTTTGTCATTTCCTTACATGACAGCTATTGCTCACCAAAAAAGTTTCATATCACACGATTCAGTCGCAAAGTTTCTCGTGGCAACAGTTACAGAACACATTGCTCCATAGATAGCAACTTGTCTCAACTTGTTGGTTTTTTTCTATTTGAATGCAGTTTAATACTAAAAACCTGCATATATACTACCTTTATTGGTTAAAAAATCGAAATGATGTCTTTCCTCTGGCACTATAATAATATTCGGAGTAATAAAGCTCCAAACGAAAAATTATTCAGCTTTACGCATTGAACACTCACTTTTCAAGCTGAAAAACATTGGAGGCATCAGAGGTCAGCTATGAACACTTCTTTTCATTTTTATTTCACTTTTTATCCCTCTCATAAGAATAAGGATTATATCTAAATTATTAAAAAAAAAAAAATAAATAAAATAAGTTAAACATTTAGCTTGTTGACTCACAATTTTCAAGGCTTTATTATTTTTTTACAAAGAAGCTAAATGAAAATTTTATTAAATATATTTTTAAACCTATTCTATGTATAATATATTATTAACCGTGAATAAATGACCGCCATACTTCTTATATTTTTATACATACATATGTAGCCTTAATATTTTCTTTTGTGTATAAGATAAGTATTATATATTCGAAATGGAATCTGAAATAGAATCTCCAATTTAAAACCAAAACAAACGAGATATTACAAATTGCAGACAAGCTAAATAACCAAAGAATTTTAGAAACTTAAGACCAAAATATATCATTACATATCAAATTTAGTCAATAAGTTTAACAATTTAAGTGATTAAACTAAAAGGATGTACGCTCCAGTCTTTTCAGAGAATCAAGTTGTTTTAAAACTTCAACATCAATATCGTAAACATATCATATTTACAAATGAAGCACAAAATACACGTATTTACAACTTTCGGGTGTTGAAGTTTTGAAACTGAATGGAAAAGCGACGAGAATAATATCAATAGATTTTTAAGATTGTATAAACAATGAATATTAGTTTTTAGGTAAAATTTGTATTTTATTTTTAAGAACGGCTGTTTAAATATAAAATTTTTGTTAAACAAAATCAGTTTCACGCTGCTGAAAGTATCGAAAAAGAAAGTACTAAATGCTTGCGTTTTGTATTTGAAAAGTAGTATTAGAGTATGTTTCTTTTTAAATTCTGATTGTTTTATTTAACATAATGCAATATATAATAAAATGCATGAAAATATTTTTCAAAGGTTTCCAAGACTAGTAATGTTTAGGGTAGTTCCTATGAAATGTATTTTTTTTTTTTTTTTTTTTTTTTTTGCTTAGTAGGCCTGTACGCAGACTCTTTCTCTAAGAGTGATTTGAAAAGCTGTTTAAAATGTTTATAAATTTGGCTGTAAGCATACACTGATATAAAAACTTTTATAGGAGTAACGATTTTTTGCATTAATGTTACGGGTTTGCCATTATTTTTTGGCCAACGTAAAGCTTTATTCGGGTTATGAATATTGATTCATTAATGAAATGGCAAAAAAGTCAGTAGCAGAAATCGAACCTGCGACCTCGAGACGCTTAATCGAGCCTTTCACTAATTTAGCCACCAAGTATATAATGAAAGTCTTACATATACCCATTATTTTAACCACATTGTTTCATAGCTGTTACGTAAGTCTTACATTAATACAATGAAATATTTTCATTATATTTACGACATTGTTTAGTAGCTATAACAAAATTATTATGTTTTCATGTAAAAGTTTTTCGTAACACAAATGAAAAAAATGTTTGTAACATTAATGAAGCCGTTAGAAATAAAGTGTATCCCATTCATGTAGTTGAAATGAAACATAAGGAAACGTTTTTCTTTCAGTGTATATTATTGCTTTTCAAAGTTAAATTAATACCTGGATATTATTACAACCTAACGATGCTTTTCCTGAGACCAAATTCGAAGTCGAGCAAGACACCCGATATCGAATGCATTGTATAATAATAATATAAAGAGTTAAATTTTTTTTTTTTTTTTTTTTTGTATTCATACTTTTACGAAACATATAGTCTTAAATGTATATCATTTTGTTTAAATTACGGTCTGATACACATCTATACGTATCGTAATATTTTTCGGTAGGATAGTTAATTCTCGGGTCATGACAGCCATAGAATTATTCTGTTTGTACAGCGTGTATTGTCTCTGTACATGAAGTATTCTCTTTTTTATTTTATTTATTAACATACCTACTTTAATAATTCTCTGTATCCAGATTGGTAGCTGTAAATATTAATTTATTGATTTGTTCTTGAACTTTTGTATAATTTTTTAAAATTAGTTTTTTGGGTTTTGTACATATGTACATCGAGTTTTAGTTCATGTTTTTACTTTCTTAAGAAGTGTTTTTACTGCCAGCCAGCTAAAAAGGTTTGATAATTTTTCTGGCCTTCTTCTATTATATGTAATGTTCATACTTTTAGGAAACATATGGTCTATTACATTTTGTTTAAACTACGATCTGATACGCATGCACACGTATCGTAATATTATTCGATACGATAGTTAATGCGATATCGTATGCGGTTATTAGACTTCTGTTAATGAAATTGGAGCCGAATTACCGAATAAGTGATTGAGTATACTTCCGTATCGAATACAATTTCGTGATGTATCGAATACACTGATTGATGAAAGTAAACGTTGTTTGTTTACTTTGTAATAGAGCAAACATGTTTTACTAAAAGTAGCATACATAAGCTCTTTTGAGAGAGTTCTCTTATTAGTTCAGCTCTTTCTACTAAGATATATCTTTCTTTTAGTTCAACAGCTCAGTGCATCGTAAATAATATGTTCAATTAACGGCTCTGTTTCAGCTTTCATGACATAATAAAGAAAAATATAATTGGTATAAACAAATTAAAAGTTCAACTATAAAGCCAAAGCCCCAAAATAATTAAGGTGAGATTAGAAATATTCAGGTGTGCTGAAACATAATCTCGATATTTTTATAATCATTTTGGAGGCATATAGTGTCATTTATTTTCATAATACAAAAATAAAATTTTTATTATTTAATTTTCTATGCATGTAAGTACATATGTACTTTCTACGCAAATTGTGGCAGCACTGTTTGACTATTTCTGCATACATACCAGAAAGAAAGAAACATGAACGAAAAAGAAAACAAAGAAGAAATATGAACTACGGAGCCAAAAGAGCTTGCAGAAATGATCGGCTCACTGAGCTCGCTGAAGTAAAGAGTACAGTTATACTAGTTCACTCACGAACTACCCAACTCTAGCATATATATGTTTGTAAGTACAAGAAAAAATCTTCGGTGCTTATTTGTAATACTTAAAAACTAATTAATTAAAGATTATAAAAATTATTTTAAAAAAATTAATATTACTGTGCTTGTCGTCTGAAGATGATTCATATACTGTACTCGTATGTATTAGAAAGCAAGTGCGTTACAAAAGTGCTCCACCATCCTATTCCATTAATACGAGGAGTTAACAATAAACATACATATGTATTTAAGAATCATTAAGCGGTTCACGCTTTCAAAAGACGCGTTCTATTTGCTGCTTTGTGAACTGAGTTTTGCATACAGCTTTACTTGTTAAGCTGCAACTGGCAGTTACTCTATCGCTTTTCAGCAGACACTTGAAATTGACTATGTGATGGGGATATGTGAAAGTCCTGTAAATTTTTGGCCAAGTTAGGAAGTTCAACCATATATTGTGCCATTGCATCCTTTTTCTTACTTTAAATATTGCTTCAACAAATATTTATACTATTATACTAATTATTTCTTCTTAATTTTTATCTTTTGTGTACTTTAACAATAAAAAACTTATTTTCGATCGCTGTAGAACTATCGAGGGTAATTTGAACAGTTGATACTCGATTATACACTCATTATCTTTAGTTTTTTTAATTATTTACTTATTAGTTATCCAACACAATAAGATGAAGACATCTTATAAATGACAGTGCTAGTGATCTATTATTAACATATCGTTCATTAAATAATCTCAGAATAAAGCAAGACAAATAGTTACCAATTAATAGTAACATGATATTTAGAATGCAAATCTTTTGAAAAATATTTTTTATATCTACTAAAAATTAAAATAAAAATTCAATTTGGTAGTTTAGACAGCTCCTTCTTAAACGAGTTTGAGCTGCCAAGTTTTTAAATTGAGTTTGGCAAAGAGTGCCAAAGACTGGGTGCATAAATGAGAAATTGTTGTTTAGATATCAAATATGCTGGTTGTTGATGATCTTGTGAAGAGAAATGAGGCACCTATATTTCGGGAGATCTTCGAATGTCATTCCAAAAATCGATTTAGCTTAGGATGAAATATGATCGCGACGGTTCTTCTGAAATAAATATTGTTCAATTCAATGCATTGGTCCGTACTAGTACAATTAGCATACATTTCACAATCATAAAGAAGTAAAGTTATCAGATAGCCCTTTGCAAGAAGCATGCGTATAGCAAACGGAGTTGAGTCCTTTACCGCCCATATGCTGCGAAGCTTACTGTAAACTCTGCCTACAACAGTGTTGATGTGATCTGTCCAGGTTAACTTATCATTAAAAATTAATCCTAAATTGTACGCTGTGTTCACAAAGTTGTTCACGTTGTCATTAATTTGCACTTGAATATTATCAAAATGTCTGCTAGACTTCAAGAAGAGCATACACTTTGACTTTGAAGCATTAATGTACAAGCCGTTAGACATTGCCCAACAGTTTATCATATTCAAATCCTCGTTTATTCTACTCACGCAGATGGAAACATCATTGGTGTTACTATAATTGTAAACCTGTATGTCATCAGAACAGAGTATGCTGCAATTTCAAATTACGATAGTACCTGTTCGATATCGACTGCAGTAATTCCAGTAAGCGATAATTAAAAAAAAGTGTAATAAAAAGTCTCATAGACACAAAAAAGGGTCTAATTGACACTTAAGTTTCATAAAAGGCAACGCTGTATGGGGCAATTCATGCCACAAAATCGTTTTTCACAATTATGTAATTGCAGTGTATTTGATTGGGGCAATTTTGCTATTGGGCACCAATTCGGCACAATAAAAATTGAGTTAGATTGGTCTATTTACGGCAATCGCGTGATCTTGCCTTCACTCCACAATGAATACTGCACGATAAAAATAAAAACACATATTCCTACCTTCATTAGTTTCATTATTATTAATGTCTAAGCAAGTGATTTAAATTTAAGCAGCCGTTAATTATTAACCAATTACAATATTATTTTTTGAATTTAACATAAGACACAACCAAGGTAACGATACATATCAGAGTCATGTGGCTCGCCTAGTAAAAATTACCAAAAGTGATATTAAATTTATTGCTATTAAGGTACTATAGTATAAAATATACTTTAAAACTATGCTGTAAACATATTGGTAAAAGACCTAATCAATTTTATAAACTTTACTTAATGTAACTATATTTAAATATTATCATAATTTTAGTATATTTGTAGTTACAAATCTGCACTGTATTTAAAACAATTTTTTGGCAATTTATTATAGCTTTAACAAAGTATTTACAATTTTTGTAATATATATTGAACTAATTATTATAATTGTATATAACATTTATATTTGAAAATTAAAAAAATATATACATAAGTATTTAAAATTTTTACAAAAACCTACCAATCAATTAAAAATTTAGTTAATTTTTATGCTTTAAAACAAAATTTGGAAAAACAATCTTTAACCAAATACGAATTTTGTCTTTCCTTATTTTGTTATATCCAAAAAAAAGCATAAAAATTATATGAAAAACAAAAAGTAAACAAACTGATTCAATTATACACATACATTCATACATAAGAGTATAAGCATAAAAATCTTTGTATAGAGAAAATTTTTCAAAATAACTATTTTTCTTCTCCCTCCCAAATGCACTTATAATCTGTCTTTATGTATATTTTAACAAAATTTTTCCAAAAATAGTTTAACTTCTTAATAACAAATTAATCTTTATCTAAACTTAATATAAAACGATCATTGTAAACCTTAAAACATACATATCAGATAATACGGCCATTTTTTATAAAACCAAAAGTAAGAATGTTGAATAAATTTTAAATAATTTTTGTATATTTTTTTCAGCTTAAGAAAAAATCTCAAAATAACAAGACTTACCTAAATATCATTTTATCATACAAAACAACAAAGCAAACAAAACAAAAAAAAAAAAACTTGCAATTTTAATATTTCTGCAATAGTTTAACTTATTCAGTTGTACAACTTCGCCTACGAAATTGTTATTACAAACAAAACCAAGTCAATATACTGAAAACAAAACTATTATACATAAATATTAACGTATAAAATATATACATACATATAAAAAGAGAGAAAAAACCTATGCGTACATATACATACATATATTATACATACATATAATCACATAAAGCAACAACAAGAAAAAATCTCCCATCAAAAAGTTTCAATTAAAAAAGAATGTACGAGTAATCAAGCAAAAAAGTTATTAACAAAAGGAAATCAACACATCCATTACAATTCTAAAAGAAAAATTCGTTAGCAATAATACATACATACATACATATATAACAAAAGAATTGTAAAAAAAAACTAATAAATTAAAAATTATTCAACTATAAAAATAATATATAAATACGAGTATGTAACCCTCAAAAGTAAAGAACAAGCAATATTTTCAATTAGACAAAAAGTATTTTTAACTTCACACTTTCATTAGGAAACATTTTAAGTTTTCGTTTTTCAATTACATGCTGCTTTTTCAAAGTCCCAAATCCTATAAAGAAATGATACTCCAAATCAAAAGCAAAGCTATTTTTTGTGTTTTCCAGCTGTCTGTAAACCGACATTTGGTACATCTCGTTTATGCGTCAAAATTATTTGCGTAAAAAAGCTATTTACAAATACCTAACATAGAGTCTATACGAGATATAACATCAAATATGTTTCTATCAGCTAACGTAAATTTTGATAGCAGAGAGAGTTATATCACGTACAGCCTTCAAAATTAATATTATTGCAATATTATGTCAAATATCACAATATTGTTTTATATAATATATATTTAGAAACCCATATCATGATAGGAACGTAAACAGAACGACAAGATACGATATATTTGAAGAATTCCAGAAAAAAGTTTAATAAAAAGTCATAGAATCATTAAAATATTTAAGAAAAAGCGTTAAGTTTTCTTTTCGTTGCTGGAATGTATAAATTTGTTTAAGAAAAATACAAAATTCAATGATGCTAAAAATTATGAAATATGATATTTGAAAAATACGTAGTACCATGCGAAAATATAATTTGTGTTTTCTCATTAATCCGCCGACGTTCTCTCCCATATTATATCAGAGTTAATATCCGTTGTAGACATGGTGTAACTGGCAGTTAATATAGACGAAAAAGGTTCAAAGCGAATTGATAAAACGCGTCTATATGGCAAGACCGCCACAGTCATCTGTATACAAAAATATAAATTAACTTGAGAGAGATTGGAATGATATATTCTACGATAAAACCTCGTTCATCATCGTTCTGCCAATTAAACCTTGAAATGAGGGTTTCGGAAATCCTATCGTACAGCATGAACGGCCACTTTAACCACTCATCCACCGAAAGCATTTTTATTGTTGTTTGAGCGGCGACGCACGTGTTAAAAAATTGTAACGAAAATATAAGTATGCATGTATGTAAGTAAAGCGCAAACAACTTTAGACACTTGCTGTTCTTCACGTTGAAAAAAGCAGTACATCTGCTTTTTCAATTGCAGCTGGTAAAATAAATTCGTCAAATAATTCGGCAACTGCTACGATTACCACCGCATTTGTCGTTGTATAGCCGTGTAAACCACACGTATTCTATGTGTTTAACAGACTAACCTAAATTAGCGTGTAAAGCGATTTTACGCTGTAGTGAGTAACTTACATAAGCGCGCTAACTTTGTGCTATAAACAGTAATGTTCACTAACCTTGTTTGGCGAAAATCGCTGGGTAAAAATAGCAAATAGAGTTAAAGTTGCTAATTTGGTCTGAATGCACTTAAAGCGTGATTACTAATTACTACAAAAAAAAATAGTAATGGATAATATGGAACCGTCTTTACTAAAGATACATGGCAATACAAATATTTAGAGCTGTCAAAAAATGTGTGTAGAATATGAAAAAATCTTACCGTGTAAAAGTAACATATATTCAGTAGGAGAGAAATCCAAATGCAAAAATTAACAAGCAGTCGGTACATCTTTATTTTCTAAACCATTTCAGAAAACTATGTATTCTCGTCACATGTGAGCTGTATTTTTAAGTCTGCATTGGCCGCACTTCGAGTATTTGTTAAAGGTGGTGCAACATTTACAAATACAAACAATTACAGATGAAGAATTTGTCATGTTATTTCTGTAACATGGATTTCATTAACATGGATTCGAACGAGCAGGACAGTTTGGCAGCTCTCGGTGTACTTTTTGTAGTTTTACAAAAATAAAACAGTGTTGCATGAAATGGTTATTACAACAAAATTTACCTACCCACATTAGTTTATTAAAAGAATTAAGTGAAGAACCATTTGATTTCCTCCCAGTGTACCAAAAACAGCTTTCGTTGGTTTCCCCTTTTCTTGCGAAGGAGTCATGAGAAGAGAAATTAAAGATTAACTGCTAAGTTGAGATTTCCAGCAACAGGGCAAAAAGCAGATCTTAAGCTATTTATTTTTGCCAAAACAGATTTCTTTTCCGCGTTAGGTAGCACTTCTTGCAACTTCTTTGCCAGCTCATTGCAGGCAGCATCTTCTTTGGCGGGAGCATAATACTCGCTAGATTTAACTTGCCATAGGCAAGATTCAGTAAAATAAACTATCACTTGGTTCTGTTTACACGATATGATACGCACTCTCACTCGACGCAAATTGAACTGAGAATAGTACAGATGAACACACGTTCACTTCAGTTGAAACTGTAAGTCAAAAATATAAAAAGTTTAAATTTCTCAGTTAAAGTGAACCGTTGAGTTGAACCGTCAGTTTTTACCCACATACGTACAGTTTTAACTAAACAGTTGAAACTAGCAGACAGTTAGTACGTGAGTAGCCTAGGCTTTATATAGGATATACACTAATTTCTGATAAACTAAAGAAATCAATTTTAACTTAATTTGCTTTCTAAACTGATTCAAATAAACTTTATAATTTTATCTTTACTCAAACCAAATAAAAGTTGGAAATCACTTCAGTAAATGAAATCAATTACAACTAAAAGTTAAAAAGGCATTTAAAATTTATTAACTTTTTTAATCTCATATTGTATAGTAATAAAAATGAAACAAGCTCTATTCACAATCTTGTGCAACTGGTTTTGCATTTGTAAAAAGATGTATAAATTTTTTGCTCTACTCTAAAAAAGAGATAACAGTGCACTTGCTAGACTTATGCCTTATGCAACACTAAAGCCAACAGTTTTTATTTGCTCTACATATGCAGCACAGTCGACAAACAAACACTAATGCCGTTATTATGGTTTACAACTCAACTGAGTTGAGTTGAAATTTAAACAATTTAACTCATTTTTGTTTCGTTGCTTTTTCGATAACTGTCAACCATCAGTTGTAATTTTTCTACGTTTCTATTAACCCTCGATGGCTGATTTGGTAGAGTACTCGACCAACAGTCTCGAGGTCGCAGGTTCGATTCCTGCCACAGACCCTGGGTGTTACTGCAGACAAGCAAAAAAAAAAAAAAAGCTTCGCAGTTTTTGTGTTTGTTTACAAAAAATATAAAAAAAAAAAATATAAAACCACTCGTAACACAGAGTTGTAAATAGTAATAAAATAAAAAAGTTGTAATATACATACATACCACAAGTTCAAGTTTAATATTTTTGACAGGTTAAGTTGTGATCAATAATACCAAATTGGAAAATTATAACAGAAGTACAGTTAGGTTGTAAATCGTAATAATGAATGAACTGAAGTAAAACAGAAGTTTGACAACAAAAACATTGTTTTTTCATAATTTATATATTATTTATTGAATCTACTGTATATGGCCCAACAATCCTTTCCGCAGTGAGAACGTGATGTGTTCAATAACTTTTAGTATTTTATTATGGTTGGAATCCAACCACTACAGTAAATTACCCTATTTAGCTCTCTAGAGGCTA
This sequence comes from Thecocarcelia acutangulata, assembly GCA_914767995.1. NCBI lineage: Eukaryota > Metazoa > Arthropoda > Insecta > Diptera > Tachinidae > Thecocarcelia > Thecocarcelia acutangulata. The sequence continues at coordinate 127,184,197 of OU612094.1, read as the reverse complement.
AAATATGCTGAGAGTAGAATGTAAAATAGCAGTATCATCCAACGTGGATTTGGTAAGTTTCTCATTCTTGGAGAAATCATACGTGCATATAGAGTAGAGTATGGGGCCTAGAATACTACTTTGTAGAACTCCGGCATTGGTTCTTTACTCTTACTAAACGGTTTCAAAGATATGAACAAAACTTAAATTTGGAATATCCATATACGAGTATACGAATGAGCAGAACGTGATAAATTCTTCACTCCAAAGCCCAGCTACAATCACAAGTACTCAGGTATGAAAGGAGTTACGTTTGAATAAAAGAAAATCAGGTTTTTGAATTTTCGGAAAGATATCAGAACAGAGTATTGTTTTCTCCTTCTTACGCTTGTCTTTGAGATTACAAAATTCTTTGTTTACAGATGAAAGTACATTAGTTATTTTGTTTTGTTTCAACTCTGTTTCCTTTGTGTAGTTCAACTAGAACAGTTTCCCGTATATCATCATTGCTTCCCGAATTTAAAACTTATTTGCATTATGTACTTGTAAAATGTGTTAAATATCCAGTATGCACTTTTAAAACTATCTTTGACAGAAACTTGCGTAGAACATAATTTTCTTAACAACCAATCGGCTATGAATTTCGTGCTTTGCAATAAGTAGTGCAGACTTAGCCAAAGAAGGTCATTCACAATTGTTGACATACTTATATTCACAATTGCATAAATTTGCAAACACATAAGCACAAAATTGTAAATGGAGCTACATATATATAATAAATAAAGAATCATGTACACTATTGCATTCTTACATCGTAAGCAGCAAGGTGCATTAACATCTACAAGGTGGCAGCGCTACGGCATGTGAAAATTTCTTGCTACTGGCAATATAGTAAGCTATTTACGTCAAATGTATTGTTTACATTTTTGAAAGTGAATTTAGTGTTTTGTTCTGAATTAAACGTATAAAGATTATTTTGTGAACATAAAAATAGTTCAAATAAAAATAATTTATAAATTTGAAAAGATACATTCATAGTTTATAATTGTAAAAAAAAGTTACAGATATTTTTGAAAAACATAGCTTACCAGATGCCTGTTTTTGTTGTATTGTTGTAATTTTGCTCTAGTGCTGCCACCGTGTAGACGTTAATGCACTTTGGTAAGCAGTGTGGGAAACAAACCTTCTTACATGTCATACATACCGTACATAAATGTGTATATACATACATACATACATGCATACTATCAACTACATTCAAACTATCAACTACATTAAGACAATTTCGATATCTAAGTATAAAATTATGTATTAAATTATAAAAAGAAAAACACATACATATGTGTATCCATATGTACATGTGTATGAGAAAATTTAATATATATACATATATGTATATTAAAACAATAAAATAAAAGAAACTAATAAATATGTAAAAAAAAACTTAAATAAAGGTATTAAATAAAATTTTGTAAAATACATTTAACCAATTCAGTTTTGTTATGTTCTTACAATTAATTGGAGCCGGATATGTGTAATATTTGTGGTAGTTTTTAAATCAATAGTTATAAAATATAAATAAATTTAAATTATACTTAATATTAAAGAAAAAAAATAATTTAAAAACTAAATAAATACTTCAACTGCAAGGATATACGAGTATTAGTTAATTGCAAGAATACTTAGCAAAGCATTAAATAAACGAATATACATACATACATAGATACATACCTACTCGTACATACATACATACAAATTCCATATTTAATTGCATAGAATAAAAACCGAAATAGAATAGAAACCGAAATAGCAATTTTGAAATAAAACTAATCATTCAAAAGCCCATAGATGAGTATGGAAATCATTAAAAATTAATAATTGCAACAGTAATCATTAGCTTGTTGGAATAAAGGCTTCAAACACAATAAGGCAGTAAACCATTATTAAAAACACATTAGTAATTGAATACGAGGGAGGTTTCATATTTGGAGTTCTACAAAGAAAGCTGAATAAGTTTTTTATTCTCTAGAAAATACTAAAATCCGCCTATAAATTTACTTACTTAGTATTCTCTTTAAGGGGACCACTGATTTAAAGCCAGCTTTATATGCTTATACAAATATTTAGATCTGTCGAAAATATGTGTAGGATAATTGAGTTCCATATTTCGTGCGAAATTCTTTCATATTGCATACAAAAGTGCTTCGTAGGAAATATTTACGATATAAGTGTTAGAAAAGTAGTACTGAGTTTCTTAAGGGAAAACCCCACAAAATGTATCGGCAGCATATTTTAATTTAAAATTGTTTTTGGCATTATTTGTTTTATCAGCTGCGAAACAACATAAGCAAAGATTTTTTCGCTCAAAATACATATATCGCTTCTTTATTGCAACATAATCATAACTAAAAAAAGCTGGTTTCGAGAAAAACGCATTTCAAATTTTTAATTTCCAAACAAGCCTTGAAGTTCTTTTTTAGAAAATATCTCCTAAAGTAAACAGTTTAAAAGTAATTTGAGTAAATTTTTGGCATAATATAAAAGGTAGTACTCTTAACAATTTTACATTGTTAACTCGAAAGGTCATTTATTGAGATATAACTGTGTTGCAATTAAGGAGCGACATATATACTTAAAATTAAAAAGGAAAAATGAATAAAACCTAGTATTGAGAATGTACGAAAATTTTTCAGCAACATTAATTATTTCGTATGAAAAAATTGATATGTATTCAATGTTGCCTATTTATCAAGGCTAGCATGGTCAAGGTATAATAATAGCTATGATATTATCCTTAACTACCCGTCCACACGGGCAATCTGACTGGCAATTATTGCCGTGGCAACTGCCAAAATCGATTGCCGACACAAGATATTTACGTGTGGACCGCACGAATATGTGTTCAAACACATGTTCAGCAGTTATTGCTAGAGCAATTATCTTTGAACATAAGCTGTAAAAATTCACTTATCATCACTGATGTTTATGAACATACATACAAACATCTGCCCCAACGGAGGTTGCGTTCTACTGTGACATTGTCATATAGGTTCACATGCAAGCAGGGCTGGGCAAGTATTTGAAATACGTGTTTTTGAAATATATTTTTATGAGACCGAAATACAAAAAAAGTATTTGTATTTTTTTAGTTATATTTTGTATCTGAAATACACAACTTGAAAGTATCTTGTATTTTGTATTTGAAATACATCAATTGAAAGTATCTTGTATTTGAAATACTTATTTTGAGTATTTTGCCCACACTGCATCCAAGAAGATTAAATTTAACGATTTCTGTAAAAGTTGTAGGGACGGTGAAGGGAGTATTGGGCACTTCCTCTGTCAGTGTCCAGCTCTCTGGCAGACCGGTGCTGCATGACTTAGTGGATATATCGGAACGTAATTTAGGTGTATTCGACTGTTTCATTCATTATGAACTGTACGACTCATATGTAGATCTACTGAAATACATATCACACTCAGGCAATAAAACAGGATGAAAGGTTGGCAAACACAGAGCGGAATTTTTTTAAGCTAAAAACTCTAAAACATACTCCTATGTATATGTATTTATGTTGCTGCCGTAGTGGACTACACGATTGCAATTGTCAGTTGCAGCACTTTTTGAAATGAAGTTTGCTGTGGTGTATGTGTTTAACGATTTAGACGTAGAGGATAAACGATTTCAATTAGGTAGTGCATCCCGTCTCATATACTGTGTGTAGCTCCAACAAGTATGCTAAGGAAAAGACCAATTTTAATATGAGGTTTTATAAAAAAAAGAGATAAAATAGATTTAGTTCAAAGCATTTACATACTGCTTTTAATATATTAGTTTGAAAGGTACAGTGAATAATACACGACCTTTAAAGTAATTTGCTATTATAAACTAAGCGTCTGCATGATTACGCTTAAAAGGTATTTAAATATATTCATTTGCTTTTTGAATTAATAAAGTTTCATACCATATACAATTGAATAAAGAGTGACTCATATTCTATTTGAATAAGAACAAATTAATGAATACACAAGTCGAATGAATAATGACAATAACTCGACTCGTGGAGAAACAAGTACAACCAAATTGAAATAAAATGAATTCAAGAATAAAAAGTTTCAAATATATCATCATTCGAATGAATGTAAATAGCATTCGAATATATTCATTATTTGTGCACGTAATATTCTATTAGTAGTTTATTTACTAATGTTTTTATGTTTAAGATTTTTAAAAGTAATTACATATGTACATATGAAGGTCTATATTTGCAGCGATTTATTGAAAGAAATAAGTAAAAATCGATTAGAAAATTAACTACCAAAGTTTTTTTGTCAACTTCAGTTTAACTATTTCTGCCTTTATTCCGCATACACTTTAAAAGCAAATCTCGTTTCAACAGAATTTTATAATGAATGCAATGTACAATCGAATAATAATTACTTTATTCATTCATTTGGCATTTTTTGTACTCTGTCAAACTGTAATCGTGTATTTACGAGCTTTTGCATTTACAAATTGAATAAATAAATATACGAGTTAAATCGAGTACATGAAATAATCTATTAATTACGATCAACGCAATGCACTCTCTTTTCTGTTTTCACACGTATTCAATGTTTTCACTCTGTACTCAATGTTTGAATGAATATTTTTTTCAGTGTATATACATATATAAACAATTGAATATATTCATGCAGCCTACTATTAAATACGTACTACGTACGCAATAATTATACCTTCTGCAACTCTACATACAAACGAGTAGCTACATTTGAGCAATCAAAAACAGTGGAATCAAGCTCTGAGTACATTCTATGTTATAAATACATACATGTTGCAATAATGGAGTGATAAGTACATGAGAGATTCGTCAAATATTTTGTTGACATCGCCTTTCCTATTTTTATATTCCTAATTATTTATTATTTTAGCACTGTTTTCTATATATTTTCTTCTGTTGAGACAGTCATTATACAAACCAAAATAAATTGACACCTACTACAGTTTGTTGACAAGATCCTCTAAGAAAAGGTTATAAAGTTAGCGCTTTTTATCGGAAAGCTAACACCGCTTTCACACACACATACTCGTAGTTTACATTGCAAAGTCTTGAGTTCGGTGGTGACCAGCGTTGCCCTCGATTTTTCCAAAAATAGCACAAAAAGGGTATTTTGAAAACAATTTTTATTTTAAAAAGGATATTTAAAAAAAGATATATTTTAAAGAAAAATAATAAAAACTAAACAAAAAATTAAAAATAATGTTAATTGAACAACTGGTCGGTAACATTTCTCGAGTGGAAAATTAATCAATAACGGTTAAGATTCATTAATACTAGAAACATATATGCTCTTACTCCAAGTTGTTTACAAGTCATTGTATGTCAACAATATATGTGTACAAACACCGTTTGGGCATGGCGACCGCCTTGACATTAGTCAACATTCGAGGGGTCACGTTAGCAAATAGCACGTGCGCTAATGTTTTAATGGCCTCGATAACCGCCTTGGTATGGTTGGCTAATTCGCTGTTAAGCTTTTGGTTGTGTAGTATTAAAACGTCGACGCTGCTGTTGACGGCAACGCTGTCATAGTTGCCAGGTTTCTATGCGCCTTGACTTTTACACTCTGGTTTATTGTGGATGCAGAGTGTATGAAGAAATCTGTCACATTTCCTGCAAGTACCCTTTGAACGAAACCGCCTCAAGTCGTGATTTCTGTCAAGGCACTTACTGCAATATCTATAACTGACAACAGAATCTTCTCTTTCAGTAACATCCATTTTCAGAAATTTACTGCAAAACCTGAGAGCATGAAACTTTCTGCACAGCTTGCACTGGTAAATTTCTGACTTCGGTTGCCTGGAACAGCTGCAATGGCTATGCGAAGATTGACGAGTTGATTTTAAAGGCCGGTTAGATCTGTAGAAATTATATAATTAAATTAATTTTTCATTTTTAATATTATAATACAGTAATGAGCTTATTAAGAGACATTATGATAGTGGATGTGAGATAATTGGTTGTGGATTTTGGTTGTTCTCTTCAACACTAATCTGTAATAGAATTGTGATTATTCTGAAATGGCAAGTTATAAAGCTTAACGACAGGGCGTGTGATGATAGTTCCGAAACGGTATGAACATCAGCAATGCGTTCTTTATTGTCAATCCCTGAATACATCTCTGTAACTCTACCTAATCGTCATTCGTGAAGCGTCGACATCACATCTCTTACATGGAGATTTGGGGCTGCGTTTCTTGATTTATAGCGTTTATGCAAAAACTAGAGATAGTCTTCTTTCCATTTCCTTGCAAACTGTTGGTAAAGTACCTTGAGGTTTTCCCAGCGGTTAATTAAGGACATACGCTCAGCCGTATATTCTGGTAGTGCCATAATTGGGGCACCACTGAAAAAGTGCCCTGGTATGAGTGTTGTAAGATCCGTGGTGTCGTCGGACAAGACAAATGTGTGGCGTGACAGCTTCAATTCTTGTCAACGCTGTGATCAACTTTTCGAAAGTGAATCGTTGGCTGCGTTTCTGTGTGTGAAAGCGGTGAAACATGCTGTAAGTTTTCTACAGAATATGAAACTTCCCGTATATGCTGCTCTGCTTTGAGTATTAAATTGTAAATCTAAACAGTTCGATAATCAAATACGAAACAAAGTAATAAGAGAATATTGCAAACAATAATAAAAAAAACTAACTAAAACGACTTCGCAAAAGTTTTAAGTTCATGAACGTGTATTAGTGTGTGTGTGTAGCAAACTGATAGAGAGATTTTATAAAAAAAAAAATCATTAAGCATAAGAAATAAAACCATACTTCATAAAATCATAGCATTAGCATATAAAAATATACAAAAATATAAACAACTTATAAATATATAGTACATATGTATGTATTAGTAAGTATATACAAATAAATAATTATAAAAATTATAAGTTAAATATCAAATGTAGCTGATGTTTGTTTATGGTTTAGTTGATACGAGTAATAAACAAATATTAAAATTTTAAATTAAAATAAACATTCAATACTTATAAAATTGCAAACTTAAAATAGTTAAATAAAATATAAAGAAAAAAGTAAGAGTTAATATTTCGTTAATTTTTTCGTGAAACTTCATTTTTAAAACACAAACTATATCTATACTATTCAGTAACAGTTCTTTCTATTCCAGAGAAACTTAAAAATTTAATAAAACTTTTAAAATTAAAGAAAGACAAACATATAGTATGCTTTATATTTCAGTAAAAGATGTTTTTATTAACGGCGTTACCAAACAAAATTTAAGAACTTGATAAAATTTCTATAATTTATTAGATAAAACCTTAATTTTTATATAATTTTTCCTTTTTTTAATATATTTTTTTTGTTTTTTATTTATTATTCAAAAGGTTTTTTTAACCAATAATGACTTGAGGTAAAAATTAAGTTAGAAGAATAACAACCCTTTTTTTAAGTACGATAACATAATCTTTAAAGTGTTTACAAGAATATATTATTGAAAGCAAAAATATGTTCGTAATAAATTATTATCTATAAATTTAAATGTTATATTTATATCAAATCAATAAAAAAAATGCATATATTTAAAGTAACCGCAAAAACAGAACACAATGTTAAAATGAAAATAAAAGACAACATAAAAAGGTATAAATTAAAAAACAAAAACATATGTAAAATTAAAAATGATAAAAGAATACTATTGAGAAATATAATTGTTAACCAAAAATTAAATCTAAAATGTGTTTCCTTTCAAAGACCATGAAATAAAATTTTTTTTATTTTCAACTGTTTGTGACATGAAGTTATAAAAACCCTTAAATGTTCCTTAATTAATATAGTTGAAAAAACTAAAAACACGCTTCGATATCAAATTAATTATCCATATAACCAGATAACTATTAGTATAACACGTTCCAATTTTTATCTTTTTTTGGAATTCTCAAAATTGACTTCAGAAATTGGCAAAATTCTCCATTTTTTCGGAAACAATATGGCTACATCAATTTTCGCACTAAATCGAACGACCGCTAATAGTTCAGATGCATTTTACTCGGCGAAAACGCGCACCTAATATGTAAAATCAGTTCCAAACCTGGTTGTCAAGAGATTCCGAATTTTTTTGGGAACTCCCAAAATCTGCTTCGTTATTTCCCAAAATCCTTCCGCTTCCCCAGCAGAAATCCGGCAACTCCGATTTTTGCACTAAAGCAGCAACACAGTTTTATACACCTGCATATGTAATTATCCCTCATATGACATGGGTTTCAAGTCTTGCATACAAACAAACGAACATACAACTAGTATAAGAGACTTCCCAAAATTGGCTTCAGTAATCGCCAAAAGTCCCCACTTCCCCGGAAACAATATGGCAACTTCAATTTTCGCACTAAATCGCATGACTGTTAATAGCTCAGGTGCGTGTTACTCGGAAAAAACGTGCACCGAATATGAAAACCCAGTTCCAAAGCTGTTCGTGAAGTAGTTCCAATTTTTTTGGGAAATCCAAAAATTTGATACCCAAAACACCCTCTTTTCCCCAGAAGCAATACGGCAACTGCGATTTTTGCTCTAAAACATTAACACTGTACTCCTATATATAGTTGTATATGCATACATATGTAATAATCACTCATATATTTCGAGTGTTGCAAACATACAAACAAGCGAACATACAATTGAAACTGGTATAAGCGTGTTGAAAATTATATGAGATACGTACATATATCATTGCATCGAAGATATATGAATTTGAGAGAAACAACAACAACATTTCTCTAGTAGGATTGTCCACTATAATCAACTAGCTATCTTCCTGCCAAAGTACTAGATAGCAAAATTTGGCCTTAATAATGAATAAGAAGCTCAAGCGACATGCAGTGGCTCAAAGTTACGAGTATAATGGAAGAGCTTGGATTTTTAATATTTGGGCCGAATTCCTAAATAACTATACCTGTTATCTTTATACAAAAAAAAAAGAAAAAAAAAACAGTACAATAAATATAGCTTAAAAAACTAAAAAACACGCTTCCATATCAAATTAATAATTAAAATTTGGTTAACGAAGTGGTTCAAAATTTTTTTTGCATTCCTAAAATCATCTTCGTGAATTCCCAAAATTCCTCCTATTTCCCCAGAAGCAATACGGCAACTCCAATTTTCGCCCTAAAACAGCACCAACGCAACACTGTATATACAGTTTTATACACCTGCGTATGTAATTATCACTCATATGGCATGGGTTTCGAGGGTTGCAAACATACAAGGCGAATTCATTTTGCCAGATGAAACTAAGATTACAGTAAATACAAAGATACAAAAACAAAACAATATTGTTTTCAATTGTTATTTCAGTGATGGAAGGTGCATTTATATCTACAAGGTGACAGCGCTGCAACAAAATTACAACACTAAGGCAAAAACGGACGTATAGTGGTGGCCTGTTCATGGCAATAATATTTTAAACATTTTTCACAATTATAAATTTCTAAAGCCCTTTTTCACTATTACAAACTGTTTTAATTGCAATCATTTTTATTTTAACAATATTGTAACGAGTAAATTCACTTTAAAAATGTAAAAAAAATTACTCGAATTGCAATAGCAGTGGGACTAATTCTAAATATATCGCTCCTTTATTGCAACATAGTCATAACTAAAAAAGCTTGTTTCGAGAAAAACACATATCAAATTTTTAGTTTTCTTACAAGTCTTACAAAATATTTTTAGAAACAATCTCCTATAGACTATTAAAAGTTCTATGATATTAGGGTTAAGTTTGACAAAGAATATTTGTGTTGTTTTTTATATATTTTGTTTCATGTAATTAGATGTGCAAGAATACAACTACATGTTTGTAAAGTCCAGTTTTTATTAAGTTAACCAACAAATATTATCCCAAATAAACACTTACCCCTGAAGAAGCTCGTAAAAAACGAGCGAAACGTTGGGTGACAAAATAAAATGAATTAGTTTTATTTTATTTTATTCGTTATTAGACTGACCATAGTTAGCCCGTGGAAGCCCCACTGTTTTTAAGTAATTTGAAAAGGTGGTACTGTTAAAAATTCCAAATTGTTAGCTCGAAAAACTAATTTTTTGATATATGACTGTGTTGCAATAAAGAAGCAATATAACATTCACAAAGATGCAATATCTCCAGCTACTGAGAAAAGCATATGGTAGAAAAGCACTGGGATCATCGAAAGCACTGTGAGCAAATAGAAATGGGGTAAAAATAATAAAAAAAAATCAGTTAAAAAAGCACAAACGTAAATATTCTTTATTATTGATATTTTTAAAGAAAAGATAAGAAACGCATGATATTTTATTGAGATCAGTTGATTTTTACTAAAATAAACCAAAAACGAACTATATTTCATATAAACAAAAGTATATACATACTCGTATGTATATATACCGAAGCAATCTATATCTACATTTCTACCACAAAATAAATCGGTATCGAATATAGCTTACCTGTTTTATTGTATATATATTTATATTTATCATATAAATACATATACATCATACAAACAATTGTCCGTATGCACGCATAATATATAATGATCAAAAATATGTGTAATGGTTTTTACTTTCACTCTTATAGTTAAACAAACATGAATACAGGGCGGGCAACGCAGCCGTTGCGGCTAGTAGCCCAATAAATACCCGCTTTTTAAAAACGGGGTTTTAACTAACTTTCGGGTATTGCATAAGCAAAAAAGCACCAAAAAAATATCCGAAAAGCACCAAACTGGCAACGCTGTTTTAAATGCACAGTCAATTCGAAAAGTGACGAGTAATATTGACCCAACCTCTCCGTCGCCGGGTCAATATATTCCATATTTGAATGAGTAATGTGTTTTCACTGTGTATTTAGACACAAATGAATTCATGTAACCTATTACTGAATAGAAACAATAGATTAGATAGGAGCTGGGAAGAAAACATGACGTCAATGTCTACACGCGCCAATTAAAAATCTCTCTGCATCAAAAGCAAATTACCAAACAAAACTCTTTTTGTTCACATCTTTTATGAAGAAAAATATTTGTACACCACAAACAAAGAAGAATAAACACTTTATTGAAAGGAAATTTATTCGGATGTGCCTTCTGTAACTACATGTTTATTTAAGCGTTTATTCAAACATATTTATTTATATAGCCCTGTTAGATTGCAGCCCATCTGTTTCAACAACCAGTTTGTACACGTATGTGTTAATAATGGGTAATAAAAATTATTTGCCCCCCCTCTCATAGAAATTAATATTTGTATACGAGTATCATCAATATAGGCCATAACGAATGTTGTATACCTTTTACTTACCAAATTATACGCAACTATAAATATGTGTTATAATTTTTGCTTAGAAGTGGAACTGCTGAAGTTTTTTGAACAAGTAAATATTTGTTTTAGAAAGAAAAATTTACAGTTTTTCGAATGCCAAACTGAATCATGAACTTATATCACCACCCTCTTTTTGTAGCAAGAATAAAGTAATGGCAAAAAAAACTTGGAGTTAAAGTTTATGTTGTTAATAATTTATCAACAAATATAAAAAGTGGTAGAAATGAAAAATCAACAACAAGTGCACATTTCTGCTCTAAAGTCCTGCTTATCCCTTGGTAAAACAGCATAAAATAAATTCCCCCTGTGAAGAATCAGTACATTTAAATATAATGATACTCGTAGCTTCCATCCCCAATTTATAGCATTTCCACAGTATAAACTTTTTTTTTACTAATCAGACTTACAAATGATGCTGTTTATATTTCTGCTACAAGGTTTTTGAATTTAAAATATGCAAATGGGTGTGAGAATGACAAAAACAGATGTATAAAACCACAGGCATTACACTGTATAAAGAACTATTTCTGTTAAAAAATATTTCCTAATAATAAAACTAAATTGGCAGAGAAATTTTCAAAAAAAAAAAAAAAAAAAGATACTTAATTAGTTTAATTTAATTAGTGTAGTCTTAATATTTATAAACATAAAAAATATTTAAATATTGCAATAACATTACCCAACAAACAATTCAATAACTACGTGAAACGTCCATAAAAGAAAAATTAATTTAAAGCTAAAAAAAAAAATAACAATACAAACAAAAAAAAAAAAAAAAAAAAAAAAATATAACCCATGGCCAGATCAGGGCTTTTATGGCCCTTGTACAGGCATTGATATCTATTCCCTTCCACACTTATTAAATAGTAATCACTTTGCAATGTCGGGGATGCCGGGTTAATTGTTGTTGATTATTATAGCATCGAAGGTATACACACTGGGTGCTATATGGTCAACCTAGCAACAATTGATTCCGGCCTCTCTTGCATAGCAGGGTCAACATTTCTTTTGTTAATTTTCCGGCGTAATGACAGGCAACTTTAAACTTGACTTTTGTAATATACGTGGGCTGAGAACGAATTTTTTCTCTGTTTATGCTCACACTTGTCTCAATCGGCCGGATGTTTTCGCCCTGTGTGAGACCCAGGTATCTGAGAATGCTGATCCATAGGATTTTCATTTACCTGGGTATCAACTCCTATCCCTATTTAATTTCCATCGGGGCCTTGTAATTTACGTTCGCAATGAAGTTGTGTTCCAATGCCAGCAACCATTAGGCATGCATGATGCCGAATTTACCTGTCTTTGGGTTAAATTCAAAATCAGGTCACACTTTTTGCATTTCGGGTTTTTATATAGAAGTCCAAATACGGGGCGGGATACTACCATTTCTGGTTTCGATACCCTCTCTGACTCCATATCGAAAATCCTAGATGATTGTCCGAGCAGTGAAATCGTTGTTGCTGGCGATTTCAATGTTCACAACTCATCTTGGCTTCGTCATTCGAGTCATACAACTCCAGAAGGCCAATATGTTGAGTTATTCGCTGCGCACAACCATCTAGCGCAATTAGTGAATGAGCCAACGCATATTCCATGTGTTGAAGGGCACCATTCAAACACACTTGAGCTATTCCTGACTTCACACCCTGAAAAGTATGAAGTCAAAGTTAGTGCACCTCTCGGCAATTCGGATCATTGCACCATTTCTGCCCCCTTTTCGATCTCTGAACTTCGTAACGTTTCGAAATCAGCTACGAAACGTTCAATATTTATTTACGAAAAGGCGCGTTGGGCTGAGCTCAACCAATTTTATGAGCATTTTAATTGGAAACTTTGTTTTCTAGATAACGACATAAATGCTTCAGCAAAAATGGTCGAGAATATTATATTGCTAGGGATGAAATCATTCATCCCATCCAAGCAGATTTCGGTTAAACCAAGAGTGAAATCCTGGTTTAATCAGACGTGCAAAAACGCAGTCAGATCCAGAGAGGAAGCATTCAGTAATTGGCGTTTAAACAAAAACCCAGAGACTGATTTACTACGCAAAAAGGCAAGATCTTCGTGTGCCAAGGTACTTAGGCGTGAAAAGTTTCTTCACGAACAGCGTCTTCGTGCCAAGGTCCTTACAGCTCCCCGGGCCAGTAAGACCTTTTGGTCATTCGTTAAGAGGGTAAAGAACAATACTAGTTCATCAATCCCAACTCTCTTAAAGAATGACCAAGCATTCACCGACCCGGTTGACAAAGCTAACCTGTTGGCTGAAATTTTTGCAAGCAACTCCTGCTTGCCGGAAAGCAGTCAACCACTTCCCGAGCTCGAAAGAGTATCTGTAACTATGCCAAAGATATTTTTCCGGGGGCGAGCAGTTAAAAGGGTTTTGGCGGACCTCGACATAAACAAAACTCCTGGACCGGATGGCATTCCAGCACTGGTCTTGAAGCAGTGTTCTTCTACGCTTCCGCGTCCATTAGCACGCCTCTTCAGTTTACTTTACCATTTTGGTGAGTTTCCATCAAGCTGGAAGGTTGCTAATGTAACACCAATACCCAAAAAGGGTGAGGCAAATAACCCTGAAAATTACCGCCCAATTGCAATTTGCTCTACACTTTCCAAAGTAATGGAAAGCATGGTCAACCATCACCTTATGAGGTATCTAGAGTCGCATAAACTACTTTGTGATCGTCAATATGGATTTCGTAAGGGTCGTTCTACTGGCGATCTTATGGCATATCTTTCAGAGAAATGGTGCCACTCAATCCATCATTTCGGTGAAAGTAGGGTGGTGGCTCTGGATATTTCAAAAGCGTTTGACAGAGTGTGGCATGGTGCACTACTGGCAAAACTTACTGCTTTTGGTGTCGGTGATGACTTCTCTCGGTTTATATCGAGTTTTCTCAGAGACCGCACTATACGAGTTGTTATAGATGGGGTCTCATCAAACGAGTTCAAGATTAATTCAGGGGTTCCGCAAGGCTCCGTTCTTTCTCCTACCCTATTCCTTATTTTTCTAAATGATCTTCTCTACCAAACTTCCAACCCTATCCACTCTTTCGCAGATGACAGCAGCATTTGCCACTCGTACTCTTTTATCTATAGGCCCAGCCTATCAGAGATCGCTGCCAAGAGGCTAAATATGAATGATTCACTGAATAGTGACCTTCTATTAATCTCCGAATGGGGTCGTAAAAACAGAGTCGCCTTCAACGCTCGTAAGACCCAATGTTGCTTATTAACACACAAGCAAACGATCGCAGATGCTGCTTCATCTGTACTCATGGATGGTATAAATATTGAGGAATCGGATGCTCTTAATGTTCTTGGAATGAAGATACAGTGTGACGTTCGCTGGACAGAACACATTTTTCATGTCTCTAAAGAAGCATTCAAGTGCCTCGGTTTTTTGAAACGGTGTAAGATGTACTTCACTCCATCCGACCTCCTTACTATTTATACCACCTACATCCGACCGAAAATGGAATACAACTCTCATGTTTGGGCCGGTGCCTCAAAGTCTATTTTGGGGTTACTCGACCGTGTGCAGGAGAGGGCGAAGAAGCTTATCGGTGACAGTAGGGTATCCAACTCTATTGACTCACTGGAGCATCGACGCAGTGTGGGGTGCGTTACTCTGTTCTATCGTTACTACAATGGATTTTGCTCTGACGAGATTAGGGATCTTGTTCCCGAAACTCGCACATTTTTACGTAGCACGCGCTCATCGTCTAGAGCTCATCTATTTGTGGTTGATTGCGCGGGGAATCGTACTACGCATTACAGAGAGAATTCGTTTTTCAGCCGTACGCTTCGTCTATGGAATAAGTTGCCTGCAGACGTGTTTCCTGTCTGTTATAACGTTGGAAAGTTCAAGTCAAATGTTCACAAACACTACTCCCTCTTTCCCCCTTCTCATAACCTATTTTCCTAGTTCTGGTACAATGCACTGCATAAGTAGGGGTCATCCTCTGAGTACTGGTCCAAGCTAAAAAAAAAAAAAAAAAAAAATATACTCGTATACTCAACGTCAAGCCGAAACGAGGAGACAGGATTGATTCTAACCTTTTTTCAGTATTTTTTATTTATTGAATCTTCAACACGAGCCAGCAATAAGTATTCAAATCTTAATACTAAACACAAAAATTATAAAATAAATTGTGCTATTTACTTAAGTCCGGCCAGTGCTAGATAAAACTGTATGGGTAAAATCACCTATTTAACGTTCTGATGGTGGCAACGGCATCTCTTCTTCTCAACCGTGTGTGGCCGCCTAAATTAAGTATGTTGCGCGCAAGAGGATTTGGGTCAAGTTCCAGCTTACTGATATACCTTGTCGCTTACTTTGAAAATTCTTCTATTTCCCAGTGGAACACCCAGATTCTTGTGAATTCGTGAGTTTTTTACATACCATGGAACTGCAGTAATCGTTCGAAGAATTTGTTGCCTCTGAATTTTCTCAATGTTTGCTCTTGAGGCGGTCCCCCATAATATAATTCCGTAGCTCCATATAGGCTTTAGAATTGCATTGTACATAGCAAAAATTTAGTTGCGCTGTCTTCAATTTCAACTGAGTGGTTTTCGCATCAATGGAAAGCTTTCACGTTAGCCTACGGTCGAGGTGGATGCCAAGGTACTTGACTTCATTATGGTGCGGAATAGATAGGTTGCTAATTTTGATGGCGAACATATTTGTTTACACAGTGTGTATGTGACATGAGTACATTTTTGTGCATTAACTTTGATTTTCCAAAGTTCTAGCCATTTTTCTTATATTGATGTATACTCCTGTAAATTTCGTGAAGCTAATTGATGGTTTTCTTGAACGCTTCAGAATGCTGTGTCATCTGCAAAAGTTGAAATATGAATTCCGGATCTCGTTGACATGTCAGAGGCGTAAATCAAATATAAAGTAGGTCCCAGAGTGCTACTTTGGGGGACTCCTGCTTCGATTGGCTGTGAGAGGCTTATAAAGTCGCCTTCGTTGATCACAAATTTCTTGTGAGCACGAGTATTTGCAGGCAAGTTTAACTTTATTTTGTACATCAAACCCTTGTGCCATACTTTATCAAAAACATCAGAAACGTCAATGAATAGAGCTGAACAATACTTTTTGCCTTCGAAAGTCTTTCTTATGACATTTACTAGTCGGTGTGTTTGTTCTATGGTGCTGTGTGTTTAGCCCGAAAACCGAAAGGGATACATCCTACAGCGTTCAATATTGGAGTCAACTTCGCCGTTAGCAATTTTTCGAACAGTTTTGAAAATGTTGTTAATAGACTTATTGGTCTATGTGATTCTACTTTAGTGGGATTCTTCCCTGGCTTGGGTATCATGGTAATCATAGACAACTTCCTCTCTGCAAGATAATGCTCAGGACGTATAATAGCGTGTAAGACGTATAATAAAAATGATAATTCTACCTGCTACAAGAGGCATTTATGTTACTAATCTGACGCCTTGAAAATTAGATCTTAAAGGCACGGGCGTTCTAACAGCATATAATGGTAATTCAGCTGCATCATCTGCTGCATCATTAGTAACAAAAACCTTTCTCAAATGGTTAATATACACCATCCCCTTTTCGGAATCGCGTGTCGCGCAGTCGCCAGTTAAAGTCGCCAAGGCGGCATACCTCTAACGTGTATTTTCAATAATTTTGTCGCTTTACACAAGTATGTTTTAAGGGAAGCAATTCTCTGGATTTCAAGCAGGTTTCTGGATTGAGTTATTTATTCCCGTAGCCTAATTTTAAGCTGGGCAGACCTGCGGAGTTATGATACTCTTCTGACTCTTCTTTTTTCTATTAAAAGTTTTTCAATTTCAGACGAATAAGTTTTATGGTTCTCATTTCGAGATCTTATATGGCTAGTGGTAGCATGCTGTACGGACAGTTTAAGGTTTTCAGAAAAATCGTTAATTGACACATCAATATCTTCACGCGTTCTCAAGCAATATTTTCCATACAATGTATACTCAAATATTTTTTACATTTCAACCAATTAACTCTAGTGATGGTCAATTTTAAGTCATTAAGTGGCCCCCCACTTAATTGGCGACACAAAACAGAGATTACAGTGGGTGAGTGATCCGATGGCAAATCTAATGAAGTCTCCACTTGCATCTATTCTAAAGAAACCTTTTTTGCAACTCCAAAATCTATAACATCTGGAATCTTTCGTCGGTCTGCCGGCCAATAAGTGTGGTGTTCGCTTGAAATCACATCTAAGCCCATTTTGAAAATAGTGACAAAAAGAACAGCCACCCTGTATATATAAGAATATATATTGATTTTTTTCACAAACACAATAACTGCGCAACTTTTGTGCGTATCTGCAATAACATTCAGAGTTTGGGCAGAAATTGAACCTGCGACCTCGAAACTGCTGCTTGAGCACTCTACCAAATAAGCCATCAAGTATATAATGAAAGTCTTGCATTTATACAATGAAATATTTTCTTATATCTTCAGTAGCTATAAAGAAATTCTTACTATTTCAGCCAAAGTTTTTCGTAACGCGAAAGAAACCATCCTGATAACATTAATGCATTTGCAAAATATGATAAAGAGGTGAAACGCAAAATTTTCATACCATTAATGAAACTTTCATAACCGAAATAAAACTTTTCATGGTACTAACGAAAGTATAATGAACGAAACGGTTTCTATAAGCTGATTTTAATTTTACTTTAAACTTAATCAACATAAAACTTTAATCAAGCTTTTTAAAGCGGGTCCTTTTTAAATTCTATTGATTCATTGTTATTTTCTTTTTTTATTTTCTCTGAAGTAGTTAAAAACTTTCAACGAAATAAATATTGAATAAAATCACGTCGTTCTTTGTAAAAGCTTTAACACACTCATGTTTAAAGAAATTATTTTCTTTACAAAACTTTTTAAAAAGGTAAAGTTACTCGTATTTACACAATAGAGATAACATGTGTGTACGTGTAAATCAGTTAAATCTTTGGAGAATACCTACAATTTCAAATAAAAGTTTAACTGCAAACAAGCAAAAAAGCATCCCCAGAAATAGAAATACATGTTTTTACGAAATACATAAATATATTCCCCCTTTTAGTTTTGGGAAACGTAAATGAAAACGAATGTATGCATGAGTGTTTGTATTTTTGTTTAACTTTACAATCTAGTTGCTAATGGAAATTGCAAACATGCAATCTCTTATTTTTAAGGCACGCACGTCCACTGCTCTTGTAGATTTGCCTCGAAAATTATAAATGAGTGAATGGTCGAATGGCTTCATTTTTTCTATGCCTTCTGGTCATACTCGTACACACACACATATAAACTTTATATGAAATTTTAGGAATAGAGTGATGCTAATGGTGTCTTATTTCATTCTATTTCGAAGTAATTGTTTCTTACTTTTCTTAGACCAGCAAACCAGTAATAAAAAAAACTAACCACTACATTTTGGCATGACATCCTGAAAAATCATCGGAAGTCTGATGATTTTTTTTTTTTTGTTGGTAATTACAGTAGAAAGGAAAGGAACATATTTATTCGGTATGTTTAATTTTCGGAGTGATGGATATGAATATATTTTATTTTTATTGCAGTTCGGTCGACCTTTTCTAAATACTTGAAGATTTTTAAATAACCCACATATTTGTAGACTTATGGGATAAACACATTCAAGACGGCGGGCTACAGACTACAACCTGTCAAAACTGTAATACACTCATTCATATGAATAAGCTCTTTTTGAAAACTGGAAGGCATGTCATTTTGTCCAAGTCAAATGTGCCTACCTTGGCTGAAACGTTTTGGCTGTGGTTGAAACCTAAAACGTAGGAAGGGATAATTGTTTGGTGATGGCTTTTTTCGAGGGCTAACAATCTCCCGAGGATCTGATGCCTATACAACAGATACGTGTACTGTAAGGAACCAGTGGTGATGATTGACGGGTGAGTTGGTTTAAGGGCTGATGCTCTTAATGGGCTTCGGCCTACCAACTCATTAAGCCTTGTCCTCCATTGATTGCTGGGAAATTGCATACATGAGGGATTAGAAAGCCCGAACTCCTCAACAAGAAGTTGTTCATATGACCGCAATCATATGACAAGAATTGCTACCTGTGTGAGCCTAGCAAGCCACACGGGGGCGGTGGTAAATCGTGAAAAATTCACTTCGTGGAATTGGTCCACCATCAGGTTAGGCCGTCAAGGCAGGTACTGATGTAAATCATTTTCACAGTTGTCCAAGTCAAATAATTTCTATTTTTCTTGTCTACAAAATCAAATCAGTGTTAAGTTAAGAAAAAATTCTGAACCAAGTCTAAAACGCTATATATGATTCAAATTATACTCCAAAATGCAAAGAGTGAAGTACAGGGTGGGCCAGAAGTTACCACGGGGTTTAAAAGTTTAATAAGTTTTTTGTTTGTAGATTCGATTTGCACAAACCAAAGCTTCGGATTTTCTTTCCAAAACGGTGGAAGTTTATGAACACTTGAAGCAGCAATATGCGCAATAGGATCATACTCAGGCACATTTGAGTTATTCCCAGAAGTTCTTGCAGGAGAAGACATTTTGAAAAATAATTTTAAAACGTTCGAGGTCACCAATTAAATGTAACAGCAAAACTACATTTATTTACAAAAGTTGAATACAAACTAAACTTTATTAAAAAATAATAAAATTTTATAATTTAAATTTCTAAGCTTACTACTAACATTTACTTTTTGAAAAATAACAAGTACAAAAAGACAAAGTTAAATATTGTGTTGCCACATGTTTATTAATTTGTTTATATTTTTTTCTCAGATTATATGATATACTGGGTGGCTGATCAATTTTGCTACATTAAGAATCTCAAATAACTTTTTGTAAAGTTTATGTAATTTATTAAAAAAAATTAATTTAAAAAACAAATACGTTTTTATTAAAGTAATTCATTAGGTTTTGAAAGTAATTGAATGCAAATGGCATCCACCCTCAGTGACACATGTAAGACATCTTGTCAAAAAGTTATTAAGTATTGCCTGGAATGTTGTAGCAGAAATTGTCTCAATTAGCGTTCGAATGGATTGCTTTAAATCAACCAAATTTGTTGAGCTTTTTTTTGCAAACTTCTTGTTTGCAATAATACCACAAAAAAAATCAGGTACAGTGAGGTCAGTTTCTTGAAATCAATCTATTGGAAAATTTTTGCCTCAATTCTGTCATAAAAGCCGTGGCGATGTGACAAATTGCCAAAACCAAACATTGTTGAAAGGGCTTGTCTTTCGGCGCAATTCTGGAAAGAAAAACACTTTCAACATGTTTAAGTAACGGTCTCCATTGAGCGAAACAGCAAGACCGTTTTGTTCGAAAAAGTGAAGCCCGACAATGAACCTTAAAGAAACTACACACCACACTGTGATGCGAAGTGGATGTAATTGCATCTGTAAGTTAGAAATACTGCATATTCGACAATGTTGTTTGTTAACCTTGTCCTTTAAATCAAAATTTGCCTCGTAAGGCTTAAAAATGCAGTTCAAGACGTTTTCATCCTCTGAAACCATTTGAATGATCTTCTGATAAAATTCCAAGCGAATCGGGAAATCTCTAGGGTTCAGTTTGTTTATTAATTGAATCTTATATGGAAATAAGTTTAAATATTGCTGCAAAGTTGTCTGCAGTGACTGTCTGCTGACACCCATTTGCGCAGATAAGCTCCTTGTCAAAACTCTAGGATTGGATGGTACGGCTGCAGCTACAGCAGCAATAGTTTCTTGCGTCAGAATTGAGGAATTTCGATGATAAGGCTTTCTTGCGATTGTGCAAAAAAAATTCTTCACGAGCCTCATTATAGTCATCTGCTAGGAGGAGTACCACCAAACGTGCGCCTATATTCTCTTTGTACGGAAACAACGGACTCTAAAGGGTGAAAGCGTTGTACTATCCAAATTCTTGTTTCATTGTCCCAATTCTCCATTTTAGGCAAATTTAAAGATCAATCTGTAAAATACAATAAAAATGAAACAGGTTAGTTACACAGAAAATAAGTTATTACGTTTGTTTTTTTGGTAGCAGCTTTCATCAGCCACCCTGCATTATTGTTAAGATATTATGTATGTATTAATGATAAAAAGTCGAACTTATTTTAATATTTATAATATTATATGATGGGTTGGTATCATTCGTCTGGCTCAAGTTCACTCCTGGCTAAAGCCAAGAAATATTTTTATTTTTAATTATAACAATAATTGCCGCGAAAAGACAGCTGAGTTGGTTAAGCGGCCGTATTGAAAAATACATCATGTTTACATGGTACTGAGTTCGAATCCTAGTAGGTGCTGATGAGCAGTGTAGCGTCTGCGAAACAGCTAGTCGTCCTCCAGCTTTATTCAATTATTTGTTCCTGTCTTCTTTGATCAAGAGTTATTAATCGCTGCAATTATTGTTATAATTAAAAATAAAAATATTTCTTAGCTTTAGCCAGGATTGAACTTGAGCCAGACGAATGATACCAACCCATCATATAATATTATAAATGTGAAGATATTAAATTATTTAACACGTTTTCATGTTATTCTGTGAGCAGCATTTTCCATGTTAATTTGTTTAAAGTTGAGAAGCGACATATAATCGTTAACAGGACTAGTGTTGGTTGCAAAATAAGTCTAATTTTAAATTATGTTATTTTTTATTTGTAAATATTGCTTAGAATTTTTCTTTGTGTTTGAATTTTTTGACAACATTTTTTCAAACAAACATTTTTTATAATATTTTAATATTCCTGACCAAGGCGAATTCATAATAGGTGCAATTGACAGCTCTGTTTCAGATGTCAATGGCATAATTAAAACAAAGTTGAAAAAAACATATTTAAAACAATTTTTTTTGAACTTTGTATTGTATCTTGGGCGCCAGATATCATCTAGAGTCCATCCAATCTGGCTGGCCATTTACACCTTTCGAAGCTCTATGATCTGAGACTTTAATTTTCACAATATAATTAAAACTTTCACGAAATATTTAAAAGTTTTTATTTTTATGTAAATTTTTTATCACATTTTTTTTGATTTCCTTTTTGTGTTTATATATTTCCTTGACATTTGAAAAAGATTTATTTTTCGTAGTGTTGTATTTATTGCTCTTGCAAATACCTGGTATGAATTCGCCTCGTTCCTGATGATGCTAACAAACTGTTAGCGAAATATCGAAATAAAATTACAAAAACAGTTTCTTTTTTATATAAAACAATACAAAATCTTAAGCTGAAAAAATTTTTAATAATTTTATTTTGAATTAACGGTTAAGTTTTTGGGTCTTATTTCATTTTGGCGTTGAGAGTAATTTCGTTTTTGTAATTTGGGAGTTACTTCATTTTTGTTGGGACTTATTTCATTGGGAGTTATTAAATTGTGAGTTATTTCATTTAAGCGTAATTTGGATTGGTCTATTTGACTTTAAATATAAATTGAAGCCGCTTCTGAAATATAATGTAGCACGTAGTTAGTATTCAGAACGGGTTAGAATGGAGAGGGCCAGCGTTGTCAACTTTTAAATTTCAAAACGCACCAAAATGGTGAAAAATCGCTTTATTTCAACAAAAATGCACCGAATTTTTAATTTGTTACTTTCATTTTTAAAAAGCTATTTTATATTTTAAGAAGTACAATATGTGTATCTTAAAACCACAAAAATGAAACAGCCTTTTAAGCGACTATTATACAATCAAACTAGGTCTAATAGCACCGCCTGACGGCATGCCATCAAATTCGTTCAATAGCTAGAATTCGTGTTTGTCAAACTTGGCCTCTAGAACGACTCCGTTGGTTTTATTAAGATAATGTTACCTTCACAATACTTATAACGATATTTTATCCAATTTATTATTAAGCAATATCATTTAATTATATTTGCTGTCGACCGAAATCAGCTGTTACTTTTACTGCCTATTATCAGGGGCCCAAAATACCTGCTTATAGTCAATTATATATCCCAGGAGCATACAACCATTACTGTCGAAAGAATTTACAATTATCAGATCATTAAAAGTTACAGAATCGTACTACAGGCCTTCATATTCGATTAATAGCAATTTTATCAAACACAGTGTAGGCGGCGTCTTTAACAGAATTTATTGAAATATACGAAAATTTACCAGAATTATAACTAATAAAAGATGAAATTTACCGTAGTCAATATTTAATGTAAACGTTTTGGAAAACCCAAAACCGTAACGAGTTCACGAGCCATCACAAATACGAACTTTTCTGCTCAGAGACTGCATTTATTGCAATATTTGACAAACTTGGCTTGATCGTTTAATAGCAAAACACCCTCTCAAAGCAGCAAATTTTATAAAACGAAATGTTTCGTTTTCTTTCGAGAGTGTGTATAATATACAACAGCAAGATTGTCTTACTTTGTGCACATAACATGATACATTTTCCACGCAGAATGAAACGTAAAAATTTTGGACACTTGATTAAACTTTTTTCTTACATTAAAACAAAAAGTTGAGTTGAATTTGATTTTGTGTCAATGAAATTTAAAAAACGCACCGAAAATTAAAAAAAAGTTCACCCCGCACCGACTAAAGAATTTTTCGCACAAATAATTTTAAAAAGCTCCGAGTTGACAACGCTGGAGTGGGCATACAAAACAAGGGCGTAGACCTGTCTGCCGGCTAATTGAGTTCCTTAGAAATTACTATTCGTGCAACAATAATTGTCGAAGACGAATTCGTTTCTGCTATTGCTTTGAATATTAATTCGCACAAAACGATATAAATCTATACAGAAAGATTTGTTCAAAAGAGCAATATAATTCCATTCGAAAAACGGATGGAAACAATAAACTTGAAAGGGTATTTAAAATTGTTAAGGAAGCAGATATAAAATGTTCAACCTTTGTGCCTGCTATTGTGTCTCATATTCGATTGTCATTATTTTGTGGGCAATCAAAGTTTTGTGAATGGCTCATAACAACAACAACAAATAAACATTTGATGTTGTGGACCTGCTTCAGGAAATCGTGAAATGAATGAAGGATTTCCACAAAAAAAAAATATTAAAATAAAAGAAAGAAATAAAATTTCCCCCCTTCTATTCAACAGTAAGATGAATACATAAAAGTATAAAAAGAGAAAAATAGAAACAAAAGAAATGAAGGTTAACAACAACGTTGTGACTCCAGTTGGTACCAGTTGTGGGTTTCCTTTATCTTTATATTTTCTGCCGTTGTTGCCACGCCATTCCATGCGCCTGTGGTTTGTTTTTAGAAAGCCTTAAGGCAACAAACTTCAAAAAAAATAAATAAATAAAGGGATGAAAATATTTACGCCGCGTGTGGGTGTTGCAAAGCAAGAACAACAACGTTGACAATAGCAACAACAAGGAAAAGGAAGTTTAAAATATGCCTGTGGTGAGAAAGAGTGTGTTGGTTTTGCTAATGAGGGTGCTGGTGCTGTTGCTGCTGCTGCTGCTGCTGCTGCTGCTGAATGGCTGTTTATTTCTTTGCCTTCCTATTTTAACTGGAAGTTGTTAGTTGCTGG
This sequence comes from Thecocarcelia acutangulata, assembly GCA_914767995.1. Lineage (NCBI taxonomy): Eukaryota > Metazoa > Arthropoda > Insecta > Diptera > Tachinidae > Thecocarcelia > Thecocarcelia acutangulata. The sequence continues at coordinate 127,159,351 of OU612094.1, read as the reverse complement.
TGCTTGCATTCTTTTACGGTTAAATAATGTTGTAGATTGTTGTTAATGATAAAATTTTGTACAGAATGAACTTGAATTTGTGCAGGATTTTATTTAATCAAATCTTTCAGTTGGATTTGTTTTGGCATTTAAATGTTTCTTCTTCATTTGCTTTGGTTGATTTGTTTTCTTGTTCTAACGCCTTTTCGGCGATTAGAACTGTGCTCCCTGCGCTTGACATTTTTTATGCTTGAATGTGATTTTTTCCTTTCCTTAATGCAGGTTGCTGCTGGAAAGGCGGGGGTTTGACGAAATTGTTAATGTTGAACAAATATAATTTCTTTGTTTTTTGTTAACAAGGCATTAAGAAAAAACAAAACATTTTCAGAGGATTACATTTTTATCGTTTGCTTGACAGACGACAGCAGGCTTCAATCATGTGTTTCATTATGCTGTTTAGAATATTACTGTCAATTAAAGATGATAATATTACTTGTGGCAAAGTTAAAGTGTGCATCTAATATATAATATAATACAAGTATGTAGTTTAATTAGAAATGGTGTATAATAATGTTGTACAAATTAGCAAAGAAAGAATGTTCCACAACGAACGAAAGATTTGAATTAAATAGAAAATATAGTTTTTAGGTTTTTGAATCATAAAGTACATAGTACTCGTACGAGTATAGGGTTATTTGTGGAGGTCCATATCGTGCAAATGGTTTCTACGGCTTTGCATGTACTAGTACATACGCATACTTGTTAGTCAAAATTGTCCATGTCAATTTTGCATAAATGTGGTTGAATTTCGTAGTTGCAGAGTTGAATCTCCTTCTCTAATGCACGGGAGGTTGCGGACTTTTTGCCTTTTTATTTTTTTAATCTTGAACCAGTACTTAGGGAATGACTCCTACATATGCAGTGCATTGTACTGGAACTTGGAAAATAGGTTATGATGAGGAGGAAAGAGGGAGTGTTTGATTTAGATTAGTTAAAACTCAGTATATATACCTTCGTCACTGCTCAGATAAGCAAAATTCAGTCCAACAACTTCCACACTACAAGATAATGAAATACATTGAAAAGAAATTAGTAATGATAAAACATATATAGAGAAAACACGGACAACGGTGAAAAGAGATGCACTTTGGTTTCATACGTAATTAATAATGAACATATATAGAAAATACGGACAACGGTGAAAAAATAGAATAAAAAAAAAAGAAGCAAGCGGAATAAGTAGCAAGCTGTGTACACGGCTTGCTACTTATTCTATTATTGACATCGTCCTGTGATTTCGAAAATTCCATAAAAAGAAATCCAATGGTGTTAAAACACATGATCGCGAGAGCGTGCACGACCTGGAAATGTCTTATACTACGGTGAAAAGAGATGCACTTTGGTTTCATACGTAATTAATAATGAACATATATAGAAAATACGGACAACGGTGAAAAAATAGAATAAAAAAAAAAGAAGCAAGCGGAATAAGTAGCAAGCTGTGTACACGGCTTGCTTCTTATTCTATTATTGACATCGTCCTGTGATTTCGAAAATTCCATAAAAAGAAATCCAATGGTGTTAAAACACATGATCGCGAGAGCGTGCACGACCTGGAAATGTCTTATACTACGGTGAAAAGAGATGCACTTTGGTTTCATACGTAATTAATAATGAACATATATAGAAAATACGGACAACGGTGAAAAAATAGAATAAAAAAAAAAGAAGCAAGCGGAATAAGTAGCAAGCTGTGTACACGGCTTGCTTCTTATTCTATTATTGACATCGTCCTGTGATTTCGAAAATTCCATAAAAAGAAATCCAATGGTGTTAAAACACATGATCGCGAGAGCGTGCACGACCTGGAAATGTCTTATACTATAATATAAAAGCTTTTGACATAGTTAATCCCCAAATACTATGTAACAAACTCAGATCTTCCTTAAATTTTTCATTCACATCTGTTAAACTTATAGCATCATAGCTTACTGATCACTTTCTATCAGTGTATGTAAATAGTAATGTGTCAAAACTCTTGAGACTGAAAAATGGGATACCTCAAGTATCAATTTTAGAACCGCAAATTTTCTCTGCATATATTTATGATTTGCCTCAACATTTATCTTAATTCAATATTCATACCCAGAGAAAACTTTGTAACATACTGCACTTATCTAAGAACATATTTTTCAATATTATAGTATTTACCGCCTGCATTACTTATAATTAGTTAAGCAATGGCAAAAAGTTGTTCTTGGAAAATATACGTATACAGTATTATACAGCGATTAAAATTGAATAAAATAATTTGAGTTATACTTGGATTTGCTAAGATAAGGGATAGAAACGGGTTGAAAATGTTTACGAAACAAAAAATTTAACAAGTTAATAGCGGAAATCACTCTTCGTTACACATCTGCATCTTAGCAGACATAGCATGAGTCTTTGCTACAAAGCGTGGGAGTCTTTTACAAGTGTTTAGCAAATGAATTATAACTACTGATTTTAGAGTAACGAAAACAACAAATATTTCTGGATTGCAAATTGAGAAGGAAGCTTAGAAAAGAATTTTTGCAACTTCTTTGCCATTATTCAGATTTGGTTTTAAAATTTTTTCAAATTAAGTATAATGCCTAAGCCAACAGAAAAAAAAAATTAATTATTTGATACAAAATGCTGTTGACGAAATTGAATTTTTGATGATTTTAGAGCACAAAGGTAGGTTATATATAAATATGAATACACCGGAGATTAAACTAAAGTTTTTAAGCGCAAGGGTTACATGTTTTGATTGCAAAAAGAATCGGCAAACACAGCTGTTTTAGTACTGAGAACGTTTGCAAATAAGAATCTGCAATGGTTTTTGGTTATGCATATTTGTTCAAGTGTTGCAAATTTCGGTTTCATATATTTTGTTGCAATATCACCAAGGTGTTCAATATCACCAAGGTGTTCAAGGGCAGTTTACAACAAAGAGTGATTTTCGCTAATATTTGCTTTTATAAATTTTGTTGTTCTGGCAATTTTACTATTCATGTCGTTTGTTTTGCTGTCATTGCCAGCGTGGTAATTTTGCCATTTTTGCAGCTAAATTTAGCATTTTTTTATTCTGATTTAGCTGCAATTTTCCATTTATCAGTTGGCTTTTTTTCTAGCAATTTTCACTTACGAGTATATACTTAGCACTTTTTAGTATTGTTGAATTTAAGCACGTTCAAAACTTGGACAACGATTGCGAACGTATTATCTCAATATAAAAAAAATACAAACTTGTTTGTGTAGAAAACAGTTTAAAAACTAATAACTGCAAATTAACATTTTGGAGAAGAAAGGTGTGATTTCACCATAGAAAAAATTACAACTTTGGAACATCAGTGCCAGCAAATAAGATCATATGAATAGGTAAATAAGTATTCAATTCTTGATTTCTGGATAAATTTATTTGATCTCTGGATAAATTTGATTATTAAATACACTAAATGATCAATTATTCTGAGAACGAATTACTTTTGTTTGAAGTTTCTGGCTTTGCCACTTAAAAACGCGGAAGTTGAAGGAGTTTTTAGTGACATGAATCTCATAAAAATTAAAATTCGAAATATAATGAGATTAGAAACTATGAATTTGTTACTTTATGTTGAGTGTGATTTGAAAACTTTTTCTGAATGCACTAGTACTCTAGGGGGAATTAGTGCTAAATAGAAAATATTAGGATCGAGATTTATATACACTAGAACTTCTTATTTTGCGGTGTTTGGTAAAAAATGCATGAGCCAAAAAATTAGCACGGTAGGATTAAGGTAAATGGCTTCGAGTCGGGGTCAAAGGTCGAGAAAAACGGCAGAAATTTTGTATAAAGCTTCATAAATGTATCTGAGTGGATCTTAAAGAGGGAAGTCCAACCTCCGCTAAAATTATTGCTTCTACATTTCTTGTGAACATATCTACCCTATAACTGCCATACTTAAAGGGGCTCCCAGACAAAATATTAGTTTCTAATATTTTAGGGTCAACCCTCCTTACTAGCGCTAAAGGACTCCGAAAGTTACCGAATGTACTACGTCGCTGTTTTTATTGACAAAATTATCAGGAGTTTTTTCTTTCAAAATCAAATATCTTCCAAATTTAATTAAACAATTTAATGTAAAAGTTTACACAAGTTACATTATTAAGTTTTTTACAAGTTTAGACAGCTCTTGATATCACTTTATGCATATATTTTTATTTTTGTTGCAACTTACTTTAGTCATAAGCAAAATTTTTTACACAAACAAAATAACTGTTTTTTACTGGCCGTCTACATTAGACATGAAATGCTGTTAAGACATACTGTTAAAACATACCTTGAAAGTCCAATTTCTACATGCTAACATGCTATGAGTACACGTATATTTTGAGTTTTCATTATTTTAACTCTCTCAACAGAAGCACATCACTTTTTATGCTCTTTTTATAGTTTGTGGAAAAAAAATATTTTTATTGCAAAATTTGCAATCTAAGATAAGAATTTGAGAATTTTTTGCCAATTTCTTTTAATTTGAAACAATTTTAAATTTTTTTATATTAAAATGCTGTTTTCTGTTAAGAACAGCCGTATCAAGACGGCAAGAAAACAGTAACATTTGCAGTCTACACCTAACAGTAACAGTAATTTGCTGTTGCTGCTAATGTTCTCATGTCAGGTGTGGACAGCACTTTATTGTTGTCGAGTTGTATTTACTTATAAAGATATACTTTTACTACGTTTATAAGCAGCCTATTCAAAAATAAAAACTATTTGCAAATAACTAACTCACTGTTTATGCGCCTACTTGTATATGGAAAAGCTTTACAGCCAGTTTAACAATCTCGACAGAGTGCTTGCGTTCGCAATCTAAGCGAAAGAAAATTGATTTGGGTTCGTCTAACTTTTTTCTATACGAACGATATGTCAAAACTCGATGAAAATACATAAGAATATGCGAACGAATAATAGTGAGATAGACAAACCCAAATTGATTTGAATGTGAGTAGCTAGCTTTCTTTCGCATTCATTTTCATGCGAAATTGGTAAACTGCCTGTTACTTTTTTAGTATGGCATATGTTCAAAATATAAATAATTGGTAGCATTGTTAGTTTAACAAACATTTTGATTACTGAAATTATAACAGAAAAATAAAAAAATTAAATGCTTTTTGTAATTCAATTAATGTAAAGATTATTAAAAATGAAAATTTTTGAATATTTGCGTCTGTACGTAGTTTTTATTATATTTCATGTGTGCCACATCGACGAAATCTTGGAAATTATGATATAAAGTGACAACTTTTTCTGTCTTATTTGCAAATAAGTTTTTAGTCAGTAATTGTTTTCGTGAGTTAGCTAATCGCAAATAAAAATTTTATTTACTGTTTATACGGCAATTTATGTTATTTACAATATTTTTATTCGCAAATAACCTGCACGTATAAACGTAGTATTTGTTTCTCAGCAAAAAATTTATGTGCTGTTTTCGGGACACGAATGAGCGAGACGTCTAGAAAATTTGTATGATTTATTCGTATAGCAAAAATCGTCATTTTTAGGACAAAAATCGTCAAATAATACGTCATTTTGCTGAATTCATTTTGCTATGATTCTGACTGATATATATTTGTGTTAAGTTTTTATGTATATTTTATTATATCTTAATCAGCTTGTATTATTGAAATGATGACCAATAAGTGTTCATAAGGAATAATTATGAAAGAAAAATCAATTTTTCAAAAGCATTCCAGAGAACAACATTGCTCTTCTAAAACTAATTTCAAATCAGCAAGAAACAAAATCTCTACAAAAATATGTAAAAAATGAAACCTTTCGACAAACTAATAATGTTCCCCACTTTTGTCGTCTATTGAATACAAATACGTCTAAGAACACAAAAAAAATATATATAAAAAAATTAATAGAAACAATTTTTACAAATCTGCAAACGATGTCTGGCAAATTATAAAATATGCCAATTATTGTACTTTTACTTATTTTTGAAACATATAACACACCTTTTGTGAATGTAAAAGTCAGGAAAGCTTTTTAGGGTGGATAAAACACACAAAATCGCGCATGTATGTATGCTGACTGTAAGTATATAATTTAATGATTGATTTATCACTTTTGCTTTGATTTGCCTTGACGTCTAATTAACCCATTTAAAACCGCTGTGTAAATTTGGGAACATTTCGTTGATGGGAGCTTCTGAAAAATTTATTTACTTTTTTCAATACATTTTAGCTTTATTTATTAGCTTTATACTCAGGCATGAAGCTAATATAATTTTTTTATTGCGTTACTTGATTTAGCTGAAAAAATGTTTGAAATTTCATGAAAGATCCAAATGTAGAAGTGAGTGCTTTTTTTTTATTTGTAGTAAATATGGCTATAATAATGATTTTTTTTTACAAAATTAAATGCATAAACAAACATTAGAAGGTATTTTCAATGTGATAAAATAAATTCCCATGATTTTATGGCTTTGATGTGATAATTTTGGTACAACCCAAAGAATACAACAAAAACTTTTTACCAGTTGTGACCTTCTTTGGCACATACCAGAATATTGATATCGTACCACAGGTATTACAGGAGCAGTGTGCCCATTTTAGCACTTTCGGTGCTAGATTTATCACTTCTTTTGTTGATTTAGCCGAAGAATTTTCGATTAGGCTCTTTTTAAGCACTTTCCAATTGTTCATTTAGTAATCTTTTGCAAAATATCTGTTACCAAATTATTTTTATATGAAACCATTTGGTTCTCTTAAATTCATGCTTGGAAGAAATCTTTGTACCAGTATCGTATTTTAATTATAATTTTGAATCAATCAAAAACTTATAAACAGTTTGTTTTTTATGTTTCCCATTTTTATGTCTATATTTCGACATTTCATAGGTGCTACCCTACTAATAAACTTTGGCAGTTGTTGAAAGATATTCTCAAACATTCAACTTTATATTCCAACAATCTAATTAATTAATATTATTGAATTGTTGGAATATAAAGTTGACTGTTTGAGAAAATCTTTCTAAAATTTCCAAAGTCTACTGATGATTAGGGTTGCTGCTATGAAATGTCGACTTATAGACAGTTGGGACACATAAAAAACAAGCTGTTTGCTGTTTTTGGTTTGTACATTTGCACATCGGGTTTTAATAAAAATTTTTCCTTTCCTAAGTTTTTTCTTAAGAAGGATTTTTTTAAATACAAATTTGCAGTGATTAATAATTTTTTATTGAAGAAGATAAGAAAAATAATAATCAAATTTTTAACTGGGGGACAACTAGCTGCTACGTAGTCGCTACACTATTCACAAATACTACTCACTCGCTACACAAATTTCTATAAATATGCTAATTAAAATTTAATAGAAAAATTCTTTCTTGCAAAACTGAAGAGCACCTAATTTAATAACAAAAATCCAGTCAAACCAACTGGAAAGCTATATTGCTCTGTATCGTGTATTTAAATTTAAGAAAAAAAATTAAATTATTTTCTATAAGCATTTTTGTGTTCTTTCAATATTTCTTCTATAATTTTTATGAAAAAATATTATAGCCTCTATTTAGTAAGGTTATGTTGCTATAATCTGTGGTTTTTCATTTTCTACAAAGAAGACAAAGTTTTATGCAATTCCAAAATTTCTGACAACACTTTTTCTTGATTCATTTTGAGTGTTCCTTCTTCCACAATTTAACTCTGCAATACTTTCATTGCAATGACAAAATTTTGCGAAACAAACATTCGATATGTTTGCAGGAAAATCAAAAACTTTTCATTTTCGTGCAAGCATGTCTTAAATATTTCTGCAAACAAGCAAATGTCTCCTTAAACAATGCAAAATGTTTGTACAAACGTAAAACTCTGGCATTTTTGTCAAGCAGTTTAAATTTGAGTGAAAACTAACTAATTTTGTATATAAACCCGGTGTCAAAAACTGCGCTTAACAATGCGCAAATCTCTTCGTTCTTAAACGCTTGAAATTGAGAAAATTTGTAAACAGATCTTTAGAAATTATTGAACAGATGCTTACGGTGCCACCATGGTCAATTAGTTTTTTTTATAGATTTTTTCATCGCCGTTTCCGCCCGTGGCATCTGTTTTGCCATTGAAGATATTCTTACGTTAGTAAAAACACTTCAATGTCGATTTTAATTTGCATATTTGTATTATATGTGAGTATGCAAACATGAAATCAAACCTTTGATATCAAATGACAATCACTTGATATCAAACATAATATTGAAGCCTTTTTCAATGGTGAATTTAACATTTGAATATAAGTTGAGAATCATTTGAATATAAAAATTTGATACTCAGTGCTCTATCAATTTGTTTTTGAGTGTCACTATCAATTTGCAAAATTGTTGGGTACATATAAATATGTATGTGTATAAATGAATGTGTGTGTACATCCCAACAAACACTAAGGTTTGATTTTGCATTAATAGTGTGTTGCAGTCAAACGTGTAGATTTGATGTTTGCTGGGATCTTATAAAATATTTATGTATGTATATGTATACTCGTACATACTACGAACTTTGCCTTTTTTTATACCGTTTACAAAAATGTAAGGAGTATATAAGTTACAGTTTTTTTTAGCTTCCTTTTTTTAGACAGCCAAAAGAAGCCGGGCAAATGTAATAAAAATTGTTCAAATTGATGCTGTCTGTGCTTCTCAGCAACTTAATGGAGACGAGGGAAAGTTGTTTAGCCTGTCATGTCAGTGCTGAAGCTAATACTTATGAGATTAATTTTTTGCCATCTATACCTGTGTTGTTAGACTTTGTCTTCTTCTTTTCTTTCTTAAATTTCATACAATTTTTAGCTTTTGAAGCCTCTTTTAATTTATAAATTATGAACGTTATACATATTGAGAAGATGTCAGAATAGCTTAGTCAGCCTAAGATTACCCAAGCGCCCCTTTTGGAAGAAAACTCAGGTCTGGATTAACTTTTATAACACTTTTCTTTATTTAAATAAATTACTCTACTTGGCAAACCAGAGGTCGTAGACTACAGTGATGTTAAGTTTTATTTTCAAAGTACTGTACGAACTTAAAAAAATTACCGTTTTTGAGCAAAATTACCGTACTAACAACGAAATCGGTATTTTAAAAGTGTATTAAACTAAATGAACCAATTTCACACACATATATATATATATATATACATATATATATATATATATATATATATATATATATATATATATATATATATATATATATATATATATATATATATATATATATATATATATATATATATATATATATATATATATATATATATATATATATATATATATATATATATATATATATATATATATATATATATATATATATATATATATATATATATATATATATATATATATATATATAAGCCAGTGGCTTTGTGTGAAAACAGAATTCAAATATCCTTGCGCATTCAATTTAATATTTTGCTCAAAACTTAATCCATCTTCGAATAGTAAAAAATCGAAGAGCACTCCGAAGCACGACTAACCCAGGTGCATTAACATCTGCAAGGCGGCAGCGCGACGGCATGTGAGAATTTTTTGCTACTGGCAATATAGTAAGCTATTTACGTCAAATGTATTGTTTACATTTTTGAAAGTGATTTTAGTGTTTTATTCTGAATTAAACATATAAAAATTATTTTGTGAACAGAAAAATAATCCAAATAAGAATAATTTATAATTATGAAAAGGTACATTCATAGTTTATAATTGTAAAAGAAAGTTAGAAATATTTTTGATAAACATAGCTTACCAGATGCCTGTTTTTGTTGTATTGTTGTAATTTTGCTCTAGTGCTGCCACCGTGTAAACGTTAATACACCTTGGGACTAACCTTTTTATCTGTTAAAAAAAAAACCTGCAATCTAAAATGGCTGATATTGCCAACATATGTATATAACAGACATGTGTACCAACATAACAGAAAAAAAGCGAAAATCGAACATACGTAACTTCCGAAATATGAAAATAACGGTTATTTTTTGATCAGACCTCGTATAACAAGCTTTAATATTGTGTATATTTCTTCCACAGTGCAGAGAAAACTTCTTTTGTAAACCATTTCTTTCTTTAACCTTTTTGTGCAATTAGTTATAATTTGATTTAATAAAAATTTCTTAAGATTTCAATTCACCACAATTTCTCAATTATTTAATTAGAATTATTGCAGTTTCTTTCATTTATTCCAACTCTCGCACACAAATAAAGCAAAAAGGAATTTTCATTACGATTTACTAATTCATTCCTTGTTTCCATTTACGCAAAAATTTTCAAAAAATTGGTTGTTGTAGTTCCTTTGCAGTTTTTAGTATTTAATATCTGCAAGCAAAACTTTTTCATTTACGATACAAAAAGAGAAGTGGCTGGAGTAGTCGTGTGTCTTCTTTCCTTTTTTTTAGTGGCCGTAACCAACCTTGTTGCAGCTAGTGCTATTACTGTTGTTGGTGTTATTGTTGGTTGATGGGCTTACAACATTAATTTACTAATACAACAATGTAAGGCAAGGGTAACGACAACATGAAGCCAACGCAACCAGTAGTCATTTTTCTGTTCCCTGTTATTATAATTATATTATTTGTGTTATTGTTTTCTTTTTCCCTTTGATGTCTGTTTTTCGTTTAACACAAGCTCTGAAGGCAGAATGTAGTTTTAAAGAAATGAAATAAAAAAAAATCGGACGTTCAAATTGCAGCCACGTGACATTTTATTGTGAACGTAAATAATTAAGAACGTGTGTGCGTAATGTGTATGTGAAAGTCAAGTATTGAGTGTAAAAAGTTCAAGTGCTTGAAAATAGTACAAAAGGATTCAACTGGAGACACACTTTCACAATAGCGAACACGACAAAAATAATATAATATTTTATAATAAATTGACATTCATTTTATTTGTCTGCACTGTGTGTGTGTTTGTGTGTGTGCGTCATACCATTTTAGACACATGTGTTTTACAACGGGTGGCTCATTTAGATGTTATTTATTATAAAGAAGATTTAGATATCATAATAAAGATAGAATCGAATTAGATATCATAAGTTTTTTTTTTTTTTGAGGTATAAAACTTTGATATGGAATAAAACAAAGATTAATTTTTTTTAATTGTCATGAAAGTCGCTTTTTTCGAAGGATAATCTTCTGGCGTTATAATTTATATACATATGATTTCCACGTTCTCAACATAAACTAGCGGCTACATATGTATGTATATCTTCACAGAAAATAATCTAGCAGCACGACCTCCACAGTCACACAAGTTCGAAACGTGAAACTATGCAGTTAACAAACGTTTCCTTAAAAAACCAATTGTTATATGTAGCATGAGCTCTGTGATATATTGCGGCGTCTTGTTGAAACCACAGCTGCTGTACATCATGGTTGTTCAATTTACGAACAAAGAATTCAGTAATCATTGCTACATAGTGGTCACCATTGACTGTAAGGTTCTGCTCAGCTTTATTTCTAAAGAATTTCTTTTGAATGCATTTCGTTACCTTGTAGTGTGGAAGGTGTTGGACTAAATTTTGCTAATTTAAGCAGTGTCGAAGGTATATACATATACTGGACACTGATCAACTAATTAATTCCAACATGACTAATTTAATTCCACTATTTTAAATGCAACACGAAATACTAAAGCAATTTAGTATTTCGTGTTGTTATTATTAAAGTTAAACCTTCACAAACTCCACTCCCTCTTTCCTCTTCATCATAACCTACTTTCCTAGTTCCAGTACAATGCACTGCATAGGTAGGGGTCATCCCCAAGATAACAAAAAAAAAAAAAATAATAATAATCATTCCACCAGCCAACAAAGCACACAAAACAGTGAGTTTTTCTTGATGGAACGGTGTCTCAACTTTCACTTGAAGATTATCATCGCGTTAAAGACAGCAGTTTTGTTCCTTAACGTATCCATCCAAAATGATGTGAACTTCATCTCTGAACAAAATTGGCTTCGGGATTAACGGCAATTTCCTTTTGGGCCCATTTGTACACAGAAATTCGTGTCATTGTTGGCAAGATCGTTCGGACAACGTCAGCATTTTATTACATCTACAAAGTCTTTATATAACGATTTTTTTGCAAAAACTGCATTTTTTGCAAAAACTGCATAAATTTGTTTCTTAGTTTGTAAAATTTGCTTCAAAATCTACAAAGATTAACTCTCATTATTCGAAATCTACATATTGCGTTTCATATTATTATAAAATGAGGAAATTCCAGAAGAAAAATTATCAGGAGTTTTTTCTTCCAAAATCAAATATCTTCCAAATTTAATTAAACAATTTAATGTAAAAATTTACACAAGTTATATTATTAAGTTTTTTACAATTTTAGACAGCTCTTGATATCACTTTATGCACATATTTTTATTTTTGTTGCCAATTACTTTAGTCATAATCAAAACTTTTTACACAAACAAAATAAACGTTTTTTACTGCCCGTCTACATTAGACATGAAATGCTGTTAAGACATCCTGTTAAAACATACCTTGAAAGTCCAATTTCTACATGCTATGAGTACACAGGTATGTTTTAAGTTTTCATTATTTTAACTCTCTCAGCAGAAGCACATCACTTTTTATGCTCTTTTTATAGTTTGTGGAAAAAAAATATTTTTATTGCAAAATTTGCAATCTAAGATAAGAATTTGAGAATTGTTTGCCAATTTCTTTTAATTTGAAACAATTTAAAATTTTTTTATATTAAAATGCTGTTTTCTGTTAAGAACAGCCGTGTCAAGACGGCAAGAAAACAGTAACATTTGCAGTCTACACCTAACAGTAACAGTAATTTGCTGTTGCTGCTAATGTTCTCATGTCAGCTGTGGACAGCACTTTATTGTTGTCGAGTTGTAATTATTTACTTATATAGATATATTTTGTGTCTCAGCAAAAAATTTATGTGCTGTTTACCGGACACGATAGAAAATTTGTATGATTTATTCGTATAGCAAAACCTTATGCAAAACCGTCATAAGTCAGTATAGTAGGCAAATCTAGTGTTTGAAAACACTGTAGTATTAAATGTAAAAAAAGTTTTTAAGTATTTAAGTAATATGTAACACACAAATATCAGTTTTAGTATTTCATTTTCAATTAAAAAATCCGCGAAAGTATTATGAACCGTAAAAACAACATGTTTAAAAAACAGTATTATTTTTGGCTTTTTATAAATAAAAATAAACAAAAGTCCTTAAAAGCCCGGTTTAGTTTGAAAATCGAAAAAGAATAGAAGAAATGGCGTGCTATTTTCATTTTTTCCAATATTATTTTACACTCAGTTGTTACTTTGACATAATGTGTCATTTTAATTCCTCAGTGGTTACAACGATGCTAACAAAAGAGATATAAAGAAAAACATGATTTTTTTACAACAAAAATTAAAAAAAGGACAGTTCCAGAACATAATATGATTTAGTAGCAACTATGTTAGAAAATAAAAAGAAAAGATGGAAAATTCCGCCTTTATTTGTATTTCCTATTAAATATTTCTATTTTGAGTAAAACCGGAATATTTTCCATTCTTCGTGAATATTAGAATTGAAATGACATGTTCATGTATCCCATAGGACAATCTAATTTCTGTTTTTTTAATAAGTTTCTACCATTATAAATAAAATCGTATTTTTCGGTATTTTATAATTTAATAATCAAAAACTCACTTTTCGAATCAATCGCCCTAAAACATACGCACACACAAACATGTGTATATACCCTGTCGGATAATCAGTAACTGACTACAAAAATAACCAACTTTTAATTAATTTTTATAAATCACTTTTGAGCTATCATGTATACAATGCAATGTCCAATGTCGCCACCTAGTCCCCCCGGGAAACAGGTTTAGCATTGGCGTATTCCTATAGAGGGGAAGGGGTCCCTCGTTTGTTGTAGCAAATAAAACTCTAGGAAGCCGCATGACTTATATTGTGTTGGCTTCCGAAACCCTTACCACGAGTATAAATTGGCAGAACGGGGATCAGCATGGCTCCCGGGTGGTTCTGCTTGCAGTTCGACCCGGGCTGATCATGGTTGAGGTGCCTACCTTGGCTGAAACGTTCTGGCTGTGGTTGAAACCTAAAACGCAGGAAGGGGGTGTTAGTATCCTTGATAATTACTTGACGTGGCTTTTTTCGGGGACTAACAAACTCCCGAGGGTCCGTTGAATTTACAACAGATACCTGTACTGTAAGGAACCAGTGGTGATGGTTGACGGGTGAGTTGGTTTAAGGGCTGATGCTAGTGGGCTTCGGCCTACCAACTCATTAAGCCTTGTCTTCCATTGATTGTTGGGAAATTGCATACAGGAGGGATTAGAAGGCCCGAACTTCTCAACAAGAAATTGCTCATATGGCTACAAACATATGGCATAAATTGCTACCTGTGTGAGTCTAGTAAGGCACACGCGGGCGCTGGTGAATCGTGAATAATTCACTCCGTGGAACTGGTCCATCATCAGATAAGGCCTCAAGGCAAGTGCTGATGTAAATCTTTTTCACAACTGTCGCCACCTAGTGGGGGCTAGCAGTTCCTCGAACCGTTTGGGGTTTAAAACTGGAGCTGCCCTTTTTAGGGCTGCAATAGTCTGACCAGAGGCTATTATTTTCTAGTAATACGGGAGCCGGCAGCCCCGGGAACATTGTTCTCGCCCGGCAACGAGGTGGTTGTGGTTTAATACCCAAATGCAGGGAGAATATTCGGACTCGGTGTGGAGTTTCACGGCAACCGGGTGCCGTGACCCTGAGATCGGAAGAAGTTGTAGGAAGGCTTCGTCCTACACCACGGAGGAGAACATGCTGCTTTCAGCATGTGATCGAAAATGGTACCCTTGCAAGACGATTTGTCATGCATGGTCATGCGTGACAGTTTGTCATGCATAGCAACGTCTAGGTGAACGTTTTTTCACCTTGTGAGAGAATCACCGTGGGGTTCTGATTCTGTCGCCACCTAGTAGGCGCCGTAGATTTCAGTTTTTATTATTAATACTACTGCGTCATATTGATGTCTTTTTATATAGGTACATATAAATTCTCCAATGCTGTGGAAGTTTTCTAAAATAATATTTTTTATGTTTAATTATATATGTCAAATAATAAAGATATTAATATTGTTTTAATTTTAATTAAAAGTGCAAGAGTGAGAGTCGTTAGCAAAAGACATTTAAGAAGCTTTTTTAAAAAATATTGTAATATATACGCCAACAAACAAACATTTGATGCAATATTATTTATTTAAATTATTTATGAAATTTTTAAGGTTTTTGCAACATGTAATGTAATATTGTATAGTGTAATATGTAATATACAAATGAAGTTTTTAATAAATTGTTTTTGAAAAATTACAAATAAATAAAAATGTTGACTAATTTATTTTATTACGATAAAATATTACAATTGAATGAATGTTAGGTGTCAGCTAGTTACAAAAAGTTGTTGTTCACCTATAGTGTCAACAATTAACTTTTCGTTGATTTAAAACTAATTAACTTATGGTTGACTTAAAAAGATCTTACTTGTAGCCAACGGTAGAGTAGTGAAAATATGGCTAGATTCAAAAAGTTAACTAAAAGCTAACATTTAGCCAGTTACGAGTAACTGTAAGTTAGTTGAAAAGTAGTGTAAAGTCGGTTAATTTACTACTTCCTAGGACATCACAATATTAAAATAGTTAGCTGCTTCCATTGCAAAGTAATCCAAGTGTCAGTCGGCATTAGTTGAGATATAGTTAACTTAAAGTTAATTTAAATTTAACTCAGTTTCCGACAGGGTACATACATGTGTGTTGACATACACACAACAATAATGAAAAAGTACCCCAACAAGCACTGAATAAATATTTTCTTTTATAAATTGGATACAGCTTTATAAAAAAAAGTAGAGAAAAGGCTACAAAATGACACAACACACACAATATACCTGCTTCCTCCTTCCATCCAGCCACCCACCCCGTATGTTGTAGCAAAAATTGGTATAAATTAAAGCATTGAGCACGTGACATAAATGTAGCGACGCGATTCCCGAGGGAGACCCAAAAATAAACCAACTCCAATTTACATAGCAACAAATAAAACAAAAATTCCTGCCTGTAGGCAATAAATTTAATATAAATTTATCTGTATTCATATTTACTAAATTTAAGATGTGTGTGAGCCTGGATTTGCATATAAATAAAGTCAATCACAATTTTGTTAACATGGTAAAAATTCTTGAGCAAAATTTCATTTACGTTTTTATGAAATTGATATTGATGAGCTTGAAAATTAAAAATTACTAAAGGATGGTCCAACTATAATGCACGGTGCTAGTTGTGAGTCACAACTTAATGTCAAATTTTTTGCCCAATTGAAATTGATATTTCATTGTTTCAGTGTTTGAAAAATTCAACCAAATCTTTATTTAGTACTTTTACAGAGATAAAATTTTCAAAATGAAGATATATGTATATTTCTGGCAACAGTGGCAAGAACAGCAATTACCTCCTCTCGTATCGAGCTTAAGTGTATTTACCTCGAACTTCATTCATTTACATATGAGACAATCCTAGTCAAACCGGACAGTTCGAAGAAAAACTTTTTTTGATTTGCTATATTTTTAACTGTATAAGTGGTCTTTTTGGACAGCACATTTGACCAAATTTTCAGATTTGTTTGGATTTTGGTCTCAGAGATATCAGGTTTTGAAAAAACCAAATTATAAAAGCAGAGCTTAAGCAACTTTTAATTTTTAAAATTCCTGTGAAAAGAAAACAAATATCTGTATATTCAGTTTCAAGTTTTTTTCTGCATTTCATATATCAGTTCTCTATTTCAGATGAAGTCAACTTAAGCCATGGAAAAGTATACAAATGAACAACGCTTTAAAGTTATTCAGGGTTATTATGAATATGGGCGTTCAAATTGAAATGCATATCGCGCACTTCGTAATTTTTTCGGCAAATTTCATCGTCCAAATGCGCGTAAAATCGAAAAAATCGTGCAAACATTTGAACAAATCGGGTCTGTAGGAGATGCGAGAATACCAATACATGCTCGTACAGCTCCTTCTACAGAAAATATTGTTACTATTCGCGATGGTGTGGCTGAAGAGCCGTCCACCTCATCTCGTTGTCGTGCCCAACAATTGCACCTCACACGCTCATGTATACGCTTACAGGATACAATTGACTCAAGAACTAAAGCCTCTTGGCCATTCCAAGCGTTGTCAATGGTCAGAATGATGGCAAGAAATGTCAACAGTAGATGATAAATTTTCGAAGAAAATCAGCTTCAGTGATGAGGCACATTTTCACCTCAGTGGTTTCGTCAAAAAGCAGAACTACCGCATTTGGATGAATGATAGTCCAGGAGTAATTGGCGACGCCATCGGGCTGTATTTTTTCTAAAATTAGGCCGGTCAGGCAGTTACTGGGAATGGTATTCGCAACCGTGAGATGATAACGAACTTTTTATGGCCCGAAATGGAAGATATGGATATGGACTATATGTGGTATCAACAGGACGGTGCCACTTAACACACAGCTAACGAAACAACGGCTCGTTTGTGCAACAATTCAATGGCCGTGTTATCTCACGTGATGGCGATATCAATGGACTTCTTTGATCATCGGACGGAGGTATGCCATTTGCCCGATATTTTGTTCTATATATAATTGAACCACATTATCATAATAAAAAGAAATGACCATAATGCTATTTTCCTAGTTCTGGTACAATGCATTGCATATGTAGGGGTCATCCCCTGAGTACTGGTCCAATATAAAAAAAAAAAAAAATTGTGTTTTATTCAAAATCAAGATCAGTCCTTAAGTTGTGAAATTGAATGTTAGCGCAATTATGGGCGCAGCTAGAGTCCCCAACGCAGAACAAGGGCATTTTATAAAGTTTTGTTAAGAAAGCGAACTTGCGAACCAACATGAGAGCTTATCTTAACAGAGATGTGAATAATGACCTCCAACTACAGCTGCACAAATTTGACAACGATATAATTCCTTCAGCTTCGGCAAACTCCTACCCGATTTTGGAATAACAGACGAGACGAGTTCTGCAGCTTTGTCGGCATAATTTTTTCAACCAGCTTTATACCCGCACAAGCAGCACAAAACCAATACAAACACAAGTCAATCGATCAAATGCAACTAGGCTTAAAATTAACTTTAAACTAATTTTTTTGCAGCTGATGGTGGGTGACACTTACATTATTTTCAATGGAGATAACTGACTGTTTTAACATGGCGATGTCCTAGG
The DNA here is from genome assembly GCA_914767995.1 of Thecocarcelia acutangulata. NCBI lineage: Eukaryota > Metazoa > Arthropoda > Insecta > Diptera > Tachinidae > Thecocarcelia > Thecocarcelia acutangulata. The sequence continues at coordinate 127,141,084 of OU612094.1, read as the reverse complement.
AGGTAGCCAATTGTCCGACTCCGTATTACTTTTCAACTAACTTAAAGTTAGTTTTCTAAAAGTCAACTTTTAACGGACTTATAATGGGTGATTTTATAAGAACTATCGGAAATTTAAAAAAAAAAACACATAAAATTCAGAAAAATGCATGAAATATTTATTTGGATCAATAGTTGGGTCGATATAATTTAATGTTTGAAGATTATTTCATACAAATGTTGGCCGCGGCTGCGCCTCAAATGGTCCATCCGCTTAGTCCAATTTTGGCATACTCTTTCCAACATTTCGGCCGGTATCTCACGAATAATGTTGGCAATGTTGGCTTCCAGTGCGTCAATCGAAGCGGGCTTGTCGCTATAGACATTAGCCTTAACATAGCCCCACAAAAAATAGTCTAGAGGTGTTAAATCGCACGATCTGGGCGGCCAATTGACTGGTTCCAAGCGTGAAATAAACTGTTCACCGAACTCGCCTCTCAATTGGTCCATTGTTTCGCGTGCTGTGTGGCATGTGGCACTATCTTGTTGAAACCACATGTCATGCAAGTCAAGCTCTTCTATTTTGGGCAAAAGAAAGTTTGTTATCATCGCACGGTAGCGCTCACCATTCACAGTAACGTTGTGATTCGCATCATCTTTGAAGAAATACGGCCCAATGATGCCGCCAGCCCATAATCCGCACCAAACAGTTGTTTTTTGTGGATGCATTGGTAGCTCTTGCAATGCTTCTGGCTGCTCTTCACTCCAAATACGGCAGTTTTGCTTGCTCACGTATCCATTCAACCAGAAATGAGCCTCGTCGCTGAACACAATTCTTCGATAAAAAAGTGGATCTTCATCTAACTTTTCAAGAGCCCATTCACCAAAAATTTGGCGTTGTGGTAGGTCGTTTGGCTTCAATTCTTGCACCAGCTGTATCTTATAAGGCTTCACACCCAAATCCTTCCGCAAAATTTTCCACGTAGTGGAAATTGCTGCGAACGGCGCCGAATCGATAATTCACGGTCATCACCAACACTGGCCGATACGGCTGCGATATTTTCTTCAGTTCGCACTCTACGTAAGCGTTATGGTGGTTTAATGTTCAACAATGTAAATTTGGTGCGAAATTTCTTTACAATAGCCCGAATAGAAGCCTCAGTAGGTCGATTAAACTGACCATAAAATGGAAGAAGCGCGCGATGAACTTTCTTAACAGAGCACGCATTTTGGTAATAAAATTCAATAATTTGCAAGCGTTGTTCGTTTATAAGACGATCCATGATTAAATTATAGACCAAACTGAAGATGTTTGACAGTGACACAAGATACAAAACGTGCGTGAGCTGTCAAAACTAGTGTTGCCAAAAAGATAATAGCAAAAAAATCACTCGTTATATAGCTACTCAGAAGTTAACCGTTCATCAGTGGATTTTAAGTTATTTTTTGTAACTAGTTAAATAACTAACTACTTATTATCTAACTTCTTTCTAGCCTACATGTAAACTTTAAAAATCCTAGTTTTTCTTCTATAACGAGGCAACTCGTGTTCTAAAGACAGGACGTATAAATATAAATTCGTTACTTGTATTTTTCAGCCATCTATATGTCTACAGAGGTAATGGTGGAATGTAGACATCTAGAAAATATAAAAATAAATTAATTTACTTACATACACATATGCATTCAACTTTCTAATAGTTTGATTAATGTTTGTTGTTTACTTTTCAGGATGGAGAGAATCTATCTTGTCGATACCCAAAAAATGGCTTTCTACTGCAGAATCGGTAGACGAATTTGGATTTCCTGACGTAAGTACATCATGCTTTAATTACCTTTTTTCAATAGTTAATACAGCATAATTTCATTATGCAAACATAATGAAATTATTTATTTATTTTTTTTATTCACAATTGAAAATAATGAGTACTAATATACAAGTTTTAAAAACATCAATTACCAGTAGGAACTTAATTTCTTTAAGACAAAATGCCCACGAAAATGCAAATTTAATAAACGGTGAAATAAAGCGCTTTTTAAATTAAAAGATATCCGCTCCTGATTTTTATTTTCAGGTATATTTAAAAGAGCGTAAAGTAATCATGTCACAGCTACTCTGTAACATTAGATTGGGAAGTCAAACGACAACTTAAGAAATCTTGAAGTTACGGAAACCATCTCACTTAAATATTGGAAATGGGCGCCAATTACACTACGTTATTTTTCACGGCTTAATTAAAATTGTTTTCTATTCACTAATAAAATGCAATTGAAAATGGTGTTGATTTTGTAGTAAACATATTATAGATTGTTCAATCACCTTAATGTATGTTTCAAAAAAAATTTACGAGTATCTGTATAATTAAAAGGTGAATACACTTACTGCCGATTTACCCAAATGCCCGCTGCTTCAGGATTGAAAAAGGACATCAAAGCAGCTACAATACGTAAAAGCTATATTTTTTAATTCACAACGTTTATTATTTTTCAATATTGGGGTTGTCATATCGGCTATACATAAATGTATTAAAATAGATTTACTCGTAAGAATACAATTCCTTAGATTAAAAATAAATTGAGCTTTCGGGAGGCGGTGCTGCTTAAAGGCTGCTATAAAGGAAGTGAAAATCTCCGTTGCGTTTCGAAAACCACCACAAAAGTTCTGCTGCACAAATTCACCTGCCGCAATAGCTACAAATGTTTAGAGTTACCTGATAACTCGTAGTGGATTGCAATTTTAGTACCACGATTTTTTTTTTTTTTTTTTTTTTTTTTTTTTTTTTTTTTTTTTTGTATTGTTCAAACTTAGTTTGAACATGGCGCCGGCCTTGCAGTTATGCAATAGGTTGACCATTTGCTTCAACGCTCAAGACTGTAACCAACGACTTTATTGCTTCTACCAATATTTTAGTGGTTGAACATGATGCCTTTATTGCAGGTGTAGATGAAGAAACTGCTTTCTCTTTCCTCATAGCTTTTTTTACCGGGTGTTGGTGGATTCTTGGTGGTAATGCGTCTGAATTTTCTTATTCGCCAAGAGTTGGGGTGCAATAGAGTGTGATGAAACAGGTCACATCGCTTGCCCATGTTCATAAAGGAGCATGCTCTAAGATCGTGCGTTCGTGCTAGGAAGTTGACGCAATAGTGGTGCTTTTCCACAGCCTCTTCTCTCTTCTCTACGCTCATTTTTAAAAATACTTTGCAAAAGCGTAAACCATTGTACCTCTTGCAAATCATATATCACATATGGACCGATATCGGTCCGTATATATCCGAGCACATACAGTTCAAATTTGTATATATATATATATATATATATATATATATATATATATATATATATATATATATATATATATATATATATATATATATATATATATATATATATATATATATATATATATATATATTACTAATATAGACTATATAATTCCAAATATTAGACATATAGACAGCTAGCAAACAAAAAGCAAGCTGTTTATAATTTTTTAATTTGTATCAATTTTAGATGCTACTATAATGAATAATAAACTTAGTTTTTTTTATATACTACATATAGTTACGTGACTGTCGTGAAGGGTATTTAAGATTCGGCCCAACCGAATATACTACACTCTTACTTGTTTAAAATTAATTTTGTAACCGCACTACTGCACCGATTTAGAAAAAAAAAAGTATATCGTTTTGAAATTCTTTCTGTACATAAGAGAAAGATTATTTCTGTATTTTAGGAGTAATACGGCTATTAATACTAACAACCAAAATATGTGTATATTTGTGACTTAACTACAAGTAAAACAAAAACAGTGTGACCAAATATTAGTAAACGACATATTTGTAGGCATGTGGGCTTTCGCGGTTTTATTGGTTTTAACATTGGATTTTATATCAGAGTGCATTACTTAGAACGGTAAAAAAAAGATTGCGGTCGATTAGGTCGACCGGTGATGACCACTAGTGTATACTTAATTTACACATCCTCATCAAAAGAATTGGGAACAGAATTTTTCACGACTAACGCAAGACAGCACTTACAAGAAATGTATAAACGAAATGCCCCCCAAATATAAAACCCTTATCTACAATTGTCTATTTGGTAGACATGATGAAATTCAATTTGACAAAAGCAAGGAAAAGAAAAAAATGTGTCGTAGTCTCAAGAGAATTCTGAAATACATATATGTACATATACTTTATAATTATACATAGAAAATACGGACAACAGTGAAAAAAGAAGAAGAAGAAAAAGAAAAGAAAGTGTTGCAAAGTTTTGAGCAGCGTTGGCAACTCGGTGCGTTTGGCACCGTTTCTTGGTGCTTTTTAAAATATTGTGCGCAAAAAGTTCTTTAGTCGGTGCGCTGTGCGTTTTTTTTCTTCTCATTTTTGGTGCGCTTTTTAAATTTCAATGACACCAAAATATATTCAATTCAATGCAGTTATTATATAAAACTTTTACATTTCATTTTACAAAGTGTGCTGTCTCATAAAAATTGCTGTTTTACACAAATTGTTGTTTTGCTATTAATCTATTAAGCTAAGTTTGTAAAATATTAAAATAAAATCAAACCTAATTAATTATTAAATTCTTAAATTTTTCCAAAACGTCTAAGTCTATGGTCAGACAGAGCGGTTTTAATTGTCGAACTTTTTAGCAATTTTCTTTTGGAATAGCTTTCTTGTCCACATACAAAAACTTTTTTCGACAATTCTTGAGCAATTCTCTACCTTTTGTTTCATGCAATTTAGATTGTATATGCACACACACATACACACATGAGAGAAAAGTAAGGAATTGCTGAGAATTGCCGAGTACCGGCAATTCTTTTTCCCTTCTTATTCCCCTCACCGAAAGCTTCTATAAAGTCAAGAATTGCCCAACTAAAGTTGCTGTGTGTGACCTGGCACTAATTAAATTTTGATTACGATAAACTTCATCTTCTATTTGTTACAATTCTGGCAAATTTTCGTATTTATCAATGTATTCTTTTACAGACACCCACTGTACGCAATGGATTTTCACCGTTCGCTTGCGAAAACAAAAAAATAATTCACACTGTTTGATAGAATCGTTGTTACACGAGTTTGATGGCTTGTTGTGCGATTTTGTAACTTTTAATGATCCGATAACCGTAAATTTTTTCGATTGCAGTAACGCCGCTGCAAAGTAGTTTTAGTGACGGTAAGCAGCTGTATTTTCGTGTACTTGATAATAGACAGTAAAACTAACAGCTGATTTCGATCAACAGCGAATATAATTAAATATTGTTGCTGAATACAAAATTTTATTATCGTTATCTCAATATCGAATTTCGTTATAATTATTGTACATATGCCATTGTCTCCATAAAAGTACCAGAATCGCACTAGAGGCCATCAGACGGTGCTATCAACCCAGTTCGTCTAATAGCTGCTTAAATTCTCTTTCATTATCGTGTTTTTTTAATGTAAAAATATTATGCCTTTTATAGTACAAAATAGGTTTGTAAAAAATCTAAAAATCTAAACTTCGTGCTGTTTTTCTAAAACAAGGCACTTTTTTTTTAATTTGGAAGCGTTTTGAGATATCAAAGTGGACAACGCTGGTTTTGAGTTTACTGGTGGCATTGGAAAAGAAAGTAGCTCTTTCACATTCTTTATTTTTCCTCGGCACCACCAAACTCAAGACTTTGCTAAGTTAACTTTCCGTTGTGAAAGATGCGCTACTTTTCTGATTTATGACTGTTTAAAATTAAACTCTTCTATTTATATTTCTTTATTATCTTCTCCAATGATCATGAGCTCTCTAGCTATTTGCTAATGATAATTCTAGATTCAAATGTACAAATATAATTGCAACAAAAACAATAAATTGCTTGGTGGTTGATTCGCATTTATAACAAACAGAGCAAAGGCTCGCATAGTGAGCCGCAAATGATACAAATTCGTAACAATATCTTTTCTTTATTGGTATAAATATTGGCAGCTAATGAATTGACTAATAATAAACTCAATTGTTTTTAAATTGTCTTTCAGCATGTATGTAGTAAATCCCATTAATATCTAAGTGTATGTAATAATTAAACATGAAAAGTTTCAAAACTTTTCAACCAAGTATTAGTAAAATTCTACTGATGAATTGGTATAAACGGCTACGATTAATAAACTACATACATATGTATATAAATCTTAAGAATACAAAAGTAAATTCAGAAAATATATATTCTTCTTTCTTTATATAATTTCAGACTCTACCAAAGGTACCTGTCCCACCGCTGGAGCAGACAATGGCCGACTATATACGGGCATTGGAGCCCATAACAACCCCAGCCCAATTAGAACGAACTAAAGCCATAATAAAGGAATTTACCTCACCAAATGGTTTGGGTCCAAGACTGCATCAGTATTTAGTTGATCGTCGTGAAACGGAGGAAAACTGGGTGAGTTTTGCAAAAAAAAAAATTATTTTCTAATTTCAATATTCAAGCTTCAATAAGATATACAAAAAATCAAAAAGATACATTAAACGAAATGAGTGAAAAAAAATCGAAGTTAAAGTATAAAATTCCATTAAGTCTCACTTATTTAAGCAAACAGTAAATCAAGATGTATTAACATCTACAATGTGGCAGCGAGCTATTCCTCAAAAATATTTGGAATTTTTTTCACAATTACAAATTGTAAAAAAACTTTTTCACAATTTTAAATTATTTTTTTCTTGTTTTTAATAATTTGCAAAATTCGAGGTCGTTTTTTTATAAAAATGTTTAAATAAATTTATTCAATTATTCGTTTTCCGTTGGAAAACTTCTTCAGGGAAATAATTGTTATAATATGTTTTTTTAAAATTCGAAAACATTTTTGTGACAGGAAAATAAATAACATGAAAAAATATTTAACATACATATACGAAATAATATTTAACATATCTACACCTAAGGCAACTTCACAATAGGTAGTGACAGAACTACAATAAATACAACACCAAACACCTTTTGTTGGTAGAATTTCCGAACAGTTGTCAAAATTTTGCAAGGAAGTCTATGCGTTTTTGACAAGTTTACGGAAACGAAAGACAGCTGGGCTGCCACAACCGTATTAAAGCTGCCTGGTCTACACCCAAAATTGAATTTAATATAAAAAAATTATCACAATAAAAATCATATACAAAAACTGTTTTTGAAAATATTTTAATAAAATAACAACAATATTCTTAAAATGATAAATTCTTATTCTATTTGTAAAAATTAAATGTCTAGTAATCCGTATTCTTTCTAAAATTCATTCTCTTTTCTATTGGTACATTTATAATTTGTAGCATTTCAAGCATATAACGTTTTTTATAACTATCCCCTGTATTTAATATAGAAATATTCTCAAAATCTGGATTATGATTTGAGGCGCGGAAATGATTCGATAATGCTGTTTTATGTGAAGAATATAATACTCCTATATTTTTGATTAGTCTTATATCCTGCTAATCTAGTTTTCAACTTATTTTTGGTTATTCCTACATAAGCCTTATTACATTGTTCATTATAGCAAATCAAAAAAATTTTTTCTCCGAACTTTCCGATTTGCCTTGGAATTCCCCATATATTTTTCAGCTTAATCTATTGCTTGCTTCGAAAAAAGTTTGCATAGAACCAACGAAAATCGTTTTTGTATAATTTACTCATAGTAAAGAAATTATAAGCCAGAATGTAGAAAAGTTTATTTTTTTAACTCTCGCAGAGCCTAATATTTACTTTCTTCTTTTTGATACATCATGCTTAAAGTAGCTATTGTTATTGAAAATCTGCATACGAGTATTCTTAACTTGAGAACTTCACAAACTATGAGCTACATATATATTTTTCAGTTTAACCCACAGCTTGCTTCGAAAAAAATTTGCATAGAATCAACGAAAAGCGTGTTCGTATAATTTACTCATAATCAAGGTTGCCATATTTGACGATTTTGGATGCTAAAAATAGCACTTTGACGATTTAAGGCCTGTTTTTGACGATTTTTGTATATTACATTTTACTATCTTATCCTTCAAGCAGCTACAAACATACTTCCTGTTTTAAGTTAATTTATGTAGGAAATGAAAGTAATATTTATGGTACGTAAATACACACATATATGTATATGTATATATATATATATATATATATATATATATATATATATATATATATATATATATATATATATATATATATATATATATATATATATATATATATATATATATATATATATATATATATATATATATATATATATATATATATATATATACATATATATATATACATATATATATCTATATATATATATATATATATATATATATATATATATATATATATATATATATATATATATATATATATATATATATATATATATATATATATAAAGGGTGTTTTTTTAAGCTAGATAGAACTTTAAATTGTATTTTATTTGTTTCAGTATACTCTGACAAATCATCATGAATAGACTCACGCTTGAACAACGCTACGAAATTATCCAAATTTACTTTGAAAATCAGTCGTCGATTCGCGCAACTTTTATCGCAAAATTGTGTTCAGCGATGAGGCGCATTTTTGGCTTAACGGGTTTGTTAATAAGCAAAATTGCCGCATATGGAGTGAGACCAATCCACAAGAGACCCTACAGACTCCATTACATCCAGAAAAATGCACTGTTTGGTGCGGTTTTCATGCTGGTGGCATCATCGGACTTTATTTCTTTAAAAATGAGGCCGGAGCTCGCGTTACGGTCAATGTAGATCGTTACCGCACCATGATCAATGATTTTTTGTTTGAAAATATGGATGACATTGATCCGGAGGAGATGTGGTTTCAACAGGATGGCGCTACGTGCCATACGGCGAACGCAACCATCGACTTACTGAAATCAAAATTTGGCGATAAGTTGATTTCGAGAAATGGACCTGTCAAGGTCGTGCGATTTGACACCTCTCGATTATTTCCTGTGGGGCTACGTGAAGTCACTGGTTTATGCTGATAAACCAGCAACAATTGACGCCTTGGAGGCCAGCATTGTTCGTGACATACGGCCAGCAGTGCTCGAAAAAGTGGCCCAAAATTGGACGTCCAGAATGCGCTTCGTCAAGAACAGCCGCGGTGCCCATATGCCCGAAATCATTTTCAAATGTTAATGTCACGTATTGCTCTTTCGAATAAAAAAAAATTTTGATTACAATTTAATTTTTTGTGTTATTTTTTACAATTTCAAGTTCTATCGGGCTTAAAAAAACACCCTATATAAATATATATATATATATATATATATATATATATATATATATATATATATATATATATATATATATATATATATATATATATATATATATATATATATATATATATATATATATATATATATGGTATATGCATGAAATATTATATTATAGTTATTTCAGAGTATACATATATTGTATATATTAGAGCTGAATTTGAGCTGTAAAAATGTGTTTGTAAAGGCGCGTACTCATGTTTTAAGGAGACTAAATTTGAAGATGAATTAAAAACTTTGACTTTTGTAAATCCTTACAATATTATAAACGAAGAAAGCGTATTTATAGCATAATGAAAGAATTTTCTTATTTGATCGTAGAATTCGAAAGACGAGAGATTTAATACGAGTTAAAATAACGAAGACTATTAAACTTGGAAGATTTCTTTTACGCTATAAATATGAAAATTATAGATTTTTGGAATAAAATATCCTTCTATGCAAATGTGTGAGTTTGCATCCAGGTACATGAAACTTAGAATAACCAAAGTGAGAAATTAGTTGAAGAGACCAATTTCGTAAAAAAATGTTGTGTACTACTACTCCTTGTTATGACTTAGATATGCCCGATTTAACAGAAACATAGAAAACAAGCTGTTTATTTTGATTGGTGTCAATGTTAAAAACAAATATGGTGAATAAAACTCAAATGTTTGGTATAATAAGGTACTATTATTATATTAATTAAGTAATTATGGTGCGGCCTATTCTTGAATACTGCTCAGTAATTTGGGATCCGCAGTATAGCTTTTATATAAAAAAGGTGGAATCAGTCCAAAAACAATTCCTGCTGTTCTGTCTTAATCATCTCCACTGGAACCCAGCAGCGAATTTACCATCATACCGCAGCCGAAGAATTACATCAAATATATTATTGTTTTTAAAGTTATTACAAGGGGCTACTGGTTCAATTCATCTTCGCGATTGAATAAATATCAATATACCTAACAGACAGCTAAGATCATACGTTCCACTGTATCTTCAATTTCATCGATCAAACTTCTTAAATTTTGATCCTTTCCGTAGAGTTTGTGGCGAAGTAAACAGATTTTATGATCTCATCGACTTATCTGACAATATTCATGTTACTAAGAGAAGACTTCTTTTGTATATAAACTCTAGTGATTATATTTATAACTGTTTGTAGTTTTCTAATGAAATTTTTGTTATATTAATTCTATCTATTTCCTTGTTATACTGATTTCTCAGCTCTTATTAAGCATTAAGCTGAAATAAATAAATATTAATTAAATGAAGTCTTATTTTAAAAAATATATCATATAAAATTAATGATATACTTTTAAAATTAGCTTCATGTTTGTAGGATTTTAAACGAGATTTATCTGGCATCTATGCTCATAATAAAGAAAATATGAGCCAGAACTTAAAATGGTCTACTTGTTAACTCTTGCTGAGCCTAATATTTACTTTCTTCTCTTTGACACATCCTGCTTAAAGTAGCTATTGTTATTGAAAATTTGCATACATATGATAACAGCAAATATTTTGATATCTATTTGCATATTTTTTGAATTTCATCAAAGTCTGTTGAACAGCTCAGAAGTAGAAAAAACTCTTCGTACTAACTTTGAAGAAATATAAAGCCTCTGTGTCTCTTTAGACAGATTTACGTCTACTTTATATTGAATTCCATTAAAATTAGTATGATAGTTTTGCAGACGCAAAACTGATCTTATCTTGGTTATAGTTTTGCAACAACAGGTATTTATTCATTCCTCTTCCTAGGTTACAAATTTCATTAATATCGGTTCAACTGTTTAGCTGATAAAGCACAACAATCGCACGGATTTAATTTATTTATTCAATGGATAGACATGCGAACAGACGAGCAGATTGGAAAGCAAATAGCGTTCTTACGTTAATTGGGGGTTATTCTTCTTTTTTTGATTCCTGAAACTATTGTTTAGTATAGATTATATACATGGAGACCTTACCTCAACCTTAGTCATTTAATGAATTTTAATATAACCTATGTGCGTTAGGAGATTCCATTTTACATTATGTTGATAAAATTTAAAAAATTGGACCGATGGCTGCGGAGACAAGCTCTTACACAGATGCAAGCTTTTTCTCTTTATAATACTAGTACAGTATGCAAGAAAATTTAAACCAGAGATCAATTTGTAGTAGTTCGTGCTTAACCTTTATTTTTCAAGAATATAAATTTTTTTTGTGGTTTCTTTCAATTTTTGCAGTTCAATTATTTTTCCTTTGTTTACACAAAAGAATCAAATAGACTGTACAGCTGTAATCATTGGAGGAGTTCCCGGAATACTTGGTGGGGTGACATTTTCATTAGGTGGTGTAGGAATACCAGGCACAGGAGTCACCACCATTGGAGGCATGGGTATACCAGAGGTACTTTGATTTGGAGGGGTTGGAATTGTAGGACGCGTACTTTTTGTAGGTCTAGTAATAGGAGCCTTTGTAGAATTAGGATCAACAGTAGTTGTGTCTTTTGTCGAAGGAGTTTTGCTACTAGTAGGTTCTTTGGTGGTAGCAGGAGCTCTTGTGGGCTTAGTGGTAGTAATCTCATTACTTGAACATTTTGATTGTGTTTTTTCTTCGAAAAATGCACATTGTGGAGGTGCAATAAAATTGGAACAATAAACACATTTTTGTGTATAATAACAAAAATATTGGCCTGGTGGACATCTCTGAAGTTGCGGCTGCCCGCCGAAACATGTATAATAAGTTGTCATATTACTGTAATTTGGATATTTGACCATTTGGTTAACGTCACACGTGACAGTAAGAACTGCATTATCAGGAACTTCTTGATTACAAACATTACCGGCAAATACAGACTTGGCCAAGGCCAGAAAAGCGCATATTAATACTGTAATAAAAAGTAAATGAATTACAAAAGAGGATGACTGTATTTATATACACAAGTATTATTTACCAGATTTCATGACTATTTTAGATCTACTACTTATTTTTACGTTATTCGCTTAAGACGATTTAATAAGCACTGATGATATCCGGTAGAGTATTGCGTATTTATTAAATTTTTTTAAATCTCATATTTCGCATTTGAAATGGTTTCCAAATGTATGCGTATTTGTGCACACAACCCAAAATTTAATTATTTTACTCGTAATTTCAAAAACTACAAATCGGATACCTGGTGTTTGATTAGGGCTGTCTTTTTAATCAGAACAAACATATCAGCAGCCAGATTAAAAACCAAAATTAAATTGAGTGCTAAACATTCATACATATTAGCGAAAAGAAAGTACACAGAGAGAAAAGGCTGGTACTAAATTTAAGTATTTTAAACTTGATTTTGATATGGGTTGACTTAAAAATTTAAAACCGAATAACACACAAGTATACTTGAAGAAATAAACCGGAATTGGAATTGTTCAAGAAAAGCAACTCTGTACGGTCTTCAAATGAGTACAAAATTCTTGAATAAACCGAGTAAAAGAGACCCAAGCAAAGACACAAATATATATGTACATAGATACAGCGTTGCCACTGTTGGTCTTTTCGCTTGGTCGGCTGGTAGACTAAACCCCACCTTGGTCTTAATGAAAAAATTCAACTCCACATTTTTGGAAAATCCGGACATTGGTCACCTCGAAAATTTTAAGCTCTCGGCAATCCTATTTACTTCTAAGCATGCAAAGCAAATGTCAAATATTTCGTTGTAAAAATGCTGAAATCGATTTCAATAATAAAAGTCACATATTTTTCAAATACTCGTATATTTATTGGCACAAATGCTGAAATGTACTCTCGAAAAAACATAAATTCGAACGAAATTTTAGAAGTTAAGCAACAAATATTGAAATTTTATATTGAGCTCCTAAATCAAATGAAATCAAGATTTGACTTTAATCGTGAAGACATTAATATTTTACAAATAATAACTCAAGGCAGCAGAATTACAATAAATACAACACCAACAAATTACAATAAATACAACACCAACAAACATCAACATGTATTTTGTTGTCAAAATTTTGACAACTATTCGTAAATTCCACCAACAAAAGACATGTTGATGGTGTTGTATTTATTATAATTCTGCCACTGCCTATTAAAGCTGTCTTGTAATAACTCCTTCTAAAGCGTTGTCTAAAGAAGACTTGCCTATGTTGATTGTAACCCTGATATCAGTATTATACAGTGAAATTTGTTGCGCTTAACAGAAATGAAACTTTGTTTTCGTTACATTATTGTTATTCATTCTATAATTTAGAAACTTTATCGAATAAGAATTTATACTTTATATGAAAAACATATATATGTTTTTCAATATTATAAAATTGATCTTTTCGGAAGGTTTTAGGTCTAAGTTTGGTGTAATTGAAAAATTTTGATTGGTTTGAAAATATATTTCAAAGTATTCCAACCATACCAATTACGAGGATGGCTCTAACGAAATGTTGACATATAGGCAGATAAGAAACACAAAAAACAAGCTCTATACGAGGTCTGATCAAAAAATAACCGTTATTATAAATTGTTTCAAAAAGTATTTATTTATTTATCAATAACTATTTTGTCGCCTTCAAAGTAATCCCCCTCAGATATAATACACTTATGCCAGCGTTTTTTCCAATCCTCGAAACACTTCTGAAATGCAGTTTTTTGGGATCACCAACAACTCCTGCTCAGAGTTTTCTTTGCTTTCATAGGTGTCTTCAGTTTTGGGAGGAGGAAAAAGTCAGCGGGGGCCCCAAGTCTGGTGAATACGGTGGTTGAGGCATGATAACGGTTTTGTTTTTGGCCAAAAACTCACGCACAACCATGAATATGTGAGCTGGTACATTATCATGGTGAAAAATCCATGATTGTTTTTTCCACAATTTTGTGCGTTTCTGACGAATTGCTTCGCGCAAACGGCGCAGAACTTCAAGGTTGTATTCATTATTGACCGTACGATTTTGTGCAAGAATTCTTGTAGCACCATGCCATTGCAGTCGAAGAAAACAGTGAGCAAAATCTTCCCATTTGACAGAACTTGACGTGCTTTTTCGGTATTGGCTCTTCTGGACGCTTCCATTGGGATGATTGGGCGTTGGTCTGTAAAAATTGCTGGGCACGAGCTGAACGATATGCCAGCATCATCAGCAACCTCTATGATTCAACAATTAACCAATATCATTTTATTCACTGTTTCAATGTTTCATCGGTTGTTGACGTGCTTGGACGACCAGGACGAACATGGAGGTTGACATCTTCTCAGCTTTCCTTAAAGCGGTTATACCACAATTGAACTTGTGTTCCGCTCATAGTAGACTCGGCAAACGCCACAGTCAACGTTTCAAATATCCTTGCACATTTAATTTAATTTTTTACACAATACTTAAGACAGTTTCTTTGACCCATTTTTCCGAATAGTAAAAGCCAGAAGAGCCAACATAACAGAAAAAAATGCGAAAGCTGAACATACGTAACTCACGAAATTTAAGAATAACGGTTTTTTTATCAGACCTCGTATATGTTTTGATTGGTATAAATAATATTAGCCAGTAAAGTAAATAATCATAGACTCACCTGTTATTTGATACGTGATTGTTATTAAATCATTTGTTCAGCTTATTTCAAGTGCGGATCTGAGATTAAATCAACTTTAAAATTTATAAATCAATCACATTTTAAGATGGACTCGATCTCAATTTTCTGAAATCAATCTCATTTTCGGACTATTTCAAGTACAACTTTGACATTAAATATGTCTAAAATTAAGTATTTAGTGCTTGAAGAGTCCGTACTTGAATCAAACATTCCTGGCCGTGCTTTGAATTTTCTTTTCTGTGTATTAACAACTAATTAAAGCACTAATAATTAATTAATAAAAATCTCAGTAATAAACTAGTACATCGTTTATAAATAGGTAGATAAAAATGTTATTAGATATCGGTATGTCAGTGTGTGCTAAAATAAGTTTATGTAAGATAATTGCTAAACGCAATCTTCGGTAAGATTAAAGTACATACAATGTTATTTATGTAATATGAAATATGTACTAAGAATCAGAACGGACTCAAAAAAGTAAATCTTTGTTGGTAAATTATTCGATTGATATATACTCGCATTGTTTTTACAGAGGTACACCAGTTGAAAGCGTGATTAAACAATGAAATATTGGATGAAAAATTTTTTAAGTTTAATATTTAAATACATTAATATATAAATACAATATTCCATTCACTTGACTGTCATGGTACCACGGCGAGTTCAAGTCTTGATCGCTAATTTCCAAAATTGTTCGCAACATTTGCAGCCATATTGTTCAAATGTTAATTTTCAGACGTTCAATTGTCACCTCCCTGAGGAGTTCTCTGGGGTATGAAGAGGTAAGTGTTTGTTTTAGCAAATAAAATTATTTGTTTTAGCAATTAAAATTATTTGTTATAGCAAATAAAATTCAAGGAAGCCGCATGACTTAGGTTATGTTGGTCTTCCGAAACCCTCAGCACAGGTTAATTGTCAAAACAAAGAATAACAAAGCCCTCGGGAGGTTCTGGTTTGCAGACTATCATCCCACTAATCATGGATGAAGTGCCTAAATCATTACTGAAACCTTCTGGCTGTAGCTTAAACCTAAAATCGCAGGAAGAGATTATTACTCCTTCCTGGTAACCATAGTATATGCCGTTTTTTGGGGAGCTAATTAAGCCCCTAGAGGTGCTGTTGTCTTGCAACAGATATATGTATGTAAGTTTAAACAAGTAGTGATAGTTAGACGAGTGAGTTGAATAAGACATGCTGTATATGGGCTCCGTGCAGTAGGTCCATCATCAAATAAACCCGGCAAGCCAGCTGCTGAAGTAAATCAATTCAATTGTCCCTCTCACCGGGAACAGGTTTTGTCTTAACGTATTCTTAACTTGGGCACTCTACTTTCTGGCGTGTAAAGAAGTGAAAATTCCTCGTTTGTTCCCAGCATGACTTAGGTTGTATTGGGATTTTTAAAAATCTGCACCAAGTGTTAACTGGCTGAACGGTGATCAGCACGCCCCAGGTGGTTCTGTTTTGTAGACCAGCCTGACGCCGAATGTAATTGAGGTGCCTACATGTCGTTGCGGCTTAGACCTACAATTTCAGGGAGGGGTTATTACTATTTCCTGATAATTAAGGTGTTCGAACTAATTGCAGTCCTCAAGATACTGTTTTCTTGCAATAATGATGAATAGACGGATGAATTGGTTAAAGGCTGATACTATTTATGGTCTATGGCCCACCAACTCTAGAAGTCTAGACTTTCATTAACTGGCTGGGGAACTACAGGAGGGATTAGTAATTTGTTTGTTTATATGGCTACAAACAAATGTTAAATGTATCTGAGCAAGCTGGCCACACGGAGTGCTGGTGAACTGTGAATTAGTTCGTTCTATGCCAGTTGCTGACGTAAATAAATTACTTATCTGTTCAATTTTTTCTGCCTTATTGACGTAGACAAAAGAAACAAAATAGTCCAATGGAGTTACATCACACGATTGATATCAAATTTATCAATCTGGCACAGTTATTGGTGGATGTCTTCAAAAACTATCATAGTCAGAATGTTACTGTTAATAGTGCACGGTATAAAAACAGGATTAGAAATTTTTCCGTACCACATTTAGCTGGCAATAATTATGCTGACATGTGTAGCACGTGACCAATGCTACAATTATTTGGTCCAAAAGTCACATGGTTTAATCCCGTTTGGACTTATTTCTTCCGGGCTATATAAACTTTCAACATCGATATGACAGACCAAACAAATGTGCAATTAATTTGCGCCAGTGGATATTAGGATGACCTAATCCATGGGTCAAACAGCTGCACGGCTCATCAGCGTCTCCCAAGGCTCCCATAGGTGCCAACTTTTTATCCTATGTTTGTAAACTCTTGCTAAAGAGGTCCTTCTAGCTCCTCCTGTAAGACCAGCCTCCCTGGGGGAACAGGTTTTGCCTTGGCGTATTCCAAACCATGGCATTCTGTTTTTCGGGTAAAACACGGTAGGAGTCCCTCGTTTGTTGTAGAAAATAGAACTCTAGGAAGCCGCATGACTCAAGTTGTCAAGGGTTTTGGAAGTTGTTGGCTTCCGAAACCCTTATTAAGAGTATAAATTGGCAGAACGGGGGTCAGCCTGTCCCCGGGTGCTTGCAGTTCAACCCTGGCTGACCATGGTTGAGATGCCTAGCTTGGCTGGAACGTTATGGCTGTGGTTTAAACCTAAAAACGCAGTAAGGGGGAGGTTGTATCCCTGATAATTGTTGGTGCGTGGCTTTTTTCGAGGACTAACAATTTCCCGAGGGTCTGTTGCCTTTACAACAGATACCGGTACTGTAAGGAACCTGTAGGGATGGTTAGACGGGTGAGTTGGTTTATGGGCTGATGTTGCTTGTGGGCTTCGACCTACCAACTTATTAAGTCTTGTCATCCATGGATTGCCGGGAAAATGCATACAGGAGAGATTAGAAGGGTCCGAACCCCTAAAGAAAGGGTTGCATATGTGGCTACACGGGGGCGCTGGTGAACCATGAATAATTCACTTCGTACAATTGGTCCATCATCAGATAAGGCCGTAGATGCAGGTGCTGATGTAAATCTTTTTCACTACCCACTTTAGCTAGAATCGGATAGCTTTCTTAAAAGTTATATCTTTTTTATGAAAAAATGGCATATGGCAGGACCTAGAGTCCTGCTGTGACGACATTTTAAAAATTAACTTGCACCTGCCTGTGTAAACATAACAGTAAGTTGCGAGACATTGGAAAATTTTTCCGACATTTTCGATAATAATATGTATACTGAACTCACTGTAAGTTACTTGTATGTGCAAATGCAGTGTAAAAATGCAAGTGAATGGAAAATCTTTGGTCGTCTTTGTATCATATGTATTAAGAAACGAGTCTGCGCTTCTTGAAGACTTGCAACCTGCGTTTGTAGTGTGTAGACCACCATTATTAACAAATAGTTTATATATAAGTATAAAAGTTCTATAGTTTTGCAGTGCATCTCCGCTTGTATTTATTTAAATTTATTAAAAGGGAAGTAAATATTTATTTCTTAATTTTCTTTTTTTGTTTTTTTGTCTTTAGCGCTGGGTTTTTTTCCAGATTTCTTGGGTGTCTTAACAGCTTTAGAATTTTGTTTGGCATTTTTCTGAGCAGTGCTTTTCTTGCCAGAGGCGGCTTTTGGTTTCTTGCCTGTTCCTTTTCCAGAAACTGTGGTCTTTTTATTATTTGTGGACTTCTTCTTTTTGGCGGCTGGTTTTTTGCCAGCTGGTCTTTTGCTAGTTGCTTTTTCAACAAGTGGTGGTGTTGGTGGTGGTGTGGGGGGCATAGGCGGCGTTACTTCTTCAGTTTCCGCAACAACTGCCACACCATTTTCTGGCTTATGTTCCTCCACTACAGGCACAGGAGGAATAGTAGGAGGCCCAACTTGAAGCATATCGATAGAAGGTGGTCTTAAGACTGGTGGATGTGCAGGTGCGTGTGCTGGTAGATGTGCTGGTGAATGTGCTGGTGGATGTGCTGGTGGAATAACTAAAGGCGTTAAAAATCCATCTTCATTAGGTTTGCTCGGCAGAGGAGCAGCTGTTGGCAAATTTTCCACGGCTGGAGCTGGTATATATCTATTGGGGCTGGTGCAGGACTGTAGAACAAACGTGAAAACTTCGCCAGGATTACAGCCGACAGTCATTATTGTACCGAATAAACCAGAGCAAACATAGTATTCCGAGTTGCTCTCATAGCTAGGCCAACGTATGCTTAGTTCAGGTTTTGCGCATGTCAAGTCATATTTAGCCTGAACAAATGCCACCAAACTCAAAGATACCATTAAAAGTCCAGCTGGCATAAAGCAAATAAAATTAAGTCATATATTAATAAATAATTTCAATAATTTTCAATACCTTTCATCTCAAATTTTGAATTCCGTTTCTTTTTTCGTTAGATGAAAATATTGAACTACTTTGATTTTTTGATATAACTTGTTATTTATACTATTCTTTTTTTTTATTTTTTTGCTTAGAAGCATATGTATGTATATACATACAGACGAGTATGTATGTATAGCATTTATTTAAAAAAAAAATTTGTAAAAGACTTTCTGCTAAATTAAATAGATTTTTGTTAGTGATAAGCACGATACAACAAGTCCAAGCAAGAAAAATACCAGCAATACTAATTTTATACATTAAATTTGATTTTTATCAAAAAAGATATTCTTCCCAGTGCTTTGTACGTGTGTTTGTTTTTAACATTTAAATTAACTTTAAAACACAACTTTGCCATCACAAAGTGTCAACGAATTTTTTGACAAATTCAGGCAATGATATCGCCAAGCCCAAAAAAACACAAGGCACACACAAAAAATACAACGAATCTAGTGGTGTAAGAATTTATTGAATCTGTGTGTATTAATGTTAAATAGTCGAACTTATTTTAATATTTCTAATATTATATGATGATGGGTTGGTATCATTCGTCTGGCTCAAGTTCAATCCTCGCTAAAGCCAAGAAATATTTCTATTTTTTTTATATATAACAATAGTTGCCGCGATCAATAACTCTTGATCAAACAAGACAGGAAAAAATAATTGAATACAATAAATCTGGGGGACATCTAGCTGTTTCGCAGTCGCTACACTGCTCAGCAGCATCCACTAGGATTCAGTAGGACTCAGTACCATGTAAACATATGTATTTTTAATACGGCCACTTAACCAACTCAGCCACTGAACTCTTATTTATTTGGATATCCTTCACAAAAATGTTAAGCGTATATAGAAGCTTGTGATTCCGTTTGTAATTTCTACAATTTTCATTTGCGATCCTATAATGTATATCTATTCTGAATCAGAATTAATGGAAAAGTCAATTAAGCGATGCCCGTCTGCTCGTCTGTCGGTCGTTGAAATACCGTTTCTGAGAAAACCATTAGACATAGAAACTTTTTTCTATCACCATTCTATTACTCCTTCGTGCCATGTATTTTCTATTGAAATTCAATAATATTGGTTCACGTATAGCTGAGATATATTCAAAATTCCGAAAAAGCCATAGGTTTAAGAAAAATTTTTTAGATATCGGTCCATAGCGTAAGCGAACTTAACAACTTTTTTTTGCTTAAAAGCAGCTCTGGTAATAAAAAAAGGTTATTTAAATAAAGAAATGAAAATTTCCGATATCGGTCTGCACATACCAGAGATATAGTTTAAACCAGATTTTCCATGACAATGTCGCGTAAGCGAACTTAAATAACTTTTTTTTTTACTTAAAAGCAGTTCTGGTAATATAATAAGGTTATAGAAACACGGAAAATGAAAATTTCCGATATAGACTGAACCGATTTTTCCATTAACATATGTTTTTTTTTTTTTTGAAAAGCAATCTTCGTTATACAAGAAGTTTGCTAAAATACAGAAAATAACCGATATATATTCATGTTACATTTTTACGATGATTTTTAAGTCGTTTTTTTATTGCTGCTATAAAATATCATTTGTATCTTTTTATTCTTCTGCTTCAGAAAAACTAATCATGAAAACATTCCCTTTTTAATTTTTGAACATTTTCAGTACAAAATAATAGACATGGCTTCAAATCATCGTAAAAAATTTGCTCTTAAGTAGCTACTATATGACAATTTTTTACGCTGAAATTGACGATTTGTGCTATAAAGTATGGCAACATTAAATTTCGTGATCATTTTTGCAGGTGAGACAGATGACCTATTACTTCCGTTTTTGTTGACTATAAAAAATAAAGCAAACATTTTTAAGAAATCCCAGGTTTAAGTTGGAGTTTACTCAAAACAGATTTACGGCATTCAAAGGGTGGTCCTAAAGTCATGTCTTAAAATAATAGCATAAAAAAATATGAGCGCTGTGAGCATGCGTTCATAATGTAGTATGCTGTTCTACATTTAAGTCAGTTGAGATGTTTATGGTTTAGTTATGACAAATCAAAAAACCCAATTAAAAAATATCAACTACTTTATAACTTTTTGTGCGACGTACAGCAATACGATTTGTACCCTGTCATAAAATATTAAGGATATTATGCGCGATATGACAGCGTTTGAATCCTATAATTATTTAAAAAACAAATGAGCTTTTTTGATAGATCACGCATAACTCATATCAAACTGCTTTGTCATTTTTATTCAGTATCGTTTGATAAACTATCAACAACATTTCTAAATTGTTTAGCTGTAAAACAGCATTCTGTGACATTCGTGCAATTCGAGGAACTTACCGTGCGCATAATCGACCTAATGAAACTGCTATTTCCAATTTCCTTCGCAAATTTAAGACCCAGTTTACATTAGTTTATGATGATACTCGACCGGTTCGACCACATCTAGCTCACAGCGAGGAAAATATAGCAGCTGTAGCTGAGGGTGCACGCGAAGACCGTCGCAAAGCGGTTCGTCATCGTTCGTAGCATGAAATTCATGCGCATGGTCTCGACGAGCTGCTGTTTCAACAAGATGACACTACGACACATAGAGCGTGTAAAACTACAGACTTATTGGTTGATTATTTTGGTAAGCACTTAATTTCACGTGTTGATACAGTAGTAAAAAAGATTTACATCAGCACCTGCCTTTACGGCCTTATCTGATGTTGGACCGATTCCGCGGGGTAAATTGTTCACGATTCACCAGCCTTCCCGTGTGGCTTTCTGCGCTCACACAGGTAACAATTTTTGCCATGTTTGTAGCCATATGAGCAACTTCTTGTTGAGGAGTTCAGGCCTTCTAATGCAATTTCCCAGCAATCAATGGAAGACAAAGCTTAATGAGTAGGTAGGCCGAAGCCCACTAAGAACATCAGTCTTTAAACCAACTCACCCGTCAACCATCACCACTGGTTCCTTACAATACTGGTATCTGTTGTAAAGGAAACTTACGCTTGGGAGGTTGTTGTCCCTGAAAAAAGCCACACACCAAACAATTATCAAGGATACTAACTCCCCCTTTCTGCGTTTTAGGTTTAAACCACAGCCAGAACGTTCCAGCTAAGATAGGCACCCCGGGGTAATGCTGACTCCCGTTCTGCCAATTCACACCCTTTGTAAGGGTTTCGAAAGCCAACACAACATAAGTCATGCGACTTCCTAGAGTTTTATTTGCTACAACAAACGAGGGACTCTTTCCCCTCTTTACCCGAAAAAACCCTTGTTTGGAATACGCCAAGGCAAAACCTGTTCCCCGGGAGGACGTTTTGATATGGTAAATTGGACACCACGATCGCACAATATTAAATATTTGGACTATTTTGTTGGGAATATGTACAGCCTTGAAGAATAAGCCAGTGCTTCGGAGGCTAATATTGTTAATTGCTAGATACCAGTTATACTCGAACGAGTCACTCAAAATGATATCTTTCGAATTGGATCACCTTGGACGTAGTCGTGGTCAATGAAAATGTTAAGTTTACTTTCAAATTTATGTGTTTTATATTACATTATAAATTAAACGTTACGATGAAGTGCCAAATCGAATACACAATTTCTTTACATATTTTTATTATGTTCTTCGGAGTAGAGTGTGCTGGTGACTTCATAATACTAGATTCAGATCCGTTTTCTATTAGCAAAGAATTTTTTCAATTTCTTGTATTTAAAATTAACAGATTCCAAAATTTTGGATCTGCCAATATCAATATTATAGATGAGGGGATGCATTGTGCAAATACAATTCCATGGAATAAATAAATACTATCCGGAGGAGTTTTATTGAAAACTCTGGAGCCATACTATTTTTTTGTCTTGGACCAGTAATAAGAGAATAAAGAGTATATGCAGTGCATTGTACCGCAACTCGGATAATTGATTACACTGAACCAAAAATTTACATAAATAATGCAAAATGGGGTGTACTCGTAAACTTGAAGAAATGTATGCTATTCACAACCTACAAGATATTTGATTCAAATTTACTCGGAATTTCAACTACTTCAATTTATTTATCTAAAATAAATTAAACAAATTTCTTCATTTCTACAGGCATTTATTCAATAATACATACCTTCAATTCTTTTATTGAACCTGAATAGATTCAATAAAATAAATTAATTGAATATAGAAAAAATTTATTCAAATCTACAGGGTGAATTTTGTTAACAAAATTTAGTCAAATAAACGCATAACGCATAAGCATGTAAATTTGAATATTTATGTGTGGTTTTGCCTTACTATTACTTACTACTGTTTTAACTAAATTTTTGCTGATTCAACAAAAATCTTGTTCCACAGATGAACTGTCCCTCTCAAAAACGAATTCTCTCTGCAGTTCATTGTACAATGTACGTGTATTACCTAAAAATATTGGGTATCAGGATCCCTTTACTCATCAGAGTAACGCACCACATACTGCGGCGATGCTCCCGCCAGTTGGATTCCCTACTGCAACGAATAAGCCTCTTCGCTCTCTCCCAAAATAGATCTTTAGACACCGGCCCAAACATGACATGACAAAAGATCGGATGGAGTAAAGTATATCTTACAACATTTCAAAATGCTCAGGCACTAGAACGCTTCTTTAGAGACATGGAAAATGCGTTCAGTCCAGCAAATATCGCACTCAATTTGCATACCAAGAATATTAAAAGCTCCTCAATATTTATACTATACATGTGCACATAGAATAATAAGATATAGACCAACTTTTTGCTATTGTGCGGTGTCAAATTTTATTTTATTGTGCGGTACCTAAGAAAGCTCGATATAAATCGGGAAAAATATTCACCGACATCAAAAGTGTTTCGTTTTGACTGTAATGAACCTCTTTCACCGATATGATGGATCGAGTGACACCATTTCTCCGAGATATATGCCAAAAGATCGTCAGTAGAGTGAAGGGTCACAAAACAAACTGTGTGATTCCAATTACCTCGCAAGACTTTGTAGTATGCCTATCTTACTACAGGATTCAAGAAATTCTTATATCTTAGCGATGAGAGTTCAGTTAAAAACAATTGAAATATTTTTTTTTAAATTGAAAAGGTTTTATTTCTTTGTAAAATTTAATAATGACGAGCAACCCGATTGTTGCTCAAATCAGTACAAATTATAATTGTTCTTAAAACTAAAATTATGTCTACCTATATACTACTTATGAGAAGTTCTAGACGACTCATATTATTATAATTAATGTTTGGGAAACCAATTTGGTTCCCACGGCTTAGAGGTAAGCTGATGAGACTTTACCTACGCATACATAAATTGTCACTTTGGAATGTACATGTGTGGAGCGATTCAAGTGTTTAGATTTAATTGTAACCGTGCAACACACAAGCATACGTACTTTCATAAGCCATATCATTCGTACCTCAAGTGTATTTTCAAACGATTGCACTTAGTAGGCACACTGTCGCGACAACGGCCAGTGACAGAAAATGTGTCCAGTGACGAGGGTTATGAATTTAAATGTAACTTAATATTCTTTTAGTTATTTCTTGTACATGCCTTTAATAGGATGCATTCGTGTTATGGCTAAAAGAATGAATTTATATCGCGATCATGCTACACAGGTGAGATAGTACAATCAACTTTTGTTCGGGGTTTGTAAACTCACGTGGTATAATTTCATAACATTTGATTTTACAATCTCTCACAAACAAAAAATATTTATTATCGTTTTAGAAGAGATCTAGAAAAACTGTTGTGATTTGTCTTAATTGCTAAATGAAATGGTATATTCGTCTTTCAAACTGATTCTTTGAACAAGAAAAAACGTTTAATTTTTTGTTTAAAAAGAAAAGTGCAAACCACGCAGAGTGTAATGGCTAGAGTGAAATGCATAGAGGTTTTATGCCTATTAGTTATATCTTTCCTGTCAAATTTTATCTCTATTTCTTTTGTGATATAAGCTAGATTTTCCCTATTTCGGTACACTGTGCAAAGAGTTTTGCATTTGGATCAAAGGGAAAACGGATGTGAACTAAAATAAAAATACGATTAAATTTATTTAATTTATGCAAGCATCAAGAAAATAATTTTAACTATTTGTGACTATAGCGAACGTGGCAGTTCACACTTACTCCATGAAAAGAAAAAATAGTCCCGTTTCTTGCTTGCAGTTCAGGGCCAACAACCTGATCTTTTCAAAAATTCAATTAAAGACGTTAATTGTGTTCATGTTTTATGTTTAACGATCTATCGTTAATTGTCAAGGTATTTTTTGATAAGAGGTTTCTTCGTATTGCATGAGTGGTTGTTGTGCCAGTAAATGAATAAAGGTTTTGTTATCTCAAATATTTATGAAATAAATTAGGAGCTATTGCTGCGTATAGACGGAAAATCAAGAGTCAAGAAAAGTCTATTAAAGCCGATTTTGTTATTTCAATCATAGTGCCTTATTTTTTAAATAAATTTTGTTTAGATTGTTTTAAATTTATATATGTAATTACTTGTTAATATTATCATTATTAATTCACGCTTTTCTGCCAGGCAACATAATATTAGATCAACATTTTCGGTATCAAAAACAACATGAAAGCGGAAAAATAACAAATGGACTTTAGGTTGCACAGAGTTCTTGCTACCTAAGAAAAGCTTAACAACTTGTAGCGATTTCGACTCTGTGATGTTACTTGGCATCATAGACGATGAGACATAAGTTGCTTGCCGACTCAAATCGAACCACCCAGGGACTTGTATGAAGGAGCTCAGCCCTTACATCACGCTCCCATATATCTACCAACTTACACATACATCTGCCTACATATGTATATCTCTCAGACTGAAGAGAGAGGGAGCTGGGCACTGACAGAGGAAGTTTCAACATTTTCTTCATTATTACAGCTTCGAAACGAATCATAATACGAAAAACTAAGCCTCACGGTCCCGATGTGCACGGACCATAATTTTTTTACAACCATAACTACGTCACTTTATCTGTTTACAATTTTTAAATGGAACCCCTTTTTTATTCATATACTTTTACTCTAAATGAACTCCGTACAAGATTTCTGGGAACATCAATTTGCCCCGGTGCATAAAAAGCTCTACATTTTAATGTCTCGCTATTCTTTAAGAGATATTCGACATTCAAAAGCTAATCTGGATATTTATAGTGAATAGCGTATTTATAGCAGCTTCCCTATCAATACGAATACAAGTTCTGATATTGTAGGAATATTATATTCATTCAATTTGCAGCTATCATTATATCCATAAGTTTAAGCTGAGTCATTTTACACTTACTTCGTAGCTTAAAACTAGTCTTCCGCTGGTAGTGAGGGTACTGACAGAATGTCACTACAACTGCCAAATCCGACTTGGTATGTAAGATCTCCAACTCGTTCTAATGGAAGGTTTTTTCGATCAGCCCTGAAACCGTGTTCGGTAAAATACGTAAAATTTTTCTTTTCTGGCTTAATTTCAATATGAATTAAAAGAAGCTTCATATTATTTCCATCCATCTACCCACCCTACTTCTTTGACAGGCTCGGCTGTCGCTTTCATTTGGTAATGTCATAATTATGCTTCCGAAAGAATGGTGCCAGGAGCAGCTATTATCGCAAAAAGAGATCTGTGCGCTTATTTCCAAGATTTCAATCCATACTTACTATATGCACTTTATGACCATTGTAAAGTCCAAATATTTATTTTTCAGGTATTCCCAATACCTTTTTGACATGTAATAAGTATTTCATATTTAAATTTAAGACACAGAAACTACGAACTAAGGGGGCAAAACTAATCACTGAAACGAGAGTTCAAGCACTAATTGAATTGTTGTTTGTTGAAAGAACATCAATACAATCAAATTTTGGGTAGCAAGAGCTGGGCTATCATGTCGTGCAAGCGTGCTCCAGAAACAATCGCTACCTCATTTACATAAAAGTATGGTCCAATTATGATGCCACGAGTTTAAAATCTACACTAACCAGGACACGATTGGATGCATTTATTTTTCAACAATTTTATGTGAGTACTCGACACTTTTGGCGATTAACAAAACCTTCAAGGCTAAAATGTGCTTCATCGCTTAGAACGATTATGGTCGAAAAATCAGTATCTATTTGTGAAATATTAATCAATAATGAAGATATCGTGCTACATGTCAGCTGTCAAATTGTTTTCTCGGGCAGCCAACACTTTAGTCCAAAAATGATACAACAGCCACCTGTTGTACCCTTGACTGGATATACCGCTGCAATGACAGTTGGAAAACAAGGTATATCTCGTGTTGGTACATATCCTTGTTATGGTTAAAAGGTTAAAAAGAAGAAGCTTGTACTCCCGGGCGAAGAGTACAAGCTCCGTATTTTTTAAATTTGCACCGATACTATTCTTAGCATACCATTTATATGTGATTTAAACGCAGATTTCAAATATTCTAAGAGAATATTTGGACTCTTGCTTGTTAATATCACAGCAATATCATCAAGTGTCACAAAGAACATGGCAGTAGAGACAACAAAACCCCATCTTGCGGAGTTGACCTATTTGCTAATCGTGTCATATTTGTTAATGGCAACCATGACTCTTATAATTGTCTGATTATTTGGAAAATTGAACCATGATAGTGCTACATTCTTAAAGTTATGTATATCCCACGAGTGAATGCACTCGTCCGTCATATATACATGTTGAGCTACGCGAATTTCTTGGCAGAAATATAAAAATTGAAGGGAATAAGTCACAGACATAAAAATATTCGCTATGAAACTGGCTACATTCCAAAACGTTGATTACATTTACCATTTTATCTGTTAAAAGTAAAGGATAGTTCTGATGTTAACGTCAAGTTTTTTACCCAACTAAATTTTACATTTCTCAAACAAAATCAAGCATCAACCCCGTCTTGGAATATACACTAATTCTAGTCTAGTACAGGAATGCCGGACATCTTTAAATAAGATGGCGAAACATTCTAACCTAACCCTAAAATGGGTACGATGACATGGGTCTAATAACGGCCCCAACATCGCTGACGTCTTAGCCAAAAAAGGAACAATCCTAGAGGATAGAGAAATAGGTCCCTTCTGCGGATAACCCTTATCAGCATGTTGGAATAGAATAAAAGTTGACAAGCTGGAACGTGCTCAAGAAAAATGGCTCACAGGGCCCACATGCCTTATATCAAGGAACCTGTGGCCACATATTAACTTTAAGAGAACATGGGAGCTATTAGAACTTCCCAGATCTCACTTGTGGGTCACTGTAGCAGTCATCACTGGACTTTGCCCGTTTGGGAACTATGCCAAGAGACTAAGCTTACCCTATAACGATTTCTGCAGAGGTTGCCAAGACGAGGACGAAGAGGAGGCGATCCTTCATATCCTCTGAACATACCCGGCATTGGAGCATCACAGTCCAATATATGTGGCGTGTGGAGTTTCAACAGCTTATCATATCTGGCCTCGGTCAATCCGACCGCGCTAGCCTCTTTCATAAGGAGCAGCGGATGGGAAGTACAACAGAATGTAATGCCACACTAAGCGGTTCCCAACTTTCCATCTCTTATCATCCTAACTTCTGTACTTCACTTCTGCTATCCGACTTTTCAGGAAATCACGAAGGGAACATCTTCAGGACGCAAGTGAGCTTGAGAACCTAAGCTATTTCGAAGTATCCATCGGCCTGTCTACCTAACCTAACCTAACCATGGAGAGATGCACAACTGAGAATCGCATTAAGATTACTGAAGCCTTTTATGAAAATTTGCATTCGAATCAAAATACACTTCGTGATGTCTCACATTGAAGCAAAGGTCACTCAGTTAAAACTAAAAGCAGCGCAGCTAAATTGGCTTATGGGCAGAAATTCGACACTGAAATTAGATTGCAAACTTTTGTTATACAACGCAATACTAAAGCCTATATGGTGCTACGGAATTCAGTTATGGGGCACCGCCTCAGCGTCAAACATTGAAAAAATCCAAAGGCGACAAAACAAAATTCTACGAACGATTACTGCAGCTCCATGGTACGTAAAAAATTCACGAATTCATAACGATCTGAGTGTTCCGCTGGTAAAAGAGGAATTTTCTAAGTACGCGACAAGGTATATCAGTAAACTGGAACTTCATCCAAACCCTCTTGCTCGCAATATACTTAATTTTGGTGGCCACACTCGGCTTAAAAGAAGGGATACCGCTGCCACCATCAGATTGCTCAATAGGTGATTTTACCGAAATAGCTCCCGCATAATAAAACTTTTTGTCTAGCATTGGCCGGACTTAAGAATTACATTTTTTAATTTTAAATTTAGTATTAAGATTTGAATACTTATTGTTAGTTCATTTTGAAGATTCAATAAATAAAAAAATGCTTAAAAAAAAAAAAAAAAAAAACTTCGTGATGTTTTTAACCATGCTTCTTCAAAAAAGAGATTAACCTGACCTCACCTCAACTGAGGTTAAGTTAGCAACTGTGTATGGTGTTCGCTATAGCGAGATGATAATGAAATTCTTGTGGCAAAAAACTGAAGACAGTGATCTGAACGATATGTGGTTTCAACCGGAAAATGCCACGTGTCACACAGCTTATGAAACTAGGGCTCTTTTGTACGACTAATTCTATGGCCGTGAAATACGTCGTGACGATGTCAATTGGTCACCAAAATCATGTGATTTGATATGCTTGGGCTTCTTTTTTTTAAGTGTTTCTTAACAAGTCAAGAACAAGTCAATATCTAAAGCATGAGATAATTCGGCACATTAACGACATTTAACCTCAATCATGTATCAGAGTCTTTGCAAATATGGACCATCGGATAGAGATGTAGCACCGAAGGCATGATGATCATTTGGCTGATGTTTTGTTTCACATATAATTTTCACAGATCCTGCTATCATAATAAAAAAAATATTAAAATTATACTCTTAAAACTTTTTGTTTTATTTACAATTAAGCTCGTGCGGTTTAGTTGGAACATGATGACTTAACTTGGTTTATATCAAGCTTTCTCAAAGACCGCACCATACGAGTTGTTATAGATGGGGTCTCATCTCACGACTTCAAGATTAAGTCAGTAAGGTTCCGTTCTTTCTCCTATTCTATTTCTTATTTTCTTCAACGACCTTCTCTATCAAACTTCCAACCCTATCCACTCTTTTGCGGATAACAGTAGCATTTGATACTCGTACTCTTTTAGTTATAGGTCCAGCCTAGCAGAGATCGCTGCCAACAAGCTAAATATGAACGACTCACTGAATCTCTTAGTCTCCGGATGTGATCGTAAAAACAGAGTCGCCTTCAACGTTTGTAAGACCCAATGTTGTTTATTAACAGACAAACAACCGACCGCTAGTGCAGCTTTATCTGTATTCATGGATGGAATTTTTGATGTCCTTGGAAAAAAATATAGTGTGATGTTCGCTGGACAGAGCACATTTTTCATGTCTCTAAAGAAGCATTCAAGTGTCTCGGGTTTTTGAAACGGTGCTTCACGCCATCCGACCTCCTTACTACTTATACCACCTACATCCGATCGAAAATGGAATACAACTCTCATGTTTGGGCCGGTGCCTCACGAGACTAGGGATCTTGTTCGCGAAACTCTCACTTTTTTTATGTAGCACGCATTCATCGTCCAGAGCTCATCCATTTGTGGTCGATATCCCGGGAATCGTACTACGCATTACAGAGAGAATTCGTTTTTCCGCCGTACGCTTCGTCGGTTGAATAAGTTGCCTACAGACGTATTTCCTGTCTGTTATAACGTTGGAAAGTTCAGAACAAATGTTCACAAACACTACTGTTACTCCCTCTTTCCCCCCTCTTCATAACCTATTTTCCTATTTCTTGTACAATGCACTGCATATGTAGAGGTTATCTCCTGAGTACTGGTCCAAGATAAAATAACAAGCTTTATACAAATAAATAATATTCTTATCTACAAATATTCAATATACGAGAAACAACTAAACCAATTCGAATCGAAACCTTACAAATGAAGTTTTGAATAATTTTAGTCCGTCGTATAATCCACTGCATTGTGATATTCCACTATAAACAACCCAAAAAGGCGAAAATTATTTAATTGTTCTCTTCTCTTTCTAGGCCTACTATTATTGGTTAAACGACATGTACATGGATATTCGTTTAGCTCTGCCAATTAATTCGAATCCCGGTATGGTTTTGCCACCACGACGTTTTACTACTGTTCACGATGTTGCCCGATTTGCAGCACGTATATTGGATGGCATTTTGGTTCATAAAGATTTGCTCGATAGTGGAAATTTGCCACAAGAACGTGCAACATCACGCGAAAAGAATCAACCATTGTGTATGGCGCAGTATTATCGTCTGTTAGGCTCGTGCCGCCGACCTGGTCTACAAAGAGACTCTCAATATTTGCCAAAACGCAAGACCGAAGATGAGCATGTAATTGTGGTGTGTCGGAATCAAATGTATTGTATAGTTTTGAAAGCTCAAGATCGCGGTAAACTTTCCGAAAGTGAAATTGCTTCCCAAATATTGTACGTGCTTAGTGATGCTCCCTGCTTGCCATCAAAACCGCCACCAGTAGGCCTTCTTACAGCTGTGCCACGAACACAGTGGGCCGAAGATCGTGCTACTCTACAACTGGAAGAACGTAATCACCGTAATATGGAACTGATTGAGACCGCATTAATTGTACTGTGTTTAGATGAACCGTTGCCATTGACATTCAACGCTCGCGGCTTTACAGGAGCTACACCATCTGTTCACTATGCAGGCCAAAGAGATGAAACAAATATGGCTCACGAGATGATTCATGGTGGTGGCAGTGAATTTAATTCGTGTAATCGTTGGTTCGATAAAACAATGCAAATTATTATATGCACCGATGGTACCTGGGGTTTGTGCTATGAACATTCCACTTCCGAAGGAATAGCAGTTGTTCAGTTACTAGAAAAAATCTATAAAAAAATCTTAGAAAGTCCTTCAGATGATGGCGGTGTTCCACAACATCACTTGCCCCCTCCAGAACGCTTGGAATGGGAAATAGTTCCCGAAATTCACAGACGTTTTGGTCAAGCTTGTCAATCAGTCGACAAGTGAGTTGTGTTCCTTTACAAAATTTTTTGAGTAATACAATTATTTGTTTCCAGAGCGATCGATAATTTGGACTTTTATGTATATCGATATAAAGGCTACGGTAAAAATTTCATTAAAGCTTGTCAAGTTAGTCCAGATGCTTACATACAACTTTCGCTGCAATTGGCTTTCTTTAAGTTAGTAAACAGAACCTAAGTTTCGCCACAAAATGATCACGGAATATTATTATTTTTTCTTAATTTTCAATTATTTAGGCTTTACGGTCATTTGGTGGCGACCTATGAAAGTGCTTCTACTAGACGTTTTCTACTGGGTCGAGTTGATTGTATACGCAGCGCCAGCACCGAAGCTCTTGAATGGGCAAAAGCCATGTGCCAGGATGAAGGAGCTAATGTCGGCTTGGAAAGCGATCGTGAAGAAGAAGAAGATCCACGCAAAGTTAAATTTAGCATTTATAGTGTAAGCCCGACATTTTTGTTAAAAACTTTTTGCCAACTTTAATTGTTTTCCCCTTACAGAGAGATCATTTACGTGAACTATTCCGCTGTGCAGTAGCACGTCAAACCGAAGTAATGGTGCAAAATATTTTAGGTAACGGCATCGACATTCCCTTGCTGGGACTACGAGAGGCTAGCAAAGAAGTTACTGGTGATTTGCACGAATTATTCACTGATGAATCGTACCAGATATCACAGTGTTTCCTGTTGTCAACCAGCCAGGTATATTGCTTGTTTATTGTTTTTGAAGTAAAAGCACAAAGGCACCAAAAAGCACAACTTTTGCATGAACAAATTTATTTTTAAAATGCACATTTAAGCTTGTTTGTAATTGAAAGGAATCGAAAGGAAATTCGAATATTAGAATTAACTGTGGATAGTGTTTGAAATTTAAGTCATAAAAAATGCTAATTTAATAATTCAATTTAAATATTTTAGGCTAAAAAATTATTTTTATAAGTAAAGAGCTTATCGCATCAACATCATGAGCTACCTGAATTGAAGAAATGGTGTTAAGTATTTTTTTATTGATTACAACCGTCCCAACGTCCTTTCCAAAGATAATAGTTACTTTACAACTACATAGTTTTGATTTATAATACTAGTATTATTCATTTTTTCATTTAGGCTTTTTTTTCTTTATTTATCGTAAGACATACTAATTTTTCACAGCGTAAAACAATAATTTGAGCTTCGAAAAAGTTGGGAATGAAGGTCCTTATTCCATGCCTAACTTTTCATGGATGTGAACAAACAGGATATGAGATTTGTTTTTTTTTTTTTTTTAATACATGTAGGTCCATTTAATACGAGTATTTTGGTGGCTAATCGCGATATTGCATGAAAAATAATAATTAATGAATCCATATGGCACTTGATGAAATTGCAGAAATTATTCAGTTATTGTTCTAATAAAAATCCATCTTAATATAAGAAAGGAAAAAAAGAATTTAAACCAAACAAATAACAATATGTTTTTATTATTCAGTAAATTAACTTATTACATCAACCATAATTACAATAGTTTATTTTTTTTTTTTTTAACTCAAACATTTACAATTTCTGAAATTATATACTAGTCAAGAATATAAATCTTAACCTTTCTAACTTAGTCTAGTAATTATCATGAAACTAATAAATAATTCAAATTACGTTTCTTCTGTGACCAATTTTGATTAATTTGACAAAAAAAAAAAAAAAAAACAATAAGCTTGACCAGTACTCGTATATGTCGTCAATGTTTTGGTTATTCTTTGATTGGTCATTCTTTATTCGTTGAGTTGATGTAGTACATACATATTTGAGGTACACTACTCAGAATTAACCTTTATACTGTGCCAAAAATTCATTCAAGTAACTTTCATTTTATTTATTTATTCATGTCTATGGATGTAATATCCCTATAGACAGATATTGCTTCCAATTAATTACTCGTATTACATTAAAAAAGTACATTGCAAACAATATATATGAGTTTTTAAAAAACATTTAGAAAGGCAATAATTTTACATTTTACAGTACTTTTATCTCAATAAAAGTCTATAAATTTATAATATTAGTTAAATTGACTGCAAATCCTCTTAAACAGATCAGCATTTGCATAATTAGATCTAAGGTATTTAATATTTAACAACTCCTAGTGTCTAGATGGATGATTAGGAAGCGTCAATGCAATATTATTGAGTAGGAACATTGAACAAATATATATTTAACATGGTCCTACGACTTTTAAGAGTTGGCAGCTTAATAAGTGCAAGGGAGATCAAGCGGATTCCAATGAAGAGTGCAAAGACAGAAAAGCAAAAATTGCTTCTGCGCTGATGCGATGGAGTCAACATGTCTCTTATAAGATGGATCCCAAACTACAGATGCATATTCCAAGACGGGTCTTACCAGGGAAGTATACAACTGCTTCGTAACATAAAGGTCTTCGTAACATAAGCTTAGGATCAAGAAGAAATTTTTTTAAGACGAGTACGGAAACTAAAAAGTATTTTTTCTCGACTAAACTAAAAAGTATTTTTGTGACGGTCTTTTAGTAACTGAACGATATTTATTTTTAGTAATTTACTTAAAAGTAAATGCAGAGAAACCCCGGCTAAAACGGCGCTTCATTTACCCGATTTTTACACAACTCGGTAGCAATAACTTTTTAATTGCGTTTT
This sequence comes from Thecocarcelia acutangulata, assembly GCA_914767995.1. Lineage (NCBI taxonomy): Eukaryota > Metazoa > Arthropoda > Insecta > Diptera > Tachinidae > Thecocarcelia > Thecocarcelia acutangulata. Next base: position 127,106,175 of record OU612094.1, on the reverse strand, counting down.
TTTTTTACACGAAATCAATAAAACACTACCAAAAAAGCATGTCCGTCCTCCTTTTACACACACTGCTGCAAGCGCTGTGTAGCAAAACCCAATTATAAAACCACGAGTACATATAACATCTTAAAAGTTTTGTATGAATATATTATTCAAAAAAAGCTAAGCTGAATTTGAAATGAGTTTTAATTCAAAATACACATACAAACATATAAAAAAAAATTATTTTTAAGTTGAATAGATATGTTTTGAAGTCCTTTTTTATAAATTAAAACTTCTTTATTTATTATATATTTATTCGGTGGCATGTCATAACGTCCAGTGACTTTAAGTCCATAGACGTTATGACACATTTAAAAGTGTTAAAAGGTCCATGGGCGTTACGATACTTTTGAAAGTGGCATAATGTCCATCAGAGAGGTGTCGTAAAGTCCGTTGACATTATGGCACTTTGCAGAGTGTCCATAACTTCCATAACTTAAGTAGTAGTTAAACATTTTTAGAACTGGAAAATTTTAATTGTAATTAATGACAAATTTTTGAAGGTAATATACTCCTAAATATATTTCACTAAGCGATTATTTGTTTTGATAATAAAGTAATTTTTACTTCTGTGAAAACTTATTTCTGTAAAAAAGGGAATATATAAAAATATAAAAAAAATTCTGTATTGAAATATTCACTTGTTTAGTTAAAAAGAGTGGAAGTGCTAATTTCTTGTAGGCAATATAAGTAATAGTTATGCGTCAAAATTTTGCCACCAAAAGTGTGAACCAATTTGATAAAGGGAACGACTTTTATTGGTTCACATAATCCCTCAGATAAACGGTTATTTTCATATTTAACTTCTTTTTTAATTATGGACCTCATGACATTTTTAAAAATGGCATAAGGTCCATATGACCGATCGACACTATGACATTTTCAAAAGTGTCATACTGTCCATGGACCCTATGACACGTTTATATGTATCGCAGTGTCGATGGACATTATGACTCTAGACTCTATAACACGCCACCTTTAATTCTTCTGTATTTCGGCCAACATTATTGGTCATCCTCAGGGAGTTCTTAAATTTTACAGACAATAATAGTACGTTATACATTAACAATAAATTTTTTTACAATTCAACATACATACATTTAAAATAGTTCGTAGTGTCGTCAGCTGTTTATATTTCCAAGTTTATTCACCTACTAATTTTATTAAATCTTAATAGATATGTTATTGTTTCTTTATTGCGTGTCTATATATGTTTGTGTGCACAATCAATTGTCAGTGTCTGTTTTGTAGTTGATGCGTTAAGCCGTTGGGATATTAATAATATGAAGCATCTCTTGGAAATATCTCTTTCTGCAATTTTCTCTCTTTCAAGTATTCTTACTTTGTTCAATTCTGGTATATTACCAGTTATTGCACAATGAGCCGCAAGTGCTTTTTTTTTATCATTTGTTGTCCATTTATTATCTTGTCCCCTTCAAAGTAGTCCCTATCAGATATAATAAACTTAGGCCAGCCAATCCTTGAAACACTTCGCCAACAGCTCCAGTTTCGATATTTCTTTTATGTACTCAATCGTAGTGAAACGCTTTCCTTCCATCGATGTCTTCATTTTTGGGAAGAGGAAAAAGTCAGCAGGAGCCAACTCCGGTAAATACGGTGGTTGAGGCATGATAACGGTTTTATTTTTAGCCAAAAACTCGATGTGTGAGGTGGTCCATTATCATGAAGGAAGGTTTTATTCCTTATTGACCGTACGACTTTGTAGCATGATCACGACATAAATTCACTCTTGCAGCTCAAGTGAATTTCAAATGATTCCACTAAATAGGCGCACTGTCGTGATGACAAGAAGTGTCAAGTGACGTGGGTTACGAATTTTTTAAAATGTAACTTAATATTCTTTTAGTTATTTCTTATACATGCCTTTAATAGGATGCATTTATGTTATGACTAAAAGAGTGAATTTATGTCGTGATCATGCTACAACCTTTTCTGGACGCATCCATTGGGATGATTAGGCTTTTGTTTCAATGGCATAGCCGTACACCGATGATTCCTCAACAGTTATGACCTATTTGAGGAAAGCTGGATAGTCGTTGACGACGTTTAACAGCTCCTGGCGTTGGTTTTGCTCGAAATTTCACAATTTTCGCTGCCACACGTTGCATGTCTAAGACATCCGCAAAAATTGCTTGGCATGAGCCGAACGATATGCCAATATGATCAGCAGCCGTCCTGATAGTGATTCGACGATTATCCAAAATCATTTCTTCACAGCTTCAATGTTTTCTACGGTTGTTGACGGGCACGAGCACGTCATTGACATCTTCTCGGCTTTCCTTAAACCGGTTATACCACAATTGAGCTTGTGTTCTGCGCATAGTAAACTCGCCAAACGCCACAGTCAACATTTCAAATGTCTTTGCGCATTTAATTTTTTACACAAAACTTAATACAGCTTCTTTTATCCATTTTTTCGAATAGTAAAAAATCGAGGAGCATTGCAAACCACTACTAATGTTTTTATCCATGTAAATCAAACTGACAATCCAAAACGGCTGATATTGCCAGCAGTCATGTGTACCGACATAACAGAAAAAAATGCGAAAATCGAACATACGTTACTCTTGAAATTTTAGAATAACGGTTATTTTTGATCAGACGTCGTATGTCAAAAAAAAAGTTTAAAACAAGAAAATAAATGCTGTTTTTGTATTTGAAAAGTTCAGAATGTTCTAAAGAACGCTGCTTACTGTGCAGTTGTTCGAAGCAAAGTATTTCAAAACAATTCTTAAAACAAAACAAATAAACTATAAAACATTTGGAAACAGAACAAACACTTCATAGTTTTGAAACTCCTTCACGACAGTGCTTGACTGTACTTGAATTCTGCTTCACAGCATAATCAAAAACAAGACATCATAATACTTGTAGAGCAAATAAACGATGAGTCACAGCAAGCACATTGGCATTTGAGCATACTGCATCTTAAATATTTGTGCTTAATACAAGACAAAAACCATCAACAACACACACACGCATGAGTATACTATACATACAAAGAGAAAAAGGATAAAAAACAACAACAAATTTTATAAACAAAACTGAAGTAGAACATTGGTTCAAAGCTTGAAGTTGTACTTCAATTTTGTTCTATTTCATTTGGTTCTACTTGTGTTTGGCTCTGTTTGTTCTAAATGCTTATAATACAGTATTCGTTTATGGGCTTAGAACATTTCGGCACTGAAGTATTTGTTTTGAAATGTGAAAGAAAACGATGGATAGTACTTGAAAATACTACGATGTTTTGTAAGATATTTTTATTGTGCACAATAATAAAAAAATGTGTGTGTTTATGTTCGTATAATATAAACAACTTTTGACAGTTATCATCACAGAAAAAAAATATTACATTCCAAAACTTAGAATTGTATGTAAATTTTATATTAAACAATGTCAAATGTGTAAAATCAAAAAGACATTGCCGGGTTTTTTCCAAATGGGCAAATTACCTCGAGCTCGTCTTGCCTCATTTCATTTGCCATTTACATTCACCGTCGTTGACTTCTTTGGTCCACTTTTTATTATAGTCAACAGACACAAAGAGAAAAGATATGGTGCCTTATTTACGTGCCTGACTGTCAGTAAATACTGTTGCCTACTTTCTAGAAAAGAACACAAAATCGGGCAAAGGGCGGAATACAAGTAAAGGTAAAATTTTTATTAGAAACGAAAATTTATTTTTCCAAATTTTTGAGTTAGATTACATTTTTATATGGCATAAATTGTGATTGCAATTAGCTCTTCAATATTGTTATAGATTTTATTTAATAATATGCTGAGATTTTATGTATTTTTTTTTTTTTTAATTTTTTATATCTTGAATCACGCAGTCTTTATTTTCTTTCAGTAAATTTAAAGCACTTAATTTTTGCAACTATGCACAGCAAAGAGAAAATTCTAGACACAATGCACTTAGTTAAAATAAGTATTGAAACCCTGAAGATGTTTTCGAAAGTAACAGTAATTTTAAGTATTAATGTTAAAAAAAACAACTTAATTAAAAACCCTTTAGGTGGCTTGTAGTACCGATAGTTTTATGGGCTACGGACCAGTAACTCCCAAAGGTTATGGTTGTTCTTACAACCCACATCCTGACGAAATTGTCTTCTGTGTTTCAGCATTTTACACGTGTGAAGACACAAGTGCTTCACGTTACGCCAAATCCCTGCAAGATTCCTTAGATATAATGAGGGATTTATTACAAAATTAAACACTAAAAATCACACAAAATGATTATTAAAAAAAAAAAGTATAAACGATTGAGAAAACCACAAACTATTAAACCAAAAACAATACATATCATGAAAAGTACCTTAAGAATTTTAGATCAATTATACAACTAGTTAAAATAATTAAATAATAAACTAAATGAATTATTGTATGTTATTATTGCAAATAAATTTAAAATATATAAATATATACATATATACATTAAAATATATTAGAGGAATACAATATAAGGTTCTAATTAAAAATAAACTGAAAATGTTGACATACATAATAAATTGTCTAAATTAAACAATATAACTAAGCAAGACTAGAAAAGCTAAAAATAAAATCATTATTTCAATTCTCAACTTAGCAACACGGCAAGCATTTTCCATAAATCAGATATTCAAACAGAAAATTTCTTAAAAGTTCTATTTAAAAAATAAGTCGGTTCCTATTGCTCCAAAATACTATATTAAACCCAAATTCTATGCAAGCAAAATAAAACTGACTTGTTTTTATCTGAAGAGCCATATAGAACATGAGTTTTATACTATTGAAAGTTAATATGAATAGATTCAATCGAGTTAACTTTAATTTTTTTTAAATGATTACTTTCATCGAAAATATATTATCGTTTACTTTTCTTTTCAGTTGAAAAAATATCCATCCCTGTAAAACAGTTTCTTTTCAATGTTTCCCAGCTGTCTATAAGTCGACATTTCATAGTAGCTCTTATGAAATATCTTATCATCAGAAGACTTTGGAAATTTTCGAAAGATATTTTCAAACATTCAACTTTATATCCTAACAATCTAAATAAATTATTGAGAATTTAAGACGAAAAATGCTTTAATAACACCTTTCAAAACATAAAAACAACACGTCTCTACCAGCGTTGTCAACATTGAAATTTCAAAACGCGTTATTGCAACAAAAACGCACCGAATTTTAAAATTTCCTTGCATATAATAGTATAATATTAGTATAATATTTTTACGTTAAAAACACGATAACAATCTATTATACAATCAAAATGGATCTGATAGCACCGCCTGATGGCTTGCCATCAAATTCATACAATAGCTAGAATTGAGGTTTGTCAAACTTGATCTCTACTACGACTCTGTTACTTGTATTAAGATAATCTATCTAAACAATAATTATGACGACATTTCATCAAATTTATTATTCAGCAAAATTATTTAATTTCATTCGCTGTCAACCAAAATCAGCTGTAACAAGAACACCTAAACTACAGCTGCAATTCTATCAAACTCGGTGTAAATTTCATTTCTGTTTTCGTATCCTAACAGTGTAAATCAGTCAGCTAGAGTTAAAATATACGAAAATTTGCAAGAATTATAACAAATAAAATATTAAGTTTACCATAATCAATATTTAATGCAAACGTTTTGGAAAATTTTTTATAATTTAATTAATAAGTTGGTTATTTATCAATTACAAAAACAGCACCGAATTCTCGCGCCATCGAAAATACGAAATTCACTATTCAGTGTCTGTATTTATTGTAATATTTGACAAACTTGGTTTGATCGCTTAATAGCAACACACGCTCTAAAAGCAGCAAATTTTTTAAAACGAAATATTTCTTTTTCTTTTGAAAATATGAATAATATACAACAGCAAGATTGTCTTACTTTGTGCATATAATATGGTGCGTTTTCCTCATTATAACTCCATGTTCTGATTGTGCTCAGCAGAATGAAACGTAAAAAGTTTGGACACTTGAATAAACTTTTTTCATACATTAAAGTTGAGTTGGATTTTGATTTGGTGCCACCGAAATTTAAAAAGCGCACCGAAAATTTAAGAAAGGCGCACCACGCACCAACTAAAGATACTTTTAAAATGTACCAAGTTGACAACGCTGGTCTCTACCTTTCTTTACACCCAAGGCAGCTTTATACAGGTAGTAGCAGAATTACAATAAATACAACATCAACATTTATTTTGTTGGTAGAATTTACGAATAGTTGTCAAAATTTTGACAACTATTCGTAAATTCTACCAACAAAATACATGTTGATGTTTGTTGGTGTTGTATTTATTGTAATTCTGCTACTATCTGTATATATACAGGCTTTATAAAGCTGCCTTGTTTACACCTTTCAAACAAATGAACAACACTTGGTTGCTACGATTTGTTTTTTGAAAGTATCGAAGAGAAGAGAACAAAAATTCAAACAATTGAGTTTTATTCACTATCAGCGTTGCCATTGTTGGTCTTTTCTGACCAAATTTGGTCGGACAATATTCTTTTGGACTGCTAAAACTTATTTTGGTATTTTTGAGAAAATTCAACTCCCCTAATTTTAAAATGTGCAAACCTTGTTGATTACACAGTGGATTTAGTTGCGCTTAACAGAAATTAATCTTTCCGCAGACTTAAATATCGATTTATTTTGAGACCAAATTAATACTATTGAAAACGGACTAAATCATAAAAGCTTTGGTGATCTTGCTAACTTTGTATTTAATTTACTTTCGCTCCCACATAGTTATACAGCTGCTGAGCGTAAGCTTTTAACACCTTTTTAATCAAAACAAAGATGAGGATTAAACTTGCAATAAATACGACAACAAATATAATGTTTTGTAAAGAACTTATGAAAAATAATAATACAGGCAACGTGAGATCAGCAAAAAGAGAGAGTTGTGAGTAATTAACCAAATAATTACTTATGTACGAGTATACACATATCGATCCTTTATTGCAACATAGGCATAACGCAAAAAAGCTTGTTTCGAGAAAAACACATTTCAAATTTTTAGTTTCCATACAAGTCTTAGAAAAAATGTTTAGAAAATATCTCCTAAAGGAGACAGTTTAAAGGTAATTTAATTAAAGTTGTGGCACAATATAAAAGGTAGCACTGTTAACAATTCTGCATTGTTAATCCGAAAAGCTCATTTTTTGAGATATGACTATGTTGCAATAAAGAAGCGATATGTACAAATATATGTATATCAATACAAAAGAACTTTTCAGGCAACGAATGGCGATTAAGTTTTACTACTTGTTTTCATAACATATACATATTGTGGCTAATGTTACATATTGGGAATGGTAATAGTAATACTAGTTTATACACGTATATATATAATAGTGAAAGGCAATGTGACCCATTTACAAAAAATTTGTTTTTTATAAAAATATTCATAAAAAACTTTCAACATATTGAATTTAATTTGATTTGGCAATGCCGTTAAAGGCGGCCGAGCGGTAAGGTTGAATTCAATTTAACTTTTTGCTTTGCCGCTTCAATTTTTCAAACCAAAAAATAAAGGAACAAAACTTCGAGAAAATAGAAGTAAAAAATAAATTTTCTTTATTTTCGGGTTTAAAATTTTTAACAATTAAATTTATTTATTTATTTTTGCATTTTATTATGCGGTACATACATTTTTAGTTCAATTGGCCGCGTTCATTTGCCTATATCAAATAAATTCAAGCGGCAAATAGAACAGTTGGTTGCCGCCCATTGGCCTTTTACTATAAGCGTTATTGAATGAATTTATTGTATGTTCTGACATCCTTTGTTTTCGTTATATTATTCTTATTCATTCTATAATTTAAAAAAAAATTATCGAATAAAAATTACACTTTACTAGCTTTTGCCCTGCGTCATATTAGCTTTATGCAAGCAAAGTCGCAGCGCAATCTTTTTAAAATTGACAAAATTTCATACAAACTTTCAACCCATGTTTTATCTCCTTGGAGGTAGAATTAATTAAAATCCTTTCTTAGCGGATGTGCACGTCATTACATCTATATATAAATATTTTTCTTTTTAAATTCTCAATAATTTATTTAGATTGTTGTGATATAAAGTTGAATGTTTGAAAATATGTTCCAAAATTTATTATTACCTTGCAGTGTGAAAGGTGTTGGACTAAATTTTGTTAGTCTGAGCAGTGTCGAAGGCATAAACACTGGGCACTGGTCAGTTTTAACTAATTAATAAGTTTTAACTAACTCCAACATTTTAAATGCTGTAATAGAGTTTGTTTTGGTCTTTCATGTTATTATTGTTTGAGTTAAACGTCCAGAAACACTACTCCCTCTTTCCTCCTAGTTCCAGTACTGATAAAACAAGATAAAAAAAAAGAAATTTTCTGTTTGAATAATGATACCCTCAAAATATTTATTTTTGAAAATAAAGGACATCCTCATAAATAAGTTTCCGAAAGAACTTTCTTAGTTTTTCTAAAGATTTTTTTTTTTTGCAATTTTTCCTGGCATTATTTTGATTATGAATAAAACAATCTTAAAGATCTTATGATAATAACACATTTGTAATTCATACATTTCTATATGCATATGTCGGTATATCTACATAACGTATAACGAATAAATATATTGACATATGTTCATATGTCTTTTATGCTTTTTTTTTTTTTTTTGTTTTTAACTTTGTTTTTTTCTAGCCAAAAATATTAAATAGTTCCTAAAGTACTCATATATTTATTTCCCGCTATCATATTAATTTTATGCTACATATGTTTTAATGAACAATTTTCATTTTAAAAGTTATTTTGTTTCAACAATTCCCCAAAGATAAAAAATCTTTAACAATTTTTGGTGTGTCAATATTTAATTAACAGCAAAAAAAAAACATAGACACACAAATTGTTATTTCTTCGAAAAAATTTTGCCATAACAAAATAATAAAATAGAATTACACAAAAAACACAAACAAAAAATTAAAAAAAAAAAATTTGTTAATAAACAGAAATTGGAGAACGGTGTTGATAACAATTTAATCATTACTGCCTTATTGCCAAAAACTTGAACTTAATTATTATCTTACATTCATGTGATTATTTGAATTTCATTTCTCCTAAAACAGGTGACATATTGTTGTTTTTTAAGTATCGTTAAACGTTTGGATTTATTAATATTGTTTAAAAATATATGTATATTATAATTTCATGTAAGAATAAAAATGTATAAAAACATACTTATTATATTGAAATGCAAGAAATATTTTTAGTTTCACGTAAAGTGAACATTTTCAACAAAATATTTGTTCGACAAACTTTATTGAGAAACTCTGCATGGAATAAAAATTGTTGGGAGAAATATTAAATTCTTGTTAAAAATTATATTATTTTTGTTGTTTCCTTAAAGCTGTAATTTTATATACATATATTCTTGTAGAGTTTCCTAACGAATTTACATTCTAGCAAGTAATTCAAAATAAGATCTTTCTAGACGAGATAACACATATAAAAATTATATCAATATTTACGAGTATATTATAATGTTTTCGTTTCTAAAACAGAAAAGTGTTACATTTGAAGTGTTTCACACACAGAAACTTTATTTTTCAAAGTCTTGAGTTTGGTGGTGGCAAGGGACAAGACCCACTTTCTCTTACATTCTTCGTTTCCCTTGCCCCCACCAAACTCAAGACTTTGCAAAGTAAACTTTCTCTGGGTGAACGGTGCGATATTTTATACTATAATTTCTTATATATATGTATATATAGATGTGTGTGCATACATATGTCTAATTCCCTGGCGATGACTGGCAGCCTAAAATCTTTATAACGTTTCAACAATGATATGTCATTCAATAATTACAAAAAGGCGCCAGCTTCTCTTTTAAGTTATAGCTCCCAAGATAAGATGGAAGATTAGTTAAATCAAGTTGCCTTGCAACTGTACTGTAAGGAACCAATCGTGATGGTTAGACAGGTGAGTTGGTTTAAGGACTGCTGCTCTTAGTGGGCTTCAGCCTACCAACTCATTAGGCCTTGTTTTCCTTCCATTTTATGCTGGGGAATTCCATACAGGAGGGATTAGAAGACCCGAACTCCTGAGCAAGGAGTTGCCTATATGACTGCAAACATATGGTAAAAATTGCAACCTCTGTGTGTCTGGTAAGCCACACGGGGGGCGCTTGTGAATCATGAATAATTCACCCCGTGTATTTGGTCCATCATCAGATAAGGCCGTAAAGGCAGGCGCTGATGTAAATCAATTTCAGTACTGTTTTCTTTTTGACCCCACAGTTTTGTCTTGGTGTACACCTAACAAGGGCCTTCTGCTTTCTTAGGCATAGAAGTTCCTCGTTCGTTGTTGCAAAGAAAACTCCAGTAAGTCGCAGCATGACTTATGTTGTGTTAGACTTTCAAAATCCTTACCAAGGGTTTTGAAAGTCCAACGAAACGGGGATCGCCATAGCCGCTGGAACCTTTTGCTTACACGGTTGACCTACCTATCTTGGCTGAAACATTCCCGCTGCGATTTTAACCTAAATCGCAGAAAAGAGAATTATTTTCCCTGATAAGTTTGGCGTAATGCCGGTTTTTGAGGCCTAATAAAACCAGAGCTGCTGTTTTCTTGCAACCTGCAATGTAAGGGGAACTTGTAGTGATTGTTGGAAGGTTGTGTTGGTTAAGGGTTGATGATGTTAATGGATTTTCACCTACCAAGTCATTAAGCTTTATCTTCCATTGGCTATCTGAAAAGTTGCTGACAGGAGGGATGAGATGACCCGGTTTGTTCATATGGTCCATCATCAGATAAGGCCGCTACAAACTTATAGCAGAAAGTTGCGACCTGTGTGAGCCGTGAAAGCCACATAGGAGCGCTAGTGAATCGTGAGTAATTTACCCTGTGGAGTTGGTCTATCATCAGATAGGATCATCAATACAGGAGCTGATGTAAATCAATGACACATTCTGTTTTCATTTGGAAATATAACAAAGTAATTTTTTTTTACTAAACGAGTATAAATAAAAGTATTTTTCCAACAGGTATTTTTTATAAAGCTTGTATTTTTTTTAATATATATATCTACATATACATATATGTATATATGTAATAATTTTTTCACTAATCGAAAATAGATAAAACTCTTTGTTCCATAGTTCTCGATATGAAAACTTCTCACGAAAATTATAGAAACGGGGCTCTAAACTAGGTTGTATTCGAATCAAACAGGTATTTATTAAGCTATAAGCTTCACTGATATACTTATCAATTAAGAAGGCCCTGTTTTATTTCAACGCATTAACTATTGAAAATATTGGAATTTTCCTTTTTTTCATTCACCAGCTGTTTTAAAAAATGTTTGCTTTGTTTTCTTACCTACTTTTTTTTATAGATATCGCATTTTTTCGAACTCATATCTAAAGTAGAGGTATGAGTTCTTCTAAATACAAAACTTGCTTATAGGTGATATTAATTAAGAGATTTATTAAAGTAATTATATAAGCTAAAAAAGAGCTAAAAATGCTAAATAATTATAAAATGATAATAAAACAAAAGACAAAATCTAACACTGAAAGAGATAAAGTGGCTCTCTCCCAATTTTTTAAGTTTTTCTGTACCATTTTATCATTTGTTTAATTATTGTTTGTTTAAACTACACTACTCAACAACGAAACATGTTCTTTAAATAGAAGTATGTGGACTATATGGATGAATTCAAATCTGTTTTCAGTTTTTCGCCATCATGTAAGGATTTCTTTGTTACTGGCCTGTTTATTCTACCACAAAAATCAATTAACTACTAAAAAGAAAATTCAATCCATCCGTACTTAAATTAATCTCAAGCGACAAGTGCGGATTTTCTTAAATCAAGTACGATTTACTTGATTTTAGTACTAAATACTTACTCCTAGACATATTTTATTCCAAATCCGTACTTAAATAAGCCAAAAATAAGATTGATTTGTGAAAACCAGAAATCGGATTCATCTTTAAAGGCGATTGATTTAAGAGTTTCAATGTTGATTGACTCCGAATCCGTACTTTAAATAAGAAAATTGAGTCTATTATTGTTTGCTTTATTGACTACCAATAATTATTTCAATCAAAAAATACACACAGCTTTAATTTTTTGCGTTAAGTTATCCTAATCAAAAGTAGACTTGGAAAACTTTAAAAAATAATTTCAAACATTTAACATATATCTACCATTATTTTCAACAAATTAATGAGAATTCAAAAAGAGAAATGCTCAAATAATATTTCGCAAGTAAAAAAAAACAGATTTTTTTCTTAGAGAACCTTTTATTCCTATCTCTCAGCAATTAATTCTGTATGCAGTGTTGTCATTTTTTTTCCAAAAACTCTTTTTTATTTTCTGAAGAAAAAAATTTATTTCGACGATTGGTTTTTTGAACAATTCCGTTATCGTATTTGAGTACGATCTTTTCCTTTCTGTGTGCTCTAATATATTTCGCCATAAAGGCTAATATTGAGTACAAAATTTCGTGCGAAATTCTGCCAAGTTGCATACAAAAGTGATTCGTACGAAATATTTGCGAAAGAAGTTCATAAAAGTAATACTGTGTTTTTAAAGTGAAAAACACGCAACATGTATCTGCAATATGCTTTCATTTAAAATGATTTCTGGGATTATTCGTTTTTTCAGCTGCGAAATAACATAAGCAAAGCTTTTTTCGCACGAAATACATACAGGCATACTTAAAATTAAAAAAAATATAAATGAATAAGAGAGCAAATAGGCAATACTGAATACATCTCAATTTTTTCGTGCGAAATAATTAGTGTAGCAGAAAAATTTTCGCACATTCAATCTCAATCTAGTATTGAAATTAACTCGTGAACGGCTTCATCAAATTCTGTAAGTAAAAAATTTTTACGTAATTTAATTTTATATATTATTTATCTATCTCTTACCTTTTCGTTGTTATTTAGATAGTAAAGCTTAGTCTTGAAATAGAATGGGAGAAAACTGTTCAGCAACATCACTTTCGTACGAAAAAATTTAGATGTACTCAATGTTGCCCATTTGTTCTCTTATTCATATTACTTGCTGTATGTAATTCGTGCTAAAAACAAAAAAAGCTTATGTTATTTCGCAGCTGAAAAAACAAATAATCCAAGAAAAAAATTTTATTTAAAACATGTTGCAGATACAAGCAGGCAATGCTTTTCACTTGGAAAACTCAGTACTTCCCTTATCAACTTTTTTCGCAAATATATCGTACGAATCACTTTTGTATGCATTGTGACAGAATTTCGCACGAAATTTTGAACTCAATATCAGTCATAAAGGCTAATATTGAGTTAAAAATTTCGTGCGAAATTCTGGCAAATTACATATAAAAGCATCACTTACCATAACTAGCCCGTGGAAAACCCACTGTTTTTTTATATACAAAAATAAGATATGGTCATAAATACTTGAACTTAATGAAAATGTTTTAATTATGTAATTTTGTGTAAAAGATATCAAACTTATCTTTGCAGTGAAAAAGTTCCGTTGAAATAACAATAGATCATATAAAATATCGAAAGAATGCAAGATCATATTTATGTTTTAATTATATGTCCACCACTGTATTTCATGCGATAAAAGCTTTGCAAACATAAGCAAAGTGCACACCAATTTACCCCAAAGGTCGCTTAGATCAGCGATTACGTCGTGGGCTTTTTTCCACTGAGTTATTTCGCAGCTAAGATAACAAATAATCACAGAAACAATTTGAAACTAAAACATGTCGCGGTTACATTTTGCGTGCTTTTCACTTACAAAACTCAATACTTAACTTATTTCGCAAATATATCGTACAAAACGCTTATGTATGCAATTTGACAGAATTTCGCACGAAACTTTTGACTCAATATAGTGCCAATTTCACGATAACGAAGCTGTTCTTTCGTTCGCACAATTACATTTAAAACAAAAACAATATTCAAAATTTTGCTAGAAGTCCCAACGCGGGGAGGGATACCACCTTCTCTGGTTTCGATGCCCTCTCCGACTCCATATCGAAGATCCTGGAAGATTGTCCGAATAGTGAAATCGTTGTTGCTGGTGATTTCAATGTTCACAACTCTTCCTGGCTCCGTCATTCGAGTTATACAACTCCAGAAGGCCAATATGTCGAGTTATTTGCTGCGCACAACCACCTAGCGCAACTAGTGAATGAGCCAACGCATATTCCATGTGTTGAAGGGCACCATTCAAACACACTTGACCTATTCCTGACTTCACACCCTGAAAAGTATGAAGTCAAAGTTAGTGCACTTCTCGGCAATTCGAATCATTGCACCATTTCTGCCTCCTTTTCGATCTCCGAACTTCGCAAAGTTTCGAAATCAGCTACGAAACGTTCAATATTTATTTACGGAAAGGTGCGTTGGGCTGAGCTCAACCAATTTTATGAGCATTTTAATTGGAAACTTTGCTTTCTAGATAACGACATAAATGAAATCATTCATCCCCTCCAAGCAGATTTCGATTAAACCAAAAGCAAAATCTTGGTTTAATCAGACGTGCAAAAACGCAGTCAGATCCAGAGAGGAAGCATTCAGTAACTGGCGTTTAAACAAAACCCCAGACACTGATTTGCTACGCAAAAAGGCAAGATCTGTTACTCTGTTCTATCGTTACTACAATGGGTTTTGCTCTGACGAGATTAGGGATCTTGTTCCCGAAACGCGCACATTTTTACGTACCACGCGTTCATCCTCCAGAGCTCATCCATTTGTGGTTGATTGCCCGGGGAATCGTACTACGCATTACAGAGAGAATTCGTTTTTCAGCCGTACGCTTCGTCTGTGGAACAAGTTGCCTGCAGTCGTGTTTCCTGTCTGTTATAACGTTGGAGGGTTCAAGACAAATGTGCACAAACACTATTCCGTCTTTCCCCCTCCTCACAACCTATTTTCCTAGTTCTGGTACAATGCACTGCATATGTAGGGGTCATCCCCTGAGTACTAGTCCTATAAAAAAAATGTTTGGGGTAAAATAAACAGGCCTGTAAATAAAATTCATACGTGATGAAGAAAAAGTAAACTAAAAAAGATTTGAATTCAAGGCATCACAAGTCCACATATTTGTTTTTAAAGAAGAGCCAAAAATAGTTTGTTTTTGTTGCACAGTGTTATCAAATAATACCTACACAATATTTTGTTCTCTAGCGTATTGAATTTCAAAACAAGGCCATTTCTATTGAACTTTATTTTAAAAAATTTCCCAAATGTTAACGCTAGTTTTAAATTTGATTAAACTCTTTTGTATTATTTTAATTGTATACAATTAAAAAATAATAAAAATAAATGAAATAAAAAAAATTCATGTTCTCTCGACCGTGACAGGACTCGAACCTGCAATCTTCGGATCCGAAGTCCGACGCCTTATCCATTAGGCCACACGGTCATATTGTATAAGTTGACATAGTATATACATAACCAGGCAGCAACAACACTTAGCACTTAAATCTTTTCATACTCATAATAATTCACACATTCTTTTATTCACCACTACATATCCACTTGTATTTCAACTTGGCACAATAGCTTCGTTGTATGCAAAGTGATGTCATAAAAATTTACTTACACTAAAAAATGGGTATGTTTGAAATTGTTATTGTTGTTATGTATTTGAAATTAATTATAATAATTTAACAGCGTATAATATTTAAAAATCTCACAAACACACACTCGAGTCATTATTAGTAACATACATATACTTATACACTGATATTAAAAATGGTTAAATAACTACATATTCTTATACATATACAAATAAAATAAATAACTAAATATACCTATACAAAAAAAAATTATATAAATAAAAGTTTAATTATATACATATTGAAAAATATTTAATTGAAAGAGATGTTATTGTCAAATTGTAGAAAGAAAAAAATAAATAATATAACATATTGTATTAGAAAAGCGTTACAAATGCAAACTTTAAAAATCGTTACTGTGTTTCAATCTATTTGCTTAACATCTACTTAGTTATAAACTGTGTTCATTGTTGTTTGTAGTTTGCATTAAGCATTTTAACGAAAATTGTTTAAACACCCATTTAACGTTACGAAAACTCTTTATGAAATAATGAAAATCTTTGTTAAGTTTATTTTTTGAATTTAAATTTTCTGTTATCACTTAATTTATATGAAAAATTTATTGTGTACATATATTTTCCATTAATTTGAGTTATAACTTTGAGACCTGTTAAATCTAATTATATTGAATTATTAGAAATGTTTTGTTATTGTATGCTGTATACTTTCAAATAAATGTGGAAAACACCAGTTAACTACGATTGACTACTTCTTTATTTCGATACAAAAAGGTTGGTAAAATAGTGGCTAAGTAAAAAATAAAATTTAAGATTTTTACAGCGAACATGCATTTTAAAATGTTGAATTTCTTAAAGTTGTGCTACATAAATACCTTAATTCAAATTTAGACTTTTTTAATATTGAACCCAGACGAATTCATTACTAGGTGAACTTAACAGCACAGGTGATTATTTTTTGCTTCTCGCGTTTTTCCAACGAGACTGTCAAATTTTTTTCTTTTGTTTACAAACTTTTACGCGCCATTTTAATCTGAAGATTTTTTTGTATGATTTAGTGCAATTTCAAGAAATTTGCTTTAATTGAAAAGTGAAAAGGTAATATAATCTGTGATTTTAATTACAAACAATTATAAAAGTTTATATTTAACGTTTATATAAAATTTTTTCCCAGCTGAACAGCCTTAGGCGAATTTAAATTTTGACATTCACGATATGTTTTACAATAACAAAATACATAGTACTGAATTCGCCTTTCCGCTTGCATTCACCTGTATAAATTCGCCTTGTATTGAACATTAAAAAATTGGAATATTATTGAGTAATATAATGAAACAAAAACAAAAAAACTGGTTGTTCAGTGACAGCAAAATGCATTATAACAAATTGCATATGTGATCAATATGAAACAAATATAGACGAAAAAAAATAAATAAAAGTTCAGTGGCTGAGTTGGTTAAGCGGCCGTATTAAAAATACATCATGCTAGGAACACAACTGCGACGAATGACGAGTATTTGGTCGCGAATATTCGTCGCTTAAAATAAAACACATTGGTGTATATGAAAATGCACACAATCATGGTGTTGGTCGAAATTCGTCATACTCAGCGAAAGTTGAAATAGATTAATTTCTAATTGTTTCGTCAGCGAACGATGAACAAAGCTGTATGAGGTGACCAGATTTCTTATATAACATAAGTTTTTTTCATGACATAATACTTTTTATAATTTGTATTAATCCAAGTAGTAAAATATGTATGAAGATGTTCTTAAAATATAAAGTACCTGAGATAATTTCTTCAAAAATTCCTCTTTCGGATGGGATTTATATAGGTTTACTTTTAATACGGCCAAATATTTAAATTCATTTTTTTTTCTTTGCACGGAATGTAAACAATGTTCGTTGGTATTGTGCTTCACACGACGAATTTCTACAACGAATATTTGCCGGTGAATTCGTCGCGATGGACGAAGTTCGTCGTTCGTCGCAGTTATGTTCCTAGCATCATGTTTCATGGTACTGAGTTCGAATCCTAGTGGATGCTGATGAGCAGTGTAGCGACTGCGAAACAGCTAGATGTCCCCCAGCTTTAGTGTATTATACACGAGAATTCGATTGAAAAGGTAAAGAAACCCCAGGTTAACTGGGCCTTTTTAATAATGTAATTAAAACCGTAATAACATAATTCAAATCATACAGTCGGCGCCCCTAAGAGTCCTCTGGGGCTAGTTACAGCCAGTGTTGCCAAGCGTAGGTTTTTTCCCCTTTTTGTACAGATTTATTTATTTATTTCTACATGTAGGGAAAAAAGGCCAGATTTTGCATGATTAGGCTTATTGTAGGGAATTTTTAAATTATCACGAATGGTTAACATTATGATTTTTTATTATACTATTATAATTTTTCCGACTATGACTAACATTATTATTTATTACTATAATATGATTAATATTATTATTTGTTATTATACTATTATAATTTGTTCGACTATGAGGCAAAATCGTTGCCCAAATTGCATATCGATGCATTTTCATCCTAGCATATTAAATGATTGGATATCTGTATATTGTTGGTCTCAGTAGAAAGGCTCTAAGTCACATTTTTTCCGAACTTAGGTTTGTTAATGGTTTTAACATGTTTCACATAAACACACCTCGTCGCAAAGATTTAATGGAATAAACAACTGGCCTTTACACATAATTATAAAATAAAAGTCGCATATTGATGAAACTAGTTTCAGCTGTGTTGTTTTTAGCTCCTCCAAAGCTGCATTTATATTAACGTTGTGATATTATTACTTATTCCACTACAAAATGTATATACTAGTTTAAATTAGAATGTATCACTTAAAATAATTTATTTATAGCTAAACACATATGTATACATACATTTTTAATCATGCAATTTTTTAGTAAAAACTTCTACCTGGTTGAATTTACAGTAAACATAAAAATCGTATTAAAATAATGTATTTGCGCAAAATTTTAATTAAAAATTGCGTAGGGAAAAATGTACGAAAATATTTTTTGATTACAGCGGTTGACCCTAAAATTTTAAAAACTCATATTTTGTATGGGAGCTCCCTTAAGTAGAGCGGTTAGGGGGCAGATATTTTCACAAGAAATATAGAGTGAGAAATATTAGTGGGAGTCGGTTACCCCCTAAGACCAACTCAGAGACAGTTATGAAACTTTTCCTGGATGTTCGCCGCTTTGCTCTACTTTTGACGCCGATGCGAAGGCATTAGTCCCCGCTCTAGTATTTTGTATCATAACTTTTATACCAAAACCCATAAAATAAGAACTTCTAGTGTCTCAAAATCTAAGCCCTAAGATTTTCTATATAACATCAATGTGTGCTTACAAGTACAAAAGAAAATACACACAAAATAAATTTGTCGTTTTCAAGTAAATTTTAAACGATTTTTGTCACATACACATATCGCTCCTTTATTGCAACATAGTCATATCTCAAAAAATGAGTTTTTCGAGTTAACAATGCAAAATTGGCCTCAGGTGTGATTCTGGTATTTTTATTAAGACAATGGTGTCTTTACAAAAATTTGTTATTCAACATTATTATTTAATTATACTCGCTGTCGAGCGAAATCAGCTGTTAGTTTTACCGCCTATCAGCTGTTAGTTTTACAGCCTATATTAAAATTATATTGTAAGAGCATATAGTCGTTACTGCAGGGGATGAAATATGTCGAAGAAATTTACAATTATCTGATCATTAAAAGTTACAGAATAGCACTACAAGTCATCAAACTTGTGTAATACCAATTCTATCAAACACAATGTAAATTTCATTTCTGTTTAAGGAAGCAAACCCGTTGGCTAGAGTGGGAGTCTGTAAAAGAGTTTATTGAAATATACAAAAATTTGCCAGAATTGTAACAAATAAAAGATGAAGTTTATCATAATCAAAATTTAATTCAAACGTTTTGGAAAAAGAATTTAATTAAAACGTTTGTAATTTTTAGTTACTAAAACAGTAGTGAATTCACGTGTCTTCATAAACACGAACTTCACTATTCAGCGTCTGCTTTTATTGCAATATTTGATAACCTTGGTTTGATCGTTTAATAGCAAAATAGCAATTTTTATAAAACAGAAAAATGTTGTAAAATGAAGTGTAAAAATTTTAGATAATAGTTGTACTGAATATCATTTGCTGCCAACGAAATTTAAAAAGCGCACCGAAAATTAAAATAAAAGCGCACAGAGCAACGACTAAAGAATTTATCGCACAAAAAATTTTAATAAGCACAAAATGGTGCGAAACGCACCGAGTTGACAACGCCGATTATTAGCAGTACTACCTTTTATATTGTGCGAAAAATAAATTAAACTTACTCTTAGACCGTTTTCTTTAGGAGATATTTTATACAAAAAATTTCTAAGACTTGTATGGAAACAAAAATTTGAAATGTGCTTTTCTCGAAACAACCTTTTTTCTAGTTATGACTATGTTATAATAAAGGAGCGATATGTACATTTTTCATGAACTCTTATGTGATAAGATACCATATTTATGTATATACATACATTTGTATGTACATTTGTATGTATATACGTGCCAATATAAATATAAGCTGTTGTTGTGTGTACATATATATGCATTAATTAGATAACTCAGTGAAATAAATCAAGTTACAGAATTTAATTTAATTAATATTAGATATTATATCAAAGGACCGCCCGTCATAGCTAGCTTACTCAACTCCACTCCCTCCCGCCATGTTGTCTTCTCCCACTTAAGTAAGTGGAATGAATAATGGTACAACTTTTTATATAATTTTTATTAGGTAAATAATACAACATACAGAAAAACACACTATATATACTCATTTTTGCTGATGATTTAAAATGATCTTCAGTCGCCAAAAAGTCTCCCGACCGAGACAGGACTCGAACCTGCAATCTTCGGATCCGAAGTCCGACGCCTTATCCATTAGGCCACACGGTCCGCATGTCAGTTTTGCATTAATATAATCCAATCTGTTTAAATGAATATAAAAATTTAAAAAATATTTTTTTTAATAAATATTAACCGAACTATTTGTGACAAATAAATAAGATATGTTGGCAAAACTTATGTACATATTTTTTCAGCCGTAGATCGTTCGCTTAGTTTATAACAGACATATGTAATGATAAATATGTATAAAAAATCGTAACCACGTACTTCATACACATTTTTTACGAATATTCTTAAAATGAAATTATTTGTATACCAAAGTGGGTAGCGAAAGTGAATCAACTCATGAATTTCTCTGTAACCAGTAACAACAATTATTTTATTATCACCATTTTTAAGTTTGTTGCTATTTCTATGGAGCACGGCTGCCATATTTGACGATTTGGGTACTTTGACGATTGAAGTTCTGTTTTTGACGATTTTTGTAAATCACATTTACAACTACATACATACTTTCTTTTTTAAGATAATGTATGTAGGAAATGAAAATAATATTTATGGATAGAAAAACCCGGCAGTAAATAAATGTGTATGTAACATGAAATGTTCCCTGATATTTATTTGGCAGCAAGGCGAATTCATAACAGGTGAAATTGACAGCACAGCTGATAACTTGTTTTTATATTAATCTGTTCCAGAGGTCAATGGAATAATTAAAAGAAATTTTAAAAAACAAATTTAAAAGTATTTTTTTAACTATGTATTGTAGCTTGCGCGCAAAATATGATCCAGAATCCTCCCCAATCCGGCTGGCTGTTATCACCTTTCCAAGCTCTATTAACTGAGACTTTACTTTTCACGAAATAATTAAAAGTTTCACGAAATAAGGAGGTATTTACAATTTGTTCTTTTCTTGTAAATATTTTTTTTTTTTTTTAATTCCTTTTTGTGTTTATATTTTTCCATTGACATTTGAAAAAGATGTTTATGATGGTATGAATTCGCCTTTGTTTGGGAGAGGATGGCTTGATATTGAAGCTACCTACTGCTAGACGGCAGCACAAATACAAATAATTTTTTTTAAACTGCGATCTGTCAAACGTCAGCTGTTAAAATTTCACCCAAATACATCGATTAGTTTATGTGATGTAGTCGGTAGAAGTCGTTTGAAGTAAGCAACATTTGTGTTTCTTGAAAAACGGAAAAAAGTGAATTTCGTGCAGTGACTAAACACTATTACTTGAAAGGGAAAACGACGAAGGAGACAAAAGAAAAGCTACTCCGTCAGATTAAATGGTAAAATATTGGATTGCTGAGTTTAAACGCGGCCGAACCAGCACTGCAACATGACCATCAACAAGAAGGCTAAAAGAAGTGGTTATTAAAGAAAATATAAAGAAAATCCTCGATATCGTTATGAATGGTCGCCGAGTCAAGTTACGTGAGATTGTGGAAATGGTCAGCATAAACGAGTTCGACAGACCACTTCACAGCGATGTTTGAACATAATAAAGCGTAAACCTGTTGAATTTTGGCGTCGATTAATAACTGTTGATGAAACGGGGGTTCAGTACAACTAAAAATCCGTCGAATCAATGGGTAGAAGCTGGTGAAAGTGTTCCGAAGAAGGCAAAGACAGTGAAAACGGCTGCAAGGTTATATGGTATTATGGAATGCACAAGGAATATTGCTCTTCGATTATTTTGAAAAACGATCTACAATCACAAAAATACTTAGACTTAATACTTAAAATACTTAAAAGTATTTAGTACTATAATGCGGACATAACTATTAAATATAGTATACGCAAAAAAATATCAAAATACCTTTTATTAAATGAAATCTTATAATATTTTAAAAAAATGTGCTATGTATAAAAATTAATGAATGTGTTCTTATGATATTAACTTTATATTTGTACGAGTATATATGTATTTGTTAAAGCTTTACATACTGTATTGTATTAAATTGGATTGGCATATTTTACCCTATCGAAATACATATCGCTTCTTTATTGCAACATAGTCATAACTAAAAAAAAGCTTGTTTCGAGAAAAACACATTTCAAATTTGTAGTTTCCATACTAGTCTTGGAAATTTTTTTTTAGAAAATTACTCCTAAAGGAAACAGTATATTCATGAGTAATTAAAAAAATTTTAGATTAAAATAAAATTTTTCACAATACAAAATAATGTGTAAACAAACAACCAAAAACGTCAACTTAAAATTGTCTTAAAAATGGCTGCAATCAGTTTTAAAAATAGTTGACATAAAAAACTGCTAAATAGAAATTTAACGTAAACATATGAGCTAAAAAATATATTCAAATGACATGTCAACCATTAGTTCTTATTAGGAAAAAATCAACATAAATAATTTTTTTGACAAAACTTATTACGCAAATAAGTATGGAGTTAATTTAGTCGCGCTTAAAATGATATTATTATA
This sequence comes from Thecocarcelia acutangulata, assembly GCA_914767995.1. Taxonomy (NCBI): domain Eukaryota; kingdom Metazoa; phylum Arthropoda; class Insecta; order Diptera; family Tachinidae; genus Thecocarcelia; species Thecocarcelia acutangulata. The sequence continues at coordinate 127,083,208 of OU612094.1, read as the reverse complement.
TGTACGTAATAGATATGTAAATAACTTTTAGTTATACTCGGTTAAAAAAAGAACGTTCGACCGTGACAGGACTCGAACCTGCAATCTTCGGATCCGAAGTCCGACGCCTTATCCATTAGGCCACACGGTCCACATTTCCGTTATGCCAAAGAGTTTACTTTAGCATTTTAATACTGCCACATCACAATCATATAACTTTTCTGAAAATAAAGCTGCCGTACTTTTATTCTTGACAATGAAGTAGTGCCAAACAAGTTCAAATTTTGTTTGCAAATAATTCGTTGTCTAGGATAGCGATGTTATATTAGACAAGAACCTCATATTATTAATATGTGTTTCATATTAAAATTAGAAGCGTTGTGTACAGAACTGCTAAGCTTGCATTTTTATTACAACTTGGCGTAAGCTAAAGGTAAGATTTTATCAGCCGGATAAATCACTCTTTATTATAACAATTTCCATTTAACCTAAAAGATTCCGTTATGACAATTGTACCTATAACTATAAAGGGATGTTTGGTAATTGAAGTTGCCACATTTTCATCCTTGCATACTTTCAACTCTGTATATTGCAAACAAAGTGAAGTTTTGTTGTCACAACAATTTTTACTTCCTAAAAGTAGGCAACTTTTTCTATCATACGCTGAAAAATATACAGCCATGTGCTGAAACTCAAGCAAATGATGAAGTGAAATCTAAAGCTATGTTTAAACGATATGTTGAATCAGCATATTTATGCTGAAAAATTTGCTAAAAGGGCTAACAAATCGTGTAAACGCAAAATTTTTTCAACATACGTATGTTTAACAACATTTGCAAGCATTTTATTGACAATGCCAACAAATATATGTTGGCATTTTAAGCATATCGTGTAAACAGTCTGTTACTAGTATTTGACAATTTTCCTGCATATGTTGGCAAATATGCCATTTGTTGAAAATCGTATTTCAACTTTTCAGCATATGCCAAATTCGCCGGCATATGTGTGAGGGTCGGATTGGAAGATAAAGTATTTTTTTTATTAAAAATGCAATTAAATTCTAAATTTTATAATATATTTATATTTGTTGATACTGCCAATCTAATTCACCTTCTTCTACAAAATACATTGTTAATTCTTTTTGTATTTCTTTAGCACTTGCGGTTAATTGAATGTCAACGTTTGTTGAGGTTCGTAGTGGTAAAAATGTTGAAGTTGAACTTTGCTCTTGCCGCCAATTTCCTTCAACTAGCTGTCCATTCCTATCATACTGGTCGGTGAATCCGCATGGTGTGTACATTTTTTTATTTGTGTCAATCATATAATTGTGAAGTACACAACTTGCTAGGACCACTTTTTTAGTTTTGTCTGGGCTTAAATGGATAGGTGACCGCAAAACTCGAAAACGTGCCGACATTATACCAAACGCATTTTCAATAATACGACGTGCACGACTCAATCTGTAGTTATATACCCGTTGCACCATCGTTAAACCACGTTGGCTATACGGTTTCATTAAGTTTGGTCGCATAGCAAAAGCATCATCTGCAACAAGTAAATACGGAATACGTAAATCTCGCCTTGGCAATGCAGTTGGTTCTGGTAAATTAAGTTTGTTACTATCCATCGCCTTCGCAAAGCTACAGCGATTGAAAACACCACCATCAGAGAAACGCCCATTGCGACCGACATCAACGTAAATAAACTTGTATTCCGCATCTGCAACTCCCATTAGTACTATGCTGTGTGTACCCTTATAATTGTAATAGACACTACCAGAATTCGGTGGAGCTACCATTACCACATGCTTTCCATCAACAGCACCAATGCAATTTGGAAACTGCCACCGTTCATTAAATGATCCCGCAACAACTTTCCACTCTTCTGTAGTTTTTGGCATCTACTTTAGCGAGAAAACCTTTTAGCGTATAAATGTACAAATAAAAGTTGATTGCTCTTACCTTCATATATTTCTCTACAAGTACTGCATAAATCGCATCCAAAACAGGTGGGATGATTGTACTGATAGTCGGTTTTGGAATACGAAAAAGAAATTGCAATGAAGAAAATGAATCACCAGTGCTTAGAAAACGTAGGGTCAAAATGAGTCGATCTTTTGCTGTAATGCTTTTGCGCATCACTGTGTCTTGTTTAGTAATTATTGGTGACACGAGGGAAAGCAAATCATTGAACTGATTGATGTCCATACGCAGAAAATTTTTGTGCAAGGATTCTTCTTCCTCTTCCAATTCTTTGTATAATTTGGCACAAAAACCTTCATCCTCTCGCCGTTCTACCCATTTTCTTTTCCAAATTCTGCGCCGTTTTGTTTTTATTTCTGTTTCATCGTCATCCAAAACAAGCGCTGTACAAACAATGGCCAGAGATATATCCTCTGTTGACATCATTTTTTCCTTTTTTAATAGGATAAACTTTTTACTGAAAAAATGCTGGTTGTGTAAATAAAAAGTAATGACATTACATTACAAGCAAATATCATATGGGTGAACATATATATCACCATATTAAATTCAACATATCGTATAAACCCAAAATTTCTATGCTAACTGTTTTGTTGACATTTCATTTGCTAACATATGTTGACATTAGAATATTTAGTACTTTCAACATAGCGTGTAAACGCCTAACAAATTACATATGATGACATAGACATATGCTGCTATTTTTAACCATAAGGCTGTCAGCATATATATGCTGATTCAACATATCGTTTAAACATAGCTTAATAGGCTTTTTACACTGATCAACATCTTCATGGAATGCGTGGAAGATGTTGAATATGTGAAACACTGTTTAGATTGCTCACATCTAACATTCAATTTTCACGACGACTTTTAAAGACATGTTTGTTTTTTATTTTATTTTAAAGCTGCTACCAAAATCCTGTTACATTTTCACCATGATTTTTTAAGACATGTCTTTTTTTCAATTGTAGTTGCAAAATAATATCGTTTGTCTCTTTTTATCGTTTTGTTAGTATCGATGTAGTAATCTTGCCAAACGAAGGTGAATGAAAAATAATAACAATATTACAAATGATAACAAAAAGGAATTAGGAAAAAACGCGAAAAACGATTTCTTGCCTTTTTGTTTACCCCTCTTTCATTTCTACCAAATTTGCCCGCAAATATAAAAGACATGACTTAAAGACGTTTGAAAAAATCGTGAAAATTGGGTGTAACAGCTACTATCAATCAAAAATATTGCTTTAAAATTTTCAAACAATTTAAAATTTTTTGGAAACAAATTAATTTTAAAAACAAAATTGATACAGGATAAATAAATTATGATATTTTTTTTTAATTTTTTCAAAATAAATTACGTTTTTCAGTGATGCCACAAGAATATTCGACGTTATTGCCACTTTTCTAGTGATGACGCTGAAATAATCGAAAGATGTTGAATGGAATAAAATGAGATAGGAACATTTTATAAAGATGTTGACTTTTAGTACAACGTATTTCTTATGGGAAGATGTTATCATCTTCAAAAACTGATGTTAGATGTTGTTCAGTGGAAAAAGTCATGTTCAGACGGTAATATGAAACACTTGGTTCGCTCTCTGAACCACTATTGCGAAACTAGGTGTTCAGACGGTTGTTTTTCGCTTCACACTGATGTTTACATATTATGTGCAAACGTTTCACTAATTCTTTTTCAATTTTTATTTAAATCTTTATGTAAGTATCAAATTTTTACATTTTCAATGTGTTTATTTTGATTTTACACGCATTAATTATCTGTTTTTACTTTTTAACTAGCGATAATTTATTATCAAAATTTGGAGATGACAGTAGTTTTTGTTTGGTTTGCAACAAGATTCAAATTGAACCAAGTTGGTTCGCTCATAAAATTATGTATGGCGAATCATGTTGGTTCAATCAAGATTGGGCCGCGAACCACGAATGAGAGCGCGAACCTCGAAAATAAGCCTTCGTGTGAGCATGCTATAAGTGAACTTGCTTATAACAAAGAAATTAATTATTAAAACGTGGAACTGGAAGCGTCTAAATAATATTTGAATTGTTTTTATGCGTTTTAATTTAAAAAATTAGAAATATCATCTACATATTTTAATTTAAAAAATTTGTAATTACAAAATACAGCTTTTTTATACGATTGCTGTGTGACAGTTGTTTACTTTAAAAATGGCGACTTCAAATGTCGCTACTTGTTTCTATATCTCGCATCAAAAATTTTTTCACTTGAAACGAGGGAATTGAAAAAAAACTGATGTGAATTGTAACAAAAAATTCCTTTTCCTGAAAACTATTTGTCAATTGAGCTTTTTGACGTAAATTATTGGAAAGATGGGAGTAAATATGTTTCTGTAATTAAATTTTGTGGGACGTCAAAACATTTCCCAAATGAAAACAGTTTGAAATTGTGAATTTCTGCATGTACATGTTAAAATTGATACCAATAATTATTAATTTCAATATATTTAAATAGATATTATTATTACTATTAATTCAATAGATTCCTTTACAAATATATTGACATCAGATCATAACTTTAAGTTGTAAGCCAAATTGGCAAAATAAAAGCTATTTTAAACATATTAAAAAGTAAAATTTTAAGAGTTCTACTCAAATTCTCTTAAAATTAATTTTCAATATTTTAAAGAAGATTGTAAAGAGTTAACAAGACAGCCAAAAATTACAGGTCTCGCCGTTGAGGATTTTTACTAATTCTGAAATGTTTAATTGCGTTTTGTTGAAAAATTTAAGCCTGAGTGATTTAAAAACAGTACAAATACCAATGAAGTGAATTGTGTTTTCAGTTTCATCTTAATTGCATAACGTACAAATTCCTATGAAAGACCTAGCTAGCGTTTATATTCAAAAGGTCCCTTCCTGCTCTGATGATTAAAATTAGTGCACGCGGCAAGAATGTAGACGTTTTTATTTGTGGCAAGGAATAAGTTAATTTAGAATATAAATCGTAATTTAGAATATAAATTGCATCTGGAACTAAGTTGTTATACTTCCATATCTTAAACAACTGTGTAATTTACCGAAAGTAACTGCTAAGAGGTTCTGAGTTATTTTTGGGAACCTGTTAATTGTAATACATAGTTTTTTCTAGTCAGCTCAAAATGTCTGCTTTTCAATTACGGTTTCAGCAAGTTTGCGGAATAATCTATTGGAAGGGATGTTTAGAATTTTATTTATGTAGATAAAATGCAGTTTTAGTGTGGCAAGATATAGAGAATGCAAATCCGTTTTTAAATACAGCACATATGTAGTTTACAGCATTACTTGGCAATATCAGCATTTTTTTTTTATGAAAAAGCGTTGTAATTTATCAACCGTATCGTATTTTTCGTATCCCCATGTTTGGGCACCATAAAGTATGATAGACCGAGATGCAGCTTTGAAGAATTTTAGCTTATTTATGTTCGATATTTTAGGGGGATTTATATATTTTGAACAGACAAAAGAAATTGACATTTTTTAAGTTGTTAGACTGTTATCTAAATGCTTATTAAATGATAAGTTGTAACATAGATCTATATCAATTTACTTGTACGAGTTAACAATCTCAATTATATTTTCACCATATGACCACTTTAAGTTACTGGGAGTTCTAGATCCGTTACGAAAAACTAATACTTTGGATTTTTCAAGGTTGACCTTCAAATGCCATAAAAAGAGAATCCATCATACTTTGAAGACTGCTTGCTGAATCAGATACAAGAACAATATTGTCGGCGTAAATAAGAGCTTTTACAATAAAGTTATCAAAAGTTATACCACCAGAGAGATCCTCAGCCAAGTCATACAGGTACAAAGCAAACAGAATTGGACTTAATACACAACCCTGCTTTGCGCCAAGATTCCCATCAAAAGGATCACAATACAATGTTCGGCTAGATTTTCCGCTACATGATTGTTGCAATATACGTATAATTTTAGATGACAGTCCAATATTGGCAAGCTTAAAAAAAAGGAGGATCGAGTTTGTTTAAGTGAATAACATTAATCAGATTGAAAACACTGTTGACGGTTGAGTAATGTTTTCTAAATCCAGCTTGGTATACATTCAAAATATTGTTAACATTAATCCAAGTAGTAATGCAATTCAAAAGAACATTATTAAAGATTTTGCACAAAGTATCCATTAGAGCCTTTCTGATAATTTGAAGGACGATATGGGTCACCTTTTTTTAGTAACGGGATTAGCATTGAAGTTTTGAAACTAGATGGGATATCTTCTTTAAGAAATGTTACATTTAGTACACTGAAAAATTTTTTTTCAGAAATTCTCTGAATTTTGACATTAATACCAATTCCAATATATGTAATATATTCATTAAAAATATGAAACTTCATAAGGTCAATGAAGTTATTTCATTTATCTAATTTTATTATTCATTGAGCACCTGAAAAATTTACATTAAATTAATGAAATAGTTACATTTGTTTATGTACACAAATGTACGTAATAAGATAAAAGGAACTATTTCATTTATTCATTGATACTTTATTTCATTACACAAACAATACTATAAAATAAAATGTTGAACAATTATTCACCAAATAAAACAGATTTTATTAATTCAAATGACTTCAATACACTGGTATTAAAATTTTTTTTAAACTATTATTATGCTGATTTTAGTACATGCACATATGTATATACACACATACCCAAGTTCGGTAGCCAGAAATTTATTTGTCATTGATCTAATGAATTCTATTTCATTGGAATTATGAAACTCATAAAACTTACATTTTAATAAAAAAAAACTTGACATTTTTTAAACTGTAGCTTAAGATTAATAAATGCCCATTAATATATCTTACCAAAATTCAAAAAATTTAAAAAAAAATTTAATTTTGTTGTAGTCATAAATTCAATGATTTTTTTTAATGAAACTATGAAACTTAATGAAACCATTCTGATGGATCTATTTCATAATATATATGAAGTTTCATACATATTGTGAAAAGTTTTCATTGGATTAATGAAAAATATTTAATGAAACAGTTTCATTAAATACATGACGCATAACTCTTTCAGTGTACGTATAATACTTTATTAATAAGGTTAACGGGAGCATATATAAAAAAATTCGCAACTAATTCCGTCCTGACCAGGCGATTTTCTGTCCCTGAGATTTCTTATTAATTATAGCCATCAATTCATACATTTCCATCGGCGAGTCAAGATCAACGGTGCGTACAAATAGTGTTAGAAACTTGCAAAATACTGCTAAAATGTTATAGAAAATCCTCAGCACATAAACACGTATAAATCACGTTAGAACGGGATATATAACTTGGTATTTCACGCTCTACTTGACTTCTTGTACGCCTGTTGTACTTATGTTCTTTTTCCCCAAATGGCAGCATCTTGAACGAGCTCGTTAAATTTCGTATAAGTTTTAAATATTTATCAACTTGTAAATATATTTTATACATATATGATTTTCTGTGAGACTTTGCTATTCTTCTTTTTTTATTATTAATTTATTTAGGGCCATATGCAAAAAAAAATTCTTGCTTGAGTATTAACGTATACGGTAGTTACCAAACACATTAACACTACCATACGAGTACATTTGTTAAAAAAGTTTGTGCAAAAACAGTACGTTAACTTTTAAATACAGTAAGGAATTTAATTGTTTTATTCTGGCAGTGACGTTATGTTCGGTTGTAATTCTTTGAGTAGTGATGTAAGAAAATGAATATTATATTAACCCGAAAATAAAATTAAAAAAAAAATATTTTTATTATTGCTACATAAAATAATCAATTTTTGGCAAATATTCCCTGTATTTATCTTTTAAATAAATGGTGAATACATTATATGTAGTATATTAATTAAAATGAGAAAAATTAATGGGGTTACTTTTACTAGAAAAATTTTTATTATTCGAATACCGTTTTTCGTTGTATTCGTTTGATTGAAAGTGCATCACTAACACTGCTTTACAAATTTAAAATTTGGAAAAATACCAAGAACGTGACATGGGACCTCCTGAACACGAAAAACGCTATAATTTTTTTCTAAGTACCGGTACTTTTGTGTTTTTCGGTGTAAAGTACCACTTAAACCTTTGTGGAGCCCAACCAACAAGTCCGATAGAGATAAATGGCATATTGTTGGAAAGGTATCTTTTGCAATTTTAAGTCGATTGGAGAATTTTAAAATAGAAATGGAAGCTAGATATCTTGAGATATAAAAAAAAAAATCATGACAAAAGTGATTTCTTAACTAAAGAAATTTTTGGAACAATCTATTAAAATAAGAACAAAATATGCTTTCTGTTATTATTATTTTTATTATTGTATGTATTAATGTTAAATAGTCGAACTTATTTTAATATTTCTAATATTATATGATGATGGGTTGGTATCATTCATCTGGCTCAAGTTCAATCCTGCCTAAAGCCAAGAAATATTTTTATTTTTAATTATAACAATAATTGCCGCGATCAATAACTCTTGATCAATTATTATTTTTTATTATTTTCAAAGAAAGCGATGATTTTTTTATACGGAGCGATTGTTTATTACAATTTATTACATCTTAATCAATTAACCAGTCAAAATGGGGAAACAAAAAATTTTAATCTGTTGGAGAAAACTAAATTGGATGTTTACCGTTCAGAAGGATATTCTAACCGCGCTAATAAAAAATTAGACGAAGCCCAACAGTCGTCGACAATTACATCAAAGATCCCGAGGTGTATGGAGAAAATTTTAAAGGAAGGGTTTCATTGTCTTTATCTACGTATGAGAAAAGTAAAATCATCATAACTGCTTCTAATTCCGCCTTATACTTTTTTATCTTGGACCAGTACTCGTACTCAGGGATAACACCAGAACTAGGAAAATACGTTATGAGGAGAGGGAAAAATGAAGTAGTGTTTGTAAACATTTGATTTGAACTTTCCATCGTTATAACAACCAGGAATCCCGTCTGCAGGCAACTTATTCCACAGACGAAGCGTGCGGCTGAAAACCGAATTAGCTCTGTACGCTTCCTCGGTCAAGCGGCTACAAATAGATGAGCCCTGGACGATGTACGCATGTACATCGGAGATTGGTAAAATACCACTATTCAGTGAGTCATTCATATTTTGCCTCTTGGCAACCATCTCAGATAGGCTGGGCCTATAACCAGGGCTGGGCAAAATACTCACTTTAAGTATTTCAAATACAAGCTACAAAATACTTCCCAGTTGTGTATTTCAAATACAAGATACAAAATACTTTCAAGTTGTGTATTTTAAATACAAAATACAAAATACTTTCCAGCTGTGTATTTTAAATACAAAATACAACTAAAAACTACAAATACTTTTTTGTCTTTCGATCTCATAAGAATATACCACTCTGGTTTTAGATATATATTTCATTTTATATAAGCGCTTAAACTAAGTTGTAAATATATTGTCACATACAACTTAAAAGGGCGTAACTGGCAAAGTATTGAAAACCTATTAAAAATGTTGGATAGTTGTATTATTGATAATAACTAGACTAGAATTTTTTGTCAGTTATGCTCTTTTTCTTTTTAGGCGACAATATGTTCATACTTACAACTGCATATATACTTATTATGTATCCAAATACTAGAAATAAAGCTGTGTAATATTATATAAAATATTTTATATATTTTTTGTTATATATATTTAACATTCTATGCATTTTACATATATACACGTGTGACATACGTGGGTATATTCATATGATTGTTCTAAACTCGCCAACTGGGAAATTAATAATATTTAGGATTTAATAGATAGCAAATAAAAGATTCACTCGGCAAAACAAGTATTTCCTTTAATAAAACAAGATAATTTAATAAGTCATCCGACAAACAACCTCTTGTTGGGGAGTGAATAAAATCTGCCGAGGAAAAACATATTTCTACAGGTTCTGCGGAACCTGCTGCCAAATTCTATAAATGCAAAAAAACAATAAAATTCTCATCATCTTTACTGCAACTACTACTTCTTCTATTGCATCCATGTTCGGTTTCGCGTATTTTGTAATCTTTCTCTATGGTATCTATTGCAAGGTTTTGAATTCGTTGCCTCTCTTTTAATGAGATGATTTCTGGTGACCAGTGTATTTTGAAACTAGGGCTCTATTTGCATCAGGTGTCGTTATATGTCCTTTCTAAGATCTCCATTAGTTTTGTTAAAATACAACTGAAATACCTCAAATTATTATATGTATTTGCAACCGATATAATCTGGTTCTCACAGACATTAAGGTAGGCAAAAGTTTTCACAATAAATATTATTTCCCTGTATATAATACAAAGCGTTGGGAAAAAGCTGTTGGCGAATATGTGAAAATTCCTATTGATATCACCTGATTAGTGTAAAATGTATTTGCTCTGGACAAGACAATTGAAAGCTGCATTGCGGTATTGCAAAATAATAAACATTTTAGTGGTCCCATTTTCTAACAAGTTTAGCTTTTGTGTGAGAAAGCTTATTTTGAACTTATAATAAATAAATGTGTTTTGTAAAAATGTATTTTTAAGCCATATGTATTTGAAATACAAGATACAAAATACTTTTAAGTTATGTATTTGAAATACAAAATACTAAATACTTTCAGGTTGGGTATTTGAAATACAGATACAAAATACGTATTTGTATTTCAAATACGTATTTCAAATACATGTATTTCAAATACTGCCCAGCCCTGCCTATAACTGAACGAATATGAAAGACAAATGCTGAGGGGTTACTTCTATTGCGATGCGAAAGTAAATTCGATGCGAAAGGTAGATGCGATAATAGTATAATTTTGTATTCTGTGCTGTTTGTGCAAACTTTTTCACGAAAAATATTAAAAATGAAGTAACACTGGTATCACAAAATAAAAAATAGTGAAGAACGATAAAATGAAATATGCGAAAGGGAAAATTAAATACGAAAAGAAAATACGAAAACGCAATACAGAGTACCAATTCTTCGATTTTTCTGTCGCATTGCAATATGGAGTAACCCCCCTGCTGTCATCTGCGAAAAAGTGAACAGGGTTGGAAGTTTGATAGAGAAGACCATTGAGAAAAATAAGAAAATTTTTTGATAAGACCCCATCTATAACAACTCGTATAGTGCGGTCTCTGAGAAAGCTCGATATAAACCGAGACAAGTCATTGCCGACACCAAAAGCAGTAAGCTTTGCCAGTAATGCATCATGTCGCAATCTGGCAAATGGTTTGGAAAAATCCAGAGCCACCACCTTACTTTCACCGAAACGATGGACTGAGTGGCACCATTTCTCTCAGAGATATGACGAAAGATTACCAGTAGAGCGACCCTTACGAAATCCGTTTTGACAATCAACAAGTAATTTATGCGACAATAGATACCTCACAAGGTGGTAGTTAACCATACTTTCCATTACTTTGGAAAGCGCATAGCAATTGGGCAGTAACTTTTAGGGTTATTTGCCTCACCGTTTTTGGGGATTGGCGTTACATTAGCAACCTTCCAGCATGATGGAAAATTACCAACATGGTATGCCATCCGGTCCAGGAGCTTTATCTGCCAGAACCCTTTTAACTGCTCGAACCAGGAAAAACATCTTTGACATAGTTGCAGATTCTCTTTCGAGTTCGGGAAGTGGTTGACTGCTTTACGGCAAGTAAGAATTGCTTGCGAAAATTTATTTATAACACATTTTCATTCATGTTTTAACACATATCGTCAATAGTCGCGGTTTGTAAACCAAAATCAGAAAACAGTTGCAAATTTATAGCTTTTTATCGACGAGCCGTGTTTTTTTACGAGGATGATATTTTTGTTTACTTTTATTTTAAGTACGTAGTGAATTTTGTAACATTTTGCTGCCACAAAATCTAAATATCTTGTATTACCATGTAAATGTAAAGAAAGTGTCAGTTAGTTAATTTTGCATTAAATTTAATTTGATCATATATTCTGAAAATGGCGGTTAATAACTTTGTATATTATACACATGCCATGTAAATATTTCAGCCCATTTATCAATTGACGGAAGTAACAAAATATACAACTTTTAATAAAGAATTTTTGTTTAGTTTTTATTGATAATTACTCTAATATTTTCTTACGTAAATACTTGTTTTATGATTAATTTTTATTAATTATTTATTTTTTTTATCACGATTAAAATACATATTTATAATTTCGTTTTCAAAAAACCACACCCTTTTTTTTCTTAGAAATTCCCTTTTTGTATCACCGTTCTTTCAAAATACACTTTTGAAAACTTTTTTGACGGCAACGCTGTATACAACTTATTAGCTCTATTCACAGTCTCGTGCAAATGGTATTGCATCATTGCATTTGCAAAAAAAGGTTTAGCATATTTTTACTCTATACTAACAAAATACACAGCAATGCACTTGCTAGTCTTATGTGTATATGCACTACTTAAAACCTATAGTTTTTATTTGCTTTGCTTATGCACAAGTTAATTGCAAATCGACAGCTGACAATCTGCGTTCCAAGCAAATTAGTTCGTAATCGCCGCTTAGTTGCCGTCGCTCATCCGGCATTCAAATAACACCAATCGATGTCTTTATCTACGTTAAAATCGCTTTTTCTATTAAAAAGTTCACTAACTGCTCCTAAAAGCTTTTTTTCGGCATATTTATTTTTGACTAAAATGTTGGTAAATTAGTTTCTACTCTAACTATCAATCAGCTGTGAATTTCGTGCTTTGCAAAAAGTAGTGCAAACTTAACCAACAGAGGTGTTTCACAATTGATAGCATATATTTGCAATTGCATAAATTTGCAATCACAAATGCACAAGATTGTCAATAGAGCTACTGGTTTCTTCCATGTAGGTATGAGTTTATCAGATTGGTGGACGTTAAAGAAAAACGCATTAACCTTTCGAGCTTTTGTTTCAATATAATGTGGTCTACTGTGTCAAAAGCCATTGAATGGTCTAATAACACTAACAATGTTTTAAGCCCATAATCAATTTCCTTTCTGATATCCTCGGCGACATCAATTAGAGCAGTGACACAACTGTGCTTTGCACGAAGCCCAGATTGATTGCTGGAAAGCAGATTATTGTCATTCAGATAGTTTGTTATCTGCCCGAGAGATAGTTTCTAAAAGGCTTTTGATAAGAAAGGTAGAATTGCGATTGGCCTATGTTCGCCAGAAGATTTCGGTATTGGAAATACTTTAGTCTTTAGTCCACCTTTAGTCTGTTTAGTCCACCTTTCCGGATACACACTTGTGGTTATAATATTATTGAAAATGTATGTTATGATTGACAATAAGAATGGAAGTAAGAGTTTAAAGAATTTTGGATGAATACCTTCAACCCCTGTCGCATTTGATTTTATGTTTAGATGAACACATTGAAAGCTAAATCGCCCTTCAAACGCAATGCTATTTTGGAGATTACTATAATACGAATGATCCGCTTGTGGCATGGCTATACTAACAAAGTTATGGTTTACTACGTTTGGGTCTTTTTCTAGAATTAGAATTGGAATTGGCCATCTTATGATGACCAATTCCAATTTCCCTAATTGCCTTCCAAGTATTACGGGTACTAGCGACCCTTGCGAATTTATAAGCATAGTACGAAGACTTGGCTTGTTTAATGGCGACATTTACATTCTGGCTGCGCGATATTGACTAAGTAACTGACTAGCTTTCTAACGCTTCCATCGTGAGTAGACGACATCCCTAATTTTAATTAGCCTTTTAATACGTGGCGTGAACTATGGTTTGTCTTTACTTCGTAAAGTTTTTGTTTGCAGTGGAACAGTTAAATCGAAAAGGTATTCTATATGTTTTTCTATAAAATCTAGCTGCTCATCAGCTGTTAACATGTAATATATACAATTCTAATCGATGTTTCTCACTTCGACATCCAAAGTATATTTGTCAAGTCGTTTGAAGTTCCGAAATTGTACTTGGTCGCTCGAGGTCTGTAGCGGAATGTCATAAATAAGAAAAATTAGATCATGTTTTGAAAAACATTATAACCGATAACTGATCATACAGTAAGACGGAGTAGTCATTAGACACGAAAAATAAATCGATCAACGTTGAGGCGGTCGATGAAAAATGTGTTGGTGTACATGAATTTGTGGGGTTGAGGCCTAATGATTTCATATTAACCAATAGACTATCGTCAGCTAATGTATTTGAATTAAAATCCCCCCTATGATTACATCGTTATATAGTGGAGTTATTTGCATAATATTTCTGCCCTTCTCATAGAAATATGTAGTCATTAAAAAATTTATGCAAAACAAAAAGTGCGTTTTTTTCTTCTAAATTTTTATAACAATTTATTTTTGTTGTGATTTTCTCGAATCACCCATGATTGATGAAAAAAACTAATTTAATTGTAACACTAATACAGTAGAGATTGAGATATCGAATGCAGTTGCATTGAAGCAGATATTGGAATAACAATTTGAAAATTGTATTTTTTTTAAGAGTAGCGAAATTGAAATTGATTCAAATTTAACTACCTCATACTTAATAAAAATCAAATATTCATTTCAGTCCAATTGATATTTTTATTGAAAAGCATAATTCAGCTCAAAAATATATGTGGCCCAATTTGAATACGAGAAAATTATCTTACGTTCAAGCTCAAGTAATAAAAATATTTTCATATATATTAATACCATGATATAAAAAATATAAGGTAGTTTTATTCTCAATTTTCCTTAACAATCACCATCTGACAAGTATAAGGATTGTGACATTTTCCATAAAATTATGCTACTGTATTAGTTTATAAATTTCTTTGTTTTCAGTTTTGTTTGAAGTTGTGACTAAAAATAATAATAAAATTGTGACTTCTAACAAAAATAAATAAAAAATTTTAAAATAAAACACATATGTACATAAATCTAAAATATATAAAAATGGCCTGAAAAACATCCCCAGACTAAAATACTACCGACACCATGTTTCAATGTGCCTTTAGTATAACGTGGATTAAGACGTTGGCTTTTCGGTCATCTAACCTGTCTTAATCTATCGGAACCTCTTAAATTAAATTTGGACTCATCGGAGGATAGTATGTAATTTCTTTATGTGGTAGTCAAATTAATGTGTTCCCTTGCAAATTCCAACCTGGCCAGTCTATTTTTCCGTGATATAATGATCTTTTTTACACTTTTTTATGGTATGCTTTTAGCCCGCTTTCTGCAGCCTACCTTTGAATCCTTCTGGGGGTAACATTTAATTACAATTGTGTAGCGATGGTTCTTGACGACACGAATTGGTATTTTTTTTTATCAAACTTATTATTGCCTGGCCATCTCGTTTACTGGTTTTTCGGGAACGTCCGCCTTTATGCTCTGTAGCTAAAGAACCCGAACAACGAAAACGGCTTATAGTTCTTGGTGAACGTGAAATTTTTTTTGCAGTTGTGGTCACTGATTGGCCGTTATTAAAATCAGCTATTATAATTTCTTTTAAGTGCACTGAATAATTATATCGCGCCATTTGTGAGAGAAGTTACAAGTCATGTCCAGAACAAGTTTGAAGTCACGGAAACGCTATACGCGCTTACTTTGATATTTAAAAAAAAAATCTTTTGGAAGTAGGTTTTTCTTATTGAAAGTAATGAAGAATTATCAAGGTTACGTGCATTAGTTGTGTCGCTGCATCCTGGGTCATTCTAGTAGAAATAATTATTTATGTATTTTTCAACCCTTTTTTTTAATATCTAAAGCAAACATGCCCAGGCCTATGCGCTTGATACTCAATTGTTTTTGTAAATGCGCTTAGCTATAGGGCTGTGCTCTTTAATACACAAATACTGCGCTCAGCACTAGCAATGAAAAATACACAAACAACTTCGTCTTTCATATTTTTTTTCGTTCTTCACCGCACACACACAAAAGTAAAGCAACAACACTTTCGCATGCTTTGTTGGTAAACATTGACGACAGCGATTATCAGTGTGAATTTTGCTTTTGTAAATTGTTTTGCTTTTTACAACAAAAAATATTAAATAAAAGTAGTTTTTCCTTAAATGTATTGGTGTTTACTCTTCCATATAGAACTTTTGGGCATCACTGATCTAAAGAGTATTTTCTTTTAAGTGTAATAATATTTTCTTCAAAATAGGAATTCGTGTGAATGATATCGTAAAGTTTACTGATAAGCAGAAGTCCGTGCTTTTAGTTTTTGGGACCAAATTGGACCCAAGGCTGGCTTTACAATAGCTAGTAGCCTGTTAAAACTAACCTAACATGGGTTTCAAAACGACCACAGATACCTATTTACATCAGCTTATTATTGCTAGCTTTTTCTAATGTGAACAATGCACTACACATTTCAGAAAAAATTCATTCTAGGAGTAAATTCCCTTATTCAACTGTGTGGCAACGCCTTTTTATATATATCTTTAAAAATAAACTTCAAAAATCCTTATTACAAATAATAAAAAGAGAATGAAACTACCTTGTATTTTTTATATCATGATTAATACATACTTATATACAAAAAATATTTACATATCAAAATACGCACGTTGGGTGAAAAAAATAATCTTTGATTTTACAACATTTTCAAACAGTCAAAACCGCACGTTGCGACTCCTCAATTAATATCGTACATTGTGGTTTGACCACATGCAATGGGATAAGCATAGTTAAGTTTGCAAATAAAATTTTTGTATAGGGACACCCTAATAATGGAATATAGAAGCCACAAAATACTGTTCTACAAAAATACTGGGTTCACAAAAATGTTGGAAGTCGATCGTATATTCGATACCTTTAGGAGCCTTCTACGGCTAGTTAGGACGGTTGGTCCTAAAATTTTAAGGAGCGCAGTTGGGGAGAATATGTGTATATGTATACAAGAAATGTAGAGTGAGAAATACTAGTGGTGGTCGGTCTTACATTTTACCTTCTAAAAGCGACTAGAGAACGCTATGAAGTATTTTTGTGGCATTATTTTTTTTACAATTTGCGCTACGTTTCACCTCGACGCGAAGCTATTTACCGCCATCTTACTATCCTACTTTTTTGGCTCCTGTATGTTTTTACGAACCCCCACAAAATAAGAGATTCTGTACATTCTTTATGCACATGAAAGGAAATTTTTTCTATTCCCTTGTCCTGTTTTAAAGCAAATGTTTCATAGCAGGCACGGAAACTTAGTAATAGGCTAAACTTACATAAAATAGAGAAATCCTGCAACTTTGTACAGGAAAAGAAAAAACTACTCTCTCAGTTTCTTTAAAAATTGCACAAAACTTTTTACGTGGAACGCTTTTGAGTAATTTTGGACAATCTCGGTCTATTTCGTTATCCACGTGAAACATACCTTTTGTAGCTTAGGCAGAATAAGTGTGCAAAGAAATTAGTCATCCGGCGCAAAAACTTAATTAAAGGCCAACGTTTTAAATAGATTGATAAAACTTAAAATTTTAGCCGGACATAAAGATAAACGAGTACGTAATTAAATTGATTAATATTAATACAATATTTGAATTTTTTTTAGCAAAAATATATTTTTTTCAACTTGTTTTAATAAGATATTTTAATTAAAATTTTGAATTTTTTTTTTTTTAGATATAAAGTAAACAAAATCATATAAAAGCCCTGACTTGAATACAGAAACTATATCATACAGATTAAACAGTTTGTTGAGAAAACAAGAAAATAAAACATTCCAAAAATGAAATGTGAGTTCAGAATTTTAGTAATAATTATCTAGAGTCCTATAAAAACTTGTATATTTCATATTGTATTCTTATTATTTTGTAGTGTTCTGCTCTTTTGCTGTTTTTTTCATGATGAGTCTATTAACGAAGGCTGCACCTCCACCTGTTCCAACTGTACCAAGTGCCCCACCAACACCTCACAGTGGTGCCGGCACACCCTACAATGGACCACCAACTCTGCCAACTTCTCCTACAACTCCAAAGCTGCCTTCACCACCGGTTTATACTGTTACTAATATTTACCCTACTACTCCAAAAAAAGGAATGAGAGGTTGATTAATTATGGAAAATAATCCTTTTTAAACAAATAATAAACATGTAAATACAATTTTACACAATGCAAACAATTTGGCTTTCATTCATACTGAAGCAGGATGAAAAGATGGAATAAGGCAAAATAATATATGAAACTATTTATATCGCACTTGTGCTTTTATACGTAAAAAAATAATTTTTAGCCTCAAGAGCACATACGTACATTAGAGCGCCTCACCAAAAAATGTGCTCGATGTACCATCTTAAGAATGACCCTTGGACTTTTTTAAGATGACATCTACAATATTTCGTCTCCTGCTTTGACCTCTCGTGAGCTGGACCATTTTGATAAAGGGAGAATCTATTTCCTTACCAACATATACGATACGGGTATCGTAATCATTTACAGTTTTGTGGTAACTCTAATATGATAGCGGTTTCAGTTTCTAGATTACTCGTATGTATGGAATAGTAGTAAAGATAGAAAAGGAGTAATGATCATGGATTATTTCCTTCTTCTTTCTCCTTAAAAAAAGGACATGGATGATCGTCCTTGGACAAATTGTATATATGCGCCTTAAAAAAACCTTTCTTATGATACCTATATCATATATGTTAATAAGGAAACAGATTCTCAAATTAACAAAGCATGCAAAAGTACACCCTTTTTCAAAATGTCATCATAAAAAATACCAATGTTTATTTTGAGGGGGGTACACAGTGAGTTGCTCTAATGTACATGGGTGTACAACTTTGCTTCCGCCGCTTAATTTTTTTCTCTGTAATTTATGTCGAAGCTTTATTGTATGTAACAAGCTGATTATATATTTATGATTCAACGAATTATCTCTCGCTGGCCACTACTTTTCTTATCTTTCGGGTAGCGTATGAGTCCCATGTTGTTAAAATTGGTCATCTTTTGAAGAGATCCACGAATCGATTCAAGTTTTTCCTAAGACTGCAAGTGCTGGCCAGGCCGTGAGCCATTGATCGAAACAAGTGATAGTCCGAGGGAGTTGGACTTCCCATTTCAACGTTTCCAAGTATGCATTGACCACTTTCGCAACATGGGGACTAGCATTGTCATACTGCAAAATCACTTTATCATGTCTCTCGTTGTATTACAGCCTTTCAATGCTGGACTCAAACGAATTAATTGCGTTCGATAACGATCGCCAGTGATTGTTTCAGTCGGTTTTAACAACTCGTAATATATGGCCGAGCTAGTCCCACCAAATACAGAGCATGAACTCGGAACCGTGAATATTATGCGTGGCCAGGATATCCCCAAGATTTTCGGCGCTTGGGATTATCGTATGTTTCGTCCCCAGTCACAATGGTATGCACAAATCCTACTATCTTTGCCCTGCAAACAAACAAAGGTCGATCAACACAGTAATGTTAACTTTTATTCTCAAAGTACTGTACGACCTTAAAATAATTACCGATTTTTTTTAATCAAAATTAACGTACAGAAAGTATTTAGCCAAACTAACAAAGAAGTTTGTATTTTAAACATGTATTAAACTAAATGAACCAATGTTACAAAAGTCATAATTAAATTACATATACATATATGAGTATACATACATACATATGTATATATCTTAATCTAGTTCTGGTGTTTTCTGATAAATCTAATCTGATAAATAACTGATAAATCTAATCTGCAATAATTTATCAGTAAATAACTACTAAAAATATTTTTCTTACTATGTACAAATTTTACCAGGTAAGTGTAAAATGTATTCAGTGGAAGAGATATCCGAATTCAATATTTTACAACAGGTCGGAAAATCTGAATTTTAAAAAACTCTGCAGTTCCAGCACACCATCGCCTAATTTTCCTTTTATTTATGTTAACTAAAGCAAATGCAATCCTTATTATTTTTTGCTCTTAGAAGATGTAATTTTAGTTCATTTATGCCTGGAGTAACACAGTTCAGTAAATATGGGGATTCTAGCGAAGTATTTTTAATAAATCAACTATGATTTTAGAAGTATTAAAATGAAACTTAATAAAAAAAACTTTTTCAAATAAAATCACCGTGCTACCGTTTGAAGGACAAAATTATCATATAATATGGTAATTACCGTACAGTTAACATCACTGGTTCAACATCTCTCGGCTTCTAGTTGTACGGCACCCAATTTCCTTGTTTCATTTCCATGAGTTTCAGGCGTTTTGAAATGCCTGGTTGTGCCACTTCCAATGATCCAGCCAATTATTGTTGCGTTTGACACAAGTCATCATCTACGAAATCCGTCTCTTCTTCAATGCCAAGCTGGTCTTTGACGTCAAAATCTCCGTACTTGAAGCGTTGAAACCAGTCTCAGTCTATTTTTTCACTCACCAGCTGAGTGAAATCAGCTGCAGATTTCTTCATATCGCTCCTTTATTGCAACATAGTCATATCTCAAAAAATGAGCTTTTCGAGTTAAGAATCCAGAATTGTTAACAGTACTACATTTACAGTAGTACATTTATATTGTGCCAAAAATGTATTCAACTTGCTTTTAAACTGTTTCCTTTAGGAGATATTTCCTCAAAAAATTTACTAAGACTTGTATGGATACTAAAAATTTTAAATGCGTTTTTCTCGAATCGAGCTTTTTTGCGATATGACCATGTTGCAATAAAGGAGCGCTATTAAAGCAGAAAATTAAAACCTCTCGCAAACGACGAAAATATGTTTACAAATATATAAGCATATTGCATAACATCCACGATCTTTGTATTTCGACTATCACTTATCAGCATTCTATAGCAAAAAGGCGGAAGCAAAGTTGGACACTTAATAAAATAATTGCAATCAGCAGCACAAATTCAGTAATAAAAGCATTTACTTGCAAAACAGTTGATGTCAGATTTTTGCCTTGAGAGCACTCTGCTTTCTGGGCCATACAGGGTTAGCAGTTCTCCGTTTGTTCTAGCAAGTTAAACTCTAGGAAGCCGCATGACTTACGTTGTGTTGGACTTCCAAAACCCTTATCAAGGAGTTAAAATTGGCAGAAAGGGGACCAGCAAAGCTCCGAGGAGGTTCTACTTTACAGATACACTCGATGCTGATCATGGTTGAGGTGCCTTGGCTGAAACGTTCCGGCTGCAGTTTAAACCTAAAGGGGAATTAATTTTTCTGATAACTTTGGTGCATGCTGGTTTTCGGAGGCTAATAACACCCGAGGTGCTGTTGTCTTGCAACACATTCCTGTACTGTAAAAAAATAGAGCTGATGGTTAGACGGGTGAGTTGGTTGAGAGCTGAAGTTCTTAATGGACTTCGGCCTACCAGCTCATTAAGAGTTGTCTTCCATTGACTGTGGGGAAATTGCATACAGAAGGGATTAGAAGGCCCAAGCTTGTTTATATGACTACAAACTTATGGCACAAAGTTGATACCTGTGTGAGCCTAGAAAGCCACACGGAGGCACTGCTGAATCATCAAATTAGGCCGACAAGGCAGGAGCTGGAGTAAATCAATTTCGCGGCATAACATTTACAGAAGAAATTTTTTGCGTTTACATAGCATGTATGAATTTTGCAATGCAAAATTTGAACAGGATACTCTGAAATATACATATATGCGATATTTGCACATCACAAGCAAGCGACTTGTGTAGAAATTTTATATGAAAAATGTATCAAGAGATATGAAGGTACTTCATAGTATTCAAAATCTTTATATGGTATTGAGCTCTTGGAACTGCTTAAGATTTAGTCTTTAATGTTGCTACATAAAATTATTTACACGAAAGAACCAATTTATTTATTTGAACGTCTTCAATTTGCACGGTCTAATAGAGGTAAAAACACTATTAATTTTAGATATCAAACATTAATCTCCGATTGACAATTTTTTACAAATACAATACGACTGTGGAACTCACTTCCTAATTCTTTGCAAAACACAGGCAACGTTCTACGCTTTAAAAAGAAATTGCTCTCAAGGTTTGAAGTGTACTTTAAATTTCCCGTATTACCATGTTTTTACTTGTTTGCTATAGAAATCAAACTCTATTTGAAATGTTAATTTTCGTTTTTTTTTCTTTTTTTTTACTTTTGCATTTTTGTTTTTTTTTTTTTTTATCTTTTATATTGTAATACTGATATTATAAACTGTTTATTTTGTTCTCTATATATATATAACAATAACATATATTTCTGTATTGTATCGTTATAAGATCACATACAGTAATTTAAAATATTTATTTCTTATTGTGTGTGATATCCATTTTTAATAAATAATTATTTTATTTTTTATTAAAAAATAAATAAAAATATTCAAATTGTAGACTGATTTCTTCAAATTCTGTAAATCACAACATTTTTGGAGATTTTTTTTACCAAATCACAGGCAAATCCCTGTTAACCGCAAATGTATTTTCGAACAAAACAAAACAGCTGACTGCTAAAACACAAAAAAGTAAATCAGGTAGATTGTCAAACAAAAGCATTTTTTAATTAGATAAAAGTGATACCTTCAATAATTTATGAATTGTTAAAAAGTAAATTATATATTATTGCATAAATAAACAAAAACACATTATATAAAGTAATCAAATAGTTTTTTTATTGTATTCATAACAAAATATGAGCAAGTGATTTAAAATTTGCAGCCGTTTAGCTGACCGGTTTCAAATCACGTGATTACTAAAACTTTGGAGATTACCAACATTTTTTCAACATTTCAATGATTTTAAATCACTTTCGTGAAGTGTGGTTTTGTAGGATGTTTTGAAATCGAAAGTGTAGAGAAATAGCCCTACAACAGTTTAAAGCCAATATTATCGAGACATCAACTATTGACATCAGTTTATTGAAACGCTTCATTAATAATTTTGGTAAAATATTAGGAGGCTACGGAGTCAGTAGTTTTTCATTTTTAGCCGGAACTAGCTCGTACTATAACTGTGATAAAAATATTTTTTTAATATATGAAAAAAGTATTCTTTGATCCAAATTAAAACGAAACCTCAATTTTTGATAGACAAAATTTTCGGAAATTAATAAAATAAAAATATACTATTAACATTAATATATGTAGATTTATTTGTTTAAACAAAAAGAAAGCAAAAATGACTACAAGTACATATAATATTTTTTTAATAATTACATAATTCTTTACAAAAATATTTTGATTAAACCAGTTCATATTTTAAAGTAATCTTAAATATGTATAACGACTTGGTATAAAATTACCAAATACCCACAAAAGAAGAGCAAACTTAAATAGATTAAAAGCATAATGCAAAGAATATTCAGAAAATATATAGTTTAATAGTTTCTTAAATTCTATAATAATAACTTTCTAAACTGCATTATGCGAGGTATAAATAAGTGTATGTAATATTTAACAATATTATTCAAATGCTGTTTTTTCAAGCTGTAACAAGTTTGTTCACTTTATTTTGAAATTACGTCTAAAAGAACGACGACCTTGTTCGGCCAATTGTTCGGTGTTGAAATCATCATCACGGCCGTACTGAAAAATAAATAAAAATAATATTATTTACAAATTCAAAACAATATATTATAATGTGTTTAGTATTTTAGAAAGTAAACTAAACTGAATTTTCGTATTTATAAACTGAATTTAGTTTGAATTTGATTTCCATTTGTACGTTGCAAAATTCATACATACATATCGCTACTTTATTGCAACATAGTCATATCTCAAAAAATGAGCTTTTTGAGTTAACAATGCTAAATTGTTAACAGTACTACCTTTTATATTGCGCCAAAAATTTATTCAAATTACTTTCAAACTGTTTCCTTAAGAAGATATTTTCTAAAATTTTTTTTTTAGACCTGTATGGAAGCTAAAAGTTTGAAATGTATTTTTCTCGAAACAGGCTTTTTTGAATTATGACTATGTTGCTATAAAGGAGCGATATGTATGTACGCATTTGGACCTAGTCGGGTACTTAAAACCACGAGTCTCTTTACAATGATTTTCAGTGGTTTTAAAACGATGGTAATCAATAATGGAATTATATTACTTGCAAATTACACTTTCGGAGGTAAAGCAGGGGTATAATTAATGCTTGCGATATCGAGTAATTTTTGATGACTGCTTTCGATTGCGGATATTCGATCGAATGCTTGGTTTGTGTGCTTCTTCTTCTACTTCTTCACTCTGAAAATTTACATTGAAGTGACAAAATTTAGCGCTAAACAACAAGAGGTTTAACAAATATCAACCTGATTGTGCAAAAATCAAAAAATGCTTAGTTTGCTTTTCGTGCAAACTAAACACATGCTAGAGTGTACCAGTACTCAAGGGATGACCCCTACATATGCAGTGCATTGTACCAGAACTAGGAAAATAGGTTGTGAGGAGGGGGAAAGAGTGAGTAGTGTTTGTGATCATTTGACTTGAACCTTCCAACGTTATAACAGACAGGAAACACGTCTGCAGGCAACTTATTCCACAGACGAAGAGACCGCTGAAAAACGAATTCTCTCTGTAATGCGTAATGCGATTCCCCGGGCAATCGACCACAAATGGATGAGCTCTAGACGATGAGCGCATGCTACGTAAAAATGTGCGAGTTTCGGGAACAAGATGCCTAATCTCGTCAGAGCAAAATCCATTGTAGTAACGATAGAACAGAGTAACGAAAACAATTTAAACAAGTTGCTACGCATTACTTTTTATTCGAATAAAAATATTGTATGCTGCTGTTTTGCTCTATTCTTACTATCACATTAAAAATATCGTCATAATGACGATTTATTGTCAAATCTGGCAGCTATGCTCATGACCACCTACTAAACGTGTGCTAGAGTGTAACAGAAAACACATGTTTAGAGGGAAAACAGTTTAAACAGTTGTTTACGCATTACTTTGTACTCATATCAGAATATTAGCTGTATTAGCATAGAGCTGCTGTTTTGCTTTATTCTCACTCCCAAATTCAACTCATCCAGGCAAAAGAAAAATATATTTACGGTTTCTTGTTATTATTGTTAAAGCCAAACAACCCTTTGTAGAATTTTATTGTACAAGTTAACTTATGCTTTGTTGGTACGCATGCGTGGACATATGCGTATACACACGCTCACATCTTTCACAACGCGCACGTGACATTTTGTTCGTACTTTTTTTTTGTATAATTCGTGACAAGATATATAATTTGGTACTTTATTGTTTCTCATACGAAGTAAAAGAATTACGTTGAAGTCATAAACTCCACTCAATTATGGACATTATTTTAATGTAAAAATTACAATAACCATCCGTGCTTCATGCATTCAAAAACTTACAAACAATTACAAGTAGATGAAATTTCAAAAATTTGTATGCTTTGAGTGTATCCGTGCATATGTTTAGTGCAAATATGATTCAAATATTTGTGCAAACAGGCAAACACTCCCATAAACAACGCAAACAAACATTTTGTTGTACAAACGTAAAATTATGGCATGTTTTCCAATCAGTTTGTGTAGTTTATTTCGCTCTTTACTACATATACACGTACTACTAATTTTAAGGTAAGCAATTTGTTTTTTCCTTAAATTAAGATTTTATATTTGACAAATGAAGATTTTGCCACAAAAATTTCTGGCACCACATTTGTGTACGATCGTAGTGTGTGAAGTTCACATAAATTAATTCCATTCATCTTTTGTATCACGTATACATATATTTTATTTTTTAATTTTAAATCAAATATTTGCGGCTTTTGTCAAGTTATGTTGCAAAAATTTTTATTCACAAAATTAGCGCTAGAGGTAAGAGTGCCTAGAAAAAATTATAGAAAAAAATTACTTAGAGTGAGAAATATTAAATATTTAGTAAAAAAAGAAGAGAATACAATAAACAGAAAAGACAGAACAAACTGATTTAATGGATACGGAGATTTATTAAAAATACAAAAATATAGTATATGTTAATAACTAAAAAAAGATATACCTCAAAGACAGCAAACGCTGTAGAAACAATGCGGGCAATTAAGAGAAACACATATCGCTCCTTTATTGCAACATAGTCATAACTAAAAAAAGCTTGTTTCGAGAAAAACACATTTCAAATTTTTAGTTTCCATACAAGTCTTAGAAAATACCTCCTAAAGGAAACAAATTAAAAGTAATTTGAATAAATTTTTGCCACAATATAAAAGGTAGTACTGTTAACAATTCTGCATTGTTTACTCGAAACGCTCATTTTTTGACATATGACTATGTTGCAATAAAGGAGCGAAATGTGATTTAATATAGGATGAATCTAGACAGGTAATAATTCAATGGCTCAGTGGGTGAGTGGTTAAAGCAGCAGATCATGATACGTCATGACCCGAGTTTAAATCCGAATGGGTGCTGATGAGTGGTGTAGCGACTACGAAACAGCTAGTTGTCCTCCAACTTAAAGATTTGATTATTATTTTTCTTCTATTCTGCAATCAAAAACTATTAATAACACCAAGTTTGTATTGTAAAAAATCCTTCTTAAGGAAAACTTAAAGGAAAAACTTGAACTAAAACCGGATGTACAAAGTACAAAAACCAACAATCTAATTTAATGGAATATTTACGAAAAACTGTGTTTGTCGACCTACTTACAAAGTAAGCGACATACTCTCCGAACTATCTACTGACGACTTACAAAGTAAGCAAGATTGTATTCGATCTGTCTACTGCTAACTTGCAATGTATGCTACGAAGTAATGAGCTTTTGTTTCATGAACACTTCACTATCTCGCTTACTTTGTGTGTTCATTCTACAAGTGCGGCCATGTGTCATATACATTCGTATATGCGATGGTGTGCATTACCGACTTACAAGTGTACATCAGATCATCGCTTCTGTAATCGAAATGTTCACCGTTGGTGGGTAAGCGAACGACATTTAGTAAAATGCATTAAAATACAATCAAATTTTGTACAAGTTTTTCGGTAAACGAACGGACCTAATTGTCAATCAATGCATATGTGTTAATGTATTGTAGTTTCAAATGAAACATTAAATTTTGAAACAAACCATATTACATATGTACATATGTACCTCAATATTTTTTTCTGCTGCACACATGATCATGAATGCAAAAAGTAAAACGAACAAAAAATGAAGGTTATAAACATCATTTTGCGAATCACAATGGGAGACGGTGAAATAATCGGAACGTTTTGATTTTCATCAACTATTGTCAACAATGTATATGTACGTGCAGTCGAAAAAGTGCGACTGCATTTATTTTTTAGCTTCAATAATTATAACTTACTTTACAAAAATGTTGCTCCAATAATTCTAAAGCTGTCATACGATCTCGAGCATCATGTTGCAAGCAATGATCAATAAAATCATGACCCTCCTGTGAAAGTGTCTCCGGTGCTTCGGGTTTTTCACCCATGCCAACTTTAAACATAATTTGGAAATTAGAATCAAATTGAGCCCAAGGACGCTGTCAAAAAATATATATGTGTAAGTATTAGCTTTATTTAAAATTTTATATTTTACATACCTTTCCTGAAGACATTTCTACTACAACACACCCCACTGACCAGATATCAGCTGCTCTGCCATGACCATCACTGTTAGTTTTAGTAAACACTTCCGGAGCCATATAAGCTGAAACAAAACAGAATGCATTGTATGAATATGTGGTGTATTTTTAGGTACATGACTATACTTAATATTACGAGTATAAAGAAAAAAATTTGTTGCATGTTTGTAAGAGGTAACCTCCTGAAGCACTGGCCCTATTTTCAAAATATTTCGAACATAATGTAGAACGGAATCTGCTATCGTACATAAGGTACATGAATATCCCTTGAAGTGCTCAGAGCAGAGTCAAGGCACGGTAAACCCCCCATACTCATAATACATTTACAAGGGAGGATTGGTATTGAACAGCACAAACTTTTTATTTTATTTTTGAAATTACGATCTGTCAAACGTCAGCTGTTAAAACTTCACCCAAATTCATCAATTAGTTTAGTTGTTGTAGTCGTTTGAAGTAAGCAACCTTTGTGTTTCTTGCAAAATGAAAAAAAAGGAATTTCGTGCCGCGAAAAAGGGAAAAGTGCGAAAGAGGCAAAAGAAAAGCTCGATAAACATTACTGCGAGCGTCAGATTACATGGTAAAATTTTGGATTGCGGAATTTAAACGCGGCCGAACAAGCAATGCTACAATACCATCAACAAGAAGGCCAAAAGAAGTGGTTACTGAAGAGAATATCAAGAAAATACTCGATATCGTTATGAATGGTCGCCGAGTCAAGTTACGGGACATTGTTGAAATGGTAAGCATATCATATGAAAGTGTGTTTAACATTTTGCATGAGAAAACGAGTTTGACAGACTACTTCACAGCGGTGTTTGGACACGATAAATCGTAATCCTGTTGATTTTTGGCGTCGATTAATAACTATTGATGAAACGTGGGTCCTCCACTACACACTTGAAAACAAAATCAATCGAAATAATGGGTAGAAGCTGGTGGTAGTGCTCCGAAAAAGGCGAATATAGTAAAATCGACTGGCAAGGTTATGTTCATTGTATTTTGGGTTAAGTTTTACAGGCTGCCAGCCATTGAAAAACCAGCCCAATTGGGTCCAATTTGGTCCCGTTGTATTTTGGGATGCTCACGGAATATTGCTCTTCGATTAACTTGAAAAAGGGTTCACAATCACAAAAAAGTATTACTGTGCATTATTGGATCAATTGATTGAAGCAATCAAGAAAAAACGCCCACATTTAAAGAATAAAAGAGAGCTTTTTCTTGAAGACAACGCACCGGGTCACACAGCATTAGATACAATGCTAAAATTACGTGAAATATACTACGAATTGGTACCTTATAGTCCCGATTTAGCTTCTAGTGACTTTTTCCTCGCAAAGAAAAAGATTCATTTCAAACGAAGAGATGATTATCGAAACTAAAGCGTATTTTGTGGGGTTCCCAAAACCATATTATTCAAATGGTTAAAAAAATTGGAATTTAGTCTTACTAAGTGTTTTTAGCCAAAAGAAGACTATGTTAAGAAATAAATGGGGTTTGGAAATAAAAAGTTTTTTCCCTACTTAGGTAGCTTCAATATCAATACGCCTTGGTATTATTGTTTCAAATGAGTTCCATGAAAACAATAGTTTCGCGAATGAAAAAGAAAAAACTTCAAATAACGTGAGTACGCTGTTCTTTCGGCCGTCTACTGGCCAACTGTAAAGTAACTTTGTGCGTTTATTACGCTTCATAGACTAAGCTGATGTTGATGAGACTTGAAACCTAGCTGGATTTAGGTACAACGGAGTACAACATTCTTATACGAGTAGTTTTGCAAAACTATGACCAAGAGGGGAGTTTGGGGGTAATTTTTTAGAGTGCAAAATTCATTGTTTTTCTAAAAACCAGGGTAATATTTGCCGCAAATCGACATGCTACCAGAGAGATGGAGCAATACTTTGAAAAATGTTTTAATTCATTTTGTTATCATAGGAAATGTATTTTTCAATGCAAATTGATGATATTACCCAATTTATTGATATACGTCTAAAAGGATATATTTTAAGGAACACGCTACGCAGATTCTTTAATTTTTATGATTTTTTGCAATTGGGATTTTTGTCATAAATACTACTGAATTTCCAAATGGGATTTTATTTTCATTAGACTTAAATAACTTTTAATAACACTTATCTGTATGTTATATAAGCAAGAATAGTCTCTTTGGTTAAGTTTTAGGAAGGAATTTATGATAGTTAAGTGTACATGTACAATGAATCGCAGGTCTCATGTCAAAGCTGTGTACTGAATGTTGAAGAATGTTAGAAACTCTACACAATGGCCTCGTGAGCCAGAGCTCATCAAGATCATGCACTTTAATTTCAGTAAGCACATAATCCATTAGCGTTGGGTCGTAATGGTTTCCACTGAGGGTAACATTCTGATTTGGCTCATTTTATAAAAAATTTGACCTAATAATTCCTCTAGTCTATAAACCACACCATACCGTTGTTTTTAATATTACGGGTTGCCCCAAAAAAGCTATTTTATTTATTAACGTATCCATTGCGCCAGAAATGTGCTACATAACTCACAGAAAGTTGTTTTTTGTAATACAGCTGAACGACAACAACACTGTTGTGATGTAAGACTTTCCATGATGACTGGCCTGACGATACAGATCAAAAATACAAAGCACGAGTCATGTGTGATCCGTTAAAACCCCTATTGAAAATCAAACCTCACGAAATCACCCGATATAAACAAATACAAAATTTTCCTGTAAAAGAGACATCTAGCTTTATGAGTGAATTGATATATTAAAGAACTTGCACATTGTTATAAATATCTAATCAGCATAATAAACAAGAAAATATTTATAAAATAACGTATCGCACTTACCTTGAGTACCAACATAACCTTGCAATTCTCCCGGAACAGTTGTGTGCGCTTGAATTTTCACAGCTGATCCAAAATCGCCCAACTTTAAACTGTTTCCACCGGCCACCAAAAATATATTGGCGGTTTTTATATCTCTATGAACAATACCATGTTTATGTAGTTCAGCCACACCCGATAACAGCTGGGCGGTAAAGCGTCTCGTAAGACCTTCAGGTAGACCACCGGTAAGCTCTACTAACGACTCCAATGTGCCCTCAGAGCAAAGTTCCATAAAAATTAGCAACTCTTCACGATGGACTTCAATGCCATAGTAGCGAACTAAGTTCTCATGCTTAATACCCTCTAAAATTTTTAACTCTTCCGCAACGTTCTTCAAAACTCTCGTCTCTCCCGGAAGTATGGCAATTTCTTTCATAGCCATCAGTTCGCCTGTATTATTATTGACGGCTGTATATACTTTTCCAAAACGCCCCTGGCCAATTTTGATGCCACGATGCCAACGGAAGTTAACACTTCGTGCTCGTATTTGTACTTTATCACAGGTATTTAAAGCCTTAATATGGCCAATAAGGCTGCGTTCTCGGAGACGTTCATCTAAGTCCAAATCAAGACGATTGACTGCATCACGTATTCGTATCTGTCTTAAAGCCAAGGAGGCATCTGTATTGGCACCAGCGCCGATTTGAGGTGTTGAGGTGGGCGATGTTTTTCCACTTGGAGAGGGAACCATTAAACGCAAATCTTCGGCTGGAGTATTATTACCACTGTTACTCAATGCCGAATCGGTCGAATCCACAGATTCTGTACGTTGATAAAGTTCTTCTTTATGACTAAATTGGGGATGTAAAAATTTATTAAACTGAGGCGACTGTTGGCTAACTGGATTGACTATTATACCCGCTGACATGGGAGATCTTGTGGGAGTACGTGAGCGGCTCGTTACCGGAGACGAGGTTTTTCTAGTTCTTGGGGAAGCTTTCTTTCGTGGTATTTTTTCCGGTTCTGAAGTAATGCCAATAACATGAGAAATACAACTGTCCATTTTCTTTTTAAGATTTTCAAATTGTGACTCGTCTAAGTGTCGTGTTATTTGAGGATCACAGGCTAAAATTAAAAATTCCAAGCCTTGTGAAGCCCAACGGGGTCGCATACCACGACCACGTTCGCAACGTTCTGTTACAAACTGCATCCACATTCTGGCAAAAGTTATTATTCCTAATGCTAGATCAACTTCGCAGTCCAGGTCCTTATGAGCCATAATACGGTGCTCGAATAAGCGTATAACATCTTTATGGTATTCAAACCCAAATTTATAACCTTGGTGTAAGATTTCACGAGTTCGTGATAAAACAGCTTGACGGTCTTGTTCCTTGAAAGATGAAACAAATAGTATTTACATACTTACATATACATATATTTGTAATATAAATTCAAACAACTCACATCTAAGTCCATGACATACACAGGCGAACATCTATCTTGTACCCTTTCGATTATCTTAATAAGTTTATTTCTTACATCTAAAACATATTTTTGTAAAAGTTTAAATGACTCCTTGATTTCACCACACACAAAATCTTCTGGGTGGCCAGCATCCACATCATGTTCAAAATGCTCACGATGAAAATCTGCCGATTCAACATCACGACAAAAACTCTTGGCAAAAAATAATACTTTAACAGAACACTCTCTTTCCGAGGTAAACAACGATTGCGTTTCCCGGCATATTGTCAGGACCTGCCATTTCAATTCAGTCTCGGCATTTTGCGCAGTACCACCAATTTGAACATCTAACTCCTGGAAACGATTGACCAAACGTTCCGATATGCCCTTTAAAAGTTTACGTATTATGGTGCAAAACTTTTTGGCTGCCAATGTATGCATTCCCGTGATCATAGGTGAAATAAGTTTGGTAAACATCCATTCCTTCTCCAAAGCAGACTTTTGATTTGATTCTGGGCAAGCCACAAGTACTAATTGATCTATATAATCCAAATACAGTTCAAATACTTTGCGTACTGTGGCATCATATTGGTTCAGGATACCCATATAACGCTCCAGTTCTATTTCGTTCTCTACCAAAGCTGTGGTTATATGTCTTTGATATCGTTCACGGTGTGTCAAAGCCAATGTTAGACCTTCACGTAACTCTTTCATAAGCTGCTCTAAGCTAAGAGGATTAGGTTTGGAGGGTCTAGTCTCTAAACGCATACGCAAAAACTCATGCATAAATTGTATAGGAACACCACTTAGGAATACAAATGTTGGAATGTAAGTGGGCAAATTTATCGATTTATATTCCTCACTCCAGTAGCCATAACGTCTCAATTCTTCAACTTGCTCCCGACTTATTTCAGGTTCTAAGAGCGGACAGTCCTCTTCTATTTTTTCAGTCTCAAAATCATAATCTTCAGTGCCGGGTTTTTCCAATGATATCTGGGCCTTGTACATCACCACATTGTGGAGTTTGTGCAGAAAAGCCAATGACTTTGCCAGACCACGGGATTTGAGGACGTTTTCTATGAATTTCCGATACAAAGCTGATGATTGCTCTGGACTAGTACCGCTGCCATTACGCAAGGGCTCAACGCTAAATATATTAATATCTTGCATAGAAGTTTTGCGACATGGTACTGAAGTACTATCCGATATTTGGCTTATTTCAGTTGAAGATGAACTGAAAATAAATTTTGTTTTAATTATTTTAATAAATAATGCAATAGGTGATTTTTTATGATTCAGTTCTGCGATCTGTGTTTATGCTATCAGCCAATTCAGATGAGATATGAAACATGAAATTCAATACTAATTAAGGCCCAATCAGACTATTATACAAGTATAAATACTTTCATTAGATTTTGTGAGATAAAAGTCTAAACACATTTCTTGCGACTGTCAAAAAGTCTAACGTAAATTAGATTTTGCTTTCACACTATCACACTTGATATAAACCAACATAGATGTGGCATCATAAAACTTTTCACGGCGGCAGGTGAGCTATTCGTCGTAAGCGATAGACGTGCCGGCGCGTGAAATTCTTCAACAGTTAAAATAATAATTATGTATAACACATCCAAATTCAATAGCACAAACATATTTTATGTTCTAAATATAGCATGAGCAAAATACATTTATAAATGACAGCTAAATTCCAAATTTCGAGCTTTTTTATAACGACAAAAAATACTATCAGTGACGGCACCCCATCGGCTACTAAATAGCCGACTACTCAATTTTTAATTAGCTGGTTTGCTAAAAAACACAACCCTGATCCAATGTAAAGTATTATCGCTTTGAAAAGTTTCAAAAAACAATAAAGTCGTATGGGATGTCAAATTTGTATCGTATTATTTTTCGTATGTATGACGGATTACATTCAGACTATCAGACTTGCACGTATTATTTGAATTTTTGACAAGTATTAATACAAAGTATAATAGTCTGAACTGAACTTTAGCGGGACTTGTATTAAACTTGAAACTTTCTTGATTTTTGGTTTTTTTAGTTTAGGAAAGTTTTCAGTGAACGAACCCAGTATATGCAATATATTTTACGTGAACTACAAAAATAGGTGGAGAATAGAGGAAGCACTGTTTGCTGAAAAATGATTAGATTTTTCTTACATTGTAAGTGATAGTAAAACATTTGCGGGCAGTATATTCCACAGATGGAACGTACGACTGAAGAACGAATTGTCTCTGTAGTATGTCGTGCGACTGACTGGCCAATCCGTCACAATAAATGTGTATTACATAGAAAGACTCGGGATTCGGTAGCAAGATGCCTGATATTGGCAGAGTAATAACTTGTGGCGTTTAAACAGTGCAAAGCACCCCATACAGCGATGATGTTCGAGTAACCGATGAGATACTTCTCACTTTCCTGCACACGGTCGAAATAAACTTTGAAGTACCGTCACAAACACGAAGTATACGAGATTTGATCAACAAATACTCGTTATTTTTAATTTTTTTAAAAACAATTTATTTATTCATCAATAACTATCTTTTCCCCTTAAAAGTAATCCCCCTGAGATATAATACACTTATGTCAGCGTCTTTTCCAATCCTCGAAACACTTCTGAAACGCGCTTTTTGGTATCGCTAACAGTTCCTGTTTCGATTTTTGTTTTATCACCTCAATCGTAGCAAAACGGTTTCCTTTCAGCGGTTAATACGGTGGTTGAGGCATGATGAAGGTTTTGTTTTTGGCCAAAAAGTCACACACAAGCATCGTTTTGTGAACTGGCGCGTTATCATGGTGCAAAATCCAGGATTGTTTTTTCCACCATTCTGTGCGTTTCTGACGAATTGCTTCTCGCATAACTGCAAGGTAGTATTCCTATTTGACCGTATTACCTTGTGGCAAGAAATCATAATGCACCACGCCATTGCAGTGGAAGAAAACAGTGAGCAAAACTCACAAAGTTTGAAAATAACGGTTATTTTTTATCAGACCTCGTAAATAGGTGATCTGATGAGGCGATGTATGTCTTGCACTGTTTTATAAAACTCGTATACAGTCTAGTGAACATCACACTAAATTTTGATTCCCAGAACAACAAGAGATTCCGATTCCTAAATAACTAGTCGTAACACCCATGAATAAAGATGAAGCAGCATCTGCGATGTGCACCTATACTTAAGACAGCTAAGACTACGTATTTTATGCATTAAATCGACCCTGCTCAAATGGTATCATTTACGAGTAGATGTTGCCAGAAGATCGTAGTTGATAGAATTAGTCATGTTTTCTCTCATGGCATTACTCGTAATCTGAGATTTGTTATGCCAAATGAGTATGAATGACAAATGCTGCTATCATCTGCAAAAGTTTTATAAAATTAAGAAGTCATTAAAAAATTAAGAGCTGGATGAAGAATAATTTATTGGAATTATGCGGATAACATAACAGGACCCTGCACATGCGTACTCCACGATCGATGAATTAAAGCTTTCTTATACATTTCTAACACTACAGATATCTATTAAGGACAAAATGTTCTGTATTGAAATATCCGTCTACTTCCCCAGAAATGTGATTTAAGTTGTTCGATATGTACATATGTAACCTTAACTTACTCATTACTGCTTGTAGTATCACCAGGTATATGGACAACATCATTAAGCATAAATTGTACTTTATGTCCTGTGTTTCCCGAAAGTTTTCTGTAAGAAGTAGCCGACGATTTATTCGAGTCTATGGAATTCATACCAGAATCATCATACTCCAAACCGGATGCTGTCGAGTTACTACTACTTGTTTCAGTAGCCGCCGTATAGGAAGTTTGAACGGGCCACGAAAAGCGTTCTCCTTGCAGACGGGCCAATATTTTACCCAATATTGTCAGTTTCAATTTTGCTTGCTTGGTAATATTGTACCACAGGCACATGGTTTTAATACGGCCTACAAATGATTGACTTTTATAGATGGGATGAAAAGCACCCATGGCCTGTGATGAGGGATATAGAGCCTCTGCTGCCTCAAGGCGAGTTAGCAACTCTTCCACTTCTTTCATGGCGATTTCTTGTTGATCAATACAGTCTTTACAATACAGAGATAAACAACTTGTGCAGTTTTTCTGCGGCTGGGGTGCTGAATATAATAATTTTACTTTCAACTTCTTTCTTTAAAAAAATGACAAGTGTTTTACTTACAACTGGCATTACTGTCCGAGCCCAAACCACTATCCATGCTGAGATCACTTTCTTGACGTTTATATCGTGGTTGAAATTTATAGTTTATAATCTGTGTTAGAAGGTCTGAAACATCTTTGCGTGCGGCAAATAAATACTTGTCTTGCTGTTCAGGAGTACGATCAGCTTGCCAGGCTTGGAGTTCTAGCCAAATAAGATCTTTAACTTCTGTCTGCCAAGTGTGTTCCTCGTGAGAAAGCTTAACATGTAGAAATATAAAGTAAAGAAGTACATTAAAGCGTTCAATAAGTTTTGCTCTGTAAATTTTCCAAATGGCATCTCGATTTTCTTAATACTTGTGTAGCAAAAGTAGGCTGTGATTTTATTTGTTATATGTTAGGAAATACGTCGCTAAGGAGTAAGAAATTTTTAGAGCTATATAAGTGATGTTACTTTCACTTCGTGCTTGAAATTTATGTCTCTTTAGTGTGTTTAGTGACTAAGTTAACTCATTTTGTGAGAACTACTTTTGAAGCACCTGACAATGACACTAAAGAAATATTTCTTATGGCAATACTGCTCATACATTTAATACCACGTTCAGACTGTAATATGAACCACTTGGGTCACTCTCTGAACCACGATTGCGAAACTAGGTGTTCAGACGCTCGTTTGATGTTTGCATATTTTGTGCAAACGTTTCACTAATTCTTTTTTCAATTTTTATTTAAATCTTTATGTAAGTATCCAATTTTTATACGTCTAATGTGTTGTTTCGATTTTACACACATTAATTATGTTTACATTTTTTTTGAGAGCTAGTTCAGATAAACTAGCGATAATTTATTATCAAATTTGGAGATTATAGTAGTTTTTGCATGGTTCGAAACAATATTCAAAATGAGCCAAGTAGGTTCGCTCTCAAAATTGTGTATGGCGAATCATGTTGGTTCAATCAAGATTGGGCCGCGAATCACGAATGAGAGAGCGAACCTCGAATATAAGCCGTCGTGTGAACATGCTATAAGTGTTTTGTAGCTAGTATAACAAACAACGTATTGTTTGTTAAACGATTGTATTCAATATACAGGCCTCAAAAGAATCTTTTGTTGATTATCTGACGAGTTACAATAACAACAACACCTTTTTTATTTCTTTTTTTACACATTTTCTGACATGATCGTCACACAATCTTGGAATGTTTGTTAGACGATTGAAAATTGTATTGTGTTTATTTATTTATATTTTTTTAATTGATTTTTATATTTTAGATGAAAAAATAGCGTAGAATAGTTTTTTTTTATTGTTTAACAATTTTTTGTATATAGAAAGTACGTGTGGTCATTATGGTGGTAAGTCAGCGCAAATTATATGTAGTATGAAAATATAGAATGAGCTTTGTTATGTTTCCTGTATGGGTCCTACAAGGCTTACATGGCTGATTCCTTGAGGAGGTATAAGACAATATCTACACGAGTCTCAGACGACTCTATATACGCTTAACTTAAGAGCCTTTTGCTGAGTTGTGTCCAGCGAGGGATCGTTTGTGATTAAAAATTAAGTTCGTCGACTATCAAAAACACTCTTCATGTGATTCCTAGAAGGCTATTCGACAATTGCAAATGTTGGCTTGGTTCTGTCATTAATCTAACAACCATGTGAACTTTGCAGATAAATTGATTTTGACACAATTTTTTGGCAATGATTTGGTGTTTCCTACAATTATATGAATTGTCAGCAATTTGATATTGTCAGTATATTGCTTGATCTTACAACATTGTAAGATCTGGCAACCTTCTCTGCATCGCAACTAGCAACAACCATTTCAACAAAATCGCTGTAGAGTAGAATTTGTTTCGCTTTCCATGTAATTTAAATCTATTTAGCAGGAGAACTGTGAAACTTTCGATTGTACAGGGTGTTCCGTAGAAGATTTATATTTTCAAACTTAAATAAGAAAGGTAATAATGGACTCAAAGTTCTACTAGGAGTATTAAACGATAGAATGGAAGTGCGGATTTTATTTTTTAGAGAACATGTAAACAGATGTTTCCGTCGAGTTGCACACACTGTTCAAAACAAAGCCTTGTGTTTTACGCTACACGCTGCAGTAAACTTGATTCAATTAAACTGATTTCTCGACGAATATTTTTCTTTAAAGCTACAAGAGATTGGGAATTGTCATTATAAACCTTCTCTTTGAGGTAGCCCTATAAAACAAAATAAACATTCATGATAGTTACATCGGACGATCCGCATCCCAATGGAGGGATGCAGATTCTTGGAGACCAGTAATGGCAGTTTTGATTGTTGACGTGGTTGTTTAATTGAAAATGAGCCTTGTCGCTCTAAAAATTGGGATTTACAGTGTGAAATTTTTGCGTAAGTCAAAGTCACCTCAGTGACTTTTGAACGCTTTGAATTTGAATTTCATGAAGAATCACTTTTGGAAATCCGAGTGAGTCTGCTCTTTTTCGTATTGAAAGTCGTGGATTTACACTTAGTTGTCATTGATCCATGGCCGTGGGGCATTCATGGCTGAAGCGGTTGCACTGCATTACTGCAACCACGGACGAATTAAATTTACATTCGGTCCATCACGTCTTCACCGAATACCGAACTTTGAACAAAATTTTAGACGAGTAATTACATAAGAATCATTACTCTTCATTAAAATCATTACTCACTCGACCGCTGCAGCATGGTGACTTGAAAAATCCGCACAAACGATCATTTCAACGGCACTGTCCTCCGCCCACACTTTTTATTACTTTTTTAAATAATAGTATATAAAAATATAAATTTGCCACCAGACACCAAGAGCAAAATTATCAATTACACAAAGGTCTTCACTTGAAGCAAAATACGAGTATAGCTCAAAATTTTAACATAAGGACTCAGAAAATCATGTTGCTCATTATAAAATTCAAAAAATCATTCTGATATGCATTAACTCACCTTAGCATCCTGCCTGTCAACACTGCCTAGTTTAATGAGATTTGCGAAAGTTTCGTGAAACTCTTTGCGAGTTTTAAAGCCTGGCGAAGCTTGAAAGCCAACTTGCAAATTTTGTAAGAACGCCAAGGGCGGTGCAGAAGAACGGCATCCAATTGGTCGCGATGAAACACTCATATAACGATTACATGATTCAACCACTTTTGGTTGTTGATATCGTAACTGCACCTCCGAATTAAGTGGAGTACATTTATCTAAAGCTTCCGCATTATATGTATTCTCATTGAAACTATTAACACGAGCATTATAGCTACTTAAAACGGCACTTGTTCCCACTGCGGCTAAGGAATTTTTTAACTCTCTTTCGGATTCACGCAACAGGGCTTGAGCTCGCTTGTCGGTACGCTTGGCAGCACCACTGTCTTCGTTGACGAACATTTCATTGAGTAGAGCACAGTCCATGGTATTACGACGCAGTACACGACAACGTGCCATACGTGTCATGCCTTTTTTGGCTGCTGCTGGTGATTCAGCACATCTAGAGAAGTATGTGAAAACAAATGATAGTTTTAATATCCAAATTTGACCTTTAGATGGCTTAATAAAACTACTCACGATTCGGCAGACGCTACAGCCTGAGCCCTTTGTTTTCTTTCCCAGTCTCTTGTTTTATTTTTCAAACGTGTTCTGGGGGGTGTAGTGCCATACTCTTCAAAACGCGCCGCCAGCAAGTCGTCTGGATGAGAAGGCACAAAATCTTCATCCACTGTTGCATTTCGATGAATTATCGCTTTTGAGGGGGTTTGCTGCTTTATTCGAATCTCAACTCTAAAAATAAATGAATAAACAACATGTTTGGTTAATGAGTAATTTTTATCAAAATACAAGAAAGTTAGTAGTAAGTACTTCTACATACGTACAACTGTTATCTATTGTTTGTAGAATACTTTAGATAAATAGTCTAAAATTAAAAGAAAAATTATTAATATCATCATTGCATAAATTTCATACCATCACTTGCACATTATCCAATATTTTCTGCTCTATATACTCGTAAGACAAAATAGGAAAATATTTAATTTACTTGACATTCTTTATTCTTGAAAAAAATAAAATACAATTAGCAACAAGTCTTACTGCCTGTTTATAGGACACGAGTAAGCTCACTCGTGACGAGCCAATTCATAGACGAGTACGTAATGAATTGGGTCTGTAAACAGGGCTGTCAGAAAAAAATATGGAAGAAATCGTCAATACCCCGATAATTTTTGAAAATATCGCCATTTTAGTTTTGAAATATCGTCAAAAAATACCGACTTATAAAACTTTTTGTAGTTAGTCTATTTTAAAATCCATTTTTAATGCAGGCTTATGGTCTCAAATTTGTATATTAGCAAAAAATATATATCGCTCTTTTATTGCAACATATCATAACTCAAAAAAATGAGCTTTTCGAGTTACCAACGCTGAATTGTAAACAGCACTACCATTTATATTGTGCCAAAAATGTATTCAAATTGCTTTTAAACTGTTTCTTTTAGGAGATATTTTCTAAAAAAAAATTTTCCTAAGACTTGTATGGAAACTAAAAATTTTAAATCCGTTTTTCTCGAAACGAGCTTTTTTGAGATATGATTATGCTGCAATAACGGAGCGATATAATTATTAAAGAATTCAGTTTTTAATTAATTACATTTACATACATACGTATGGTATTTAAAAAACAAATACGCTTTGATATATTGAAATTTCAGAAAATTTTAGAATTAAATATCTGAATTGAAGAATTCCAATAAACTGAATTTAGTTGCAATATCAATGAAGTTTGAAAGATTTAATTTCAATTAATCTTTATAATAAAGAATGCCTTCCTGCTATTGTTTCATTTCCTAAAGAGTTTCGTATTTTTGTCGTATTTTAACTAACTTGGCAGAATATTACATATCGCACCCTATATGCAAAAGGGTGTGACTAAAGTAAATTTTTTATTACTAATATTATATAATGATGGGTTGGTATCATTCGTCTAGCTCTAGTTCAATCCTGGCTAAAGCCAAGAAATATTTTTATTTATAATTATAATAATAATTGCCGCGGTCAGTAACTCTTGATCAAAGAAGACAGAAAAATATAATTGAATACACTAAAGCTGAGGGACAACTAACTAGCTGTTTCGCAGACATTAAAACATACTTACGTAAATTTTTTATGATTTCGGAAACATAATATAAAATTGAAAAAAGTATAGCTGAACCTTCTTCGATATTGAATTTTTTCATAATGCAACAATATTTCCTTTAAATATTACAATCATTTTTACATTCACAGTGTTTTGTCTCCTGAAAATGTTTGTATTTCGATTTGTGATCTTTTTGTATTTAGACTGCGATATGTCCACGTTGCAAAAGAAGAGGGCAATCGCACTATATTTTGGAATAATTTTGAATATATTGGAAGTGCTCACATGTCAATCCATATTTTTTTATTTATGCAAAAACTGTATAAATTTGCTTTTTAAGGCTGTGATTCACTATCCTACACAATTGTGATATCTACGGAATATAACATGTGTGCTGAAAAAATACTAAAAATGCAACTATGTGACCGGTTTTTTGTCACACACAAAT
Source organism: Thecocarcelia acutangulata (assembly GCA_914767995.1). Lineage (NCBI taxonomy): Eukaryota > Metazoa > Arthropoda > Insecta > Diptera > Tachinidae > Thecocarcelia > Thecocarcelia acutangulata. The sequence goes on along the minus strand of OU612094.1, from coordinate 127,041,699 downwards.
CGTGCGATTTGAGAAATTTTTTGAAAATTGGGATATAAGAATATGGTTGGCGCCTCGAGAAATAAATTGAAATCATATAAAACTATTACGGTAATAATAGTTTTTAATTGTTTTACATAAATTATTACAATCAATCTTGTATAAAAGTGTGGCACTACAATTCCATTTCGAAGCGATATTGTTAAGTTAGACAGACTTATGAAACATTTTCCTATGAATGAATCGTATAACCGTGTAGGATATGCAATCAGGGCCTTTAGATACACTTTGTGTCTGATATATAAAAAATTTAATGTTGCCATGCTTTTCGTATAGAAAAATCGTAATTTTTAGGAAAAACCGTCAAATCGTAATTTTGCTAAATTTGGGCATGAAAATCATCAAAATGAATGTAAAACGCGACTTGATCGTAATATTTTTTTGTTGCCACCATGCAAAAAAAGTAGTATTTGTTTACATTATTCATGCCAATCCTTTTTTCAACCTAAAAAACAGCAATCCTACTCGTATTCTAAGCACAATTGGCATACGAATACAGACATATAAAAGATGCTTGTGATAAGAACGATTTACATAAAGCATTGTTAAAATCATTCTTAACAATTTTTATGCATGAAAAAGGGGCGAAAAATATCGTGAATATGTTAAAAATGCTACAAAAGAGTTTATTAAAAAAGTATAATAAAAGGGTGTCATAGACATCAAAAAAGAGTGAAATTGACACTTTAGCATCATAATGGCAACGCTGCTTCACACAAATCTTGTATGGTATGATTTATTTAACAAATTGCAGGTGTTTGGCAATCAAATTTTTAACTATGCGTATCAAATAAAGCAGAATACATGTAGTTAAAAATGTGATGCAACGACTTCATAAAATTTAGCAAACTATGACAATAAAAATTTTACAAAAAATCTATCACAATTCAAACCATTTATTCACCTGTTTATGTCAATCAAGCAGATAATTTGTAATTAAATGTCAATAAGTTAATTTTTCGGTTAATAAACTTATCAATATTGGTTGTATATTAAATTTTTATTGATAATGCAGCAGTCCAAAGCTTTCAAGTGGCTGCACTCCTACATGTAAAATATATATGTATACTCGTATATGGGTACCTAATTTCTGAGTTGTTGTAATTTTTTTTTTTTTGGTTTAGTTTAATTTTGATAAGATTAGAAAATTGTTGATTATTCTGTATGAAGGGCATAATAAATTAACAACCCATCATACTTCTCATGGTAACTTTTAACAAATGCGATAAGTTTTGAATAGTAATTTAGCCTATTTAAAAAATATGTAGAAAATAAATGCTCGGTGGCTGAGTGGTTAAAGCAGCAAATCACGATACGTCATGACCCGAGTTCAAAACCCAGTGGGTGCTGATGAGTAGTGTAGCGACTACGAAACAGCTAGTTGTCCCCCAGCTAAAGATTTTATTATTATTTTTCTTGTCTTCTTCAATCAAAAATTATAGATCACAGCAAATTTGTATTGTAAAAAATCTTTCTTAAGAAAAAACTTGAACTATAACCCGTTGTACAAATGTACAAACCAAAAATTTAATTTGAAAATAAATGAGTTTATACTAGCATCTAAAATTGGCACAAATCAAAAAATTATAAATAGCTTGTTTTTTGTTTCCTAGCTGTCTATATATCGACATTTCATAGGAGCTACCCTAATCATCAGTAGACTTGGAAACTTTTGAAAGATATTGTCAAACACTCAACTTTATATCCCAATAATCTACATAAATCATTGAGAATTTAAAAAGAAAAATGCTTTGAGCATATCCGTCAAGCTTTTTATTTCATCTTTCTCACCTCTCTACTTTTCCCTTATTGTATTTTCATAGGCAAATTATGTAAACAAATAAATAATAAAAAAGTAGTAAATGATGCGGCCGAAGGGTGGCGGATAGAACTTTCGATTGTGTGGTTTTGTCCGTCACGGTGTTGCAGGGGTCGAATGAGCATCGTGCGATCGCTGTGGAGGCATTTTGACATATTTATTGGAGCGTTTTTGCTCTGTAAATCCCATTTTAGCAAAATTGCCGTTCGTGGCCCCCAACCAGAGTAGAGTAACTGTTTGACATTTTCGAAAATTCTCAGAACAAAAGGCTCCGTTTTGAACAGTGTGTTCAACTCGACGGAAGACATTTGGATGACTCTGCAAATATTATCTCCGCATTTTCATTCTCTTAATAAAACTTTGTGTAAGCTATTATGTTTTTTTATTTTTTATTTAAGAGTGTGCGTGAAACGGTAGAAAAGTACTCTCGTAAATAAAATTTTGACATTTCTGAGGTGAATAAAATTTTACTAGCTCTGGGGGCTAATATAAATTTTGACAATATAATAGAAATATTTGAAATGTAGGAATTCGATTGGAATAAATTATAATTGAAAATTTTATAACTAAAGGTATACAAATCAAATAATACTAAATTAAAAAATGGCTCTATTATAACTATTTCTTAATTTATTCATTTTTATTTATTTTTTTATTAGTTTTGTTAAAATTTTTTTCTGTTTTGTCAAAATTTTATGTTCTCAAATATAATATTGTTTCACACAGTAAAAACATGAAATTTCTTTACCACAGACAAATTATTTTTCAGCATAGTACTTTGCTACCGTTTCGCACACGTCCTAAGTTTGAAAATATAAATCTGTTACCAGACATCCTGTATTTTCGAAATAAATACATTTTTGAACAGTATTTTGCTTTCGGCATCATTCATTTTAGGATTGACCCTAAAATGTTAAAAACTAATATATTGTATGGGAGTCCCCTTAAGGATGACAATTAGGGCGGAGATATGTTCATAAGAAATGTGTAAGAAATATTTGTGAAGGTCGGTCTTACATTTGACTCCCCTAAGAATGATTTAGAGGCAATAATAAAACTTTTTTGGATTTTTTGCCGTTTTGACCTTGATGCGTCCTCATTTTTTGTTTCATGCATTTTGTTTACCAAAACCCACAGCTTAATAGGTTCTAGTATATCCAAATCTAAAAATCGTGTAACTAACTGAATGTTTTAATTACCAGACAAAAAATATGTATTTACGAGTGTTTAACATAATGCCCAATGCAATTAGTATGAAGATTTTACTATCTGATACGCAGATTAGAATTTTATTTATATCATTGTGGCAATTAATACGTGCTTAGAAGCTTTTGAAGAATTCAAGGACACGTTTTTTTTTTTTTAATAATAACATCACTACCAATATCTTCATTATTAACTTAACAATTTCTAAAATTTATTGCATAAACTGTGATAACCTGAAGGCTTAATGAAGGCCGTTGTTGCATGCAATTAATTATTTTATTTTATTTTATTTTATTTTATTTTTTTTTTTTTTTTTTTTTTTATATTAGACCAGTACTCTGGGGATGGCCTCTACATATGCAGTGCATTGTAATGGAACTAGGACTATGAGGAAGAGGAAAGAGGGAGTAGTGTTTTTGAACGTTTGACTTGCACTTATAAATAATAATGTTACTACATTGCTTTTTGATTTTCCCATTCAAGCAATTGCATGCTAAAAATACCGAAGCAAAATTTGTTTAAGTAGAAATTAAAAATTTATTAAATTTATATTTTATTTATTAAATTTATATTGCTAATAAACGTCATATCTCAAAGTCTTATAATATTAAGATGAGGAAATAAATTGCATAATAACTTTAACTGCATAATAACTTTAACTAATACAGTCACAAAAGGGTTATTAAAAATGTCGGCACTGGAAGCAGTGATATCAGCTTTTTCAAAACAAAAAGGGCATTTCGAAGTGGTAAAAGGTAAAAAAGTTATAAGTATCCAAAAAGTGCTAAATTATAAGTATTCGAAAAACGCTAAAATGGGTTAAATATTAATAAAATAAAACTTCATTGGTTTAAAATCACCGAAAGGAAAATTCCGTACTTAAATCAATCAAAAGCTATGTCAAACTACAGTAAGTACGGATTTTCTTAAATTAAGTACGGTGCGCTTGATTCAAGTACGGATTATTCAAGCCACTGTTACCAGATTTTGCCTTAATGCTGAAGATTTTACAAGCAAAATAATATTTGAAGATATTTTTTTTTTTAAATTAAGATTTTTGAGATTTAGTGATTAGAATATCAATGCGTCAACTATTTTCGAAAATCTAATGAAGTTTAACTTTTTCTGTAAAATAAGATTTGAAATAAGTTGTTACTTCTTGGTTTCAAAGTTTTTGCACTCTACATAGTAACACATAACATTAATTTTAGAAAGAAATTCAATTAAGTTGACTATTTTCTTTGAAATGATTGTTTCATCCTCTTATTATCTTAGAACGATTATCCATTTCCTTTTTAAAAAATGAAGATTTTTCAACCAAAAATTCTGGCAACACTAATTCAAGCACTAAATATTTAGCTTTTGACATATTTAATCTTGAATCCATACTTGAAATAAACCGAAAATGAGATTGATTTGAAAAAAAAAAACAGAGATCAAACCAGTCTTAAAATGCGATTGATTCAATAATTTTAGGGTTTATTCCCAGCGTTGCCCGAATGTAGATTTTACCATAATTTTGAAGATTTTATATGCAAAATAAGGTTTAAAGATTTTTCCTTAATAAAATTAGACTTGAAATAATCTTTTAGTTCTTGGTTCCAAAACGTTTGCACATATGATGAATGTACATAGTTACGTGTATTACTTAATCTACTTGTTATGTTATAATCATAGATGCCAGGTCAAATTTCGGAGAAAAATCGTCAACATGATTGTCGCAAATCGGCAATAATCGCCAGCAAATAAAATTAATCGTTTTGGAATAAAATGTATATATTTTAAGCGAGTAAAATATTGCAAAACAATTCAAGCTATATTCAAGCTATAACAACAATACCTTTATGAATATATATATATATATATATATATATATATATATATATATATATATATATATATATATATATATATATATATATATATATATATATATATATATATATATATATATATATATATATATATATATATATATATATATATATATATATATATATATATCCTTGTATGTACTAGATTTAAGAATTAGGACCGTGTTGATGTATTACACACTTTTATTATCAAAACAATCACATTTGCAAATTTCTAAGTAGACTTTGGTATAAACGATTTCTTTTAAAAATGGTTTCTTCTACTAAGTTCACACTTTGATTTTGTTAAGGTTTGTGCTTTTGTATTTGGATACAAACTCTTTTCAAATTTGCAGAAGAGTATGGTAACACTAATATTTTTGCTATAAATTTTAATACTTTATTTCAAAAATAGATCTGTGTCATAAAACAGATTTACCAAGTTTCATAGACTTCGGACTAAATTTCTCGCCTTTCGAATTCTACGAAGAAAACTCTTTGATGGATCAGAAAAAAACTGTTTCCTTTTTTTTAGAATATTGTTAGGATTTATAAGCCTTCGAATTTATATATCTACAAATTGAAATCTCTTTAAAATATGATCATGTTTTTATATAAAATCTTTTACAATTTTTAGCTTACAATTTTAACTTATAATTTTAATGCCATTCGCATATGATCTTTCAAATACATCGCTAACATACACAAATGAATGATCCCAAATAAATATCACATAACATTTCAGTGTCACATACATATTTATATATACACTTTTTTTGCCACTATTTATATATTTAGGTATAAAACCAAATGAATGAAAAATATGAAAGTAAAAATGTGATATATAAAAATCGTCAAAAACAGAACTTATATCGTCAAATCGTCAACGTGTTATTTTTAGCACACAAAAAATGGCGATAAATCGTTATATATGACACCCGTGGTTATAATAGTCATTGTTTTATAATAAGAAATAAAGAAACATTATTTTTGCATATAACATTATAATAAAAAAAAACATTTTAGGAGTTGTTTTCCAAATCTAAGATTTCATTTTTGGAAAATGAAGATTTTTCGATAAAATTTTCTGGCATAATTGGTTGATTCAATACCGAATTCGTACTAGAAATATGCTGAATAGGAGATTTAATAAAACTCTATTATTATTTTCCAATAACCATTGAGTCTAAGATTATTTACTCTATCCCTGCAGAAATTATTGGAGTACATGATCCGTTTTAAATAAAAAGGAGTAGTTACAACATAGTCCAATGTAATGCAAACATGGACCATGATAACTAAAAAAAAATATATTGTACAATACTCGCAACATATTATTAAAAATATACTACTATAGTAACAGTATTACGCCATGTTTTGTTTAGTGTGTTTTCTGGCAAGCCGAATGATTTTTTTATTATTATTAATAAATAAATATCTATCGCAGGATTTGTTAATTTCATCTTTAACCATGGGTATGTTAAGGTCACGATGAATATTTTTATTATTCACAAACCATGGAACCCTAGTTATTGTTCTTAATATTTTTGACTGGATTCTTAAAAGAATTTCAAGGTTTGAGTTACTAGTAGGTCCCCGAAGTTGAATTTCGTAAGTCCAGGTATATTCTATTAATACAATTGTTATGTTTGCAACTATTTATTTATATTTTTATGTTATGTTTTATTTATATTTTTATGTTATGTTTTATGTTTATGTCTTTTAGCAAATGAAGAAAAAAAAGTACACAAAAAATTTTGTGATTATATTACAGTTGATTTTGTTTTTTTTTTGCAAAAACACCCCAAAATTGCTCTAAAAAATTTTACAAAATTATGGTTTTCAAGGTAGTCTCTTATAGTATTCTATGGAGTATTCACATCAGAGTAATTTAAAAATAGTTTCCAAACTAGTTTTCTGTGGTAATCCATGGAGTAGTGGCATGAAGTAATTTCAAGACTAACCCTGTGTTAATAATTTGTGGAGTAGTTACTTGCACTAGTTTTTGGATTAGTTTGATGTAATGTTTTTTTGGATTACATGGTCCTCTCCTAGAACATTGTATGTTTTTCGCATATATTTGGATTACTTTTGGACTAGTCCTGGTCTCTTGTAGAGTACTTTTTACACGCATGTAAGGAGTAGCCTCGATTTCTGCAGGGATTAGATAGATACTGTAATTTATGCCAAACAAAAAATTTATAGAGCTTTTAGTTTTTCCCTGCTGTATATGTCAACATTTCATAGAAGTAATCCTAAAGTGCGATCTCCACCTGACATGAAAACACTAACTTTAACGCTAACTTCAAGTTAAAATTAAATGTGGACCGCTCATGTTGAAGTTTGGTTAAAGTTATAACTTGGTTGTTAAAACATTTCATTTGAAAACTCTGTTATAATTTAAATTGACAATAGCCTGCTATTTGTGGTTGTTTTTCACCATTTTTATTTTTTTGCTATTTACGTGTACGCATACTTAAACAGATAGATATTTAAACAGCAACTTTTAACTTCATGTTTTAACTGCATTTGAAGTTAGGTGTAGACTGCATGTAATGAACAGTAGACTTGGAAAGCTTTACAAATTTTAGCTATATATTCCATTATTTTAAATAAATTAATGAGAATACAAAATGAAACATGTTCAAATAACATTTCACAAGTAATACAAAAAGAGATTCTTTTCTTAAAGAACCTTTTATTTCTATCTCACAGCAATTAATTCACATGTATGTATTTGTGTCTGTGTTTTGTATTGTATTTGTATAACTATACAGTTGCAAATAAATTTGCAAAGTATAGGATGCACAGCATGGGCGGAGCAACGTAGACCTTATGCCCACGATGGTATTAACAGTATTTCTTTTGCGGCCCCGTGACTAACTGTATCGACCTATGCCTTCGCATAGGAAGTTGCCGCGTGCTTAGCAACGAAATACCTCACAAAAACTAATACAGTTAGCCAATGAGAGTGAGACGCAAAACTCTCGAAGGCCAAACAACAACAACAAGCCTAACCGCACTTAAGAAATAATTACGATGACGCGAGAGCTGTTCCCCAGCCCAGAGCTGCTTTACAACTGTCTGTGTTTTGTTTTTTTACTCGGTTCAAGAATTCTGCACTTGATTCAAGAATTTTATACTATTATATATGTGTGTTGTTGTTGTTTATATGTGTGTTGTTGTTGTTCATGGTTTTTGTCTTTGTATTAAGCACAAATATGTCATTATATGGTTGTCAGATGTTACAATATTGTAAGATCTGGCAACATGCTGACAATGTAGTGACAATGAAAAATTGTAAATTGTGTGTTCAGACAGATCGTAAGAAAATCTTACAATTTCATTGTCAGACTATGGTCTGACAAATAATTCATCTGACAACAAAAATTGTCAGTTCACACGGTTGTCAGATTGTTAGATGAAAAAACTTGACAGACATGTTGTATGGCATTGCCACTTATGTATATCAACAACCATCTGTTTGCCAGTGTAGCCCATAAAACTTTTTTCTGACAATGATGCCATTGTCAGGTGCATTAATTTTATACATCTGACAATTAAAACTGAGCTCACAATACCAGCCAATTATCTCAGTCATCGTTTATTTGTTTTATTGTGATATTTGTTTTGGATTTTGGTGTGAAACAGAATGCAAGTACTGTCAAGCACTGTCGTGAAGGCGTTTTAAAAGTTCCAAAGCTTGTTTGTTTTGTTTTAAGAATTGTTTTAAAATACAGTACTTGAAACTACTGCACAGTAGTAAGAGGTGTTCTTTAAAGCATTCTGTGCAGCCCTTTAATACCTACATATGTAATAGTCCCTCATATGGCATGAGTTTCGAGTGTTGCAAACATACAAACAAGCAAACATACAAGCGAAATTAATATAAGTGTATTCAAAACCAAAACTTTTTTGTAGCTAAACTTAAGTTTTTATCTCAACCAAGAAGGTACTTGTACACAAAGTGCGCTGGAAAAGCGAAATGTGTAGAATTTTCAAGATTATAAACTTGGTATTTAAATTATGACAAGACAAGACTAGTTTTCGCTTTTATTTTACATATTTACATACTCAATTAAGGGTATTTTATGTCTTCTGACATTCAGTGGAAAAAGTTAATGAAATATTTTTGTCAAAAGGAAATCAACAAGTCTCTGTGTAGTTTTTTATGTAATCATCACTTGACGGTTGTTTAACGAGGAGTCGCCGATTTGATAAAAAAAAATAAAATATTTTTTTTTTATTAATACTATCGCAAGTAATAAATAGATTATTTAAATAAGAAAAGCGTTACTCACTTTGAATATTTATCTATATAACTGCAGTTAGCTTTTAAATAAATAAAATCATATAAAGACTTCCGTTCAGAAACAAAGTTTACAAATTTGTATATAACGCACAACAACAAAAATAATATTCAGAAAGTGTATTTCAATAAAGGTAACAAAAAGGTGCATAGTATATACAAACACATTAGAGCGACTCACCAAAAAAAGTGCTCGATGTAACCTCTTAAAAATGAACCTTGGACTTTTTTAAGATGAGATCTAAAATATTTTTACAATACAAAATTGCATTTATCACCGTGTAAAATACATCTAATTTGCAAAAATCTATTTAATTATTTACATACAATGATGATGTACTTGGCAAAAGAAAAAATTTGAAGAGTTACCACCCCCGAGTATTTTTGTCAAAACGCGAACAAACACGAATTTCAAAAAAGCTGAAGCATTTTTATTACAAACAACCCCGGACAAAAAATTCAAAAACCAGAACATCCTTAAGAAAAGGACATGGATATTCGTGCTTGAACAAATTGTATATACAGTAAAACCTTTCTTATGATATCCATATTGTATATGTTGGTAAGAAAACAGATTCTCAAATTGACAAAACATACCCTTTTTCAAAATGGTCCAGCTCACGAGAGGTCAAAGCTAGAGCCGAAATATTTTAGATGTCATCATAGAAAATACTAATGTTCATTTTGAGTTGCACGAGTTTCACTTCCATACAACTTGAGTCACTCTAATGTACATGTGTATGCACAGGTCTTTTTTTAAATCATAATAAAACAAATATGTATATTTATTTTTAATATCAGTGAAACGGGCTTTTTTGAAGGAAAGTTTTTGTGACATTAATCTAAATATATATAACTCAAAGGTGACTGACTGACACAGTGATTTATCAACGCACAGCCCAAACCGCTAGATGGATCGGGCTAAAATTCGGCATGCAGGTAGATGTTATGACGTAGTCACACGCTAAGAAAGAATTTTGGTTAATTCTACCCACAAGGCGATGAGATTTTGCGTGCATAAAGCTACTATGATATAGGTATCCCCTAAAAAACGACTTTGATAAATTCCACCCCTAAGGGGATAAAATCGGGGATGAAGGTTTGTATAAATTAATAATAATACTTCTTAACGCAAGCGAAGTCGCGGGCAAAAGCTAGTGTTTAAAAATTATTTTGACCATGTGGCTGCCATAATCGGCGCATACAAAGCGCACACTGGAACACTAATTTTCAGAATTTTTTTGCAGCTTTTGACTTCCAAGTGCTTCTATTTTATCGATATATTTACATAGCCCCAAAGAAAATAATCCAATTGGGTTAAATCGCTCGAGCTTAGCGAAAAATTATTCCACAGGTGGAACTATTCTTTCATCCAAATATTCTATGAGTTAATGAGTTACAAGCGTTCCGTGTGGCATGTGGCTCCTTTCTTTTATATTGACATATCAGTAAAATTAATACCAGGGTATGAAGGAATGTCTATTCATGTAGTAGTTATCTTGGGTAAGAATTCCCAAGATAACTTAGGTTACTTTGGGACTTTCGAAACTCTCATCAAGGGCTAATTTGCGGAACAGGAATGGCAAAGATCCGGGGATATTCTGCCTCGCAGTCTCACATCAGGGTTCAAAGATTTATTTCCAAGATAAAATAACAAAAATTGCTTCTGAACAGATTCTATACAATTCATCTGATAACATGTATATGGATTCCATCCATACTTGAATATAGGTCTGACTAAAGATGTGTATAATCCTTTTTTTATATAGTTCAGTAATCTCCACAGCCCTCTTTTACCATTATTATAATATCAAAATAGTTCAAAAATTTATAACACGCGGCAAATCGTTAAAAAACAATGAAAACAAAATAGAGCTAAGGTACCTACGCTGAAGTACTTCAGATTTCACTTCAATCTGATTTTATAAAACATTATTAAATTTTCACCGAAACGTTTTGGTTGTGGTTTGAACATAAATCATAAGGAGAGATGTTATCCTTTCCTGATAACTATCGTGCATGTCGAAGTGATGTTGTCTTGCAACAGATTCCTGTAATGTAAGGAAATAGTAGAGATGGTTAGGAATTAGTGATGGAAGGGTTAATTGACAGAACGGGGATTAGCACGCTCCAGGTGACTGATACAAATATATGATAGAAAGTCGCCACCATTGAGGGGCTGCTAATTACGTAGAGGCGCTATCGAGCTAGTCCTCTTCGTGGAATTAATTCGCCTTCAGATTAAGCCGTTATGGTACGCGCTGATGTAAGTGAATTACATGTGTATACCATTCTCCAATGACAGCAAATTATCGAACATACGGACCAATAGCTCCGCCAGCCCAACAAACAGTAGTTTTCTATAAGTATAATAGTGTTTTAACAAAAACTTGTGGATTATTCTCAACCAAATTGCGATAACCTGCTTACAATGGAGAAAAAAAAAATTTTGAATAGAAATTCAATATCAATACAAATTGACAAACAGATAATTATTTAGCCAAAAAACCCCTCAATAATTTGCAAACGTTGCTCTGGTGTAAGCCCATCCCTACCAAAATGTGAAACCAAACTAAACAAAAAGCGAGTATCAGCTGTTAAATAAGTTTTTAACTGAAATAGTGCTGCCAACTCATAGTTGTGCAACTATAAAAAAGCACTCAATATATTGGCACTTTTCAGAACGCCAAGAAAACACATTGAAAAAAATATATGTATTTGAATTCTTTATTGTAGCACGACTCGTCACCAACTCTAAACTGCCGGGAAAGATAAGAGGGAAAAGTTAGCCAATCAACTGATTTCAATGAAAAGGATGTGCATGAAGAAGCTGCCACCTTTTATTTAACTATTTTATTAGTTTGAAAATAATGAATTTTTCTTTGCATTGTAACAAATTTTCTTGCGTTTTGCTTAACTTTCCCTTTTCATAATTGACCAACAAATTACATAATGTACTCGTACCTTTGGAATTCCATCTTTTAAATATACAATTTTGTTTCTCATTTAAACAAATAATAAAATCCACTTAATAAAACTTAAATTAGAAATTACAAACTTATTTTAATATTTATTTTTATAAACTACTTACTTTTTACGCCGCATATTGCCAAACGGTTTTCATAGGACTGCAAACAATATTTGTCTTAATTTTTGTTCTATTTATAAATATTTATTTAGTTTATTAATTTTTTTCTAATTCACCGCATTTAGAATATGCAAACATGTAATACAAGTTTAATTTGCTATTATCTAAAAAAACACCAAGCAAAAACACTTTAGCACTAAAACATCGGAAAAATATTAAAACATTACACAAAGTACACGTAAATTTCACCACCAAAAATCTGTTTGTAGAAGTAAATGTGAAATAAAATAAAAACATACGAGTATGTGCATATGTATCAGAGAGCGGCAACGAGTATCAAACTTTCTAATATAATCAAATATTTACTCTGATATTTAATCGATTTATTCACAAACAATACAAGCTTGTTATCGACAAACGTTGCTATTAAATTATCTGTAGGAGTTATAGTACAATACTAAAACAACATAATACCATGCTTCTGTAATATACCATTGCATATATACAAAGACTAAATAAATACGAGTATAATATTATACGATCATGATATATTCATATCATGATAAAAGATTGTGGAAAATCAATTTGTAATGCGAAAACTTGCGAATAGAAATTAGCCTTAAACTACGTGGCGTAATATACCTCAAAGACTGACCTTAAAAATAATCAGAATTCAATTGATCGGAAAACAATAAATAGTATATAATGTATTATCTTAATGAGTCCTTGCGTTAACTTTGACATATACATACATCAAGCCTGATTCAACTATAGCAGACGACAAATAGTGCATGCCTTCGTTCCCACAAATTTATTGCATTGCGAATAACACATGTTTACTATTCAACTGTACAAATGATAGTATTAGGTGTACAACCTTACTTCCGCAGTTTTGCAATAGATGACAATAGCGGTAAATAGTAGTCTAAAAAAGCAGATCGCAGCTTAGGTATTTGCAAACATAAACGAAATATTAGTCGATTTGTGTCTGTATCATAAAGTTATTCTCGATTAAACATGTCAGCTTATGAGACAAATTCTTGTGATTTGCGGCAGGTTTTAATTATCTCCTTTAATATGAAGAACTCTTCGGCTGAGCTTCATCGAATGCTCTCAAATATATATGGTGAGGCCGCTATTACTAAATAAACATGGTGATTTTGACTTCGAAGACCAGCATAGTGGTAAAAGAGAGATGGTTTTCGAAGTTGCAGAATTGAAGGCGTTACTTGATCAAGCCTCGTATCAAACGCAACAAGAATTGGCAGGCTCATTGGGAGTAACGCAACAAGGCAATACAAAACGAATGAAAGTGATTGATTCAGAAACAATAACACTGGGTTCCGTACGAGTTGAAGCCAAGAAATGTTGAATAGCGTTTGTTTGCTTGTGAACAGCTGCTTGCAAGGCAAAGCCGGAAGAGATTTTTGCACCGCATTGTGACTGAGGTACAAAAATGGATTCATTACAATAATCCTAAGCGCCATGTTTCCACGTCGACGGTCACACCGAATATTCACGGTTCCAAGGTCGTGCTCGGTATTTGGTGGGATCAGCTCGGCGTAGTGTATTATGAGTTGTTAAAACCAATTGAAACAGTCACAAGCGATACTTTTCGTATGAAATTATTATAAATGCGCTCGAAGCTAGTGTTTAAAGACAAACGACCACAATATAACGAGAAACGTGATAAAATGATTTTACATCATGACAATGCTTGATCTCATGTCGCAAATGTGGCCAAGACATACTTGAAAACGTTGAAATGGGAAGTCCTACTTAACCCGCCATATTCTCCAGACGTTGCTTTCTCGGACTATCACTTACTTCGGCCAGTGGCACACGGTCTGGCTGACCAGCACTTCCGGTCTTATGAAGAAGTAAAAAGATGGATCGATTCGTAAAAAACTTCAAAAGATGACCAGTTTTTTCAACGTGAGATTAATTGTGGCTAGATAAGGATAATGCTTTCAATCATAAATGTATAACCAGTTTTTTACAATAAAGCCTGGAATTTCAGAAAAGAAAAATCGGCGGAAGCCAATTAAGTAGCGGTATGTATATCAATTTTAGTATTATTCTGAAGTTTTTATTGTTGGATAAAAAAAAGTCCTAAAAACAAACGAACTAGCCATGTCTCATATTTTTTTGTCCTGATCAACAGACAAGCCATGTAAAAATCATTCAATGTGCATACAAATCATTGATTGGTAACAAGACGCATAGTTTGAAAGCAAATCAAATCCAGTTTAATTCTTCTTGTACTCGTCTCGAACATAAAAAAGCCGAATGTTTAATTGATTACTATTTAAATTATCAGCCGAATTATAAATATTCTCACAGAATTTTTCCTCTCGGAAATTATCTCTCAATTAAAGTATTTTTCTCAATTCAAATTAAAGAGAAAAGCACAATTTTTGTTAATTAGTGTTTGCAGTTAATTAGTGTTTGCAGTTAACGGAGAGATCGAAAAAACATCATATTCGATTTTTGTTCATAATTGGAGAAAAGAGAAAAGTCAAAAAAAACTCCCACGGAACTTTTATTTGTAATTGGGCTGTATAACACTTGTATCCCAGACGGGTCGGCCATAGTCGTTGCAGCTCGCTGATATGTCTATATGTATGTATATTTGTTTCAACTAAAGTGTGTATGCGCACAGATGCCAACACGTTTTTAATAAATAAAGGGTGTCCGCCGGGAAGATATACTACTTTGTTTGTTTACAATTTTTTATTAAATAAAAGAGAATGGATGTTATATTGATAAATGTTTTATTTAATGTCGGCAATATTGTATGGAATACAATATTAAATAAACGACCGTCTCTTTAGCCTCACAAATGCGTGCCTTTTTGAGCACATTTTCACTGCGTTCTCACACATTTCACGCGGTATTTCATTACTTTCATCACAAATATTTTGCTTGAGTTGCTCAAGCGTTTCTGGGTTGTTTGCAAAACATACATAGATTTTTAGATACTCCCACAAAAAGAAGTCCGGAGCAGTCAAATCTGTCGCCCGTAGAGGACAATCAACATCACAATTTCTTAAAATAACTTGTTGTGGAAAGGGGTCCGTTGTAATCCTGGCTGTATGTCACATGTTGATTAAGCCCAAAGCATGCAGTTGTGGCGTTAAAAAGTTTTCATCATATCACGATATCGCTCCCAAATCAGACGGCATAACATTTTCATTTCCAAAGAAGTAAGATCCAATGATCCCTCCTGACCAAATATCACACCAAATTGTCAGTTTTAATGGATGAAAATGTGGCTGATGAAAATGTGGCCGCTAGGACGTTCTATTTTACAGACGTTCCTGGCGCTGATAGAAGTTGAGCTGCCTGCATCTTGGCTGAAACATTCTGCTTGTGGTTTAAACCTTAAATCGCAAGGAGTGACAACTATGGTGCATGCCAGTTTTCGGGGAGCTAATTATACTTCCCGAGGTGCTGTTGTCTTGCAGCAGATAACTTTAATGCAAAATGATGGATAGACGTTAGTTAAGGGCCGATGATTTGGAAATCAATTACAAATTCTTTCTAAAAACGAAATTCTTCTTTCGTTTCTTGCGTTCCACAATTTTCGATCTGAACTTCAATTATACAAAAATCGAAGCTGTCTGGATCTAATAGACCTTATCATAATAGTCGAATATTAAAAATGTCGACGGTAATTTTCTCATAAACATTTTGTTTGCTAATTAATCTATAACAAAATAGGGGTTTTTTTTTTTGAATTCGAATATGTTGCGTGTTACATTGCATAATCACTCATATTCTGGTTGTCGGCGTCAATGATGTCGGCAATATTATGGCAACATCAATTTAAGACGACATCAAAATTAATCTTGCATTCCCTAACAGTTTTGTATTGATGTTGCCGGTTTATCGATTATGTTAATAAAACCCAACACACATCTCTAAAGTATATGTCAGTTTCTTCGTTTCGTTTACATTTTGATTTAGATCAAAATTTTGTGCAAAATAACAAAGCTTATGGAAAAAGAAAAATGAGGATGTTTTTAAATACAAAATGTTTTTCCAGCCACGAAAACAAAACAAACTTAATAGTGGAAAGAAGACTGCTTAGACAGAAGTCCTGCATTTTTGATTCTGGCCAATGGAAGGGCTCTTTTCCAGCTCCTCTACTAGTTTTTGAAATTGGGCGGGATTCGTAATTTTAATTTTTTTCCATTTTATTGTAATTTTTTTTTTTAATTTTAATTTTCTTAATTAATTTTTTTGATGTTTTTGTCTGAACTCGATGCTAAAAACTGTGACGACAAAATAACCGGCAATTAGAGACAATATTGACACCATTTTCTCTTGTAGAATATCAAATATGTCGGCAGGTATCGATACATGCCAATATTGACAACAGGAATCGGTGCCGTCTTGTTTGCCGCTGACAAGGAGAAAATGTGTAAATACCTGGTGTGTTCATACGCCAAGCTCAGATTTTTTGCTGTCAAAAAAAAATTAAAAATATTTTAGCAACAAAACTAAATATAAGCTTGGAAGAATATATAGGCTGTTTTAGAACTCAACGTCAAGCCGAAACAGGGTGACAAGATTGATTGTAAAAAATCAGAAAAAAATACAAAGGCTTGTGCGAAAAAAACCATTTGAACTGAGTAAAATTATTTATTTTAGATTTTTTCTGACTTCTCAAGATAGTGACAATCAATCATGTCACCCTGTTTCGGCTTTAAGTTCTGGCACACCCTGTAAATTAGAACACACACTCGTGTGTGCGTATAATTTAATTTGAAAGTGTTCGAAAACGTTGTCAAAAATATATCTCCTAACTTAATGCTTCGGTGTACAGACATTTGTACATGTAGATACAAATGTACGTATAGTACTTCTAAAAACGTTCACTGTACGATCACATGCTATTTACGAAAAAAGATACGCAACAAAGAAAAAACAAACTATGCATGTTCATATATACACATCAGGGATTGGCAACGAGTAATGAAAAAGTGAATAAAGTGGAATCATTACTTTAGTTTGGCATCATGCTTATTGATATTCTAACAAGACTACTCCAATGAATGATGCCAATGAACAGACAAATATTTACAACAAAACTAAAAAAAACCAAAGTTATAAACGAACATGTCTTTATTTTTGCATCAGTTGAATTAATTTTGAGTACTATAAATGTTTTCCTAAATTTGTTAAGGTAAGCCAATTTGTAAGTCAAACAGAAGGTACATATCATCGCCGCATATACATTCATTGGAGTTCAGACTAATAATTAAAGGGATTATAAGTATGAGTACATTAAACTTCTTTTATTTCATATTGAGAATTTTCTGAATGACTCCAAACAGCGTTTTAGACAAATATAAAAGTCTTTAGATTTTTATTGGATGCTTTGGCAGATTTGTGGCTGGCAAAAAATCTAACTTACTATAATATGTTGCCTTAAGCAATATATGAACAAAAAGTAAACTTTTGTAAAAATGCAATCATACATAATGCAATGAAAAATCTTATTGTTTAAACTAATTTCAACAACTTGTGTAGTCTTATGGAATCTCAAATTTCTTACCAACTTATTTGCCTTTTTCACAACACTACATTTACTCTAACCCATTTGCACATATTAGTAGAATTTCTGACAAAATTTCAATACGAAGTGTGATGAATAGAGCATATGCTCTTAATTAGGGAAAACTCGACCCATTGCCGTTCTCTGGCACTTATACATACCCGTGTGTATGTAAGCCGTATCTCAGCTTATTGTTTGTTATTAAATATCATGCAAAATTATAAAAAGAACAACAATGAAAAGAAACAAAAAAAAAATGTTAACGACCGCAAAAATACAACAAAATGAAATAAAAACAAGCCGACCGGTAAAATTTTAAAAACAGATGTACATATGTATGTATGTGTGTATGCCTTATTTAAAATTGAGAATTCAAACTCATTCTCACACAATCATAATAAACTTTACTTAGATCTGATCTTAACTCGTAAAATGTAAAAGGCTGAAATTGTACAGATTTTCGAGAAATACCTTTAAAAAACATGAGTGCAACTTAAACAAGAAAGGTGGTTTACATCAAATATACCCGGATAGTTTACGATGCTTGTTTAACAATTGTGTTTAATAATATAAAAAAAGTGGTCCAACCAAAAAACAGGATGTTAATTGTAAATTAAAAGAAATTAATTGTAAAAAAAAGCTTCCAGAGAATTATCTTAATATAATTTGTTGTGATAGTCGAATCTATGACAATTATGTGTGAAGCATAATCTACACCAAACTCGCCACGGCTATAAGATGATCCGTCTTTTCTATGACTGGAACATAATTGAGCCTTAATATCGTTAACGTGCTGAATTACCTCATCCTTTAGTGCTTGAATTGTTCTTGGCTTATTGAAGTACACTTTTTCTTTTAAATGTCCCCAAAGAAAGATGCCCAATGGTATCAAATCATAGGGTTGAGGTGGACAATTAACATCACCGTGACGTGAGATAACACAGCCGTTGAATTTCTCGCGCAAAATAGTCATTGTTTCATTAGTCGTACAGCAAGTGGCACACACACACACACATATCGTCTGGGTCCATATTCTCAATTTTGCCGTTGTCATCTCGGCGAAAACGAACACCATTCACTAGACTTGTGTCATTCATGAATGAATTCTTCAATTGGATGATTCTTTCTTTCTTTATTCTAGCTCTATTTCATTTATCACTTTCTTTCCTTTTATATTTTTCTATTCAGAGTCCATAAACACTCAAAATTAATTAAAGAAAATCATTATTCATTTTATGTTATACTGTTTAATTTAAATTAATTTTAAAAATAAACATTAAGAAATTTTATCTATGTTTTATATTTACAAACCCTGAAGCAAACAAATAATGCCTGTGGTTGCTGTATAATAATTCGTTATGTTGCCACCTGATAACCACAATTGAAACATTTGTATTCATTTTGAAATATGCCTGGCATATAGAAAGATGAATGAAAAGAATGGATTAATTCATATAACCTTTCTGAAAGAGAATGTAGGATTCACACAAATGAAAGATTTTGCCCAACACTACCACTCACAATAATTGATTGGCCGACCCTATTTTCAAATAATTATGGCTCAATGGCACCGTCAGCCCATAAACTGCAACAAACAGTCATTCTTTGTGGATACATCGGCTTTCCAACAATTATTAATAGATTCTCATTTACACAAATGCGGCAGTTCTGCTTGTTAACGAATCCACTGAGGTGAAACTGGGCCTCGAGAAGTGCACAAAATTCTTTTCGATTTAAACGCCCGTTTAAGTAAAATACTTCAACAATATTAACGCGCTGCGTGTATACCACTCCATGGTTGAATTCGTCAAGCACTGTTGGGCAAAAAACTTGATGTCTTAACGTCAGTGTTGCTCACACTTAATTTATTATGGTTGGACCAGCCTTTAGATATAAAGGCTATTATCCCTTATTATTGTATAAAATTTGGGTCAAAATCATTTAAGCCAATTTCTTTTTAATAATATTTACATTACTATATATATTTTTTTAACATATAGTCCTCAAATTCTAGACTACACATAGTTCTCACTTAAAATATTAACAACAATACCTTATGCCTAAAGGTATATGTTTGTACAACACGGACAAAATTAAAAGCAATACTATCAAAAAACTGCAAGCTGCGGCCTATTGTGTAATACCTGGACATATACCAGAGTTGAATAAAGTAAGAATACTTGAAAGAGAGAAAAATTACAGGAAGAGATATTTCCAAGATATGCTTCATAATATCCCAACGGATAAACGCATCAGCTACAAAACAGACACAGGCAATTGCGCACACATATGTATATAGACACACAATAAAGAAACATAGTAAAATATCTGATAAGAATTAATAAAATTATTAGGTGAATAGACTTTAAATGTGTGTATGTTGAAGTGTTAAAAAAATTTTATTGTTAATCTATAATGTATTATTATTGTTTGTAAAGTTTAAGAACTCCCTGAGGATGTTGGCCGAAATGTAGGAGAATAAAAATATATTTTTAAAATTAAATAATGGATTTTTAATTTTATTAAAAAAGGACCTCAAGCCGAAAACATATCTATTCAACATTAATATATTAACATTTCTTTTTGTACATCCGCTTAAAAATTTATTATTGAAGATTTAAAAAATGTACTGAATTAAAAAAATTTGTTTGTTTATATTTACCTTGCACAGAACTGAACTTCTCAATTTATTTCTAAAAATTATTAACCAAAAATGCTGTTGTTTTCCGCTAAAAATGGACATAAAGGGTGTCTCAGTAAGAGTGAGCGTTTCATTTTGAAATAAAAACAATGTATTTTTTGAGAGTACCGATTTTGTTATTGGATTGGAAAGAACCCATTTTCGATTAAGTATAGAAATAAATACCACGGCTCTGATGACAGGCTGTTACTCTTTTTATCACATTTTTATAGAGATGTAGCTGTCTCACCGAAGATGCATTGCACCCCACCCAGCCCAGGGATTTTGCAAATCCCCTAAGAAAAAAATCACATGATTTTGTGGGACATTTGGCATTAGAATTTCTTGAGATAGTTTGTTCTGCAAATTATTGCCGCATTTAATCGATTATTAAGTGTCTAACATGGAACGCCAACGTATGTGTATAAATTTGATCACCTATTACTAAAGTAAAATCGAAATACACGTAAGTGGAATAACAATTAAATAAACTATGTAAAAATTTTTTGATATTTTTTTTTGTGTTAAGAACTAGGAGTTTAAAAATATAGATATTCGAATTTAAATGAAGTAGAGTTGTTAGTTGCACTTAAATATATTGTGTTGTAGTTAAAGTAATAAGGAGAGAGCTTATAACATGTGACTATTCGCAGTCGGTGTGAAGTTGTCATAAAGTCGTCAGATTAGGGGTTCTAGCAGAAAGGAGCTACTGATTGAAATTGAATAAAACCGAATAAGTGTATTCGTCTTTTGTTTTTTAGAGGTCCGTAAACTAACGCGACTTAATATCTTGTTCTTCTTACATAAATAAAAAATTGTATCAGTATTCCCCTTCACATGCGTAGTTTCACGTACGGTGTGTCCAGTGGCGTCGTCCTACTCGAACCACATGTCATCCAGCTCTATGCCATCCAGTTAAGGCCACAAGAACTATGTTATTATGCTGCTGTAACGAATGCAGCTTACATTCTCTGCAATTTCAGGCTTATTTTTAATAAAATAAGGGCCAATCTTACCGCCTGACCTAAATCTCTACCAGACAACTGATCGTTGTGTATAAATTTGTTTTCCATCGAAAATTTTGTGCATTCACAAAGCCATGCAAATGGAAATGTGTTTCTTCAGATAAGAAGACGTTTTACGAAAAATGTATATTAACTTCACTTTGAAATAATCAGTCCCCAAATTTCAGAGTTGCTAATTGTAAAAATATATGATACTAAATATAAAATATACGTTATACTGAGACACCCTATATGTGCATAGTACATACTTTCACACATTTTCAAATATTTAAAAGCCACTTAGATTTTTTCAAGTTGTTAACCTTAAATTCTATTTAAATAGAAAAAAAAAATTCATTTATTTTAAATCACCAATATTTATTTGAATAGTTTCATTTAAAATTTTATCATTTCCTTTTTATATATTATGCTCAAAAAAAATTTTGTTGATGTAAATTGAAAACTTTAATGGGTTAAAGAAAGTAAACAATAATCCAATCAGTTTTGTTCGTTATGTTAACAGAATTAAAATTTTTTTGTTTAAGTATTGGTTACAGCTTACGAGTATAAGTTTCATAATGAATTCTTTTAAAAAGACAATACTTTGTGACGATGCACGATATCTATTTTGGTCATTTATAGCAATAACGTCTTAACTCTAGAATAAAAAATTGTGTGAAAAAAACGCATTTAAAATTTCTTACGTGCCTTTACATAAGAATGTACTTTCATGAAATTTCTATATAACCTAGCGTTCAGACATGAAAATAAATGCCTGAGAGTCGCAATACACTCACTTTTTTATTTTGCACTCAGCTTTCAACAAAATTTGCAACAAACTAGTTTTTTTATGTTTACTGAAAGTAAAATGACAAAGTGGTAAGCTTTGTTTCCACCTCCAAATTAAAGTAGTGCAGTAAAAAAATAATTATAAATTTAACCAACATTTGCATGTACGATATATAAAAAGAATTACACTAATTGTTTTCTAAATATTCATAAAGGATGCAATTAAACAGCTGATCGTTTCTGTTTTATGATACAGTATGAAAATGTTTATGAAAATACCGTTAGAAATGATAATAGCCGCAACCCTTGACCGGTACAATTACGGAAGTCCCGACTATGCCCCAAATAAGGATCACAGTACAGGTATCAGACAGTGAGGCGAAGGACCAAGACCCTCTCGAGGGGTTCCCAGTGTCACCGAAGAGACTGGCGATAATGTACGATGCGGAACAACCTGGAGATGTGCTAGGTCACTGGGCGATATGAGCTTCAGCAGTCTAGAAAATGTACTATACCAGGCATTGCAGGCGGAACTCGACCGCCGGAGAACCTTGGCCAAGTGCAGACAGCAGCGGTAGGGCAACAGTTGCCAGTAAGCAAACTCCCGCCGAAGATTTTGTGTGAGATTTAGGCGGCAGCGGCGAGCCACCGACGGATAATTTTTTAGCGGGACATCCGCGGATTATCATACCGAATTAGGAACACGGCAAAAGGCGAGATTGCCGTGCGTGTGATGTTGACAGTGGTGAATAATGTCCCAAAGTGGAATCAATGAATAAATGAAATAAAGATGTATCTTCTTTTGTTTTGGTTGGGACTCAATATTCGGGGATTTTGCCTTACACGATGGCTTGAGAGTAGCAGGGAAGGGATCGACTTACACCGATCACCGTTTCATTTCAGATTCACAGAGACTAACTACGGGTTAAGAGAACAGAGGACAACAACTAATGGGTGGCAGAGAGGCTGTTATCTGTTAGCGGTTCGAACTGAACGAAGGAAAGGAAGGCAAAAGAAGAGCTAACATGTAGCTAAAGCAGGGTATAAAAACTGAGAGATATGGCAAGAGAAGGCAATCGAAGAGATCTGGTGCGAGTTGGATTGATATTATAAGTGGTTGTGAATTTAGATAGGCTACACTTGAACGACTAGGGTGGCATTTTCATGCGACCAACGAGCAATAGCTATAGAATAGGACTCCTAGATTAAAACCGGACTGTAGGAGCTCGAATTATTATCTATTCAGATAGTGACGTCGAATTTTTATTCGAACGAATTAGTACTGTAGGTCATTCAGGAACTAAAATCAATAACCACCGTAGACCAAAAAATATACGATTTATAACGTAGAGGAAAAAAATATATGAAGTGTAAAGAAATAAGGAGTGAATAAACACATCACTTTTTCTTCACATGCATTTTTTTTATGTCAAAAACACATGATACGGTTTTAAGTGTTTTATAAGTGTCACTGCATTGAAATTTGCGTAACGTTTACAATTTCTACGGTTGGTAAATGGGCCTTCCCTTCAACAATATTTTTAAAATCAAATCACATTTTCCTAACAACAGAACAAGAAATTTTGAAAAAAGTCCTTAGTTTCCTTCAAATTTTTATTTATTATAAAAGCAGGGTAAGCAGAGTTGCAAAATATGCCTCTACTCCTCTCCATTCTTATTTTGTTTGCTAACTAATAGGAGATGCCAAGATTATCACGTATACAAATGTGTAGGACAATAGTGAAAAAAACTTATATTAAAATATTATAGTTCTTTTCATATACACACATACAAAGGATATTTATTTTAGAATTATTCTTTTTTTTTAAATACTGTAACTTTATATAAGTATTTGTAAGTGGCAACAGTGCTTACCTACTTGTCATTTTACCTTCAGAAAACGTCAAAGAATTAATTTTGTTGAAAGCTGGGCGGAAAGTAAACAAAATATTAGTGTGTTGGAGAAAATTTGGGGATATCTTTATCCACCTGTATGACGCGAGGATTAGTATAGAACTATAGGATATACAGCGAAGATATCCGTATTTGTACCGATACTAAGGCTGCGCTATATGCACCAGCTGGACAACGTCGAGGTTGGTTCGTGAGTGCCGGATACCTCTATTAAGCCATTGGGAGTGCACCCCGAAGCAACGCTAAAGCGGTCCCGGGACGGAAATTTTTATCCCAGGAAGAAGAGGGGTTTTTTAGTCGGTAAGTTCACTGTTGTGATAAGTCCGACACAAAGCGGAGGGTACGTTCCCTCTGGTCAGTGCGTAACGAATTTTCCCCATCGTCGAAAAAAATAAATAAATAATAAAAATAAAAAGAATTATTATTGGATTGGTTGTGGCCCTCATGGCCACTTGCACGCGACCACTGTTGATCTATTGTGTGTCCTCTTACCCCATTACGGGTTAAGTATGGCAAGAAAATGGACAAGCTCCTTCATTGGGAGTGATATTAAGTTACATTCACTTAACATATGTGCTTGTAGCAGCCTATATCTGCTGTGTCTCACTGCTCCACAGTGGGTAATCAAGTGCTCCATTGACTCCTATTCCTCAATGCAGAATTTGCAAATGTCTGTGTTGGAAATACCTATCCTGTACAGATGCCTAAGGCAGGTATAGTTGGGAGACACTATTTTTGTGTTATGACTTTGTTGCAATAACTGAGGGATATGGTTGTGTGTCAGTTGATGCAACAGGTACTCTTGATTTACTTTTTTCACTGTGTTATACACATTTACAAGTACATAGCTATTATTTGCGCAATAGCTGTGCAAATTAAAATTATTTTAATTTAAATACCACAACTAAATCAAAGACCTTATTGAACTGCGTACACACACACACAATTGTATGTGGACTCTAAAAAATAATTTAATAAAACGTAACACATTCAAAGATATAATTTGTAAAACAATTTTAATTGGTTCTTCTTTTTATTAGAAGATATGTACCTACATACATATGTATATGCCTACATACATATGTAAGTATATATAGATAGTATATAAATATATTTATTTTCACAATAACTTGTGTATTTTACTTGATAAAAAATATTTGATATATAATTTTCTTTTTTTTTTGTGTAGTTTTTAATTTGTTTTACTTTATACACAATATTGGAATGGGGTTTGGTCTTCGTTCAATTATTTTATTTTTTTTATTTGTGATTTGTATATGCAAATATGCAATTTAATATTAATAAACTACAAGCACACGACAGCGTAGCGTAAACAAAATGCAATTCTTATTTCAATGTACTGCATATCCCGAGTTAATGCCGACAACTAAAAGATAATTTGGAATTTATTGAGCATTTTGTTTTACTGAACAAAACAAAATTTATTAGCAGTGTTGGTATATCTAGCCAAAGCAAAAGCACCCACCGTAAGGTCTTCGAAAAAGAGTAAAGAGTGCCGGAAAAATACGAAAAAGGGGTTAAAAGCACCATTTTATACTTTAAGTACACACGTACAAGTATTTAAAGAAACAGTAAACAATTTACAAACCTTTTGCTGAAAAAATATTAAAACTAACGGCCTTCTTCATAAAAAATAGTTCAGTTTAATAAAACGCTTATTTTATAAATTTCTATGCAATATTTGTCAAATAAGCCTTCAATAAAATTCAAATATTTTTGTACAAATATCGGTTGAAATGTCAATAGCCGAAAAATGTGTGTGTAAAACCGCATACAGACTTACATGTGTGCATTTTCTGGCTTTCTGTAGGTACGTTTGTCTTAAAAGAAAGTCCCGGGTATTACACAAAGTTGATGCTTGGTTTTATTGGCTTTTCGTACTTTTTTGTTTAGCTTTAGCGCAATAAGTCCCAGTTTACCCTCATCAGGTTTTCTTGATCAATTTCCTTTTGATCTTGCATTTACACTCACACACTAAAGCTTGTGTTGTCAAGTTAAAGCTTTTTTGCCATCAAGTTTTCATATTTTTCTTTGACATTTCATTTTAAACTTGCTGGTACGGTCAAGCCTGCACCCTTTTCTATTAATTTCTTCCCGTTCTCTCAGAAACTCATGACTTGATGAGCAGAGCTGCCGTTTTTGGTAGTTTTAACCAAAATTGGTAATATTTTTTCTTCAATGTAGAGATGCGAATATTTTTTCATTTTGATTTGTTACATTATTCGGACCAAATAATTTCCGCAATAGCTCTTGAACTTATCTAATGTTTTAATATAGTCATCTTCAGTGTAGACGCTTTCATTGGCTTTGAAAAGTTTCTTAAAGCCATTTGATTGCCCGAGCACTTTTATTAAATACTAATCTCTCTTGTTAGTGTGCTTCATTAGGTACATCTCTTGTGAGTGAGTTTCTACCAAAGTGAGTTAATTTTTAAAATTAATTCGCCTTGTTTTAAATGATTCCGTCTGCATAGAAGAGATATTTTGAGCACAAATTTGTAAGATTTGATGTCGGCGTCGAGATATGAAAGGGTGCGGTGATGGGTAAAAGTATAGAAAAACATAGGAAAATCTCAATTCAGCAAAGTTTGTCCGGTTATAGAAAAAGTACCTTTCGATAAGTTTCACTGTACATAAGAACACAACCAACAAAACTCCATACTACTAGATTATTCCAAAGTAAGACCACGCAAAATATTTGGCATTTCTTTAATCCGGGTGATAGCACATAAATCGTCTGATTAAGTAGTGATATTCTTTGCAGTTAAATTTAATATCAACATATTTTTATATAAAGAATATTAAGTCATGGGAGCTTATGGGCGGTTAAAGTTTAAAAGTATACCTTTTAATTATTTCTTATATATTTTCTCAACGTAACATATAATTAAGGAATTTCCATCCTAAAAATGATTATAGGCAATTTGAAACAAATCTTGATTTAATTTTTGTTTTCTTGTATTGTAATTCAATTACTATTTAAATATTAAGTAGAAATTATTTTTATACCCTTCACAAAAATGTTAAGGGTATATATAAGTTTGTGATTCCGTTTGTAATTTCTACAGTTTTTTTTTGCGACCCTATAAAGTATATATATTCTGAATCAGAATTAATGGAAAAGTCGATTAAGCGATGTCCGTCTGTCCGTCTGTCCGTCTGTCCGTCTGTCCGTCTGTCCGCTGTTGAAATACCGTTTCTGAGAAAACCATTAGACTTAGAAACTTTTTTCTTTCACCATTCTTTTACCCCATCGATTCATGGGTTTGCTATTGAAATTCAGTAATATCGGTCCACGTATAGCTGAGATATATTCAAAATTCCGAAAAAAGACATTTTTTTATAGTTTTGTATGAAAATTTTTGAAAACAAAAGTTGTTCGTTTTGCTTCAAACTTCACACACTTATTAAGCATGGTGACTAAAAGGCAAAAAATTTTTTTTTCAGATATCGGTCCATATATACCCGAGATATAGCTCAAATCGGATTTTTAATGAAAATGTCGCATAGGCGAAGCTAAATAACTTTTTTTTGCTCAAAAGCAGTTCTGGTAATAAAATTAGGTTACATAAATATGGAAAATGAAAATTTCCGATATCGGTCCATATATACCCGAGATATAGCCTAGACCGGGTTTTTCATGAAAATGTCGCGTAAGCGAACTTAAACAACTTTTTTGTGCTCAAAAGCAGTTCTGGTAATGAAATAGGGTCATATAAATATGAGAAATGAAAATTTTCGATATCGGTCCATATATACCCGAGATATAGCCCAAATCGGGGTTTTCATGAAAATGTCGCGTAAGCGAACTTAAACAACTTTTTTGTGCTCAAAAGCAGTTCTGGTAATGAAATAGGGTCATATAAATATGAAAAATGAAAATTTTCGATATCGGTCCATATATACCCGAGATATAGCCCAAACCAGGTTTTTCATGAAAATGCCGCGTAAGCGAACTTAAACAACTTTTTTGTGCTCAAAAGCAGTTCTGGTAATGAAATTAGGTTACATATATATGAAACATGAAAATTTTCGATATCGGTCCATATATACCCGAGATATAGCCTAGAACGGGTTTTTCATGAAAATGCCGCGTCAGCGAAATTAAACAACTTTTTTTGCTTTAAAGCGGTTCTGGTAACAAAATAAGGTTATATAAATATGAAAATTGAAAATTTCCGATATCGGTTCATATATACCGCAGATATAGCCTGGAACGGGGTTTTCATGAAATTGCCGCGTAAGCGAACTTAAACAACTTTTTTTGCTTAAAAGTAGTTTTGGTAATAAAATAAGGTTGTATAAGTATGGAAAATGAAAATTTTCGATATCGGTCTATATATACCCGAGATATAGCCCAAACCGGGTTTTTCATGAAAATGTGGCGTAAGCGAACTTTAACAACTTTTTTTTGATTAAAAACAGTTCTGATAATAAGATCAGTTTATATAAATATGGAAGATAAAAATTTCCGATATCGGTCCATATATACCCGAGATATAGCCTAAACCGGGGTTTTCATGAAAATGCCGCGTAAGCGAACTTAAACAATTTTTTCGCCTTAAAGTAGTTCTGGTAATAAGATGAGGTTATATAAATATGGAAAATGAAAATTTTCGATATCGGTCCATATATACCAGAGATATAGCCTAAACCGTGGTTTTCATGAAAATGCCGCGTAAGCGAACTTAAACAACTTTTTTCACCTTAAAGCAGTTCTGGTAATAAAATAAGGTTATATAAATATGGAAAATTAAAATTTCCGATATCGGTTCATATATACCCGATATATAGCTTAACAGGTTTTTTGATGAAAATGCCGAGTAAACAACTTTTTTGTGCTCAAAAGCAGTTCTGGTAATGCAATAAGGTTATATAAATATGGAAAAAGAAAAAATCCGATATCGGTCCATATATACTCGAGATATAGCCTGAACCGATTTTTCCAATAACATTTTTTTTTTACTGAAAAGCAATTCTTGTTATAAAAGAAGGTTAAGAAAATAGAGAAAATTAAAATTTCTGATATCGGTCCATATATACCCGAGATATAGCCTAAATCGGGTTTTTCATGAAAATATCGCGTAAGCGAACTTAAACAATTTGTTGTGCTCAAAAGCAGTTCTGGTAATGAAATAAGGTTATATAAATATGGAAAATTAAAATTGTCGATATCGGCCCATATATACCCGAGATATAGCCTGAACCGATTTTTCCATTAATTTTTTTTTTTTTTTTTTGCTGGAAAGCAATTCTCGTTATAAAAGAAGGTTACTAAAATACAGAAAATAGAAAAATCCGATATCGGTTCATATATAACCGAGCATATTTAGGTCACATTTTTAATATACTATACATATTCGTGACTATCGTGAAGGGTATTTTAGATTCGGCCCAGCCGAATATACTACACTCTTACTTGTTTTGTATTCAAATGCAAATTAGATTAAATTTATGCTTGCCAATTAAAAAAAAAAATCATATTAGTTTTGGTAAGTTTTCGTACATTTGGTAACTTTTTGAAAAATTTTGGTTGCAGTAATTTTTTGGTCAGCATTGGCAGCACTGTTGATGAGCCAAAGTCGATGTATGCAACTTGCAAGTCTGCACCCTTCTCCATTATCATCTCCTGGTTCTTTCACAAACTCAAGACTTGATGAGTCAAACTTGATGTATGTAAACTGGCCGTAAATCGCTATGCCTTGCGAGGACTTTACAATGACTCCGTTTAATTTTTTGCGGATCTTAACCTCTTTTCTAACCATTTTTCATTAGCTAATTTTTATTAACAAAAATACAAATTATTTAGGAATGCTTTGTACAGTAGATCACTGCAATAACCGTTTTATTGGGCTCAATATTCCATACAAAAATTCAATTAAATTATTGAACAATAAGTACTAAATGTTTGTAGTATTGAACAAAATTTCACTAAAAAAGAATTTTCTCTCTTTTTAAAAACTTCAAAGCTCAAATTTTTACGACCAAACTCAAATATTTGTTTTCCAGCTGTTAAATTCTTATTGAGTACGCTAAATTTTGTATGTATGAACAGCAAAACAATATTGTCTCAATAAAATCATATGGCTGAAGTGGCTATTTTAGACACGATAATATGAAAAAATACTCTACTCTAATTAACAAAAACTTTTAGTTGCACAAAAAGCACTGCGAGAAACCGTCAATAGCACTGCAAATACCCGATTTTTAAAAGAGGTATTTACCAAAATTTCGCGTGTATAAAAAGCAAAAAGCACAAAAAAATACCCGAAAGCACCTAAATACCATCACTGTTTATTAGCAATAATGATAGAGGCAAACCAAGAGAAAAAGAGAATTTTCCTCAATTCTCTATTTTTACTTTCTCATATATTAAGTCGTAGGGAAATTGAGTGTTAAAATCAAGAATAAACCAAGTCGATATCGTATGTGATGATATACATATCGCTCCCTTATTGCAACATAGTCGTATCTTAAAAAATGAGCTTTTCGAGTTAACAATGCAGAGTTGTTAACAGTACTACCTTTTATATTGTACCAAAGATTTATTCAAATTATTTTTGAACTGTTTTCTTTACGGCATATTTTATAAAAACTTTTTCTAAGATTTGTATGGAAACTTAAAATTCGAAATGTGCTTTTCTTGAAAGAAGCTTTTTTTAATTATGACTATGTAGCAATATAGGAGCGATATGTAAAACGACATTAGCTTTGATGTGCATGTAAAAGTTTGCGACAATCTGCGAATTGTGTGAAGTTCTTTTATTGCAGTTTTTTTTTTTTTTTTTGAACTAAGTCAAACATTATCGGTCGTATGCACAAAAATTTAACAAAGCTTGGGAAGCAAACGGTAAAAAAATTTTGTATGTTAACCTTGTATGCTAAAACATTTGTTAGCTTACCATTCGTTGAAATGGGCCACTTTAACTGCACGTTAAAATGACTTTTGATTTTGATTTGTCTTGAAATTTCGAATTTTGTATAAAATGTTAACAAAAGCAATATGTATATTATGATTGTTCGATAAATAAATTAGGTCGTTGCACTTTAAGCATTAAACAGATTGAAGCCAGCAAACAGCCGATTTCAATATGTCAAATATAAAATATATTTTGAAAACAGCAAGATCACACTACTACAGGTTGTTGTCCATGCTGATTTTTTATTTTTATTTTTTTTATTATTTTTTTTTTTTTTGCCGCAGTCGAATTAAACTAATTTCTATATTTGTTGACTAAAAAACAAAAACAGTGCATAAAAAAATATGTAATAAAAAATTGTTGTTCTTGGAAATGTTTTATTTTCTAATGTAACATTATAAAAGAACAACATTTAAATGGGTTTTCAAATAAATTTATTTGTCCTATTCTCCCAAAATAAGAATTCTTTATTTTATAAAATAACTAGTTAAGCGTCAAATAAACTACACAAAATGGTTGGCAAAAATTGTAAAAGTTTCCATTTGCACAAACATATAGCCATGTTAAAGGGGATGTTTGCTTGTTTGTACAAATATTTGAAGCGTGCAAAAAGGTTTAGACTAAACAAACCAAAAGGTTTGTTTAGTCTATTTGCCCTTTAGATATATATCATTTGTGAGTAGTTTGAATTGCAAAATTTATAAAGAGCCGAGTATACATTTTCGATTCTCGAGCCGAATTATTTCTGGTCCACATTATTCAAACTTCGATATACTGTTGTAAAATTTCAACTCCTTAATATTGTCCTCGCCATAAAAGGTCCGCCGAACGTGAATTAAGCGTAGTAAACAAAAGCTCTTTTTAAGTTAAACTGCTCTTTAAATCAAAATTGTTGGTAAAGCTATTATACATTGTATATTTCAATCGCTTCACCATAACGAAAAATGCTAATAAATGTTATGAATGCCAAAAATGTATCTGCAAAACTCTTTCTAAAACCCATATCATATGTATCTTGAGTGTAAAAATAAATAATAAGATATAAATGCTCGGTGGTTGAGTGATTAGAGCAGATCATTATACGTCATGACCCGAGTTCAAATCCCAGTGGGTGCTGATGAGTAGTCTAGCGACTACGAAACAGTTAGTTGTCCCCCAGCTAAAGATTTGATTATTATTTTTCTTGTCTTCTTCAATCAATAATTATTGATCGCAGCAAAAAATCCTTCTTAAGAGAAAACTTAAGAAAGGAAAACCTTGAACTAAAACCCGGTGTACATATGTACAAACCAAAAAATTTTTAATTTAGAAATTATAAAGTTAAAAAAAAAAAAAATTAACAAAAGAATAAATAAATAGTTAATAACTTGCATTGTGCAAAATTAACTCACTAATGTCGCAAGCGTTTTATTTTTCAAGTACAGGATAAGTGTTAAATACAACAATAGAACATTATCAGCAGCAACCATGTAATTCAATAATTGTACGTTGCTCTTTGAATATTGTCGTATAAACCATTTATGTTATTCTACGTGTATATTATGTTTTAATATTTTACATGTGTATTTATTTTTAAAATAAATTTCGTTGTTGTTCTCTTCTGCGCGCAAAATTAACTCAATTAAGATAAAAGCCTAAAAAAGCAAACACTTTTTATTTCGCTTTTTATTAAAAACATGATAAGAAATTTGTATTTATGTTTGAATACATATGTTATTGTATTTGTGTTATGCTTTTGGCTAGATGAATTTTTTTCTTTAAAAATTAGAAGAGGATACGAATACAACTTTCCAACAAATTTTATATACAATTTTTTTAATGCTAATGAAACATTTAGCAATAAATTTTTACAAACATACTTATGTACATCCAATATATGTATGTATACACAAAGTACATACTTAAGCATATAATGAAACATTTAGCAATAAATTTTTACATGCCTATATACAAACATATATATATCCAACATATGTATATACAAAGTACATACTTATGCATATACACATGTATATACTCATATGTATTTGAAGAGAGATCTTGCCAATAATAATGACTGTTGTTTGTTAAATTTATGTATGCAATAGAGGAAAAAAATATTTCCTGGAAAAATATACATTTAAATATAAGAATTAGCGCGTGTTAACAAAAGTTTAAAAATAAAGCAGCATACAAATATGAATATAACTTATGTATTTACAGAAGTGTTCATAAAAAAGTTAAACAGCTCTTCAAATAATTTTTAGGGAAAATGCAATAAAACTGTATTCATAAATAAATTTTAGTTTAAAAGGTTCTTTTGAGCATTTTTTTAAATCGACCATTTTTAAAACTGATTGAACCCAATTTCAGACAATTTTAAGTTGGCGTTTGTGTTTTTTTTCGGTTATTGTTTGTCTAAATCTTAGATATTGCGAAACATTTTATTTCGCTTTAAAAATCTGTTTATGCAAGCAAAGAAAAGGCAGTTTGATATATGGTTACAATAACATTAGTATACGAGGGCTGATCCAAAAATATCCGTTATTTTAAATTTGTATTTTTCTATTACTTCTTTATGTACAAATTTATTATATTTTAAATTACAATAAAGTATATTTAATAAAGCACTAGCCACTGGGGATATCGGCCAATAGCTCCTGTTTCGAATTTTCGTTGGCTTCCTCAATCGTAGCATAACGCTTTTCTTTTATCGGTGTCTTCTGTTTTGGAAAGAGGAAAAAGTCATCGGGGGCCAAGTCTGGTGAATATGGTGGTTGAGGCATGATAACGGTTTTATTTTTGGCAAAAACTCATGCACAAGCATCGGAGATAGTGCGTTATCATGGTGTAAAATCCAGGATTGTTTTTACCACAATTCTGTACGCGTCTGACAAATTGCTTCGCACAAATGGCATATAACTTCAAGGTAGTATTTCTTATTGACCGTACGACCTTGTGGAAAGAATGCACCACATAATTGCTGTCGAAGAAAACAGTAAGCAATAGCTTCACATTTGACCAAACTTGACGTGCTTTTTTCGGTCTTGGCTCTTCTGGATGCTTCCACTGGGATGATTGGGCTTTGGTTTCAATGTCATAGCCATATACCCATAATTCATCGCCAGTTATTACCTTTTAGAGGAAATTTGTATCGTCGTTGACGGTATTCAACAGCTCCTGAGCAATGTCCATGGGACGATGTTTTTGCTCAAAATTTGGCAAATTTAGTAAAAAATAGAAGAGCACACCAAAATACGACTAACCTTTTTATCTGTCAAAAAAAAAAAAAAACTCAGAACCCAAAATGGCTGATATTGTAAACGTATAACATATAACAGACTTGTGTACCAACATAATAGAAAAAAGTGCGAAAATCGAACATACGTAGCTCACGAAATTTGAAAATAATGGTTATTTTTTAATCAGACCATGTACATATATGCTATAACATTGCGTGTAATTGATAAAAACAGTGTATTATCAGTTTAATTGCAGTTTATTGCTCTAAAACTATATTATTGTGTGCATTTCTGTAAAGCTATTGTTACTGCCTACAAATTTCGAGACATGATTGCATACAATAATACCATTTACGAACATTTTGTTTAAACAATAAACCACTCACTATCAAAAAATTTGTTTTTATCGTATGTACATATGATACGCTAACTCACATACAACATAACTAAGCCTACACAATAAACTTACTATTGGCGTCGTTAATGATATTTTCGTTCCCGTCGCTAACATATAATTTTCTTTCAGTTTTATTTAATTCTTTTGATATTAAAAAAAGAAAAATACCTTTATAAATGTTGTTGATAAAAGCAAAAATATAAAAACTGTACAAAAATTTAAATGATAGTATTAAGCAAAAAGTTAATTTATTAAGATGTAAACATATGTATGCGTCTGGTAACCAACAATACTAGGACGTAGACTTTCAGACAACCGTTACGATTGTTACGGTTGTGCCCAACCAAGCTATTGTCGCATTACAATTTTATGGTCAGCATCCATACTTTTTTTGTGATCAGCCCTACTATGTTACATCCAACCATATTAATATTACTCTTAAAATCACAATTTCAGATGAAGCGCTTAATAAATATTTTTGATTTATTACAGCTAATACATACTTCGACATTAAAGAGGTAATTTGTGCATGCATTCCATCGAGAAACAATCCAAATAATTTTTTGAACTATTTCTAATTATTTCGTGAATATATAAATTTATATATTTTTAAACAATTGAGTTTTATTCACTATATTAGCTTCCAATATTAATATCAATCAAAAAATTATAAACAGCTTGTTTTCCATGTTTCCCAGCTGCCTGTATGTCGACATTTCATAGGAGCTATCCTAATCATCGTTAGACTTTGAAAATTTTTGAAAGATATTCTCAAACATTCAACTTTATATCCTAATAATCTATATAAATGATTGAGAATTTAAAAGAAAAATGCTTTATAATATCTGTCAAAACACAAAAAAACAAGCTTTTTTTCATTTATACACGTCTCTACATTTCTTTACACCTTTCAAACAAATGAAATTGGTTGCTACGATTTGTTTTTTGAAAGTATCAAAGCGCCAGCTCGATATACGAAAAATTGCACAAAGCACTCACGCTTTTTCACAATAATGCTATTAATATACAAATGTACAAATGAAATAAATAAATAAATAAAAATAAATATTTTTATTGCTTTAAGTTTCTTTTTAAAATTATTTCTTACTTTTCGGTTCGAAATCGGAACGTGTTTTTTAGTTTTTTTTTTTTTCCTATATACATAAGTATATACATACATGTACTTAATATTTAGTTCGATGTGCTATGAAAGCGTGTATGAATATGCGCATGACTAACAATGTTTTTATATATCTAAATAATCACTCATACGGCAGGGTTGCAAGAGTTACAAACATAAAAATACCGCTCGTACCGTATAGATACCACTATTCAGACCTTAAAAACCGGAAACATTGAAAAGTGCTGCAGAACAATCACACAAACTAGGCAAAATGTCTTAAAAACCGGCAAAAAGCGCCAAAAACCATTCAAAAACCAGTAAAACTAATCAAAAAACCGGATAATTACCTAACTAACTGAGCCGAAAATGGCTCTTAAAAGTTGAGATCCACTTTTCACGGCAAAAATGAGCACAGAATATGAAAAACCGGTTTCGAGCTGGCCAGCGCACCGATTCGGATTTTTTGAGTATTTCCAAAATTGGCTTCAAGAGTCACGAAAGTCTCCTCACTTATCCGGAAGCAATTGTGCGGCACACACTCTGCATATATGTACTGTATATAACAGAGGTTGCAAGAGTTACAGATACACAAACACACAAGAAACGCTAATATACTCGTAAGTGTGCTAAAAACGCTCGTTTTTCATATTTTTCCTATGCGTAAGTAAAAGACGCATTATTTTGTGTTATTCAATTGGTAATATAAAATATTTGATTGCTTTACTACTGTGCGAACTAATAACCCCTTTTAATGCAACACAGTGATTCATATGAAAAACAATATTAATTGATATATACTTAGTAAGTTGGACAAGAACCTTTTTGTTCTTTGGCGACACTATTTTGTTCTTGGCAATGAACACCTGTTTCAGGTAAATTTTCTAGGCAAGCATAAAGTGCATATATAAGAAAGAGTGTGAATATAAGCTCTTAAGTTAAATACGTCCCAAACCTCTATTAACTAAGTTCCACCCCAATGTTAAGAAATACACCTAATTAAATTTTCTTTCTTTGAGCGAAATATATATTAATTCAGTTATTTTATTAGAATTTCGAATAAAACACTCCAAAATAAAAATATTTAAAAAAATTATAAACACTTATTTTATATGTTTTCCTAATCATCTCAAACATTCAACTTTATATGCCAACAATCTAAATAAATTATTGAGAATATAAAAAGAAAAATGTTTTAATAATACTTGTCAAAATACATAAAACAAGCTTTTTTTACAAACGTCTCCTACTACAGACAGCTGGGAGACATAAAAAACAAGCTGTTTATAATTTTTTTATTGGTATCAATATTAGAGGCTGATATAACGAATAAAACTCAATTGTTTGAATATATAAAAATATTATATTTTTACTAGACTTTTACCACACAAGGCGACTTCCCGGACAGGACGGTTTTTCCGACAGTATTGCAAAATTTTCACCTATAGTTTTAGTTATTTCTAAGGAAAAGATTCTACAACAGCTGATATAATATTCAGTTCTTTCTCAGGGTCCCATCTACAGCGGTTGCAAAATATGGTGTACATGACCATGTACGTATGTTTATAGCGTTCTGGAGTTCATATAGAACCCATCTGGAAAAAATTTAACCCCACTTCTTTAAAGAAGATTTTATATGTAAAAATATGTATTTAACCAATTGCTCAAGGCGGACCACAATATGAAGTGTAGTCGAAAATTTTACAAATTTTAAGTCGTAAAATGAGCAAAACTAAGATACCGGCCCAAAATCATTCTGCACTCAACAAAAGCCCATAACAAGCAGCATTTAAATCAATTGAGACTTTACTCAGTTGTTTCTCTGGAAGCTTGTTATCCAGGAAGGAATTTATGGGGATCTCAAATATAAGTATGGAAGTATATTTGATGCACTAACGCACTATACAAATCAGCATTGCTGTATATCAAACTAAAGGAATGAATGAGCGCTAGTAGAATCCTAAAGTAAATTTAATTGTTTATCAGTAGCAATTTTATAGCTTTTAATGGAAGTTGGGTGATATGCATAAAAATATGCATGGTAGTCAATTTAATGATACATTTGGACTATTTGGAACAGAACTGTCAGATACTATTGTAAACCAAACTAAAAGTCTAAATGAGGGCTACTAAACAGCTATAGTGGATTGTTACTCAGGAAAAAGTTTACAGTGGGTTTCACCCACTAAGTTAAGCTCCCTTCACTGTATGTAAACAAGTAGCAATGCGTACAAGAAATATTGAAAAAGTCACAAACAACCACATGTAGATGAAATTTCAAACATTTTTGTGCTTTGAGTGTAACCGTGCATCCGTTTAGTGTATAAGTGGTGTATTATATAATTTCGGCCATAATAGTAGAAAATAATTTATATCTGTTAAAGTTATAAAATTTATAAAGTTAAAGTAGAGAAATTTGTCAAATAAGCCTGTTTCAAACATTAAATATTTTTTGTGAATAAGGCCGTTAAAGTTTATTTAAAATATTAAACATGAATAAAATCTAAAATATTTAATTTTCCAGTTGTGTTTTGCGATATTTTTGCAAAAACACAAGCACAAGATTTTCTTAGCCTAGAACTTTAAGTGACTAAAAGATTAAGATTTTTATATATTTTTTGCCAGACGCTTGTGCCATAATTTTATTTTACAACTTAACTTTGACTGTTGCTAAATGGAACTTTGTACGATATCCATACAGACAAACACATGTACTTACGTTTATAAATATGAGCATATGTATCTTTAATTTTGTATATAAATACAATGTGATTTTTCTACAGCAATTTGTTTAACTTAAAAAAGTTATCTTGAATATAAGCGATTTTTAATACGCTTTCACACCCGTTTTCTACGTTATGACAATGAAAGAAGAGTTCATTTAAAATTTAAATAAACAGCTTGGAAGGTCGCTCTATTATCTATTGTCCAAGAAAAATAAACAATAAAATTGCATTTTAATATATGTTGGAAAGACATCAACAAACAATAGACTTTTAATGAAGAATTGCTTTCTTAATTTCTTGAAACTTGTTGAAAAATATACAAATTTGAGAGAAAAGTAGTGCTAAGGTCTGGCTAACATGTGTTTGGCTACTGAGCGAACATATGTGTGTACAACTAAAATTAACTTTTCGCATGGCTTCGTCAATTGGCATTTGTTTAACCAAACAACTAATCGTAGTCTGCTTAGGCTAGTTTTACAAACTATTTAATTCACAGTGGCTTTTCAGTTCACATTTCATATCAGATCATCAACCAAGGTGCATTATTAACATCTACAAGGCGGCAGTGCTAGAGAAAATTTACAGTAACACAACGTGTTCTTGGAGAAAATATTTGAAACTTATTTTACAATTATAAACTATTTATTTACCCACGACTTTGTCTACGGAAAGCAGGTGTTTTCAGTAGCCTGTATCGAAGCCAAACCAAAGTTAAAGAAATATATTTTATGATTAAATCATGTCTTTGTATGCGTTTTGTGTTATTAAGATTTATGTTATTTTTGAGTAGTACTATTTAAATTCAATAAATGTTTTTTAACGTTAAACAACGTTTTCTGATTTCTGACAGGGCATGGTCCACTAAATGCATTTTTGCATGGTTGATGGGTGACCGGAGGGCGTGTGACATATACTGACAGAGTGTCTAGACTATGATGACATTAGGAGTGTAGCGAACTTGGGAATTTATCAAGACGGGTAAATTTTGGATTGTAGTAGTTTCCTAGAATACGATAAGTCTTTTAGTAGGTTGGGTGTTTTTGCATGCGGAGTTTTTAATAGGAGAAGGTTAATACTACATAGCAGAGGTAACCCTCCGTTGTCGTTTTTTTTGCAACCGAAACGTCCTACAGCTTTTATCTGCCTGTTGCTTACGGCTGCTGGATTGTTCGTTGCCTGTGCACTTTTTGTTGCAGCACCACCGGTTTGAGTCGATGATGTTGCTGGTCTCTATGTATATCTTGCTGTCTTCTTATTGCTGTTTTGCTTGCTGTGTTCCTGATATTAGTGATATTTTTTATTCCTGCTTTTATTATTATTATTTTTTTATGTTGTGTTCTTTGCTGTATATGTATTCCTAAGTTCCTGTGTTGTTGTTGTTTGTTCCTGGTTTTATTATATGTACTCCTTAGTTCCTGTGTTGTTGTTGTTTGTTATTGGTTTTATTATATGTACTCCTTAGTTCCTGTGTTGTTGTTGTTTGTTCCTGGTCTTATTGCTTATATGGTGCCGGTTTCAGATGTGGGTTCCGGTGTACCTGTGTGCATTGTGTTTATGGTGTTAATAAGTGAAATAAGTGCTGCAGTATGGTTGTTTATGAGGCCTAGCATTTCCTTGATCCGTTTGGGGTTTAAAACTGTAGCAGCTCTTTTAGGGCTGCGATAGTCTTAACAGGCGCTATTATTTTCTGCTACCACGGGAGCCGGGAGCCCCGGGAACATTGCTCTCGCCCGGCTATGGTGAGGTTCTTCGGGGACAACGTGGTGGATGTAGTTTAACACTCAAATGCGAGGAGAACTTTCGGTCTTGGTGTGGAGTTGCACTGAACCGGGTGCGGTGACCCTGAGATCGTTTTTCTAGAAATAACAGCCATTTTTCAAAAAATTGGCTTTTCAAAATTTGAAAAAGGGACCAAAGGGATGGGTTAAGGAGTGATCTACAATAGTTTTTTTTTCGCCCATCTTCTATCATTTTCGTAAAAGAAACCAAAGTCCATTTTCAAATTTCAAAACCCCATTTTTGGAAAAATTGCTGTTATTTCTAGAAAAACGCACTGTTACGACTTTTGACCATTGGGCATTGTTACGGACGGGCTAAGGAGTGATGTCCAATAATTTTTTTTCGCCCATCCTTTTTTATTTTTTTAAATTTTTATAATAATTGTAATTTTGAATTCTTGCAATTTTCTTTTTCTAAAGGGTTCTTTTAAAATTTTCTGTAAGAAAATTTCTTTACAGATTTTGATCAATTTCTTATAAATTTGTTAAAATTATTGGTTTAAAACACATTTTTACTGCTTAAAACAGCTTAACACAGCCATGTTATTACATTAACAGAGGTATGTTAAAATAGCAGGTATGTGGCTGAGGTTAAAAGTTTTAAAATTTATCTTCACACACATAATATTTTTTCCTGACCGTTTTTAACTAACTCTTAAAAGAAGAAAGAATCTTGAAAGTCAGTTCATAAATGCCGAAGTAATTAAAAAATTATTTTTCAAATGGATATTTCATCTGTCCGGTGTTGGATTTTTTTTTAATTCTCAGGCCGTGGCAAACTCTTTTAAAAGAAAACCTCGGTTTGTAAATGTCGGGGTTTTCTATTTCGTAAATTTGCGCCCCTTTTCTTCCCTTTGTGCCATGAATTTTAGAATAAAAATTATTCTAAAATGATTTTTTTTTTGAAATGTACAAATTTATATTTTTAACAAACTCCATTGGAGTTGCATCGAATAATATTTTTTTGTTTGAATAAATTTTGTTTCGATTTGAAAAATAATCTTTCGATTTTAATATTTTTTCTTTTTCGTGAAGAGTGTACTAAAGTGTTTAGTGAATAATATCGACGAAATTTGGTTCAGTGTAGAGGTTGTTTTGGCCTTTCGTGTTGTTATTGTTCAAGTTAAATCTCCACAAACTCTACTACTCTTTCGTCCTCCTCGTAATCTATTTTCCTGTTATAGCATAATGCACTGCATATATAAGTTTCTTTCCCTGAGTACTGGTCCGAGATAAAAAAGGAAAATGCAAGGATGCACACATTGTAGTTTCATGGCAAACATCTATGAATTCCTTTACGAAAAACTCCCCCATCATGTTTTCTAGACCTGGGCGAATGCTGCAACAATGTGACCAGCTCTTACTCCCAAACATGGAAAAAGCCTCGGTGGAAAGAGATTTGACTTAAGCGATGAATTCATCTCACAAACAAATACCTTTTTAGTGATCTCGACAAATTATATTTTTCGGAAGATATATATGAGTTGAAAAAACGTTAGACTAAATGTATAAAACTCAAAGGAGACTGTGTTGGGAAATAAAATAACTTTTTATATAAAAACAGGCACGGACTTATTGATCCACCCTCGAATTAATGAGAAAAATAAGAAAACTTTAATACCAAAACTATAATTATGAGACATTCAAGATTGTCTGTCATTTAAGATTGTGTGTTAAAAAATTCAAACAATTTTTTTTAACTTGATTAGTGATTGCACCTCATTTTTACTATTAAAAATTCTTGTTTTACATTTAACTTCTAAATTAAAAAAAAAACCGGTTTGAGCAAATGTTTAAACAATATTTAAAAGAATAATAAACTAAACGGGAGAAATATTCTAAAAAATGTATTGAAACTAATTAAATTATTTTAAGATGTGCAACAGAAAACATACTATAAAGTACATAAGTATATATGTATGTATGTATTCGTGTATGCACTTATAACTAACAATTTACTAACGACCTTAAGAAACAAAAACAACAACATGAAAACCCCTAAAAATTTGTTTTACGAATATAAAGAATTAGTTATGAAAAGGGAAATAATGATAAATTGATGAAAACACAATTTTAATGAACACAACAGCTTTAAATTGAAAAAGTATATTTTTCCGTTTCTTTTTACTGTTGACAGTGCTGTGATGTCAATTTTGAGGTAATTTGTGAATTAGTTTTAAAATTTTTATTTGGAGTTTATTGGATTACATTAATCCAAATTTATTGCATTTGCTGATAAAAACTAACACACTTCAAAGTTATTTTCTAACACATTTGCAAAAAATTGTATACGTAAAGGTTGTTTTTTATAAGGGAATAAAACGTTAGCAACACTTTTTAACTACCGCTCATTTTATCAGCTGTTAAGTGACTTGTGTTTAGTTTGCTTTGGCGTTTCGACATCAATATACTGCCGCCTGAACAACGCAATAGGTCCTCAATTTGGCTTGAATAGATACGTCAATAAGCAAAACTGTCATATTTGGAGTGATGATGATCCTCAAGTGTATGTTAGGACACCGTTACAGCGTAACCTAAATTAGCACGCCATGTGTAATTTATCTGTCAAAGAAAATGTATGTAACCAACTGAAATAGCGCGATGTCAAAGCTTTGCAATTGGAAAATCCAATGTTGACAGAGCGTAAGGTACTAAACTTTTCTATCTCTCAGTAAAATTAGCTTGAAAACAAATGTTACTAATTCTTTGCGGCAATTAGTAACCACGCTTTAGTTGCTTTCAGGCTAATTTAGCAACTTTATCAGTATTCATTATTTCTATTTAGTGATTTTTTTTTATTTAAATTACTTACTACAGCGTAAAATCAAAACGTTAAATACGTTGCCTTTTACGCCTTCACTTAGGTTGCGCTGTTATATCCAGAAAAACTTACTGTTGTTTTATGGGCTGACTGAATCACTCGTCCGTACTTCTTCTAAAACGAAGCTGGCAAGAACGTTACAGGCAATCGTGATCGCTATAAAACCATGATAGAGTACTCGGCCAACAATCTCAAGGTCGCAGGTTCGATTAGTGCTTCGCAACTTTTGTGTTTATTCAATAAAAAAGAACTATCGCTTGTAAGTGCTCTGGTTGCAGCAAGAAAGCGCAAACATGTCAACAGCGCTTGCTATAATTGTTTTATTGAAGGAAAGGTTTAGCAAGCGCATAGCTTCAGGTTTTGGATATGTGAATTGGTCTGCAAGATCGCCCAATTTAACGTCACTAGACTATTTTCTATATGTATATGGGAAGCCTCTAGTCTACGCTGATAAGCCCGGAATGGAAACATTCGCCACGTTATTGCCGATCATCGAAAATTGGACTTCCAGCTTTGACTACGAGTCCGAGCCGCGGCCGTATGCCAGAAGTTATATTTAAACTATGATGCCAGAAGATTATCTTTCGAATTAAATAAACCTCATACCCTCCACTATCAGAAATTCTATATGTATCGATAGAATTCGTTGAAAGTTGATGTAAGCAT
The DNA here is from genome assembly GCA_914767995.1 of Thecocarcelia acutangulata. Taxonomy (NCBI): domain Eukaryota; kingdom Metazoa; phylum Arthropoda; class Insecta; order Diptera; family Tachinidae; genus Thecocarcelia; species Thecocarcelia acutangulata. The sequence continues at coordinate 126,997,766 of OU612094.1, read as the reverse complement.
AAATTAAAAAATATATTTAAGATTTACATATTGTAAATTTCTGATAGCAAGTTTAAGAAATTATTATTTTGAAATTAACACCTTTTCGCCAAGTAGTAAAAAAACCACCAGCCTAAGAAAATACCTTCACAAATGTAATGTATGAATTTACGAAGTTGTTTACCTAAAGCGAGGATTTTTTTGTGTTCAATCAAATCATTGCACACCATTCTTGTTCAGATTTAAATTTAAGGTTAGAATTTGCAAGATTTATTTATTTTAATTCAGAATACATTTGGCAGACATTAGGCATTCGTTGAAGCAAATGGATTCGCTTTAAATGCATCAAATTAATTTGCTAACATATTTACATAAATTTCATATTCCATCAAAAAACCAGGTTATATGTATTTGTGTAAAAAATTTTATATACTATAAATGTTTCTGAATAAAAAACACCTGAAATTTAAATTAAACTTTTTTATTTTTAAGTTATAAATCCATTTAAGTTTTCCTTAAAACGTACCTGAAATCCTTCACGACTTTATTCTAACTTAACACCACTATGTTGCTTACTTTTCTGAATTATGGCTGTCTTGCACTACTTTTAAAATTAAACTCTGTCTCCGCCGAGCATTTGCCTACTGTTTATAGTTCTTTATTACCTGCTACCATGATCATGTTATTCGCTAATGATCATTCCAGACTCAAAAGTACAAATACAATTGCAACAGAAGTACATAAGTATATAAGTATATGTTTGCAAGATAATAAGAATGCAACAACAACAATAAAATCATTGGTTGTTGATTTACGTGCAATTTTGGGTTATTTAGATCATGCACGATGTTTGTTTGTATATTATGTTTTCAACTTTATGGTATAGTGTGGATGTGTGTACACATTTATAACAAGCAGATTAACGTACAGTGGCTTAGAGGAGATTTAAATTCGTAACAATAGGAAGTATGCGTTTTTATATAGATAGGATGGGTAGGAACATTCGTTAGTTTTTTTTTTTTTTTTTTTTTTTTTTGTAGAATTTAGAGATGGCGTGCTTTAATAAGAGCGGTTTTTTACTTTACCGTCTAGTGTGTTGTGTGAATGCATGTTTTGTTAGAATTAAACACTTGTATAGATGGAGACTTAGCGCGGTTGTTTTAGTAATATTGTCAGAAAAATGTGCAGAAAATTTCCTTCAATCGTGTCAGATCATTTTCAGTATTCTAACTGCTGCAATAACACTATTCAACAAAAAAAATTTTTATTGTAATTTAAACAATAATATAAATTTTTAAGCGCATAATTCAAACCTGTTTTAAATTTGTTTCTATTACGTAGGGTGTTTCTTTTGCAGACCTGGCTAATTTTACACCAATAATTATTATACTTTAATGTATATTTTTTTATTGTGGACCGATATTCAGAGAATAACCTCTACATATTATGATTAGGAAGAAGATGGAGTTGTGTTTGTGGACATTTGACTGAAACCCATCAATAGTAGAAATACTAAACAAACGTTATTGCAGCATCTAGCGATTAAATTAGTTAAAGCTAATCAGTGTACAATGGACTTCAACACTATACAGACCAATCAATACCTCCCATACTGCAAAGTAATGAATTGCATTCAAAAGAAATTAACTCAAGTACGATTTCACCGTAAAAGATACGTTACAAATTTCTCCCAAAAGTACAATTTGCAACCGCTTGCCTTTACAGAGTCTTGAGGTGTCAAGGTTTAATAAGACTGGAAGAACAACTTTCAATCTCAAATCATAGGAAACTAGTTCTGGTAGTTCTAAGGAGCTCAAATCTTCTGAGTACTATGTTACTTGTTCGACAACGTCACTATTTACCCATATTTTATATAGTTCGTAAAATCCTGACTTCAAATTTTCACGATATCATCTAAATATTGCTTAGTTTCAATTCCGTTAAACCATTTCTTTAAATTCACTGGCTCCCAGATACCCTCATATGGCATTTGTGCTAGTTGGAAACCTTCAGGATATATCTATTGTTACCCAAAACCTTGCTCAGTCTGTATGGACTCCTAGATTTGAGTAGGAGAGCCTGGATTACAACCGTAAATCCAAACTACAAATTTCTTATACACGAGGTCTGGTCAAAAAAATAACCGTTATTTTCAAATTTGCAGAGTTACATGTGTTCGATTTTCGTATTTTTTTCTGGTATGTTGATACAAATCTCTGCTATATGTGTTGGCAATATCAGCCATTTTGGATTGTCAGTTTGTCTTTGACAGATAAAAAAAGCTTTTCGCCTTTTGGCGTGCTGTTCGATTTTTTACTATTCGAAAAAATGGATCAAAGAAACTGTATACAATTTCGACATTTGAAATGTTAACTATAGCTTTTGGCGAATCGGCTATGGTCAGAATACAAGTTCAATTGTGGTATGTATAAAGAAGGTTGAGAAGATGTCAATGACGATGCTGGTCGTGGTCGCCCGAGCACGTCAACAACTGAAAGAAAATGATTTTGGGTAACCGTCGACACACTATCAGAGAGGTTGCTGATGATGTTGGCATATCGTTCAGCTCACGCGAAGCAATTTTTACGGATGTTTTAGGCATGAAACGTGCGGAAGCGAAGATTGTTCCAAAATTGATAAATTTTGAGCAAAAACAACGTATCGTGGACATCACTCAGGAGCTGTGGAACATCGTCAACGCCGATCCAGATTTCAACTGGTGACGCATCATGGGTGTATGGCTATGACATTGAAACCAAAGCGCAATCATCCCAATGGAAGTGTCCAGAAGAGCCAAGATCGAAAAAAGCACGTCAAGTTCGGTCATGTGAAGGTTTTGCTCACTGTTTTCTTCGACGATACCAAAAAGAAAATTGTTTTGTGAAGGTTTTGCTCACTGTTTTCTTCGACGATACCAAAAAGAAAATTGTTTTTGCTTTGAAGTTTTGTGTTTGGAATTGTCTCTTCAAATACATCGATAAACGATATGATTGAGCTTGTGAATTCAGCAAATGCATAATTTTTCCACTATGAAAAAAAAAATCGTTAGCTAAATTGGATATCGATGCATTTTGAACGAATTTATAAGTATTGTTAAACATTATTAAAATAAATTAGTATTTCCCAACTACGCAAAAGTGATTAAAATCGTATTATGACTTCAGAGAGGGGATTTCTATATATCTCAACGTACGTAATAAAAGAGAAAAAAAAACTATACCGTGAAATTTCAAATTCTATATGCATTCGAAGATCTCATTTGCAAGCTTATTTCATTGATTATATAAATTTTAGACTAACTACTTGAAAAACTTAAATCTTGTTACATTAAATTATTGGATATCTATTAAACACGTGCATTAGTGTTACAGAAAGTATTGCGAAAACAGTTTGACCAAGTTACTAAGCATTACTTTTTGCACAAAAAAAATATTATACTGCATGCTACTGCTTTGCTTTACTCTGACTAGCACACTCAACTTATCAAAACAAGAAAAATATTTATGTTTTGGCATGCACATGTTTAATATCTATACATCGTTCTTCTCAAGTAGAAAGGTCCTAACTCTCATTTTTTCCACACCACATTGCAAAGATTTAATCAAATAAATAGCGGGCTTACACATAATTGGACCATAAATATTAGCTATTGATAAAACTTGTTTTTGTTGTAGTTTTCTGCATCTCCTGTAAACATGCAATTATGTTAACGTTGTGATATTCTTACTTATGTAACCATAAACACATGTATCGGTTTGAGTTAGAATCTACTTTACTTACAAGAATTTAGTTATATAGCTGAACACATTAAATTATTCTTAAGAATATCTTAGTCATATGTAAAAATCGCATTAAAATAATTTAGTTGTGCAATATTGAAATGAAAAATTGCTTGGAGAAAAATATAATGAAATATTTTTTTTTTTTTTTTTTTTTTTGTACAGGAAAAATGTGATTTTTATGCACTATGATAGAGTTTTCACAAAAAAATCTTCTGGTAACACTGGTTAGAGTCATAAGCACTTGCATTCATTGATATTAATTTTATGCTTATTATATCTTTATTTCGACCCTTTTTTTTCTTCTTAATATTAAATAATTTTTCGAGCTTAAGGTCTTTTGGAGTTTTTGGCTTTTTTATAATTAACTCGCAATATTTCACTCTCCTTTTAAAATATTCACTATATATAAAAAAGTACAATAAGCACCCGTACAAGAAACATTGAAAAACTCACAAACAATTACAGGTAGATAAAATTTTAAAAATGCTTATGCTCTGAGTGTATCCGTGCATATGTTCAGCACCTACTAGGATTCGAAGTCGGTATCTCTTGATTTTTGCTCAGTTCACTGCGCAATAATCCCCATATACTACACAAACATGTTGTACAATGCTAGACTTAATTACTTAACTTGAGCGCTTTTACATTTGGACAGACGATGGGCAGACAGACGAAATTTGAAGGTGCTGCAACGAAAATTGTCGGTGGGGGAGAGTATGTAGTACACGACTCTCTGTACTAGACATTTGTGGACATTTTTTGTTTCTCTTTTTAACTTTTCGCATTTCACATGCTGTTGCTTCATATCATTTTTCTCATATCAGCATCAACTTCATATAAGCACACTAGCTGTGCTTAAAAAAACAACAACAACAACAAAGAACGAAAAGAGAAACGAAAAGTTTCTGTCTGTCTATTAATTTCTTAAATGTAAAAGGTTTAGGAAAGACCAAAAGAGAAATGAAAAAATGTCTGCCCATCGTCTGTCTAAATGTAAAAGCTGAGCTTGCGTAGTGTGTGGCCGACAATCGACTTTACTTAACGAAATAACAAATCAGTTTTTCCTCTTTCAATTGCACAATGAAATTTAAAAGTATTTTCAAACTTCTAAAAAGTAGTTTCAAATACCAGGCAATTTACAGCGAATTAAAAATTTGTTAAAGATTTTTTTATTTATTTATATATTTATTCAATTAAAGTAATACAAAACCATAAGGCCAATTCATATAAACATATGTATATTACTTAGACTATATAATGCCTCAGCATACCAAAAATATATATATAGATGCAAAAGTTAGATAAATTTCAATGGACAAATGTAACAAATTCAACTACTATTCATTCAAATCTACAAATTCTTCTTTGGCGTAAAAGCACTATAGGAGAGTCATTTAAATCGCTAATGTGTCAATATTCTAAATTATTATAGTTATAATTTCACACAATTTAACCGCAAAACTTAAGTGGTTATCTTTATCTAAATAAATTTATATTTTTAATGTGGCACAAGAAATAAACTTAGGTATGAAGTGTCATTAAATATTCTGTTTGATTGTAAAGAAGAGTAAAAACAATAAATTAAAACTTTCATTTGTATATAACAAACATATCTACATATACATATGTAAGCTCATATGATTATGTATATACACATGTTCTATAAACAAAACAAAACTTACTCTGAGACTTCATCATCTTTGCTGTCATCATGTTGATCATCATCATCATGAAGACCGTCTGTTAAAACGTGTAATTTACTATCAGCAGACATAGAATTGCTGGTGTTATTTTCGGTGCCATCGAAGTTGCTTGTGGTAGTAGTGCTGCTGCTGCTGCTGCTTTTGCTTACGTTTAAATTGTTGTTATCACTTTCTTCATTGTTTTGTTGTTCATTTTCTTGAGTGCTACGTAATGAAACGAATTCATTTGGCCAAACACGTACTTTTCTTCGAACACTTGACATTTTTTAAATTTCTTTAGCTTGCAAATATTTCTGATAAAACAAAATAAGCAAGTTTTTTTCTTTTTTTTTCATATACCAAAAATTAATTTACTTCTATTTTGATTTTAATAAAATATTATAACAAATATTTTTTGTTTGAATATACACGTGTATAATTTATTTTTTTTCTTCTTACTTCAATTGCACAATGGTGAAATTTTTTTCTACATTCTTTCGCTTACTTTCATATCCGAAATCACTTAACCAACCCGTCAGTCAACCATTCCGTATCCAAAGTATTGCAGCTACTAAAGCCATGTTAAGACGTTACTAATTTGTTTTTGTGTTTTGTTTATTTCTTAATGTGTGACTGTTTGCTGAGAGTAGACTACGGCAATAAATGAAAGAGAGGAAATGATGTTACGTGTTAAAACAGGGCGTTTCAAATAAATAACAAAAATTCAAATAAGTATTTTAAGAGTAATTGATAACCGTTATATTTAAAAGGAGATAAAAAACACATTTTAATGTAAAACTTGGAATCAATTATTGTAGTTACATAAGCAGACATCTAAGGGGCATACCAATTTATCCGCTCATGAGAAATTAGGTACATATTTAAGTAGATACTCGTTATAACATACGTGTACATATGTATGTACATATGCAAATTAATTTTAAAAGGTCACAAATTTAAGATTGTTTTCTTTTAATTTCATTATTTTGGAGATTTGTTTGCAGATCATTTCACAATTGTTCAGATAGACTTAAGGCCGCTGTGATATTAAAAAAGAACTTTCCATTTTGTTATTGCTTTATCATAGTTGTCAACTTTGAAATTTAGAAACGCACCAAAATGGGGAAAAGCGTGTTATTTAAACAAAAGCGCACCTGATTTAGAATTTTTCTTTTCATTTTTATAAACCCATTTTGTACACTGAACCAAATTTTGTCGGTGTTATTAAAAAAAAAATTTAATAAACCCTTCAATATTCAAATCGAAAGATTATTTTTCAAATCGAAACAAAATTTTATTCAAACAAACAAATATTATTTGAATCAACTCCAATGGGTTTTGTTAAAAATATAAATTTGTATATATCAAAAAAGATTTGTTAAAAACGTGGGCAAAATTTTGTTGAACCAGTAAAAATTTAGTTAAAATAGTAATAACCAACCGTAAGGCAAAAGCACATACAAATATTCAAACTAACATCCTGAAAGTATGTTAGTTTGAATAAAACATTAGTTTATTGGACTAAATTTTGTTAACAAAATTCACCTTGTAATTTATTTTATTGAACCTAAATAATATTTTTGCTTTTAACTAAAGGTATGTATTATTTAATAAATGCCTGTAGAAATGAAGAAATTTCTTTATTTTAGTTAAACAAATTACAATAGTTGAAAATTTGAATAAAATATTTTGTAGATTGTAAATAACCTACATTTCTTTAAGTTTACAACCCATTTTGCAGTATTTAGGTATATTTTTCGTTTGTTGTATTAGAAAAAGTATATTTTTATATTAAAAATACGACAGCGAAACAATCTTTCATGGGGCTATTAGACGAACAAACTGGACCTGATAGCACCGGCTAATTTGCCATCAAGTTCAATAGCTATAGTTATTAAAACAAAATACATTTCATTCTTAGAAAAAAAGAATGAATGAATGAAATTTTACGTAAATAAAATGAAAACTAGTTGTTCAACTAAAAAAACATATATCAACAAAAATAGCTCATTAATTTTTAATCTTTATCAATAATTAGAAAAAAAGATATATTCTTGTTCTTGCAAACTCCTAAAAGTTAATATCATCGTCAAATTCAACTTGGTTTTAATTTTTATTAGGCAAAAGCTTTTCGTAATTGGAATGAAACATTTTTCGTAGCATTAATGAAGTTGTAAGATATAAAAAATTGGTATTACTCAAAAATGTCATCCCAATAACGCATCGTATTAATGATAGAATGGTGAACGAAACAGTTTCATTCCCGCTACGAAGCGTTTTTCTTTCAGTGTAGGATTCGTGTTTGTCAAAATTGGCCTCTAGTGTGAATATGTTAATTTTATTAAGGCAATGGTATCTTTACAATATTTATTACACTATTTAATTATATTCGATGTCGAGCAAAATCAGCTGTTAGTTTTACTGCCTGTTATAAGGTACACAAAAATACAGCTGCTTCAAAATTAAATTGTAGGAGCATACAATCGTTACTGCAAGGAATGAAATATGTCAAAAAAATTTATGATTATCGAATTCTATCAAACACAGTGTAAATTTCATTTATGTTTTCGTAAGCGAACAGTGAAAATCAGTTGGCTAGTGGGGAAAATTTATTAAAATATACAAATATTTGCCAGAATTATAACGAAAAAAATTTTTCTAAACGTTTTGGATAAATTTAAGAATTCAATTAAAAATTTGGTCATTTATTGATTACTAAAGTAGTAACGTATTCACACGCGATTATGAATACGAACTTCACTATCCAGTGTCTGCTTTTATCGTAATATTTGACAAACTTGACTTAATCGTTTAACAGCAAAACACTCTGTAAATGCAGCAAATTGTATAAACTGAAATGTTTCTTTTTCTTTCGAGAATATGTATAATATACAACAGCGAGATTGTCTGACTTTGTACATATGGCATGGTACGTTTTCCATATTATTACATTGTGCTCTCCAAAATTATATTTAAAAATTTTTTTCACTAGAATAAACTTTTTTCTTACATTAAAACAAAAAGTTGTATTGAATGTGATTTGGTGCCGCCGAAATTTAAAAAGTGCACCGAAAATTTTAAAAAGCGCATCGACTAAAGAATTTTTCGCACAAAAAATTTTGTAAAGCACCAAAAATGGTACGAGAAACGCACCGAGTTGACAACGCTGCCATCAATTTCACTCTCTTCATCTTCACATGAGTTGATTTGTTATTCTTGTAAAACAATTACCGAATAAGTACTTGTATCTTTCACGTTTACCTTATTCATGAAGGCGTAGTTATCTAAGCAAATCTAATTACAGCAATCGGCAAACGTAAAACAACGTAAGATCAGTGAAGCACGGCAGCATCAGTGAAACAAAAATCCAGGTCAGCCATGAAAGTGATTATCGAAAGTTGTCTGAAGTTTTAGAAAAAGAAAAAAGATCATTTTACACTTACCAGCTTAAAAGTGCTAAAGGTCTTCTGGCCATTATAAAAGGTTTTAACCTTTGTGTAGCCACGTATGATGTAAAGACTGGATGGAAGACAAGGGCTATAAAATAAAAAATATGGTAAATATGCGCAAGCGTGAAAAGATCCCTCAAACCGTGTAGGGTTGAACTGGGACCAGAAGATGTTGTCCTACAGAAGAATGAAGTACATCCAATGTATACACTTAAATTCCTTTTGTATCGTTGTGTTACCGTATAAGAGCCGCATAAACGTTTAGATCCCATTTAATGCCTAAAGTACCGAGAGTTTTGCCACATTAATTCCCGTTGTTCGTATTGTATGTGGTAAACTTTACTGTACATCACAGTGCAAGAAGTCGAAGACTGATTCGAGTGTTAAAAAATGAAGGTAACCCTACCGCAAATTAAGGGGGCTGTCACTTTAAGCAGTCAATGACAAATAAGTCATCAATTACCTTTAAACAATCCCAGCAGTCAAACATCATTTCTACAAACAATTCACCCCAGGTAGGCCAGTGTGTGAAATCGTGAATGTGAGGGATGGGGTAGCGGTCAGGCTCTGTTATAGAATTCAACTTTCTATAATGACCACAAGGCCTCCATTCTCCTTTCTTTTTCTTCACCAATGAAGTGGAATTGCTCAAGGACTAGATGATGGGCGACATATTCCAGCATCGAGTAAAGTCTGCACCTCATCTTTTGCTGCTTTTAGCATCTCTGGTTAAAAGTGACGGGGCTTAGCGTACACTGGCGGGCAAGTTGTAATAATATGGTGTATTACCTCATGGGTAGTAGTGCTGATTGTAGCAGAGTTCCGTGTAATCTCTGGAAATTGTATGGTGGTGATTAAACAGATACATGACATACTTGTATTGCCTTCGAAAAGTTTCTGTTTCCGCATGCTTATGACGAGATTGTGATGACCTAAAAAATCTGCTCCCAAAATTGGCTGTGAGACTTCAGCAATTCCAAAAAAAGGCCTTCTTAGATTTAAGTTGAGTGTTAGCTTCTTCGCTCCAAACGTTTTAATCGCGGACTTGTTTGCTACAAACAAGAAAATGTTTTGATCGGGCGTGGTCTTTGACGGCTGTGTGATCGTCGAAATTGCGTTTTTAAACTTAAAATTTCTTTGGTCAGTTCACATATTTGTTGTGCAGAATTAGATGTTGTATGTGATGTAGAAAATTCTTGGACTGTTGCATTGCCATTCACCTTCGATATCTTACCAGCCACCAATGCAATTTTGTCGAGCGGTTCACTACTAACAGATATAATAGCTTTCATAGGCGTTGGTAAACGTGTCATCAACATTCGACTTCAAGAACGCTTCATCCACTTGATTGCCGGCCAAACTTTTCCTCTTTCGCAACAGCTATGAGGGACGTAGGTCTCCCAATTCCATATCCTGGAGTAATTTCTTCAAACGTTTTTATTCCGATACAGAATAAGGGTTCTCGCCAGGTATATTCAATAACTTGTCGCTAACTTGGGAAAGGATGGAGCCGTCAATTCTAGCAACACAGTATGATATTTTGTCTGCTCAGAAGTAATGCCTACCGTTATAAATTGCGATTCAACTTGTACTCGAGCTCGCTGCCAAGTAAACCCGTTGGAACAGCCCTTCAAGTTGGCATCTCCCTTTCGTCATCAGAACCCATTGCATTTCTTTGTCGGGGTCACCAAATGTAGCCTGTTTGTTATATTTCAAATGTTTAAAATACTCATTTTTACGAAATTGAACTTGACGATTCAATAGTATTGCGGGGAATGATCGCCAAACCTGTGGCTGTGTTCTGTAACTTTGGCGAGAAGTTCTCGCGTCGAAAACTTGTGAAACAAATTATTCCATCGTTTCTCGAAAAGTGAGAAAAAACTGCGTCTGTAACTCATCTCGAAAACTACCCAAAGCGATTACGTTGTTACGTTAGAAATGTCTGAAAATATAAAACGATGCCGACATGCAATTTTAAAAATGAAAGCGCCAGCCACAATTAGTACCGCCGCCGACCAAAAATTACTAAAGCTAAGAAATTTTGTTCGACGGCGTCATACTATACCCGCCGGCTGTTCTAGAAAATGTATGGTATGGCTCTAACGTTTACAAGATATTACAAACTTATATAAGTATTGCCTTAAAACTTGTTGTGTGAAGGGTATAAAAATTAAATAAAAAGTTAAAATAAAAAAACAATCATTCTAAACTGTGTAAATATATATGTGAAACTTAATTTAACTGCAAAATACTTATTTTTTCAACATTATTATTCATTTAATAATGATTATTGTTATTTGAAATACTATCTCACAGACTTTTTATTTGCGAGAAATAATGACAGTTGAAAGCGGGAAATTTTTTCGCAAAAGTTTTACAGAAACAGTTTTTCTGTAAAATGGCGAGTAATTTCCTTACGTGACAGCTATTACTCACCAAGAAAAGTTATAGCTACAGTTTAGTGAGAAAAGCAGCTGTTTGTTTCAACTTTGCTTCAATTCACACGTTTCAGTCGAAAAGTTTCTTGTGGCGAGAGTTACAGAACACAGCCACTGGTATGAATTCTCCTTGCATTGGCCCGTTATAACTTTGATTGACTGTCCCTGGCTTAAGTTCCATTTTTGATATTTTTTAATTACGTTTAAAACACAATAAAACAAATTTGTCTGTTCACAAGGACATAAACAAAGATCATCTTTTCTTCTCTTTCTTTTTTATTAACAGCAAACAACATTATAACAATTTTCTCAATAAATTGAGTAGTACACGGTACTACATTGCAAACTTGGTTTGGAATTTGTTATTGTTTTTCGTATAACGTTTCACCGTTAAAACGAACACAACGGGGTTACTTTTTCATACAATAAGAATAATAATAATAATTTTTCATAATTCCTAAATACGCATACATACTTCAATTCCATAATCTGTTATTCCGAATTTTTATATTAAAAAAATTATTTCTGAATCTGTTTAACAGAGTAATTTGTTTCATAATAAATAAAAAATACAATGCCTTCTTGTAATGATATTATTTAATACTTCTGTGAAAATTTGTGTGGAAATTGAACGTTAACAGATCTACACTTTTTATTGTTATAAAGGTGAAAAGCCGAGAATAAACTTAAAATAAATATACATATGTATGTAAGTATATAATTATTCCTTCAAAATGGAGTTAAAAATCAACGTTGACGTTTATTATATTAAAGAATTAAATTATTTAGCAAGTGAGTTAAAACGAGGCGGAGCTTCAATAAAAATAATGAATTTAATTGTTGCAACCCTTAAAATGAGCACAATTCAACACACTGCTCGCAGCTTATAAATACATTGAAAAAATATTATTTACCTGGTGTCTACAACTGCGATTAACTCTGATATAATATTAGAGAAAACGTCTGCAGAATTAGAAAACGGATTTCTTTATGTTCATATCAATGTCGCATAATGGGTATACGATTTTTTTCTTAATCTTAAAAAAAGTAATTAAATGATTGAAATCCGAGAAGAAACCCCTTTTTTGCAATTATAAAAGCTTTTGTCAATTTTACTGACGATTCTTTTGTGTACGTTTTGTATGACAGAAATCTCTTATTGCATTTATTTAATGCACAAAAGCAAATTATTTTCACTTTAAAAGTGGTTTAAAAAAAAGTTTGCAAACTTAATAATCGGTAAACTTTCAATAGCGTCTTTTTATACCCTTCACAAAAATGTAAAGTTTGTAATTTCTACAATTTTCATTTCTGACCCTATAAAGTATACATATTCTGAATCAGCATTGATAGAAAATTCGTTTAAGCGCCATTAATTCGATAAGCAAATGACTTGTCAAGAAATTTTATATGAAAACACTAAATTTTTTAAGTGGTTTCCTCACATATATTGCAAACAAGTAGATATCTCGTGTGTTGGAAACATTCACCGTTATTGTGTTTGCCGTTTTTATGGCGAAAGACGGGCGTTTTTGAAAAATCGTACCGTGATTGGCGAGAAACGCGAGTGAATACGACAAATTTCAAATCTATTACAAAAACGCCATTAAAATGCTACTGTGCTTGGCGTATTTGTCTTTCAAAAGAGAGCAAATTTGTCATCAACGTAAAAAATATCAAAATAAAAATATGAATTCTATCTACTTTTTCCATTTTCTACATATGATTGCTGTTATTTTTACTCATTTGAAATGAATATTTATTTATATATCGTTGGTATCATGTAGAAAGGCCCTAACAAACGTAATTGCAATTTTACAGGGCAAGGAAAAATCGTAATGGAAAATGTATTCCTAGCTACATCTAAAAGTAACTTTTTTGTTCAATTGCTTATGAGCGATATGTATGAAATTATTTAATTAAATCTTCGTGACAGTGTGTACTTGTGTGAAACGTAGTAGAAACCCTAAAAAAGCTCAATTCAGGGAAAATGCGAATTAAGGCATTTCTGCATGAGATCAACGATAAGTATATTTAAAAAAATAAATAGTAAATCGGTGGGACACATCGTTTGGGAAAACTTAAATCATATTGGTCCACCATCCCGTCCAATGTAGAATAATACAATATTTTCTAACATATTTTTTGCTAGAAAGTAAAAATATTTTCACTGGCTGATGTCTCAGCTGATCTTTATAGAATTAGTTTAATTTTTGCCTTTTCACTTTATATTCAGAGGATTTATTTGTACAAATTAAATGAACAATATCAAAAAAAAAATATTACTATTTTTATTCTCTTTGTTATGTATAAACATTTGTTTGGTACTTCTTTGACAGGATGCTTCAAAATCATTTAGTTTAGCATAATCTTTTACATTATGATTCATTTACAAAATTTGGCTTGTCGAAAATTTTAGACGGTAACATAAGAGTGTAAATGCGACAGCTACTACGAGAGCTGTCGTTTTACGACTACGCCAAACACAATATATTAATAACAAATTCTTTTTCTTTAACATTTGGTTTCAGATTTAAACAGTCTGCTAAAAAGTTATGTTATCCGCTGATAAAAGTCAGTTATGTTACGTCGTTTCTTAAATATTTTTAAAACTTTCTTAGCTTTATCCAAAATTTTTTTTAAATTGAGCTGAAGTTTACTTCCTTTTATTACAAATTTTCTCAAACTCAAGTTGAAATGCTCAACTACATACATATGTATGGGTTTTTTTCAATTTATATGTGAAATTCTCGATTTTATTTCTTAGCAAGCCTTTAAGTTTAAACAACTACTACAAATCATTCAACGATGGTAACTTAAACAGAACAGACGCCTGTCCAGTCAAAATGTCACAAACGTTGCCTTTAACTGCACAAAGTTCTATAGGGAATTCTTGATTTTATCTAGAATATTCTCATTCTTAAGCTGTATTTCCCAATAACATTTGGAATTTTTTCAAATTCGTTTTAAGTTTTCTCAATTGCAATGAAAATTTTGTAGTTTTGTTAAATATCCTGTACACTAATTTTCATATAGCAATACTAGGATTTGGTTCTGTTTAATAGAATAATTATAGTTTTGCTTTAGAACTAAAAAATATACAAACTACGCGTACTTTTCTAATTACTTTTCCACAGCCTTTCTCTCAGTGTTTTATCAACACAACATACAACACTAGTTAAGGGTGGTTTACGTCTGCGACGTATCATTGGACACCAGGAACCCAAAAGAGAAATATATCCTGACAAGTTCTCACTCTCATTTCAAACTTTGGAGGTAAAGAAACGGTATGATACCAACACCTAATTTTAAAATAACCACCACGGCCTGTCAACAAACTCCTATTGACTCCTTCATTACATACTCTTAAGTTTCTTTATTTTTATTTTAAATAATATTATTATAACGCATGAAATTTGATACACATAACTTTTAAGTTAGTTCCTTCATACCGAAAAACTTTACTAATTTGTTTTAAAGGCAATAAAAAAACCCTGATGCAAATGACAAGTTTTTTTTTTAGTTTAACTGGAAAAAATGAAAGAATACTCTTTTATGGGAAGCAAACACTCAAAAATGTTCACCAATTGTGGTAGGTGTAGTTGTATTGAAATTATTGGTTGACCACTCTCACGACAAGGATAATAAGGATAATTTACGCATTGCTGCTTCAGACATTATTAAAGAAGGCTGTCGCAATTGTTAACAACTTTTCTTTAGCCAGACTAGTTTACTTCGCTACTAAAAGCAGTGCATTAAATTTTTAATTACACGGAAGTTAAAACAAATGAAAAGTTTTCCAAAATGATCCCTTTCGTTATCCTAACAAGCCTTTAAGTTTAAACAACTACTACAAATCATTCAACGCCGGTAACTTAAACTGAACAGGCGCGTGTCCAGTCAAAGAGTCAAAAACAAATCATAAATTTAAAAGTAAATTAAAAATATGTTGCCTTTAACTGCACAAAGTTCAATAACAAATGGCAATTACATAAATGGTTCTAAAAATCCTAACGGTAAAACGCAAATACGTCCCTCGTCGCCGCGTCATTTTTTTGCTCGAATTTACGGTCACCTTGAAAGTGATAATAATAATAGAAGTGTAAATGAAAATATAACTCCCATTATTAGTTCGTCACCAAATTTAAAATCAAATGATGTACCATTCACAAATCTTCCGCTGTCAAACTCTCCAATACGTGAAGCCAGCTGTCAGAGCGACGGTGGTAGCACGTCATCAGCTGATATTTCAATTAGTGATGAGAGGTGTGTTAGATTTTTGCTATTGTGTCTTACAAATATTTAAAGTGTTCTAAACACATTTTACCCCTAGAGTGGATAAAAACTATGCGGCCTTCAATGCTTCGAGCACATCTCACGATTACAGCAAACCGGATTTTAATAACGTGCTGACTCCTCCATTTATTGGTTTACCATTCGGATTTCCTAGCGAAACTCCATTTTCAGCAGGTTTAACAGCGTTTTGTAAGTAAATTTCATAAATCATAAAAAAAAACTTTTTTGTTAACGTGTTATTCTGCAGCAAAAAGTTTACTGCATAGTTAAAGAATATTAAAGATCAACATGTAAAAAAAAATTTTCCATCACACACATACGACTATGTACTAATTTTGCTTTGCTCGAATATATCAAATAATATAAAATTAATTAATTTTCCTGAGGATGATAACAAATTGTTATCGACTTTTCGAAAATAAAATAGCGTTAAACCTTTTTCATAAAAAACAAATCAAGATCTTTACCTGAAAATTTTAGAAGAAAAAATATAAACAATAATACGAATATTTACTAAAATAATTAATTTTGTCTTACAGCCTGTTCGGCGATATCGAATGAAAGTGTATGTGAAAGAAAGCTAGTCACTCACATTCGAATCACTTTGGGTTTGTCTATGTCACTATTATTTGTATTTTAATTGAATTTTGGCACATCGTTCGCATAGAATAAAGTTAGAAAGAACACAAATCAATTTTCTTTCGCCTAGAATGCGAATGAGCTTATACTTTCTAGATCGGCGAACTGGCTGAACGTATTTTACGAAATTTCAATAGCACAACCATGAATCGATTGAGTGGTGAAAGAAAAACTTTCTAAGTCTAATGGTTTTCTATATATATATATATATATATATATATATATATATATATATATATATATATATATATATATATATATATATATATATATATATATATATATATATATATATATATACATATATATATATATATATATATATATATATATATATATATATATATATATATATGTCGGCCATTGAAATACCGTTTCTGAGAAAGCAATTAGGCTTAGAAAGTTTTTCTTTCACCACTCAATCGATTCATGGGTTTGCTATTGAAATTTCGTAAAATAGGTTCACATATGTATAGCTGAGATATTTCCAAAATTCCGCAAAAATCCATTTTTTCCAGTTTTGTACTAACATTAAAAAAATTTTTTGTTCTGCTTCAAACTTAACATAATTATTTGGCATGGCGATTGCAAAAAAAAAATTTCTCGATATCGGTCCATATGTACCCGAGAAATGGCCTAAACCGATTTTTTCATGAAAAGTAACTGGACTTAAACAACTTTTTTTGCTTAGAAGCAGTTCTAGCAATACCATATACAGAAAATGAAAATTTCCGATATCGGTCCATATAGCCTAAGCCGATTTTTCCTTGAAAAAAATTTATTTTGTTTAAAAGCAGTTCTAGTTATAAAAGGAGGTTACTAAAATACAAAGTTGAAATTTCCGATATCGGTTCCGAGATAAAGCCTAAACCGATTTTTTTATGAAAATGTCGCGTGGGTGAACTTAACCAAATTTTTTTTTCTTAAAAGCAGTTCTAGTAATACTCCGTAGGAGTTTACCAAATAGAGAAAATGAAAATTTTCGATATTGGTCCATCTGCATCTGTAAAATTCAGTTTTTATTACTTGAGCGATAACTTTAGAGTAACAATTTTAATTAATTTATTTATTAACTTTTATTTTTTAACTTCCTGTAACGAAAATTGATTTTACAAAAAAATAATCTAAGGGCATACATATCTATTCGTGTTCATAAGTAAGTGTGAACGAACTTTTAACTTCTACAATAACAGAAAACTATTTTATAATGTCTTCTTCAGACTTCGATTTGTTATCATTTTGTTCTTTTTGATATTGTAAGGATTTTAACTCAATTGCTAAGAACATTTTTAGATTGGGATCTTCAATTTTTTTTAGAATAATTTGCCGGGCTTCATCACAGTTTCCATCCATCAATTTGGCCACCGTCTCAGCATACTCGATCCACACACAATTAGTACAGCCAGACATGCAGCAAGTGGTAGGCTCAGGAGGAAGCTAAAATAATTAAAATTGATTATAAATTTTTGGGAACAAATTTTATGCACAATAATTTAAAAGCTGTTGTCTTCGAAAACTTATTGTACAGTTTACAGGACACGGAGAAGTGATACGTCTCGAAAGTTTGTATGAAATACACTCAATATTTTAAGTATATTTCATAAAAATTTTCTAGACGCATCATACATTTGGGTACGACAAACTGAAAATAAAACTGCACGAGTTCTATATGAACAAAATCCTTGTTTGAAATCGATTGTCCTCTTTTAATTAATGCGTCACTTTCTTTAGACGTAATAAAATAAAAGTGATTAACTACTATTGAAATTTTAACTGCTCAGCAGACTCGGCCTGGTGAAGATTTTAATTTATTTCGGTTACTAATTCCCCAAGAGAGCAAAGTTATCAAAGACTTAATGGTATAACTCGTATTATAGTTAAAATGCTCATGAACTTGATGTAACTATGTCTAAAAGTAATCTTTCCATTTCTATAAGCGCTACCTCAATTAGACCGCAAGGCGCAAAAAAATCTCATGCATATATAAAATGTACGAGGTCTGATAAAAAATAACCGTTCTTTTCGAATTTCGTAAGCTCGATCAGAGATCTGCAACCGGTGCCTTTTTTAATGATCTAAGTACACCCGTCTTAAATCGAGTTGCGGTGTGACTACCGCATATTGTTTGCACAAGTATGTTTTTTACCCGTTCGAGTTTGCGTTTGTTAACTAGAGTACATAAGATACCCAATCAAGTTTGTATGCGGTGGCTGCTTGATTTGGTTTCTCAATTACTTATTCCACATTCGGCAATCGTACTCGTACATCATTTTAACAACGAAAATAATATGTGTATGTAAGAATTTGCAGTCACACATTTACCTTACCCATGAGAGTTTGTGTGTTCAGTTTTATGTATATACTCACTCACACTCGGTAAACGTATTCGCAATAAGCGCGGCGTTGCTAGAAGAAAAAATATGTGTTTGCGATCGTGTTTTGAAGAAAATATATACACATATTTTATTTTAACATATTTATTACAAACCAGGTAAAAATAATAACTCTTACTTTAAAAAAATAGACTTTTTTTATGAAGCACATTTTCATCAAATCTCTTTTATTTAATATCCCTTCATTTATAATAATTTTCATTTCTGTGGTCCAATCCATAACCACCATAAATGCGCAGTTACTCATCCATATAAACAAAAATTTGTTTGAGTTGAATTTTCGTTTCAAATTTTTTAGCAAAAACAATCTTAAAATCATCATTCAGTATACTAATTTCAAAATCGTCAACATAGTTGTAAATTATTAAATAAGAAAACGATTAAAAACGAAAATAGAAAATACTCAAAATGTTTCTCTTACTAAGTGCTAGTACCAACAACGCCCTTTTTTGTGGTCGTTTCCTTTACTCTTAAAAAAATACACAAGATACGAAAGTATCATTTTTGATATATCAAGATTTCGCAAACGAACGACAGGTAGTACCACCGCATCAATTTTAAAGAGTGTTTAAATACCTGGATGTGAAAATGATTGGGTAAACAACCGGTGCACCGGTGCAGATCTCTGATACACATGTCTCGCAATGTCAGTCATTTTGGATTGTCAGTTTGTTTTTGACAGATAAAAAGGTTAGTCGGGTTGTGGTGCGTTCTTCGATTTTTTACTATTCCAAAAAATGGATCAAAGAAACTGTATAAGTTTTGTGTAAAAATGAAATTAAATGCCCAAGGACATTTGAAATGTTGACTGTGGCGTTTGGCGAGTCTACTATGATGAGAACACAAGTTCAATTGTGGTATAGCCGGTTTAAGGAAGGCCGAGAAGATGTCAATGACGACGCTCGTCCTGGTCGTCCGAGCACGTCAATAACCGATGAAAACATTGAGCAGTGAAGAAAATGATTTTATATAATCGTCGAATCACTATTAGAGAGCTTGCTGATGATGTTAGCATACCGTTCGGCTCATGCCAAGCAATTTTTACGGATGTTTTAGGCATGAAGATTGTTCCAAAATTGCTCAATTTTGAGCCAAAAGAACTTCGCATGGACATCGCTCAGGAGCTTTGAACATCGTAAACGACAATCCAGATTTCCTCAAAAAGGTCATAACTGGTGACAAATTATGGGTGCAAGGCTATGACATTGAAATCAAACCCCAATCATCCCAATGGAAGCGTCTGGAAGACCCAAGACCCAAAAAAGCACGTCAAGATCAGTCAAATGTAAAGGTTTTGCTCACTGTTGGCGTGGTGCATCATGAATTCTGGCCACAAGACCGTACGGTGAATACGGAATACTGCCTTAAAGTTATGCGCCGTTTGCGCGAAGCATTTCGTCAGACACGCACAGAATTGTGGAAAAAACATTTACGGATTTTGCACCATGATAACGCACCAGCTCACACATCGATGGTTGTGCGTGAATTTTTGGCCAAAAACAAAACCGTTATCATGCCTTAATCACCGTAGTCACCGGAATTGGCCCCCGCTGACTTTTTCCTCTTCCCAAAACTAGAGACACCGATGAATCGAGGAGATGAAAAAAAAGTCGAAAAAGGAGCTGTTGGCGATACCGAAAAGTGCGTTTCGGAAGTGTTTCGAAGATTGCAAAAAATGCTGGCATAAGTGTATTATATTTGAGGGGTCTGTTTTGAAGGGGACAAGATAGTTACTACAACCATTTCAACATAACATATTTTGTTTGCATGTATAAGTGAATAAACGAAACTGACGTATTTGGAGTTGTGATAGTTCTCAAGTTCTCCGTTACATCCAGAAAAACTGATTGTTGTGCTTTATGCACTGGCGGAATCATTGCTCCGTACTACTGTAAAAACGATGCTGGTCAGAACGTTACAGTCATTGGTTACCTTGATTACTGACTTTTTCGGTCATCACTTGAACAACCATGATGTGCAGAAGCTGTGGCTTCAACAAGACGACGCAACATATCACACGGCTCGTGCTATACTTAATTTATTGAAGGAAACGTTTGGTAACCACATTCGCATAGTTTTAGATTAAGGACCCTAAGA
Organism: Thecocarcelia acutangulata; assembly: GCA_914767995.1. Taxonomy (NCBI): domain Eukaryota; kingdom Metazoa; phylum Arthropoda; class Insecta; order Diptera; family Tachinidae; genus Thecocarcelia; species Thecocarcelia acutangulata. Next base: position 126,977,011 of record OU612094.1, on the reverse strand, counting down.
TCGTGCGATTTATCGCCACTAGGCATGTGGATTTATTTGCATCGGCACCTGCCTTTTGGGTCTTATCTGTTGATGGATTAAATCCACGGGGTGAATTATTCACGATTCACCAGCGCCTCCATGTGGCTTGCAAGGCTCACACAGCTCGCAACTTTTGACAGAACTTTGTAGCCATATAGACGAACGTCTTGCTCAAGAGTTCGGGTCTTCTAATCCCTCCTGTATGAAATTTTGCAGAAGTCATTAGATGACATGGCTTAATAAGTTATTGATGAATAAATAAATACTTTTTGAAAAAAATACAAATAAAGGTTACTTTTTGATGGGACCTCGTATACCACATTGATCGCACAGAAATCATAATGTTTTGAAAATTTTCATAAATTTTTTCAAATCGCGTTAATTGTCAAAAACTCTGTGACACAGTTGCATTTTTAGTACTTTTTCAGCCCATATGTTTTATTTAGTAGATCGCACGATCAAATATGATAATGTAACAGGACTTTTAGGCGCTAATTTAGGTTGGTACGTGACAAGCTCAATAGTTCTAAGTGCTTTATTTTGAAACTTTTTGCAGAGTTCTCTAATCAACACTATTTCTGCTACCATATACGAGTATTGAAAATAAATTATTCAAGATTCAAATTTGCGATAATAATAAAACGTTTCAGTCGGAGTAAACTAATTCTGTAAATAAATCTTTATGTATTTATTTATAAGTTAAATTTTTGTCATTTGTGTAATTAAGCAGAAACTAAAAAAGATACTCTGTAAATATTTTTATGGGAAATCTCGCAAAATTTTTGTGTGTTGAGATTTTACCTACGTATACAAAATTTATAATATTAAAAATGAACATGATTATGATTTTATACGTAAGTATAAATTCTTATATCGAAATAAAAACGATAAAAAATATTAAGACTTACCTCAATTTCGTTTGAAATCTCACGATAAATTTGTGCACAAAAAGTTTTTCCAGTTTGTAAAATCACTCTTTTCGAACCAGTTTTGGTCAAAACAGTATTCATTTCTTGAAGAAAAAATCCAAATATTAAAAAAAATTATTTTATAAAATTTCTCACAACGCACAGGTGTTAATCAATAAACACCTAAAAAATTAAATAAAAAACTAATAAGAAATTTAGAAAAAAAAAAACTTTGTTCCGGCATAAACAGAACAATTACTATAATATAATTTTATTTTATTTTTTTTCGCTTGGAAGTATTAAATTACAAAACAAAAAAGTGTGTTCAAAAAAACCATAATCGGAAGAATTAAAAAAGTGGTTTAAATTTAATCATGTGTGCAACTTTTTGTGTTCTAGTGGCATTTCCATTTAGTTACTTTTAACGACAACAAAAACAAATGTGGTTAAACCTGTTATTTGGGCAAGATTTCTGCTTGAAAAGGATTTAAACACACAAGGACTATCAAAAAAAAAAGCAAGAAAAAATTAACATTGTAATTGATCTGAAAAGGAAACCTAAAAAACTTTAACTCAGGATTTATTTCTGAACGTTAATGCAAACAAATATTACATTGGTAAAAAAAATAATGCAACTGGGTATTATGTTACAGCAAGTTGATTAATTCTGACGATTTTTCAAATTCAAATAAAACGTTGCACCAAAGACAAATTCAGGTTAATTACGTCGCTTTACGAGTATTGTAGTCAGAAAGTGATAAAAATAAAATTAAATTAGGGTCGAATGCATTTTTCTTCATAATGATTTGTGTTTCTTGAATTCGAACGGAATCCGCCAACACAAACATGAACTTGAATACTTCCCGAAAAACAAGCAAATCCATGTAATGTTGATTGCTAAAACTTTCCTGACTTTGACGAGCTATTTCTTAAATTAAACGCTACGTTCTGTATCATACTAAAGATCTCCGTGTGAAATCTTGCTGAAATAAAACATTATTTGCTGAACGAGACACGTGAGTACTATCTCCAAGCAACCAGTAACTACATTGAATATATCTACAACAAATTGGTTATTTGATCGGTTTAATCGATTTTCAGCATCAAAAAAAAAAACAATATGCTAATTTTTTCAATTCACTTGGACCTCGACTTTTAGCAGCAGGCAACTACAACGCTAAGCATACATTTTGGAGATCATGGTTAATCTCACACGCAAGGTCGAGTGCTTTTTAATACTATATCAGAAATGAGATAAGATGTAATTTTTAGCGGGCACAGTACTTATTGGCTCTCAGATCGATGAAAAAGGTTATTATTATTATTTTTTTTTTTTTTGTATACATATGTATGTAGCTGGAAAGCATACACATTGCGGAAATTTTACATAAGTCTAGAAAACCAGATGTAAGATTAAGTGCCAGTTCATAAAACATAAGTGATTGTTAGACGAGTGCTGATGCTGTTAGTGGACTTCGACCCATCAACTCATTAAGCCTTGTCATCTATTGACTTCTGCAAAATTTCATACAGGAGGGATTAGAAGACCCGAACTCTTCAGCAAAACTTTCGTCTATATGGCTACAAACTTATGGCAAAAGTTGAGAGCTGTGTGAGCCTTGCAAGCTACATGGAGGCGCTAGTGAATCGTGAATAATTCACACCGTGAATTAATCCATCAACCGATAAGACCCACAAGACAGGTGCGGATGCAAATAAATTTCCACATCCCTACAGAAAATAGCCTAGTGGCGTTAAATCGCACGATCCTGGGCTCCTTAATGTAAAACTAAGCGAATGTGGTTACCAAACGTTTCCTTCAATAAATTAAGTGAAGCACGAGCTGTGTGACATGTTGCGTCGTCTTGCTGAAACCACAGCTTCTGCGCATCATGGTTGTTCAAGTGACGAGCGAAAAAGTCAGTAATCAAGTTCACTAGTTTCTGACCAACACCGTTTTTATAGCAGTATGGAACAATGATTCCACCAGTACATTAAGCCCAACAAACAATCAGTTTTTCTGGATGTAACAGGGTCTCAACTTGAGAATTATCACAACTCCAAATACGTCAGTTTAGCTTATTCCCTTATACATGCAAACAAAATATGTTATGTTGAAATGGTTGTAGTAACTATCTTGTCCCCTTCAAAGTAATCGCCCTCAGATATAATACACTTACTCCAGCGTTTTTTCCAATCCTCGAAACACTGCCAAAAGCTCCTGTTTCAATTTTTCTTTTATCTGCTTAATCGTAGCCTTTCATCGGTGTCTTCAGTTTTGGGAAGAAGAAAAAGTCAGCGTGGTCCAAGTTCGGTGAATACGGTGGTGGTTGAGGCATGATAATGGGATTGATTTTGGCCAAAAAGTCATGCACAAGCATTGATGTGTGAGCTGGTGCGTTATCATGGTGCAAAATCCATGATTGTTTTTTCCACAATTCTGTGCTTTTCTGACGAAATGCTTCGCGCAAGAATTCATGATGCAGCACGCCATTGCAGTCGAAGAAAACAGTGAGCAAAACCTTTACATTTGACGGAATTTGACGTGCTTTTTTCGATCTTGGCTCTTCTGGACGCTATCAATGGGATGAATGGGCTTTGGTTTCAATGTCATAGCCATACACTCATGCTTCGTCACCAGTTATGACCTTTTTGAGGAAATCTGGATCATCTTTGACGATGTTCAACAGCTTCTGAGCGAGGTCCATGCGACGTAGTTTTTGCTCAAAATTTAGCAATTTTGGAACAATCTTCGCTGCCGCGCGTTTCATGCCAAAAACGTCTGTAAAAATTGCGTGCAATTAGCCGAACGGTATGCCAACATCATCAAGAACCTCTCTGATATTGATTCGACGATTATCCAAAATAATTTTCCTCACTGCTACAATGTTTTTATAGGTTTTTGGGCGACGAGCATCGTCATTGACATCTTCTCGGCTTTCCTTAAATCGGCTATACCACAATTGAACTTGTGTTCTGCTCATAGAAGATTAGCCAAACGCCACAGTCCACATTTCAAATGTCCTTGCTCATTTAGTTTAATTTTTTCACAAAACTTAATACAGGTTTCTGTTGTCCACTTTTTCGAATAGTAAAAAATCTAAGAGCACACCAAATCATGGCTAACCGTTTTATCTGTTAAAAACAAACTGACAATCCAAAATGGATGATATTGCCAACAAATATAACAGATATGTATACCAACATAACAGAAAAAAAGCTAAAATCGAACATACGTAACTCACGAAATTTGAAAATAAAGGTTATTTTTTATCAGACCTCGTATTTCGAACAGAGCCATGATTTTCAAAATAAATTTGCACAATTTAGATCTGTGGATTAACAACTGACAAAATAGCCGCCAGTTTTAAAACTTAAAGTTTTAAACCTCTATAAAAAAATACCCTTTATCAGTAAATCGAAATGTAAAGCACCTGTTTTTGTGTTTGTAAGGAGTATGAAAACTTTTGATTTGCAGAGCAGCTACAAAACAAATTATGGTATGTGTTTGGAAATCGCCTGAGTTTTAGAACAGGCCTGAAAATTAGTACTCGTATATGTGTCAAATAATGCCTTTATTTCTAACGCCTATTTGTGTTACATATACAGTGGTGGACATGTAATTAAAACATAAATGGTATCTTTCATTCTTTCGGTATTTTATGTGATATATTGTTATTTCAGCGGCACTTTTCCAACACAAAGATAAGTTTGATCTCTTTTGCACTTGGTTTTTCCTTTACATTCATTTTGTGGTCAGAAAGGAATGTTTTTCAAGTGGACATAATAAAAGATTTTCAGTTCTGCTATTTAAATAAAGTTATTTCAATATCTAATTTATTTGTGTAGCAAAAATTTGTTCATAAGTATGTTTAAAATGGTATCAATAAAATTGCATATCACTAGGTATGGGGAAAATACCAAGTTACTCCGAAGAAGAAATGAGGGTGATCATTACTCTCAGAGGCTCCGAGAAGACGGTGAATGAATTTTCTGAATTACTTATTTGCTCTAGAAGAAAAATTTATAATGCAATAAACCATTTTAATGAATTTGGGAACTCAAATAATGTGCACAGATCCTCCAAATCCCGTCAAAGCACAGCCAGGGATGATAGAATAATCGTAAGTGCCTTCAAAGCTAACAGATTTAAAAGCTCTAAACATCATATGGTATCCATATATCACCTAGAACTATTCGACAGTAGCTTAATGAAAGTGCTTTACGTGGTTGCACCACCCAGAGAAAATTTTCGTCTCCAAAAAAAGTTTAAGTCCTTATTGGATTTTGTCAACAAAAACATTCAAGAAACCAACGAGTTTTGGGAAAAATATGTTATGGAGTGACTCTAAGTTTTTCCGGTGGGGATCGGATGGAAAACGCTATGAATGGCGTCTAATTAACTAAAAACACAATCTCAGATATACCATCAAAACAATAAATTAATGTACTATCAAAAATGTTTTAATTATGTGGCCACCACTGTAGTTGAATGTTGCAATTTTCCCAATTTTAAATCTTATAGCACAAAAAATGCAATAAAAAAATAGCAGATTAAAACTAATAAAAACTTATAATCCTTATTACAACTTTTTAATTTATATTTTACGCTTGGAAAATTTTATCAATATTTTTGGCCAAGGAGAAAAAACCAACAAACAACAATGAATGCTAACGGAAATGCAGACTTCTTCTAATATACATACATTTGAATTGCCTAGACAAGCGTATTGAACATTAAACAAACAATAGAACAAAAAAAACGCACACAGATGTTATTATTGTGTAAAAATTCCCGGATCAGTTGAAGATTTCAAATTGTTTCGTTTGGAAAAGAAACAATGAGGGAGTCCTTTTTATTTTAAAATACTCGTATTTGGTTAACAAGTGTTAAACGGAATGTACTCGTATAAAAAAAAAACATTTGAATTGTTATAATTGAAACATCAACAAATAACTTACAATATTATCGGGCTTGTTTGCTTGTTGTGGTCTTTAAATAATCATTAACCATTTTTTATTCACACGCAACTTCTTGCGAAAGCATATGAGGGCCGCCACCCTTCCTCAAAGCCTTGTGTCATAATATTATAAGGCTTGTTATACAATAACAATAATAATATAGTATTCAAGCGTTTTTAGTGGCATTAAAAAACGAAAGATTAATTGTGGTTTAACAACTTAATTAGGAAACAATTAAATGCGTGTTTAAAAAGTATTAAACATTTACATATGTAGACGAGTAAACATATTTATGGATCTTTAATTACATACAAACACAAACTATTTTGTAATGATTAGGTCGGTTCATGTACCCAAAAATTTGTACAAACTTTTAGTGTGTTTTAATGCATTTTACAGTATGTTGCTCGTTTACCCAATCTTCAGTAAATGAGAACGCAAAATAGAGAGTTAAAGTGGTAGACAGAGAAGAAAGACGTATCGGCGTAGCCGCTGACTAGCAGCACCGCCAATTTTTAATAGGGGCCCTGCCGCCGCCGAAGCACTTGGCTGATCGGCGGCTCAATATTCAGCCGAATTTTTAAACCAGTTTCATTATTTTTGCTAATCGCGCAATTTTATCTTAACATTTTATTAATAAAGTGTTAAGTTGCCACTTTTTGCTGACATCTTGGCTTTAAAATCGCTAGATTTGGTAGAAAACAGCTAATTTACCATAACTGATTACTATTGACTTTACTTTAAATAGTCCTGATTACCGATTATGTAATTATTATGTGTGTAAAGCACTTTTAATTTTGTTAATAAAGGCAAGTGTTGAAATTTAAGTGTTGATGCTAATAAAATGAGCCGAAAGCTAGAAAACTATTTTAAATTACCTAATTATAATAAAAAACATAGTGTAAAATCACAGGAGTTAAATGGTGTTTTAAGTAATCGTTCCGACAACCCGTAATTTTTTAAAGACATATTTCTAAAAGTTTCTCCGACCATCGCCTCAGTGAATAGGAAAGTATTTTACAACGCAAAAAAGGCAAAAGAAGTCACCCAAATAGTTGTGAATGAAAGGACTTGGCCCAATAGTTTGGAGCTATATTGGAACGTTGGCTATTTCTGGAAAATTTGTGTTCGAATAATTTCAGTTTTGTAAAATCTTTTTTGAAATGAAAAGGTAAGTATTTCGCCATAAACCATAGTTTATACATATATTTATTTGTTTTAGCCCATAAAGTCAAAGTAATCCTCATGCAAAATTTGAGACTCTTCTAACCATAATTAGCTACTTTATTAAATAAAAAAGTGATTTATTAAAAACAGTTTTCCAAACAATCGAGTTTATTCATTTTATAAGCTTCAAAGTTTTTCAAGTCTACTCATGATTAGGGTAGCTCCTATGAAATGTCGACATATAGACAGTTAGGAAACAGAGAAAACATGTTTTTTATAATTTTTCGATTTTTATAAACAAATTTCAAGAAATTCGAAGTGTAGAAACAGTGAAAAAATTAATCCAAACCCATTGTGCACAAGCCAGCTTTAACAGGTAGTAGCAGAATTACAATAAATACAACACCAAAAAACATCAACATGTATTTTGTTGGTAGAATTTACGAACAATTGTCAAAATTTTGTTTAAGAAAGCAAGGAAGTCTATGTATTTATGACAAATTTACGCAAAGGAAGCGAAAGATAAGATAAAGCATAGCTATACCACTACCGTATTAAAGCTGCCTTGAGTCTAAGCGACTTTTGTGTTTTTTGAAAAATAGTCAAATAATTATTTAAATGTGTAATTAAGCAAATTAATAAAAATGTTCCAATTAATACGTGAATTCCGTGAAATCCTGTTGGTATAAAAAATGTAGATCCATAAGCAGAATCTGCAATTGTAAATGGATAGTCAAAATAGTCAAACAACTACAATAAAAATACCAGTAGATGAATTTGGGTGAAATTTTAACGGCTGACGTTTGACAGATCGCAATTTCAAAAGAAAAGAAAAAAAATTGTATTTGTGCTATCATCTAGCGCTAGGCAGCTTCAATATCAATCCGCCCTCGTACAACTGCAATTTTTTGGCAAAAGTATGGCGAAAATTACAATGTAAGATTTTGACTCCCTTTAGAGAAACCAGTGCGACATGTATACGTATATATGTATCTAACGGCACAGAGTCTATCAACATACACATGTACGTACGTTGATAATTAAATAAAAAATAACTTTTGACAGCAGAATACAGTACAAACAACTGGAATTACAACAAATTGCATATGTGATCATATGAGACATAATAAATGAATAAATAAAATCTAACTTAATTATATAGTTTTAATAAATTTTGGAAAATTATTGTGAGTTAATTAAAATTGATATAAAAAACATGATTTTACTACATAATAAGAACGAGCACCATACATCATTCAACTTGAGAAATGACAAATAATATTCTCCTTGAATTTATGTGCGTTACTAATAGTTTGAAAACTATGTGGGATTCCACTCCAGAGACTAATATCATTAATAAAGAAATGGTATTTTGAAATCAATGTTCGATGACGAAAAGCAAGTAGTCGATTGCTTCTGCTAAGCATTGAGAAGCTTAAGCGTTCAATTAATAAATGTTCAGGTTGACGAGTATATATAATTTCATGACCAAACTGGAACATTCAAACTTTTAGATAATTATCGAAACTTATACCATAGAGCAAATTAACATAGTGTGAAATATGATCAAATCTTCTAAGACCATATATGTAACGAATAATATTATTAAAGGTCATATTAAGTTTCCTTTTACTATCGCAATCGCAACTGGCATACAATTCACACAGCCATACAATAAAACCGGCATTAAATAGAATTTGGCAAGAAGTATTCTAGTTTTAATAGGAGTACAGTACTGCGTTTGCCAGAGACTTCTTAACAATGAGAAAGTTCGAGCGCATGCAAAATTTACGTGGTTTGACCAAGTTAGATTACTGTTGGCAAATACACCCAAGTTTTTCGCTGAGCTAACATTATTTATGGGCTGGTTATTTAAAGTAATAGTAGGATTGTAACTAAGATTTATAGATTTCTTGGTAATTATCAAACACTTAGATTTATTAGGATTTATTTCCAAAGCTACTGCTAATCCCACTCATAAACACGATCTAACTCTAAATTCAAAATCTTCACACATTCATCAGCAGCGGTAGTGCCAGAGCTAATGTAAAGCTGAATTGGTGCAAAATAAAACTTTTTGTCTAGCATTGACTGGACTTAATTATTTTTTGTATTTACTATTAATATTTGAATACTTATTGTTAGTTGCTATTGTGAAGATTCAAAAAATAAATAAAAGTTAAAAAAGAAATATCATATCGAGTTCGAATCCTAGTGGGCGCTGATAATTGTCCCCCAGCTTTAATATTCAATTAGTTTTACCTGTCTTCTTTGATCAAGAGTTATTGATCGCGGCAATTATTCTCATAACTAAAAATAATTCTTGCCTAAAGTCAGAATCCAATTCTTTTTTTGGCGCTTCAGAAACCGAAAAACTAAAAATTTTATCAGAATGAAATCATTTTGAATATAAACAAGTAAGAGTGTAGTACATTCGGCTGGGCCGAATCTAAAATACCCTTCAAGATAGTCACATACATATATAGTATACATTAAAAGTTTCAAATAAATATGCTTGGACCGATATAGGAAATTATCATTTTTTGTACTTTAGCAACCTACTTTTATAATCAGAACTGCTTTTAGGCAAAAAATATTTTTTTCATGGAAAAATTTTGTTTAGACTATATCTCGGAAACCGATATCAGAAATTTTAATTTTCTGTATTTTAGTAACCTCCTTATATTACCAGAACTGTTTTAAGAAAAAAAAATTGTTTAAGTTCGCTTACGCGACATTTTCATGATAAAATCGGTTATAAATCTCGGATATGGACCGATATCGAAAATTTACATTTTCCATATTAATGACCTTATTTTATTACCAGAATTGCTTTTAAGCAAAAAAAATATTGTTTAAGTTCGCTTATGGGACATATTCATTAAAAATCGGTTTAGACTATAGCTCGTGTATATAAGGACCGATATCAGGAAATTTTCATTTTCTGTCTTTAGTAACCTTCTTTCATTACCAGAACTGCTTTTAAGCAAAAATAGTTAAGTTCGTTTACGCGACAATTTCATTAAAAACTCGGTTCAGGCTATATCTCGGGTATATATGGATCGATATCGAAAACATTTTGTTTTTTGCCTTTTAATCGCCATGTTTAATAATTGTGCGAAGTTTGAAGCAAAAGAAAAAAAATATTGGACAGCCGGGCATCGCCAAATCGAATGCTTATTCTATCAATGCAATGTATACAAAATGTATATAAAATTGTAGAAATTACAAACAGAATTACAAACTTATATATAGCCTTTACATTTTTGTGAATGGTACTCAAATTATGTTAATACTTTGGGTTAAAAACGATTTTATTCCGAAAAACTTGTTAGTTTTTTGTCAAATCAAAAAACAAATTGCATTCCGTTTCCGAACGACAATTGAGGTTTTCATATTTTATCATATGACAAGATAACTAAATTCCGCTATTTGTCAATTTTGGATTTTTTTTGAAGTATTTGATTTTGAGCTTTGATGTTTTTAATATCACTAAATTTTTGGGTTTTTATTTTTAGAAGGTAAGATATGATTTTTTTGTTTGTTAATAGTTTGGCTAGTAAGCTTATATTATGTAGTTTTATTATTTGAATTTTTAATAATTTGCGCAGCACCAACTGTAATTGTAAGATAAACTGAACTCTACTTACATTAATTACAAAACGATCCTTACAATTGTAGCGATGTTGAAATTTATATGTACTTATTCTTTTTATAACTATTTTTTACTTAATTATATAATTAACGCATAATTAATTATACTCTGCATAGTATCGGATACAAAAAAAAAAATATTACATTTGGAAATCTATTTTAAGTACGAAATATAAAAAATGTACCCGTTTTACTAATAATTTGGCCAACTACAATACTTTACTTTCTTTTTTTAGTGGCTCGCCGTCGACGAAAAGAAGGCCGACAACGACGACAACGTACTACCTTTAGTAACGAGCAGACCCTGCGTTTGGAGGTAGAGTTTCATCGTAATGAGTACATATCAAGAAGCAAACGTTTTGAACTAGCTGAATCCCTGGGACTATCCGAAACGCAAATCAAAATTTGGTTTCAAAATCGTAGAGCAAAAGACAAAAGAATTGAAAAAGCTCAAATAGACCAACAGTATAGGTAAGTCCTTTACTAAGCACCCATCCCTTTATTTTACGTAGCCCACCGTTATAACAGTTGTCACTACTACACGCGAAATGGAGCGACGCATCGAACTTAATTAAATTGAGTATAAAAATGGTGAAAGCACTCCCTTCACAGGCCTTCTCGGTCGGTAATTGTGACACTGGTAGAAAAACTTGAGTTGTTTGGACAAATTAGTAACTAGACGATTGGAACTCATGCAACTAAGAATATTACTATTGTAGCCCATAGTATTGAGGAGACCTCTGACTTGTACATTTCGCGGCCATCTTTGGAATGAGGAATTCCACACACGACACTACAGCTTTTTTGCATAAAGTTTTATTTTTTAAGACTTAAAATTCAGCTAACACAAGCACTCACGCGCACTGGCCATCAGAAACGTTGTGCCTTATATTTTAGGTAAAGTTGTGCAGGTTGCCCGTTTCATGAAAACCATCTTAATTCGGTTCTTTTGTGGTCTCATTGTGTTGCATGGGGGATTTTACCGGGATCAGATCCAAACTACCCTGAAAATCTGATAAAATAATCCAGTCTGTTCACCACGCGTTCCGATATGACTACCAGCCCGTGCAGCATGGGTCTGCTCAGATAAAAAACGAGTCAGACACCGACAAAGGAAGCGCTCAACACTCTCCACACAACTTATACAGAAATCATTAAATTGCGCTTGCGTTCCTATGTGGCAACGCCATAACAAATTTCGGAAAAATTCAATTCTAGGAGTACATTTACTTATTCATAGTGTGGCAACGCCTTTTTATATTTCTCTCTAGCAATAAACTTCAAAAATCCTTATTAAAAATAAGAGAATGTAACTACCTTGCATTTTTATATCATGAAAAATACTGTAACAACAACAACAACAATATTTCAGACTTTGTCCCTCATCTGGAAATCCTTTTGGAAATAAAAATAGTTTTTATTCACAGTGTCATTAAACTAATAGTAGCTAATTTTCAAACTGTCTTCAAATTAAATTACTGATCACTTTTAGTTCACCAGCAAAGCAGAAAACTAACGGTGGCAAAACTAAAAAAAAGCTAAAAAACGGTCACAAAAAAATAACATAAATATGATTAACTGGAGTAATTAAATTCACACGAATGGGAAATTTTATGACATTTACTGGCACAAAATTCTAATTAAAGCATAAATAACGGAAAAAAATTTCTAAAGGTCATTTTATCTGCTTTATTAATCTATAACCAATTATTTAATGATTTTCCAATTATTTTATTGCTGTTCCTTTTTTCAATTTTTAAGGAATTTCGTGGTTGCAAATGGTTTCATGAATTCAATAATTGGACAGACATCAACATATACACCAACAGCGGCGCTTCAGCAAAACTTTTATCCGCAACAACAAATTCAAACGCAACAATTAAATACAACGATGCCAGCTACTATGAACAATGTCCAGCAGATTCATTCAAAGGCCTCTTCCTTGACAGCATTTAATTCACAACAATCACAAATTCATCATAATCAGTTCGTACATATGAACGTAAACAGTAAAAAATTTGACAACTCCTTAATACATAATACAAACAGCATGATGAATCGCGACATCAATTACATTAATAACAGCGACTTTCATAAAGAGGACAATTACATTGGTGCAACACCTTCAAACAGTTTATGTGGCAACGACGGCGCCAGTGGCAGCAATTGTTTTAACAAACTTATAAACTCATTTTAACAAAAATGTCTCACTTATTAGTTTAATAATTTGTATTTAAGTTAATTATTTGTACTAAAAACTAAATATTAAGAAAAAAAAAGTTACATGATAATAAAAGCCGTAATCAAAAATTAGAATTAGAAAAAAATGCCATTTTTAAGTTATTCAAATATAAAAGTAGAAAAAGAAAAAGTGGTAGGTTTGTTTATTTGTTTGCATCTTTTACGGTTGAAAGAATATTACAAACAAATTGACACAAGAAAAAGAAAGTGTTGATTAAAGCCAGAAACCTTATATTAGTTTTAACATAAGATGGATAGAAAAATACAAAAATACTTTTGATTAGTTATATACAATACAATAACTCTCAAAGACAAGAGCTATACGCGTTAAACACATAGACGACAGCAGACAGCAAGCAGCAATCTGTTAAAAATAAAATACTTGTTTAAGATTAAGCGCATTCGAAACAGTGGGGAAAGAGATTTACATCAGCATCTGCCTTTACGACCTTATCTCATGATGGACCAATTCTACGGAGTGAATTATTCACGATTCACCAGCACCCCCGTGTGGCTAACTAGGTTCACACAGGTAGCGACTTTTTCCATATGTTTTTCTTTTGCCATATGAGCAACTTTTTGTTGAGGAGTTCGGGCCTTCTAATCCCGCCTGTATGCAATTTCTCAGCAATCAATGGAATACAAGGCTTAATGAGTTGGTAGGCCGAAGTCCACTAAGAGCATCAGCCCTTAAACCAACTCATCCGTCAACCATCACCACCGTTTCCTTACAGTACAGGTATATGTTTCAAAGGCAACAGATCTTCGGGAGGTTGTTAGTCCTTGAAAAAGCCACACACCAAACAATTATCAGGGATACTAAATTGGTCAGAAACGCATAGAATTGTGGAAAAAACAATCATGGATTTTGCACCATGATAACGCACCAGCTCAGTTTTTGGCCAAAAACAAAACCGTTATCATGCCTCAACCACCGTATTCACCGGACTTGGCCGCCGCTGACTGCTTTCTCTTCCCAAAACTGAAGACACCGATGAAAGGAAAGCATTTTGCTATGATTGAAGAGCTAAAAGACAAATCGAAACAGGAGCTGTTGGTTGGTTGTTGATCAGCCCTCGTATGCATATAAAAATTAAATATTTGCAAATCACAACCAAAATCCACAATAGAAATTAAGCTTCTGAAATATGAACCACTACTTTTTGCATTCCAGTGGTGCCACTTATATTTTTTTAGCTGTTTCTAAAGCTATCAATTAGGTTGCGAAAAGTTAGGTAAAACAAATATACTATTTAAAGACTACAGTAATTTAAATATAGCTCCATCATTTATAGACTTATATACGAGTATGGAAGAAATGTTTTGGCAAGAATTAATATTAAACTTTTTCCATTTCCAAAAAATTTGGATATATGCACTTACATAAAAGAATTTTGACTGAATCCAAAAAATGATTGCTTTTCAATAATAATAAAGAGAAATAAATAAGAATCTAACAAGCAACTGTAACAAAAACCAATATACGAATAGGTATGTAAGAACATTAGTTAAGATGCAATGATCTCCAAGCTTGAGGTCTTTTTTATAGAATTTTTTTAAAAAATTGTTTATTAAATTCAATATTTCGTCTCACAAAAAGATTTAAATACACAAATAACATTTTTTAAAAAATGTTATTCACATAATAATAGATTTCCGAATATGCTAATTTATTACTTTATTTTTATAAATTAGATGCCTATAATTCTGAACTAAACATTCCGTATCTTTATGTAGAATGTATTCATGTATGTTAAAATTATTTTCATTTCCTTAATAATAATTTATAAACAAAAATCAAAAAAAAAAAAATCCGGAAGCAGTCTTCCGAAGGAAGAAGAAATATTGAATTAAATAAGCAATTTTTTTTTTTTTTATAAAAAAGACCTCAAACTTGGAGATCATTACATCTTAATTTAAGAAAAAGGTCGAAAAATTAGGATAAAAAAAATTAGAACATAAGTTTTTCTTTCAGTTTATGGGAAAAGGTAAATAAAGCACAGTGTGTATCTATACGAAATTTCTGGTTACAAAAATCACAGAAAACTATCATGCGGATTTTTGCAGACATGAAAATTTGTTTTTGCGTATTTTAGTTAGTTGACAATAAAACTTAAGTTTCATGGTAAAACAAGATATTTGACGGAGAGTAAAAGTATCACAGCTTTCACACACAGAATGTTTGCTTTGCAAGGTCTCAAGTTTGTTTGACAAATATACGCAAAGGAAACGAAAGACAGCTATGCTTATACCACTACCCTCGTAAAGCTGCCTTGTTAACAAACAAACTTAAATATCGATTCAATTAAAAGACATTTTTGTCATATAGAGCACAATAATTGACGTACAACGATAAATACAATCAGCACTAGAAATTGTCACTATGAAAAATTTTGAATAAAAATGTCTTTTTTAATAAGAGCAAAGCACCGAGATTTTGACAAATTCGATAAGTTGCATTTTTTTTTTAATTTTAAATATATTTAAGAAATTACAAGTGTTGTTTTACTATAGAAGTTATGTGAGTGTTTATGTCAGTGGTCCCTACAAAGTGCGTGGTGCGGTTTTTTTACATTTTCGGTGCGCTTTTTAAATTTCGGTGGCACAAAATCAAATTCAACTCAACTTTTTGTTTTAATGCAAGAAAAAGTTTTATTCAAATGTCCAAAATTTTTTACGTTTCATTTTGTAGAGCACAATTAGAACACGGAGCTATAATGTGGAAAACGCACCTTATTATATGCATAAAGTAAGACAATTTGGCTCCATTATACATATTCTCGAAAGAAAAATAAACATCATGCTTTACTATAAAGCGATCAATCCAAGTTTGTCAAATATCCCAATAAATGCAGACACAGATACTGTTTTAGTTATTGATATATTACTAAATTATTAATTAAATTATAAAATTTTTCCAAAACGTTTGCATCAAATATTGATTATGGTAGACTTCATCTTTTATTTGTTACAATTTTGGCAAATTTTTGTATATTTGAATAAATTCTTTCAGACACCCACTATAGGCAACTGATATTTACTGTTCGTTTACGAAAACACAAATGAAATTTACACTGTGTATGACAGAATTGCTATTAATAAAGAGAGTTTGATGGCTTGTAGTACGATTCTGCAACTTTTAATGATCCGATAATCATAAATTTTTTCGACATATATCATCCCTTGCAGTAAGTAAGCAGCTGTAGTTTTGTGTACCTCATAATAGGAAATAAAAGCAACAGCTGATTTCGGTTAACAGCGAATATACTAATTAAGTAATACGAGTATTGCTGACTAATAAATTTGCTAAAATATTGTTATAAGTTTGATATCATTATCTTAACAAAAGTAACAGAATCGTACTAGAGGCCAAGGTTGACAGACACAAATTCTAGCTATTAAACGAATTTGATTGGATGTCATCTGGCGGTGCCACCAGACACAGTTTGATTGCATAATAGTCGCTTAAAAGGCTGTTTCATTATCGTGGTTTTTGATATAAAAATAGTATACTTTTTATAATACAAAATTCGTTTTTAAAAATAGCATTTCGAAATTCGGTGCGCTTTTGTTGAAAAACCGCGATTTTTTCTCCATTTTGGTGCGTTTTGAAATTTCAAAGTTGACTACGCTGTAAGCATGATTGCCTTGGAGGGCATTGCGTGATGATTTCTGATTTATATGTATGTAGATTTATCATGTAATCATATAATATTGTGACCCTCAACACTAGAACGGTAGATCGTGACTAGAATTTACAATTTTTCAATAATATAGGTTGGAGTGATAATATTATATGGTTGGACACATCAGTAAAATTTTAAGTTAATTACAGTATTTATCATGACACAATTGTTTCAACTCTTATCAAATATGTACATATCGCTCCTTTATTGCAACATAGTCATAACGCAAAAAAGCTTGTTTCGAGAAAAACACATTTCAAATTTTTAGTTTCCATGCAAGTCTTAGAAAATTTTTTTAGAAAATATCTCCTAAAGAAAACAGTTTAAAGGTAATTTAAATAAAATTTTGACACAATATAAAAGGTAGTACTGTTAAAAATTCTGCATTGTTAACGCGAAAAGCTCATTTTTTGAGATATGACTATGTTGCAATAAAGGCGCGATAGATGGTTGTGTTCAACTATATTATATAATTTTGCCCTTAATACATTGTCATATCAACCACATTTTTTTCTACGAGTACAATAGTTTACTCATTATAGCATACTACACTTGTCAAATGCTAATACAAAACAAAAAAATTACATTTATAAAAAGTTACAACCCAAAGAGTTTTCTTTAAAAAAAGCAATAGCTACCGTTATTACTTACTAATATTACATGCAACAAGGTGCATTAACGTCTACTAGGTGGCAGCACTAGACTAAAATTACAGCTATACAACGAAAATAGGCGTGTGGTAAGCTATGCTCGGCAAAACATATTTGTAACTTTTTTCAAAATATAAACTATAAAAATACCTTTTCACAAGTATAAAATATTTTTATTTTAATTATTTCGATGTTCACAACATAATGTTTAATTCAAAATAAACAACTAAATTCACTTTCAAAAACGTAAATAATACATTTGACGTAATTACTTGCTATATTGCCAGTAGCAAAAAACTGCCACATGCCGTAGCGCTGCCACCATGTAGACGTTAATTCACCTTGATAACAAGTAGATGATTGGTTTGTTATAGATCATATATACCAAGGCAGCTTTAAACAGGTAGTGGCAGAACTACAATAAATACAACACCAAAAAACATCAACATGTATTTTGTTGGTAGAATTTACGAACGGTTGCCAAATTTTTGTTTGAAAAAGCAAGGAAGTCTATGTGTTTTTGACAAATTTACGCAAAGAAAACGAAAGACAGCTGTGCTTATACCACTACCGTATTGAAGCTGGCTTGATATATACATGAATAAAAATTTCATATGGCTTTCTAACCAGAGCTGCAAAAAGCAAAATTTTATTGCAAAAAAATGTACAAAATAACTTAACATTTTATTTTATCTGGACTTTTAAAGTCCTAAAGACAAGAAAACTGTTTGTACAGCGTGATTACTTTGCAAACACCCTCAATGCACCAATCCATTAAAAGAAAACACTTTATTTTAAGTAATAAGAATTAAATTATTAATTTTTGCAAAAGAAAAATTTACTAAAATTAATCGCAAGCAGAATGTTTCAAAAATTCTTTATTATTAAACTCAAATGGCAATAAATTTTGACGTTTTATGTCTGCAATAATTGTTAACTAATGCTTTAAACACATAGACGACAGCAGACAGCAAGCAGCAATCTGTCAAAAATAAAATACATGTGTTTAAATGCTTAAATACACATAGTGCTGTCTTGAAAATAATTATGTTGCTGACGAGACGGCAGCATTTGAAGCTAACTTCATTCGTAGCCGTGAAGTTGTGAAGTCTGCTGTCGTCTAAGTGTTTAGAGCTATAATTGCAACCATTAGCAATAAGCTGTCTTCACTGGCAATAACACAATTTTGACGTTTGCTGCAATAAATGTTAACATATTTATTGCTAATCTAGACGGGGGGTTACAGCCAATTAATTTTTGTTTTATAACTATAATATGTACTTTCTTGGTCGTGGCAGCACTGTTTCTAACATTTCTTTTTTTTCAAAATGTCTGTATTGAGAAATAATTATTTTAATCTTTCAGTACTTGAAAATTATCCAGTAACATGTTTACACAAACACTTAAATTCGTGTTTCGCTCTCCCATTCATGATTCGCATCCCAAACATGATTGAATCAACCGGTTTCACTAGACAAAAGGTGTGTTTCTTCACTACACTTTGGGATCCCGCTGTCTGTTTGTTCGTTTGTATTTTTTTTTTTTTTTTCATTATCTTTAATCCTAGTTGGCGACTGCAGCAATTCTTTTTGGATGGAAGACGAACAACTCTAACAGCCAGTTTACCAATTTCGAAAGAAAATGAATGCGAAGGAAAGCTAGTCACTCACATTCGAATCAATTTGGGTCTATCTCGCTACTATTCGTTCGCATTTTCTTATGTGTTTTGATTGAGTTTTGACAGATCGTTCGCATAGAAAAAAGTTAGACGAACCCAAATCAATTTTCTTTCGATTAGATTGCGAACGCAAGCATTCTGTCGAGGTTGGTAAACTGGCCGTAATATAAATACCAGGGAACTTCACTTGTTGATTAAAAAGTTGTTCAACAATAACAAAGGCACAAAAAACTTGTCTTTTATTTGCAAAAGATCAAACTTAACCACACACTCTCTTTTGTTGTTCATTTTAAAGCAACCGAACATATGCCTCATTGTTTTTTTTTTTTTTTTTTTTTTTTTTTTTTATCTGGGACCAGTACTCAGGGGATGACCCCTACATATGCAGCGCATTGTACTGAAACTGGGAAAATAGGGTATGATGAGGAGGAAAGAGGGAGTAGTATTCGCGAAATGTTAACGATAACAACACGAAAGTCTGAAACTAACTCTATTGCAGCATTTAAAATGTTGGAATTAAATTAGTTAAAACTGATCAGTGCCCAGTGTATATACCTTCGACACTGCTCAGATTAACAAAATTTAGTCCAACACCTTCCGCACTACGAGGTAATTAAATTCATCGAAAATAATATGAATATTGAATATATAAAGAAAACACGGACAACGGTGAAAAAAATACAAAAAAAAAGAAGAAACATGTGTATCATACTGCTACCTATTCCGGTGCACTTTTATTTAATACAAAATTAGTAATAAACATACATACATATATGAAGAAAATACGGACAACGGTAAAAAAAAACAAAAATAAACACGTGTACACAACTTGCCACCTATTACGGTGCAATCCGGCCTTATACGAATTTAATTAATGAACATACACATATTGGAAATACGGACAGCAGTAACAAAAGACGTGTGCACTTGATGAGAGACAAAACACTACTGGTTCTGATGGTTTACACATCGGCTGACTCATAAAAGTAATCTTTTTTAAAGGGGAATGAATGAAATAATCAAACATGCTCGAACTTTTTTATATGTTATTTATATTAAGGCAATCATATCACATGCAGGTTGAACACTTGCTTATTTTTGTCATAGGTTTGTTTTTGTCAACTCGTGCGCTTGTCTTTTCCACTCAACACTCAAAATTTTTATAGACATTGAGGTACAAAAAGCAAGAAATCATTGTGTATGAATCATAGGTTTAATTAAACTTGTCAACTCGGACGCTTGTTTTTTTCAGTCAACACTAAAATACTGATAGACATTGAGGTACAAAAAGCAAGAAATCATTGTGTATGAATTCGGTCATTCCTATAAACAAAATCAAACTTTTTTTATTTTTTCCCTTTATTTATTTATTAATCTGATTTAACCGAGCCCTTTAGGACCATATATGGTTAACAATTTTGACAATATATGTATAATATATAATTCAGTACAGTAATTCAGTAATGTACTAATGACTATTTTTAATGTAATTCAATCAGTTGGAAAATACTAAAAGTAGCAATAATAATATATATGTACTACAGCAAAATTTTAATATATGTGCATACCCACACATACCAACATATACACACACATACATATAAACACATAAACATATATATACATATATGTATATCCATATATAAGTGTATATGTACAATACCATGTCTATAAATATGCTAAAATCGAAATTGAGTAACTAAAAGCATTTGTCCATACATGTTTTTTATTATTTTTATTGTTATTATTATTTGTGATATAATTGAGACGACAAGAACTGAGAAAAAACTGATTTGGCTCTTTGTAAAGTGAAAGAAAATATCTTGAGATCTATTGGTAGTATATTCCAAATTCTTGAGAACCTGACCACGAAGGAATGCTCATATGTAGATTTTACAATTCTGTTAATTAATATTTGAGGGGATCGAGGCGAACGGGAAAAGTTGAAGCTGTTATATAGGTAGCTAGGCTTTATATAATAAAAGTATTTGCCGTAGCTTAATATAACTGCCAAAAGTTAAGCCAACGAAACTCTCAACAAAGACAGGCACGCTCACGAATTTTTAACCTGTAAACGTATCTAACAATTCTTTTAACTATCTTAGAGACTTCCATGATGTTTCTGCGATTTGTGGAGGAATAAACTTCAATACCATAGTTAACGATTGACAGAAGTAGCGACTTGGCAACCATAACTCCAATACCAATTTTAATTTACATTGATTTTTAATGTCTATTCGTGTTGTTTTTGGCAAAATAGGAAATTTTTGTAAGAAAATATTAATTTTATTTGCAGTTTGATATTGCAAACAATTTTTTCCCCCCCTTTACAGTAGCTCAAAATAAAACTTTTATAGTCTGCCATATTCGCATGTGTATTTCGGCGTATGCAATTCAACTCAGTTTAATCCATTAATCGATCTCATGTTTAACAATAAAAAACAAAGACAAGTTTTTTTTTGTAAATGATCAAACTTGTCTATGTTCTTTGCATTGTTGGTGTATCATATCATATTGCTCAACCCACACAGACGTTCGGTTCAAACATGTTGTATGAGTTAATGAGAACAAAAGCGTTTGGACACGATGAGCTTACTGCGAGCCCTTGCCTTCCCTGTGCGAACTTGTTTATAAAATGCTTTTGTTAATTCTGCTCATAATCAGAATTTGTTGTATGCAGCTTAATGAATATGATTTTTAATCATCATTGAATTTTTCATATTTAATATGAATAAATATGTTTGTGCTGAATAAAATCAAGAAAGATCATGATTTTGAAGTTCTCTGGTGTATACACATATGTATGTGTATGTACATACATACGTATGTGAACGCAATTACTTCAACAGGTTCATATTGCTGTTTTTAATCATGTAAATTATATTGCACTACACACATAAATAAGACAGCATTACCAGGTAGTGATACAAGCCCATCTATCGCTTTTTCTGTGCAAAACAGTGTCAAAATTTTGTTAGTAAGCTACATAATTCTCAAAACATAGCTTGCATATTTACCTTTGCATGCAAAGGAGAACGCAGCTTTTGACAATATTATGTTACTTTCCAGCAATTAAATGCGTGTATTTTTTATTGTTGTATTTATTGTAACAGTACCTGGTACATAGAGACATAAACAAATGCATCCATCTTGTTTAATAAAGTATCATATTTTCCACGCCTGACATTTACAATTTTTTATAAAACTATGTTAATGTATACGTACATGAACGCCAGATTAAGTTACTCAAATTGTTTGGTCTTACCTCTAGTTTTCTGTTAAATATCTTTAAAATACGAATACACTTTTTATTTGCAAACGTATATATGTAAGTAAAAATCCCTTTCCGCGTAACAACATAATAAACCCAGCTGATTTGCTTATGTGTGTATATTGCCAAATCTATACAGCAAAACACTGTACTATCGGCATTTAGCTGCTTTAAGTGGCAAATTATATTACATATTTATTAGCCATAATAATTTCATTTTACAGCCCACTATAACCACAAAATATTTGTATAATTTGAATATTTTTAGTAAGGTTTTTCATTGATGATTTTGTAAAATTATGGAAATACTTCGGCTTAGCGATGCCACATGTTTAATCATGTATGGCAATATTGTAAAGCCGCCATTAATTTTACAAAAAAAGTACATTAAAATACATATATACGTATGTACATGTTCATAGTTATTTTGAAGTGATGTGAAAATCGATACAGAATTTTAGCCGAATTCCTACATAAATTTTCATACGAAAAATAAAGACAAGCAAAGTGTTTAAATTTTTAAAAATGACCGAAATCAAAACAGAAAAACGGAGAGGTGACAGTGATGATGATTGTGTGGAAGTTATAGAAAATCTAAAGGATGATGTAAGTTAACACTTCTGTAGGATATGTTTATAAGGCGTGGTAGATATTCTCACAAATGTATGCACTTACATACTTAATCATTGCAGGATATCTGCGAGTTGGAGCACTTGCGAAAACTTTTTATAGGTGGCTTGGCCCCCTATACTACTGAAGATAGCCTCAGAAACTTCTACAGCCAATGGGGCAAAGTAGTAGATGTAGTAGTAATGAAAGACCAAAATACCAAGAGGTCAAGAGGGTTCGGTTTCATAACCTACACAAAATCGTCGATGGTAGACAAAGCTCAAGAAAACCGACCGCATGTTATTGACGGCAAGTAAGTATACTGGGAAAATAGCGTAACTGTTGTTGGACACTTAACAAAGTTTCTTTTATATATAAGGGCTGTTGAAGCGAAACGTGCCCTTCCCCGTCCAGAACGTGAAGCACAAGAAAATAAGAGTGCATCAGTCAAAAAACTTTTCGTTGGTGGTCTTAAAGACAATCACGATGAGCCGTGCCTTGAGGAATACTTCTCGCAGTTTGGAAAAGTCGTGTCAGTCAAAATTCTAACTGATAAAACTACCGGCAAACGTCGTGGTTTTGCCTTTATAGAATATGATGATTATGATGCAGTCGATAAAGCCATATGTAAGTTTTAATAGATTTCTCATACCTATACGTTTTTATTATCGCTAGTTAGCCAAACTTTACTTCTTATTTAATTTATTGCTCATTTATTACAACACCGTAAAGTTAAACTCAAAAAACTTTTTCCGGAAAATCGAATTCAAAATTTTAGTTTACCTAGGTAGGTATAATACCAAGGTAAATTCACCTTGTATCATACAGACGAGGCAACATTACACGTGCTTCCTTCAACATTTCCTTTTTAATGCAGCTTAAACGGCCCATACACGTTTCAATTCAATTGTGAATTGAGTCTTTCAACTGAATTGATTATTGCCCACATACTTCATAAACTGAATTGATAGATTTTCATTCAACAATTAAATTCAATGAAATTATATACAATTTTAAAAATATATAATGTTCTCTTTGCAAAAACACTGCAAATATAAATTTTAAGACCTGATCAAGAGACTTGAACACACAACAAAATCGAATTGAAAGACTTGCTAGTCAACTTGAAAAAATCAAAACATTTTAATTTTTGTTCAATCAACTCGACAACTGACAAAGCCATACACGCTTTGATTTGGACAACAACCGACTCAGTTGCCAACTGAGTTGAAACGTGTATGGGCCGCTTTACAGACGATGCAATATTGAATGAAACATGTGTTTCCTTCAATGTTTCCATTTTCAATACACACGATGAAAGCAAAAAGTAAATATCAGAGTGACACGAAAAATGTGTTGGCTGCAATTATTATAATTGACGAAATGTATGAAAATGAAGAAGAGATGCAAATAAAGAATTATGTAAAAAATTGGTTTTTAAAGAAGAGTTTTCAGATCAGAAATTATTAAAGCAATTAAGACAAAATGAGCTTGCTTTGATACCCAATTTTGACTATTGCTGACTTTTTTCGAATTTATATACAAAAGCACATTTGACTTTCGTTTCTTTTGCGTAAATTTCTCTAAAACATAGATTTCCTTGCTTTTTCAAACAAAATTTTGACAACTGTTCCTAAATTATACCAAGGCAGCTTTATACAGGTAGTGGCAGAATTACAATAAATTCAGCACCAACAAACATCAACATGTATTTTGTTGGTAGAATTTACGAATAGTTGTCAAAATTTTGACAAATTTGAAAGCCAAGCTTTTTATAATATTTTGATTGGTATCAATATTAGAAGCTAACATAGTGAATGAAACTCAATTGTTTGCCTACTGACAATTAGGGTAGCTTTCATGAAATGTCGACATGTACTTACAAAGCTAGGAAACAAAAAACAAACAAATAATATTTTAATTGGTATTATTGTTATTTTCTTTTTATTATTCATTCATCCGATATATGAAAATGTAGTCCAAAATAAAAAAGCTGAAAGGCTATATGATCGCAAATAACTCCAAAAGTGCTTAAACATAAAAACTTGTTATTGTTC
Source organism: Thecocarcelia acutangulata (assembly GCA_914767995.1). Classification (NCBI taxonomy): domain Eukaryota; kingdom Metazoa; phylum Arthropoda; class Insecta; order Diptera; family Tachinidae; genus Thecocarcelia; species Thecocarcelia acutangulata. Next base: position 126,952,107 of record OU612094.1, on the reverse strand, counting down.
TTAAGCGTTTCAATGTTACTGATGATGGTTCGAAAAAATATTTTTTTTATTCCCATATTTTAGTGCAGAAGACACATTCCATAAAGTATGTCGTGGTGGATGTAAAAAAATCCATTTATAGCAAAGAGCTACAAAAGAAAAATGCTCTTCAACATGCCGGAGGAGGAAACAATGTAGGACAAACAGATAACAAGATGCTTCCAAAAGGAAATCTTAGAACAAACATGCCACCACAACAGCCGCCGCATCAACCTATGCCACCATATCATGAAGGTCCACCACCAAATTACAATCAATGGGGACCACCAGCTCCAGCTATGCCACCACAAAACTACGGAGGTTATCAACAACCGCCAATGCCTCCTCCACCAGCTCAACACCAGCAAATGCCCAATTGGAGTTATCCGCCTACTCCGAATACGTGGAATGCGCCGCCTCAGCCTCCAGGGGCACCTCAGCCTCCTCCACCGGCATGGAATAATCAATGGGGATGCCCACCTCCAACAGGACCTCCTGGTCCACCTGGACCAATGCCCCCACCAAATCAAATGCCTCCACCTGGCACCCAACCACCACAAAACTGGCAGCAGTCTCCAGTAGTACCACCTGGTGTACCACCACCAGTGGCTGGACCACCACCTCCACATCATCAGCAACCGCCAGTACAACCTCAAGGTCCTCCACCAAATTTTGGCACTGGCTACCAACAAAACTATAGCGGCGGTCCTACAAAACATCAAAGTAATATGAGCTCAAACCGTATGAACCCATACAGTGTGCCCCAAAACCAAAATAATTCGTACAGTAAGTACCTATTAAAGCGTTAATGTATTTAGATTAAGTGGTAGCCAGCAAATTGAGCTTAAAAATTAGTAATAAATTGAATTTTTTTTTTTTCAAAGTAAATGGTAATACATATGTACAAACCAAAAAAAAAATTTCTAATTTAAAAAATTACGAAGTTCAACAAAAAATTTAACAAATTAATATTTACATCTCTAGGTACGGAGAATATTAAAATACAAAAATATGTATATTAATAAATAAAATAAATACCGCTAGTTCTGAGATAGCATACGCTGTACAAACAATGCGGGCAATTAACAAAAATGCATATGTGATTCAATATGAGATGAATATAGATAGAAAATAATTAAATGCTCGGTGGCTTAGTGGTTAAAGCAGTAGATCATGATACGTCATGACCCGAGTTCAAATCCCAGTGGGTGCTGATGAGTAGTGTAGCGACTACGAAACAGCTAGTTGTCCCCCAGCTAAAGATTTGATTATTATTTTTCTTGTCTTCTTCAATCAATAATTATTGATCACAGCAAAATCTTGTAAAAAATCCTTATTAAAAAAAAAACTTAGGAAAGGAAAAACTTGAACTAAAACCTGATGTACATATGTATGTACAAACCAAAAAAATTTCTAATTTACAAAATTATAAAGTTTAACAAAAAATTTAACAAAGTAAATGGTACTAATTACATAAAAAAAAGTATTTTGGACATGAAAACTATCATTTGGGGTTATTTGATATATTAACTATATATGGGCCTAGAGCGTATCTGCGCGTAAATTTGAAAAAAACCCCAATACAATACACTTATTTATATAAAAAGTATATCTAAAAAACGAAATAAGTGTATTCTACTTCAATTGTATATAACTTAAGTAGTGGGAAAAGGCTCAAGACGTGAAACACATCGTAAATTCTGAGTATGACTTTCAACACTTACACAGCAGTAATATACTCACGGCCTTATGTATAATAAAAAACCTTGTGCTAACTAACTTGCTGCTATCTTTCCGTTATGAGAATTTACACACTAAAAAACTTAACAGCTAGTTAGTTATCATAAGGATTTCGATTATTCATAAGGCCGTCAGATTTTATATGTCTGTATATTATAAAACCGAAATTAAGGCAAAATTGCTTATCGGGAAAAACAACTAATATAGGGTGTTTTTTTAAGCTAGATAGAACTTTAAATTGTAAAAAGTAAAACAAAAAATTAAATTTTGATGAAACATTTTTTTTATTTGTTTCAGTATACTCTGACAAATCATCATGAATAGACTCACGCTTGAACAACGCTACGAAATTATCCAAATTTACTTTGAAAATCAGTCCCGTTGTTTTATCGCAAAATTGTGTTCAGCGATGAGGCGCATTTTTGGCTTAACGGGTTTGTTAATAAGCAAAATTGCCGCATATGGAGTGAGACCAATCCACAAGAGACCCTACAGACTCCATTACATCCAGAAAAATGCACTGTTTGGTGCGGTTTTCATGCTGGTGGCATCATCGGACCTTATTTCTTCAAAAATGAGGCCGGAGCTCGCGTTACGGTCAATGGAGATCGTTACCGCACCATGATCAATGATTTTTTGTTTGAAAATATGGATGACATTGATCCGGAGGAGATGTGGTTTCAACAGGATGGCGCTACGTGCCATACGGCGAACGCAACCATCGACTTACTGAAATCAAAATTTGGCGATAAGTTGATTTCGAGAAATGGACCTGTCAATTGGCCTCCAAGGTCGTGCGATTTGACACCTCTCGATTATTTCCTGTGAGGCTACGTGAAGTCACTGGTTTATGCTAATAAACCAGCAACAATTGACGCCTTGGAGGCCAGCATTGTTCGTGACATACGGCCAGCAGTGCTCGAAAAAGTGGCCCAAAATTGGACGTCCAGAATGCGCTTCGTCAAGAACAGCCGCGGTGCCCATATGCCCGAAATCATTTTCAAATGTTAATGTCACGTATTGATCTTTCGAATAAAAAAAAATTTTGATTACAATTTAATTTTTTGTGTTATTTTTTACAATTTCAAGTTCTATCGGGCTTAAAAAAACACCCTGTACTTTGTCTTAATTAAATCATTTTTACAAATGACACAAATTGTAAAGCGTGCAATATATATGACTATATATGCTTGGTATCTGTTAGGTTAGGTTAGGTTGTACAGGCCGCCAGTTTCATGAAACCAGCCCACTTGGGTCCTTTTGGTCCCGTTGTGTTGCCTGAGGGAGAAGTGCAGCCCGCGAGACTTACACTTCCCCCGACGGTTCAGATTCAAACCAACCCGAAAGCCGGATAAAGGAATCCAGTCCGTTCACTCGGCATTCCGATATATCTGCTAACCCGTGCAGCATCAGTCCGCCTAAGTACAGCGCTCTCATAGAACTGAGAGCCGGGCATCGACAGAGGAAATGCTCAACACTTTCCTCCTCGTCCTCATCCCCGCAACTTCTGCAGAAATCATTAAATGGAAGATTTAACCTCCTAGCATGCGTCCCTATGAGACAATGTCCTGTCAGAACCGCCACCAAGGTACGCAACCTTTGATGGTATCTGTCCTCTTCGCAAAATTTTTCTCGCTGCCCATTTTCACAGTGAGATTAGCCCACAGTGCTATTTTTATAATACATACGCAAATTTACTGCAATTACATAGATCAGCGTAAGCGAAAATACAATATGCTTGAAATACAGTTTTATGAATTTCCAAGAGAAATTGGTATTAAATCAATCAAACAGAGTTAATTATTTACTTTACTAACTGTCAATATGTTTTTACGTCTGGTTTTTAATATGTAATTCCTCATTCATTTTTTCATGTCTATCAAAATTGTTCATTTTTACAGACGGCTTGTAAAATTTGCTCACAAACTGCATGTACATTAATGTCTGGCATTGTCTATGCTTTTTATTTCACAATGTTAGCACCTCGGGGACAAATCTTTTTATAGAATATAACCATGTGTGGCAAATGTGGCCCACACGCCAGGAAAAAAAATTTTATTTGATGTTTGTTTTGCTGATGAAGTAAAGAGGTGGTATTGAGTACCCGTTAATTCCTTATAGTGTGGGTACAAGTAATCGGACCACAGGTTGTACTGATTTTAATAAATTTCGGGCTTTCTCATCTAAATTCCATAATAATGGGTGCATGCAGTACATGCGAAATTGGCAGCTATGAATATATTAGGCATTGAAAAGCTAGCCCACTTGCGTCCAATTCGATCCACCGTTATGTTGTGCGCCATAGGATGTTTCTAATTAGTACACATATACCCAGTTTGGAAGTAAAGTTGGATGGCAGGTTGTGAATGTAGGCTGTGTATCCTTTTGGGGGAATTGGATGAAAATTATTTTTGCGGCGCGTTTCTTGTAATTTTTTTAATTTTTTTTGCAGCATTTTTTTTTATTTATTGACTCTTCAAAATGAACTAACAATAAGTATTCAAATCTTAATACTAAATTTAAAATTAAAACAGATGTGCTTTAAAATTAAAAAAAAAGTGCTTTATACTTAAGTCCGGCCAATGCTAGATAAAAAGTTTTATTTTGCGGGAGCTATTTCGGTAAAATCACCTATTGAGCAATCTGATGGTGGCAACGGTATCCCTTCTTCTAAGCCGAGTGTGACCGCCAAAATTAAGAATATTGCGCGCAAGAGGGTTTGGATGAAGCTCTAGTTTACTGACATACCTTGTCGCGTACTTAGAAAATTCCTCTTTTACCAGCGGAACACTCAGATCTTTATGAATTCGTGAATTTTTTACGTACCATGGAGCCGCAGTAATCGTTCGAAGAACTTGGTTTGGTCGCCTTTGAATTTTTTCAATATTTGACGCTGAGGCGGTGCCCCATAATTGAATTCCGTAGCACCATATAGGTTTTAGAATTGCATTGTACAGCAGAAGTTTGCAATACAACTTCAATGTCGAGTTTCTGCCCATAAGCCAATTTAGTTGCGCTGCTTTTAGTTTCAACTGAGTGACTTTTACTTCAATGTGAGATTTCCTACGGTCGAGGTGTATACCAAGGTACTTGACTTCATTGTGCTGCGGAATAGGTGAGTTGTTTATTAGGATAGGTGCACATGTTTGCTTACACAGTGTGAATGTGACATGAGTACATTTTTGTTCATTAACTTTGATTTTCCAAAGTTTTAGCCATTTCTCTAATATTGAAATGTATTCCTGTAAATTTCGTGAAGCTAATTGGTGGTTTTCATGAACGCTCAAAAACGCTGTGTCATCTGCAAAGGTTGAAGTTTGGATTCCGGATGTCGTTGGCATGTCAGAGGCGTAAATCAAGTATAAAGTAGGCCCCAGTATGCTGCCTTGGGGAACACCTGCCTCGATTGGCTGAGTTGGGCTTATAAAATCGCCTTCTCTGATAACAAATTTTCGCCCATATAAGTAGCTTTCCAGAAACTTGTGAGTATTTACAGGCAAGTTTAACTTTATTTTGTGCATCAACCCGTCGTGCCACACTTTATCGAAAGCTTGAGAAATGTCAATGAATAGAGCTGAGTAATACTTCTTCTCCTCAAAGGTCTGTCTTATGACATTGACTAGTCTGTGCGTTTGTTCTATGGTGCTATGTTTAGCCCGAAAACCAAATTGATGATCAGGGATGCATCCCACATTGTTCAATATTGGACTCAACTTCGCCATTAACAATTTTTCGAGCAGTTTTGAAATTGTTGCTAGTAGACTTATTGGTCTATATGATTCTACTTTAGTGGGATCCTTCCCTGGCTTGGGTATCATAGTAATCATTGAGACCTTCCACTCTGTAGGATAATACTCAAGGCGTAAAATAGCGTTAAAAATAATAAGTAGAAGCCTTCTAGCTGCACGAGGTAACTGTTCAAGCATTTTACCAGTAATTTGATCAATGCCTGGAGCTTTTCTTGGGTTTGTATTAGCGATAACGTTTTCGACATCTTGAAAATTAAGGCTCAAAGACACAGGAGGTCTAACAACATATGGTGGTAATTCCGCTGTAATATTCGCTGAATCATTTGTAATAAAAACGTTTCTCAAATGATCGACATACAACATTCCCTTTTCAGAATCGCTTCTTGCCCAGTCGCCAGTTGAAGTTCGCAAAGGTAGCTTACCTATTACGGGTCTTTTTAAACCTTTTGTCGCTTTCCACAAGGAATAATCAGATTGAGGGGTACCATCAAGGCTTTCCAAATATGTTTTAAGGGAAACCATTCTATGGTCTTCAAGTAGATTTCTTAACTGAGTTATGCATTCTCGTAGCCTAGTTTTAAGCTTTGGAGATCTGCGAAGTTGCCACTCTCTTCTGACTCTTCTTTTTTCTGATAGAAGTTGCTCAATTTCAGACGAATAAGTTCTATTGGTTTCATCTCTGGATCTTATATGACTAGTGGTTGTGTGCTGTACGGCCAGTTTGAGGTTTTCAAAAAAATCGTTAAGGCGATACTTTCAGTACAATGTGTACTCAAAATTTTTTTTGTATTTTAACCAATTAACTCTATTGACAGTCAACGGTGAGCCAATCTCTAGGGGGAACGAAACAGAGAGAGAGAGAGTGATCTGATGACAAATCTAATGAAGGCTCCACTTGCATCCACTCTAAAGGAAAATTTTTCGCAACTCCAAAATCTATAACATCTCGGATCTTTCGTCGGTCTGACGGCCAGTAAGTGGGGTGTCCACTTGAAACCACATCTAAGCCCATTTTGGAAACGGTGTCAAAAATCACACGGCCTTTCGAGGTAATTAAACGTGATCCCCAAAAAGTGTGTTTCGCGTTATAGTCGCCAGCCGCTAAAAATCGAGGCCCAAGTGATTTGAAAAAATTGTATATTGGCTTTCAGTTACTGAAAATCGGTGAAATAACAATGTCTCCATGCATACATTTGTTTCTTGGAGATGCTCCTCACGTGTTTGTTTAGAAAATAGTGCTTTATTCTGGATTTTATCAGAATTGCCGAGCCTCCACAAGATCTGCCACGGGGGTCTTTAGAGTCATATAGTGTGTAACCACTAATTTTGAAATAAGTTGCGAGTGTCAGGTGAGTTTCAGCAATGAGCATTATATCGATTTGCTTTTGCATAAGAAGTGCTCAAGTTTTTGTGTTGGCGGATGCCGTTTGCGTTCCGGAAACATATTTTAAAATAAATCATTTGTTTAAAACTGCCTGTAAAAACATGAAGCTGATTTTATTCAACACTAAGATGAATGCCGAATGTTTACAAAACGGGTTGATTTTGCTCAGCATTGAATCTTGTTGCTTGATTTATGTTGATTACAAATTCAGAATGTTTACAAGACGATTTGATTTTACACAGCGTTGAACTTTATTGCTTGATTTTTGTTGACTACAAATTTATGTGTATGAGTTAATGAAGCAAAAACATGATTTTTGGTGATCACTGTTTGGAATATGATAAGTTTTCCTTTTGCTATTCCAAAATTGAGTTTTGCCGCTCCGAACGAGTGTTTATTAATTATTTTTATTTTATTTATTTCAATCTAGATGTTTTTCATTGCAATTGACACATTGAAGTCTTAAACAATCGGTCGGTGAGTGAAGTGGAAGATTACAAACTACGCACGTTTCAGGACTATTACATTTTTTATGTGTGAGGTGATGACACTTTTTACAATGCATGAGATTTGGGAAATATGTTTTAACTTTATTCCAGACAACGTTTATAACTTTAGATAAATTATATATTTTTGCTTTCATTGTTATCATCTTTGTTGTTAGGCATGAGATTCCCTTACAATTTCATTTTCTGAAACGTCAATGAGACACGGTGCGTAAATAACTCGTTTAACAATTTCAGACTCATGTAATTTTATAGGACACAGGTTCAAGAGTTTTTTAACCGTCAAGAATTTATCGGTTATAATCTGATTCCGGGAAAAAAGCAAGATATTTCCATCCCTGAGTTGACTAATTGAATTAAATAATGTAGAAATTGAATGTAAGCCTTTGTGTATAACGAAAGGACTTGGTTCTGTTTAGTTCGTTATGTACTGATGAAATATCTAAATATTTTATATCGATTGCGATAGTCAATGTTGATTTAGGAAGAACGGGGTAGGTGAAAAAGGCTGCCAGCTATTGTTAAGCCAGCCCACTTGAGTCCAGTGTGGTCCCGCTGTGTTAAAGAACGGGGTAGCTTTCATGAAAGTAACGGGTTACCACTAAAGCCGCCGAGCATGGCAAACCTATTTAGTAGTCTATCAGACGGACTAGGGATCATCTTTTCTTACGGTTATTTCACTATTTATTTATTTATATATATTTGTTTCTTTATAAATATTTTTTTAATATTTATTTATTTATAAATTATACATAAATAAATATAATGTGCATACAATAAAAAAATGTAGCTGTTTTAGCGTGTCTTCAGCACGCCACCACGCGTAATTACTCGTTAGTAGCTGAGATTGATTCCCTATAGAGAATGCGCTTTTACTTAAAGAGTTTGTTTTAAATACCAAAAACTTTTAGTTTCACTTTAGTAACTAACTATATTTTCGTAATATTTCTTTAGTTTCTTCATATTGTCTATAATAACGTAATAAATAATGTTAATTTTTTTCTCTAAAGATAACATACAAATTCCACCGGCACCCGGCTATGGAGGATATAATACAGGTCCACCAAACAGCAAACCAGCAGTAAATAACAATGGTACAGGACCTGCATCCAAATCTATGAGCAACGGCAGTGGAGGAAATTCGTCAAGTGGCAAATACAGGCGTTAAATCATATACTTGCCTACAAACAGCCTTATACGATAAAGGTATGATACATTCTATTCTTTTTTTTTTTTTTTCTTGAAGCTTAATTTTTGCTTAGGAAAATAGTTAATTAAGTTCATCATTTTTTCTCATCTATTTAGCCCCCTTAAGCAAAGCGTAAGCAATTGTGTAGCTTGATAAATCTTGTAGTTTGATAAGAAACAGACGATTCTTAACAGTTTTCGTAAAAGAAATATTAAAATTATATTCAAATAACTGCGATCGTTAAAGACAAAAACGATCAGTGTCATTTAATTTATTAGTTTTTGTCAAAATTAAAAAAATATATGTATTGAAAAAGTTAGCAACCTAAGAAACCCCATAGATTCAAATGCATGCACAACTTAGTAAAACATATTGAATTTTATAAAAATCGCAGCCTTGCTTTGTTAATTCACTAAATAAGTTAGTGTCTCTCTTATACGAAATTATGTAAGTTTGTGTAGTTTTTATGTAATAAGTTCAAAATTTATTTATGTATTTCATAAAATGAAACAACTAAACAAAAAGTTAACTTATATTTAAAAGTATATCGAAAGTTAGTGAAATTAAAGTATTCAACCTTATTTCAACCAGATTTGACCACAGGCTAATTTTACAATATATGAGTATATTAACATATGTTTTTAATTAAAAGAAAAACTATAACAAGGTTTAATTTTACCTAATATTGACTAGTTTATATGCAATATTTTATTGCATTTCTCTATTTAATTTAGGTATGTGTGCTGTAAGCTCAAGATAAAAATACCACAAATATAAAATATTATTATAAAAAAGAAAAATTATTACATTAAAGATCCAACGGTGAAAAAATATGCAGTCAAAAAAGGTTTCGCATAAAACGTAACAACATCTTGTTACTCTATAAATACATTTACACACAAGAAATAAGCAGTTTAAGGTTATGTACAAACTCTAATATTTATATTTATTTCAATACTTTTAAATAAAAAATGTTTTTCTAACATCAACAGACTATACATTATTGTATTAAAATAACATTAAAATAAAACTAAAAATATTTTTAATCTATCCGCAGATGGGTGAATATGATATACGATTTTCATTTTCAAGATATAGCACTATTTTTTTAATGATTTGAGTAACAGAATCTAGATTTATATTTCCTTAATAAGTTTATTTTAGTAGTACCGATATTGACTGTCTTTAGTTAACTAAAGGCTGTTAATATAACCCTTTATTCTGACATTTGTTTTATTTTTAGTTAAGTTACTACATTAAAACAAAATTAAATATCTACACAAATATGCTGTTAAGTATTTAAAATCAAAATGACTTAAATATTTTTATAAAAGGCGAAATAGGTGTTGTAAATGTATTGAGTTATTTTTTGCAATTAATTACATTCATTGCTTTGAAACGAAAATAAATTTATATTCACAAAGTCATACAGAAAATAAGTCACTTCGTTTAAAATTCGATTAAATTTTTGAATTTTGAAGTCAAAAATTTTTCAGCAAACAAAAATCAGTTCATCAATATCGAAGGCAACAATAACGTCAGTTTTCATAATCGGATTGCTGTAATTGATAATAGTTTCTTCCTTCAGATCTTTTTGACTTTGTGAACCTAAACACAGAAATACACAAACATGTTATCAATCCGTTCTTAAACAACACGTATACTTGAAACTATTAAACTATGAATTATTTTATCTCTTTGAATAGTTTTGTTTTTCTTTTCTTACAAATTTCTCTTAAGCAGCTTTCGACTTATATAAAAAATATTTAAAAAGAAATGATTGTATTATTAAGGAAACCTTTGAAATAAATAACCAAATGTAAGGCACCAACAAATAAATAACTTTAATAAATTATCTTTATTTTATTAAATAAATATTCTAATATATTTTATGCATTCGCAAGAGATAGTTTAAATACAGAAACGTTTATTGTAATCCATATTAATAATAATAATAATTAATATAAATAAATTAAACAAAACAATTTTATGTATTTTGTGTAAATAATAAAAGTACTCATCAGAAACAGTTAAGTATACTTATTCTTATTTCTTTAAGATAAAACTAATAACAATTTAAATAATATATAATTTTTAATAAATTTTTAGTTTATACATACAATCGTTGCATTAAATACATATAGTTTTACTTTAATTGTATGTAATTTCAACAAAAATTTCAATATAGAAAATATTGAGAATAAGTATTATTTACATTCTTATACTTAATATTTAATTTTAAAGGGTTGGGGGTTATATAAGTCTGACAGTTTAAGCATCAAATTAAAATTACTTTCGAAATATATACTATGTTTAAGGTAATTTGTAGTTCTCTAGCAGTCCAGTGTGTGTTACTTTAAATAGTTAGTTGTTGACCTTAGAGTGTTTTTTTTTTTTTATAATTTTCAAACATTTATTTTGTTCAAGCTAAACCATATACATATTTATTTAGTAAAGGAAAATAGCAAATATTTCATACCTAAAATAGAAAAGTAAGAAACTAGATAGGTTTTTAATGTGACTGTTGTAACTTTACGTGTGTAAAAACAAAATTTAAGAATTAAATAGTCAGATTTTTTGATATTATTGTTGATTTTATGCGTTTTGCATTTGACAGCAAGGAAAAGATTTTGTAATTGTAAGGCTATTTTAATTAGCCAGTTTTTCCACAATTTTTCTTCGAAATTACTTACCTTTACGTCCACGCATATTTTTTTTTTTTGCAATTGCTGCGTTTTCTATAGGTTTTATTTCTTACAATTTACATTTACAGGGTGTCGGTAGCAGATTTATATATTCAAACTTAAATAAAAAACGTAATAATTGACACAAAGTCTTATTAAGACTATTGAAGGATAGAATGGAAATGCGGGTGTTATTTCTTAAAGAGTATGTTATTCAGATATCTTCCATCGAGTTGAACACGCTATTCAAAACGGAGACTTATGTTCTGCGCCAAACGCCGCAATAATATTTTCCTTCAAAGCCACAAGAGAATGGGAATTGCTATTTTAAACCCTCTCTTTGAGGTAGCCCCATGAAAAATATATAGGGGTTAGATCGGGCGACCTTGGTGGCCATGGGATGTCCCCATAGCGACTGATCCGTTTTTGGGGGAAATTTTCCCGAAGCAAATTTAATCGAAGCTCTGAATGCGTGTACAGTCGCCCCATCCTGTTTAAACCACTTGTGTGAAGAGTACGATGGATGAACTTCTAGTTGTTGCAAAAAAATGCCTTAATTATGTTTCAATAATTTTCACCGTTGGAATTCGTCGCCTGGCCTCGAGAATTAAAAAAAATGGTCCCCTGGGACAATGCAATTGTTCTTGATGTTTCAATCGAGGATTGCGGGATCTTAGAGACCAGTAAAGGCAGTTTTGCCTACATCGTTTCTATTAGTTTTAGTACAAAAAAGCGAATGAAATTTTATTAACCAATATTTTTCCTGATAATGGCAATTATACAAAGCTAAGTATGATTTCGTTATACAACAAGTAGATATAAAACAATTGACAATTTATATAAAACAAGTAATAATTCTAACAGTTTCACAAAAATCTTTGCGTAAATCAAAGTCACTTTCTTTCAGTTCTTGAACGTTTTGAATTTTAAATTGATGGAACTTCAGATACTTTGTTAAATTTTCATGAATAATCACTCTTGGAAGCATCAGTGAGGCTGCTCTTTTCCGTATTGAAAGTCGCTGATTTTCACGTAAATTACTTTCAACCTGTTTCATATTTTCGGCAGTCCTTGAGGATCGACTGGGCTTTGGCCGTGGGACATTCATAGGCAAAGCAATTGCGCAGAATCTCTATACCCATGACCGAAATAAAATTACACTCGGTCCGTCACATATACTGCGACATTGTGACTGACAAATCCGCACAATTGATAATTCCAACGGTCCACCGAAAAGCACAGGTGATGGTTGACAAAAGGCAAGATGAATAGTGCTAAAAGGATTGTACAACGACAAAATTTTTCTTAAAAGGTTTGGCAGGATTTAAGATGAAAAAAAAATAGTCACAAACAAGGTAGAGTGCAATTATTTCTTAGTCCCCTGGAAGAGTAAGATGAAACAGGGCACTTTAACTGCCCAACTTTCTTTTGAACTTGCTTTTATGTTCACACACAACAACTTTTTTTCGGCAATTCTTGAGCTTTCTCTAGGTTTTATTTCTTAAAATTTACATTGTATATGCACACACACATACTTATTTGAGAGAAAAGTAAGAAATTGCTTAGTACCGGAAATTATTTTTCCCTTCTTATTCCCCACACCGAATGCTTCTATAAAGTCAAGAACTGCCCAACTATAGTTGCTATTTCTGACCTGGCACAAAGAAGCTATGGCGAACCTGCATCAATTTCAGAAACAACTAAACTACACTAAGCTGGGAGGATCCTTGCGCCAAAAACCTTTACGTTGCAGCCAGATGGTTTCTGAGTATATGCCGACCTGATTTCCACTTTTAATTGTGGTGTTGTAGTCTCCACTGCATAGTTAAACTCATATTTATTAAGGCGAAAAAGAACTTGCAAACCTTTCAAACAAATCAGAAATTAATTCCTGGTAATTCAATTTATTATTTACTTTTCACCAGTTAATTTAAATATGTTTGATTTCTGCCTTATTAACTTTCTTTGTAGCGCCAATTATTTATTTAAAGTAATTAAGGATTTTTCAATTATTTATTTTTTTATTTTTAAATAATAGACATCGTTATAGGCTTTTTCCACTGAACAACATCTAACATCTACCATCAGTTTTTGAAGATGATAACATCTTCCCATAAGAAATACATTGTACTAAAAGTCAACATTTTTCAACATCTATAAAATGTTTCTATATCATTTTATTCCATTCAACATCTTTCGATTATTTCAGTGTCACCACTAGAAAAGTGGCAATAATGTCGATTATTCTTGTGGCATCACTGAAAAAACGTCATTTGTTTTGAAAAAAATTTAAAAAAATCATAATTTATTTATCATGTGTCAATTGTTGCGATGTGTGTTTCTTGCTTAATTTTTTTTTAAATACTTTTTTCTCCGTTTTTGCCAAATTTGTTTTATGTGTCCTACATCTTGTTTATCGACATTCATATAATTTATAATTAATCCTCTTTTGTCGTTCAAATACATTTTTTTCGAAACAATTTTGTGTGCTTTTGTTAAATTGTTCGAAAATTTAAATAATAACATTTTTGATTGATAGTAGATGTTAGATGTGAGCAATGTGAACAGTGTTTCACATTTTCAACATCTTCCACGCGTTCCATGAAGATGTTGATCAGTGTAAAAAGCCTATTACATTGCTGTTACGGAATATACAACGATACTAGGTATCGTTGAGAAGAGAAAGCAATATCGCTTGTATAATGAAAAGGGATTGATTTAACTACATCATATCAATATCGCCATCAATTCCATACAAATAACAGCCATTTTGTTTTTAAATGGGCTGCTGGACATCTTTACGGACGGCCTAAGGAGTTATCTCCAATAATTTTTTTCGCCCATCTCCTAACATTTTCGTAAAAGGGACCAAAGTCCATTTCAAATTTCAAAGGCCCATTTTTTTAACGGCTGTTATTTCTAGACAAACGCACTGTTACGACTTTCAACCATTAAACATTGTTACGGACGGGCTAAGGAGTGATCTCCAATAATTTTTTTTTCGCCTATCTCCTACCATTTTCGTAAAAGGGACCAAAGACTATGTTCAAATTTCAGAGGCCCATTTTTTAAAATGGCTGTTATTTCTAGAAAAACGCATTGCTACGACTTTTGACCAATGGACATCGTTGCGGGCGGCCTAAGGAGTGATTTCCAATAATTTTTTTTTTTTTTGCATATCTTTTTAATTCTGAAAAATTTTATATCTGTAACTTTGAATTCGTGCAATTTTCTTTGTTTAGAGGGTTCTTTTAAAAAAATTTAGACTTTACAGATTTTGATTCAAGAAAATTATCTCAAATTGTTTCTTATAAATTTGTTAAAATTATAAAAAAAATTAAAAAAAAAAAAATTTTTTTTACATATTTATTGCTTAGATTGCGATTTTCATGCTGAACAGTGCCATGTTAGTACATTAACAGAGGTATGTTAAAATAGCAGGTTTGTGGCTGACGTTAAAAATTTTAAAATTTATCTTCACACACATAGTCCGTAATATATAGTGTTTTTTTAATTATTATATGTTTGTGGGCCTCAATATAAGTATTGCAATTTCTCTGCAATAATTTTGTAGCCTCTAATTCTTAATTTGTCGACAAAAAAGGCACACTTTTATATAATTATATAAATTCTTAGCAGAGAACTTTTTCCTTATCTACTTTATGCGCTAATTCATCAACCACTTAAACAACACAAGCTGTTTAACAAACAGCAACATGTTTGCGCGAAAAAAAAAATATTTTCGTGCAAAATTGCTTCAAATATTTGTGCAAACAAGAAAACACTATCATAAACAACGCAAAATGTTTGTATGAACTTAAAATTTTGCCATGTTTGCCAAGCAGTTTGTGTAGTTTGCTTCGCCCTTTACATGCACTACTAATTTTAGGGAAGGAAATTTGATTGAATTGAATCCTTGCGTTAATTTTTTTTTTAACTTTTGCTAGAATTACCATCTTCTTGTAATAATTAACAAACATTATTTTGAGATTTTTTTTTTTCCTAAAATTAAGATGTTGTACTTGGAAAATTAAGATTTCTCGACAAAATTTTTTGGCGCCACTGGTTGTGTACAAAAAAATATTCTCTTTCTTTGGTTCGTATTTCGTTTTTTATTTTACTCCCTACGCTCTCAGTATATTTGTTATTTAACTAATGCTGTATAATGATAGAAACACAACTGAGACGAACATAGAATTTTTGGTCGCGAATATTCGTCGCTAAAAATAAGGCACATTGGTGTATATAAAAATGCACACTATCGTGGAGTTGGATGAAATTCGCCATACTCAGCCAAAGTTGAAATAGATTTATTTCGAATTGCTTCGTCAGCGAACGAACAAAACAGTATCAGATGACCAGGTTTTTTTTTTCAAGTTCGACCAGTACTCAGGGGATGAGCCCTACATATACAGTGCATTGTACCAGTACTAGGAAAATAGGTTGTGAGGAGGGTGAAAAAAATATTTTTCACGAAATAATACTTTTTATATTTATATTAATTCATGTAGTAAAAAATTTATGAAAATATTCTCAATATAAAGTATCTCATATAATTTGTTCAAAAATCTCTTTTTCGGATGGGGTTTATATAGGTTTAGTGTTAATATGGCCCCCTTAGTATTTATATCCATTTTAAAATTTTTTTTTCTTTGCACGGAATGGAAACAAACATTCGTTGATATTGGGCTTCACACGACCAATTTATACAACAAATATTTGTCGGCGAATTCGTTGCGGTGGGCGAAACTCGTCGCAGTTTCGCGCTCCCAGCATAATATGACTGTCATCAATATGATGTGTAATATTATCGTTCAGGAGGTCTGCCAAAACCCTTTTGTCTGCTCGAGCCCGGAAAAATATTTTTGGCATAGTTAGCAAGCACGAATTGCTTGCAGAAATTTCAGCCAACAGGCTAGTTTTGTCAACCGGGTTGCTGAATGCTTGGTCATTCTTTAAGAGAGTTAGGATTGATGAAATAGCACTATTCTTTACTCTCTTAACGAAATACCATATGTCGTACTACCCCGGGGAGCTGTAATTAATTTAGTAGCGGCAGCAGCATATCAAACAGCTGATCTGTAATTTTTTACCAACTTAAACAGAGAATATAAAAAAATGAAAAAGCCAATGAGCATCTGCTTGTTCTCATTCATTGGAGCCACTTGATATTTTTCTCACGATTTTTATATTAAACTAGATCATGTTTTAGGCATTTTATAATTCTGCTTTTTGTCGCCAGCAAAATTATTATTTAATTTAGTGATATCTAGAAATGTAGCCGTGTTGCGTTTCCATATGAACACAGGTTGTAGTTAGTAGACTGCTATCTTGGATATGTTTAAACATTCATTAAAGTCAAATATTCCACGACAAAACTAATTCCCGAAAAAAAACTAATTGAAAATTTTGTGTCTGATCATGGTCCAATTCGTTCTAATAGTGCCAAGAAAATCAAAATAAAAGGCGAGAGGATAACTAGTAAAACAGAAAGATTCTGACATAAAAAAAAACAATTTGAGCGTCAATGGCCAGAAAGGAAAAGAAAACACAACAGTAGCTTGCGTCTCTTCTGTGGGAACTGGATTTTGCAAAATTTTTTCTAATAAATAAATTTGGCACTAAGATAAATAATCACAATAAAGATTTGCATATTCGTTTCAACAAATAAGGATATTACTTATATCAATCCATAAACAATGGGTGTGATATAGTGCGATAGGGATAGAAAGTATTGTTAGTTTTTATAAATTGTATATATTCTTTATTTTTTGTGTTTATTAGTAGATTTACCATTGTACACATTTTGTTGCCATATATTTCTAATCATATAAAACAACAATGATAACTACGCCAATACTAAAGACGTTTTTCTATTCACTTAAAATTTGTTTAAATATCTTTTTTAATTCTTTATGATCATTAAAATTTGTTTTTCATTTTCTTTTTTACGTTATTTCAATTACGATATTTAAAAATTATTTTTCTCTGCTGTTCTATACTTCTATCCATTTCGTTACAGTGTAAGATCAGGATTTTAAGTGTAACAAAAAGGTAAGAAATAATTATATATGCACTTATTTAGTTGCCAAGGTCCATGTATATCAGATATTTTACACATTGTCTATATATCGACATTTCATAGGAGCTACCCTAATCATCAGTAGACTTTGAAATTTTTTGAAAGATATTCAAACAGTTGAATGTTTATATAGACATTCAAAAAGTTGAATGTCCAAAGCGCAATAATGGTAGCCATTCACAGTAACGTGATGATAAGTATTGTCGACGAAAAAATATGGTCCAATGAATGCAAACCGCTTCTTATAGTTATGTTTGTGTGTGAATTTTCACTAGCCCAATAACACATATTTTGCTCATTGACGAACCCAAAATGAGCTTCGTCACTAAAGATGCTTTTACGTTGAAATTCTTCATCTTGGTGCATTTTATCCACAGACCCAATCGGAGAATGCACGTCGCGTGAAATGGATCGTCGTCTATTATTCTCTGTTTGATCTTGGATGGGTGTTAAGTGGTCTTGGCGATGGCCAGTTCTTGAGAATGTCGTGGATTCGACTGATTTGGATCGTTTCCTATGGACGCCTGAACGGGCCCGATATTTTCGTCACTCCGACCAATTCGTTGTCTCCCTGGCCTGGCCGCATCACTCAATGAAAATGTAGACTAGAATTTATGCACTAAACTTGTTATTGTTTGTCTTCTAGGGCGAGAATAACGGCCGAAAATTGGAGTTAATGCTCTTAAAGTTGCGGTCACCGACTCGATAGTATATTTTTATAAATTGCATACGTTATTCGTTCGTATAACTTACCATGATGAAAATATTGAGTTTACTGAAAAAAGGAAAGTGAACTGGTGCGTTCACAAATTTAATTCAAAGTTGTCAAGGCAAACTTTTTATATCCTTCTAAAATGAAGAATAGCTTCTTTCTGCTATCAGTTTGCATCGAAATGTCATTAAAATCGCAAAAATATTTCATTTGTGCATATAGAAGTAAAGCTTTCTTTAAAAAAATGTCGTCAAAAAATTTAAATAACGTGATTGCTGACCTAGTCATTAGTAAAGTAACAAAAACGGTTGAAACCTCTCATTTTGAAGGAAACTTGAATTTTTAGCGACTATTTTCAGATTTTTTGTAAGATGTTTAATCTTAATCAGATTTTTTGTAAGATGTTTAATCTTACAAAAAATCTGAAAATAAAATTGCAACAGTACTTGACTCCATAAGCTTTGAAATTATGCTTGAGCCCCAACAAAAAATTTTCGGAGTCCCTAATATGTATTTATTTATTTCATTACACAGTCGCAAATAATTTTGCAAAGTATCGGATGCACAGCATGGGCGGAGTAATGAAGATCTTATGCCCACGATGGTATTAACAGTATTTGGTAGCGGCGCTGTGACTAACTATGACGATTTAAGCCTTTACTTAAGAGGTTGCCGCGTGGTTAACAAGGTAATACCTGAAAAAACTGTAAACTAATACAGGTAGTTGAGGCAAACAGTTAACCAGTGAAAGTGAGACGAAGGCCAAATAATAACAAGCCTGATCGCACTTAAGAAATAATTACGATGACGCGATAGCTGTTCCCCAGCCCAGACTTGCTTCACGACTGTCCCTAATATATAACATACGAGGTTTGATAAAAAAATAACCGTTATTTTCTAATTTCGTGAGCTACTTATGCTCGATTTTCGCATTTTTTTCTGTTATGTAGGTATACATGTCTGTTCTATTTGTTGGCAATATCAGCTATTTCGGGTTGTCAGTTTGTTTTTGACAGATAAAAAGGTTAGTCGTGTTTTGGTGCGC
Organism: Thecocarcelia acutangulata; assembly: GCA_914767995.1. Taxonomy (NCBI): domain Eukaryota; kingdom Metazoa; phylum Arthropoda; class Insecta; order Diptera; family Tachinidae; genus Thecocarcelia; species Thecocarcelia acutangulata. The sequence goes on along the minus strand of OU612094.1, from coordinate 126,932,998 downwards.
TCTTCGGTTTTTTTTTTACTATTCGAAGAAATGGACCAAAGAAATTGTATTAAGTTTTGTGTAAAAAATGAAATTAAATGCACAAGAACATTTGAAATGTTGACTGTAGCGTTTGGTGAGTCTACTATGAGCAGAACATAAGTTCAATTGTGGTATAACCGGTTGAAGGAAGGTAGAGAAGATGTGAATGGCGATGCTCGTCCTGGTCGCCCGAGCACGTCAACAACCGATAAAAACATTGAAGCAGTGAAGAAAATGATTTTGGATAATCGTCGAATCACTATCAGAGAGGTTGCTGATGATGATGGCATATCGTTCGGCTCATGCCAAGCAATTTTTACGGATGTGTTAGGCATGAAACGTGCGGCAGCGAAGATTGTTCCAAAATTGTTAAATTTGAGCCAAAGCAACGTCGCATTGTTATCACTGAGGAGCTGTTGAACATCGTCAACGACTAACCAGATTTCCTCAAAAAGGTCATAACTGGTGACGAATCAGGGGTGTATGGTTATAACATTGAAACCGAAGCCCAATCATCCCAATGGAAACCAGAAAGATCCAAGACCGAAAAAACCAAGCCAAGTTCGGTCAAATGTGAAGGTTTTGCTGTTTTCTTCGACTGCAATGGCGTGGTGCATCATGAATTCTTGCCACAAGGTCGTATGGATAATAAGGAATACTACCTTGAAGCTACTATGCGCCGTTTGGTCAGAAATACACAGAATTGTGGACAAAACAATCGCATTTTACACCATGATAACGCTGTAACTCACACATAGATGCTTGTGCGTGAGTTTTCTGCCAAAATCAAAACCGTTATCATGCCTTAACCAACGTATTCACCGGACTTGGCCCCCGCTGACTTTTTCCTCGTCCCAAAACTGAAGACACCGATGAAAGCAAAGCGTTTTGCTACGATTGAGGAGACAAAAGAAAAATTGAAACAGGAGCTGTTGGCGATACCAAAAAGCGCGCTTCAGAAGCGTTTCGAGGATTGGAAAAAACGCTGGCATAAGTTTATTATATCTGAGGGGAACTCCTTTGAAGGGGACAAGATAGTTATCAGCGTTGTCATCTTTGAAATCGTGTTATTTCAACAAAAGCGCACCAAATTTAATATTTTTCTTTTCAGTTTTATAAAACCATTTTGTATTATAAAATATGTTTTTATATTAAAAACACGATAATTAAACAGCCTTTTCGTTCAATAGCTAAAATTCGTGTTTGTCAAACTTGGCTTCTAGTGCTATTATTAAGTCAATGTTATTTTTACAATAATTATAAAATATTTTATCAGATTCATTACTCGGCAATATTATTTAATTATATTCGCTGTCGACCGAAATCAGGTGTCGTTACTGCACGAACTGGGATGAAATATGTCGAAGTAATTTACGATTATCAGATCATTAAAAGTTACAGAATCGCATAACAAGCCATCAAACTCTATTATTAGCATTTTTATCAAACACAATGTAAATTTCATTTGTGTTTTCCTAAGCGAACAGTGAAAATCAGTTGGCTAGAGATAAAAGAATTTATTGATATGAAAATTTGTCGGAATTATAACAAATAGAAGATGAAGTTTACCATAATCAATATTTAATGCAAAGGTTTGGGTAAAAATTTATAATATTATTAATTATTAAGTAATTTATCAATTACCAAAACAGTAACGAATTCACGTGACATCATAAATATGAGCTTCCATATCTGTGTTTGCATTTATTGTAATATTTGACAAACCTGGCTTGATCGTTTAATAACAAAACACGCTCTATGAAATTAAATGTTTGCTATTCTTTCTAGAATATGTATAATATAGTACAGCAAGATTGTCTTATTTTGTGCATGTAATAAGGTGCGTTTTTTTCACATTATAACTCCGTGTTCTGGTGGTGCTCTGCAAACTGAAACGTAAAAATTTTGGGCACTTGATTAAACTTTTTTCATATATTAAAACAATAAGTTGAGTTGAATTTGCTTTGATGTCACCAAAATATAAAAAGTGCACCGGAAATGGGAAAAGCGCACCACGCGCCGATCAAAGAATTTTTCGCACAAATAATTTTAAAAACCACCAAAACGGTGCGAAACGCACCAAATTGACAACGCTGGCTGTTATTGATGAATAAATAAATACTTTTTGAAAAAGTTGAAAATAACGGTTATTTTTTTATTAGAGTCTTAAACAAAAAATTGCAGGAAACTATAAATATTTTTTTTTTGTTGGAATTAGTTGAGTGTGCATACAATATAATATTATTGTTTGTGCAAAAAGTAAGGCTTATCACCATGGTTTAACTGTTTTGGCAATACTTTCCATTATACTCTAGCACATGTTTAATGTGTACCAAACTATATTTCTTTATTTAAAGTCGTAGATTATGCCTGCATAAAATTCCTTTAGCCGTCCTTAATAGCATCACCAAATACTGTTGTAATAAATTTTTTAGTTGAAAGAAAACATCTAAAAATCATTTTTTGCATCTGACTTAATATTTGTGAAGCGGCTGATCTCACACTTTTTTATAATTTATTTATTTTTTTATGCCATCAAGAGGGCCCGAAAAAATCATTTCTCTTTCATTTTAATTTGTTTCTCTTGAAATGGTACTGGAAATTAAACATACATATATGTATATAACTATATTATTTTTTCATACATTCACAGAATAATGAATGTATGTACAAGTACACATCATTCATTAATTCTTTGTTATTTTTTTTTTCCTGCACTTGCTTTTGATCTCGACAAGTTGACCAATTTCAATATTTAGTTTCATACTGATTGTCTGGTCGTTTGGTTCATTTAATCGGTCGCTGGTTCTTACTAAACTTTTCAGTGTTTGTGTGTGAGTTTCATATTTATGCAATCTGGATATATTTCCTTTTTTTCAACTAGTAAGCTTTTAGTTTCGACAACATCTGTTTATTAATTTAACTACAAGAAAATATTTTGAAATTCATTTTTATCTTCATGCGACGAGTACAGTATGCAATTCCTGTAGTATATTTGAACTTTTTTCACAACAAAAGTAAACATTTAAACATCAAGTTCTGGATAGTGTAAATGCATACATACTCGTATGTCCATAAAATCGTGATAAAATTTACAGCAAAGTAGGATATATATCTTGAACTCTAAAAGATAAAGACTGAGATACTCTCAAAATTAAAAAAAAAAAAAAAAAAAAAAAAATGGTTCTATTGCGAGTTTTCAAACAATAAATGTATTGTGTTATTATTTTGGTTAAGCTTTTTTTTCTATCCACCGACAATTTTTCGGAAACAAGAAGCTGTTCCTAAGTTGTTATAATTGTGTTTACTTTTCGATTTATCGCATATTCTGTTCTAATCTTTTATTTCGTTGACAAATGATTTCAACTTGATTTATGGCTGGGTTACATAAAGGATGTTTTTATAGAACTTTGAAATGAAATAGACCAAGATGATTTTTCGAAATGAACATGAAATTTATTTTATTCGAAAGATAATAATCTTTTGGCATTATAATTCAAATATGAATTCTAGCATATTATCGCAACGGCTGGCTCGGACGTATAGTGAAAGGCCAATGCAAGCGACTTGCGGCAACGAGCGGCAACCACCTGTTCTATTTGCCGCTTGAGTTTATTTGTTGTAGGCAAATGAACGCGGCTAATTGAAGAAAAATTTGTGCTTCGAAGATTAAACAAAAAAACATTTTGATTTTTTTTAAAGCCAAAATAAATAAACAATTTCTATTGTTGAACTTTCAAACCCGAAAATAAATTTCTGTCTTCTATTTTCTTCCTTTACTTTTTGGTTTGACAAATCGAAGCGGCAAAACAAAAAGTTAAACTGAATTCAACATTGCCGCTCGGCCGCCTTTAACGGCATTGCCAAATTAAATTAAATTCAATATGTTGAAATTTATGTACGAATATTTTTATAAAAAATATAATTTTTTGTAAATGGGTCACATTGTTGCCGCCCGCTGCCGCATGCCGCTTACATTGGCCTTTCACTAGTAGTCTGATGGAAGTACAATTTTCGATGAATTTTTAATATTTGCGCCTTGCAAATAATGGAGAACTTGCGTTCTCCAAGTTGTTCATCGTTTCGGGCTTGTTGGTGTAGACTACCGATTTTATATCGGTCCTTTATTGCAACATAGTCATAACTAAAAAAAAGCTTGTTTCGAGAAAAATGCATTTCAAATTTTTAGTTTCCATACAAGTCTTAAAAAATGTTTTTAGAAAATATCGTAAAGCAGTCTGGGCTGAAGAACAGCTCTCGCGTCATCGTAATTATTTCTTAAGTGCGGTCAGGCTTGTTGTTTTTGTTGTTCGGTCTTCGAGAGTTTTCCGTCTCACTCGCACTGGTTAACGGTTTGCCTCAACTAACTGTATTGGTTTACAGTTTTTTGGAGGTATTTCAGGGTTATCCACGCTGCAACTTCGTATGTGAAAGTACAGGTCGTTATAGTTAGTCACAGCGACGTTACAAACGTACTGTTAATACCATCTTGGGCATATGGTCTTTGCCACTCCGTCCATGTTGTGCATCCTATACTTTACAAATTTACTTTGCAACTGTATAGTTACTGCTAAATCTGCTAAAGAAAACAGTTTAAAAGTAATTTGAATAAATTTTTGGCACAATATAAATTCTGCATTGTTAACTCGAAAAAATTATTTTTTAAAATATACCTATGTAGCAATAAATAAGCGATTTATCCCCAAAGAGTTTAGCGAAATTATCATTAAACGTTTCCTTCTATAAATCAATTGTGGCACGTTGTGCCGTCGTGTTGAAATCACAGCTACTACAGATCGTGCTTGTTCAATTGATTAGTAAGCATAGCTCTATAGCAATCACCATTGGCTGTAACCTTCTGATCAGCATCGTTTTAAAGAAGTACGGACCAATGATTCCACCAGCCCATAAAGCACACTAAAAAATCTGTTTTTCTGGATGTAACGGGTCTTAACATACACTTTAGGATCATCATCACTGCAAATACAGTAGTTTTGTTTATTAACTTATCCCTTCAAATAAAAGTGAGCAAAAGTAGCGATAAAGCTAAACAAAATGCGCTTATGAAAATTGGGATCAATGGCAATCTAAACGACGAATAAATTTGCATAATTTGGCAGCGTTCAGGCGTCACTTAGTAACTGACAAAGAATTGAATAAGGATGGATAGATGTTGAAATAGACAAAAACAAGCTGTGTTTTATATATTAACGTAATTATTTTCTCATATACCTCTATGTATGGAGTATAACATTATCCAAATATCTTCCACGGCTTCTTACGATGGCTTTATCCCGCTGATTCAATTTCCAAAGATTGCCGTACAGATCCATTTGAGTTTGAGCAATAGCTTCGGCTATGTTCACTTTAAGGGCGACATCAGGAAACCTCATAAGAAACAGTATAGTGGGGTGAAATCGCACGATATTGGTGAACAATTTCCACCATTGTTATAAGTCATAACCACACGCTCAAATCCTGCATACAAAATACACATTGTGATGTCCAATGTGAGGCATATAGCACTATTCTGCTAGGACTACATGTCGTCTTCGTCCAAATCGTTCAATTTGGGCTAGAAGCTATTATCTGTCATCTCTCCGTTAACGATGATGTCCTCAACGACGTCACTTTCAGAAAAAGTAAGCTCCAATAACACCGCTGCAGCAGAGTTTGTTAAATTTAATGCGCTTTCCAATTATTTTAGATTATAAAGTAAAATAATATATACTCGTATGCATGTATTTAGTTGGTTCAACAAAGTGTTTTTCGCAAAATTTTCTTTTTATGTTATCCGGCGGAATCCATTTATAGTCTTCTTTTAGCTCAATGCACTTAGTGCACCAATTCGAAGTGTATTTTACGTAGTTTTAGCATTGTATCTAACGCTGTGTGAACCGGTGCGTTGTCTTGAAGAAAGAGCACTTTTTTCTTCTTTAAATGTTTAATGCACGAAAATACTTCCCTGTGGTTGTGGATCCTTTTTCAAGATAATCGATGAGCAATATTCCGTGTGCGTTCCAAAATAAAGTCTTTGACTTCTTCTGAGCACTTCCACCAGCTTCCACCCATTGTTTCGATTGATTTTTGGTTTCAAGTGTGTAGTGATGGACCCACCACACACTTTTTCTTATGCAAATGTTCGTGCAAAATGTTGAACATACGTTCATATGATATGATTACCTTTTCAACTATCTCACGTAACTTGATCATTCATAACGATATCGAGGAATATCTTGATATTTCTTTCAGTAATCAGCTCTTTTGGCCTTCCTGTTGATGATATTGTTGTAGTGGGTGTTTGGCAGCGTTTAAATTCAGCAATCCAATATTTTACCATGTAATCTGATGGAGCAGGCTTTCCGTAATGTTTATCGAGCTTTTCTTTTGTCGCTTTCGCCGTTTTCCCTTTCAAATAATATTGTTTAATCACTGCATGAACTCCACTTTTTCCATTTTTCAAAAAACATAAAAGTAGCTTACTTCAAACGACTACAACAAATGAACTAATCGATGAATTTAGATGAAATTTTAACAACTGACGCTTGACAGATCGTAATTAAAAAAAAATTAAAATGACTAACGTTCCAAAGGAAAATCTCTGTCTTATGCATTGCCCTATCGTAAGATGTAATAGTTTTTCCAAAAGGCGTTTTACGTCAATCATATTTGACGTTTGTGAACTAGAGAGCTGCAGAATACAAACAGACAAACAATGAAGCGCTATACTACGCAAGAGCGTGAAATAATTGTGTCGATTTTTTAAGCACGATTTTGAGTCAAAAATCAAAAGGCAACGAGACGCATTTTCATTTAAACGGTTGCGATAGTCTTCCTTTCTGGAGCATGAAAAATCCATGTGTGGTATTTGAAAACCCGTTACATCCATCCGCTCATGGCTTCAGAGCCATGATAAACGACTTCTTACTGCTGGATTTGAATGAGAAGGTCTTAGTGAACCTGTAGTTTCAAAAAGGCCGTGTAACCGCACACACGACGGGAGGCATTTTAGCGTAATCTCCCATTTTGGCGATTTGGCATGAGCAGCAAATTCACCCTACTCAAGCATCCTAGACCTCCTTCTTTGGGTTTACTTGAAGACGCTGGTTTATGCCAGCAAGCCTTAGACATTCACAGGAACATATTCGACAGGAATGCGAACACTTATCACCAGAAATATTGTGAAAAATTGTTGGAAACTACGATTAAACGGGCACAAATCTGTATCAGGTCCAAATAAAAATTTCCAACATTCAATATAATTTTTGTTATTTAGTAAAAATAAAATTTATTCAAAAACGAAATTGGTTGATTAATTTTGAGCTACTTTGCATAAATGTAGTAAAAATTCGGTAAAACTAAACAAAACAAGTAATTTTCAGAAAACGTAGAACGGCATTGTTCAATGTCAAATGATTTTCTGTGTTGTGGTTTATGGAAGATGTGCATTTCTAACGACCTCAAAGCAACAGTATAAATTTAAGTATTCAAAAAAAAAATTTATTTTGTATTTGCAAATTGCATATTTTGAATCATGAGGGAATTGCTGCAAAAGCTGGATATTCATTTTTGTCATTAAATTACCCTAAAGCATCTACTCGCAATGTGTTAGACAAATGAAGTTTGCAAAATATACTTACATAAGCAAAAAATACATATAAAATTAATTCACTTCACAATATTTTTTTGTTTAACATTTATATGTACATTTATGTGTGTGTCGTTATTTTCTTTTTTAATTTTGCAAGGCCAACGATCATATCAATTTTAATTAAAACTACAGCAGACGTAAAAAATTAACTTATATTTATTTCCATTCTTAGCTTTATTTTTAATGTGTTTGCGCGCGCCTTTGTGTCTTCCTCAATAGTATTATTTAGATACAATTTAATTGAAAAATATTTGTCACAATCAATGTGTATTGTAGGAACTTGAAATTTGAATTTATTAATCGGGTTCACTATATACTTATGCTGTTGAAGTATACATTTTTCGAAAGATATAAAATGATGTGTTGTATATCGTTGGTCCTAACAAATATAATTGCAATTTTACAGGAGAAGGAAAAATCGTAATGTAAACTGTATAAATAGGTACATCTAAAAGTAACTTTTGTGCTCAATTGCTTGTAAGAGCGGTATGTATGAAATTATATAATAAAATCTTTGTGACACTGTGTATCCCTAAAAGAGTTCAATTCAGTGAAAATGCGAGTTAGGGGCCTTTCTACGTGAGATCAACTATATACTGGTAAATATGGGCTTGTTTGGAAATGCATCACTGCGCTGCATCTGATGCGCATCTGTGATTAGTTTTCGATACTGATGCACAACAGCTGATTCTGATGCGCATCAGATACAGCGCAGTAAACGATTGTGAACGATTTGTTTACAATTACCAACGCGGAAATATTAAAAATGGACAAATTATTAATAAATTTATTTGTTGACCTGGATGGATATAAAAATGATTCGAAATTATACAATCAGCAAATTAAAAGGCATTCGAAGTATAAAAAATTTTCAATTCAAAATTCTTTTGTATAATTTATACTAGGTACCTGCTCCTTAATTTTTTTAACACCTTTCTCCAGAGAACATATTTTTTTTTTTGCCTGCGAAAAATGGTTCCTCCATGTCCAAGCGTTTTCTTATCAATAACTTTGAAAGTTTTACATCGCTTTAAATAAAATTAAAAACAACAAATTAAAGAAAATAATAAAATATTCATTACTTACTTTTCCACTACATCAGCCATTTTGATGATGCTTGTCTGATGTTTTTCTGCGCATCATCTGCATTTTAGAACGCAAGACATTTGCAGTGTTGCAAATTTTTGCTTTTTAGAAGGCAGCCCTATATTATGACATTTTTTAGACAAATTTTTTATTGCAGATTTTTTTTTTCAGGGAAACCCTTTTGCGGATCCACATTGAGACAAAAATTTCGTTGATTCAGTGAATTATTTTATTGAGAACTTTTGCAAAGTGGTATCAAGAGAACGAGTGAATAAGTCCTTTTTGAATGATTCGCAGATTTTTATAACAGATTTTGATGTACAACTTTGCTTCCGCCGAAAAAAGCGCGTTAATTCAACAAAAACGCACTGAAATTTAAAATTTTTCCTTTCATTTTTAAAAACCTAGAATATTTTTGTATTAAAAAATATTTTTATTTTTAATCTTGATCCTAGTTGCTTTGACCTTTATTTAATTTAATATTTGAAATAAATTCTTTCAGCTTTTTTTTGGTTTTTTTTTTTTTTTTTTTTTTTTTTTTTAATTTTATTATTGTATTTTTCCAATATTTCGTCCTCCCTCGGAAGACCTTATGTATTATTAATGCATTTTATTGAATAAATAACACACAAACAAACTTTCTCGAAGAAGCCCTCCGAAGGAAGACGAATTGCCAGTTTCACGATAACGAAGCTGTTCGTTCGTTCGCACAATTACATTTAAAACAATAACAAAATTTTGAATGTTGTTTTTATTTTAAATGTAATTGTGCCAACGAACGAACAGCTTCGTTATCGTGAAACTGGCACGAAATATTTAAAAAATACGATAAAATTAAAAAAAAAAACCAAAAAGGATCTTGAGCTGAAGAAAGAAGCTATTACAAACATTATAATATTTTTATATTAAAAACACGATAATAAATCAGCCTTTTAAGCGACTATTATACGATCAAAGTGGGTCTGATAGCACCGCCTGATGACATGCCATCAAATTCGTTCAATAGTTCGAGTCCAAAAAGTACATCATGTTCTTGATCCCGAGTTCGAGTCCTAGTGGGTGCTGATGAGTAGTGTAGCGACTACGAAACAGCTAGTTGTCCCCCAGCTATATATGGTATTCAATTATTTTTTCTGTTCTTCTTTGGTCTTATTGTTTCACAGCAATCACTGTTATAATTAAAAATAATCCTTCTTCTTGACTGAAGTTGAACTCGAACTCACAACTAGTTAGTTAATATCGTACATATGATCTACATCACATTTGCTGTCAATCAGCTATTATTTTTACTGCCTATTACCAGGGGCACAAAAATATGGCTGCTTGCCTCCGTCAAAATTATATTGCAGGAGCACACAACCATTGCTGTCGAAAGAATTTACGATTATCGGACCATTAAAAGTTACACAATCGTACTACAAGCCTTCAAATTCGATTAATAGAAATTCTATCACACACAGTAGTCACATATTTCATATGTGTTTTCGTAAACGGTGTCTTGAAAAGAATTTATTGAAATATACGAAAATTTGTCAGAATTATAAGAAATAAGAGATGAATTTTACCATAATCAATAGCTTTGGAAAAATTTCATAATTTAAATAATAATTTGGTAATTTCTCAATTGTTTCGAATTCACGCGTCATGAACTTCACTGTTCAGAGACTGCATTTATTGTAATACTCGTATTTGACAAATTTGACTTGATCGTTTAATAGCAAAACTAAAAGCAGCAAATGTTATAAAATGAAAAGTTTCTTTTTATTTAAGAGTATGTACATATAATATACAACAGAAAGATTGTATTACTTTGTGCATATAACAAGAAGTTGATTTGAATTTGATTTTGTGCCGAAATTTAAAAAACGCACCGAAAATTAAAAAAAAGCGCACCCCGCTAAAGATTTTTACGCACAAATAATTTTAAAAAGCACCAAAAGCGGTGCGAAACGACAACGCTGTTGCCGAGTTGACAACGCTGTTTCTTCATATTAATGAACGAGAGTTTGTCTCGTAAGCTGACATTTTTAATTGACAATAACTTTTTGATGCAGACACAAATCGACTAATATTAGGGCAGCGTTATGTTTAGAAATACCTAAGCAGTTTAATTGTATGACATCTACGATCTATTTATTTCGACTTCCACTTGCCGCAACAGCTATCTACTGCAAAATGACGGAAGCAAAGTTTACACCTAATATCAAAATTTATTTTAGTTTTTAACAGTCTCCTTTGAGTTCTATATACATTTAGTCCACCGTTTCTCTCATTTTTTATACCTTCCAAAAATATGATTTGTCGAGGTCATCAAAATAGACATTTGTTCGTGATATGATTTCGTCGTTGCGGTCGAGTCATTTCTTCAAGTTTAGAAACACATAGTCAATCGGGGCTAAATCTGGTGAACAGGGCGGATGAGGAAGCATATCGTAGAACAATTTACTGATTTTGGCACGGAAACTGCACATGTGAGCACCCTTGCATTGTCCTGTTGGCAAAGAACTTTTTTTCTAGACCAAATGCGGTATTTTTTTTCAATTCCTAATTGAATCGACTCAATAAATTGATGTAACATTCGCCATTGATTGCTTTCCGTCTTTTGAAGGTCGTGTGAGTCCCAAGAAATGATCACCACGACTTATTGGCTTTTTGTATTGCTTCTGAGAAAGTGGGGAATTTTGACGTTTACTAAAGCTAACTTTGGAAATTTCAAAAAAAAAAAAAAATAATAATAATAATTAAACCACTTTCCTAAGCGCGTCGGAACCGGTTTTTTATAGCCGGTGCGCATTTTGACCGTGGGACGTGTATCTGAACTATTAAAGATAATTCGATTTAGTGCGAAAATTGAAGTTGCCATATTGTTTACGGGGACGTGGGGGATTTTGATGATTCCTGAAGACTGTTTTGGGAATTAAAAAAAAAAAAACTTTGAAGGCGTTATACGGATAATGATCTGGTTTTATGGATAATTTAAGAAGAAACTTAAACAATAGTGAATGAAAATATGAAATTTAATGTCAAAGCGTGTTTTTTTATTTTTTTACTATATTTATTCTTTAAAAGATGTAAATGATTTGTTAGCGATGATGATAATCATAACCACTTCATTTCCATCAGCAATGGAAAAAAAAAGTTTTTTAAAATGGAAAGTCTGTTTTTTTTTTTTGACAATTAAAAAAATCAGCAAAATACTACAATTTAGCAATAACTAATATAAATACGATAGTGTTGATTACAATCTATTTCTTTTTGAAATAGATTACAACATTATGACTTTACACTAACAAAATATAGGTTTATGCCAGGGGTGCCTATAAGTTCTTTATGGAAAAGCAAACACCAATACATTTAACAAAAACTATTTTTAAATTTATTGAGTTTTTGATGATCTTTTATAATTTTTTTAAATTATTTTTTTTTTTTTTTTACCGCTAGTTCTGAGACAGCAAACGCTGTACAAACAATGTGGGCAATTAACAAAATGCATATGTGATTCAATATGAGATGAATATAGATAGAAAATAATTAAAATGCTAGGTGGCTTAGTGGTTAAAGCAGTAGATCATGATACGTCATGACCCGAGTTCAAATCCCAGTGGGTGCTGATGAGTAGTGTAGCGACTACGAAACAGCTAGTTGTCCCCCAGCTAAAGATTTGATTATTTTTCTTGTCTTCTTCAATCAATAATTATTGATCACAGCAAAATCTTGTAAAAAATCCTTCTTAAGAAAAAAACTTAGGAAAGGAAAAACTTGAACTAAAACCTGATGTACATATGTACAAACCAAAAAAATTTTCTAATTTACAAAATTATAAAAAACCTGAACTATAACCCGTTGTACAAATGTGCAAACCAAAAAAAAAATTTTATTTAAAAAAAATTATAAAAGTTCATCAAAAATTTAATTTAAAAAAACTATTTTTATTTAATACTTTTTGTTGTAAAAAGCAAAACATATTTAAAAAACAAAATTTACATTAATAATCGCTGTCGTAAATTTTTACCTGCAAAGAATGCGAAAGTTTTGTTGCTTTGCACTTGTTATAAAGACAAAGTTGTTTGTGTATTTTTCATAGCTAGTGCTGAGTGCAGCATATGTGTATTAAAGAGCACAGGCCTATAGCTAAGCGCTTTTACAAAAACAATTGAGCATCAAGCGCTTGGGCACTTCTGGTTTACGCACTTGGTGCATTTTTGCGTACTAAAAGTAGTAATTTATATTTTTTGTATGCGCATTAGAATGGGTCGATTTAGTCATTGATTTTTCAATAGTTTTTGCCATGAGGAAAAAAACAGTTGCACTACGACTTGTCAAAAAATCATTTTCGAGACGTGTTTGTATAAAATGTAATAGAAGTACTAAAAAAATCATATTCGTGATCCTTTTTACGTTATTTTATTACCGAACTGCAATTTCTTGTATGAAGTACGAGGTTGTTCGAGTATATGCAATTACTCATCGTGTGTATTTTAACCAAGATTCCCACAACATACCTTACACGGGGTTTATTACATATTGATATTGAAATCACGCAATTTTAAAAGGGTCACTTAAATGACTGGCTTATTGATATCATTTGGTTATTTCCTTATTCAAGTGACACATTAAAGAGTAGCACAGAAATACATGTGTGTAAATAAATGCATAATTTTACTATAACAATTCCTCACAACCTGTTTTTGTATTTCTGCTACAATGCACTGCATATGTAGGGGTTATCCCCTGAGTTAAAATAAAATAACAGGAAACTAAGCCAACACCTTGAAAAGTTAAGAAATTATGATTCCTTATTTAAGTGACAGGCAGAGCATATGTAAAACACATTGTATTTTTTCGTAACAACTCTGACACGCTAATAAAACGAGCATTCCTTAGAATAGCTAAAAGTGAATAAAGCGTTTTGCAGATCGTTCCAATTTCACATCGCACGTTTCTCAAAACATACATATCTGTAATATGTTTTCCTTTCATTTCAATGAAAATTCTACTCATTTTCGATTAAAAATACCCGCTAATTATGGTCATACCTTTGTTTTAAATTGTAAATAAATTAAAAACATCGATCTATTTATTGTCAATTTGTTTTCGTTTTATACGAAACCGTGTATAACTTCTAAATATATGTGTAAACAAGTTCGACACACGCGCTTTCCCTAGAACGCTTTGCGGTGTCAAATCGCGCCATTCTCAGAAAACGGCTATTAGCCTCTACACATATTTTGTTCCCAGTCGCATATCTTTTAAAAATCGGGTTTTAGTATTTAAACTTGAGTTTTAATAATAAAACAGTATTTTAAGCAACCCTTGTAAAAGTTTAAGCAACGCGGCAGATGTGAAATATATTCATAATAAGAATTTCATAATAAATAAAAGAAAATAATTCACCACCACTTAAACGAATTCAAGCATTAATCTACTTTTCTCTGTAACAGCACAACACATTAAAGACATTAAAAGTTTCCCTGTAAGATACATGTCGATGCTAACAGTTTTTTTATGTGGTTACATATTTATTTTTCCATGTAAAAGAAATAATATCGTGGTGACAAAGAAGAGTTTTATAATAAAAAAAAAGAGCAGATGCTAGTTTTATTTGTTTGAAATGCTCCCATTTTACATTTTTTAAAGAAAAAAATACAGAAAATTCAAATTTAATGGAAAATTAAATTAATTATCATTTAAAAGAACATTCGTTGGCATTTATATCAAATGTTGGTCGTATGTGGCAAATAGTCCATCCGTTAAGTCCAATTTTCGATAACTCGGTCCAGCATTTCGACTGGTAGCTGGCGAATAACATGCGTGATGTTTTCCTCCAACGCCTGAATCGAAGCGACTTTGTACGCATAAACTTTAGACTACATATCCCTACAGCAAAACGTCCAACGGTGTGATATCACACGATCTTGGTGGCCAATCGACTGATTCAAAACGTGAAATTATGTGCTCACCAAAGTGTTCTTTCAATAAATTCCATTGCTTGATGCGATGTGTTGGAAGTGGTGCCGTCTTGCTGAAACCAAATGTCGCCGAGATCACGCGCTTCTATTACCGGCGTCAAATTATCGGTTATTATAGCACGATAGCGGTCGCCACTGACGGTTACGTTCGCACCGGCATCAGTTTTAAAGAAATATTGGCCGATGAATCCACCGGCCCACAAACCACACTGTATCGTAAGATACAATGTAAAAGATCAGTGAATGGTAAATGCTCTCAAATGGTTCTTAAGTTCCTTTTTCATAGTGTGAATTGCTTTGTCTTTTTGAAGCACTATCTTACTAAAAAATTTGTTTCTAATGGTTCTTTAAAAACCGGTAAACAAGTTTTTCTTTAAATCTTAACCGAAAGCACTTTTTTTTAAATGCCAGTATTTGAACTATTCGATAGGCGGTTTTAAAAAGAAGTCTAACAATCGATCACCCTAATATATACATATGTATGCTTTAGCTGTTCAATTGCTCTTGACTTATTGGCATACATTTTTTCTTTCAAATATCCCCAAAGAAGGATGTAAGTTGATGTCAAATCACATGTCGTGGCCGTGAATTAACATCGCCATGACGTAAGATAACACGGCCAATGAATTTCTACCGCAAAAGAGCTATTGTTACGTTGGCTGTGTGGCAAATGGCAGCATTCTGTTGGAACCACATATCGGGCAGGTCCATATTCTCAATTTCTGCCCACAGGAAGTCCGTTATCACCTCGCGATAGCGAACACCATTCACGTTAACTGCCTGTTCAACCTCATTTGCGAAGAAGTCCGGCCTAATGACGCCGCCAACTCGTAACGAGCTGGGCAAGCACGCTTGCACAGTTTTTTCACATATTCTACAGACCCGATTTGCTGAAACTAGCGCACATTGGATTGATTGTGCCGACCAAAAAAATACTGCTGTTCTCTGAAATGTCAGCTTAAGGATATAAGAAATGTCAAATTAAGTTGAGCAACTTGACTTTAAGGAGCGACTTTCAATTGACAAAAATACACAATGTTATATATGGGGAAATCCAAGTAAAATCGGACGTTTCGGACTGTATTGATGTTTTTTCTAAACAAAATTAAAAAAATATATATATTCGTTTCACCCTAGTACATTCCAAACATAAATAAAATATAAGTTTTATAGCGAATATGTGAGTCAAGTCCTTGAAAATATAAATTACTATGAAAAGATAAGATCTGACCTCGTTGTGTTCAAAATCTATAGAGAATAGTTTTTTCTTCAAATACGTAATTCAAATACATGTAATATATTAAATATTTTTTATTATTAATATTATAGTTTAAAGAAGTTGCTTATCTATAAGTTCTAATCATTTCGGTTCTTCATACAAATTAAACATTTTGTTTCCGTTTATTGTTTTAATAATTATGTAAGTGTGTTTGTATATTTGTGGATAGATATTTTTTTATTAAAACTATATTAAAATTTAAATATTTTTAGTACGTACTAAACGTTAACACAAAACAATTCAGCATTCATGATGTACAGTATTCAATTGTTCTCTTTTTTTACACATAATTTCATGTTGTGTCGAAACAAATTTCACTACTAATTTACAATAGCATCGACTAAAATGAAATAGTATACTCGTATGTACATTAAAGCGACTCAAGTTGTATGGAATAAAAATTCTTGCAAGGTGTACCCCTTTAAAAAGAACATTGGTATTTTTTATGAATACATCTAAAATATTTCGGCACTAGCTTTGACCTCTCGTGAGCTGGACCATTTTGAAAAAGGGCCCATTTTTGCATGTTTTGTTAATTTGAGAACGTTTCCTTACCAACATATACGATATGGGTATCATAACAAAGGGGTTTTTTAAGACGCGTCCAACTGTATATCCATGTCATTTGTTTTAAGGATATTCTGTAAAAAATAATGGTTTTGAATTTTTTGTTCGCGAATGGGGTGTAATAAAAATGCCAAATTAACTTATTTTAATCTTTAGTAGATATAATTATATACGGGTCTCAACTTTTTTTTTTTTTTTTTTTTTTTTTTTTTTTTTTAAAGTTGATTCTAGTTCGTGTTTTGACAAAAATGCAATGGGGTGGTAACGTTTTAAACAGGACAATATGGGTATTAAATTTTTTCTTTTGTCAAGTACATTATCTTTGTATTTAATAATTTAGATTTTTGCAAACTGGATGCATTTTTCACGGTAATCTGGAATATATCTAAATACAATTTTGTGTTATAGCCTATTTACACCAAAGCGAAATCTGCTCATTCGAGATTTCAACCCAAATCTAGCAGATTTTGAGAAGATTTCCCATACAAAATGAAATCTACTTTATGAGTAAATTTCGACGAAATCTCCTGAAATCTACTCAGTACCAAGTGATGCAACCGTGATTTTGTTCAAAAAGTACTTAAAAATACTACGCTGCAACAAAAATTAC
Source organism: Thecocarcelia acutangulata (assembly GCA_914767995.1). Lineage (NCBI taxonomy): Eukaryota > Metazoa > Arthropoda > Insecta > Diptera > Tachinidae > Thecocarcelia > Thecocarcelia acutangulata. The sequence goes on along the minus strand of OU612094.1, from coordinate 126,915,815 downwards.
ACTTTAATGTGGTGTATGCAGTCTCTGGGAAACATAAATATATACTTTAATGTTGGTGTACTCAGTCTCTAATAAAAATGTTTTGTCAAATTCGCGTGCATAAATTATTTTTGTGAAAATGAAATCTTGCTAGATGTCAAAAAATGCTGGTGTAAACGATATAGATTTCGTTGTAGATTTTAATTGAAATCTACTAGATTTTGAGTTGGTGTAAATGCGCTATTAGCTCTAATATGATAGGGGTTTAGTTGCTAGATTATGTATGGATGAAAATAGGACTAAAGAAAGAAAAAAAGAAATGATCCACGACTTTTTGACGGCATATACACGTATCAATTTGCAAAAAAAAAATATGCCGCCAAAAAGTCGCGAGTGCTGATCAAATAATAACTGTTTTTTGTAAATTTTTTCAAAAAGTATTTAATTATTCATCAAAAACTATCTTGTCCCTGTCCCACTCAGATATAATACACTTAGGTCAGCGTTTTTTCTAATCCTCGAAACACTTCTGAAACGCCCTTTTTAGAAAAAATGTAGTTTTTTGTATATATTTTTTTTTAATATATTAAAAAAAAAATTTAGTACCCATATTCATTTTTGTCAAATCGCGAACTAGTATCAATTTCACAAAATGCTAAGACCCGTATTTAATTAAATCTTCTTCAAACAAATCCGAACAAAAAATTCAAAACCCGTTCTTTTTAAAATATTATTCCTAAAAAATGACATGGATGATCGTCCTTAAATAAATTGAATATACAGTTGTACGGGACTTTAAAAACCTTTCTTATGATATGATACCCTTATCTTATATCTTGGTAAGGAAAAATATTCTCAAATTGTCAAAACTTGCTAAAATAGACCCTTTTCCAAAATGGTCCGGCTCACGAGAGGTCGAAAGCTAGCGCCGATATATTTTAGGCTCATTTTTAAGAGGGTATATCCGGCACTTTTTTTTGTGAGTCGCTCTAACATATATATGCAATAGCAAACATAAGTACACAGAAAAAAAAAATGCCATATTGATAAAAAAAATTGCACTATTTTTATCAAATTTCCTGTGAAAAGGATTTTTTGCCGGATTGATAATTAAAATTATAAAGTAAAAATAGCTTTTTCAACTTAAAATCAAAAATTATTGAGTTGAAAATAATTGTTGTTAATATGTAAAATCTGCAAAATATACTTAACAAAAAAAATTTTTAAAAAAACAACAACTCTTCCCTGTTATGTAACAACCTTTGAAATTTATTTATTGAATAACAATCAATAATTCGGAAAACTTTTTATTAATTGCATTTTTTAAGAGATATTTCCAAAAATTCAGAATTAATAATAATTTGTTTGAGTCAATACAAATTTGATTAAATTGATGGTTTTTCATTAAAAACATAACTTTATTGAAAATAATAATCTCATCTATTTTTTTCTGTGTATGTACACATATGGACTAAATTCACTGTCATTTGTTTTCCACATTTAACTAACTGCAATTTATTTAAATTTTACTTGAATTATTTATAAGAAAAATATATGTTTGGTGTGTACATTTTTGTTGAACGGATTAGTTCAAATGGCGAACCAATTTCCTAAATAATTAAATGGATTACAGAGAGGTTAATAAAAAGAGCTAAAGTTATTTTATTATGATTTTTTTTTTGTTTTGCAATTTTTTTTATAACACATTGCAAACGTCGATCTCCAATTGGTCCGACAAATATTCGATTATGGTGAAGCCAGGTAACTTGTGGAGAAGTCTAAATAATGTAGGAGGAATTGTATAAGTTTTGCAAGTGAAAAGGAACCCTTTGTTAACTAAACAACCTTTTCTGAGCAATTTATAAAAAAAAACGTCCAAAAATGTCCAACAGTTTTGTATCAATGTGGTTGCACTACCAAAAGTCGTCTAAATTTGTTTACAATTATACACAAACGTTTTCAAAAGTTTTTGAAAAATAAGAATGACTAAAATCAGTGAAAAAGAAAAAATGTGAAATTGTTGGCAAATAATGGTATTTACGCCATTGAGATTAGTATGGTACCTGGATCTTTTCTTACTGGTTTTACTTGTTGAAGGTTCTTCACTGATCGCATTTAATTTTAACGTTTTTTTTTTTTTATTAAATAGTTTTTTTTTAATTTCTAGTTTTTTTTAAAGACCAGTCACATTTTCAATACTTTCTTAACAAAAAACAACAATATGGCGCTAAATGTGTCAAATGTTATTGTTTACATTTGTTTGCTACAGAGTATTTTTGCATCTTTTTCTTCTCAAGAAATGAAGCACACTGTAAATACATACATTTTGTTATTACATTTGCATCTTTTGCACAGTTTGCATTACCCATCGTGAACCCACTTATTATTATAATCAAAAATGCCTGAAGGGCACTTCAGTGATTAAAGATTCACAATTGGAATGATCGAAAAGCTATATCTTATAAAAAAAAATGATAAGAATACGATAGAAAAGTTTATTGTGGCGTGTTTATGAAACACGAATGAGTGAAACGTCTAAAAAATTTGGTTTGCGTTCTGTGAACAGCACAATTTTTTCATGTCAATTATAATGTATGTAATGTAGTGTAATTTGATGAAGTTAAAAAGTTTTGCATATGCACGAAAGAGCGTTGCCATTATAAATAAAATAATATTCGACAAAAATTTCTGGTACCACCACTGCCACGAAGAAACTATTAGCCTGTTTCATAACTAAGAAAAACTAAGCGAACATTAGCGAGTCGCTCGACATCGAATAAATTACAGTTTCACAATCTCGCATGTTGACGTTCGCTTGAAGTTACGAGTGCCAATTTATATTTGTTACGTAATAACAAATATCGATATTGCCAGCTCAAAAATATTAGTGTACGTAAGCGATTTTTCCAAAAAATTTCCAAAATAACTACTAAATTACTGTAAAATAAATGGAACTGTTTTTAAAAATGGCTAACTGTATATTAAGTCAGCTTTAATATGTAGTGGCAGAGTTACAATAAATACAACACCAAAAGACATCAACATGTGTATTTTGTTGGCAGAATTTACAAGCAGTTGTCAGAATTTTTGTTTGCAAAAGCAAGGAAGTCTATGTGTTTTTGACAAATTTACGCAAAGGAAGCGAAAGACAGCTGTGCTTATACCACTACCGTATTAAAGCTGCCTTACTGTTATGAAATAAGAAATATTTATCAAACAAATAATAAACCAAGATATAAAAAGTCAAAATATTTTAGATAATTCAAAAAGAAACAAAAAGCACTTTTATTATATCAATAATAGATTTACCCGTATTAAACTTTTTTATAATTGTGGATAGGATCGTGCAACTTGCTTGGATTTTTCTTGTAGTGGTGCTTCAGCAGCTTCTGTTTACTTCTTCGACATTTTGGCTAATGGTGCGACAGTATCCATTTGTATTTTGATTGAGTTCGCCTGCTCTTGGATTGTTGTAGCAGTCCCAAGGCGAATTCACTGACAGCTGAGGTGATAATTTTTTGGGACTGTCATTTTTTTTTTTTTTTTTTTTTTTTGCTTACAAACATTTTCGCACCATCTGAAGATTTTTTTTTGTATGATTTAGTGTAATTACGAGAATTTATTGTGATTTTAAAAGTAAAAAAGTAGTCAAATCTGTGATTTCAATTGAAAACAATTATAAAAATTTGTTATAACCTTACACATTTACTATATACAACATTTTTTCCCAGCTGAACAATCTTAACAAAATACATAGTACTGAATTCGCCTTCCCGCTTCCATTCACCTGTATAAATTCGCGTTGAGCAGTCCCTTCAGCCGAATTAAATTTATAGTTTTTGTTTTATTCATTTATTTTTGTGCTGACGAACTGCGTGCATGATTGAAGTCACTATTAGTATACGAGTAATGTGCATCACGATGCTTTGTCATCTTTTCGAGGTTCTCTTCAATCTGGTGCTGGCATCATCTGTGTGAGTAGCATCGTCTGTTATATTTACTTTTTTTCGAGTTGGCGTACCTGTCATTACCTTGCTGCTTCTTCATGGTGCTTCTATCAATGACTAAGCAGTCTTCAATGGATTTTGTTCCGACTTACAAACGGAAACTTTACTTTTTTGAGCTGCGGTTGAACAAAACAGAAGTATTCTTTCACTTACTTGCTCCCAATTCGCTTAATTACAGTCTACAACAGCCAAAATATCCTTGAAATAAAAATATGTGTACTATATGTATCTTTATGCACTGAGTTCAAATCCGATTTTAGTTTTTCGTGGGAGTTTTTTTTTACCGACGGAATACATTATTAACTAATAATGTATTCCGTCATAACTCGACAATTTTTTAAGTTTAACCTATTTGCGTAAATTTATGTGTACAATTAGAGCACTTTAAAAATTGTTCAATATGAGGTACCTGCACTAAATTTTTAGAAAATCAGCATTTGTCAATGGATGTTCAGGAAGCTTTAAGAAAAATGTAAAAGATATACAATATCTGCTTTTTTATATAATTTTTTTTCTTTTTGCGTTAAAAAAAATGGAAAATTCTGAATAATTACAAACAGTAAAAGATAGAAAAGAAAATAATACAAAAGCTTTTTTAACATTTTTTCAATAACAAATGAAAAAACACGTTTTTGTTAAAATATTTGTTATGCGAAAACAAAACAACAATTGCGCATGGGTAACAGCACCTTCGATATTCTGAAACAAAAATTTACATGAAACACGTTTTCGTTTCTGTCGTTCGAGTGACTTGTCGCATAGAAGTTTGATTGATAAACTGAAATCATTTTTTTTTTTTCGGTTAGAATTCGGAATTGTAAAACAGGCCGTACGAGGGTGGATTGATGTTGGAGCTACCTAGCGCTAGACGGCAGACCAAACAAACAAACAAAAAAAATTTTTTTTAATTTCTATTTGTCAAGCTGTAAAAATTTCACCCAAATTTATCGATTAGTTTATTTGTTGTAATCGTGTGAAGTAAGCAATTTTTGTGTTTCTTGAAAAATGAAAAAAAGTGAATTGGGGGCAGTGATTCAACACTATTATATGAAAGGGAAAACGACAAAAGAGACGAAAGAGGAGCTCGCTAAACATTACGGTGAGTCTGCTCCATCAGATTATATGGTAAAATAATGGAATGCTGAATTTAAACGCGGCCGAACAAGTTCTGCAACAATACCATCAACAGGAAGGCCTAAAGAGGTGGTTACTGAAGAAAAAAGAGATTGTTGAAATGGTAAGCATATCTTATCATAACATTTTGCATTAACATTTGCGTATGCTCAGTGTCGAACAAAAACGAGTTCAACAGACCACTTCACTGCGGTGTTTGGACATGATAAAATGTAAACCTGTTGATTTTTGCCGTCAATTAATAACGGTTGATGAAACGTAGGTCCACCACTACACACCTGAAACCAAAAATCAATCGAAACAATGGGTCGAAACTGTTGGAAGTGCTCGGAAGAAGGCGAAGACTGTATTTTGGGATGCACACGGAATATTGCTCATCGATTATCTTGAAAAAGGAGCCACAATCACAGAAAAGTATTGTCGTGCATTATTAGACCAATTGATTCATGCAAGCAAGAAGAAACGACCATATTTAAAGAAGAAAAAAGTGCTCTTTCTTCAAGACACATCGGTTTGCACAGCAGTGCTAAAATTACGTGAAATACACTTCGATTGATCATCCACGTTATAGTCCAGACTTAGCTCCTAGCGACTTTTTCCTGTTTCCAGACTTGAAAAAATGGCGCGAAGGAAAAAGATTTATCTCAAACTATGAAGTGATTACCGAAATTTACGCGTATGTTTCACAAAATCGTATTATTCAGATGGTATAAAAAAGTTGAAATATCGCCTTACTAAGTGTATTGAGCTAAAAGAAGACTATGTTGAGAAATAAATGGTTTTTGAAAAAAATATGTTTTTTCCTACTTAGGTAGCTTCAATATCAAACCGCCCTCGTATATATTCTCTTCAGTTAGCGGCTTTTTAAACGCCAACCACGATAAGGGTCAATTATTTTGCTGATGCTAAAGAAATTTTATATAAATAACAATTCTTATATCTGCCGACCGTCAAAACAATGGACACGTATTTTGTTTATTGATTTTTGGAATTTCGATATCGGAAGCTCTAATGTGTATTACTCGTACATAATATAATGCTTATTAACGTACATACTTAAGTACGTATGGGGATACTTGCATCTAATATTTCTATTTCTTATTTAAAATGCTTACTGCAAAAATATTTCTATTGTTGCTTCAAAAAAAAAACGAAAAAATCTCGCGAAAACTACATGCAAGATTTCTTATTAAATTCGTTTGTACTCGTATGTGTATAATGATGCATTCTTTGTTTGCTTATAAATACATATGGATATGCTTGTATAGGTATACATATACTTGCATATGTATATACATTAGGGGGGCCGATTTGCAAGAACAAAAATTTGTTGTTATTGTGCCATCGATTTTTCGATAGATTTTGGCATGACGAAAAAAGTTTCACTAGAACTACGACATTAAAAAAATTTATGTTCGAAACGTTCAAGTTAAAAAAAAAAAATTTCGCAACTTTTTGTAAGTAAACTATATAAAAAAAAACTATTTTTATGTTCTTTTCGCTATTTATAAACATTTGTTTGGCACTTCTTAAACAGGATGCTTCATAAGCATTTAGTTCGACATAATCTTTTACATTACGATTCATTTACAAAATTTTGCTTGTCGACAAATGCGACAGCTACTACGAGAGCTGTCGTTTTACGACTACGCCAAACAAAATAAGGCTGATTATTTGAAATTATCGAAAATGAAACAAAAATAGAATTTGAAACTAATCAAAATTCATCACAATAAAAACAATTCACTATATTACCTTCTAACATTGATACCAATAAAAAAATTATAAACAGTATGTTTTCTATGTCTCCCAGCTGTTTATATGTGGCAGAACGGGGATCAGCATGGCCCCCGGGTGGTTATTCTTGCAGTTCAACCCGGGCTGATCATGGTTGAGGTGCCTACCTTGGCTGAAACGTTCTGGCTGCGGTGGAAACCTAAAACGCAGGAAGGTTGTTTGTATCCTTGATAATTGTTTGGCGTGGCTTTTTTCGAGGACTAACAACCTCCCGAGGGTCTGTTGCCTTTACAACATATACCTGTACTGTGAGGAACCAGTGGTGATGGTTGACGGATGAGTTGGTTTAAGGGCTGATGCTCTTAGTGGGCTTCGGCCTACCAACTCATTAAGCCTTGTCTTCCATTGATTGCTGGGAAATTGCATACAAGAGGGATTAGGAGGCCCAAACTCCTCAACAAGAAGTTGTTCATATAGCTACAAAAATATCGCTCCTTTATTGCAACATAGTCGTAACGCAAAAAAAAACTTTTTTTCATAAAAAACACGTTTTAAATTTTTAGTTTCCATACAAGTCTTCGGAAATTTGTTTAGAAAATATCTCCTAAAGGAAACAGTTTAAAAGTAATTTAAATAAAATTTTGGCTCAATATAAAAGGTAGTACTGCTAAAAATTCTGCATTGTTAACTCGAAAAGCTCATTTTTTGAGATATGACTATGTTGCAATAAATTGCTACATGAATAATTGAATCGTGAATAATTCACGAAACCATGACACATCCTAACAGGAGATGGTGGGTAAGATCCGTTAATGTACCAAGGGATTCAGATAGATTTTTCAAAACATGCTTGCAGCAAATTGAAAGCCAGGATGAGGAGTATTTTCATCTAACCACAAGAATGAGTATTTCTCAATACTAGGTACACGTTTCTCTACTTAAACCGAAACTGGCTATCGATTATCACTTACCTTACTGTAAGTAGAAGTGAAAATGTATAACGTTAAGTCTGCAATACGTTTAGAAATATGATTAAAAACTTCTTGCATCACCATCCCCAAACCTAATTTTGTATAACTTTTCATTGAGCTACCTTGCTCACAGGTACAGTATGCATTTTTTGGCTTGGACATATAAAATTGGGGTATCCACGGTAAGGAAGGTTATTCATTAAACATGCGAATTAATATGGAATGAATTGCATGAAATCTATATGGCTAATTCGAACAAATCGATCGATCCCAAATATCACCTTTTTATGAAAAAACTTGTCTTCCTCATTGTTTAGGGGTCATAGATGGCAAACACATTAATATCACAAATCTTGTTTATACTGGAAATTTTTGTAACTTCCAAACTGCAAATTATAAACACAGTCATACTTCCTCATTTCTTCGATAATTCTTTCGTTATTGTCCATTTTTTCTTCTTCCGTTAATATATTTTCTAAGCTTTTATATTTCATGAAAAAATTTAAAAACTTCCAAATCATGTTTTATTGTTTACAATAATATTGTGAGAATCGCCAATTATTCGAAAACTATGGCAACATAGGAAAAAAGAGTCAAAAATTTTCAGAATAACAAAGTGCGAAATGAAAATAAAATAGATTTTAATTTTATTTCGTTCCGCACTGCGGTTTTTTAATTCAAACTCGTATGAAAAATCGCACCGCAGAAAATCATCGTTACACTGTGTTCAGACCTAAAATTACACAAGTCTTTAGTTAGGCATTTCGTTGATTTTTCAACAAAATATATCTAATTTTCCCACTTTATATTAATTAATACATATTACACAGAAAAAAATATATTAAAAATAAAATCAACAAAATTTTTGTCCGAAAAAATAATTTATATTTGTGTTGTATTACAAAAAGTAACCTAGGATATCGAATTCGTTTACTGGTCCGAATTCAAACAATTTATTAATGGATTCATCGAATTTCGTTATTGAAGATGAAACAAATTTTGTTCTGTGTAGGCTTGTTCCAACTTTTGAATGAATTTCGAATTTATATAAATATAAAAATTAATTTATAACAACAATGCTTATGCAAATTTAAAATCCACTCGAATGTTCGAACTGTTCAAAAATATTGTGCACTTAAGGCCCTGTCAGATAAAACTTTTGCTTCGCTTTGTGTTGCAAATTCGCTTTGACATCTAAGATAAAATATTTAACAGATTTAGTACATACTTATATGACATTTCACATAAAGTACTTTAACGCAACGTAAAGCGAAAAGTCCGGCAACTCGCATGTTTCTACGCGTTGAAGATTTTTCTAATAGCTCCGAAGCTTTATGCACTAAGAACACACTTAGAACCAATTTCAGTAGTTGGTCCAATAATATTTCTAACTTCTATTATCATACGAAATAATTAAATGTAAAAATTAACAAAAATTTTTTTATTTAAATAAACAAATCGTGCGCGTTGCCAAAGTTTTTATTGTAACACACATTTCTTGCTTTGCGCTTGTCTGTTAAAGTTTTAAACGCCACACAAAGCGACAAAATTTTATCGGACATGGCCTTTAGCGCTTCAAATACATCATGACCACTTTTAACAAACCAACGTTTAAGTTGTTATTTTTATCAAATAAAAGCTATCATCAGCAACACCGTTTACTCATCTACAACAACAAAAGAATCTCATATTTGCATAAACACGTATGAAACAGATGTAAAAAAGGGCAGTATCTCCAACTCACTCGAAGCTACATTTTTAGCCAGTTTTATGTGCAACATGTTTTGAAGAACATGATACTCATTAAAGGCCCTGATTCACTATCCTACACGATCGTACGATTCATTCACAGGAAACTGTTTCAAAAGTTTGGCCGACTTGAAAAAATCGCTTCAAAATGGCTTTGTAGGCCACACTATCATACAAGTATAATTGCAATAATTTATATACACAATAAAATAATTAAAAACTTTTATTAACATAATAATTTTACATTACTTAAATGTTTTTCTCGAGGCACCAACAATATTCTCATATATTTCACAATATATACTACACTGATCGCACAGAAACCATAATGCTTTGAAAAGTTTCATAAAATTCTTCAAATCGCACAATTTGTCAAAAACTCTGCCGCACGGTTGAATTTTTAGTACTTTTTCAGCACACATGCTTTATTTAGTAGATCGCACGATTGTGTATGATAGTGTAGCAAGGCCTTAATAGTGCATAAAATTTTTTAGAAAAGAACGTGTTAAATCGCTATACGTTGAAAAAAATTGAAGTGTGGGCGCACCGGAAATTAATTTTTTTTTTTTGGAATGTCGTAGTGGAACGATTGCTAAATTGACCCACCTTATTGTACATACATTCATACATAAGTGTGCACTTACGTGTGTACTCGTATATACATGTGTAGCTATACATATGCATGTTCTTATCCAGTTTTTTTATTTTATTTTCATAAAGGAAATACATTTCAGCTCTCGCTTTTGAAATGTTTAAACGAAATGTGTATTATTTCTCATGTGTTTGTTTAACAACATTAATTCAAAAGTGATGTTCAACAGATGCGCTTTATTGCAAAAGAACACAGTGCTACAAAACGAAGCACTAAAAATGTACTTGAAAACGTTTAAGAGTTGCTCAAAAAAAAAAACAGTTTTTAAAAGTTTAGATATACATATGTATAGATGTACATCATACATAGTGTACAAGTGTGTATATACATACTTATATCTATTTTGTCATCTTTGTTACAGAAAAATGTAAAGATTGTCTAAAAGATAAAATAAAGAATAAAAAAAAATCCAGTTCTGCAGCCATAAAATGGCACTAACGATTTTAATATTATGTCACCAACCATTTATTTCATGAAAAACAACTAGCAAAATTAGAGAAAATAGTTTGATGACACACTGTGTCATGGCCTCACACTAGGAGTGGCCAAAAATAAAAGGAATCATAAAGTAGCGAAATTGGAAAGATGTTTTAGATGATAAAAATAAAATTTATCCTGACCTAAGTACTTGCAAAGCACAGAGAAAAATACTGAGATATGTTATGAAAATAACAAATAATATTACAACAGCTTTAACAAACCATAAGACTTCGTTTTTAGAAATCTATTTAAAAAATAAGACTTCTTCTTGGATCAATTAAATTATATATTAAAGTCGCCGTTGAACAAGCTAACATATTTAACTGTTTACTCTCATTTTGTTCCTTTCGTCTCAAGTGTAGTATAGTGTTGTAAAAAGCGCTTACTTTTAACTACTCCATACTACTCGATACTTAGAACTTATCTATTTATAAGAATGCATTAATATGTTGTTTTAAACTTTATTTAATTCATTAAAACGCTTTACGCAGCTATTGCTACTTTTTACATTACAAAAACTTAGTTAATTCACAAAACCAAAACCGAAATTTTTATAATTAACATTTTATTTTTAACTTCAAATATGTTGTACTCTTTTCACAGTTGCATTCATTCATTAGTGACTTTTTTATCTTTTAATAAAAGATTTTTAAATCTTGTGCATAGAGTTATAAAAATCTGAAGTATTTTAAAGAAAATATTTGCATAAATGCATACAACGTATGTATAAACAACTTAATAACAATATAATTTTTTCCTGGAGATGCTAACAAATTGTTGGCGAAATATTGAAAAATAAAAGTTAGAAAATTGTTAAATTTTTTATAAAAAACAAGATCTTAAGCTGCAAAAATTTTATATATATTTAATAATCAAAGATCAAAATATATTAAGATAAAACTTCTAGTTAACCGTTCATTAGAAAGTGGACTATTTCCATAAATACCCCTTACGAATAACAAAGAGGATGTCAAACCATAAAAAACTACTATTTTACTATTGTAAAAAATCCTTCTTAAGAAAAAACTTAAGAAAGGAAAAACTTGAACTAGAACCCGATGTACATACATATGTACAAACCAAAAAATTTTTAATTTAAAAATTATAAAGTTCAACAAAAATTTAACAAATTAATAGTTACATCTCTGGGTGCGGAGAATATTAAAATACAAAAATATGTATGTTAAAAAAATAAAAAATAAATACCGCTGCGGGCAATTAACAAAAATGCATATGTGATTCAACATGAGATGAATATAGATAGAAAATAATTAAATGCTCTGCTTAGCAGCAGATCATGATACGTCATGACCCGAGTTCAAATCCCAGTGGGTGCTGATGAGTAGTATAGCGACGACGAAACAGCTAGTTGTCCCCCAGCTAAAGATTTGATTATTATTTTTCTTCAATCAATAATTATTGATCGCAGCAAATTTGTACTGTAAAAAATCCTTCTTTAGAAAAAACTTAAGAAAGGAAAAACTTGAACTAGAACCAGATGTACATATGTACAAACCAAAAAAAAAAAACTAAATTTTTCTTGCTTTGAGAAGTTCAATTAACGTTTTAAGATAACGTTCACATTATATGTATTAAATATTTCCGAAAAGAGAACAAATTCATAACATCTCATTATTTTCTTATCAGTATTTATAAAATCCTATTGCTTTATTTACATGTATGTATTATACACATACATAAATTCATACATGTACATAAATATAAATAATTTTTCAGTTTTTTTTTTTCATCTTAATTAAAAATAATAAATAATATAAGCATTTAAAACCATTTGAATTTTAGAGTAATGAAGTGGTCCGTGCTAGTGCTCGTAGGCCTCTTGGCCTTTACTCATATTAAAGCCGACGAAGAGGAAATCGAAAATTTGGATGATTTGGATTTATTCGATTTGGATGAAAGCGACGAAGAACTGTTAAGGCAATTAGAAGAAAAGAATCTTGTTGGTAGTTTATTTCGTGCATCGCAAAACAAATTATTAATCTTTATTTATATATTCACAGAACAAAGATATTGAACGCGAAAATGAAATTGCGACAAAACTGGTAGCCGAAACAAATCAACTGTTAAATCCGGTTATTGAAAGTAAGTATATTTTGAAATTATAAACATTAAATTTATTTAAAGATTAAAAAATATGTTTATTAAACACTTATTTGAAAAATTTCCTACAGAAATCTGTCAAATAATAGTTTAATAAACGTACAATATTTTTTATGAATAAGGCCATAATTGTATACTATACACCAAGAAGAAAATTTTTAATTTTAAGAAAAATATGACTTTAAATTAGTGCTTTCGATTTAGTTAAAATTAAAAAAAAAAATTTTTTTTGTAAGTGCTAATATCGATCCCGTTTCTTTCATAATTATAAGTTGTAAAGATGAAAAAATAAGCCATAAAAAGTGCTTTTAACGACTGGACTAAATCGTCGCTATGACTCTATCGAAATATTCTAAAGCTTCCACGGGATCTCGGACTAATGAGAGTAAAAAGCAAATTACTCTCTAAATTTTTAAATTTTACCCAAAAATGCTGGAACGCAAAAAACCACAATTGTACATCTTGAAATGCTAGTGCTGCTTACTTTATCGATTAAAGTATATTTTAGTAATTTTAGACGCTTAAAACGCATAACATCATATAAACAAAACATTTGCATCATTGGCAACAGCTGTAAAATTAAAAGCAACGCAAAATTTTGTTTATATGATGTTATGCGTTTTAAGCGTCTAAAATCACTAAAATATACTTTAATCTTAAAAGTAAGCAGCACTAGTATTGCAAGATGTACAATTGTGGTTTTTTGCGTTCCAGCAGTTTTGGGCCAAATTTGTAAATTTAGAAAGTAATTTGCTTTTTACTCTGATTAGTTCGAACTAGTCCGAGATCTCGTGGAACACACCTAGTAAAACCATGTATATAAATATAAAACAGCTGATTATACAATTCTAGTCCGAACTTACCCAAAGAAAAAGTTCGGTCTAATTAGTACAGAAAATGAAAAAAATTACTCTCACATTTTCTCTCAAAATTGCACAAAAATTTTTACGTGGAACGCTTTTGGACTAGTTCGGACTGTTTCGTTGTTCACGTGGAACATACCTATTGTTTTCGAATTTCAAAGATATCATCTTTTTTTGTATTAGAACAAAAGGATTAATGTCATAACATCGATATAAGTCATCCAATATCTATTGTCATATGATGAACTGACATATTGTTTACGCGCTTTACGCAGCACATCAAAATTCCGATACGCTATCCTTTTGCCTAACATAATCGCATATTTTCATGAATTTCTTCTTAATTTTCTCACCAGAAAGTTATTCTTAGTTTTCACGTTATGTTCTGTAAAATAAAAATTTGTTGTGCAATAGCATTCAATAGTAGTCCGCTGTTTAATTTTTATTAGAGAAAGAAAAAAAGCGATCAGATTACTTTTGCGTCTCCCCATATAAAATTACAGTTTTGTTCAACAACGAAAATAATAAGAATAAAAACTTCTTCCTCTTATTTCCAGTTGATCCCTGTGAAAAAATGCACTGCGGTGCAGGTCGTGTTTGCCAACTTGAAGGTATTGAAGCTAAATGTGTCTGCATTCCGGAGTGCCCGGAAGAAACTGACATTCGACGTCGTGTTTGCACCAACAAAAATGAAACTTGGAGTTCGGATTGCTCTGTTTATCAGCAACGTTGCTTGTGCGACACTAAGGATGCTGGATGTCTTCATCCCGATAATACACATTTACACATTGACTACTATGGTGAGTGTCATGCTCAAAAGGAATGCAGCGAAGAGGAAATGAAAGATTTCCCGAGACGAATGCGTGACTGGCTTTTCAACGTTATGCGTGATTTGGCTGAACGTGATGAGCTTACCGAACATTACATGCAAATGGAGTTGGAAGCTGAAACAAACATGACCCGCCGTTGGGCTAATGCTGCCGTTTGGAAATGGTGCGATTTAGACGGTGACACTGACCGTTCCGTCTCTCGTCATGAGCTTTTCCCCATACGTGCTCCTTTGGTTAGTTTGGAACACTGTATTGCTCCCTTCTTAGAGTCATGTGATTCAAATAATGATCATCGCATCACATTGATTGAATGGGGTGCCTGTTTAGGGTTAGATGCTGTAAGTTTTATTCATGCTGCTTTTTAATTTATGTTTTTCTTAAATAATATGTCTTTTTGTTTAAATCTTCTTATCACAGTCTGACCTTAATGAACGCTGTGATGATATACAGAAAACTGTGCCTCATTTATTGGGTTGATTTCGTCATCGCAACGGAAGTTATTTAATTGCAATTTATAAAACATATTTGCTTTTATTTTATTCTGCAAGTCATAACTAAAGAATAAATTTATTTTGTATGTTAGTATAACTCTCTTTAAAATAGTGCATACTCAAATTTTATTGTACTCACAAGTTTTAATGCCAAATATTTTTTAATAAATATTTTTTATGAACAAAAAAAAAATTATAAACAGCTTGTTTTCTATGTTTCCCAGCTATCTATATGTCGACATTTCATAGGAACTACCCTAATCATCAGTAGATTTTGGAAATTTTTGAACGATATTCTCAAACATTCAACTTTATATCCCAACAATCTAAATAAATTGTTGAGAATTTAAAAGAAAAATGCTCTAATAATACCTGTCAAAACACAAAAAACAAGCCTCTTCATTTATACACGTCTCTAACATTTCTTTATTGGTCTAAATGGTAGAAGCTAAAAATAGCGAATAAAAAACTCAATTGTTTGAATTTTTTATTAACATTTAAATAAAGTAAAAATTCTGTATCAAGGCAGCTGCCCTGGTCTGTATTATGGGAGAAAACTTGAAGGAAGTACATGGGTGGTCAAAAGAAATTTTGAGTACGTAAAAGAAATTTAAGTATTTAAAAAATTTCAAATTCAATTGCAAAATAAGTATGTATATTTTTACTAAAACAAATCCTGTAGGAGATGAAACTAGTGTATAACTTGTAAGAGAACACGAATCACCAGAATTGGTTCTGAACTGTAAACTTCCCTATACGGTCTGTAACGCTCAAATTAACACTGAGGTCGGTAGGAATATCATAAGTTCCATTAGTCTAGATCAGAGGAAAACACTCAGTATGTGCATTGGTCATACTGAGTGTAACTCGTCTGGATGGATACTAGAACACTTGAACCTTTTGGTTACTTTAGAACTAGTTTAAATAGAAAAAGTGCCTACAATTGGCAGTTTGAATCCGCGATTTCCCCACATCCAAAGCGGGTTTCAGTAGAGACTGAATCCTCTCACAGCCGACTACTAGCTAGCTTCCATCAATGGCTCCCGTAAACCCTATTGAATCGTTCTGCCGTGTTGATGATGTCTATTAACCAGTATACCCTTTATGTTGGAATCTATCGGGTGGTTAAATTTCAAAGGCCGATGTTGATTTTGAATAAAACACAAATTATTTAGGAAATTATTGTAATTTTATTTTATTATGATATATTGGTATTACTCAATTATGTATGGAACAAAATATCGGCCAAATGGGCGCCGCGACCAAGGCGGCACACCTCCATCCGATGGTCCAAATTTTCGATTACCCTGAGGCATAATGGAGGTTCTATGCCGTTAATGTGCCGAATTATCTCATCCTTTAGCTGTTGAATTGTTGCTGGCTTATCGACGTACACCTTTTCTTTCAAATAACCCCAAAGAAAAAAGTCCAACGGTGTCAAATCACATGATCTTGGCGGCCAATTGACATCGCCATTACGTGAGATAACACGGCCATTGAATTTGTTGCGCAAAAGAGCAATTGTTTCGTTAGCTGTGTGGCAAGTGGCACCGTCCTGCTGAAACCACATATCGTCTACATCCATATCTTCCAATTCGGGCCATAAAAAATTCGTTATCATCTCACGATAGCGAACACCATTCACAGTAACTGCCTGACCGGCCTCATTTTGGAAAAAATACGGCCCGATGATGCCGCCAGCACATAAACCGCACCAAACAGTCACTCTTTGTGGGTGCATTGGTTTTTCGACAGTCACTCTTAGATTCTCATTCGCCCAAATGCGGCAATTCTGTTTATTGACGAATCCACTGAGGTGAAAATGTGCCTCATCACTGGAGATGATTTTCTTCGAAAATTGATCATCATTTTCATAATAAGTCTGGATAACTTTAACACGTTGTTGGATTGTGTATCTATCCATGGTTCAAATTGAGTAAGTCTGAAATAGAGAAATGTCAAATAAAATTCGGAAAAAAACTTGGCGTTTAGGTGTGGTTGACATTCAACATCGGCCCTTGAAATTTAACCACCCGATACATTATTACGCGTTGACATAACATATTTATTTAAGAAAAATCGCCATTTCTTACATATTGTGAAGAATTTTTATCACATCTAACCCACTGTCCAGCTATTAATCTGCTTATTATGAATGTACAACACATTCATACAAACAAGATAACACTAAAAACATAAATAACATGGTTCAAAGTACGTAAAATTCCAAGTATATCAACTACAAATGATGTTGATTTTCTTATATTCTTGGTATTCGTTTTATTATTGTTTGTTGTTGTGCCTTGCTTATTGTTCGCAAGCATGTGTATGAATGTGTATATGCGAAAGAAATACAATTGTACATTTGATTCTAGAATTATGATCGACTAGAAAACTCATGTCGATTGTAGAAACTGTTAAAGATGTATAAATAGCAGACAGGTCAACGGCAAACAGTCAGTTTATTTTTAAGCTTTGTGCAACACAGTTACAAGTCAAAGTAAGCAAGTCTAGTGTTTTGGTACAGTCTAGTGTTTTGGTACAGTCTAGTGTTTTGGTACACAGTGGCATCCAGTGTAAATAAAGTTGTGAACTATTTAAGTACTGTATAACGAACAAGTGTGAGTGTCATTATTTCATTTACAATCCGCAAAATCGTTTTTGGAGGCAAAAACGTAACAATGTCTTTATTATTATTACAGACTTCCAATTTTTTCAGAGTGGTAAAACATTTGCTTCAAGGCAAAACCATAATCATATCGCTCCTTTATTGCAACGTAGTCATAACTCAAAAAAAGCTTGTGTCGAGAAAAACGCATTTCAAATTTTTAGCCTCCATACAAGTCTTAGACAATTTTTTAGAAAATATCTCCTAAAGGAAGCAGTTTAAACGTAATTTGAATAAATTTTTGGCACAATATAAAAGGTGGTACTGTTAACAGTTCTGGTTTGTTAACTTGAAAAGCATATTTTTCGAGATATGACTATGTTGCAATAAAGGAGCGATATAACAATAAACCAGTCCGAATACTGTCAGTGATAAAAAGTGAAATTAAGTGGGCCAAATTGCGTCTTGTACGCGCCAGCCGTAGCCCTACATGGTCTGAATCTGTCCAATGAGGCCGAGTTGACTAATATTAAAACAACGTTGCTTTGTTTCATTCTGACTTAAACTTGTAAAAATCAGTGTTCAAAAAACTTAACTTACAAAAGAAAAAGTTTGAAAAATTGACTGTTGCTTCGAAGCGGAAGTTTTTTGTACACTGCGAATGCTTTTGCTTTTTCTTAAACTTTCCAAACAAAGAGAAACTCTTAAAATATCGAACGACTTTTTAAAGTCGTTCGATATTTTAAAGTCGTTCGATATTTTAAAGAGTGTGGGAAGTTTTATTTTGTTTTAACTTTTTCCTTTTGAAAAGTAATAATTAAGCAACAGTGTGTAAACCAAAATAAAACTTCTAGATTGGAAGCAACTGCGCAGTTGTTTTAAAAAACTTATTTATTCTTATGTTAGTCTGCTTTTACATTTGTACAGACGATGGGCAGACATTTTTTCAATTCTCTTTTGGTCTTGCCTAAACCTTTTACATTTAAGAAATTAATAGACAGACAGAAACTTTTCGTTTTTCTTTTGTTGTTGTTTTTTTAAGCACAGCTAGTGTGTTTATATGAAGTTGATGTTGATATGAGAATAATGATATGAAGCAACAACATAAGAAATACGAAAAGTTAAAAAGAGAAACAAAGAATGTCCACAAATGTCTAGTACAGAGAGTCGTGTACTACACACTCTCCCCCACCGAAAATTTTCGTTAGTCTGTGATCAGACAGAACGATTTTAATTGCCGAACTTTTTAGCAATTTTCTTTTGGAATTGCTTTCTTGTCCACACACAAAAACTTTTTTCGGCAATTCTTGAGCAATTCTCTACCTTTTGCTTTATGCAATTTACATTGTATATGCACATACACATACACACATGAGAGAAAAGTAAGGAATTGCTGAGAATTGCCGAGTACCGGCAATTCTTTTTCCCTTCTTATTCCCCTCACCGAAAGCTTCTATAAAGTCAAGAATTGCCCAACTAAAGTTGCTGTGTGTGACCATACACTTACCGCACCATCAAATTTCGTCTGTCTGCCCATCGTCTGTACAAATGTAAAAGCTGACTTATTCTCTTTTGTTTTCCGCTCAAAAGAGGCAATATACTGCCCAATGAACATAAGAGTTGCATTTCAAAAGTATTTGATGCTTATTGTACATAATATTTTTTTACAGTAAACATACAACAGAAAAGCAAATAATTTTAATAAACATACGATTGCTTGTATAGCAAAAAGCTGCCACTAGGTGGGTCAACTATGTTTCGAAAGTTAGGTGAATTTAAACTATTATATGGCATACTGTCTTCTGTAACCAATTCAATAATGGATCGAAATACAATCTTGTTTTTGTTTTAATATTTTGTGTACTTTCAATAGTAGCACCCAAAAAAATTTTTTCACTTTTATTGAGATCTTATATAAATATATTTTTAAATTGTTGATTCGATTATTATTTAATGAAAATGTGCAAATATTACACTCTGTTTTGCCTATGTCAGATTTATTTTTGAAGTAGCGCTAAACAGCTTTTTTAAAATCATGTGTCGGTATATGCATATAATATCCTGGTTGGTATATTATAGTGCGTTTCCACATAGGTATTTTGCTCGAAAACACGTGTTTTGCGCAAAACATGTAGCAATAAACATGTTTTCCCATACATTTTTGAAAAGAGCAAAACACTTCGAAAACGTTCCGTACAACACTGCTTGTACTGAATAATAAAAAATAAAATATTGGACTATCCATTAAAAGTGATTGACAAATTCGAAAAAACGAAATTTGTATATGTCATCTAGAAATAAACAAAACAATTACATAGAAGACTGTTTTTTTAAGTTAAATTAAAAATTTAGTTTCCATCATCTAAAACAGTTTTCTTTTTTTTCCCCTAAATTTCAAAGTTTAAATACTTATTTCAGGTTTCTTTTTGTTATATTTTAGAATAGTTTTCTTTTTTACAATAAATTTTTTGTTGAAAAAAATATTTTACTGCAGCAAAATATATGTCAAAATATAAATCATATCACTTCATATCATAATGGAAACACTTCGACATGTTTTTCTCAAAACACGTATTTTTCTTTGCAGTGTAAACATGGTATTAAATACATTTTGTGTTTGCTGGTTACCTCTTTCACCAACCCAAACACAATTTATGCTCACTCTATGTACATATGACTTAAAAGTCAAAACTGAATGAGCGCAAAGAACCTAAAAACTGTTAAAAGAAACTTTTCATTTCAAAAGTTTAAGAACAAGCAAAAGTTTTATTTGAAAAGAGAAAAGTTTTTATTCAAATCAACAGTTTATTGTTTCAAACTTTTAATTTCTTTCTCTAGTAGCATATGGAGTTATGTGGACTTTTCTGGAAGAAGGAAGTCCAAGATGGCCTTAGCTACATTTTTTTGAAGCAGAGTACAACTTTTAATTTCTTTCTCTAGTAGCATATGGAGTTATGTGGATTTTTCTGAAAGAAAGAAGTTCAAGATGGCCTTAGCTACCTTTTTTTGAAGCAGAGGAGAATTGGACTCAATTTCATTTTCCATATTTATATAACCTTATTTTATTACCAGAACTGCTTTTAAGCAAAAAAAGTTGTTAAGTTCGCTTACGCGGCATTTTCATGAAAACCCCGTTCTAGGGTATATGTGGACCGATATCGTAAATTTTCATTTTCCATATTTACGAGTATATAGCCTTCTTTTATTACCAGAACTGTTCTAAGCAAAAAAAAAAAAAATGCTATTTTTTCCATGAAAAACCCCGTTTAGGCTATATCTCGTGTATATATTGACCGATATCGGAATTTTTCGTTTTCCTTATTTATATAACCTCATTTTATGACCAGAACTGCTTTAAGGTTTTCATGAAAAACTCGATTTAGGCTATATCTCGGGTATATATAGACCGATATCTGGAAAAAATTTTTTTTCTTTTAGTCACCATGCTTAATATTTGTGTGAAGTTTGAATCAAAACAAACAACTTTTTTTTCAAAAATTTTCATATAAAATTGCATAAAAAAATGTTTTTTTTTCGGAATTTCGGATATATGTATCTCAGCTATAGGTGAACCGATCGATGGGGTAAAAGAATGGTGAAAGAAAAAAGTTTCTAAATCTAATGGTTTTCTCAGAAACGGTATTTCAACAGCGGACAGACGGACATCGCTTAATCTACTTTTCTATTAATTCTGATTAAGAATATATATACTTTATATGGTCGGAAATGAAAATTGTAGAAATTACAAACGGAATCACAATCTTAACATTTTTGTGAAGGGTATAAAAAAAATTTCACCTGGTAATAAATTCGCTTTGGAAAAAACGAAACAAAAATGTGTTGTAAGTATTTTGCATGTTTACATTTGTAGGATACTGATAAAAAAAAATTGTAAACAGCCGTTTTCTATGACATTTCATTGGATCTACCCTAATTATCAGTAGACTTTGGAAATTTTTGAAATATATTTTTAAACATTCAACTTTATACCCCAAAAATCTAAATAAATTATTGAGAATTTAAAAAGAAAAATGCTTTAATTTAATTTCTACACGTCTCCACACTTCTTTACACCTTTCAAACAAATGAACAACCGTTGGTTGCTACGGTTTGTTTTTTGAAAGTACCGGCAAGCAGAGAACGAAAATTCGAACAATTGAGTTTTATTCGCTATATTAGCTTCTAACATTGATACCAATCAAAAAATTATAAACAGCTTGTTTTCTATGTTTCACAGCTGTCTATATGTCGACATTTTATGGGAGCTTTTAAGTAAAAAAAAATCGATTTATGCTATATCTCGGGTATCGGTCCAAATTTTTAATTTCTGTATTTCTAATCAGAACTGATATTAAGCAAAAAAAATTTGTTCATGGAAAAATCGGTTTAGACTATATCTCTGGTATATATGTATGTACCGATATCGGAAATTTTTATGTTCTGTATTTGGTAACCTCCTTACATTACCAGAACTGCTTTTAAGCAAAAAAGTTGTTTACGTTTGCTTACGCAACTTTTACATGAAAAACTCGGTTTAGTCTATATCTCGGGTATATATGGACCGACTTTGGGGAAGCATTTTCTTTTTGCCTTATAATCGCCTTACCAAATAATTGTGTCAAGTTTCAAGCGAAACAAACACTTTCATGCAAAATTGCAAAAAAAAAAAAAAATTCGGAATTTTGGTTATATCTCAGCTATATGTGAACCGATTTTACTGAATTTCAATAACAAATTTACCCCGGTACTTCAACAACCGACAGACGGACATCGCTTAATCAACTTTTCTATCAATCCTGATTCAGAATATATATACTTTATACGGTCGCACATGAAAATTGTAGAAATTACAAATGGAATCACAAACTTACACTTTGGTGCGAAATTGAGCCAATGTAAATAAATTTTTAGTAGATGATCTCCTATTTCTCTGCTTGTTTTACAAAAACAAAAATGTTTGATTTTTTTAATTCCATATATTATCTTCTCTTAAAAAATTAATGGACATTATCGTTTTAGTTGCTTTCATTTAAAGTATATTGATCTTTTTAAATCAACTACTGTATTGGCCCACTTTTGCACCAGCAAGAAATTTCTCAATTAACGGTACTTTTTTGGATAAATTCTTTGATTTAATACTACTAGTTTGTAAGATTTTAACATTTAGTGTGTAATTAAGTGAAAAATAGAAAACATCAGTCGTAAAGCAGCTCTGGGCTGGGGAACAGCTCTCGCGTCATCGTAATTATTTCTTAAGTGCGGTCAGGCTTGTTGTTGTTGTTTGGCCTTCGAGAGTTTTGCGTCTCACTCTCATTGGTTAGCTGTCTACTTCAACTAACTGTATTAGTTTACAGTTTTTGTGAGGTATTTCGTTGTTAACCACGCGGCAACTTCCTATGCGAAGGCATAGGTCGGTACAGTTAGTCACAGCGCCACAAAAGAAATACTGTTAATACCATCGCATAAGGTCTACGTTACTCCGCCCATGCTGTGCATCCTATACTTTGCAAATTTATTTGCAACTGTATAGTTATAAATACAATACAATACAATAGAAAACATATTGAAATTAGGCCTCTACCTGCTGACTTAAAAAATGCAATTATAGAAAAGGCTAAATATGGTGATACATCGCGAATTTTTATAAAATTGGACAACGGTTGGTGCTTAGAATTATTTTAAATTATAAAAACTGTTATCCTGATCAAAAATTTGAAAGAAGGACCGGGAGACCTTGTTACGGACGAATTTATTTGTCACACATATGAAAATTTAAACGCCTCAGCGAATCAGAACTCATATTAAAATCAGTTTCTTTTACTGTTGGTTGGAGGATGGTTTCCCGATTCTCGTAGCGAAAGTCACCATGAGAAATGGAAATGTTAGGTGGTAACGTATCAAATGATAATTTTACTGACCAACACTAAATATTTTTCTATTCTTTGGTTATCGCGCTTCTTTTCAAACAAGTAGAGAACAGAAGAATGATGGCGAAAAGAACCGTTACATCGACTGACCAGTGACATTGCGACAGTTGGCATTACATGACAGGGAAAGAAAACGAATAGAAGAAATGAAATGCTGCTTAACGATAGAAGTCAGAAAACACGGCAGTCATGTAAAAGATCTCAACGCGCACGGTTCAAAATGGACAAGAAAGCCCGGCGACGCAGTTTTATGGGTAAAATATGCAAGTTTTGGTGTAGAAAAAAGATTTAGAGAAAAAGTGGAAAACGGTGAATTTTTTTAATAACTTAACGAAAGTTCCCTTGAGTCATGTCAAAGTCTAAGAACAATAAGACAGGCCCCAGGCTCTGCTAACTTACGTACATTAAATGTCACTCGCAGGGTACACGTTGTGTGTGATTTAAAGTTCTGTAAAAAAAAACAACAAGAAACATAAAAGTTAAAACGTGGTACGCAAGGACTTTTGGCCACCAATGAAAATTAAAGCAGTGAATCGTTTATAAGTTTATTATATAATATATATGAATCTATGTAATTCGAACAAGTTCGCAGGTTGTAAAATTATGGTAGTGAGTACGTATACATATGTATATATAAAACAGAAAAGAAGCCCTAACCTAAAGATAAAAAAATGAAAACGTTTAAAACTAACGTACACTAACCTGACCTTCGAAATTGGTGAAGTACATGAAATCTAACCTCAAATTCACAGTCATACCTCAATGAGGAAAATAGTTTTTTTTATTTTTATTTTAAATCAGACTACAACTTGAACACAGATAAGAAAACCTGAAATTGTGACATTAAAATTAATCAAAATACCTTTAACAAAAATTCCCAATCATCAGAAAAAGAAAAATTGGCCCCCGCAAAAGTAACAACCTCCTTAAATTCATCAACGGTTTTACGTCATCATCCTCAGTCATGGGCATAGCGTCCAAAATAATAACACCAGCAACATCAGTGACAACATCATCAGCAGCAGCCTCCGAAATTTCAGCAGCAGGTCGAAGGATATTTATATATATAGTAGATTAACACATTTTATATTATTACTATTTTATATAGTATTTCTTTACTTACCTTATCTACTTAACTTAATACAGTGCACTTAACCTATAGTTTTATCTACATATGTATTATTTAGCAACAAACCCTATTACTAAGTTGAAATTATTGTAACGTCCAAGCAGAAAAAAATATACATATATCACTCTTTTAATTTTTTTGCCAATAATTTTGTTTCTTCTGGAGAAATTTTGAACAGATTGGGTAGGCGAAGGTAAGCAAGCGTTTGCATAAGGGACAGGCATGAAACATCACACTCACAACGTGAGATCGGGAATTGCTACCCTATATGACATCACATCTCGTCATGTTTTAAGTTGCTGCAAAACAGAACAAAAAAACACACTTGGAGCTTGTATTTTATTTTTGTATTTCACACAGTCTATGGTATATTCCATGGCATGTCGGCTGTGTTATATGTTCACGCGCTGTAAATCCGGGCTAAGAACCAAATATACCGACTTAGAGCAAGCTGGGAAAATCTTTTCATGCCCTTAACCGATATCTACTTGATCGGCTAATCCAAGTGTGGTTTAATAATTTGATTTGAATGAATATATATATATATATATATATATATATATATATATATATATATATATATATATATATATATATATATATATATATGTTTATATCATGTTTATATCTACTGCACTATTTCTTGTATAAAAACAAAAATAATAAAGCAAATCCAAAAATGTTTTTTGTCATTTATTTTATGTTTAATGCTAAATAAAATAATTTGCAACACAAAGTGGAAAACGAAAAAAATGAGGGAAATAAACAATTAGTACCAAAAAAACTCGCATGTACTCAATTTTGCACCCATGTGTTTTTTTAAATATTTGCACAGAAATGTCAAAGTTTACCGTTAGATTTGTATGTGATTGCTTTATTTATAAATTTTTTTCTTTGCTATTAGTTTGATATTGATTTAATTGCGTGTGGTTTCACACGCAATTAAATCATTTCATACAACCAATAATGAAGAAGCTGTCAAGAGCCATTGAGGACAATATTATAGCCATGACAAAAAAAGGCGATTCTACTCGAATAATAGCTAAACAGCTTAAAGTAAGCCAATCAGTGGTTATAAGAGTCCAAAAAAGGCGTTCTGTTATTCCCACACCAAAAGTCAGAGGTCGTAAGAAGCTACTAACGAATGCAGACGCACGTCTTATGATAAAAGAAATGAAAAGAGAAATGTTTTTAACAGCAAAAGGCGCTTCTATAGCAATAAACAAACCCGTTAGTCGGTGGACAGCAAGAAGAGCTCTTCGCGATATTGGCTACATATCAGCGGTAAGAAAACAAAAACCTGCATTATCGCTAAAAAATGCTAAGGCACGGGTCAAGTTTGCCAGAGAGCACAGAAATTGGACTGTAGATGACTGGAAACGTGTAATCTGGTCAGACGAATCCAAATTTAATCGTTTTCAATCCGATGGTAAGCAATATTGCTGGCGCCGCCCTGGGGAGACAATTCAAAGACACCACGTTAAACAAACAGTGAAGCACGGTGGAGGAAGCGTCATGGTATGGGGTTGCTTTACGTGGTGGCAACTTGGACCACTGCAAAGAATCGACGGAATAATGAAGAAAGAAGACTACCTGCGTATTTTGAAGACTCATCTTCCCGATTTTGTTGATAAGAACGCCTATCCTGCAGAAGAAGTAATTTTTCAGCAGGACGGCGACCCGAAGCACACGTCCAAAATCGTGAAAGAATGGCTTAGCAAACAAAATTTCTTGTTGATGCAGTGGCCAGCTCAAAGTCCCGACCTCAATCCGATTGAGAATTTGTGGGCAATCGTGAAGAGACGGTTGGGACAATACCGATCATCTCCAGCCAATTTCGATGAGCTTTGGCAGCGGGTTCAGCACGAATGGGAGAGTATTCCAAGTGAAGTAATTGGAAAATTAGTAGAGAGTATGCCAAAACGTATAGAAAGTGTGTTGCGGAATAACGGACTTTGGACGAAATATTAAAAGTACTATCATTCCTTAAAATTTCTGAATGGTGCAAAATTGAGTATATGTGAATTGTTTATGTTTTTTTTATTTCTTTCTTAGAAGTTGATGGCTTTAGTTTTGAATTATATATTATTTTGTTAAATGTTGAAACACAAAAGAAATGCCAAAAACATTTTTGGATTTGCTTTATTATTTTAGTTTTTACATAATAAATAGTACAGAAGGTACAAACATGTACTCATTTGTGCTCCCTACTGTATATATATATATATATATATATATATATATATATATATATATATATATATATATATATATATATATATATATATATATATATATATATATATATATATATATATATATATATATATATATATATATATGTATATACATATATATGTATATATTCAAAGTTTGGCGATGAGTCATTTCTAAGTCGGGGAAAAAATTATAATTTTGAAATCCATTTTTAAGTCGGTTTTGTACTATGCAGCCCCAGAATGGAGAGACGTTGCTGCATGATACATAAAAAGGCTTCAAATTAGTCAAAACAAATAGCTGAAAATGCTATATAACTTACCATGGCATTTTTCTACCCAACGCCTACATGATATTAATCATATTGACACAGCGAAGGATGCAATTGCAAAGCTTACAACTAATTACAATACCAGATGCGAAATTTCTGAATATGTACATATTAACAGATTAAATGTAAACGCGTAGCAATAAGTTTTATCATAAAAACCAAAAAAAAATTTGTTTTTTTCTTAATAGGTTTTTTATTACTTTTTCCTAAATCTTTATAAATATTATTATGATATAAAATAACGCTGATTATAACATTGTGTCTACCATGATATAAAAAATACAAGGTAGTTTTATTCTCTCAATTTTCCTTAACAATCACCTTCTGACAAATATAAGGATTGTGACATTTTCCACAAAATTGTGCTACCGTATTAGTTTATACATTCCCTTGTTTTCAGTTTGTTTTGCAGTTGTGTCTGAAAATAATAATAAATTGTGACTTTTAACAAAAACAAATAAAAAATTTAAAAATGGAATACAAACATAAATCTAAAATATATAAAATTGGCCTGGAAAACATCTCCAGACTAAAATGCTACCGACACCATGTTTCAATGTGCCTTTAGTATAACGTTGATGAAGACGTTGGCTTTTCGATCATCTAACCAGTCTTAATCTATCGGAACCTTTTAAATTAAATTTGCACTCATCGGAGAATAGTATGGAATTCCTTTGTGTGGTGGTCAAATTAATGTGTTTCCTTGCAAATTCCTACCTGACCAGTCTATTTGTCCGTGATATAAAGATCTTTTTTACACTTTTGTATGGTATACTTCTGCAGCCTGCCTTTGAATCCTTCTGGGGGTAACATTTAATGACAATTGTGTGGCGATGGTTCTTGACGGCACGAATTGGTCTTTTTTTTATCAAACATATTATTGCCTGGCCATCTCGTTTACTGGTTTTTCGGGAACGTCCACCTTTATGTTCTGTAACCAAAGTACCCGGATAACGAAAATGGCGTATAATTCTTGGTGAATGTCAAATTTTTTTGGCAATTGCGGTCACTGACCATTATTAAAATCAGCTATTATTTTTTCTTTTAAATGCACTGAATAATTATATCGCGCCATTTGTTAGAAAAGTTACAATCACGCCCAGAACAAGTTTGAAGGCACGAAAATGACGGAAAACTATATGCAAATTTTCGCTATACATGCTTACTTTGATATTTAAATAAATAATGGCATCTAATGGAAGTAAGTTTTACTTATTGTAAATAATGAAGAATATTCAAGGTTATGTGCATTAGTTTTGTCGCTGCATACTGGTCAGTCTAGTAGAAATAATTATTTATATATTTTTAAACCACAATCATCAAACTTTTCCCTTTGTTTTCAATATCTAAAGAGTATTTTCTTTTAAATGTAATAATATTTTATTTAAAATAGGCATTCGTTTGAATGCTATCGTAAATTTTACTAATAAGCATAAGTCCGTTGTTTTAGTTTTTGGGAGCAAATTGGACCCAAGTAGGCTGGCTTTACAATAGCTGGCAGCCTATTAAACCTAACCTAACATGGGTTTCAAAACGACCACAGATACCTACTTACTTATCAGCTTATTATTTCTAGCATTTTCTATTATGAACAATGCACTACACATTTCGGAAAAAATCCAGTCTAGGGGTAAATTCCCTTATTTAACTGTGTGGCAACGTCGTTTTGTATTTCTCTCTAAAAATAAACTTCAAAAATCCTTAATACAATTAATAAAAAGAGAATGAAACTACCTTGTATTTTTTATATCATGGTGTCTACAACTGATATTAACTCTCATGATACAAAAAACAAGGGAGCCGCTTCGCTACAACAATAAAAAAACAACAGGTATTTGGTTTGTGTAAAAAGGCGAATTCACTTAAGCTGTCAAAAGTAGTTGATAACGAACATGTAAAAAAATTTAAATGGCGCCGAAAAAGGTAAACAAAACTTGACAAAGAAAGTGCCGCCTTATTAATCGAATTCGCCTGAATTCGCCGATGCATCCACCTAATAATTAATTCGCCTTGTTAACTCTGATACAAGGCGAATTCATTACCAGGTGAACTTAACAGCACAGGTGATTATTTTTTGCTTCTCGCGTTTTTTCCAATGAGACTGTCAAATTTTGTTTCTTTTGTTTACAAACTTTTTCGCGCCATTTTAATCTGAAGACTGTTTTGTATGATTTAGTGCAATTTCAAGAAATTTGTGTGAATTTAAAAGTGAAAAACTAATATAATCTGTGATTTTAGTTACAAACAATTATGAAAGCTTATATATAACGTTTATATAAAATTTTTTCTCTGCTGAGCAATCTTAGGCGAATTTAGATTATGACATTCACGATATGTTTTACAATAACAAAATACATAGTACTGAATTCGCCTTTCCGCTTGCATTCACCTGTATAAAGTCGCCTTGCTCTGATACAATAGAGAGAACGTCAGCAGATTACCGAGAAAAAACAAATTATATGTTCTCATATCTAGCATGGCGCCAAGTATTTTTGCAAATATCATAATATTTCACAATTTTTAAGCAACCATGCAGTAAACATCGTTGAATGTTGTATTTTTCTTAAACAAATTTATATATTTCAGCAACAAAAAGAACAATAAACGATTTTGTATAAATATTTTGATGATTTTATCACTTTTTTATTAAACTTTTTTCGGGAATTCTTCAAAAATTTAATATTATGTCGTTTTGTTTACGTTTTTTGACAGTTCATATCATGATATAGTTTTCTAAATATATTATCAAATTATCAAAACAATATTGTGATATCTGATATAATATTGCAATATTACTAAATTTGAAGTCTACACGTGATATAATTCTCTCTGCTATTACATTTGACGTTTGCTGATAGAAAAATATTTGATATTGTATCACGTAATACGTGCTTACAGTATTAATTTCTAAGTAGAAAATGTCAATTTGCTACCTGAACTCTGAAAAAAATTTTATTATATATTGTTAACAACATCAAATGTTAGTACAAAGTAAACAAATACAAAGTATGTATAACAGTACTTTTGAGCTATGACGAGTTCGATTAGAGTTTGAAGAACTATGATATCTGCTAATGACGTCTGCGAAATACTTTGTAATAGTGAAGATGTAGGTGACTATGGCATCGATAACATACATAGATGGAGATAGCGATAATTTAAATGGAGATGACGGAAATGAAGTTGGAGATCATAGTGTATGGTCACACACAGCAAATTTAGTTGGGCAATTCTTGATTTTATAGAAGCTTTCGGTGAGGGGAATAAGAAGGGAAAAAGAATTGCCGGTACTCGGCAATTCTCAGCAATTCCTTACTTTTCTCTCATGTGTGTATGTGTGTGTGCATATACAATGTAAATTGCATAAAGCAAAAGGTAGAGAATTGCTCAAGAATTGCCGAAAAAAGTTTTTGTGTGTGGACAAGAAAGC
The DNA here is from genome assembly GCA_914767995.1 of Thecocarcelia acutangulata. Classification (NCBI taxonomy): domain Eukaryota; kingdom Metazoa; phylum Arthropoda; class Insecta; order Diptera; family Tachinidae; genus Thecocarcelia; species Thecocarcelia acutangulata. The sequence goes on along the minus strand of OU612094.1, from coordinate 126,885,159 downwards.
AATTCCAAAAGAAAATTGCCAAAAAGTTCGGCAATTAAAATCGTTTTGTCTGACCTTAGACATACTGACCAGGTCACATAAGTGAAGATAATTGTAGATAAAAACGAATGTGAGAATCAGAACGAAATTGATCTCAATATGTCGATTCAAGATTCTTTTATCGATATAATCAATGATGACACCAAGCCGAGAGATATGATTGATTTAAATTCAAGCAATATCGAAAGGATTGATTCTGAGGCATGTCATTTATCCGACAATATTCCCTCAAGACTTTCTAATACTTGGAATAATTTTCCGATAGAATTTCATGATTTAGAAATAAGTTGTAAGTCTACCGAATTCGAGAAGGTAATTTGGAAGAAAGGCAATATTCAGTATAATGACCAACAAGTTAGATTTAGAGATGATAGTAATTTGCCCCAAAATATAATGTCTTTGGAAACACCTTATCAAGTTTGGAGGTTTTTATTTCCTGTGTCTTTGGAACAATACTTAGTTGACGAAACTATCAAATACGCTGGACTTGATGCGGCATTTCGATTTGATATACTCGAACTACGAAAATATATTAGAATAATTTTTTACATGACTTATTGCTTTGAAACCCCCAAACGCTCTGTAAATGTATGTAATAAAAAATTTTATGTAAGGTGTTTTGAAAAGATACGTAAATTCATTCATTTCAATGATAAATATAACCATCCATCTACTGATGTTCCTAATTGAATTATTGAAATTCTATTACAACTTTTGGAAGCCTGCCCAAGCTAGATCGACCCTGTGTTGATGAGCAAATATGTTCTACCAAAGTTGGAAGCTACATAAAGCTATATTTGCCTAACAAACCAAAAAAGTTTGAAATTTGTAACGGAGCACCAGAAACAAGAGCTCCAGCTAAACCGGATCTTCAACCTTCCTCCGCCAATATTGTGGTCCCGTGGTAAGAAAAGTACTAAGATTGCAAAATTATATAATTTATTTTTATAATTATTACACCACCGTTCCATTAGTGGCATATTTACGAACGCAAAGCATACTTTCGGTTAGCACCATTCTACGAAACCGAATAAAAAATTGCAACCTCCCTGATAAAACCATGCAAAAGTTTGAACGTGATGAATTCATATGTAATATATGTACATGCAATTGATGTGGAAAGACGAAACAGTTGTAAATTTAGTTTTAACCTATATGGATGTTAAACCTTTATCTGATATCAGAAATAAGTCGGCACAATCTCTAACGATAAAAAGCTGTGACAAAAAAGAAAAAACTGTCGAAATGATCCCATGCCGTCAAATTATAAAAGACTATAACCAACATATGGGTGGTGTGAATTTGATTGACAGCTCCATGAGCCGACACAAGATAACAATAAAAAGCCGAAAATGGACTTATCGAATTTTCTATAATTTGTTAGATGTAACAGTAGTCAATGTTTGGTTATTGTAATATATTTTTTTTAATGAAAATAGCTGACACTATTCACACTAAACTCGGCACAAGCTTCTGTTCGTGGACGAGGACGTGTTGAGGCATAAATTCACGAAAAACGATTGAAACCAAATTCTCAGGCTCCACCTCCCAAAGACAAGCAATTGATGCGAAAGGTAAATGCGATGAGTATAATTTGGTACTCTGTTCCCTTCGCACAAACTTTTTCGCGAAATAGTTTGAAAATGAACCCACGCTAGTAGAGCTGTGTCGTTCATGCACGAACGGGTTAAATTGAACGGATCATCTCATTGAACGAAATGAGCCGGTCATTAAACTGACCACTTTTCGTTCAATAGTGAGCCGTGCAATTTGGATAGCTTTCGTTCAAATATCTTTCATTCTTTTTATGTCATGTTCTTTTGTTTAACAATAGTGGGGTTTTTTTGTATTATATTATCTGAAATAAACCAAAAATAGAATATGAAATTAATCAAAATTGATCCCACCTAAATGGTTTTTATTTAAAATAATTTCCTCTTTTTTAAAACAATAAAATTTTATCACTTTTAATTTCGCCATTTTGTTTTGTTTATTTTAAAGAGCTGTGTTGAAAAATGACCGGAAAATTGTAGTGTCGGCACCGTGCCTTTCGTTCAAAGTGACCGATTGAACGATATGAATGAACGGATCAGTCTTTTGTAATTGAACGAAAGTGACCGGTCACTGAAATGAACGACCCGGCACAGCTCTGCACGCTAGTACCACAAAATAAAGAATAGCGAAAAATGATTAAAAAAATGTGCGAAAGGGAAAAATTAAATGCGAAAGGAAAATACGAAAACGCAATACAGAGTACCAATTCTTCGATTTTTCTTTCGCATCGCAATAGAGAGTAACCCCCATGACTGCACTGGACAAACCAAGATTTATTGTACTAAATGCAGTGAATTTATCTTTAACTGGAGAAAACAGAATTTTTTATAACTCATAATTCATAAATTTCTGATACATATGTATATAATTTAAATTATACAATCACATTATAGCTCTCAATGAATTTACCAAATGTATGTGTATACATTTATTGAATTCACAAGCTCAGTCGTATCGTGTATCGATGTATTTGGAGAGAAAATTTCAAACACAAAACTTTAAAGCAAAAACAATTTTCAAATATATTTTTTGAGTTTAATGTTTGTGTTTGAAATTGTCTCTCCAAATACATCGATACGACTGAGCTTGTGAATTCAACAATTGTTTGTTTCGTATCCATTTATATTTTACTTACATATTTTAGTTTTATTCAGTGTATTTTTAATTATTACTTTCAGCGTTTAATTATTTTAATAAAATATCTAAAATACGGGTATGTTCTTGATTCTACTTTGAAGTGAAAATAGTTTGAAATCACTTCAATTTCAAGCTTTGGTGTTCTACATCACTACTCTTTACTTTTCATTTGTGTTTTGTTTTCAAACATTAATTTGTAGTGAATTGTCTGGTTCTTGAAACTACTTTTACACAAAAAGTAGTAGTTTGAAAACACTTTTTAATTTCAATGTGAAAATGAAAACTTTTACTGATAAACTGAATATATTTATAATCCCATTGAAATAAAAGGATTAGATGACGAAATATTTATTTGCGTATATTTATAGAAAAATATACTTGCATATATTTATAGGAAAAGTAAGCAAAATATTACATAAAAAACTAATATTTGTAATTTTGTTAATTAAAGTCGATTGGCGATATTACCTCTTATTACAGCGGTTACGGAATCACTAACTCATCAGAATCATCGTCATCACTTTCATGTCTTGGATTTACCGCCACCTGCTATATCAAATTTTTGCATAAAATGGCACTTAAAAAGTTACGATTATCGTTGTTCACGGAGAATTAAATAAACCTAACTAAATTTGGCTCTTATACAATAACTAGCGATCGACTAAAAATTCTGCACGTGGTTTTTTGGGCAAAAGGCCTATCGCAAAAAATAAAATAAAATTGAAAATATGGTTCATTTCAGTACTGGTTTATATATGTAAAAAAAACCAAATAAAATTGATAACATGGTTCGTGTCAATACTAGTTATTTCAAAATTTATCCAGGTTTTATTTTCGAAGTTCAGTTCGAATGAAAGAAGGATACAACCAAACTACTTTTTCAGAACAACTAAAATTAAAAGTTAACTTTTCAAATCATTTTTTATTTTCATTCCACTACTTTTCTGGAACATGCCGGATAATCTTTTATTTTGGTATATCAGTGTAAGAATCTTAGTCTATGCGAAAAAAAATGCATTGTTTTTTATTCACATTTGGACATAGTATTTTTTGGCAAAAATCGGAGGATTAAAACTTACCTTGTAAATTAGATTTATGGCAGCTACCTGTGTATATCAAAATAAAATCAAAGAACTAAAGTTGTTACTAAATTTTGCATTTATTGATTTTTTTAAATTTATTAATATTAAACATGTTCATATACATATACACTTGTTTTAAACGTCGTTCTATTCGAACCTTTCAAATTGATTGATTTTATGAAAGAAAAGTATAAAAAGTACAAATCATTATATTGAAAGAAAAAACTATAATTAAACCATGTAGTAATGAATTAATGCAAAAAATTTTACATAAATTGTGTTTTGTAAAAAAACAACCAACTTACGAAAGTTTATTAATAACGGTCATATATTCTGGTGTGTAGTCTTTTTAAATATAATGAAAAATAATAAAATTTATTACGTTTACGATTTATATAATTATTATTAGAAATTAAAAAAAGTTTATTATATTAATTAGTATTAATACCCTTGCGACAGAATAACAGTATTCTTTCTTTGCGGGTCTTGTACATTATCTTCTTTCTTGCCAATAAGGGATTTGTGAATATGTGGAATGACGCCACCACCAGCAATAGTTGCTTTAATAAGACTGTCTAGTTCTTCGTCACCACGGATGGCTAATTGTAAATGACGGGGTGTGATACGCTTTACTTTTAAATCCTTTGAAGCATTACCAGCTAATTCAAGAACCTAAAAAGAAAAAAAAAACAAGAAATTAATTATTTTTGCTGGTGAAAATGAACAAGAACCGAAATTCATTATATTACTGTCAATGTTGGTACAACAACGTTAACAAAAACAGTTTTACAAAGATTTAAAAACAGGACTGCAAATTTGTTGTACATGTACAATGTGTTTCGAAATCGGAAAGCGCGATAAAAATATAACAAGTGACAAATCTCGAAAATAACGGACTTTGGCCGGAAATTGTTTATGAAGGTTTAGAAAAAATTTGGTTCAATAATGACTACCTAGTACCTTTCGCCTTTTTCAATTAACAGCCAAGTTGAGCTTATTATTTCTTAATTTCGACCCTTTTTTTAATTTTTAATATTATATAATTTTATAATTATTATATAATTAATTAAGTAGTATTTCGTTGAGTTTAAGGTCCTTTTTAGCTTATTTCAATATCTCTGCCAATATTTCGCTTTCCTTCGGATAGCTTCTTCAGGGCAATAATATCTGTTATTGTTTAAAAAATTTTTGAAACAATAACAAATATTATTGCCCTGAAGAAGCTATCCGAAGGAAAGCGAAATATTGGCAGAGATATTGAAATAAATAAGCTAAAAAGGACCTTAAACTCAACGAAATACTACTTAATTAAGAAATAGAGGTCGAATAAAAACCAAATACTAAATTATATAATTAAGATCTGTTTTGGTTTTTTATTTCTTTAATGTGTTATCTGGCAATATTTCGCTCTCCTTAGAATAACTTCTTCACACCAAAAAAGCTGTCCGAAGGAGAGCGAAATATTGCCAGATAACACAATAAAGAAATTTAAAAAACCAAAACATAACTTAGGCTCAAAAAAGTTGAGTAACTTTTATCATACGTGAAGAACTATTATTTTAAAGATTTCAAAATCATTAAATTTTCCGATTCAGAATTCATTATTTGAAGTACCAAAATCTTCAGAAAGATTTTGATACTTCAAAATCATTTGTCACAGTTTTACCAAGGCGCTGCCTAGAGTATTACGAATTAGGTTAATCGAAAACAATTAAAAAACTTGATAGGTGCATTTAATTTGTTTAAACGACTAATACCATCGCTATCACTAAGGAATACTAGCCACACACGGCAGAAGTGATAAGTTTCTCCCTGCATTTTCTTTCAACTGACTTACTTACCAGAATTACCCGCCCAATTGTGTAAATCCGATTGAATATATGATAAGAAATACTATTTATTCTAAATTATAAAAGGTGTAATTATAGGGTGTTTTTTAAGCTAGATAGAACTTTAAATTGTAAAAAGTAACACAAAAAATTAAATTTTGATGAAACATTTTTTTTATTTGTTTCAGTATACTCTGACAAATCATCATGAATAGACTCACGCTTGAACAACGCTACGAAATTATCCAAATTTACTTTGAAAATCAGTCGTCGATTCGCGCAACTTATAGACGAAAAATTGTGTTCAGCGATGAGGCGCATTTTTGGCTTAACGGGTTTGTTAATAAGCAAAATTGCCGCATATGGAGTGAGACCAATCCACAAGAGACCCTACAGACTCCATTACATCCAGAAAAATGCACTGTTTGGTGCGGTTTTCATGCTGGTGGCATCATCGGACCTTATTTCTTCAAAAATGAGGCCGGAGCTCGCGTTACGGTCAATGGAGATCGTTACCGCACCATGATCAATGATTTTTTGTTTGAAAATATGGATGACATTGATCCGGAGATGTGGTTTCAACAGGATGGCGCTACGTGCCATACGGCGAACGCAACCATCGACTTACTGAAATCAAAATTTGGCGATAAGTTGATTTCGAGAAATGGACCTGTCAATTGGCCTCCAAGGTCGTGCGATTTGACACCTCTCGATTATTTCCTGTGGGGCTACGTGAAGTCACTAGTTTATGCTGATAAACCAGCAACAATTGACGCCTTGGAGGCCAGCATTGTTCGTGTTGTTCGTGACATACGGCCAGCAGTGCTCGAAAAAGTGGCCCAAAATTGGACGTCCAGAATGCGCTTCGTCAAGAACAGCCGCGGTGCCCATATGCCCGAAATCATTTTCAAATGTTAATGTCACGTATTGATCTTTCGAATAAAAAAAAATTTTGATTACAATTTAATTTTTTGTGTTATTTTTTACAATTTCAAGTTCTATCGGGCTTAAAAAAACACCCTATATTATTTAAGTTCTGAATTTTATAAGGTAGCGCAAACGCCTCATTGACGTGTATTTTATGACAAACAATAACTTTTGCCCCAGCAGGTGCAAAATTTTTTGAATCCAGAAGTGATGTGGAAAACTTAGAAAACCTACATAGAATCATGTTTCAGATACGAGTATATTTTATGTTGAGACTCAGTCAAACATGGCAACAGAAGTTGTAAAAATTCGTTAGTTGTGGACACCGATGACCCTTGATGAAAGTTATAAACATTTGATTTCTTTTGCCTAGCACTATCCGCGTCATACATACTAACGAATTTCCACATATCCATCACAACGATTGACATTTGCTTGATAGTGTCTACTACACCATTAAAAATTGTGATAAAAAATATCATTGGAGATCATGTAAGCTGTAAATTCAAACACATGCTTACAAGAAAAATATAAAATTCGCAATTAAATATTCAAGACATTTAAACGCTATTAATATTTAAACTATGTAAAAAATATATTGTAGAAAATTTCGATATAAACTAGAAGCCTTTGTTTGAAAATTCTAAAATCATAAAAATGGCGGGCAAATGACGCTAGAAAACAAACTAAAGAAAACAATCTAAATGAACTAACATAATATCAACATAAAAAGTAGTACAGCACATACAAACTCACACGAGGTATAAACAAACAACAACCATAACTATACAACATAAAAACAATGCTTATAAAGCAAAATAAACATTACTTTCTAATGAGAGTAAAAGAGAAAGCAATAGAATAGAGCATATTTGGCGCGTAAAGATGTGTGCATAATATAAAAATTTGTGAAATTGCTTAGAGGAATAATGAAAACTGTCGAAAACAAAAATAATTTGTTAAACAACTTACTTCTGCAGTTAAATATTCCAAGATAGCGGCAGAATAAACGGCAGCGGTGGCACCAACACGACCATGGGAAGTAGTACGACTTTTCAGATGACGATGAATACGACCTACAGGAAACTAAAAATAAATTTTAGTGAGATAAAAATGTTTCCAGAGTATTTCACCCCCAGCAGTAATCATTATTTTACATGCGAAAAAGGCGGGAAAATTGCCACCAATGTCTTGTGTTTAAAGCAATGACTGTGAGGGGCTTTATATACTACGTACCTGAAGACCAGCTCTAGCAGAGCGTGAAACTGCTTTGGCTTTTGCTTTTCCCGAATCTTTACCAGCTTTACCACCAGCCTTCAATAAAAAAAATTTAATTACCACTAAAAGAAAAACAGCGAACGAAGCAGAAGAAAAGCAACATCGAGAGCCATGTCAATTTTATTCTTAAGAAAAGTGAGGTTATAAAAGAATTTAAATGCTTTTAATACTTTCAAAACGGATACAAGAAAAACTTTTGCAAAAGGTGGAATAATTGTCAACATTATCATTTAGTTCTTTGCAAATTCATTATATGAATTTGCACGCACTCTGAACGCTATAACTAGAAATCGGTTTCACCCAAAATGTTTTCTTTTGCTTTTATTCACTGTAATAACAAACTAAAACTGCCTATAATCTTTACCATTGTTATATTGGATAAATGTTTTTTATTATAAAACTTGGAATGAAATTATATTTATATTTTTGGCTTTTACCAACTTTAAAAACGCAATTCTCTACTTTACACCACCGAACGGTATGAATTTCTTTCTACGAATGTCGAAGAAGAGACGCGGAAAACGCAAATAAGTAAAAAAAGTAATGGCTGCCTAAAATTTTGAAACTTGGTACCATTGCGTGGCATTCGTTCAGTTGAGCTATACCAGACTGAACAGAATTTTTTTTTAAGTATTGTCACAGAGTACAGTTGTTTGGGAAATTACTGTTTTAGCTTAATATATTCCAATGAATTTGATATATTTACCATATATACCAGCGACCAATAATTTTTTTGGAATATAAAAGAGAATAGCTTATAGCTCAAAATGAAAACTATATGTTAAAATAAATTGGGAACTGTAATACTTAAACCAAGCGCTTGCACAAAGGTAATTAATTACATAGCAAGAACATTCAAAAGGAATTATAGTATTTGTTTAAATATTCTCCTGATTATACTATACACATACTTTATTGGTGAATCTACACTTATGTTAAAACTTTCTGATTAAATGCTTTTTGGTTTAAGGTGACGTATCTATATATATATATATATATATATATATATATATATATATATATATATATATATATATATATATATATATATATATATATATATATATATATATATATATATATATATATATATATATATATATATATATATATATATATATATATATATATATATATATATATATATATATATATATATATATATATATATATATAAACGTTTTTGTATTTTCATTCTGCCTACGTTACATAGTGCCTACAACTGATATTGACTCTGATATAATACGAGAGAGAACGTCAGCAGATTAACAAGAAAAAACAAATTATATTTTCTCTCATATCTAGCATGGCGCCAAGTATTTTTGCAAATATTATATTTCACAATTTTTAAGCAATCATGAAGTAAACATCGTTGAATGTTGTATTTTTCTTAAACAAATTTATATATTCCAACAGCACAAAGGACAATAAACGATTTTTTATAAATATTTTAATGATTTTTTGATTTTTTTTATTAAACTTTTTTCGGGAATTCTTTAAAAATTATCATTTTGTTCACGTTTTTTGACAGTTCATATCATGATATGGTTTTCAAAATATATATTATCAAAACAATATTGTGATATCTGATATAATATTGCAAAAATACTAATTTTTGAAGGCTAGACGTGATATAATTCTCTCTGCTATCATATATGACGTTTGCTGATAGAAAAATATTTGATATTATATCACGTATAGACTCTATGTTATTGCTAATGTTTGGAAATAAATATGAGAGGCAGACGTGCCGAAAAGGATAAAAAGATACAAACGATATTATTATGCAGCAAGAATTAAAAATATAAGACATGTTTTAAAAATCAGGTCAAAAATGTAACATAATTTTGGTAGAAGCTTGAAGAGAAAATAAAAGCAAACATGTCTGTAAAAGTTATCTTGAAAATTAGCAAAATGAGCGTAAAAACTAGGGCGTAATTATATGTTTGTCTGGTAGCTTTATTAGTGCTGCCAAGTTTTTTACTTCGATAAACTTAACGAATGTATTCTAATATCATTCATATCAAAAAGCATGGAAATGTCAAAATTGGTTTGAAAACAAAAAAACCGCAAGCTATATTTGTTTCACTAGAAATTTAAATTCTTACCAAAAAATCTGTACATGAAAAACAAATTGCGCTCATAGAACACAACTTATTAAAGTATTGTTTTTAAGTTATTTATGCCAGAAAATGCCAAAAATATCATCGAAAAGAAATGGTGGGGTACCAGGCTCCGGATGCGCCAAAAAGACAACAGCTGCAGCTAAGAAATCAAAGCTCTATAACATGCCAGAAAAAATAAAAGAAGGAACAATTTTGAAAGATCTCATGAAAACAGAATGGAAAATAGGCCCTTCTATAGGAACTGGTGGTTTTGGGGAAATTTATTCGGCTTCTAGAAAAGGGGAGAATAAATATGATTTTGTTGTTAAATGTGTAAGTTTCTAAAGAATTATTTTCTGCTTTTCTTAAGTTTAATTTCTATTTAGGAACCTCATGATAATGGCCCCCTTTTTGTAGAAATGCATTTCTATATGCGCAATGCTAGGTTAGAAGATATAAAGAAATTTCAGAAGGAGCATGGTATTAAGAGTTTGGGAATGCCTTACATGATTGGCAACGGCTCTGCAGAAATAAATAATATTAAACATCGCTTTATCGTTTTACCACGATACGGTATAGATGTTGCAAAACTTTTCTTGGACAATGGACGTAAATTGCCAGAAGGTACTTGCTACCGTCTAGCTTTGCAAATGATAGATGTTTATGAGTTTATACATCGTTGCGGTTATGTGCATGCCGACTTAAAAGCATCCAATATACTATTAGGATATGGTAAACAAAATCAAGCATATCTAGTAGATTTTGGGTTGGCATCACATTATACAACTAAAGACTTTAAGCCTGATCCCAAGAAAATGCATAATGGCACCATAGAGTATACATCGCGTGACGCTCATCTTGGAGTTCCTACCATGAGAGCAGATTTGGAAATTTTGGGTTATAATTTAATAGAGTGGATCGGAATTGATTTACCTTGGGTGAAGGATAAATTATTGACAATGCCAATAAAGGTGCAAAAAGCTAAAGAGAACTTCATGTCTGATATAGAAAAAAATCTTAAAAAAATTTTTCCGAAAGAAGTTCCATCTGTTATAAAAGAGTATTTTAAATATGTAGTTAAAATGGATTTCAATGAAACTCCTAACTATGAGAAATGTCGCAAAATGTTTACATCAGCTCTAAAATCTCTAAAAATACCTTTAAATGGTGATCTCGATTTCAATTTAAAGGCCACTTCAAACCTTAAGAAGAACACTAAATCACCTTTGGTTAATAAGTATGCGAAAATGGGTACAAAGAATGGGATAAACGAAATTTCTTCCTCCGAGGATGAAAAAGACTCTGAAGATGAAATAATAAACGCAAGCGAAGATGATGACGTTGATGTTTTCGCCGATCATAGAAAAACAAAAAAAATGAACGCAGCTTCAAAGCCATCACCAAAACGGGCAAATACTTCACTTAAAAGAACTAAAAATGATTCATCGTTTTCGGAAACATCGCCGTCTCCGACAAAACGTAGTAGAATTCATGGCATTAAATCACCCATCCGAAAAAATACGTCGTTTAAACAAAAGTCACCTACTAAAGCAACAGCTTCAAATTCTTCCATGTCAAAATTGCAGCATACACCACTTAATGCCAAAGCTAATATACGAATGTCACCAGCGGTAACAATGTCTTCATCGCGATCAGGTAAGACTGTAATAAATGATCGCATAACGCCCAATAAAAAGCCAAGCAAAACATACGAGTTCAATTTTGAGCTGGATGTTAGTATGGATGCTAATGTAATCGTCAACGTTAAACGTAAAAAGAAACCTTTACAACCCTCACAGGAACTTCAGAATGTATCTGGCAAAAATACTCCGAGAAAGTGTTCTTCTACTTCGAATTCCACGCCTGTTACTAAAGTTAAGGTCCGTAAAGTTGGTAGCGGTGAAGCTGGCTCAAATAGTCCCCGAACGCCGGCGGTGACGGTGAAGAAATCGCATAGAAAACAGACACCTTAGAATTATCTCTTGTCTACACTCATATCAATGATGAAGTAGGCAGTTACTTCTACGATTTCAATAATTATATTTTCTTTTTTTGTAAACAAGTTTTGATATTGTTCTTTTGTATTGTTTTATTTTCACTAGTGATTAAAAACACATCTGAAAACTTTAGTCTTTTAATTTTACAAATTATTTTGAATGATGCATCTGGATATTTATTAATAATAGATCTTGTTATTTAAAAACAAATTATCAATGTCGGCAAGGGCGCACTTAATAGGCAAGCAGACGTATTCAATTCTTTTTAGCAAGATTTTTAATATAGCGACATTAACTACAAGATAGCAGAATAATATTTTCTATTTATATCTTTGCAAATGCTTGTTGACGCTCTCAGAAATAATGGGGGCTATTCTGCGTTTCGATTCGGATCGAAATTTTCTCCGTCTGGCAACTTGAGTATTCTGCGTTTCGATTCCACTCAGTTTCTTTCGATTGTATGTATTCTGCATTACGATCGGAACTCCATTTTTTCAGTTGGTTTTTTGTTGACGGAGAAGTTTTCGTTATCTGTTTTTAGTTAAAAAATTAAGAAAAATGTAAGTAGAAAATGATATAAAATGTTCAGTAACGATTAAAAAAAAAACATTTAAAATTGTTTTATTTAATTAAATTTATTTATTTTTTTGTTTTAAATTATTAATTTTTGTACCCGAATCTGATGTGTTTTTTATATATTTTCACATTGCATGTGGATATCACCAGCGATCAAAGGAAGAAGTAGCAGTGTTCTGGGAGGAATTTGCTGGAATCATCAATGCACTAGGCCCTCCAACAAAAAATGCCAGCCTCTCATGTTGTTCTGCTCTCTGAAATAAAAAATAAAAATGCAACACAGTGAATTAATCCCCTACAATTTTTGTTAAAGATTTATTTTGGTCTTTCCATATTTAATCACACACTTAATTTTTTTATTATGTACCTTTATCTTCACAAGATTCTTTGCCCTGTAATATATTTATGAACAATTAATCGTAGTTTTCGATCGCAACAGAACTGAATGCGGAGACTTAATCGAAACGCAGAATAGGGGTGATAACTTTATTGACACTCGTATGTTTATATATGCCATTTTGTACGCTATATGCCATTTTGTACGAAAAGCCTCTAAATTTGTGAAAATGAGAATGATTTTGAGATATTAGCATTTTTCCTCTTCTTGCACGAAGCACTCCGTATTTTTCAGGCTAGTTTGGGCAAGTATCAGTCGGCTGTTTGAAAATAAACAATTTGCATTTGAATTAACTCACACAAAATATTTCAGTGTCCTTATATTAAATAAAAAATTTTACAAAGATTTGGCAAATTTTATCTATTTTTGAAAGAAACTTGTGCTTGTACTCATTTGCACAGAATTTACCAAAAAAGTTAAGAAACACACCTATTATGTCGGGACCAGGTAACCGCTTCGCTACAACACTAAGAACAAAAGGCATTTTGCAAGGTGCATTAACGTATATAAGGTGGCAGCACTAGAACAACATTACAACAAAATCGGGCATGTGGTAAGCTATGCTTGTCAAAACTATTTGTAACTTTTTCCACAATTAAAAACAATTACAAATCATTTTTATTTGAACTAATAATTTTTATACCCTTCACAAAAATGTAAAGGGTATATATAAGTTTGTGATTCCGTTTGTAATTTCTACAGTTTTTTTTTGCGACCCTATTAAGTATATTTATTCTGAATCAGAATTAATGGAAAAGTCGATTAAGCGATGTCCGTCTGTCCGCTGTTGAAATACCGTTTCTGAGAAAACCATTAGACTTAGAAACTTTTTTCTTTCACCATTCTTTTACCCCATCGATTCATGGGTTTGCTATTGAAATTCAGTAATATCGGTCCACGTATAGCTGAGATATATTCAAAATTCCGAAAAAAGCCATTTTTTTTTGCAGTTTTGTATGAAAATTTTTGAAAACAAAAGTTGTTCGTTTTGCTTCAAACTTCACACACTTATTAAGCATGGTGACTAAAAGACAAAAAATTTTTTTTTCAGATATCGGTCCATATATACCCGAGATATAGCCCAAATCGGATTTTTAATGAAAATGTCGCATAGGTGAAGCTAAATAACTTTTTTTTGCTCAAAAGCAGTTCTGGTAATTATATAAGGTTACATAAATATGGAAAATGAAAATTTCCGATATCGGTCCATATATACCCGAGATATAGCCCAAACCTGGTTTTTCATGAAAATGTCGCGTAAGCGAACCTAAACAACTTTTTGGTGCTCAAAAGCAGTTCTGGTAAGGAAATAGGGTCATATGAATATGAAAAATGAAAATTTTCGATATCGGTCCATATATACCCGAGATATAGCCCAAATCGGGTTTTTCATGAAAATGTCGCGTAAGCGAACTTAAACAACTTTTTTGTGCTCAAAGCAGTTCTGGTAATGAAAAAGGGTTATATAAATATGAAAAATGAAAATTTTCGATGTCGGTCCATATACACCCGAGATATAGCCCAAATCCGGTTTTTCATGAAAATATCGCGTAAGCGAACTTAAACAGTTTTTTTGTGCTCAAAAGCAGTTCTGGTAATGAAATAGGGTCATATAAATATGAAAAATAAAAATTTTCGATATCGGGCCATATATACCCGAGATATAGCATAGACCGGGGTTTTCATGAAAATGCAGCGTAAGCGAACTTAAACAACTTTTTGTGCTCAAAAGCAGTTCTGCTAATGAAATTAGGTTACATAAATATGGAAAATGAAAATTTCCGATATCGGTTCATATATACCCGGTGTATAGCCTAACCGGTTTTTTGATGAAAATGCCGACTAAACAACTTTTTTGTGCTCAAAAGCAGTTCTGGTAATGAAATAAGGTTATTGAAATATGGAAAAAGAAAATATCCGATATCGGTCCATATATACTCGAGATATAGCCTGAACCGATTTTTCCAATAACATTTTTTTTTGCTGAAAAGCAGTTCTTGTCATAAAAGAAGGTTACGAAAATAGAGAAAAGTAAAATTTCTGATGTCGGTCCAGATATACCCGAGATATAGCCTAAATCGGGTTTTTCATGAAAATATCGCGTAAGCGAACTTAAACAATTTTTTGTACTCAAAAGCAGTTCTGGTAATGATATAAGGTTATATAAATATGGAAAATTAAAATTTTCGATATCGGGCCATATATACCCGAGATATAGCCTGAACCGATTTTTCCATTAAAAAAATTTTTTTTTTTTTTTTTTGCTGAAAAGCAATTCTCGTTATAAAAGAAGGTTACTAAAATACAGAAAATAGAAAATTCCGATATCGGTTCATATATAACCGAGCATATTTAGGTCACATTTTTAATATACTATACATATTCGTGACTATCGTGAAGGGTATTTTAGATTCGACCCAGCCGAATATACTACACTCTTACTTGTTAATAATGAAATGTCTCGAGTAAGGCGAATTCATGAGGTGAAATTGAGAGCGCAGCTGATAATTTTTTTTGTCGTTTTAACTCTGCTGGATGTCAATGTAGTAACTAAAAGAAACATGAAAAAAACAAACAAAAATTTTTAACTATGTATTGCAGCTCGGGAGCCAGGAATGATCCAAAACCCTCATCAATCCGGCTGCCCATTTTCACTTTTCCAAGCTCAGAACATACATACATTAATTTTCACTAATGGCGTTTTCTTTTCTAGAAAAAGTGTAGCATTTTCAATATTGTTTTGCCAAAAAAATACAGAAGTATACAGTTTTCTCAACTTTTTTTCAAATATTTATAGTTATGGTGACATTTTCTTTTCATCTCAATAAAACTTTAATTTTAAAACTTATATTTTAAGAAAGAAAATGTAGTATAAATACAAAACTTTTTCAGAAAAGAAATCGGCATAAGTAGTTAAACGTTTTTCTATATACATTTTTTTAAAATTCATTTTTGTGTTAATATTTTTCCCCTGACATTTGAAAAATATTTTTTTGTTACGTTGTATTTATTGTTCTGCTTCATTTACCTATGAATTCCTCTTGGTCTCAAGAGTTAAAATATGAAACAAATATTTTTATATATAAAAGAACGTTAATATTATATTGAAGAATTACGATAAATGCATAACGTGGTTCCAAGGCGAATTAATTACTAGGTGAACTTAACAGCTCAGGTGATTATTTTTTGCTTCTCGCGTGTTTTCAAAGCACATGCCGTTTCAAAAGCACAAATGTGATTTGTGCATGTTCTGCAAATCACATTTGTTTGTGATTTTCGATGTGATTTTTGCTCCTCTGAAGCACAAAAAACTGATGTTTTTCACTTCAATTTACTGATATTTTTACTTTCAGGTTGATTTTTTTTATTCGTGGTATTATTTGAAAAACAAGGTTAATTTCTTCTTCTAAATATAAAAAGTAAAATAAAATTAACCAAATCTTGCAACAAAATAAGAGCATTTAGTTGTTTTTAATTTAGTGAATTATATTGTACAAAATAAATAATTTTACATATATAATCAATAGAAAACACATTAATGGCGTTTTCTTTTCTACAAAACGTGTAACATTTTCAATAATGTTTTGCCAAAAAAATACAGAAGTACGCAGTTTTCTCAACATTTTTTCAGATATTTATAGTTATTGCGACATCTTCTTTTCATCTCAATAAAACTTAAATTTTAAAACTTGAATTTTAAGCAAAAAAGTGCAGCATAAATTCAAAACTTTTTCAGAAAAGAAAACGGCATAAGTTATTTATTAATGTAATAAAGTATTAAATTTACAATAAAGTACGAGCAAAAATTAGGTTTAAAATCACAAAAATCAAAAATATTTTGTGTGCAGAACACCTTTTTTGTGATTTCAAATCGCTTTCACGAAAAGTGATTTGCAGAACAGCACCGTATATTATAAATCGAAAGAAAAACTATAATGGTCACACTGTTACAGATGTAAAGCAAGAGCCCGCATCCGTAAACGTCAATGCAATTCAATAGAATATTAAAAAAAAGTATCCAGTCTAAAAAAAGGGCTTAATTTTTTCTATTGTTTATATAAAAATTTACTTTATAGTTTAATGAACAAAAAACATGTCCAGCACAAACGAAATTGAAATCTTACTAAAAAAAGCCGTCACACTTTTACATTCTCCACATGTGAATTCAGCAACTGAGTTACGTTTGCTTTTGGACGAGGAAATAAAAAAACGATATGGAAGTGAAAAAACTATAACAAATACGTTGAGCAAAAAGCAATTGGAAGATGAAGCAAATTTTCCGGGGAGAGCTGCAACGCCACCACCACAACCAGTAGAAACAGAAGAAGTAATAAATCTTGTTGGTTCTCCGGCTAAAACCATTTCAGATTCTCCAGACACCATAGCAGACTCTGACGATGCAGTTAGCGGTCCAGGTGCTGTAGGAGGTTTATTATCTACGACTGCTGATGAAGAAACTAATCTCAAAGAGTTTGGAGACTTAAATTGTTGCATTTGCGGTGAAATAAGATTTACGGCCACAAATCGTTTAATTGAGTGTTCAAAGTGTGGAGCTCTTTATCATCAAGAGTGCCACAAACCTCCAATCACCGATGAGGAAGCCTCTGAAGAACAGGGTCATGATTGGCAGTGCGATAACTGCATAAGTAAGCCGACAACGAAACTGAACGAAGCTTGTGGTTCCAGTCTTGTTGTTATGGCAGACGAGCCCATGCCTCTAATAACGTCTTCGGTTACATCCATAAAGTCAAAATCGTCGGCAACTTCTTCCAGGTCATCTTCGTCATCGAATTCATCTTCACCTTATCATAAATTAGAACAAGTGCCAGTGACAAATCCAGTTGTTAACATAAAAACTTCTTCAAAGTCACACCGGGATGAACGTGTAACCTCTAACAAAATCTCTTCGATAAGTTCTTCTTTGTCTTCTACATCTAGCAAAAAGCACTCTTCATCATCATCAGTAGGTAAATCGAAATCGTCGTCTAAGCATCACGATACTAAAAGAAAGTCGAATAAATAAAAATGTTAAAAATATGTTAGGTATGTGTTTTAAATTTTGATATTGATCTAGATACAAAATGGCTCAGAAGCCACCATGGAACTTAAGAGCGTAATATATGTGAAATTTAAATTTTATTTACAAGCCTCGTGAGCGAAGCCAATTAAATTTTTGGTTCTTAAAGTAAGATACTTTCAACAATTGCTGCTGGGGTCAATAATATTAATTATACAAGATTATCAGGTACTTAAATAGGTATTTATTACAAAATTATAAATAACATTTCTGAACAAATTGCCTCAATAAAAATAAAATTAACCAATTAATCTTCGTCCCTATAAAATTGCAGCTCACTTCAATAATTTTTTAGTTTTATTCGAAAATACTAACGTAGAAATTTTTAGGTCATTTTAAAAGATCCGATAACGAGCGTTAATCACTATTTTTTCTTTGAAGCTTTCTTTATTTAAATTGTCAATTTTTATTTGTTTACAATTTAATTTAGTAATTTGCTTGTCAAAAATTCTTCGAACACAAACTGTGAAATTCAGCCAATCGATACTGTTCGAATTGCCTTGTTGCGGCCCATTGTGTTTTATTAACCGGGAAATAATCTCGGGTGCATATATACACGCTACTTATACGGGTGATAGACGATACTCATTTTCGTACTTAACAAAGTATGATACACGTTACTACTACTCATAATACTATTTCATTTCAAAGAACGATTTTAGAGGCAATACACACGCCGGCAAATCAATATTCGTATTAATTGATATTGTTTATATTAATTTCTTTTAAATTTTTCCAGCTAAAAATTTTTGCTTCGTGTTGATATCGATAAAGCTGTGATAGTCTCAGTTTACACACATCATGTTTTCTTGATCGATTCTGCTTCAATTTGCTTTTGAACTTTCATTTATGTTCACACACAAAAGCTTTGTGTCATCAAGTTTAAGTATTTTGCCTTCAAGTTTTCATATTTTCTTGCATTTCAATTTAAACTTGACGGTACCGTCAAGTCTGCACCCTTTTCCATTCTCTTTTCCCCGTTCTCTCACAAACTCAAGACTTGACGAGTCAAACTTGATGTGTCTAAACTGGCACATATTAGATTATAGATGCATAAGTAGTTTTAGTTAAAAGTTTTATTGTATTTGCAATATTTGTTTTATTGGTTTTTAATGTTTTAAATAATTTACTTCGATATCATAAATAGAAAACCCCTTCAAGAAGTCGACAAAAAATCGACGAAACGTAGAGTACAGCTATAATTAAAATGTGGTTTTAATTATAAAAAATATTAGGCCTTACCAGCTAAACTAGAAATGGGGAAAAACGCTTAACATGAGATTATTATTATATTTATTAGTTTCCAAGTTATGTTTCTACAAACTGGAATCTTATCGACAAATTGTATGTTAAAACAAGAAAAATGAATTCGGTTACAAATGAGGTTTGACGTTAAGCTCGAATTTACTGATAACATCTTCTGTATGCTCTTGCCATGTTGTCAGCTAGATGAATCCGTTTTAACTAGAACGTAGCAGAATGTTATAAAATATGTTTATAAGCTATTACGAAAATAAAATTAAATAATGTTTTAGGATGCGTTGCTAATATATCTTCAGATCAAATTTTACTTTTCTCCACAACTTAATGCAGCTTGTGAAAGCTAATGAAATGTCATGTGATTTTTTTTTTTATCGATTTTGTTATTGTAAAGAGAGAAATATAAATTATAAATAGCCTGTTTTCTATGTTTCCCAGCTATCTATATGTCGACATTTCATAGGAACTACCCTAATCATCAGTAGACTTTGGAAATTTTTGAAAGATATTCTCAAACATTCAACTTTATATCCCAACAATATAAACAAATTGTTGAGAATTTAAAAAAAAAAATGCTCTAATAACACCTGTCAAAACACAAAAAACAAGCTTTTTCAAATTTATTTATATTGTTGGGATATAAAGTTGAATGTTTGAGAATATCAATAAAAATTATAAATAGCTTGTTTTCTATGTTTCCCAGCTATCTATATGTCGACATTTCATAGGAACTACCCTAATCATCAGTAGACTTTGGAAATTTTTGAAAGATATTCTCAAACATTCAACTTTATATCCCAACAATATAAATAAATTGTTGAGAATTTAAAAGAAAAATGCTCTAATAATACCTGTCAAAACACAAAAAACAAGCCTTTTCATTTATACACCTCTCTCTAATTGTTTGAGTTTGAGAATATCTTTTAAAAATTTCCAAAGTCTACTGATGATTAGGGTAGTTCCTATGAAATGTCGACATATAGATAGCTGGGAAACATAAAAAGCAAGCTATTTATAATTTTTATTGGTATAAAGAGAGAAATATTTATCCAAGTTTTGAATCTGGTACGTTCTGAATTATGTGCATTTGTAATGCTTTGTAACATTTCCATTTAAAGTTTGTTCCTAATTAGGAGACTACTTATTACAACTCTGCACAATGAAAGAAAATTAAAAAAAATAAAAAAAAACAACAATCTGACATTACCCTTTTTTCTTGTTTTGTTACACCTGCGCTAGTTTTGTTGTACTCTGTGGTTTTGTCGTGATTTTCCAATTGCGCGGATTGCATTAGCAATTTTCGCGTTAGATTAACATTTTTTATGTTAAAAACATATTTATAAATTACGTTAAAAGAATCCACACATATATATAAAAATAATCGTATATTTTTCAACAAATCGAGCGTTACAAACGGTTTCTTAAATCATCGAATTTTTTATTACCGGCGCGACTCGCTGCATTTTCATGAGGTTAAATACTTTTCGCCATAAAGGTTTTTAATAAACAATAATCAGTTATAGATTTATGTTGATAACAAATGATACGTGAATTTCTTTGTTTAACTCGTAGAAGAATATAAAAGTTAAAAATTGCGTGTTCTAGAAAGAGTGAAAATTGTATTTATGTGCATTAAAAACCCTTACTACACTATCCTTTCTAAACATTTTAATCAACATCAACAGTGTTCCACCTGACTTCGACCATTTGTAGATTTTCCGTCCTTTTATTTATTTGATTCGTCATGTTTAAAGACTTCTCAGCAACATGGTGCCTTCTTTTAATAGGAAGCATTCAATTCAAGGTCATATGTGCGGATAGTACCACAAAAGACAATCCTTTGGTAAGTGTTTATTATTGTTTGTACTTTCCCAATTGCCTAATATGTACATATGTATGTATGTTATGTATTTATGCATGTAGGTATAATCTTTGTAATTATTTTTATCATTTTTTATACCTTTATTTGTTTTTATAATTTGTTTAGCATTTGTTGTTGTTTTGCTTCGTCATCTGTTTTTGGCTTTTCTGTTTTTGTTTATTTTCAGTTTTGCTTTATTTCGACTTTCTCCCTCAATTTCTCGTAGTCAATGTGGCCAAATCATAAATAATCATAATATGATATGAACTCGTAACACCCCTACAACATTTGGTTAAGTAGTGTCCCACCGAATAAAAAATAAAAGTTTACTCCTTCAGAAATATATTAGCAAGCTGAAAGTAAAACATCTTAGGCTAATTTTGTTTTGCTTTTAATTCTTATAAATTAAACATTTTATAAAAGCTTTCGGACAGAAATATATTTTCCGTCAGTGTTATATACGGCGCAACCTACATTAAAGGCCTCGTTGTGCGAACGTTGATGTTAGAAAAGGGTTTATATAAGTCTGTGATTCCATTTGTAATTTCTACAGTTTTTATTTGCGACCCTACAAAGTATATATATTCTGAATCAGACCGTCTGTCCGCTGTTGAAATACCATTTCCGAGAAAACCATTAGACTTAAGAACTTTTTTCTTCCACCATTATTTTACCCTATCGATTGGGTGGGTTTGCTATTGAAATTCAGTAATATCGGTTCATGTATAGCTGAGATATATTCAAAATTCCGAAAAAAACCATTTTTTTTGCAATTTTGAATGAAAATTTTTGACAAAAAAAGTGTTTGTTTTGCTTCAAACTTCACACACCCATTGAGCATGGTGACTAAAAGGCAAAATAGATATCAGATATCGGTCCATATATACCCGAGATATAGCCAAATCGGGATTTTCATGAAAATGTCGCATAAGCGAACTTAAACAACTTTTTTTGATTAAAAGTAGTTCTGGTAATAAAATAAGATTTTAAGATGTAGTAAGCAAATTAAATAAGAGCGTTATTAGTGAAAGGCCAATGCGCAGCGTTTCAAAACGCACCAAAATTGGGAAAAAAGCGCGCTATTTCTACAAAACTGCAAAAATTTTTCTTCTCTTATTTAGTTAAAACATTTATTTTTTTTTTATTATAAAAAGTATAATAATTTTACTAATAAAAAATTATAAATAGCTTGTTTTCTATGTTTCCCAGCTATCTATATGTCGACATTTCATAGGAACTACCCTAATCATCAGTAGACTTTGGATGATTAGAATAGTTCCTATGAAATGTCGACATATACATAGATAGCTGGGAAACATAGAAAACAAGCTATTTATAATTTTTTTTGGTATAAATGTTAGAGGCTAGCATAGGGATAAAAAACTTAATTGTTATAATAATTTTATATTAAAAACACGATAACGAAGCAGCCTTTTAAGCGAATATTATACAATCAAGCAGGGTCTGGTAGCACCGGCTGATGGCATGCCATTAAAACCACAAGGGCTTGAGTGGGACCATACACTGAAAAACACAAAAATACCGTTATCTAAAAAACGGTACCTAGAAAAAAAATACAGCGTTTTTCGTGTTCAGGAGGTTCCAATTAACTTATCTAGACATATGGCGTTCTTGGTCTTTTTCCAAACTTAAAATTTGTAAACCGGTGTTATGTAGTCGGTCCAAAGTGCAAGCAGTGCCTTTCAAATAATAAAAGAGTTTTGAAAATCTGAGTTATTTAAAAATTATTACTTCGGACTGATATTTTTTCTGTTCGATGTTTTTTTTTTTTTTTTTTTTTTTTTTTTTTGGCAAAATCTTTCAAAACAACAAAAAGTATTGAAAATCAACTTTTTTTTACTGACATATTATGCGTTCGGTGTCCAAAAACTTTTTTATTTTCAGTTCGTTGACAAACTCTTAAAATAAGAATGAAAATTGGTTTACAAATAGCGAAGTATGTATATTAAACGTAATTTTTTCGGTTTCGCCGTTGACAAACTCTTGTAGAAGAAGAAAGAAGATTAAAAATTGGTTTATAAATGGCTAAGTTAATCAAAAATTTGTTTTTCGAACGGACATTATATTAATCCGATATCAAATTTTTTTTATTATTTTCAGACCAATGGCATATCCATTTCAAAAGAAGGAAAGATTCTTGAAAATCGATTCATATAATGCGGACTTACTTAAAAATTTTTTCAGCATATCGGTTGTGGCACGTGTGGTGTGTGCCGTAGCACCGTCCTGTTGGAACCACATGTTTTCCAATCCTAATTATTCATAAAGTTGTGGCAAAAAGAATTCGTTGATCATTGCTCTGTAGCGCTCACCATTCACAGTAACCGTCTTCGAAGAAAAAAGGTTCGATGACCCCTCCAGCAAAAACAGCTCACCATACAGTGACTTTGAGCGGGTGTAATGGCACTTCATGGGTTACACGCGGATTTTCAGTACCCCAGAAGCGTAAATTTTGCTTATTAACGTACACGCTAAGATGGAAATAGGTCTCATCACTCATGATTATTTTTGATGAAAAATCATCATCAATATTCCGCGTTCTGGGGCAATGTAGCGTAAAATTGTTTATTAACGTGTATTTCGCATGTGTTTACTACACAAATGTCAAAACAGAACTGACATTATGGACCAATCGCAAAATTTATAGCATTTTCTGATAGGAGGATAACTTTTGCGCCACCTTGTATCTTTATTATCTACTGCTATTAGCTGTGTTTCTTTACTTTCCGGGCGAGTTTCGTGCAAAAGAGAGTATGAATAAGTTTCTCTCAAATGTAGATAAAATTTACCTAAAGTACGGGAACGCAAAAGGCCAAATTGCTAGTCCAAAAAGAAACATATGCTGTGTTTTAATGTGGCAACAAAAATTGGCATTTAGTTTTACGAAAAAAATACTATGATATTTTACACTTTTGGGCTTTTAAAGTCTTTTGCACATTTCTATTTATTTAATATTTATACAAAAACTCTGAAATGATTTGTATACGAGTTGATTCAAATGAACTTTGTTTCTTTGTCATTGTTTATTTTTCGAACAGCTGATTACTTAACTACTTGCCCAAACTAGCCCGAGGAAAAAGTACTGGCTGTTCCGTGCAAGAAGAGGAAGCATACTATTCTCTCAAAACGCTCTCATTTGCCCAATTTTAAAGTACGGGAACGCTTTTTGTGCAAATTGGGATCCCGCGGGATCCCAAAGTAGAGTAAAGAAACACACCTTTTATCTAATGAATTATAAATAGCTTCGATGTTACATTATCTTTTTATATTATTATATTTATATTTCTGATATTGCTTACTCATAGTGCAATTTATTCTTGTAATATATTTATATTGACCAATAGGCTACAAATGAATTAATAAATAGACATTTTTGTTGTCCGATACCCATAAAGTATTTTTCATACAGTTTGTCTATCCGATGTCCAAAAATTTTGCAACCTCTTGGCCCGTTTATGGCTCAAATTTCAGAATATAAACTATCCTATAATGAGTCTCGGACTTCAAGGTATCTGAATCTCATCAAAATCACTTTAGGCGTGTAAAACTAAGGATTACTCGATTTTTTCCACACAATATACTTTTCTTATAAAATCTTTAAAAATAAAATTGTTACACTGAGATTTTTTTCAAATTTACTATTTTCATTTTAATTTGCTTTCAATAATATAAATACTTATACATACATAAAAATAAACTTATTTTTACAGATTCTCGCAACAAATGAATGTTCATTAACAGAGCCAATTTACGGATACAAATTCGATTTCAGTGCCTTACGCTCCGACTTTGCCCATCTCACACGCAGTGATTTGGGGGACACATTTGAATTTAATATTTGTGGCAACATTACACGGAATTGTAATGGACGTTCTGACGTTGCCGCATGTCTCAAGAGGTCCAATAAACAAGAATACGTTTTAGGTAAAATATTTCAGTCCAATGAGAGCAATTTCTAAAATCTTATTGAAAATTACTTGACAAATTTTCTTCTAGGAACACATCATCAGTTGAACTATCATAATGGAAAAATGTACTTCAATTTTTCTAACGGCGAAAAGTGTTCAAGTTCAAGTAAAAAGGATGAAACGTACCAACTGCATGTTTATATGGGTTGTGATTATACTTTGGATACAAATCAATCGCGCGTAACATCTTATGTAAGTTGAGTTGTATATCTACATGTAAATTACATTTCTTTGTCTATAATATTAGCAATTCCGATTCTTTAGCAAAACGTACTGCGATTTTCTGTTAAACAAATTATTATCTGATACCAATCCAACTTCAGATTGAGCTTTTGGATCATTTGAATCTGTAATAATATTAGAAAATGGAAAGGGATTTCGTATTAAAAAAATGTTATACTACACGTTCTTATCAGAGTATAACTGTCTTAAATCGAGTTGCGGTCTGATTGGCCACCAGATATTGCTTGCTTGTATGTTTTCTATTCGTTATGTTTTCTTTAGTGTTAAAACTATAATTCAGAATGCTACTTTCAAAATCGTCAAAATGGTTGTAGATCATTAAATATTGATTGTGTGACTACGTCATTAATGTATGTATGTATGTGGGCTTGGATCTCAAAGATCCCAAGGAGTTCGGTGTGAAACTCTCGTCGCTTGAGGTGCACAAAATTTTTGGGCACAAGTCCTACAATTATACAGGCATGGAAGCTAGAGACAAACAAAAGGGTTAAAAGACAGAAGCTGGGAAATATGCACACATTGGCAGATGATTTTGTTTCCTCATCAAGAAGAATTTTTGCCGACATAGAAATACTCGGAAAGAAAATTACGGCAATGGTTGAGAAGGGAACCGATTTCATCGTCTTGAGGTATGACACATTATTAATGTTAAGTGATGTAGAACTTGAAAGTTAAAGTACTGACGGGCATACAGGTAAAACCATTAAAACTTTAGGAAACTTTAGAACAAAGGTAATACTTAATGCAGTGGAGGTTACAATAAATATACATGTAACTAAAGAAAACGACATTTTGTATTCGGCCATAATAGGAAACGATGTTTTACAGCAGGTAGATTTGATAATAAACGATGAAGGATCGAAATTCCGCCAGGAAGTCAATGAGTGGCCACTTTATAGGAAACAGAAATATAAGTGTTTAGATACTTACCGTTTCAAATGTCGAAAAGCCGCCAAAGGAAATCAATCCAATAGTCGAGCTAAGCGTCGAATTTGATAGCATAATCCATTCAGTGCCCAATCGAGATTTTATAGAAGATGATATAAATTTATCACATTTCATTAAAAGTTTAGAAAACAAACTCCAAAAGAGAATAAAAGCATATGGGCCAATGAAACCAAAAAAAAAAAAAAAAACCAAAACAGAATAAAAGCATATAGGCCAATGAAACCCTTTAAAAATGAGGTTAGTATTAAAAGATAACATTCTGGTAGTACACAAACCCTGTCGAGTTCCATTCCACCACCACTCTATTATTGACAATCAAATAAAAGAATGATTAGATGATGGAATTATAAAACGAAGTCACTCAGATTACGCAGCCCCGGTAGCGCTAGTTCAGGAAAAATATGGAACCAAACGTCTCTTCTGCGACTACCGGAAACAATGAAAAAATCATCAGAGACAACTTTCCTATGGTAATCATGGCTCAGAAGCTAAAAGGCGCCAAAGTTTTTACCACCCTTGACCTTCGGAATGGATTTTTTCATGTTCCAATTGAGCCAGATTCACAAAACCATACGGCTTTTGAAACAAATAGTGGCCAATATGAATTCAAGTTTGGTATATCAAATTCGCCGGCAATATTTTGTAGGTATTTCGTGAACTGGTCAATGACGGAATACTAGTGGTTTATATGGACGATATTACAATATGATGATGAGGGAATGCGCAAGTTGGAAAAAGTTTTAAGGGTTGCAGACTTACATGGACTAAACATAAAATGGACGAAATGCCAATTCCTACAAAGGTGAATAAACTTTTTAGGCTATATTTTCGAGAAGTCGATAATTTTCCCATCATTGGAAAACACAAATGCAGTGAAAAACTTCCCCTTGCCGAAGAATATAAAAGCTCTGACCTCATTTCTAAGATGATATATTCCGGGATGTGCGTGCATCGCTAGACCATTATCGAGAAAGACGCAGTATTTACATTAGGGGACGAGGAAATTCAACAGTTAAAAAACGCTTTAGTAAATCATCCAGTACTTAAATTTTCGACCGAAAGTCCGAAACCGAAATCCATACAGACGCTAGTTTATATGGATACGGGGCAGATTTACGCCCCGTACCCATACTTGAGAGGCGGAACGCAACTATCACTCATATGAGTTAGAAGTTTTGGTGATAAAAAAAGCGAATTTTTTGTCTTGGGAATACCGATTAAGATCATTTCGGACTGCATTGCCTTTCCACTAACTATGCGCAAGCGGTACGTACCACCTAGGGTGAAAAAGGGTAGAAAAGAGGCATTCCTCAGCTCCATCGACTAGGCAGATAAACCCCTTTTGACGCATCACATTGACAACGTCGGTCCAAAAATAATATAATTATATATAGTTATAGTTGACGCATTTTCCAAGTTCTTCTGGCTGTACCCGACTAAGAGTACTGGCTCAAACGAAGCTGTAGAGAAATTGAAGAAACAAATGTATCCCGCGAAGAGTCATTAGCGATAGAAGTAACGCATTCACAGCCAATCAATTTAAAGAGTACTGTATATCCCGAAACATACAACATCTCTTAATAGCAACAGTTGTGCCTAGAGGTAATGGCCAAGTTGAGAGGATGAATCACACAGTTACTACGATGAAAAGAAAACTATGCGCAGAAAAACCACAAAATTGGTACAAACACGTCGGACGAGTCCAACAAACCTTAAACAATTCGCCACTGAGAAACACCAAATTCATACTGGTTGCCATTAAGCGAACCCAATTCTAACCCAAATTCACTAAGAAGCTTAATCATGGTCGGTATGAGGTAGAGTAGGGAACTGCGAAGATCCTAGGACCACTACATCCGTTGCAGGACGGCCGTATATGGGATTGGGAATATACCATGAACGATTCACATTAACATTCGCACAATTGACAACGCCTACATTGGAAAGAAACAGCAAAGAATTCACACATACACATAGACACTCTGGTCTACACATAGACACTCTGGTCTAGGAAGGTTTAACAAAAACCAGAAGAACGATGACGAACAGAGTAAAAGTAGCTGTCGACCAGAGTATACGTGCGTGCTCGGTAGCTAAAATTTATTTTCTGCCTGGCCCACTATGCCACTCGACATTGATCGCTCGTATAAATACATGCATACCAAAAACAACATTTTAAAATTTGTTTTTGTTTCAAATGTATTTATGCGAGCGAGCGATGTCGAGTGACATAGTGGGCCAGGCAGTTTATCTATGTAATGAACATAACTATAAACAATTGAAATTTAAATTGTAATGAATAAATTAATAAATACCTGAACTTAATTCTAAACCAACGAATATTAGTCGTGATAAAAATGCTTACCTCAATGAAGGTACACGTAAGTACAACCACGACACCATATCGCTCCTTTATTGCAGCATAGTCATATCTCAAAAAATAAGCTTTTCGAGTTAACAATGTAGTATTTTTAATAGAAATTTATTCAAATTACTTTTAAATTGTTTCCTTCAGGAGATATTTTCTAAGACTTGTATGGAAACTAAAAATTGGAAATATGTTTTTCTCGAAACAAGCTTTTTTTCAGATATGCCTATGTTGCAATAAAGGAGCAATATGTATTATTAAAGTAGATAACACACGATATGTTTTGAACAATGTACATGTCATTTTTCACAATGCAAAACGCTTACATGTCGTCTGTTACCTCAAAAACATTGCTTCTGTAAAAAACATGAGCAAAGTCGTCTGACAAAATTTCAAATAGAGCTTGTTCTATTTTGTTATGTTTAAACATCTGACATTAGAACTCTATGCCTTGCGAACAATTCAGCAGCCGTTTTTGGACGGTATAAGTAGTCGGCTTGAGGAAATTTTAATGCAATAATATTTTAAATAAATATTTTTTCAAACAATTAAGTTTTTTATTCGCTATTTTTAGCTTCTACCATTTATACCAATAAAAATTATAAATAGCTTGTTTTTTATGTTTCCCAGCTATCTATATGTCGACATTTCATAGGAACTACCCTAATCATCAGTAGACTTTGGAAATTTTTGAAAGATATTCTCAAACATTCAACTTTATATCCCAGCAATATAAATAAATTGCTGAGAATTTAAAAGAAAAATGCTCTAATAATATCTGTCAAAACACAAAAAACAAGCCTTTTCATTTATTCACCTCTCTAACATTTCTTTACACCTTTCAAACAAATGAACAACCGTTGGTTGCTACGATTTGCTTTTTGAAAGTATCGAAAAGCAGAGAACAAAAATTCAAACAATTAAGTTTTTTATTCACTATTTTTAGCTTCTACCATTTATACCAATAAAAATTATAAATAGCTTGTTTTTTATGTTTCCCAGCTATCTATATGTCGACATTTCATAGGAACTACCCTAATCATCAGTAGACTTTGGAAATTTTTTAAAGATATTCTCAAACATTCAACTTTATATCCCAGCAATATAAATAAATTGCTGAGAATTTAAAAGAAAAATGCTCTAATAATATCTGTCAAAACACAAAAAACAAGCCTTTTCATTTATTCACCTCTCTAACATTTCTTTACACCTTTCAAACAAATGAACAACCGTTGGTTGCTACGATTTGCTTTTTGAAAGTATCGAAAAGCAGAGAACAAAAATTCAAACAATTAAGTTTTTTATTCGCTATTTTTAGCTTCTACCATTTATACCAATAAAAATTATAAATAGCTTGTTTTTTATGTTTCCCAGCTATCTATATGTCGACATTTCATAGGAACTACCCTAATCATCAGTAGACTTTGGAAATTTTTGAAAGATATTCTCAAACATTCAACTTTATATCCCAGCAATATAAATAAATTGCTGAGAATTTAAAAGAAAAATGCTCTAATAATATCTGTCAAAACACAAAAAACAAGCCTTTTCATTTATTCACCTCTCTAACATTTCTTTAAATATTTTTTATGATAATAAAAAGCATAGACAATGTCAGGCGTAAATGTACATGTACGTTTGTGAGCAAATTTTAAAAACCGTCTGTAAATATGAAAAAATATGTGTCAAAGTATATTATTTATTCATTTAGCTTATAATTACAAATTATAAGTTAAATTTAAGGAATGAGCAATAGCATCGTAGGCCTTCACATGTTGCAAAGTAAAGTAAGTAAGTGAGACCATCAGTCATGTTCTTAGAAACGCAAATCGTTTAAATTTGCCGTTTTCGATTTCAAAACACCAAATAGGCTCTGAGAAACGCATAACGTAAGAAGTATGGTTTTGCGATATGAAATGGCAGGAAATAGGTGTTCTGGAAAACGCATATCGCTTAAAATTGAAGTGCACTGATTGAATTTGCTAAAACTGAACTTGCAAAAGGCAATAGAACTATTCACAATTAAAACTTAATATGTTTTATTTTCATTTCAAAAAAAAAAAAGATGAAAGAATTTTACACATTTTTAATTAAAAAAACTAAATGTAAACATTGTCAAATTTTTTTTCATTTTATATAACTACCACATACACGTATGTAAAACACATGTATTTTTGCTTTTTTTTTTTTTTTTGGAAAAAACTCCGAAACGCCAGTAAAACGTGCGGGCATTAGAACACCCAAAAATCAATTAAGCGTTTTTCAGAACGCTTTGCGGTTTCAGAACGCGCGTTTCTCGGAACATGGCTGCATATGCCCAAAATGATGTAAACAGTATATTATAAATAATATTAATTTGTCATTAGTAACTGTTAGGCGCCCTGGAGACGATCAAAAAAAGACGTCAATCAGTGCATATGTTTGAGTGTCGTTTAAAAGGAGACGTATAAATAAAATCGTCAATCATCATTTTTATTTTGACTTCGCTGTGTTCGTTTCTAAACATGTCGTCATCGGATGATGAATTATTGCTATCTTGTGCAATTTTGTTAAGAAAAAAAAAAAAAAACATGAAAAGAAAAAATGTATGTGTGAAAACTTGTAATTCATGAACAAAATAAAATTCAGTAATCATAAACAAAATAAACTTCTATAATCATAATAAATATATATGTAGTTTTTTATTTTACTTATTGGTGTTCCTTTCGATAACAATGCTGACATTTTTTATCGTCAATTAAAACTGGAAACTATCGAAATAATTACGTCAAAATAAAATATGAAGTTTTTGATTTTCATCAGTCAGAGCCGACAACGTATAGGTGTACCGAAAAAAGCACGACTGCACGCTCACTCACTGACGAGTAGTGTTTTGTCTTTCGTTCTGTTCTGTTTTTCATTGTCGTCCTTGTTTTCTATACTTATACTTATGTTTACTATTAATTTGTAAAAAACGAAATTTTACCGGAATAGGTAGAGTTTTGCATCATGTGTTTTGTTTTTTTATTATATTATTTTTTTACTGTCGTTTGTTTTTTCTCTATTTGTTATTATTAATTTCTTTTTTATGTTCCTCCTATGTATTTTATTATCTTACGGTGTGCGCGGTGTTGAACTAATTTTTGTTAGTCTGAGCAGTGTCGAAGGTATATACACTGGGCAGTGATCAGTTTTAACTAATTTAATTTCAACATTTTAAGTGCTGTGATAATGTTTGTTTTGATCGTTCCGTGTGTTAAGTTCACAAACATTACTCTCTCTTTCCTCCTTCTCATAATCTATTTTCCTAGTTCCAGTACAATGCACTGCATATGTAGGGGCTATCCCCTGGTCCAAGATAAAAAAAAAACACTTAGAGCGTTGATGTGTTTTTTTTATCGTCTCCAGAGCACATTAGAACCAAGGCAGCTTTAATAGTATAGTGGTATAAGCACATAGACTTCCTTGCTTTTTACAATGTTCGTAAATCCTACCAACAAAATACATGTTGAAGTTTTTTGGTGTTTATTGTTTATTATTTTGGTATTTATTGTAATTCTGCCACTACCTGTTTAAAGCTGCCTTTGGTTAGAATCGTAATCCCCTTATTTCAATGACAAAAAAACCTTTTTGGTAAAATTTTACTCAAAACTTTTCAAGTACAACTGGTACACACACTCCGGACATACAAGCTTTATAAAAAGAGTTACTGTAGCAGTCATCACTGGACATTGCCCGTTTGGTTACCATGCCAGGAGACTATGCCTACCCCACAACGACTTCTGCAGAAGTTGCCAAGACGAGGAAGAGGAGGAGATGATCCTTCATCTCCTCGGTACATGCCCGACATTGGAGCAGCCCCGTCTAATATAGTTAGGTGAGCGGAGCTTTAAAAGCTTATCATGTCTGTCTTCGGTGAATCCGACCGCGCTACTACAGCTGCATGTAACGCCACACTAAGAGGTTCACACCTTTCTTTTCCATCCATCTCCTCCACTCTCACTATATCCCCCTAACTTCTAGTCTATCTCACTTTTCAGGCAATGACAAAGGAAACGACTTCAGGACCCAAGTGAGCTGGTGAACCTAGGCTATTTCGATACATCCTGCCTACTTAACCTAACCTAAGAAGTATTTGACTTAATTTCTTTTTTCTTTTCAAAGAGAATCGTCCAGGAGCTATAGCATTGTATAATTTTGTGATAATCAACAAACGATGTAGTTTACTTACCAAATCTATAGCCACAAACGTTAGCGCTGAAAGACCCATGACGAAAACCATTATAAATATATTTATATTGTTCAGTTATTTCGCCATGTAAGCAATTGTATCTTATACATAAACTCAAATCTAATTTTCTGGCAAGCACTCCTGACCAAAAAGCAAAGAAATGAGAGTCACGTCTCCTTTTAAAACAAACCTCAATAAAATTTAAATTGGTGTTTTCTATTTGAGGCTGCATATTGCTTGTCTCCACATAACTTTTATAATCCATGTAATTTCTGGGTGGATCATCATTAAGTGTCAAATGCAGAATTGATGGATGTTCCAAAATGCTAAAAAACTCGGGACTATTAAGGACTTCCGTAACATTTAATATAAGTTTTTTCAAACAATTGAACTCTTTGACGTTTCCAAATATCAGCTGGGTTGTCGTTACTTCTAAAACCTGTAGATTTGGACAATTTTCGGCATTAATCCATATTTGCTTGCTAAAATCGGAGTTTAACCAATGTAACGATGTTATATATTTTAAGCTCATTGCTGAAATATTGATGTCAGCATAATTGTAACGTAAATGTAGGTAATTAAGTTGCTCTGACAATTCAATCTTTTGGGTTGGATCTCTGTATATTACAAATAGGGAAGTAAAAGCCTTCAAGTTTTTTTGTCGAGCAATATATTGTAAATCCTTCCCGCTAAAGCCCTTACATTTTTTTAATATTAATTCTTTGAGTGCTTCAACGGGGAAATATTCTTCTACGACACAATTTTCAATACGCAAATATTCCAATTCTGGACAAACATTATTTAAAGACATAAAAAAGGGTTTGAAAACGTTTGTAATTGGATCAAAAACAATTGTTAATTTTTGTAAACTTTTGAAGTCGCTTGGAAATGATTTATAAAAATTATTCACTATTGTTCGATCCAATATCCCCAATGTTAGATCCTTACAATATTTTTCTGGATTCGCTTCTGCAAGCACATCATTCGAATCATTTGAGTTTCTCTCAATTACAATATCAATCAAGTGTATCTGTGGATCAAACAAACTTTGTTCAATGTGTTCTAAATATAATAAATTTTTTTCTCTTTGAGATAAATATCCTTCTGTTAAATGTAAGCGACCGTAGCGTACGCATTTCATGATTGTTTTTTTGTCCAAAGCTATCATCGGCAGGTAACGTAAACTAATTTGATCCCCACCTTTCTTTACCACAAGTCCGCTGACGGAAATTTGTGTCAAGTTCGGACAATTGCTTATTAAGGTAGAAAGTTCAGCTATCGTTAGAAACATCTCAATAATTCGAAGTTTTTTCAGATTACTAAATTGAAAATTGTTAAAATACTCATTGTCTCGGTGATACATGCTACTTAAATTGTCTTCATATTTGCGATTAAGGCATAAAAATAAAATTTCGATGCTGTCTGAATTGTATGCCAAAAATTCCAAAAAGTCTGAGTGACTTATTAAACTTCGACTATCTGTGTGCCAGATGGAGGTGACAGTATTTTCTTGTTCCACTTCGTTGGATACTATATAGTGATCTACGGTCTTAAATGCTTCTATTTGTGTATATTTCCATTGAAAATATTCTTTAATGGCAGAACTGAATCGGGCACACACTTTTGCAGCCGTCAATAAATCCTTCATGCTTAAATGGTCAAAAATATTGGCTGCTATATAAGTGTTTAATATAACTTTCTCCATTTTATACTAAAGAGTAAAAAATAAATTTTTCAAAGTTATGTTCGTTTCTACAGAATATAGAAAATGAGAACACAAATTGATACAGAAAAATGAGAATTAACGACTGAGTATTAAAAATAACAGTATAATTTTTTGTCTGTAAAATTTTGCATAATGAAACCATTACATGTGTATATACTACACATATATGTATGTGTGTCGTTGGCGTCAATTAGAAGGGCTCTAAGTCATATTTTTTTTACAAATTTGAGCTTTTTAGTGATTCTAATACATTTCACTCTAATGCGAGTACAAGTCGACACATAAATATAATGGCCAAGTTTGGTATGTATCGGTCTTTACAACACATTGTATAAAAAATACATGTTGATAAATACAGTTTCTATTATTTCGTTCCCCTGTAAAGTTGCAATAATGCTAGTTAGGGCCTTTCCATATGACACCAACGATGTGTATGTATGTAAGCAATTAAAAAAAATCACAGGAAAAAAATTATAAAAAAAACTAACACTGCTCAAATTTAGACGTTATGCATTAAACACATTGAAGTCAGCAGACAGCCGAATTCAATGTGTCAAATATAAAGTACATGCATTTACATGCGAACGATTATTTTGACAACAGCAAGACGACACGACTGCAGGTTGTTGTACTAATTAATTTCTATTTTTTTTTGACTTTGTTGACACTTTATGCCAGTGTATAAAAAAATATGTAATGAAAAAATTTTGCTCTTTGAAATATTTTGTTTTCTAATAAAAGGACGAAATTTAAATGTGGATTTAAATACTATTAAAAATTTATTTGTTAAATATGTACATACCTAATTATCCGTAAAATAAGAATTCCTAATTTTATGAAAGAACTATTTAACGTCTAAATAAACTACACAAACATCTTAGCAAACATACCAAAACGTTTGTACTAACATTTAGCGTTGTTAAAGGGGGTGTTTGCTTGTTTGTACAAATATTTTAAGCATGTTTGCACAATCTTTTTGCAAACATCCTCAATGTTTATGTTGTCTAACGCAAAATTCTGTAATTTCAAAGAAACTTTTGCAGAATGAAGTGGTGGAAGAAGAGCCACACAAAATGAATCGCCAACAAGTTTTTTTGGTAGAATTTTTAGTATTGTATAAAAGTTTACCTTCTTTGCAGAAATTAAAAAAACAAAGATTATAGAAACATAATCTTCAGAAATATAGGCTAAAACAAATTATAAAGTGATTTGTAAACTTCATATGGCGAGCAAATTGCCGCAACATAATCGTCGTGTAGTCTCATTGAAAACGAAAAAAAAATTAATTGTGTTTGTACTATTATGTTCAAACGGAAATCGCGTGTTTACCAGAAGGTTTGCATAGTTTATTTCCTGCTTTAGATATATACCAGTTGATTTTGTTTCATTTATGAGTAGTTTCAATAACATATTTATATAAATTTTTCTTTCTCGAGTCGAATCATTTCTGTTCACATTTTTAAAAATTCGATATAAAATTTCAATTCTTTAATATGGTTCTTATTATAGATTAGCCGATATGTCCGATTATATTTTCTACTTTTATGACCCGCCTAACTTGAATTAAGCGTAGCAAACACAAACTTTTTTAATTAAGTTGCTCTTTCTAGCTTTCAAGGCATTTTTTTAGACAGAACTTTTTCATGAAATATTGATACAAACAGAACTCGTTTTTAATTAAGTTGCTCTTTCTAGCTTTCAAGGCATTTTTTTAGACAGAACTTTTTCATGAAATATTGATACAAACAGAACTCGTTCTGTAAAACAATAGAATTTCGTAAAGCTAAAAACTCTAAGATGGCCACACTTAAGTATACTTTTGTTCAAATGAATTTATGTTCCTGCCGTGTTCAAAATAATTCAGTAGTCGCCTACACAAATACAAGTTAAATGTTCACAAACACTATTCCCTCTTTCCCCCTCCTCACAACCTATTTGCCTAGTACTTGTATAATGCACTACATATGTAGGGGTCATCCCCTGAGTACTGGTCCAAAAAAAAAAAAATTAAATAAAATTGCCGGTTACAGCATTTGCTGTTGTAAATTTGTGAAGTCTGCTGTAGTCTATGTGTTTAAAGCTTTAAACACATTGAAGCCAGCAGACAACCGACTTCAATATGTCAAATATAAAAAATTACATGCATTTATATGGGAACGTTTTTCTTTTGACACCACATAAATACAGGTTGTTGTCTATGATGTTTTTTTTACCGCACACGAATTAAACTAATTTCTGTTTTCAAAATAAAAGTGTGACCAGTATATAAAAATAATGTGTAAAACAATTAGCTCTTGGAAATATTTTATATTCTAATATAACATAAAAAACAACAAAATTTATATGCTGTTTTAAATAAATTTATTTTTTCTATTATTAAACATGTGCACACATACTTATAATTGAAACAGGAAATCTTAATTTTATAAAATATGTAGTATGCGGTAAGATATATATATACCCGCCTAATCTGAATTAAGCCTACCAAACAAAAACATATTTAAGTTAAGTTGTTCTTTTTATCTTTTTAAGACTTTGTTTTTTGGAGAGAACTTTTTTCATGAAAGCTTGATATAAACGGAACTCACTCTGTAAAGCAACGGAGCACTGAAGTATAATTTTATTTAAATGAATTTATGCTACTGTGTTCAATAAAATTAAGTAATAGACTAAACGGCTATAATTGCCGGTTGCAGCATTTGCAGTCGTGAAGTATGCTGTGATCTATATGTTTAATTCTTTAAAATTAAAAAAAAGTTAAATATATGTATGTATATTGAAGTACAAAAATAAAACTAGGGAGTTCCTTTTAAATGAGTAAAGGATAAAGAAAGTTTGAAAAGTGTGTGAATGAAAAATTATGCCATAATCGAAGCTAATGCCAAAGAAGCAGTCGGATCACCTTATTTAAAAAATGTTGCAAAATGTTAAATCTACCAGAAAAGGTTATTATAACTCTCGGGGGATGGACGAATTATAATACAATATGGGAAAAAGAAATAGAATGAGATATTCACGATTGTTCTTTCAGTCCAAATGGGGTTTATTTAACAATAAAAAACAACAAAATTTAAATAATGTTGATAATACTAAGAATGGTCTGTACTGACGATGGGAAAGCCAATTGGTTCTCACTCTAGAAATCAAAAATAAGTAAGTAAGATGGCCTTGACAAAACACTTCGACCTTACGAAACTTATTTTGGTGGTTGAAAACGTCCTATCGTCAGCGTGCTGAGATTCACAATTTTATCATCCCATGTAAAGCACATACTAATTTTTAAACATAAAAAATATTGTTAAAATTTTTTTTTTCACATTTAACCTAGTGTGCAGCTGTTGATCTGCTTGTTATAAATGTACAAAACATTCACACAAACAAGATAAAACTAAAAAAATTGATACACATGAGAACAAACATACATGATTAAAAGTACGTAAAATTCCAAGACTGGACCAAAGTGACTGACTTTACAGTAGCTGGCAGCCTGTTAAACCTAAGTAATAATGTTAAATAGTCGAACTTATTTTTAATATTATTAATATTATATGATGGGTTGTTATCATTCGTCTAGTTGAAAATATTTCTTGCTAAAGCCAAGAAATATTTTTATTTTTAATTATAACAATATTTGCCGCGATCAATAACTCAAAAGAAGACAGAAAAAAATAATTGAATACACTAAAGCTGCGGGACAACTAACTGTTTTACAGTCGAATGATACTAACGTAAGTAAATCAACGTCAACATCAAAGTGATGTTGTTGTTTTTCTTGCATTCTTGGTATTGGTTTTATTATTGTTTGTGTTGTGACTTCCTTATTGTTCGCAAGCATGTGTATGAATGTGCATAAGTTAAGGACTTTGTTATTTAAAAGTCCAAAAAAAAAAAAACACAAAATGTTTTTTTCGTTGGTCAAACGACCAATTTATTGAATATTAAAAGTAATACTAACTTACTGAATTAACATAACGCTTAATTTATAATCTTAATCAATAAGACACCTGAAAAATATGGTGTGACATTATTCCTGGAAAAATATAATAATTTAAAATGTGGTGTGATCCATTTCTTAAGAAACTGCAATGGTTTAATAACCGAACTAAATTTATTGTTAAATTGCTGAATAGCAAGAATAAAGCCAAAAGTGCATCTAAGGGAAAAATGAATCAAGCTAAAGAGGTCGTTAACTTTGTTTGAGTTAACTTATATGCGTAATGATTATATTTGTATATTTGAGTGAATAGACTAGAATGATCTTGATGATTGTAGAAGATGATAATGAAGATAGATAGCAGTGAAGTCGACGGCAATGAGTCAGTTTATTTTTAAGCTTTGTGCAATACAGTCATAAGTCAAAGTAAGCAAAAGCGTTTTTGGAGGTAAAAACGTAACAATATGCTTGTTTAATTTTTGCAAATACTTCATCGAAGCTGTAGAAAAATATAAATATGGTTGGTTGTGGGAGTACCCTAACGGTGAAAAAGGTATTTATCGTCATGAACTACTACAGGGCTACGTCCTAAAAAAGGAAGGAAACAAGCCTTCAGAAAACTCGTCGGTGGATTTGATATAAAATGAAAAGAGCCGCTTTAGGTCCAAATACTACCAAAGTGACATTGGAAATTTAATAAAATTAAGTGCAAACTTGTTTTAAGTTGTTACGAAATGTATTGTTGAATCGTTTAACCAAAATGATTATTGATCTTAAAAATTAATTTGCAAACTACTCGTATTAAATATAGGGTGTTTTTTTAAGCCCGATAGAACTTGAAATTGTAAAAAATAACACAAAAAATTAAATTGTAATCAAAATTTTTTTTTATTCGAAAGATCAATACGTGACATTAACATTTGAAAATGATTTCGGGCATATGGGCACCGCGGCTGTTCTTGACGAAGCGCATTCTGGACGTCCAATTTTGGGCCACTTTTTCGAGCACTGCTGGCCGTATGTCACGAACAACACGAACAATGCTGGCCTCCAAGGCGTCAATTGTTGCTGGTTTATCAGCATAAACCAGTGACTTCACGTAGCCCCACAGGAAATAATCGAGAGGTGTCAAATCGCACGACCTTGGAGGCCAATTGACAGGTCCATTTCTCGAAATCAACTTATCGCCAAATTTTGATTTCAGTAAGTCGATGGTTGCGTTCGCCGTATGGCACGTAGCGCCATCCTGTTGAAACCACATCTCCTCCGGATCAATGTCATCCATATTTTCAAACAAAAAATCATTGATCATGGTGCGGTAACGATCTCCATTG
Source organism: Thecocarcelia acutangulata (assembly GCA_914767995.1). Classification (NCBI taxonomy): domain Eukaryota; kingdom Metazoa; phylum Arthropoda; class Insecta; order Diptera; family Tachinidae; genus Thecocarcelia; species Thecocarcelia acutangulata. The sequence goes on along the minus strand of OU612094.1, from coordinate 126,845,288 downwards.
ACCGTAACGCGAGCTCCGGCCTCATTTTTGAAGAAATAAGGTCCGATGATGCCACCAGCATGAAAACCGCACCAAACAGTGCATTTTTCTGGATGTAATGGAGTCTGTAGGGTCTCTTGTGGATTGGTCTCACTCCATATGCGGCAATTTTGCTTATTAACAAACCCGTTAAGCCAAAAATGCGCCTCATCGCTGAACACAATTAAGTTGCGCGAATCGACGACTGATTTTCAAAGTAAATTTGGATAATTTCGTAGCGTTGTTCAAGCGTGAGTCTATTCATGATGATTTGTCAGAGTATACTGAAACAAATAAAAAAAATGTTTCGTATCTTGATCCTAGTTGTTCGACCTTTTTTTTTTTTTTTTTTAATATAATTGTTGTTTACTTGAGCTTGAGGTCACTTGTTACAAAATTATTCGTTTTATTAATGTTTCGATATTTCGACACCCCTTTGTGTGTCTTCTTCAGGAAGAAATGTTTCATCAAAATTTAATTGTTTGTGTTACTTTTTACAATTTAAAGTTCTATCTAGCTTAAAAAAACACCCTTTAATAGACAATAAAACAATTGTTAGTAATGTAAACCAAAAATATATTTTTTTTGCATATACAGAAGTAAAGCTGAAGGTAATATTAAACTTAGTAAATATAAAAACTATATACACCTTATTTTCTATGCTTCCCAGCCACCCTAATCATCAGTAGACTTTGGAATTTTTTGAAAGATATTCTCAAACATTCAGCTTTATATCCCAACAATCTAAATAAATTATTGGGAATTTAAAAAGAAAATTGTTTTAATAATACCTGTCAAAACACAAAAAACAAGATTTTTAATTTATACACGTCTCAACCTTTCCATGGTACAATAATATAACAGGTAAAAACAGAACTACAACAAGCCAACAATAAAAAAAAACAACATGGCTTTTTATTGTTGCTTTGTGTTGGATAACTGTCAAAGAACACAAAAGGAAATAAACAAAACAAACGTATATTTTTCTTCGTATTTTTATTTTACAAATAATTTTTCAATAAGTTTTTGCATTTAAAACTCGTGCAATAAATTAAATATATAAATAAAGATCAAGAAAAAGCTGTCCTGTTTGAAACTGTTTTTGTGTTTGAACAACAATATTGAAACATTTTTTTTTCAAAAACTTTTTCAATTTGTGTGTGTATTTGTGCACTTTTGATAGTTATCATCACAGAAAAAAAAATGTCGGCCACCGTTTCGACACTACCTATATACTATTGTACCATGAACCTTTCTTTACACATTGCCAAGGCGAATTCATTTTACCAGGTGAAACTGCAAAAACAGATGTACTACTCAAGGAGAATTTATACAGGTGAATGCAAGCGGAAAGGCGAATTCAGTACTATGTATTTTGTTATTGTAAAACATATCGTGAATGTCAAAGTTTGTTCAGCTGGGAAAAAATGTTATATAAACGTTAAATATAAACTTTTATAATTGTTTGCAATTAAAATCGTAGACTATATTTGTTTTTCACTTTTAAATTCACACAAATTTCTTGAAATTGCACTAAATCATACAAAAAAATCTTCAGATTAAAATAGTGCGAAAAAGTTTGTAAATAAAAGAAAAAAAAATGTGACAGTCTCATTGGAAAAAACGCTAGAAGCAAAAAATAATCACCTGTGCTGTTAAGTTCACCTAGTAATGAATTCGCCTTGGTACTACTTTTTTATATTTGTAAAACATCAAGTGTCAAGTGCCTTGTCGGATAATCAGTAGCTGACTACAAAAATAGCCAACTTTTAATTAGTTTGTATGTATTTCCACATTGGAAATACATAAACAATGGGCTTGAAAAAATGGAATGTTTTTCTCAGAAGCGCATTTGCTATAAATAAAATTTTCGGATAAGCAACCTATTATTATTTTCAATTTTCTTGTACTTCACCCCCACAGTATTCCACTATCAAATATATATATTTTTTCTGCTTTTGCTCATTATACAAATAATGCAATAAAGTAAAACATTTTTATGATTTAATTGCTTAAGAACTTGTATACTTGTATAACCTACAACGTGAAGGTTTTGTTTTAGACATTAGGTATACCACGAGATTTATGTTTAGTTAAAATGTTCATAGCTAAACTTTTTTCACTTTTAATTTTATTCCTCGTGTTCTTTGATAATTAATGTTTTTTGACAGCTACTTAATGGAAATATTCCAATGAGTAAAGTTGGCTGTTTTTACTTTGAAATACAGAAACGCTGATTTCTCACTAATCGAGAAGCGATGAAATTTTTTGTTCCATAGTTTTCGATGTGAAAAACTTCTGACTGAGGTACTGACAGTATGGAATAAACTACTCGTAACAACGTCTGACAATGGCAAAGAAAAGTGTTTACACGATGTGCAGGCACTGTTTTTTGTCAGACAAAAATTGTATAAATTTTTTGTAAATATCTCTGCCTATATTGTCAGATCTGACAACCGTCTAAATAGTGCTTTGTTTATATTTTAGTCTAAAATGCCATTAAGAAAAATAACACGCAGGTGATGATCTGTAAGCCATTATTTATTCAAAAGTTGCTAATTAATAGCAGCCTTATGTATACACAAAATCCTTATGCTAACTAACTAGCTGCTAAGTTTTTTGCGTGTAAATTTCCATAAGGGAAAGATAGCAGCTAGTTAGGTTTTTTATTATAAGGCCATAGGTTTTTAAAATTTTATAAATTTCATTGTCCAAAGTCAATTACTATATAGCTATACATTTCCATGTTGTAAAACTTATTCAATGAAATTAAAATTTTGCCTACATTTCAGGCTCCGGATGCATGTTCGTTTTACATAACATATGAAACACCATTGGCCTGTTTGCCTGAACCGGATAATGTGAAACATAATATTTGTAATGTGCGCGACATCGCTACCGGCCACACATTCGATTTAATGCCTTTTAGCGATTACAATTACAGGTAAGTTTTTATTACGAATATTTAAATGAGTTTTATTAAATATTTTCTCTATATACTGAATGTATTACACTAGGACTCTTGACCGCCAGGGAAATGTTTTTGTTATAAATATTTGCAAACCAGTATTGTATGGTGAAAACGCCATGTGTCCGGCAGAAAGCAGTGTCTGTTTGGTTAAACTCAAAGAAACAAATTATAAAAAAAAGTAAGTTTTAGCACTCAAAATAAAAAGATTGAACAATAATTCTGTATGATTTTTTCAAGATTTATTAATTACGGTACAGCTCATTCCAAACCAGTTTTAGAAAATGGCCGTTTAATAATGCGCCATACATCTGAAACACCGTGCAATGCAGCAACAAATTATTCATCGACAATTTATTTTTATTGTGATAAAGAGATAAAGGTAAGTTTGTATTAAAGTTTTTAAGACCATGTTATTTACGTACAAGCAGAAAATCGCCATCCTTATTTAACTAACATGCATCCTACTCACACTCTAAACTGGACGCACATAAAAATTTTGCGTACCTAAGATTTAAAAACAAAACAGGAGGCCAGGTTAAAGTTTAGAAATTCAATTTAATAAAAAATGTCCCAAAATTAACGTAGGATTTGAAAGTGTAAGGTGAGAATTTAGTTCACTGTTATATAATCATTTGTGTACTGATAAATATGACACTTTTTTATTAATTGTAAGTAGAGAAAACATTTTGGAATTCTAAAAAATATTTTGAAAGATGCAATGAATAATACACGATTTTTACAGTAATTTACTTTTAAATACATTCCAAGTAAACATGTGTACTATATTTTTCACGTTTTTCGTCTATATAAGCAAACACATACATACATATAAGCTTTAAAGTAGAATCCAATTCTGAGTATATTCAACATAGGGTGCTTGTATCTTTTCATATTGTTACGAATTTGTATCATTTCTAACTTAGTGTGCAGCCGTTGATCCGTTTGTTATAAATTTACACGCTTGTTATAAATTTAATCAAACACCATAAAACTAAAAACATAACACACTAACAAGCATGCATGATTTAAAGAACAGAGAGTTCCAACTGCAAATAATATTATTGTTGTTGTTGCATTCTTAGTATTGCGTTCCTTATTATTGTTTGTTGTTGCGTTCGTATTGTTTAACAAGAATGTGTGCGAGTGTGTTATTGCGTAAGAATTTTATTATTGGGTCTGGAATTAACAATAACTAGAAGGATCATTATGATTCTAGAAAATAATAAAGAAGTATAAATAGCAGGCAGATCTTCAGTAGGAAAGTTTATTTTTAAATTTTGTGCAGACCAGTCACAAGTCAAAAAAGTAAGGAACTCTAGTGTGTTAATACACAGTAGTGTTAAGTGTAAATAGAGTTGTGAAGTATTTAAATACTGTGTAACGAACAATTGTTAGTGCCATTATTTCAATTGCAATTGAAGAATCCGGAAATCGTTTTTAAAGGTGTAAACGCAACAATATATTAAATACACTTGCCACTCAGTGTCACATATACGTAACGTGAGAATTTTCATAGAAAGTTATGTTACGTTTATTTATCGCATAATCATTAAAATGCTGTCCGTATTTGCAATATGTGTATGTTCATTAATTAAATTCGTATGAAATCAAATTGCACCGGAATAGGTAGCAGTATGTGTCCGTTGTCCGTGTTTTTTTTATATGTTCAATATTAATATTATTTTCAATGCATTTCATTACCTTGTAGTGTGAAAGGTTTTGGACTAAATTTTTCTAATCTGAGCAGTGTCGAAGGTGTATACATTAATTTACTTAATTAATTTAATTCCAACATTTTAAATGCTGCAATAGAGTTTGTTTTAGTCTTTCGTGTTGTTATTGTTAACACTCCACCAACACTGCTCCCTCTTTCCTCCTCAGCATAACCTATTTTCTTAGTTCCAGTACAATGCGCTGCATATGTAGGGGCTATCCCCTGAGTACTGGTACCAGATAAAAATAAAAATTAACGGTTATATGTAACAAAAGCTTGTAGGATATAATTTGTTGTTGTCTCTGGTAGGTTGGCAGATACAATGTAGCTACGATTTTCAGAACAAATTATCTAAAGAAATTATAAAGCTAACGCCGTGCGATTTTCTTCTTTGGAGTTTTATGAAGTCTCGAGCTTGTGCAAATAAGCCAAAAACAGTTCCTGAGCACAAATCCGCACCAAAATAGTGTGGAAGGTGTTGGACTAAATTTTGCTAATCTGAGCAGTGTCGAAGGTATATACAGTGATCAGTTTTAACTAATTTAATTCCAACATTTTAAATGCTGTAATAGAGTTTCTTTTAGTATTTTGTCCTCATCACAACCTATTTTCCTAGTTCCAATACAATGCACTACATATGTAGAGGTCATCCTCTGAGTACTCTAGTGTGATTTTTATAACGATAATCGAATCATTAAAATAATCATAACGATATTTTATCAAATTTGCTATACTGTAACATGTTTTTAACGATATGCGCCGTCGAGCAAAATCAGCTGTTAACTTTACGGCCGATTGTCTTAAATAAACAACAAGAAAATTGTTGTCAATCGTTAAAGTGTATTTTTTATTAAATTGTACTTCCATGAAATAAAGTGCTGATTTTTAATACATAAAATATTTATTAAATACGAGTAAGTACATAAATTATTTGTTAAATAACATATACATTAAAAAAAAAAGAAAGAAATTTCAGTATAATTTTTTAACCGGCAAAGAGTGTTTTGTGTTGAAATGGTTTTTGTCATTCGGACTTGAAAGGAATGAACCAAGTTTGAACACTTCAAGGGATAATCAGTGTATTCTTCGGAAATTGGACAATTCCCTTGTGTTGACAGCTAATGAATTTAAAAATTTATATAGATTATCACAAGCCTTAGTTGTGGTCATTCTGAACATACACAAATTAGTACATATAAACGAATAAATAAAACATATGAACACATATTTTATTTTACTTACATTAAATTATTAAAATTTTTGCAGCTTAAGATCTTTTATTGTTTTTTTTTATAAAAAAGTAACGTATTTTTTTATTTCTGTTTCGATATTTCGCTAACAGTTTGTTAGCATCGTCAGAAAAATTAACATTTTAAGAAAATTAACGATCAAAGAAGATCAAATAATATTAGGATAAAATTATTTTACTAACCTTATTACAAATTAAATAATATTTTTTATCACTTAAAAACTAAAATCACAACATATAAAAATCAATATGTATACATATTGTTATGGAAATAGTTGTTTTTTTCGTCTTTGTAGTTTTTTTTTGGCAGAGATGACACGTAATGTTGATATGAAAAATACAGCTGTTTACCGTCATTTAGAGTTAAGTAGCAGAAACACTCAATCCTGTAAGCGATGAAATTTTATGACAAAAGTTGCGATTATCGGATCGCTAAAAGTTAGAGAATCGCACTATTTATTCAAGATAAAAATAATAAAATAAAAAGTGAGTCACTTTTTATTTTATTATTTTTAATAATAGGAAAATAAGTGCCAAACAAGCCATACAAACTGCTGGCCGAACATGTCAAAATTTTAGGTTTGTGCAAACATTTTGATGTTTGCGGGTTTGTACAAATATTTAAAGCATGTTTGTCTTGTTTATTGCTAAATTTTGTATTTAAATGCAAATTTTGCAGAATAAAGTGTGATGGAAGAAGAAGCTCACTAAATACGAAGGCGGATTGAAATTGAAGCTACCTAGCGCTAGTTGGCAAATACCAATTTCTTTTTTTTTTTTTTTTTTTTTGGAATTGCAATCTGTCCAAACAAACGTCAGCTGATAAAATTTCACCCAAATTCATCGATTATTTTAAATCTCGGTAAACATTACGGTGAGTCTGGTTACATGAAAAAATATTGGAATTGCTGAATTTTAACCCGGCCGAACAAGCACTGCAACAATACCATCAACAGGAAGACCAAAAGAAATGGTTACGGAAGAAAATATTAAGAATATCCTTGATATCGTCATGAATGATCGCCGAGTAAAGGAACGTGAGATTGTTGAAATGGTAAACATATCATATGAACGTGTGTTCAACATTTTGCGTGCACATTTGCATAAGAAAAAGCTATCGGTAAGATGGGGTCAGTGTCGAACAAAAACGAGTTCGACAGACCACTTCAAAGCGGTGTTTGGACATGACAAATCGTAATTCTGTTGATTTTTGGCGTCGATTAATAACTGGTGATGAAACGTGGGTCCACCACTACACACGTAAAACCAAAAATGAATCGAAACAATGGGTGGAAGTGCTCCGAAAAAAGCAATGGCAGTGAAACTGGCTGGCAAGTTCATGGCAACTGTATGGAATATTGCTCGTCGTTTATCTTGAAAAAGGATCCACAATCACAGGAAAGTATTATTGTGCATTATTGGATCAATTGACTGATGCAATTAAGGAAAAACGACCACATTTAAAGAAAAAGATGCTCATCAGGACAACGCACCGGTTCACACACAATTAGATACGATGCTAACATAACATTACGTGAAATACACTTCGAATTGGTTAATCATCCACCTTATAGTCCATATTTAGCTACTAGTGACTTTTTCCTGCCTCCAAACTTAAAAAATGGCTCGCAGCAAAGATATTCATCTCAAACGAAGAAGTGATTACCGCAACTAACGCGTCTTTTGAGGAGTTCCCAAAATCGTATAATTCAGATAGTATAAAAAAGTTGGAATATTGTCTTACTAATTGTATTGAGCCAAAAGGAAACTATGTTGAGAAATAAATGGTTATTGAAAAAAAAATTTGTTTTTTCCTACTTAGGTAGTTTTAATATCAATCCGCCCTCGTAAACAAATAAAAAGTTTTTTTGGTATATATTTTTAGAATTGTATAAAAGCTTGTCTTCTTTTGCAGAAAATAAACAAAACAAAGATCTCAAGAAATGGAGACTATAACGATTTATAAAACAATTTATATCTTGTAAACTTTATATGACGAGCTAATTGCCGCAACACAATCACCGTCTACTCTCATTGAAAACAAAAAAAAAGTTATAAATTTGTGTTTGTATGTTTTATATTGGTATAGTTTATGTACAAACGGAAAGCGTGTGTTTGCGAAACCGTTTGCGTAGTTTATTTGACCCTTTATGAACCTTTAAAACTCATCCAATACCATAGAGCAAACATGAACGATAGGATAACGCATACAAATTTATGGCGATTTTGCTAATAGACTGGTATTGCAAGGCACTTGTCACAAATGAAAAAACTTGGCCACTACTCGTAACACAAAATGTTTGGCCTACTTTAAATATTAAAAACTTAAGCTAACAGATTATATATAGTCCTTATGTTTTTATTGATATTCGTTTACTAATTAAATTAAAATATTTTTGTATTTTTTTTCGCCGTAGAACGCTCATCCGGAGTTAATGGGCCTGCACGAATGTTCTTATGAGTTTTCATTCCTTACTCCATTGGCTTGTAATGATTTAGCGCCTTGTACTGCCATTAAGCATGATAGTGAAATGTAAGCCAAATTATTCTGCCTGTATCCTTTTAGTTAAATATTGATTCTTCATTAATTTGGTATATTCTTGCACAATAATTCTTGTTTTTCTCTTTATTTATATACATACCTATACACTTACATCATGCGTATATACATATGTGGGGTTAAAACAGCATTAATTTGAGTTCGTTAATGAATAAACCATTTAAACTGCAACAAGATAATCAGAATTATATATTATCTGTGTGCTCACCTGCTGGCAGTCCTTGCTTGGAAAGTGATGGTAAGTTTCTTTTTTGATATAAATATACACAAACATGTACTTATATTCTTTATAGAAATTCTTATATTCTTTGAAAAAATGAAATAAAACAAAGATACATTTTTTTAAATTGACATGAAATTTACTTTATTCGAAATATCATCTTCAGGCAATTTTTTGGACGTTATTATCACTCCATATACGGCAGTTTTGTTTATTAACGTTTTCATTCAAACAAAAGTGAGCTACATCGCTAAACAAAATTCGCTTATGAAAACCGTGATCAACCGCAATCTTTTTTCGGTCTATATGCACAATTTGGAGGCGTTGTTCAGGTGCCAGTCTATGCACGTTGAAATGCCAAACCAAACTAAACATAAATCCCTAAACAGCTGATAAAACGGCCGGCAGTGTGTCTAACTTAAAGTTTTATACCTTTATTAAATTCATCCTATATATTAAAAATCTCGAAAATTTTAAGATTTGTTATCAGGCTATAATGCTGCTACTCAGAAAAATTACCATAAAATTTATCCTAGGCAAACTCTTTGTTGCAGAAATTAACAACATTTTAGTAAAAATATTTGCTAATTCAAGAATTAAAGTAATATTGTTATAAACAATTAAGTTTTTTATTCGCTATTTAAGCTTCTAACATTTATACCAGTAAAAAATTATAAATAGCTTGTTTTCTATGTTTCCCAGCTACCTATATGTCGACATTTCATATGAACTACCTTAATCATCAATAGACTTTGGAAATTTTTGAAAGATATTCTCAAACATTCAACTTTATATCCCAACAAAGCAAACAAATTGCTGAGAATTTAAAAAGAAAAATGCTCTAATAATATCCGTCAAAACACAAAAAACAAGCTTTTCTATTTATAAACGTCTCTAACATTTCTTTACACCTTTCAAACTGGTATAAATGTTAGAAGCTTAAATAGCGAATAAAAAACTTAATTGTTTGAATTTTTGTTCTCTGCTTTTCGATACTTTCAAAAAGCAAATCGTAGCAACCAACGGTTGTTCATTTGTTTGAAAGGTGTAAAGAAATGTTAGAGACGTTTATAAATAGAAAAGCTTGTTTTTTGTGTTTTGACGGATATTATTAGAGCATTTTTCTTTTTAAATTCTCAGCAATTTGTTTGTATATAGATAGCTGGGAAACATAGAAAACAAGCTATTTATAATTTTTTACTGGTAATATTGTTATGTGAAACAAAACAAAAACTTTGTAAAGTTTTCTCAATAACAATATTCCGGTATGTGATGGAAATCAATACCCAAAACGATTAATTTTTAAAAAGCAAAAAGGTGCGATGAACATATTCAATATTTAAAAATTTGTAAATAACTACTCTTCTTCACTTTTTGATTATTAATCATGGGCTGAAAAATCCCGGGCCTAACAAAGAAAACACATTTTTTTGGTTCAAAATTAGCTTTATTCATAAGCGTAATAGCCATCAAGAGCAACACAATCATTCCAGCGCCGCTCTAACATTTCAATACCACTTTTGTAGAACAATTTATCTTCTGCCTCAAAATAGGCTTCCGTCTCAGCGATAACCTATTCATTCGTGTGAAATTTCTTACCGGCGAGCATTTATTGTCAGGTCTGCAAACAGCCAGTAGTCGCTGGGAGCCAAATCTGACGAAGACGAAGAAGTTTTGCTGTTGTTTTGATTGACTTGTAACACGGTGCGTTGTCTTGATGAAACAAAATTTTTTCCGTATGCGGTCCATTCTTTACAATTTCGGCCTTGAAACGTTCCAACAACAGCACCAACAATGTTAATGGTATTTCCTTTCTCAAGATAGTCGATGAATATCACGCACATTCCAAAATACCGAGGCCCATAACCTTTCCAGCCGACTGTTGTGCTTTCGGGCGCTTTGGACGAGAACCACCAGATGTTGTCCACTCAGATAACGATCGTTTTGATTGCGGAGTGAAGTGATGGAAACATGTTTCATCCATTGTCACATATCAACGCAAAAACTCCGGTTTGTTACGTTTAAACATGGGCAAACACAGCTCAGAATCATCAACACGTTATCTTTTTTGGTGAACAGTGAGCCAACGCGGCATCCACTTTGAACATAGTCAAATGCTCATATAATATAAACCCAACACGTTTTTTCGATATTTTCACGGTATCAGCTAACTCACGCAACTTCACTGTTAGATCATTCAAAACGAATGTGAATTTTTTTTATGTTTTCTGGTGTTACCGCCTCATTTGGACGTCCACTACGTTCTGTATCATCGGTGTCTCTACGACCACGTTTGAAGTCAGCAAACCAACGTTTTATTGTTATTTCTGGTGGAGCGGAGTCCCCATTAAACTTTTCAAGCCATTGCTTCGCTTGAGCGTTATTTTTCCCCATCAAAAAGGAGTGTCAAATTAAACACGAAATTGTTTTTGATCCGTTGTTTTGAAAATAACAAAAGTAGCGTCAATCTTAGCACAATATCATGAAATATCATGAAATTTTAACAGCTGTCTTTTGAATATTAGTATTAACTGAAAAAAGGTGACTGCAACAAAACTAGCGCCATCTATGTGTTAGGCCCGGGACTTTTCAGCCCACGTAGCAACTTAATTATAATCATCAAAAATTTTTTCATCAGAAGGTACAGAGAACTATGTTATATTTTGTCCAAATACGAGAGCGAATTAATATTGAAGCTTCCGAGCACTAGCTGACAGCACAATCACAATTTTTTTTGAAACGTCAGCTGTTATAATTTTTCCCAAATTTATTCATTAGTTTATTTGTTGTAGTCGTTTGAATGAAGTAAACAACTTTCCTGTTTCTTGAAAAATGGAAAAAAGTGAATTTCCTGCAGTGATTAAACACTATTATTTTTTTTTTATCTGGGACCAGTACTCAGAAGATGACCCCTACATATGCAGCGCATTGTACTGGAACTAGGAAAATAGGGTATGATGAGGAGGAAAGAGGGAGTAGTGTTCGTGGAGTGTTAACAATAACAACATGAAAGACTAAAACAAACTCTATTGCAGCATTTAAAATGTTGGAATTTAATTAATTAAGTAAATTAATGTATACACCTTCGACACTGCTCAGATTAGAAAAATTTAGTCCAACACCTTTCACACTACAAGGTAATGAAATGCATTGAAAATAATATTAATATTGAACATATAAAAAAAAACACGGACAACGGTGAAAAAAGACAAAAAAAGAAACACGTGTACACATACTGCTACCTATTCCGGTGCAATTTGATTTCATACGAATTTAATTAATGTGTTCGCGAAATGTTAACGATAACAACACGAAAGACTGAAACAAACTCTATTGCAGCATTTAAAATGGTTGAATTAAATTAGTTAAACACTATTATTTGAAAGGGAAAACAGTGAAAGAGACAAAAGAAAATCTCGGTAAACACTACAGTGAGTCTGCTCCGTCAGATTACACGGTAAAATATTGAATTTAAACGACGCCGACCAAGCGCTGCAACAATATTATCAACAGGAAGTCCAAATCCTCTATATCGTTATGAATGATCGCCGAGTCAAGTTACGTGAGATTGTCGAAATGGTAAACATATCATATGAACATGTATATGAAAAAGCTATCGGCAAGATAGGTGCCGCGTTTGCTCAGTGTCGAACAAAAACAAGTTCGACAGACCACTTCACAGCGGTGTTCGTCGTAAATTAACAACTGATGATGAAATGTTGGTCTACCATTACACACCTGAAACCAAAAATTAATCCAAACAATGGGTGAAAGCTGGTGGAAGTGCTCCGAAGAAGGCGAAGACAGTGAAATCGGCTGTCAAGGTTATGGCCAATGTATTTAGAGATGCACACGAAATATTGGTCATCGATTATCTTGAAAAAGGATCCACAATCACTGCAAAGTATTATCTTGCATTATTGGATCAATTGATTGATGCAAGGAGAGTTGATATATATATATATATATATATATATATATATATATATATATATATATATATATATATATATATATATATATATATATATATATATATATATATATATATATATATATATATATATATATATATATATATATATATATATATATATATATATATATATATACATAAATTAAAATTGTAGAAATTACAAACTGAATCACAAACTTATATATACCCTTTACATTTTTGTGAAGGGTATAAAAAGGAAGTATGTACGCAGTTGTAAATTTGATCTACAAAACTCTTCAAAAACATACCTTAAATCGTCAAAATACTTTTTTCAGCACCCAAAATTGTCAAAATGACGATTAATCGTCAGCTATGGCAACCGTGCTCAGAGTGTCTTCGGTGCGAATATGCTTTCGTGAAAAGGGAATCCTCGGAGAATTTGGAGTAAAGCTCTTCTCCGGTTATTCACGGCACCATGCACAACCAACTTCGTGTAGTGTGTGTATACGTCCCAGGTTTCATTATTCCACTGAGGGTTTAGAGTTGATCTCCTCTCACTATATTTTCGGCACGAAACAGCTTTCGTGGAAAGAGAATCTTTGAAGGATTTGGAGTAAAGCTTTCCTCCGGCTATTCTCGGCATCATGCTCGACAAAATTCAGGTAGCGTATATGACTCGGCTGCCGTTTACTTCAATGACGACTTGGAGTTGATCTCTCCACACCTTTTTTTGCGCTAGCCGCACGAATCTCTATATCTGCGGTAGGCCAAAAGCAATATCTTCGTTTACGGGAAGGTGTCCAGTTTTGTTGACACCGCGGTCCGCCGCGTTAAGCAGAATTAACATTATTGAATAAACACCATTAAAAAATGATGGTATCATCTTTTTTTATTCCCTGGTCAGAAATATAAATTTTTGTAATGAACTCTGGAAGCCCTGAACTATCACAGTCTATAGCTGAAAACCTGTCGTTACAATAACGTCACGTTTTTTGTCTTTATAAAAATCCATGAACAGGAATAATTTTTTCCCAAATTCAATTCGATGATTGCGTGATGAGATATTCTTTTCTTATAAATTGTAATGATCGGTATATTATACTAGAGGCTGAAATTTTTCATCTAGATTATTATACAAAAAATTAGGTGTCAAAAATTTAGTTTGGCATTTATGTCCTTGCTTATTGCAAATATGTGTTTATTTTTTCGTTTATTTTCACTGACTGCCACTAACTAATGAATGTTTTGCCAAATAATTTGTATATTTACAAACTACAGTGTTGATTGTAAAATTTATTAACTTCGATCAAAAACTTAAAAACAGCTTGTTTTCCCAGCTGTCTATATGTCGACATTTCACAGGAGCTACTCTAATCATCAGTAGACTTTGGAAAATTTGGAAAGATATTTTCACACATTTAACTTTTTATCCCAACAATGTAAATAAATTATTGAGAATTTAAAAAATGTTGTAACAATACACAAAAAACAAGCTTTTTCTTTTATACACTTCTCTACATTTCTTTGCGCCTTTCAAACAAATGAACAACCGTTGGCTGCTATGATTTGTTTTTTGAAATTATTGAAAAGCAGAGAACAAAAATAATTTTTTGATTGGGTTCAATGTAAGAAACTAATATAGTGAACTCAATTGTTTGAATCTATTAATTTATTTCAAAAACCGTCTAACATGAATTTAACGATGCGTTCTTATTTTAAGAATGCTAAGGCGTTAGTTTTTCAAAGTTTAAATGCTCAAAACTAGTTTCAAAGATGATTTGCTTCGATTTTTCTTTTGGTGTACACCTTGTTTCCTTTACGACTAAAAACATAAATAAACAAAATTCAATATCTAGTGATTAAATTGCAGCAAACCTAAATTAAATTTTTGTGTATTTGTTAAACAAATATTTAAATTTTTTACGCAGATGCTCCGTTAAAACGTGCAACACAATTCGAAAGTTTGTTGCACTTCGTTACAACGGAAACGGAAACACAATCGCATTTCCTTTTGGCCATTGCCTGCCAGTGTATTGTCTAAAATAAATGTGCAAATATGTGTTTTGAACTGTTATTGCTATTGTAACTGTGCATGTGTTACCGTTGTGCAGTCCGACTGACTGTATTGCATAGCAATTTCTGCAATATTTTGAATTTCCACTAAATGCCAGCTATTGTTGCGCCATTTTTTTCCGTTACTTCTTTTGTTCTTATTGTTGCAGTTATCGCTATTGTTTTGTTTTTCTTGTCCTTTACGTTGCCCTGTTATTATACTAAATATGTAAACAATAACAGCGTCGTAAACACATCGAACAACCTTTCATTTGTACAGAAAATATTAGTCATTGTTGTTGTTTTTATGACTCTGATGCTGACGGTTCCAGTGACTGTTTATGCTTTTTTGTTTCACTTCTAACTGGCTTCCATAAAATAAGCTATTCTATTATTCATCTTCTACTTTAAGCGAACATAATGCAATGTTAAATTAAATCCTTTCGTAGTTAATGGTTGTATACAGTTTCAATATTTACAAAAGACAAGGCCAAACTTAAATTAGTTACATGCATACTTATTTTCATTTTATACATATACGATTTTATACATATACGGGCGATTTTTTTTAAAGATATACCGATATATGTAAGCCACACTTTTTTAATTAGTCGCCATTTTGCCAGTTATGAAGTGGTTTAAGCTTAGTTTGGTTTGGTATTTCAACCTGAGTACACTGACGTCTAAACCAAATTTTAATTTAATGGAATGAATTTTTGTTGAACTTTATAATTTTTAAATGAAAGTTTTGGTTTGTACATTTGTACAACGGGTTATAGTTCAAGTTTTTTCATTTCTTAAGTTTTTTCTTAAGAAGGATTTTTTACAATACAAATTTGCTTTGATCAATAATTTTTGATTGAAGAAGACAAGACAAATAATAATCAAATCTTTAGCTGGGGTACAGCTAGCTGTTTCGTAGTCGCTACAATCCCGCGTTGTAAAATCTGGTAATCTTTGATGCGATCCACGAATCGATCCAATATTTTACTTCTTCGTAAGACTATATGCGCTGGTCAGCCAGACCGTGTGCCATTGATCGAAACGCGTTATAGTTTGACGAATCTGTGTCTCGCGAATACGGCGAGTAAGGTAGGACTTCCCATTTTAACGTTTCCAACTATGTCTTGACCATTTCCGTATCATGGGGTCGAGCATATCTCTTGTTGTATTGCCGTTGGTCTTTCAGTGCTCGGATTAAAGGCATTAATTGCGTTCGATAACAATCGCCTGTAATTGTTTCAGTCGGTATTAACAACTCATAATACACTACGCCGTGCTGGTCCCACCAAATATTGAGTATGACTATGGAGCCGTGAATATTGGGTTTGGCGGTCGACTGCAAGCATGGCCGTGATATCCCCAGCCACAATGCGATGCCGAATTTCATTCCGTTGCAAGCAAGAAAACAAAATCTGTTCGACATCTCTCGGCTTCAAATCGTACGGCACCCAATTTCCTTGTTTCAGGTGTTTTGAAATGTCATGTTGCATCACTCTCAATGATCCTGCCAATTTATGTTGTGTTTGACATGAGTCTTGGCTCTAATTCTGCATCTACGAAAACCTTCTCTCTTCCACCGCCTTGCTGGCCATCGATGTTACAATCACCGTTATTAAAGCATTGAAACTACTCTCGTCACGTTTTTTCACTAATAAGTATTTGAGAGTATTCGATAAAAAAAAAGTCTCAATCCAGAAATATAACTTTCAAAATTATAGAAATGCTTCCGACTGGTTTCTCAACTTATTCCTCTTTAGCAAGCCAATTGCATTTCAAAAATGTCCTGCTCACCAAAACAAAAGAAATAAAATATAATAAATTCATTCTGTTATCTACTCTAGCGAAAACGGTTTTCAGTCAACCAGCTTAAAAACAGGTAAAAAAAGAGTTTTAACTATTATGGAAAGCTTTTTTGAAAAAGAACTTAGTACAACAGCAAAGATAAATATTTTTGAAGAGCAGAAGATATTGAGAGTTTATACGATTATCTTCAAGGAAATGATTTAAAATTGTTTTCGAACTTCTTCATTTAAGTTTTTAAATAGAATATACAGGTAATCTTTCAGAACGAAAAATTGTGCTCGAGTGATATCCAAATACATACGAGGCCTGATAAAAAAATGACCGTTATTTCAAGTTTCGTGAGTTACGTATTTCTTTTCTATTTGTGTTGGTTCACAACCATTTTGAATTGTCATATAAATAATGCGGTTAGTCATGTTTTGGTGTGCTCTTAGATTTTTTACTATTCGAAAAAATGGATCAAAGAAACTGTATTAAGTTTTGTGTAAAAAATGAAATTAAATGCTCAAGGACGTTTGAAATGTTGACTATGGCGTTTGGCGAGTCTACTATGAACAGAACACGAGATGAATTGTGGTATAACTGGTTTAAGAAAGTCCGAGAAGATGATAATGACAGTGCTCGTCCTGGTCGTCCGAGCACGTCAACAATCGATGAAAACATTGAAGCAGTGAAGAAAATGATTTTGGATAATCGTCGAATCACTATCAGAAAAGTTGCTGATGAGAGGAAAGCGGTTTTCTACTATTGAGGAGATAAAAGAAAATCGAAACAGGAGATGTTGGCGAGGGGGATTGGAAAAAACGTCGGCATAAGCGTATTATATCTGAGGGGGATTACATTGAAGGGGACGAGATAGTTTTTGATGCATAAATAAATACTTTTTGAAAAAATTGAAAATAAAGGTAATTTTTTGATCAGACCTCGTATAGACCATTGAGTAATATTATACTACTTGTAAATTCCTGGATGGGCTGTTAGACAAGATGGGCTGTTATACAGAAAATGCCCTTCGGTGAAGATTTCGAAAATGTCCGTCGGTGGAGTTTTCAGTGCCAAGTTCTTTAATCCAGCAAATTTTTAACGCTTTGCTCCAGAAAGCAGAATGTCCTAGCATGTCCTGTGGGAATATTACAAGGCAAAACGGTTTACCTGGGAAACTGTTTTCATAACAGGGGCCAAATCACCGCATTCGATATTGAGCAAGACACACGATATCGAATAAAATGTATTGTAAAAACAGCCTTAAACAGTTTTTTTATTTGTAATTTTAGAAAACATATCTATTACATTTTTTACATTTTTTTTAAATTACGATCTAATACGCATTCGATACGGTAGTTAATTCGATGCCGCATGGGGTGATTATACCCCAGGATAATTTCAATTAAGTTTTTAAAGAGTTAAACAAATATTTTGTCATAACATCTAAACATCGTTTGGCTGCCGACAGAGGCCGGATTAGCTTTCAATAGTTTAATGTAATCAAATTACTAAACTGCCTTACGTTTTTAAAATGACAATTTGTCACGGAATTTAGGCTATAAATTAACGTAACTGAATACAGATAAACTCCGCAAATATTTAAACACGTTCTTAAACAAAAAGCAATTTATCTGTATAAATTCCAATTTAATGTCGCTTTCAGTATAAAGTCCTTTACACGAACAACATGTATTTGGTGTGCTTTTATGTTTGTGATGTGTGCTGCTGCGTTTTACGAGATAATATACATGTACACAGATGTTGTGTTTTGTCTGGATAATCCCTTCAATTTATCTCCTCCAAAAACAAAAGCCTGTCGCTGTCTTAATCGTGATCCGTTTGTCATTGTTGACTCAACGAATAATGCTATTGAACAAAATGGTCACTCTCGATAACATTTTAGGCAATTTACAATGATTTGTAACGACATTTTGGTCCGTCCATATGTGAATGTAGGTCTCGTTTCATGTTGTAGATTTTTTCCACTATTGTGACGGTATGTGGTAAATGACTGTTATAAAATCACTCATCTGTTAAGCAATAAAAACTATTTATTTTTAGCCACTTTGTAGTCTGACTAAAAGGGTAAATTTCTTTTAAATTATATCGCCTGGTCAATATTTGAGTATAAAGTAAAAGCTTTGTAAAAATGACAAAAAAGTAAAGTTTAAAATGTGTAAAAGTGAAAAATTTCATATAAAACTAGCGATACAAGCGCGGTGTTCATGTTTGTTTGAGAGTAAAAGTATAAACCAGTACACATAGCTCTCAGAAGGACTACAAATTAATTTGTTTTAATAATTAGATAAAAAGAAATTCAAATTTGTCTGCAATAGAGGTGAATTAGTGTTATATGGACAAATTTTGGAACGATATTTGGATAGGCGAGAAACTTTTACTTTGTGGGGTTTGCACGAGCTAAAAAATTACGAAAGTAAGATGGGGTAAATGGTTTCACATCGAACTCAAAGGTACGGCAAACCGGCAGAAAATCCACAAAAAGCTTCATAACTCTCTCTGAGTCGCTGTTATAGGGTAAAATGTAAGACCGATCCCCACTAATATTACTCCCTCTGCATTTCTTGTAAGCATATTTGCCCTGCTTAAGGGGGCTCCCATATATTTTTTGTGTAGAAACGAAAACACTACAAGTTTTTAACATTTAAGGGTCACCCGTCCTAACTAGCCCTAAAGGATTCCAACAGATACTCAACGAATTTATTTGTTTATTTTTTTGAAAAATGTATATGACATATAACAAGATATAAATCTTTTAAATTACAGTATGTGATTTTGTAATAGTACAACATATATTTTAAAGTTGTTTTACGTAGAAGTTATAATAGATAAAATTCAAATTTAAAACATTAAGGTTCTTCAACAAAAAATGTACGGTATTAAAGTATTATACTTAAAGAGCAAGTAAATCAAAAGTATTGTTATGAACAAATTATTGGATAAAATATAAAGGTTTAATCTTAATTAAAAAATATAGAAATAGTTGCTGTTTGAATTGTATAGCGTTGCCAGTACATTCAAAGTGTTGGGTAATGAGTTTCACAGCCGTATGGTATTTGTGAAGAACTGCCACTCAGATATTAATATTCCATGTCTGAATTGTATAATGTTTTTTCCTCTGTTTGACGTGCAAATAAGTCAATATAAATAATTTTGTGCAGTAAAATTAATGGCCTAGTCTGCAGCAAATCGAGAATATCAACTCCATGTAAAGCTCCTTGATATCTCTTAGTATTATAAACATATTGTAGGATAGCGCTATAGACTACCACTAATCTGCTCTTATTATATGAGTCACTATAAGCAAAAATTTCACAGTCATATAATAGCTTTGGCGTAAGAGTAACATGCTTCGTGAATTCAAGATTTTTTGCTGATTCAGCAATTACTATATTTTCATAACCTAATAAGATCGTAATATCTATGACAATGTTTTGATTTCTCTGGGCAATAACCAGAAATTTAGATTTTGTAGGATTCAGTTGTAGTCTATTAGAAGCCGCCCATAAAGATATTCTATTTTAGTCCACGTTTAACTTAACAATGTACTTGTGTATCAAATTTTTCTTGCAACTAATGTATATTTGCACATCATCAATGAGGACTTCCAATACTTTTGTAAACTCAACATTTTTCAATCATTAGTGGTGCCTATACAAAAACTTAATTTTCAAAAAAAGGTTATTTTTTCAATAGTATTAAATTTTATGTGGTTAACGTTTTCATATTTTCAGCGACAATTTGAAGCAAAAATACTCTCTCTACCTCGTTAAGACACAATATATAGTATCCTTCTATTAATTTTGATCCTCTTTCAGCAGCATTATTAACAACGTATTGTTTGTGCGATATTCCTATTAAATTGGTGATTGTCGAATGTTTTTCACATTTTCGGTTCGGCAATCATAAAGATAGGAAGAATTTGGTTGTTTCGAGTGTTATTTGCTTTGCTTCCACAAATCCAAATTTCAAAAATCGTGCACTAATTCATCCCTAATTTGCACACATACAATTGTTTGTAAAGGATGGTCCCCCACCGCACGTTGTTAAATGTAAAACAAAAACTTTTCGGAGAATTAGTTTAGCAGTTTTTTTTATTATGATAGAAGGATTTAAGACAATTATGGGTTTAACAAAATATCTCCAAATTCTCGGCTTCGTTGACTTTGGGACATAATTGAGGTTCTAAGTCATAAATGTGCCGAATTATATCATTCATAATCTCTTAAATTGCTGTTGGCACTTAAATTGCTCTTACGATACAGTTTCTCATTTAATGAAAATCAACGCCGTCAAACTTCATTTTTATTATTAAATTTCTAGGACAAAAAAGTCTATGTTTTTTTTTGGCTATATGGCAAGTGATACCATTCTGCTGGAACAGCATGTCGCCTCGGTCCACATCCTTAATTTCTGATCACAAGAAGTCTATTATCTCGCGAGAGCGGAAACTATTTACGGTAACTGCTTGGCCGACCGTTATTTTACACTATTGGGAGCAACAGCAATGTCTTCCGGAAAACGAACTGGGCGGGCATGCACAGATGCTCTCACACTTCCTTATTGAAATTTGCGCACAATTCTCTCAGTTGTGGATACATTTAGTCGATTGGGGGAATACAGTCCCTCTACCCTTAGCACGTTAATAGATTTTTATATACATATTGTTGAAAAATGGATGAAAATCTGGTCGGTGGTTCCGGAGATTACCTCATACAAACATGCAAATGCCCTCCCACTATACGTGTACTTAATATACATATATAAAAACTATGCAGAGCTGTATTTATTATCCTGTTTCTTAATAAAACATTTTACTTTAAATGCCCTAATTGTTATGGAGATAAATTAAAGTATCCCAAACTTTGTAAACCACGTTTTTTTTGTTTATTTTAAACGTTATCAGGACTATTGAGTTAATTTTTCTACTTGATTGCTTTTATCAGTGATAATATACAATGTGTTCCACAACTAGACGTCAAGAACCAACCCTTCATGAGCAAAAAAAAAAAAAAAAAAAATTTTGAAAAAAATACAAGGGCTCGTGCAAAAAAAAAAAAAAACATTTCAACTGAATAAAATGTTTTTTTGGTTTTTCTCATGATGGTTACAATCAATATTGTCACCCTGTTTCATCTTGTCGTTGAGTTCTGCGACACTCTGTATATAAAAATACAACTATGAAAAACTGTATTTATTATCCTCTCTTAAGATGTTTCACTGTAAATGCCCTCATTATTATGGAGAAAAATTGAAGTATCCTAAAGTTTGTAAACCACGTTTTTTATTTGTTTTAAACGCTATCAAGACTATTGAGTTAATTTTTCTACTTGATTGCTTTTATTATTGGTAGTATATATTTTACCAAATATTCTTGTTGCTGATGTTAAAATATATTATCCAAATTGATGATGATTATGAACAAATAAATTCAAATTTAAACAAGACCTAAAATCCATAAATAAGATAAGTTTTAACAAAAAGAACCAATAAAAAATATTTAAAAAAACTAAAAAATTCGCTTCGGCATAAAATTTAAAAATTTTCATGCACTATTGTTTAAGCCTCGTCTAAAATTATCCATACAACCAGATTATTATTCGTATAACGCGTTCCGAGTTTTTTTTTTGGAATTCCCAAAACGGATTCAGGTATCACCAAAATCCCTCGCGTCCATCGCCAAAGTCCTGCACGTCCCCGGAAACAATATGACAATTTAAATTTTCGCAATAAATCGAATTACAGTTAATAGTGCAGATACACGTTTCACGGCCAAAATGTGCACCGAATACGAAAAACCGGATCTGTTTCGGTTAGCGAAAGGGTTCTTAGTTTTTTCTGGGAATTCCCAAATACCGCAACATCAATTTTCGCTCTAAAGCGGATGACCGTTTAAAGTTAAGATGCATGTTGCATGACAAAAACGCGCACCGAATATGAAAAACCAGTTCCAAATCGGTTAGCGAAGTGATTCCGTTTTTTTTCTCCCCACGTTCCCGTAAGCAATACGGCAACTCCAAATTTCGCTCTAAAGCGGCAACACTGTATATAAAGTTTTGTATATCATGGGTTTCGAGTGTTGCTAACATACAAGTGAAACTAATAAAATCGTGTTAAAAAAAAATAACAAGATAATTTTGTAAAAAGATATTTCATAATAATTGCGAAAAAATAGATATAGGGGGCCTACCGTCCCTTTACCCCTTTTAGTTTTAAAGGATTTTTATATACACCATTTGTACATTCTTTCATTCTAAATTTTGTTGAAAAATTGTTGAATATCGGATCGGTGCTTCCGGAGATTACCTCATACAAACATACACGTGTTCTGCTACTACACTTACATACAGGGTGTCCCAGAACAACCAGCCGAAACACACTAACAAGACTGATCATGAGAAAAATCAGAAAAAATACAATAAATACTCGTAATTAAAAAACATTTCAACTGAGTAAAATGTTTTTTTCTTAGATATTTTTCAGATTTTTCTCATGATGGTTACAATCAATGCTGTCACCGTGTTTCGGCTTGACGTTGAGGTCTGGAACACCCTGTATATAAAAATCAAACTATGCCGTATTTATTATCCTGTCTCTTACTAAGACATTTCACTTTAATTGCCCTCATTATTATGGATATAAATTGAAGTCTTTAAAGTTTGTAAACCTCGTTTTTTTATTTATTTTAAACGTTATCAAGACTATTGAGTTAATTTTTCTACTTGATTGCTTTTACCAGTGGTAGTATATATTTTACTAAGTATTCTTGTTATTGCCTTTGAAATAAATTATCCAAATTGATGACGATTATGAACAAATAAATTTAAATAAGACTTTAAATAAGATAAGTTAAAACAAAAAGGACCAATAAAAAGGATGACAGGATAATTTTTTAAAAAGATATTTCATACTGATTGCGGGAAAATATATTTCTTTTAGTTTTCTTTAAAGAGCTTATCTTTCTTTACTTTAACATAAACTACAGAATTTTTTCTATTTTCTTTTTCTTTTGCAGGTGCTTGTCTGTTTAATAACCAATCCAATAGTCTGGGTACTTTTAATACAAATTTACGTATTAATCAAACTGGCACTCCATATTTGTTGTATGAAAATGGTATTATTTGCGATGAAAAAGAAAATACCAAATGGTCGACAAAAATTGAATTCGTCTGTGCCAACAGCAACAGCAGCGGCAAAACTAAGAACAAAAGCATTGAAGGTCCAAAAATAATTGAAAATTCCCATTGCCAACTTCTAATAAACTATCAAACTGAGTTGGCTTGCCAGGAACAAATTGAATGCAAAGCCAAAGTCTATGTTGAACACTCTGAAGATGTTGCCGATATGGAGGTAATCGATTTAACACCACTGATAAATACGACCGGTAACTATGAAGCTGAAATAGATTCAACTTCAATTACTGCACAACAAGTGAGCAAATCGACCAAGGTGTGTATGTATGTTTATATGAATAAAGACGAAAACGACTATAAGATTCACGTTTTTGCTGATAACATTTAGAAATTTAAGATTTGTGAAAAGAAAAAATTGCATAAAGGGAAAAACTGTCAAATTTTTCGTACTTTAAACGCTGGTCTTACGATTTGGCTCAGAACAGTTTGTCTAAAAAAAGCACAAAACATTCAATCAGCAACAAATTAATATTTGAATATGAATCCATACCTTTCAACTTCAGGCTAAACTAGAAGTAAATTTTATTTATGACTAGGTTTTTCACGCGACTTTGCCGACAGCAGATCATTTCAGAAGCCTATTTCGACGTGAAACCAAACTTGAAAGTAAAATACTATGGACCTTATTCAAAAAGAAATAATTTATAGACGAAGTCGGGATTAAAAAAAATGTTGTATGGAAAATTTCAATGAGAACCGATTTCATCTACAAATTATTTGTTTTTTTTTCATCTACTTATTTTTTTTTTAATACACTTATATTAACTTCACTTGTATGTTTGTGATTATTAGTTTGATATCAAAGCGTGTTTTTTTTTAATTTTTTAAACTATATTTATCTTTCATTATTTATTATGAAATCATGACTACATATTAGGTTGCTCCAACAATTTTTGTTTGTTTTTCGTGTTTGCTCAATCATAATTTCAATCAGATAAAGTATTTTTAAGATTTTTATCTCATTTTTCGGATAAAGTTTAAAGATCGCCTAAAACGAATTATTGCCAAAAACCGGGTTTGCGGCCGTTTTAAAATCCTCCTCAACTTTCTCAGAAACCACGATTTTCTTGAATTGTAACGCAAGTGAAACTAATAATCACTTGTATGTTTGCAACACTCGTATTACATATGTAGGTTTATAGAAGTTGGTCGAGAAAAGTTGGAGTTGCCGTATTGCTTTGGGGATTCACGAAGCCGATTTTAGGAATTCCTAAAAAAAAAAAAAAAATCGGAACCACTTCGCTAACCGGTTTGGAATCAGTTCAACAAAACATCAATAAATTAATATTTACTTTGTATTCTTAACAGGCACGTTATGAGAAACGAAAATCGAGTAAATTTAGTGTTTTCAATCTGAAAACTAGTGAAATAGATATTCTGGCAAACGTATAACGCTATAAGTATGGTTTTGCGATTTGAAATCGCCAATCAGGTGTACTGGTAATCGCATGTCTCTTAAAATTGCGACTTCAAATTGAGGTAAACTGGTTGAATTAGCTTAAAAGAATTTATCAACAGAAAATAAAATTTTTCGCAATTAAAATTTTGTATGTTTTCTTGTTATTCCAATAAAAAGTTGAAAGAATTTTACACATTTTCATTCTAAATACCGAATTAAAAAATGTCTCTACTCGTTGTCAATTTGCTTCTTTTTATATAATTAGCATATATGTAAAACACATGTTATATTTTTTCGTCAGCAGCCCCGAAACGGTAGTAAAATGAGCGCTCTTTAGAACTCCTAGTGAATTAATCATTTCAGTATTCTTTGCGGTTTCAATTCGCTCGTTTCTAAGAATCTGGCTGTAAAACTCGTTTAATAATTACCACTATTAAAACTGAAATATATATCTATACCATTTTGTTGGGTTTCCATTGCGCTGGAAGGTTGCTAATGTAACGCCAATTGCCAAAAACGGTGAGGCAAATAACCCTGAAAATTACTGCCCAATTGCAATTTGCTCTGCAAAATTAATGGAAAGTATGGTTAACTACCACCTTGTGAGGTATCTAGAGTTGCATAAATTACTTCGTCAATATGGGTTTAGTAAGGGTCGCTCCACTGGTAATCTTTTGGCATATCTCTTGAGAATTGGTGCCACTCAATCTATCATTGTGGCTCTGGATATTTCCAAAGCGTTAGACAGAGTGTGGCATTACGTATTGCTTTTGATGTCGGTGATGACTTCTCTCGGTTTCTGTCGAGATTTCTCAGAGATCGCGTCATACAAGTTGTTATAGATGGGGTCTCCGTTCTTTCCCCTACCCTATATCTTATTTGCCTCGACGACCTTCTTTCACCCCTATTCACACTCTCGCGGATGACAGTATCATTTGTCATTCAAACTCATTCAGTTATAGTCCCATCCTATCCGAGTTCGTTGCCAAGAGGCAATATATGAATGACACGTTGAATAGTGATCTTTAATAGTGATATGAAAATGCATATAGTGCGCTCCGTGATTTTTTCAACATCGTTGCCAAGTGGCAAAATATGAATCACTCGCTGAATAGTGATCTCGAATAGTGATATGAATCATGCACTCCGTGATTTTTTGATTAATTTAATCGTGCAAATTAATCTCCCAATGGGGTTGTAAAATCAGGATGGCCTTCAACTTTTTTAAGGCCCACTGTCATTTGTTAACACACAAACACACGACCGCAGGTGCTGCTTCACCTCTACTCATAGACGGAATAAATATTGAGGAATTGGATGCTCTTTATATCCTTGCAATGAAATACAGTGTGAAACTCGCTGGAATGAATACATTTTTCATTTGATTCATGTCTCTAAAGAAGCATTCAAGTGCCTCGTTTTTTTTCAAACGGTGTAAGACATACTTCACTCCATCCGATCTCTTTATTATATATACCACCTATATCCGGCCACTTGTCGAATACAACTCTCATGTTTGGGCCGGTGTCTCAACGTCTTACGAGAGGGCGAAGAAACGTATCGGTGACTGTACGGCATCCAACTCTATTGACTCATTGGAGCATCAACGCAGTGTAGGGTATGTTACTCTGTTCTATCTTTACTGCAATGTATTTTGCTCAGATGAGATTAGGGACCTAGTTTGCCCCTGCTCACAACCCATTTACCTAGTTCCAGTACAATGCACTTCATATGTAGGGGTTATCCCCTAAGTACTGGACCAAGATAAAAAAGAATGTCAACTTTAAACATAAGTCAGGCTTAAACATAAATTTTAAAATTTTCATGAATCTGAATTTAAGTTTTATTTGTAGTTTTTTTTTCTAATTTTATCTGCATTCTGACATAAACACTAATAAATTGCATTCTAATATGTTACATCTATAAAGTTGGCCAAATACTTCTGCCAGAACAGAACGAAATATGTGACTGACAGTCATATGGTGGCACATTTATCTGGTTATGTTGATCTGTTTATAAATCACCTTCGAGTGCAGCTTGATGTGCATTATTCATTTGTTAAGTGAATCAATGTACGAGTACGTGCAAAGCATAATTATGAAATTCTATTATGCACGCTTTCATCAGAGAAATAGATTAGATAAGAATTGTTTCACCAATATGAGTTTATTTAATTTTTCTTCTTAACATTTACAAATTTATCCTTCTTTCAAAATCTTTATCAGAAATTAAATTTTAATGAACTTCAAAACTTGGTCTTTCTTCTCAAGTCATTATTTACCCAAAGTTATTTTTTCAAAATTCATTGTTATTACCTGATATTGTATGGTCTCATATACTTATTTGTAATTACGTCTAAAAATTTCAATTTAAAGCAAAAAGTAATTTTTTATATTTTCTTTTCCTTTTCGGTTTTATTTTTATCTTTAGATTTTTCTAAACGTCTGCCGACCATTAGTGCCTACATTTGGTTTGGGCTGCTCAGGTGGTTCAGCTGTGTGTATGGGTAAAATTGATAGCAATACTGGCAAGCCGGAAGAAGAACAGGTATGTATGTATGTTGAAACATAAAACACATAGCATATTGAGAGTCCTTTATACTTTTTTATTGCTCCGGATTTTTCTGAACCAAATTTTAAAACCTTAAACCGTTTATCTTTGCAAAAGCTAAATATGTATGTGTACAAGTATATACTCGTATTTATGCATGTGCGTAAAGCATGTACATTAGGGGTGAATTAGTGCTGTATGGAAAGTCTTGGAAACGAGATGTGGATACGCTAGAACCTATTATTTTGTGGTGCTTGGGAAAAAATACATGAGCCAACAAATTAGTACGGTAGGATGGGAGTAAACGGCTTCGTATCGAGATCAAAAGTAGGGCAAAACAACGGAAAATCCACAAAAAGCTTCGTAACTATTCCTGAGACGCTACCATACAAAATAATAGTTTTTTACATATTATGACCGACTTCTCGCACATTTTTTTTACCACACCCCACAAAACAAGAGGTTCTAGTGAATCGAAAGCGAAAACCGTGCACTAATTCACCCCTAATATATATATCTTCTGACGTATATATGGTGCGTGTGTATTTATGCATTTCAGTGTGGACATTTGAATGGGATTTTAAATTCAAATTTGTGCTTTAGAAGATTTTTCATTCTCAATTTGTTTACAATAAGAGCTTTAGGGTTACTTTAACCTTTATTTCGCTTAATGTGACCAACTAAATGCAACTCATGTTTATTATTAGTTCTTCATGTACATATGTAATTGCATTTGTACATCGAGGTCTGACCAAAAAATAACCGTTATATAAATTTTTTTCAAAAAGTATTTATTTATTCATCAATAACTATCTTGTCCTTTTCAAAGTAATCCCCCTCAGATATAATACACTTATGCCAGCTTTTTTCCAATCTTCGAATCACCTCTTCCTCAATGGGTGTATTCAGTTTTGGGAAGAGGTAATAGTCAGCGGAGGCCAAGTCCGGTGAATGCTGATAACGGTTTTGTTTTTGGCCAAAAACTCACGCACAAGCATCAATGTGTGAGCTGGTGCATTGTCATGGTGCAAAATCCATGATTGTTTTTTCCACAATTCTGTGCGTTTCTGACGAATTGCTTCACGCAAACGGCGTATAACATTAAATTACTAGTCCTTACTGACCGTACGACAAGAATTCATGCTGCACCACGACTTTGCAGTCGAAGAAAGCAGTGAGCAAAACTTTCACATTTGACCGAACTTGACGTGCTTTTTTCAGACGTTGACGATGTTCATGCGACGTTGTATTTGCTCAAAATTTAGCAATTTTGGAACAATCATTTCATGCCTAAAACATCCGAAAAAATTGCTTGGCATTAGATGCCAAAATCATCAGCAACCTCTCTGATAATGATTCGACGATTATCCAAAATCATTTTCTTCACTGTTTCAATGTTTTCATCGTTTGTTGACGTGCTCGGGGAATAGGGCGAGCATCGCCATTGACATCTTCTCAACCCTTTTTAAACCGGTTCTACCATAATTGAACTTTTGTTCTGCTCAAAGTAGACTCGCCAAACGACACAGTCAACATTTTAAATGTCCTTGTGCATTTAGTTTCATTTTTACAGAAAACTTAACACAGTTTCTTTGATCAATTTTTTCGAATAGTAAAAAATCGAAGAGTACACCAAATGGCGACTAAATACAGTGGCCATAACATTGCCAGCCATAACATTGCCAGTTGATTTCACTGTCTTCGCCTTCTTCGGAGCACTTCCACTAGTTTCCACCCATTCTTTCGATTGATATTTAGTTTCAGTTGTGTAGTGGTGAATCCACGTTTCATCAGTAGTTATTACTCATTATCAACAGGATTACGCTTTATCATGTGCAAACACCGCTGTGAAGTGGTCTGTCGAACTAGTTTTTGTTCGACACTGAGCAAACGCGGCAACCATATTGTTACGTTTTTGCCTCTTTTGCGGATTCTTCAATTTTAAATGAGTGTCATACACTTGTTCGTTATACAGTACTTAAATAATTCACAACTTTATTTACACCTAATACCACTGTGCACCAAAACACTAGACTTGCTTATTTTGACTTGCACAAAGAGAAAAAATAAACTCACTCGGGTCCGCCTACCAATCGATTTTCTAGTCGTTCATAATTCTAGAATCAATTTTACAAATGTATATCTCTCGCATATACACATTCATAAACATGCTTGCGAACAATAAGCAAGTCACAACAACAAACAATAATAAAACGAATACCAAGAATACTAGAAGAAAAACAACAACATAATTTGTAGTTGATTTACTTGAAATTTTATGTACTGAAAATCATGTATGTTTGTTTCTTTGTATATTATGTTTTTAGTTTTATCTTGTTTGTGTGCATGTGTTGTACTTTTATAATAAGCAGATCAACAGCTGCACACTGGGTTAGATGTGGCAAAAATTCTTAATAATATTGGCCACAGCTTTTTCGTATGCAAAATGTTCATGCAAAATAATGAAAACACGTTCATAAGATATGTTTACCATTTCAACAATCATAACGATATCATTCTTGACGATATCGAAGATTTTCTTAATATTTTTTCAGTAATCACTTCTTTTGGCCTTCCTGTTGATGGTATTGTTGCTGTGCTAGTTCGGCCGCGTTTAAATTCTGCAATCTCATATTTTACCATGTAATCCGACGGAGCAGACTGACCGTAATGTTTATCGAGCTTTTCTTTTCTCTCTTTTGCCGTTTTCCCTTTCAAATAATAGTGTTTAATAACTGCACAAAGTTCACTTTTTCCATTTTTCAAGAAACACAAAAGTCGCTTACTTCAAACGACTACAACAAATAAACTAATCGATGAATTTGGGTGAAATTTTAACAGCTGACGTTCGACAGATCGCAAATAAAAAAAATTTGAAGTTGGACTCGAACACACAACTAGTTAGTTAATATCGTACACATGTATATAACTAAACAAGTTCACTGATTAATGATTTACAAGAAAAAATTTGTTTTTCTGCTATCATCTAGCGCCCTCCTAGTGTTTGCACACTAAACCATAAACAGATAATTTTGCGATTCAATGAAATTAATTTTTAATGAACAGTTTTTATAATAATCTTATAACAAAGAAAAAAACATACTATAGTTTATCAAACTTTTTACAACATTTATGGCTGAAAAATAACCGCTTTTATCAATGTATTGTTTAGAAATCAAGTAATTAATCTGAAACCTGCAATATAGTTTTCAAAGAAAAAATCGCTTTTATTTAAATTAATTATTATATTTTTACTATTTTCTCGTATTTTTGTAGAGCGCCATTTTAACTACCATGTCTTGCCAATCCCTTGTGCTTGCATCAAATTTAATGCACGAAAACAATATTGTTTTTCATAAAATCTATATAAAACCAAACAATTAAAATTATGTTTTAAAATGGTTTTAAAACAAAATACTTGTGTATGGTAAAACACGGTTTTTACGAATGCTTTTAACGTCAAAACCAAATTTGCGGTATCAAACAGTCAGTGGGAAAACACTATAATTGCATTTGGCTTCTATCATTCTAGCAATATTTTCTTAAAGAATTTCGTGTTTTACCTGAAATATTAAAAAATAAAAAGGAAGTTAGAAAAACAATTTAATTATTAAATTTTAACTCTGCGGTTTTTCTAGGGTTTGGTGGTGGGTATATACTAAACGTCCGCATAACTACACCCGAAAATCATTTGAAGGTTTTCATTTGCCTTTTGAGTAAGTAAAGCTTCGTACCACATACAATTTGATTACGAACTGCATTACATTTTGTGTTACAAAGAACAAATGAGTAAATGAATCAGCCGAAAGATTATCATTCTGCTCGTGGAGAAAAAAAAAATGCAACTACAATCAAATAAAGCAAATGTAATAATTAAAGTTTCGAACATATTATTATTAGAATGAATACCACCCAGCTAGCACTTTCAATCGTGGAGGATTCTACTGGGAATCTCATGAGGAGTGTTTTTGATCGTCGATGAGCTCATCTTTTAATAGTAGAAGATCCCTCAAGAGAGAAATCTTCTTTATGAGTAGATTTCGAAGAAAGCTCCTGAAATCTACTCAGTACCAAGCGATGCAACTGTGATTTTGTTCAAAAAGTACTTAAAAATACTACGCTGCAACAAAAATATACACTTTAGTGCGGTGTATTCAGTCTCCGATAAAATTGTTTTGTCAAACCCGCTTGCATAAATTATTTTTGTGAAAATGAAATCTTGCTAGATGTCATAAAACGACATAGATTTCATTGTAGATTTTAATTCAAATCTACTAGATTTTGAGTTGGTGCAAATGTAGTATAAGACTGAATGTCTAGAGTTTCAGAAATTGTGTAAAAAGAGTTTTTGGTAATTGCTACTCGCAAGATAATCATCAGGAAATTCTTTTGGGGAATGTAGGTTAAACATAATCGTCTAAAAAACAACGTATGCTAGTTGGATACTTACTTCAAATGTTTTCACACTTATGTACATATGTAGTGCAATCTTACTGCTAATAAATTGTAAAATTTTTAAAAGTAAGTGCATATGCAAATACTTATGTTGATGTATATTGGCAGTAAGAATTTTACAGCATGATTACGACATGAATATACTCTTTTAGTTATAACATGAATGCATTCTATTAAAAGCATGTGTAAGAAATAACTAAGGGTTGTATTTTGTGTTCACAACACTCGTCACTTGACCGTTGTTGTGATAGTGCGACTAATAAGTACTCTCACCTAAATATTCGCCTAACATGTGTTTATTTGAATATGTATGCATGTGCTGCACTGTTATAATTGAATCTAAATATGCACTTGAATCGTGTACATATGTATACACGTATTATAAATAAACAAACTATATACTTGAACCATATCGCACATATTCGTATGTACATTAGCGCGACTTACTAAAAAAATAGCTCGATGTACCCTCTAAAAATGAACCTTAGACTTTTTTAAGATGACACCTAAAATATTTCGGCCCCAGATTTGACCTCTCGTGAGCTGGAGCATTTTGAAAAAGGGTCTATTTTTGCATGTTTTGTCAATTTGAGAATCTGCTTCCTTACCAACACGATATGGGCTTCATAAGAAATATTTTTTAAGGCGCGTCCAACTGTATATAGAATTTATACAAGGACGATCATCTATGTCCTTTTTAAGGATATTGTGTAAAAAAGAGCAGTTTTTCAATTTTTTGTTTGGGGTTATTTGCAATAAAAGTGCCAAAGTAACTTATTTTAATCTTTACTCGATTTAATTAAATACGGGTCTCAGTTTTTTTTTGTTTGAAATTCGTTCTACTTCGCATTTTGACAAAAATACAATTGGTGCCAGGGGGGGGGGAGTGGTAATCCTTCGTTTTAAATAGGACAATATGGGTCTTGCATTTTTTCTTTTGACAAGTACATCATCTTTGTATGTAAATAATTTTCATCTTTTCAAATTAGATGTATTTTACGAGGCGATTTGGAATATACAGGGTGGCTGATCAATTTTGCTACATTAAGAAATTCAAATAACTTTTTGCAGCGTTTATATAACTTATTTTTCAGTATTTCATTTGAAAACTAATACATTTTTATTAAAATAATACATGAAGTTTTGAAAATAACTGAATTCAAATAGCCTCCACCCTGTGCGACATCTTGTCAAAAAGTTAATAATTACTGCCTGGAATGTTGCAGCGGGAATTGTCTCAATTAGCGTTCGGATGGATTGCTTTAAATCAACCAAATTTGCTGAGCTTTTTTTTGTAAAATCCTTGTTTGCAATAACCCAAAAAAAAAAAAAAAAAAAAATCCGGTACAGTGAGGTCAGGAGACCTGAGAGGCCAACGGAATGTGGAGTTTCTTGAAATCATATATTGTGAAACCAAACAGTGTTGTCAGGGATTCGCTTTCGGCGTAATTCTGGAAAGACAAACTTGTTCAACAACTTTAAGTAACGGTCTCCATTGACAATAACAGTAAGACGGATTTCTTCGAAAAAGTAAAGTCCAACAATGAACCTTGAAGAAACTGCACACCACACTGTGATGCGAAGTGGATGTAATTGCATGTGTGCCTCGTCAGCCATAAGACGTCAGTTGAAGACGTTGTCATCCTCTGACACCATTTGAATGATCCTCTCACAAAATTCCAAGCGAATCGGGAAATCTCTAGGGTTCAGTTTGTTTATTAATTGAATCTTATAGGGAAATAAGTTTAAATCTTGCTGCAAAGTTGTCTGCAGTGACTGTCTGCTGACACCCATTTGCGCAGATAAGCTCCTTGTCAAAACTCTAGGATTAGATTGTAAGGCAGCAGCTACAGCAGCGATAGTTTCCTGCGTCCGAATTAAGGGATCTCGATGATAAGGACTTTTTGCGATTGTGCCACGCTCGGCAAAATTTTTTACGAGCCTCACTATACTACCATCTGCTATAGGCGCCGCCAAACGTGCGCCTATATTCTCTTCAATCGGAAACAGCGGACTCTAAAACGTGAAAGCGTTGCACTATCCAAATTCTTGTTTCATTGTCCCAATTCTACATTTTAGTTAAACTTAAAGATCAATCCATAAAATACAATAAAAATGGAACAGGTTAGTTGCACAGAAAATAAGTTATTACGTTTGTTTTTGGTAGATGCTTTCATCAGCCACCCTGTATATAAATGTAATTTTGTGGTAACTCTATTATGATAGCGGATTTAGTTTCTAGATTATGTATGGATGAAAATAGGACTAAAGAGAAAAAAAGGAAATGATCCACAACTTTTTTGCGGCATATTGTTTACTAAAGGTTAATATGTTCTACGAAAATATTTCCATTGAAATTTTTTACAACACCTGAACACATCTTAAACCTCAGATGTACAGAAAACATAGTTTAATATGTCCCTATGCGGAAAGAACAGGCCAAAGTTGGGAAACTTTAACTGCTTTTGAAATAAAATAGCGGTGTGATTTTTCAAAACGTCGAGATACGCGCATATTTTTCCTCTAACAGCATCAATCGTTGGATACCCGTACTTTTGGAAAAAGTTTGAAATTGCTGTACATTGCAATTGGTCACATTATTTATTAAGACAAATGCTTACTAAATAAATTTAATATGGCATTTCGATTTCTGCCTTTTAAAAATTTTCATATATTTTTGCCAAATGAAAGCACAAAATGAATGATGCATTTTACTTCCTTTAAAACCTTATAATTTTGCTTTCTTGCCCAACTCTTTAACGTTGTTATCATTTAGTAAAAGAACACTGTTTGAATCTAGTAAAAATCATAATTATTACTGGCATACTTTGTTCAGGAAGAAATTACAAAGTGTTATCGTAATAGAATTTATGATGTATTACAATCATTTATTATAAAAAAAATACTGTAATAAATTTAGGTTTTTAAAATCCAAAAAGACACTCTATGTCTTCTCATTTGATATTTTTATTTATTTATCAATATATCCGGTTGCTACATAATTTTAAAATAAATTGCTGTTTCTTTTCCTCCTTGGACACTTGTTTTGCCTTAAAAATTGAATACGTGTGTGTGAGTATGTGTGTGTTAATTTATAGCCATAAATTGTAGTTGTTGGTTTTTGCATCTCCTTCTTCAAGGAGAAAAACTAGTTTTATATTATTATTTTTTGTTTCAGCTTTTGCAAACTTTGCAAAACAATAATGTCATAAAAAGCAAAACGTAAGAAAAC
The DNA here is from genome assembly GCA_914767995.1 of Thecocarcelia acutangulata. NCBI lineage: Eukaryota > Metazoa > Arthropoda > Insecta > Diptera > Tachinidae > Thecocarcelia > Thecocarcelia acutangulata. The sequence goes on along the minus strand of OU612094.1, from coordinate 126,809,929 downwards.
TGTCAAAAAAATTTTTTTTTTTGTTTTCGGTTCTGTTATACAAAAGACAAGTGCATGTGGACGCTCTCCAATACCAGTGTAATGGTAACACTTAAATTTAAGTAGATGTGGCCAACGTTTTCCTCTGGTGTATAAGAGTTTGTGTACGTGTGATATTTCCGTTTCCTTAATATTGTTTGACATAAACACAGTGGTGTTGGTTGGCTAAAATTAAGAAGTACTAAAGCTCGTATATAGATAGGTTGCCAGATTTTACGATATTGTTGGCAAAATATGCTGAAAACTGTCTTACAACTCTGTTAACAGCCAATTTCTTGCAGCAATGTCAGATAAAACATTGTCAGTGTTCATTGTAATGGAAAAAATGGCCAGACATCTGATATATAATCGAGGAAACAATATTCGTTGCCAGACATTGCCCCCTTATATCAACAGTGTGTATCGTAGTCACATGATGTCGGCGTTAAAATATGGCATTTATTTATTTGTAGCCAACAAAAATAGAATATTGTCGACAGTCTCTACCTATCACTTAGGCCTAGGAAATGTCTAAGAGCTATCATAGAATAAACAGTTGTTTTCCAAGACGAGTTTACAATCAATAGTCTATTAATGTAGCCTTTAATTATTATTTATTTAAATTAATTATAAGCCTCAAAGGCCAAATTAATTCAGGGTTTTAATAGGCAAAGTACTATATGTATATACTTTGTTAGTAATACTATCGATAAGAAAAATTGGATATTGTGACTTTTTCCATAAAATTGTGCTACCTATTAGTTTATACTCCTACATTCCCTTATTTTCAGTTTTGTTTGAAGTTTTGTCTGAAAATAATAATAAAATTGTGATTTCTAACAAAAATAAGTAAATAATTTAAAAATAAAATACATCCATAAATCTAAAATATATAAAAATGGCCTGAAAAACATCCCCAGACTGACACCATGTTTCAATGTGCCTTTAGTATAACGTGGATTAACGTTGGCTTTTCGGTCATCTAACCAGTCTTAATCTATCGGAACCTTTTAAATTAAATTTGGACTCATCGGAGAATAGTATGGAATTCCTTTGTGTAGTGGTCAAATTAATGTGTTCCCTTGGAAATTCCAACCTGACCAGTCTATTTTTCCGTGATATATAGATCTTTTTTACACTTTTGTATGGTATGCTTTTAGTTCGCCTTCTGCAGCCTGCCTTTGAATCCTTCTGGGGACGACACGAATTGGTATTTTTTTATCAAACGTATTATTGCCTGGCCATCTCGTTTACTGATTTTTCGGGAACAACGAAAACGGCTTATAATTCTTAATATAATGCTGTGGTGAAAGCCAATTTTTTTTTTGCAATTGTGGTCACTGATTGGCAGTTATAAAAATCATTTATTATTGTTTCTTTTAAATGCACTGAATAATTATATCGCTCCATTTGTTAGAGAAGTTACAAGTAACGTCCAGAATAAGATTGAAGGCACATAAACGACGGAAAGCTATATGCAAATTATCGCTATACATGCTTACTTTGATATTTAAAAAAATAATGACTTATTTTGGAAGTAAGTTGAAGAATATTCAAGGTTACGTGCATTACTTTTTTGTCGCTGCTTCTTGGGTCATTCTAGTAGAAATAATTTTTTATTTATTTTTAAATCACAAGCATCAAATGTGCCCCTTTGTTTTTAATATCTAAAGAGTTTTCTTTTAAATGTAATAATATTTTCTTTAAAATATGAATTCGTTTGAATGCTATCGCAAATTTTACTGAAAAACAGAAGTCCGTGCTTTTAGTTTTTGGGACCAAATTGAACCCAAGTGGGCTGGCTTTACAATAACTGGCAGCCTGTTAAACCTAACCTAATATAGGTTTCAAAACGATCACAGATATCAACTTACATCAGCTTATTATTTCTAGCTTTTTCTAATATGAACAATGCATTTCAGAAAAAATCCATTCTAGGAGTAAATTCACTAATTCAACTGTGCGAACGCCTTTTTATATTTCTCTCTCAAAATAAACTTCAAAAATCCTTATTACAAATAATAAAAAGAGAATGTAACTACCTTGGTTTTTGTTATATCATGGTTTTTACTATAATTGGCAATTTTTATTGGCAGACAAATTTATAAAATTGTAAGTTTTTTCTTTCGAACTAACAATTCATTTATTAGTAACAATTTTTAATTATCAGCACGTTGTGGGCAGAGTTTCTAATTTTACAAAGCTCTCAGATTTAACAAGCGTACGTAGCTTACGCTTGTTTGCAAATCGCTTAAAACCCGCCCTGTCGCAATTTGCTCTCTGCCTTCGAAAGTTATAGAAAGTATGGTATACTGCTTGTGAAGTATCTAGAGTCGCACAATTTACTTTTTAACCGTCTAACCTGGGCTTCGTAGGAGTCGTTCTACTGTCTATCTTCTAATATGTCTACCGGAAATATGGTGCCACTCCATCTATAATTTTGGTGAAAGTAAGGTAGTGGCTCTAGATATTTTCTACACGATTGATAGGGTGATGATTTCGCGGTTTATGTTGAGCTTCCTCACAGACCATACTATACGTATTGTTATAGGGTGTTTTTTGAATATGTGCCACACCTAAACGTCAAGTATTTTATTTGATATTTCAGACTAACTCAATTTGAACCATGAAAAAAGACACAACGCGTTAAATTTATTCAGGCTTATGATGAAAATTGGCGTTCAAATCAAAATGCATAACGTGCACTTCGTAATTTTTTCGGCCAATTTAACCGACCAAATGTGCGTACAATCGGCTAGATCACGCAAAAATTTGCGCAATCAAGGTCTGTAAGAGATGTAAAAAATCGGCGCAGAACCGTGCTGCCGCTGAAATTTTTTCTACTGCAAGCTTCTCTGCTAGTGCCTCAAAGTCTATTTTAGGGTTACTTGATCAAGTTCAAGAAAGCTAAGAAGCTTATCAGTTACAGTAGGCTATCCAAATCTGTAGACTCACTGGGATCTTGTTCCGAATCCTATGTATATATTTTCCCGTAATGCGTTCCAGGGCTTATCCATTTGGTGAATCGTACAATGCATTACAAATAACATTTTTTTCTTCAGCCGTACGGTCCGTCTGTGGAGTAAATTGCTAGTAGACGTGAATTCTCACAGTTACAATGTTGGAAAGTTCAAGTCAAACACACCTCCTCATGAATTATTTTCCAATACAGTGCACACGTAGATGCCTGAAATAATATATTTCACATCTGCTAACGTTATCTTTTTTGCGTGAACATAAAGAAACTAAAATTCAGATTCGTACACATTTAAGACATATTACTTGACTTAAGGCTCACAGAAAACTTTTTTTTCGTGTTCAATAATGAAATTCGTTGAATCAATCAATAAATCGTTTGAATGCGGATCTGTAAAGAAATTCATGGATTCAAACAAAAGTTTAGTAAAAGTAATTACCTATTAACTACTTTTTTCCCTACTAACTATTTTCTTAAACAACAACAATATACGATATCCAAGTTTATTTTTTGTAAACTATTTTTTCATACAAAAATTTTGTTGATTTTGTTTTTCCCATAATTTTTTTTTTGTGCTGTCTGTCGATAATTGTGAGCAGAGATTTCGTTAGGTTAAAGCGAGCGGGTAAGCAATAATCAGACTTTTTGCCCGTCCCACTGTTAATTGTGTGCGCAATGCTTAACAGTGCATTTAATTTAGTTTTAAAGTTTTGTTTTTGGGTTTTTTTTTTGTTAGAAAAAAGTTTGTTTAAATACATTTTTTTATGCATGAAAAAATTTATCATGAAAAATGTCTGTTTTTGCAGAAGAAAACATAAAAAAAACTTTTTTGCTTATGTAATTTAATGTCTATTTTTAATTTTTTTATGCAGGCACATAATGACCATTATTTTAATTGTTTTCACTAAAATACGCAGTAAATAAAACGTTTTCTAGTTTGCAATTTCATTTAAAGTACTTTTTTTATTCAAGCATTAATTAAATTTATTTGGTTACATCAAGAAACAAAATTAAAACATATACATAGATTAACAATTTCCAATTTTCGAAATACGAGTATATCTAAATAGTTTAAAATTAAAGTGTTAGTTCAGCTCAAAGTACTCTGGAGATGACCCCTACATATGCAGCGCATTGTACTGGAAATAGGAAAATAGATTATGATGAGAAGGAAAGAGGGAATAGTGTTCGTGGAGGTTTAACTTTAACAATAACAACACGAAAAACTAAAACAAACTCTATTGTAGCATTTAAAATGTTGAAATTAAATTAGTTAAAACTGATCAGTGCTCAGTGTATATACCTTCGACGCTGCTCAGATTAGCAAAATTTAGTCTAACACCTTTCACACTACAAGGTAATGAAATGCATTGAAAAGAAATTATTTTTGAACATATAAAGAAAACACGGAAAACGGAGAAAAATTAAAAAAAAAGTGACACGAGTACACATACTGCAACCTACTCCGGTGCACTTTGATTTGTTACGAAATTAATAATGAACATACTTGTACAGTGGTGGACATGTAATTAAAACATAAATGTCGATTTCCATTCTCTCGATATTTTATATGATCTATTGTTATTTCAACTGAACTTTTCCAATGCAAAGATAAGTCTGATATCTTTTGCACTTGGTTCTTTCTTTACATACATTTTTTGTTCAATTTTCTTTAAAAAATTAGTCATTATTTTGTGAAAGGCTCGTTTTTCAAGTGGACACATAATTAAAACATTTCCAGTTCTGCTGTTTAAATAAAGTTGTTCTATTACCTAATTTCGTTTTGTTGTGAAAATTTGTTGGTATTGTTGGTATAACGCTGTATTCCAAACAACATTTCTTCTTTGATGATGTGTTCAAAAAATTTTGAAATACTAGACAGCTTAGATATTGGACGATGATTTGTATAATCATTTTTATCACCTCCTTTAAAAACGGGGGTAATTGAAGCAACTTTCCATCTATCAATAAAATATCCTTCAGCCAAGGATTTATTAAAAAGAAATCGCAAAGGAACAACCAAATTTTGCGACTATTTTAGAGTATACATATGTATATTGTATATGTTAGAGATGTATTTAAAATATCATATGTGAATAGCGCTTAAAACACTTGTAAGCTAAAAATTTTAGAAATTTGTGTATAAAATTGTGTCATCCTAAATTTGAAGATGAACTTTAACTTTTATCTTTCTTCTGACATAATGAAAAAGTTTTCTTATTTCATCGTAGAATTAGGAAGAGGCAAACTTCCTTGACAAGTCTTTGTACAAGCAGTAAATTTCGAAACTTTATTAGAAAGCAATCCGAAACGTTTCTGGAATTTTATTAAATCTAAAAAATCGAGTTCTGATTGTCCATCTGTTATGCATTTCAACGCAATTTTGTATTGTAAACGCATTTTCCCACTTTTTCCAATTTAACTTTGAAATTGTTATTGATCCAAACGTTTTGAAATTTTTGCATCCGTGTGCTGACTTTGGTTTTGTTCAGCTAACTTCTGATGATATACTGAAAATAGTATTAAAAATATTGTTACTTTTTTGCCTCTAAAAACCCTTTAGCGGATTCTTCAATTGTAAATGAAATAATGGCTCACAGTACTTAAATACTTCGCAACTTTATTTACACTTAATACTACTGTGTACTAAAACACTAGATTTGCTTACTTTCTGACTTATGAGTTTCTTGCTGAAAGCTTAAAAAGAAACTGGTTGCTGCCGACCTACTTGCTATTTGTACGTCTTTATTAGTTTCTACAAACGACATGAATCTTCCAGTCGTTCATAATGTACAAATATATTTCTTTCTCACATACACACTCATGCACATGCTTGCGAACAATAAGCAAGTCACAACAACAAGCAATAATAAAAGGAATACCAATAATATAAGAAAAACAACAACATCATTTTTAGTTGATTTGCTTGGAATTTTACGTACTTTAAATTATGTATGTTTGTTTCTTTGTGTATTATGGTATTAAAAATGTGATCTACAATAATCGTCAAAAACAGACCTTAAATCGTCAAAGTGTTATTTTCAGCACGTAAAATCGTCAAATATGGCAACCATGATAATAAGGCTTTTTAATTACAGAAATATTCTCTTTAGAGCACGATCATTGATAAAATTTGCGTTTGTGTTAAAACACTGCGTTAAACTTAAAAAGATTGTAAATTTAACTTCACCAAAATCATACAAAACTTATAACCAACTACAGAACTAACACATAACTTTATTCCTTAAACTAACAAAATCAACAAACACGAACAATATTGTTAGAAAGAACTTTTTGTTTAAATCTGCTTTAGTTACACAAAACTTGAGCATAATTTTTTATCTAAACCGAAGCAGATAAACTTGGACAAGAAACAACAAAGTTGGTCTTCTTTGGCCAGTGAGTTTTACTTTAAAATATAATTTATCTAAAATTCTAAAAGTGGTTACGAACAAAAAATCGAAATATATAATTTTTATTATGCTGTTACTTTAATTTTTTAAAGAGGTAATATGAAATGCTGTTATTTTTAAATTAAATTTTGTGACATTAAAAATTATATATCAGATCGTCCTTGTGGCCGCCGTGTCTGTCACGTACAAAGCACAATCTGGAAGCGATATCTGGAAGATTGGGGTTGCATTTCGCTAATACATCTTTGAATGAACCTGCTGTTCCATGTGCTCAATTGCCTCTGGTTTAGCGACATAGGCAAGTGATTTTACATGATGCCAAAGAAAATAGTCCCATGGGCTTAAATCACACGATCTTGGTGATAGTAATTGAGCCATTACGTGAAATTATTCTTTTATAAAAAGTTCATTTCAGTAAATCTATTGTACCGCGCGCAGTATTGCATATGGCCTCGTCCTGTTAGAACCACATGTCAGTAAGCTCAATGTCAGCTTATTGAGGTACGAAATACTTTGTAATAATATCTCAATACCGTTTTTTTTCTTGGCTGTTTGTATTCTGCAGCTGTCTAGTTCACAAGTGTCAAATATGATTGATGATTTCAATATAATCTGAAACTTCAATACACTTAGTCCAACGCTTTTCTAGCAATTCTATCCCTTGATTAAAATAGTTTTCCTCAAGGTCTTCAAAATAGTGGTTTACAACTGTAATTGCATCTTCATTTGAGGTAAAACGCTTGTCAGCAAGGAATTTTTTTAGATTAGGGAACAGGCAAAAGTCACTGGGAGCTAAATCAGGAGAATAAGGTGGGTAGTCAAGCAACTCGTACTTTAATTCGTTGATTTTAGCCATTGTTAAAACACTCTTGTGCGCTGGTGCGTTGGAAAATTATTTTTTTGTGTTGTAAGCCAGGACGTTTTTCTCGAATTTGTTCATTTAATTGATCCAAAAGGTTACAATAGTACTCTGAATTTATTGTTTTACCCTTTTGCAGATAGTCAATCAATAAAATACCTTTGAAGTCCCAAAAAATCGGTGCCATTACCTTACCAGCCGATTGAATTGTTTTTGTCTTCTCTGGGGCACTTTCTCCAGCTTCAGTCCATTGTTTGGATTGTTCTTTTGTCTCTGGAGTATAGTGGTGGATCCATGTCTCATCAACAGTTATGAAACGACGATTAAAATCCATTATATTTCTCTTAAAACGATCCAAACAAGCTTGAGAAATGCTCATTCTTATGCACCCATCTTGCAGAAAGCTTTTTCATCTGTAATTTTTCATGCAAAATTAAATGGACTCGATCATTTGAGATGTCCATGATATTAGCTATTTCGCGTACTTTTATTCGTCGATCATTTAATAAAATGTTGTTGCTGTTTTTGGACGTCCACTACGTGGATCAATGAAGATGAATGCTTGTACGACCACGTTTAAATTCAGCAACCCAATTTTTTACTGTTGCATATGAAGGCGCACTTTCACCTAACACATTCACCATATCATTATGAATTTCTTGTCCCGATAAACCTTTTTTATGTAAATATTTAATGACACCACGCATTTCTAATTTTTCCACTGTAAAAAAATCGCGGAGTCGTCTTTTGTAAAAACCTGTTTCTATATAAAGGAGTTACCAGATCGAAACAAAATTTAACATGTGTTCATTGCAGATATGGAAGTTTCCAAAACACTTAACTTTTTTCTGTTTATACCGCGCTTTTTGGGCTAGGCTAAGAAGTTTGCAAACCTCGTATATACATATATGTATGCATCTATTTATACAATATTGTGTATTATTAAAATTAAAAATTGCGAACACACAATTAATCTCGTTATTCCAGAATGTGTTTTAATTTACTTATTATTAATAGGTACCAACACAGTTTGTATGTATAATATATAACACAGTTTAAATAAAAAAACTGATCTTTAGGGCCATTATTACAACCTAAGGATAAAGTTATTAATAGTTAACCTTAAACGTTATAAATAGTTAAACATAAGCGATAAGGTCACCATTAAAATTTTCCCATTTTTACAACTGATGTTACCATTTTTCAGCAGAAAATATGGCAGCTTTAAATTCTTAAAGTTAACTTTGAAATTTACCATGAGGATAAACCTGCTGTTAAGTAACTGTGAACCTATCCATAGTTGGGTTTGTTAAACTCTGAAACAAAGGAATGTAATATTAAGTTGGACAACAAACAAGACATTAAGATGTGTTCACATCCTGCACTATAGTTGGAATATCCTTTGGTCATTCGAGGTGACTGCGCAAGCGTACAGACTGTGTTACATAGACAGTTAACAATAAAGATACAGACAATTCTTATGACCAACAATTTATGTAAAATAAACAGCAAAACAATACTTTATACAACTGTAAACATTCGTACTTTTTCTTTTTGCTTTATTTATTGTTGGGGAAGAATACAACAAATGATTTGATTCGTTCGCTTAATTTTGCATTAAAAATGCTAAACATTCCTTCATGTTGCAGACATTCTGTTTACTTCATCATGAACTTTTTTTTACTTACTACCTGCACATGATAATATTTTTTTTTTAATATATTAAATAAATTCCAACGTGACTGATGGAACTTATTGTTTTTCTTTTTATTTACTTCAAAATAAATTTGATTTATTTATTGTAGCAAGAATGTTTATTATACAAAGCACACACTGACTTAAGATCTTAAGTTTATACGGAGTGCTTATTTTTTATCTAAAGGGTGTATTGTATAAAAGTATAGCAATTTAAAATGGATTAAAACAAATATGCATTTTTTAATTGACATGCAATTTTTTTGCTAAAGATAATCTCGTGTTGTTAGTCTCCGAAAAAAGCCACACACTAAACATTATCCGAGATAGTAACTCCCTCTTCCTGAGTTTCAGGTTTCAACCACAGCCAGAACATTCCAGCCAAGGTAAGCAGAACCACCCGGGGGCCATCCTGATCCCCGTTCTGCCAATTTAAACCCTTGGTAACACAACCTAAGTCGTGCGGCTTCCTAGAGTTTTATTTGCTACCCCTCTTTACTCGAAAAACAGAATGCCCTGGTTTGGAATACGCCAAGGCAAAGCCTGTTCCCCGGGGGAAGTTATTTTGTATAATTGGAAGCGTTATTTGGGCATATGCATGTTGAAATTCCAAACTAAAGTAAACATAAATTATACAATTACTAAAAACTTTTTGTTGCAAAATTTCAAAAATATCCCGTAAAAATATGTCTAGGCGTTTTTTTTTACGAATTTGAAGGAAACGGAAGAAAAATAAAACGGTGTATCGATAAAAAAATTTAGTTTATAAATTTCATTAGCTTCTAATATTGAAACCAATAAATATATACCAACAGCTTGTTTTTTTATGTTTCCTAGCTGTCTATATGTCGACATTTCATAAGAGCTAACCAAATCATCTTGGAAACCAGTGAAAGGCATTCTCGAACATATATATTCCTATTTTCTAAATGAGTTACTGAGAATTTAAATACAAAACTGTTCTATTAATAACATCAAAAAAAAAAAAAAAAAAAAAAAAAAAAAAAGTGAAAAAAACTTTTTTTTGCACACGCTTCTAATTTATAATATAATTCATATACAAATATGCGTTCTTCCCATAATCGAACCACTTCTGAAACGCATTGTTTTTTAGTTGCTTTTAAAATTTTTAGTTGATAACAAATTTTGCTTATTTTTGCGATTTATCGACTTAGAGCCAAAAAATATTTTTTGAGAAAAATTTTAGTTGATAAATTTTGCTTATTTCCCGGGTTAGACGCTTATTTATCGATTTAGAGTCAAAAAGCATATTTTTGATAAGATTTTTAGTTGACACCAAATATATGCTTACAAAATTGCATTGTGCAGTGGGAAAAATAGCAATGTACACGTGCTAAAAACATATCAAGTGTTATACTTGAAATTTAATCTTGTACGTTGTTTAGCTTTATGTTGTAGCGTAGATACGTGTGCACATTTATAACAAGTAGAGCTACGACTTCGCACAGTGGTTAGAGGAATCACAAATTCGTAAAAAATTTTTGTTCGTAAATGCGTTAATTCATAATTCAAACTATTTGTTAATTTATTTAATGAATTTCGTTATTCAGCATAAAAAAAATTTCCCGTGAAATTAAAGTCTTTGCAAAATATATAAAAAAATATTCAAATTAATATACTACATCCCTAAAAATTTCTCTTTTCCAACAGGAAAATTCTATCTCCAATCATTTACAAAATAGTCCATAGTTTAAAACTACATGTTTTTTACATTTTTAATACAATATTTTAAAATAGTTTTCATTCTTTAAATAGCTAAATGTTAAAATAAAATTATACCTCAACTCATAAACTTGGCAGAATTTTTGTTCAGCTTCAGCACTGAAAAAAATGCCTTCCCCTATCTTTATTTTCGTAAATATTTATTTGTATTTTCTTAATACATAAAAAAATGCCTTCCCCTAACTTTATTTTCGTAAATATTTATTTGTAGTTTTCTTAATGCATAAAAGTTTTCTTAAATAATGTTTGTTAACTGGTGTGTAAAAACACTTCCAACCTGTAACGCCACTCGTCGATTTCTGTACATTTAGATTTTTAATAGCTTCTTGTTCAAGTGTTTGTAGTGGTTAAATGCATTTGTTTTTGTGCCCATATAAAGTACATGCGTGTGTGTATGTGTCTTTTTGTGCAGAAAGTCTTGGCGTACATGCATTACATTCTACGTAAGTGCACGTTCAAATTCAAGTGCCATTTGTTTAGTACAATGGTAACGGAAATGAATAAGAGCGCACATGCATTACTGTACACACATATCGTCAGGCTTAACTTAAAACATGAATTTCAAAATTCGAAATGATTTTAATTGCTTCGGATTGAATAGTATTTACGTCTGAAGAAATAACCCCAAACTGAGAATGGTTGCAAAATGGAATAATGTGAATATCAAATAGATACCGTTTTGTAAAAAAGTAACGTTTGACATTTGACCTAACGATATGAACGCCATCTCATGTTTAGATACCTAGATAACGAATTTGATAGTATGTTTCAAACGTACCTACGAGGGTGGATTGATACAGCAGAAACACAATTTTTTTTTTTTTTAATTGCGAACTGTCGATAGTCAGATGTTAAAATTTCACCCCAATTCATGGATTATTTTGTTAGTTATTTGTTGTAGTCGTTTGAAGTAAGCAATTTTTGGGTTTCTTGAAAAAAGAAAGAAAGCGAATTTCGTGTGGTGTCGTTATTAATCGACACCAAAAATCTCCAGGACTACGCTTTATTATGTCCAAACTAATTTAATTCCAACATTTTAAATGCTGCAATCAGAGTTTGTTTTAGTCTTCCGTGTTGTTATTGTTAACGAACACTACTACCTCTTTCCTTCTCATTATAACCTAAGTTCCTAGTTCCAGTACAATGCACTGCATATGTAGGGGTTATCCCCTGAGTACTGGTCAAAGATAAAAAAAAAAAAAATAACGCTGTGAAAAGGTCTGCCAACACTGATCAAACGCGGCACCCATCTTGCCGATAGCTTTTTCATATGCAAATGTTCATGCAAAATCTTTAACACTCGTTCATATGATATGTTTACAATTTCAACAATCTCACGTAACCATCTCACGTAACTGGCGATCTTTCATAACGATATCGAGGATTTTCTTGATAATTTATTCAGTAACCACCTCTTTTGGCATTCCTGCTGATAGTATTGTTGCAGTGCTTGTGCCGGCGCGCTTAAATTCAGCAATCCAATATTTTACCATGTAATCTGACGAAGTACACTCACCATAATATTTATCGAGCTTTTCCTCTGTCTCTCGCCATTTTCCCTTCGAATAATGTTTAATTACTGCACGAAATTCACATTTTTCAAGAAACACCGAAGTTACCTAAATCAAACGACTACAACAAATAAATTGATCGATGAATTTGGGTGAAATTTTAACAGCACGCGTTTGACAGATCACAATTTTTTTTTGGCTGCCCTTTAAATAAAAGTATTTGGACTATATAGATTTTAATGGGCTTAATTCAAATCTGTTTTCAGTTTTTCTCCATCACGTAGCGATTTTTTTTACAGGTCAGCCGAATTTCACCCCCATGTAGTTGACTAATCTAATATATTTCGCCATAATTCGTAAAACGTTGAAAAATGTGTTTTATGATTGCAAATAAAAAAGTAAATGTTGTTGTTTAATTTACAATAAAAAAAAAATCCTGAAAACGTTTTTAATAGGTAAAAACGTTACAATACTGCAATTTAATTTAAAAAATTTTATTTCTCTCCTCTATTTAACATCTTTTAAACTGTGCTCCATTAAATCTCATTCAGTAATGCATTTCTTATTTAGAAACTATATTATTTTCCTTCTTGATATTCAATGCTTTTTTGCGCTATAAATTCTATTTCTATTTTCTTCAGTTAAGCCACTTGCTGCTTTATTTTAGTTTAATATGAAATTTGGCCTCATTGAATAAGTGTTAATTTCCCAAAATCACTTCAGTATGTGCCGTGTCATTACATTTCATATTTTTTATGATTTTCCAAGGATAAATTTTTGCAATAAAATATTCAATATACGAGTACATACACAGCAAATGCTTTGTCTCACCCATCCATTTTTTAACTCTACGAGAAATATGTGATGGTATTTGTGCAGCAAAGGATTTCCTGTTGAGCGAAAAAAAGGAAATAGTTTCTTATCGTGTCCTTATGATGCAGTTTAATAAAACTGTTTATGCTTTTATTCTCCATATTTTGGCAATTTTAAAGGATGTTATTCAGTTTGGATTCTTGGAACGATATTATAAACGCAATAAGACTTTTAAGAAAGCAAAACTAGTAAAAAAAAAGCTTGGCAGCACAAATTATCTCTGTTGCAACCTTAAAAAAATAGATGCGAGCAGAAAGAACGTTTTAAAATTGTAGTTTTGAAAATTTACATCTGGCACCTATTTTACGTGCAGCCTCTCTCTATATTATTGTTCAGTTGGTCACTGAACTCACGTTTTTGGCTACCCTTTTAGGTATGTGATGTGTTAACAAATCCTTATCCTTACTGATATTATAAATGTGAAGGTATATATGTGGCTGTTACCTTTTCAGGCCTAAACTACTTAATCGATTTAGATGAGATTCGGTATGCAGATAATTTGAAGTTCCAAAATCATCATAAGATTGTCTATTCTGAACCTTACCCCCACAAATGGGTTAAAAGGACGCAAAACTACTGTTCAAAAAATGTATTTTATTAAACCGACTTGCGGTGTGATTGGCCACCGCATATTGTTTACACAAGTATGTTTTCTACTCGTTAGAGCTTGCGTCTTTTAACTAGCGTATATAACATACACAATCAAGTTTGTATGCGTTGACTGCTTGATTTGGTTTCTCAATTATTTTTTCCACTTTCGGCAATCGAACTCGTTCTTCTTTTTAACGACGAATATAAGAATTTACAGTCACACATTTACAGTGTTGCCAATTTAGCGCCTTTCGCGCTAGATTTAGCACTTTTTAATACCTAAAAATCCGCATTTTTTATCATCATCGTGTTTTTCAAAAAAAAAAAAACCGCTAAAATCTTTTAAAAAGCTTTATAGTAGTACTTTTTTCACAACCTTCCTCAAATAAACTTCTAGAATAAGTTTCATAGAAAAAGATATAAAATTGTACAAATTTGATATTGTGACATTTTATTACAGATTTATCAATTATTTTAGTTAGTTACACAAATGGTAAGTGTCATTCTACTTTTTTGTCAAAATAACAAATTGCATATGTGATCAATATGAGACAAATATAGACAAAAAAATAAATAAGAGTTCAGTGGCTGAGTTGGTTAAGCGGCTGTATTAAAAATACATCATATTTACATGGTACTGAGTTCGAATCCTAGTGGGTGCTGATGAGTAGTGTAGCGGCTACGAAACAGCTAGTTGTCCCCCAGCTTTAGTGTATTCAATTATTTTTTCCTGTCTTCTTTGATCAAGAGTTATTGATCGAGGCAATTATTGTTATAATTATAAATAAAAATATTTCTTGGCTTTAGCCAGGATTGAACTCGAGCTAGACGAATGATACCAACCCATCATCATATAATATTAGAAATATTTTTGTCAAAATTACAAGTCTTTTTGGGCTGATTTCAGGCTGAACGGTACGTACAGAAATACAGAAGCGGGTTGGAGTCAGATCCCTTATTTAAAAAAACGGATAAGGCCTTTAAAAAATGATGAAACTAAAGCTTTATGCATCTACTGCAAATGTCAAGTAGGGGCAAACCAATGTGACCTTGTTAGGCATACAAATACAACCCAACATCAAAAGGCATTGAAACCTTTCAGCGAAAGTTAATAAAGATACTCTTCACTGCTCCCACTTTGGCATTTTGAGTCATTATTTTAACATGGCGATGCCATTGGAGGCTAGTACTTACCATTCTCGCGTATGCATATCTATTTGAAAATATTTTTTAATGTGGTAGTTTTAATTTAAAAAAAGTGAAATTTTTTTTAATTTTCATTGAAATAAAAATAACACATATAAAATTTTAATTATTTCCTTATTGAAAGTCTAATTTAAGCAAGTTCAATCACTTCACTTCATATATGAGGGCTGATAAAAAAGAACCGTTATTTAAATTTTTTTTTCCTCTTCAAAGTAAGACCCCTCAAATATAATGTCAGCGTTACTTCCAATCCTCGAAACGCGCTTTTTGGCGCCAACAGCTCCTGTTTCGACTATTTTTTTTATCTCCTCAATTGTAGCAAAACGCTTTCCTCTCATCGGTGTCTTCAGTTTTGGGAAGAGGAAAAAGTCAGCGGGGATGAAGTTCGCTGAATACGGTGGTTGAGGCATGATAACGGTTTTGTTTTTGGCCAAACACTGACGCACAAGCATCGATGTGTGTGTGAGTTGGTGCTTTATAATGGTGCAAAACCCATGATTGCTTTTGCCACAATTCTGCACGTTTCTGAGGAATTGCTTCGCGCAAGTCCCGCATGACTTCGAGGTAGTATTCCTTATTGACCGTACGACCTTGTGGCAAGAATTCATGTTGTACCACTCCATTGCAGTCGAAGCAAAGAGGCTGCGCTCTGCTCTGGCGGTCCCATCAGGACCGCCAGACTTCTGTAGAAGTTGCAGAGACGAGGAGGAAGTAAAAAGTGTTGAGCACTTCCTTTGTCGATGTCCAGCTCTTTCCTGCGTAAGGGCTTTTTATCTAGGCAGACCGAGGCTGCACGACTTTATCCAATCATCGGGTTAGTTCTAAGCAGTGATATGTAGATCTGCTGTGATTGGACCCAAGTGGGCTGGCCTTGCAATAGCTGGTTAAAGCTAACGTAAATGTCCTTTCGCATTTAATTTAATTTTTTACACAAAACTTAATACAGTTTCTTTCAATCATTTTTTGGAATAGTAAAAACACGACTAACCGTTTCATCTGTCAAAAACAAACTGACAATCCAAAATGGCTGATGTTGCCAACATATATAACAGATATGTGTACCAACATAATACAAAAAAAAAAAAAAAAAAAAAAAAAAAAATATAAAATAAAAAATAAAAAAAAAAAAATAAAATAAAAAAAAAAATTAGTAACTCACGGAATTTAAAAATAATGGCTAAAAAGCGAAAACAATTTACCAAAAATTGAGCTATTGTGATAGTTTTAATTACATTGTGATAGTTTTAGTTACAAAAGTGTGAAATTTTTTTAATTCTTTTATTAAGTTTTAATTATGAGCAGTATTAGTTTCTTTTGAAAGTCTAACTCAAGCAAGTTCAATCACTTCACTTCATACCATATACGCATTCGAGTTGAAGTCGCCAGTTTTAAGCAATATGCCTTTACCGGAACACCTCTTTGGCGAATGACTGTAAAATACAAGAAACTACAATTATACTCGTATAGTGCTTCGATTTTCGATGAAGGATGTTTCCTTCATGAAGGTGACACACTCCACTTCCCACGCATTTGCTCTTATGCAACAATTTTACTGCAGATGAATGGAGCCCTACGCCCATTTAGTTCGTACTTTTGTAATGCTACACATATTAGTCTGAACATTTTTAGGTGTAATTGTAATAACACTGTAATTGTAAAATTTAAGGTTTTCTTTGAAAAATGCCACACCCTTATTATTAGGTACATTAAAACTATATACGTGTCACTTATTCCTGTTTGGGTTGGTAATGAAAGTTGAAAACATCTAGCGGCTTTAAAACTTAAATATACGTTAACTTAGTTTAAATTAAAAGAAATGCCAATGAACAATTTACTTAAAATTCGTAGTTTCACATTCGTTAAATGCATTTCTCAAAGCACTAATTAAAAGGCTTTTAATCAAGAACGACAGTTGCATTTTCTAATAAATCTTCTACCGCCCGTAGAAAAACAACACTGAACAAAGTAACATTGAGCCAAGGAAAAATTCTAAACCATCATTTAACCACCAATAAACACTAGAGTTGAACTCAGGCGACACAAACACACATACATACACACTTCCATATACAACCGTTAAGAAATATACGCCAAAAGTAACGCCAGAAATGTTTCGAGAAGCAAGATGATGATGAAGAAGAAGAAGTAGCTGAAACAACAATTTATAGTCAACAACCATCAAATCAAATCAAATGGAATCGATCGACAAACCCACAAACACATTTTGCTTAAACAAATGTAAAAAGGAGAAAAAAGCAAAACCAAGAGTTTTCTATTCCTTAAATCGTCCTTAAGCAAGTAAGTGCAAATTCATGCAAGGAACATAAGTGTGTGTGTGTGGCTGTAGAACTGAGTTGGTATGTGTGTTTGGGTATGTGTAAATTTTCTACAAACGAGTATTTAATGTTTAAAACGTGCTGCAGCACTCCAAACTGTTTGGCCATTCAATCAATGTTTATGTGCGGTTGTTGTATCTACTGCGGTCAGAACTGCAACATACTAACATAAATATATGCATACATACATATGTATATGCAAGTCTTCCGCTGGTCTGATTATATGCATGTGTAAAAAACTTAAAAAGGAAGGAAAAGTGGGAATAAAAACGATGATAACAAGTGTCTTTGGCAGCCATGACCACGAGGTAAAATTGTTTAATCCTTGAAAACAAAACGGAAAAAACTCTTTAGTAGAAAAGTTCATCAGGAAAAAAAGTAGAAAAAAAACCTGGTCAACAACTTTATCGATAAAAAGTTGAAAACCTCAAACAAAATTGGAAATAAGATGAAAACGATGATGCTGAACTCCACTTACAAATCACATTGCCACAAATCATACTGCCACTGCTGCTGCTGTTTCTTATGTTGCAACACCAGATTGAATTTATGCTGATACTGTACTGGTCGTCTTTGAACTTAAAGATGCATACATATGTATTTGTTTATGTGTATATGTATTTAAAAATAAAAGTGAAGCAAAATTTGCAGATGCACAGTTGGTGCTATTAAAAAAAAATTTTGCAAATACATACATTTTTACGCTACTCAAAGACAAGTAGTTATATTTTCCTTTTTATTTCTTACGTTCTTTACAGAACACAGTCGAAAAATTCGTCTAGAAAATTTTCTGAAACGAGCTGAATCTGTTGAGAGATTTTCATCCAAATTTTTAAGACAAGTCTCCTATGTGTTTTGTAAAGAGCATATTTATGTTTATTGGTTTGAAAATACATGCAATCTGAAAGAACCTTTAGCCTATACGCAATATATGGAATGTGGCTATAAGAGAAGTTGTATTCAGAACGATAAAGCAGTTATTGCAACTGTCGATTTCAGCTCATTGCTAAATATTTTTATTTCAATGTTGAGCAATTTTGATGTTCTCATTCCGCTTTGCATTTTTAATCAGAAAAATATTTACTACCAAAGTTTTTAGTATCATTAGTGTGATAGTCACTGGACTGAACTCATTTTTTATGTCTCGCAAGAAGCATTTTAGTGCCATGGTTTTTTGAATTTAAAATATACATATCTCACTCCAAATTAAAATATAACTATATCACTCCATGTGCAAGAGAGAGAGCGAATGCTTATCGGTAACTGGTTTTGCCTTGACGTATACCTAAACAGGGTACTTCTAGGGCAAACAATGGTTGTACCAATTAAAATCCTAAGAATTCGAAAACCCTGACTTAAAATTGATTAGCAGAACGGGAATCATCACACCTGCAGGTGGTTGTGGTTCGCAGAATGAGGTTGCGGTGCTTGCATCTTGGTTGAAACGTTTCGGTTGTGGCTTGGACCCAAAATCACACCATTATCAGTATTCCTTGATAATTATGGTGCGTAATCGATTTTTGGGGAACTAATTGTACTTCGCAAGGTGTTGTTGCAAGAGATACCTGTAATATAAAGAACCAGAAGTGATAGAAGGACACATGTGTTGCTTAAAGGCTAATGCTTCCTCTGACTATCTAGGGAATTGCATACATAATGTGTCATTGGTTTACATCAGCACCGGCTTTAGCGGCCTTATCTGATGATGGGCCAGCGGGGCGCTTATGCATGGCTTATAATGCCCATGTATTTCGCAACTTTTGCCGTAAGTTTGTGGCCAAATGAATAAACCCCTTGGAGAAGATCACGACCTTTCTAATCCCTACTGTATGCAATTTGGAAGACAAAGTTTATGCGTCGGTAAGCCGAAGTCATTTAAGAGGATCAGTCCTTAATTAACTCATCCATGTAACCATTACTTCTGGTTCCTTACATTACAGGTATTTGTTGCAAGATACAGCACCTCGTGGGTTATTAGCCCCAGGAAACCGGCAATGGACCGAACTGATCAAGGAAACTAATTCCCCTTCTTACGATTTCAGATTTAAACCACACCTAAAAGCTTTCAGGCAAGATGTAGGTACCTCAACCATGAGCAGCGCCAAGATTTTCTTACTTCTGGCACGATACACTGTATCGTACCAGAAAGGGGTTATTCGCTGAGTTCTGGGCCAAGGTAAAAAAAAAATATTACCAGACGTAAAAATGTTACGTCATCGATGATTTGCTACTTACTGCTTTAGTTTTTATAATAAATTCTTATAGCAACAGTCATACGTGAGCTACTGATCTATTGAAAGAATTAGCTCAGTAAAATGGGTTAAGCTGGCAAGAGCGATCGGCTCAGTGACCTGAGAATTACTAGCCTAGTAAATAAATCCTGTTCAAATTTTAAGGGCCGATGTTGAATTTAAATAAAACACAAATTATTTAGGAATTGTTGTCATTTCTTTATATTGTGATAATATTAGTAATTAGTTAGTTCAATTATATATGAAACAAAATATTGGATAAATAGCCGCCGCGACTTCGGCGGCACAACTCCATCCGATAGTCCAAATTTTCGATGACGCTGAGGCATAATTGAAGTTTTTTGCCGTTAATGTGCCAAATTACCTTATCCTTTAGCTCTTGAATTGTTGCTGGCTTAAAAATGTTCGCCTTCTCTTTCAAATAACCCTAAAAAAAGAAGTCCAACTGACATCGCCACCACGTGAAATAACACGGCGATTGAATTTGAAAATGAAAATTTGAAAAAATTTGAAATGAGCCATTGTTTTGTTAGCTGTGTGGCAAGTGGCACTGTCTTGTTGAAACTATATATCGTCCACATCCATCTGAGTATCTTCGAATTCGGGCCATAAAAAGTTCATTACCCTCATTTACCGGCCTCATTTAGGAAAAAATACTGCCCGATTATGGCGTCAGCCCATAAACCTACTCTTTGAGGATGCATTGGTTTTTCGACAATCGCTCTTGGATTATGGCAATTTGGATTATGCAATTTGCATTGTAACATTGCAAAGAAACATATTTACAAGGCATTTTGATTTGAACGCCCATTTTGATTTGAAATCTGAATAACTTTAACCCGTTGCTGGATTGTGTATTTTTCAATGGTTCAAATTGAGTTAGTCTGTAATTGAGAAATATCAAATGAAATGCAGAAAAAAATTTGACGTTGGTGTGGTTCACAATCAACATCTGCCCTTGAAATTTAACCGTCCGATATCAAATGCTTTAAAATCTAAAACTGCATATCGTAATACAATAAACATGCCCTCGTTAGTGCATTATTCATCATATACAAAACAGGAGTCAGCTGTATTAAAAATAGTACATTAGTGTTGTACTACGAAGCCAACTGGCAGCCGCATGCTACAATAAGCTATTAATCCGGGTCTACTTCTTTCAAGTTCTGTTACACAATTAAAACTATTATATCATTTAAAACAAATTTCTTACAATTGCTCAACCATTCTTGTTTTCTTTTTACTACATTTTTACCAAAATATCAAAGGCTGAATTATTTCACCAGTTTTGTATCATGTTCCCTTACCAATTTTATTTAAGAAATTCTTTTACTTTTTTTATACTGTTCCACTGTGGTGTAAAGCATACATTAATATTCTTCAAACTTATTTCATAAGAATTTTTTTTAATTCTTTTGACATACAAATATGTTTGCATGAAAATGAGAGGTAAGGTGAAAGTATCGGAAAGGCCTGTAAACCGGACATTTTGTTTACAGTATGTTTATTTATTTTGCAAATGACTCTTCAGGGATGCTATTAAAACAGAAAGCAGTAGACAACATGCGTTAAGCTGCCGATGAGTTTTGCGCATTTAACGCATAAAAAATGGCAAGTTATACAACACGCGTAATAAAAACATTTTCTGTCACGTTCTATTTACTATAGTATACTTTGTATTTTTTAACCTTTTCAATGAGTTGTTCATGTATTATTTACAAGACAAAAATTAACTATTTTAATTACTGCTCTGCAGTAAAGAGAGAATTGTTAATGCAGGTTTGCCTGTACTAGAACTTCTGTGGTACCAATCTCATACAGATTGTGAAATAAATTTACATCAGCACCTGGTCGGTATAGTCTGATTATGGAATTGAATTCGCCAGGGCCACCATGTAGCTTTCTGGGCTCACACAGATCGCAACTTTTTGCCTTAAGTTTGTAGCCATATAGACAAACCACTTTTCTGAAGACCTTGGACCTGCTAATTCCTCCTATAAATAATGAGTTCGTAGGCCGAATCCCATCAGCGCTTAATCAACTGAAAAAAAAAATGGACGTCAAACCCAATTTTTGGCAAAAATTCGATCTATAAACCTTATCTAACATAAACATTCTAAAAAATACATCATCCTATAACATTTCAAATTATGCTTGAGCACCCCTGAAAAAACTGTTTTTTGGGACATTCTAATATATACCTACTCGTATGTAAGTATAGCAAAACGTATCATAATTCCAATCTGGTGAAGAATACACATTAGCCCACACCAGTTTTGTAACGGACGACTTTGGAGTTTCTTTTAAATTTTTGACAATGTAGCGCGGCTCAGTTTCATTAAACGTTTTATTGGGAGCTTTTCTGGCCTTAATATGCATTTTGTTTTCGTTTACGAACAGTAATGTGATTCTTTACACTGTCAAATCATTTAAATAAACCATTTCTGCAGTCTTTCGATGTGAATGATAATTTTTAAAATGTTTTTTTTTTTTTTTTTTTTTTTTTTTTTTTTTTTTTTTTTATCTTAGACCAGCACCGGGGTGCAACTTAGAAAATAGGTTAAGAGGAGAAGGAAAATGTGAGTAGTGTTTGAACACACGGAAAGACCAAAACAAACGCTATCATAGCATTTATAACCGGAATTTTACAATTTTACAAAAATTCGCGAACTTTATTTTTAAATTCGTGAGCAGAATTGTATTTTAAATTCCGGAGTTTTTTCACTCTGCTCGCAAACGAATTAAATCAGTTTTTTTTAGTTCGCGAAAAGAATGAAAAAAAAAAAACCTAGAACGAAAAATAAAATTCTACTCGCGAATTTTATTTTTAAATTCGGGTATTCAAATTTAAAAACCAGAGAATTAAATAAAATTTAATTCGCGAGCAGCATTTTTTCCTACCTTGATTTCATGATATTGCTTACTCTTCAGGCTCAAGTACAAATCCGGCTTCAGCCAAGAAACCCTTTTTATTTTTTAATTAAAAAAATAACTTCCGCCATCATCAAGTAATATTATGGATAATTAATAAAGTTCGAGTATTTATCTTTGACATTGACATACAAAAAATACAATTGTGTTCATAGATTGACTTTTTTTACCACAATTTTTTTCTGTGAGCTCAGAAGTTTTAATGAACTTATTTATTTGTAACTCATTTAAAATACTTCCGGCATTTAAAACTACATACTTCGAATACATACACAGAAAAAAATTTTTTTCGTGTTCAATAACGAAATTCGTTGGATCAATTAATAAATTAAGATCACTAATTAGGCTGAAATATAAACTTTTGATGGCGAGAAGAAGACATTCTAACATGAATCTTGAGGATAGACTAAAAAGAATCAGCAATGTGATCAAAATAGCCTCAAGGGATGCTATGAGATCTTATTATCAGGACAGGCTAGATAAAGTTAGGCATGATCCTAAAAAGTGCTGGCAGTTTCTAAATCAAACACTTGGAAGAGAAAAAAAGCCTGAAATAAAATTAAAAGATATACATGGCAGTACGATTATTTACGATGGTATAAAAGCAGAAATATTTAGTAAATTTTTTATAAACTCTATACAAGAATTAAAACAGAGAATTTGTTTAATACCAGGAGAAAGTTGGAATGATTTTAGATCGCTTCGACGACACCATAACTGTTTTAGAGTACAACATGCAGATATAAGTGAAGCTAGAGAGATAGTTGAAAATTTTGCTATTCAAAAATCACCAGGGTTTGATAACATTTCACCTCAACTTATTGTTGAATGTGCTATAGAGTTAATTCCGCATATCGTTAGCATTTTCAATAATTCAATTAGCACTTCAATTTTTCCTGAACCATTAAAAATACAAAAAATCATTCCGGTTCCTAAAGAATTACCTGCTGATACAGTTGAAAAATATCGGCCAATTGCTCTTTTATCAGCAATCGATAAAATTTTCAAGAAACTTATATGTAAACAATTGACAAAATATTTGGAAGAAACAAATCTCCTAGCAGATGAGCAATATGGTTTCAGAAAAGGGTGTGGAGCCGATGAGGCTGTTATCAATGTGATCAATTATACTTGCGAATGTTTCACTGGAGTAGGAGGTAATTATAATTTACGACTTCAGGGCATTTGATTTGGTTGATCACGCAATTCTGGCTGAGAAAATGTGGTTTTGTGGCATAGCTGGGCGAGAGAACTCATTAATAGGAAGCAATATGTTGCAGTAAATGAAAAAAATAGTTCTATGGCGTACATAAATTACGGCGTGCCTCAAGGCAGTATTTTAGGACCTTTGTTTTTCAAAATTTATATAAATGATTTAAAAAATATTGGATTGCAAAATTTTTATGTATGCAGACGATCTGGCTATTTTTTTATCCCTACAGGCAAGTTTCAATAATGCTATCATCGATTGCACATGACGTTGAACTGATTTCTAAATATGCAAGAGTTAACAAACTGGTCTTAAATGCAAGTAAAACCCAACAGAATAGAAGTAGTGCCTGTATGGTGATTATTGATGGGAGACGAATTAATGAAGTAAGTGTTGTAAAATATTTGGAGGTATTGCTTCAAAATAATCTTGGTTGGCACTCTCATATACAGTATATAAAAACAAAGATATCACCAGTTGTTGGAATTTTGTATAAACTTCGTAGCAAACTTGATGAACGCTCTAAGCTAATGATATTTGAGGCATTAATACAAAGCAAAATTAATTATCTAGCGCTCATTTATGGTCATAAAAGAAACGTTTATAAATTACCAAACATTTATTATATAGAGATATAGCACGTACTATTTTGCCTGTTTATGATTTACACAAAATACAGTTTCTTGTTTATGTCTACAAGGTGCTACACAACATTGGATTTCACACAATTCGATTACAGATGAGCCAACATAATGTGAATACTAGGCAAAGATCTAATTTACAAGTGGTAAGGTGTTGCCTAGAAACAACCAAACAAAGAATTGAATACAATGGTAGTTTACAATTCATCGATATGCCAACGGCTATTAAAAGTTCTAATTCTCTTTCTACATTTAAAAATTCATTGAAAGAGTATATGCTTCAAAATATTGATATGCTTTTATTATAATAACTTTAGGCAATTTAAAGAATAATATTTCAACATTACCAAATTCTCTTATATAATTATTTTCTTATAAGTATTGTTGAAAATTTGAATTAATTAATCTTCTATTTTTTTATTAAATTTATTTATTTTCTAATTACTTCGGATTAATAGAAAATTAATCAAATTTTGTAAATAATTGTTGTCAGATTGCCTCAACAATGCCACCATGGCGCTGAAGCCTTATTGTAAACTTTGGTATGTTTATGAACTATGTTTATGTTTGAATGCGGACCTGTAAAGTAATTAGTGGATTCAAACAAAAGTTTAGTAAAAATAATTATTGATCGAAAAAAATTTTTTTTAAACAACAACAAAGTACAAAGTATACATAACAATAAGCTTGTTAAGCATACATACAAATTATTTTTTCAGACAAAGATTTTGTTGATTTTATTTTTACTATAATTTTTTCTGTGTATTGTATTATAACTCAATATTGTATAGGGTGTTTTTTTAAGCTAGATAGAACTTTAAATTGTAAAAAGTAACACAAAAAATTAAATTTTGATGAAACATTTTTTTTATTTGTTTCAGTATACTCTGACAAATCATCATGAATAGACTCACGCTTGAACAACGCTACGAAATTATCCAAATTTACTTTGAAAATCAGTCGTCGATTCGCCCGTTGTTTTATCGCAAAATTGTGTTCAGCGATGAGGCGCATTTTTGGCTTAACGGGTTTGTTAATAAGCAAAATTGCCGCATATGGAGTGAGACCAATCCACAAGAGACCCTACAGACTCCATTACATCCAGAAAAATGCACTGTTTGGTGCGGTTTTCATGCTGGTGGCATCATCGGACCTTATTTCTTCAAAAATGAGGCCGGAGCTCGCGTTACGGTCAATGGAGATCGTTACCGCACCATGATCAATGATTTTTTGTTTGAAAATATGGATGACATTGATCCGGAGGAGATGTGGTTTCAACAGGATGGCGCTACGTGCCATACGGCGAACGCAACCATCGACTTACTGAAATCAAAATTTGGCGATAAGTTGATTTCGAGAAATGGACCTGTCAATTGGCCTCCAAGGTCGTGCGATTTGACACCTCTCGATTATTTCCTGTGGGGCTACGTGAAGTCACTGGTTTATGCTGATAAACCAGCAACAATTGACGCCTTGGAGGCCAGCATTGTTCGTGTTGTTCGTGACATACGGCCAGCAGTGCTCGAAAAAGTGGCCCAAAATTGGACGTCCAGAATGCGCTTCGTCAAGAACAGCCGCGGTGCCCATATGCCCGAAATCATTTTCAAATGTTAATGTCACGTATTGATCTTTCGAATAAAAAAAAATTTTGATTACAATTTAATTTTTTGTGTTATTTTTTACAATTTCAAGTTCTATCGGGCTTAAAAAAACACCCTATATATATACATATCTATGACATTTTTCAAAACAATTGAAAGACTTTCTAAAAACACTTTCGATAGAAGTGTAATCAAAAGAACAAAATTAAATAGAATTGTTTTCAGGCACTTCAAAAGGCCTGAGGCGCTTACAAATTTACCACTTATTTTATACACACGTGCAGATGAGAATTCCATTTATAATTCCAGTGTTTCCAAGAGATTGCATTTACTTTCTTAAAGTGATTTTCGTACTTCTCTAGAAAGGCATTTTAATAGATTTTTCTTATAAATCTTTATCAATTTATATGTTTCAGTTTTTCGAGATTCAAAGTAAGTAAGTTTGTATGCTTTTATGGCATATGAAAACTTATGAGAAAACACAAAAACTTATACACATACATACTTACATGCGTATGCATGTACTCGTATGTACGAGTATAAGAGTATTCACCAGATTTCAGCAAAGACAAAGATGAATTGCCAAAAAAATAAAAACACTTGTTTCTGTTAAAACAATTTTTAATGCATTTTTCATTTTTTTTATAAAATTTCTTTTGCTTGTCCTCTCTTTCATCTCCTATTAAAACGAAACTAAACTGCAAGAAAGAAAGAAAGAAGTGCAAGAAGAATAAAAATCCAGATGAAAGAAGAAAAGTATCAAAATCGTTTTAAAGATGTTTTCTTTCTTCGTTTATAATAAATATTAAAGTTTTTTACGGATTAAGCAACGCACAGTCATACAAACATATTTATATACATATATACATATGTATATACTCACATGTATGTGCGTTTTTTATCTCCTTATGAAATTCAATTTGTTTATGTTTTCCTTTGAAACATTTGATATTAAGTCGGATTTGTTGCCCAATTGCATTGAATATAAAAAATTACTTTTATATACATACATATGCATGTGAGTATTCAAGAAATCGTTTTAAGGAAATTAAGGAAAAAATCGCATAAGAATAAGATGTTTGATAAATTTTATTGGTTTTATTCATAAAAAAATAGCTTTAAGTATAGTAAAAACATAAAGGGCGTTGTCTATAGAGGTATAAAACTTTAAGTTGGGAAAGCTTTTTTTAAGTGGCGGCCGTTTTTTCAGCTGCTAAATGAATTATCTTCAGCTTGGATTGGCATTTTAACATGACTAGATTGACGCCTAAACAACGTTTGCAAATTGGGCGAATAAGCCCAAAACAAGATTGTCGTTGATCCCGATTTTCATAAGCGATTTCTGTTTAGCAATAAAGCTCACTTTTGTTTGATTGCATACGTCAGGAAACAAAACTGCTGTATTTGGAGTGATGATAATCCTCAAATGTATGTTGAGACACCGTTACATCCAGAAAAACTGACAGTTTGGTGTGCTTTATGAGCTGCTGAATCATTGGTCCACACTTGTTCCAAAAGGATGCTAGTCAGAACGTTACAGACAAGGTTGACCAATATAAAGCGATGATTACTGACTTTTTCATTTAAAAATATGATAATCCTCAAATGCATGTTGAGACACCGTTACATCCAGAAAAACTGACAGTTTGGTGTGCTTTATGAGCTGCTGAATCATTGGTCTACACTTGTTCCAAAACGATGCTAGTCAGAACGTTACAGATAAGGTTGACCAATATAAAGCCATGATTACTGGATTTTTCATTTATAAATTAAACAAACATGATGTGCAGGTGCAGGTGTTTCAGCAAAATGGCGCAACATATCACGCAGCTCGTATCATAAGTCATTTATTGCGGGAAACGTGTAGTAACCGCATAGTTTTGTGCTTCGGACCTGTGATTTGACACTCAACATCGTGCAATATGCTCAAAACGGTTTACGACTGCGAGAAAAATGTTCGCCTCGTTATTGCTGATATACGGCCACAAATGTTGGAAAAAGTAATCAAAAATTAGACCTTCAGCTTAGACTACGTTCGGTCAGCCCAGGTGATCAGATGCCGCAAGTCATATCTGAATTACAATGCCAGAAGATTTACTGCAACCTTTTACGAATGAAATTGATCAGACTCTGAAGGAGTTTCCATTGAATGTTGGCCCACAACTTTTTACTTCTATTATTAGTTCTTGAGGATTTGCAGTTCTTTTACGCTTTATACACAATCGAACATTTTTAATGGCAATTAAATCTGGACTTTGAGCCGGCCAATCCAATATTTCAGTACAATTTTCTATCAATTTTTCTTTCATCATTTTGTTCTTATAACAAGGTGCAATGTTTTGTTGGAGAATAAACGCCTCTTCAATTAACCTATCACCAGAAAAAATTGCGTGATTGTTTAAAATATTAAAAATTTTGGTTCTGATTCACTATATCGAGGATTCGAACTAGACCACACAGGCTATTGAACGACATAGAGGTTGAAAATATGGCAATGTCACATAATGCACGATTTTTTTCGGATCTCACATATAGCATTTTTTGTGTTTATGATGCTGGTGAAACTTCTTCCTGAAGAAAGTGACGTGTTTGGAGAGCTTGTGTCTAGGAGACACAAGTCGGTAGTTTATACTGCATTCTATTTTGTTTTGGCTTATAAAACATTTAATAATTTTAAATGCAAAACATACGTAAAAAGTCAAGATTCTGAATATTTTCGTTGCTATTGTATACTGAGAGACACATTTTGAATTAAACATCAAAATATGTCTCTCAGACACATGTTGGTTGGTAATATTAGGGTTAACTTGATCCTAATTATTTGACCTTTTTTTATAAATTAAAATGAAATGTTTTTTAAGCTTGAGGTCAGTTTTGTTTTTTATATAAAAATGTTTTAATTATATTCGATATTTCTTCTTCAGGAAAAATTTTTTTTAGTTTTGTTTACAAAATCAAAAATATTTGAAAACATATTGAAAACAATTTTAACATACATAAAAACATTCAACATACATTGTAACAAAAAGTTAAAGTACATAAGCCGTTAGACGGCTTTGTCGATACATTGTCGTGATTTAAATCACAATCCGGATTTTAATAAGGTTTCCATATTAAATACAGAAACTAGTTATAGAAAACGGTATATGTTGGAGATGTTGCAGATAATTGATGTACCAATAGCTAATAGAATTAATTTTAGAAAAGATACAGAAAGTTTAGCTCAGAACTATAGGCATTTAATTAATAAGAATAGGGTAATAAATTAGCTAATTAAAATATCGATAATTATGTATAAAACATTATGTTAATAATCTTTTTATGTACTTTAACTTTTTGTTACAATGTATGTTGAATGTTTTTATGTATGTTAAAATCGTTTTCAATATGTTTTCAAATATTTTTGATTTTGTAAACAAAACAAAAAAAAATTTTTCCTGAAGAAGTCTTCCGAAGGAAGACGAAATGTCGAATATAATTAAAACATTTTTATATAAAAAACAAAACTGACCTCAAGCTTAAAAAACATTTCATTTTAATTTATTAGGGTTAACAATAATTATGTTTTCACTGGTGTTGTTCTAAATAGTGTGAATGTTGCTTAGATAGAATAAAAATTTGTTATAATTATTTAAAAATGTAATAATTCTATTTTAAATATTTATCTTTTTTGTTTTTAGAGTCTTGGTTATCCCGTAGCCTCTTTGGTAGCTATAAATCGCACGAATGTTCAATTACGTTATTTTATGGGTGACCCCTGTCCCGAACATATTCAAACTGAGCTGTCATCAGAGATTGATTTTTCTTGCGACATGCGAGCTGGAAGGGTAAGTTGATGCTTGTGCTACCAAAATGTGTTATTTGAGTTAATATATTTTACATATGTATTTTATTCAATGTCTGTAACATTCATAAATAATAACTTGAATTCTACTTTGCCTTTTTGTTTGTATTATCATTTGAAATTTAATACAAACACAAGCACAGAAACATAGAAAGACCGCAAGGACTGTTGGTTCTAATAATATAACTGAGGGCGGAAAATGGTGTTCATTCCGGCTTGTTCGTATCAGTTTATAGCTTAAATACAGCACTTGGTCACCGTAACAATCATTCACTCTTAACTGAGTGGCAAAACTAAGTTAAATATTTATGTTAATTTCTGAATAATTAAAAACGACGTTTTTTTGAAAAAGTATCTGCATATTTAAAGAAAGATTGCAAATAAATGTAAAAAATTTGCAGGTTCACAAGCTTGCATACAAATTGGAGCTCTTATGTGGTGTTCATAGAACACAGACGAGCGACTTGTTTAAAAAATTATATGAACATCACTCAAAAAATTTAGTTTTATACAAATTTTCTAGACGAGTTGCTCGTCTGTGTTCTATGAATTACAGATTATTCGTCAAATTTCATAGCTGATATAGAAATATATTTTTAAACACAAGAATCTCTGATACATAGCTACTTTTCTTCTATTAAATATACCCAAAGAAAGAAGTCCTATAGTATCAAATCACATGATCGTAATCGCCAATTAACATCGTTTTGAAGTAAAATAACAAGGCCATTGAATTACCAATGCCAACAGTCAATATTTCATTTGCTGTGTGATAGATGGCACAATCCTGTTGGAACCATACTCGTGTATCGTGCAGATTCATATCCTCAATTTCTGATAACGAACACCATGCGTCAGCTTTTCAACAATCACTCATGAATTCTTATCCAGCAATTTGCTTGTTAACAAATTCACTGAGCAGAAAGTGTACCTTGTTGCTTAAGATGACCATTCACTTCTGTTTGTTCTATACTTGAAACGTTCTGGCTGTGGTTTACACCTAAATCGCAGGAAGGGGAATAAGTTTCTTTGATATGTCGGCTTTCGGTGGCTAATAACTCCCCGAGGTACTGTTGCCTTGCAACAGATATCTGTAATGTAAGAAATCTCTTATGGTTAGACGAGTGAGTTCGCTAAGGGCCCACTAGCTCATTAAACCTTTCATTTCTTTGACTGTCTGGGAAATTGCATACAGACGGGATCATAAGGCCCGAAATCTTCAGCAAGGGGTTTGTCTATATGACACATTAATCCATAAATAACCCAATCCTATATATTCGTACATATATGATTCAGTAAAAAATAAAGAATGTAAACCGTTTTTAAATATAATTAATCTTGCGTTAGTTTTGGGACACCCTTTTATAGAAATATATTAAATTACGAAGTAGTGTAGAGACCTCACGGAGAAAAAACAGGAATTTATAAATTTACTGGCATTCTGCATTTGAAGTTTTTATATTTAAAATTCTAATTCAATGCTTACGGAAAATTGCTTAGAGCGTTGTGCTTTTCACAACTTTTTACTCTGTCCTTTAGAGTTGAGCATGTAGACAACCAACACCATAATATAATTTTCGGGGAGTTTAAAAGCAGCAATGCTAAAAATTAGTACACGCGATTATTCCAGTTTGCTGGTTTGTTGTTTTTTGTTTGTCTGTTGTTGGCGCTCTTTCATTTTTACTGCCATTTGTTTGTTTCCTGCTTGCTTGTTCCCCCATTTTTTTTTTCATATTAAACCCACCTGTGGTGCTTTTCATATGCAGTTGTCATCGGCCATTTTATCTGCATATTTTTGTTTTGTTTTGTTGCGTTGTCAATCCTTGTTTCACCATTGTTTGTAGCCTTTTACACCCTGCTGTTTAAAATACAATGCTAAACGGCTGCTTTTATTAAAATTTCTTACAGCTGCACTATAGTGTAGAAGTAAGCAAATAATAGAAATGTTTTTCTTAAGAGAATTGTTGCAATATTATTATTAAAATTCATATAAGGCATATTTGTATGTTAGCATAAGTTATATGGAGTTTATGGAATTTAAACGAGTAATATGTAAAGAAAATTTGTATGAACTACACTGAAAATATTAAGATGAAGTTTCAGCAGGGTGGGGCCACTGTGCGCACTGAGACATAATGGTACTCACAAATTTTCAGATCTTGCCCACCCTGTATTATTTTTGATGGCCTCTTTCAGATAACCATTTCTACCAGTACGGCCATCACGAAACTGTACCAAACTTACAACCTTATCACTGAATAGTAATATTCTATTAATCTCCGAATGGGGTCGTAAAAACTGTGTCGACTTTAATGCTCGTCAGACCCAGTGTTGCTTATTAACACACAAATAAACGACTGCAAATGCTATTTCATCTGCACTCATGGATGGTATAAATATTGAGGAATCGGATGTTCTTGGAATGAAGATACAGTGTGATGTTCGCTGGACTGAGCACATTTTTCATGTCTCTAATTTCTAATTTATCTTGAACTCGTTTGATAGGACGCCATCTTATAGATCGTATAGTGCGGTCTCTAAGAAAGCTCGATATAAATCGAGAAAAGTCATCAGCGACACCAAAAAAGATAAGTTTTGCCAGTAGTGCACCATGCCACACTTTCTCAAACGCTTTGGAAATATCCAGAGCCACCACCTTACTTTCACCGAAATGATGGATTGAGAGATATACCATAAGATCGCCAGTAGAAAGACCCTTGCGAAATCCATATTTTCGTGTTGATAATATGTTATTTTGAAATCATATTTGTGAAATAATAGCTCAATCCTAAAGCCGGTACTAAACGATCAACCCTGTCGTGGCAGTAAGGCCTGATGACATGCCTTTATACTCGCCTAATAACGCCAAATTTATGTTTGTCAAACTGAAATTTGAAAAGCGCACCGAAAATTAAAAAAGCGCGTCGCGCACCTACTTAGAATTTTTTGCACAAAAACTTTTCAAAAGGGCCAAAAACTGTGGGAAACGACTCGTGCTGACAACGCTGTTTGTGAGCCTGTATAGTCTCGCACAGAAAGACGTTCATGCGCACTTCTCCTTTATTCAACAATGGCGCACTATAATCCCACAGAAAACAATTTTTATTTCGTGTTCAATAACGAAATTCGTTGAATCAATTAATAAATTGATTGAATGCGGACCTATAAAGAAATTAGTTGATTTAAACAAAAGTTTAGTAAAAATAATTATTGATCAACAACACCTATTTTTTTAAACAACAACAAAATACGATATCAAAGGTTATTTTTTTGATATTTATTTATATGCATACAAATTATTTTTCCAGACACAAATTTTGTTGACTTTATTTTTACTACAATTTTTTCTGTGTCCCAATTTGTATTACTGCCAGTGTGCCCATTCGAGCAAGTTCGGTGCTAGATTTAGCACTTCTTTTGTTGATTTAGCAGCAAAATTTCGAGTTAGCACTTTCCAATTGTTTATTTTCCAAACTTTTAAAAGATATCTGTTACCAAAATGTTTTTATAGGAGACATCTTTGTACCAATGCCGTATTTTAATTATAATTTTGCAAATATTCTTATGTCTTAGAAAGAAACATAAATCGTGAAATGCAGAAAGAAATACGAATTGTATGTCGCAGTTTTATTACACAATTTATTTATCAGTTACTACGACGTTTGCCAAAAAATTTTCCAAGCTAAAAAAAATAATTATGTTTTTGAAAATAGTTTAAAAATTGATAAGTGAAAGTTACACGAACATTTGAAGGAATAAATGTTACGAGTAGACTATACGGTAGAGAATATAACAACTTTGGAACATCAATGGCAACGTATTTATGTGTACTAGTTGCAATTACTGATCGACGCAATCGACCGTATTCTTTGTTGCGGCTCTTAAATAATGCACACTCTTGTACATATATAATAATGCACACTCCCACTGCCTTTAAGCAAAATAAGTGTTTTGAGAACGCTTAAGCGACACTTTCATGAAACAATCGACTTACGCTATATCTCGGGTATATATGGACCGATACCGAAAAAGTTCATGTTCTGTATTTTATTATCCTGGTTTTATTACTAGAACTGCTCCTGACCAAAAAAAGTTGTTGAAGTTCGCTTACACGACATTTTTATGAAAAAATCGGTTTACGCTATATCTCGGGCATCTATGGACCGATATTGGAATTTTAATTTTCCATATTTAGATAACCTTATTTTATTATCAGAAATGCTTTTAGGCAAAAGAAGTTGTTGAGCTTCGCTTATGCGACATTTTCATTCAAAAATAGGTTTAGGCTATATCTCGAGTATATATGGTCAGATGTCTGGGAAAATTTTTGCCTTTTAATCGGCATTTTTTTTTGTGTCAACATTGAAGCAAAACAAATAATTTTATTTTTTAATTTTTTTTCGGAATTTTCGATACATATTAGCTATATGTGAACCGATTTTGATGAAGTTCAATATAATTTATTACTTTATAGGGTCGGAAATGAAAGTTGTAGAAATTACTTACATATGTATACATATATATATATA
The DNA here is from genome assembly GCA_914767995.1 of Thecocarcelia acutangulata. Classification (NCBI taxonomy): domain Eukaryota; kingdom Metazoa; phylum Arthropoda; class Insecta; order Diptera; family Tachinidae; genus Thecocarcelia; species Thecocarcelia acutangulata. The sequence continues at coordinate 126,775,699 of OU612094.1, read as the reverse complement.
CCCCTTAAATTTTTTTGTGTTATTCAATGGAAATGAAGATTTCTAAGGCATAAATGATAAAACTATGCATTCATTCTCAAAAAATATATATGCTTAAAATAAAGGCATTTAATTTTTAGCACTATGTTTTATCACTTAAAATTTTTTTTGGCAGTTAGCACCATTTTGGTGACAATTTAGCTCCAACAATTTTTGGATCTGGTCACACTGATTACTGTTGTCGTCAGTTTTACAGATATTTTCTCCCATCTCGTTCTCTTCATCATCCTTAACATTATCATCATCATTTTCAACCATCATCATCTTTGTCGTCGTCAGCTCACTTGTTTGTCATCTGCATAACATCGCCTTGCATTTTGTTTGTTCTGGTTGACCTCTGTGGTTATTTTCAACGCACAAGGAACTCATTAGTTTATTGTTTTCGATTTCAGTTGCTTTTGTTGTTTCTCTTTTCTTGTCTTTTACTATTATGAAAGCTGTTGCAGAACTCTCAATGGCACCAGTCTTGCGTAAAGCTTGCTGGTAACAAAAACTTTGGTGGCTTTCAAAAGAACTACCTATTGCCCAGTGAAAGTTTTAAGAATTTGCTGACATTTTATTATTATTTCATTTACTTTCTTGCCCGCTGATGGCTCTCATAATGTTTTATGGTGTGTGATGCCACTTCTGTTCATTAAATTTCTATTGTTGTCCGAATCTTTTAGAATCTTGTGGTAAATTTTTAAAAGATGCTGTGAAATGATTGAGTAAAATACAAAGTAAACAGTTGCAATTAAAAATAATTTTAGAAAAGTTTTTATGTGCGGAAATAAACAATAAAAAAAAATATGGAAAAATATGACAACTAAAAGAATTCTTAATTTTCAATAAGGGAAAACTTTTTAAGAGCCAACTACAAAAGGAAATGAAAACTGCATCATTGTATATTTTTATGAAAACAGTAAACGTGTTTAACATCCCGCCCAAACAGAATATAGAATTTAATAAAATACAAAAAAGGAGAACTATTTCTCATGAATTTTATTAACTTTGAACCTTCTGTCATAATACAATAGCATCTACTCGTACAAACTTTGGCCTGCAGCTTTTGTTTATTTTTATTTTTAAAAGTTCTTCTCTGTTTAACCGTCCATTAAAATGATTATTTTTTATTCTCTTGGTTTCGTCTACTGCATTTTTAATCCTTTGAATTTATTCATCACTTTTGTGTCATTTCAGGGCACACCAAAATTGCGTAAAGTCGCAGACTGCCATTATGAATTCACTTGGGCTACGAATGTTATTTGCCCACCGCATATGTGTGATTTCGATGAGGAATCGTGTGAAATTAAAAATTCTGAGCTGGGAGTCAGTTACAGTTTAAAGAAGGCAACCTTTGCAGATGAAGGTAAAATAAAGGTAAGTAAACAGTCATACGTGCTCGTCAATACACCGTTTATATTCATGCCTGCTGTTTGTATAAGTGCATATGAAAAATTCAATATGAGCAGAAAAAATGGGGTGTCTGCTCAAGTTGAAATGCAGTTTGAGATTTAGCACGCATTGCATTTATTGAACATTTTGCGTAAAGGGAATGTAAAAGTTTATAAATAAATTTAAAAAAATGTGTGTAAATTTATAACTGGGTAAATAAAATTCCGATTTTCAACTGATTTTCATGTGACCGTTATATAAATAAATAGTCATGTTGTCTTTCACAATTCGAAGAATGGTAATTACACATCGTATTTTATTTTAAGCGTGTACTCGTAGGAAAAAAAGAGTTTATATTTATTTTGAAGGCAAAATTCCAATAAAAACTATAAAAAGGATAGATATAAAAATTGTAAGGAAAAAAGTTATATATTGTAAATTACTAAATGCTTTTAAAACTCGCCGTTTTCATTTAAAACCCAGCTGAATTACATACACATAAGAGCAGTCGCAGAACAAAACGTGCCTTTTTGATTATTTGAAAATGTTGGCAAATCGGAGTTTATTTTATAGCATGAACCCTGAATATCAAACAAGTTCATTCCTTTTTTTTAAATACGTCGAACGGCAATAAGTCGCCCCAATAAATATTAACACTGTACAACATTACAGGGCTTTTAATTTGTAAATAGCACGTTTTGTTTAAAATAAAATGTAAAAACAACGTTTTCATGTGCGTATTTTTGATATGTAAACATTTCTTTTATATATACGAGGTCTGCTCAAAAAATAGCCGTTATTTTAAATTTTTTCAAAAAGCATTTATTTATTTATCAATAACTATTTTGTCTCCCCCAAAGTAGTATCCCTCAAATATAATACACGTATGCCAGCGTGTTTTCCAATCCTCGAAACACTTCTGAAACGCGATTTATGATATCGCCAACAGCTCTTGTTTCGAGTTTTCTTTTATCTCCTCAATCGTAGCAAAACGCTCTCCTTTCTTCAGTTTTGGGAAGAGGAAAAAGGTAGCGGGGCCCAAGTCCGGGGAATACGGTGGTTGAGGCATGATAACGGTTTTGTTTTTGGCCAAAAACTCACGCACAAGCATCGATGTCTGATTTGGTGCGTTATCATGGTAGAAAATTCATGATAGTTTTTTCCACAATGCTGTGCATAACTTCAAGGTAGTATTCTTTATTGACCGTACTAGCATGTGTCAATAATTCATGATGCACCACGCCATTGCAGTCTAAGAAAACAGTGAGCTTTTTTCGGTCTTGGCTCTTCTGGACGCTACCATCAATGTCATTGCCATGCACCCATGATTTGTCACCAGTTATGACCTTTTTGAGGAAATCTGGATCGTCGTTGACGATATTCAACAGCTCCTGAGCGATGTCCATGCGACGTTGTTTTTGCTAAAAGTTTAGTAATTTTGGGACAATACTCGTTGCCGCACGTTTTATGCTTAAAACATCCTTAAAAATTTGCTTCGCATGAGCCAAACTATATACCAACATCATCAGCAACCTCTCTTATAGAGATCCGACGATTATCCAAAACCCGTTTCTTCACTGCTTCAATGTTTTCATCGGTTGTTGACGTGCTCGGGCGACCAGGTCGAGCATCGTCATTGACGTCTTCTCGGCCTTTCTTAAACCGGTTATAGCACAATTGAACTTGTGTTCTACTCATAGTGGACTCGCCAAACGCCACAGTCAACATGTCAAATGTCCTTGCGCATTTAATTTCATTTTTTACACAAAACTTAATACAGTTTCTTTGATCCATTTTTTCGAATAGTAAAAAATCGAAGAGCACATCAAAACACGAAGAACCGGTTTATCTGTCAAAAACTAACTAGCAATCCAAATTGGCTAATATTGCCAACATATATAGACATGCGTACCAACATAACAAAGAAAAAAAAAGGGAAAATCGAACATACGTAACTTTCGACATTTGAAAAATAACGGTTATTTTTTGATCAGACCTCGTAGGTATGTATGTATGTACATATATGTATATATGAAACTATTTTTGTTACTTAAGCTTTAATGTAAGAGAATTTTAATTTTTTCTTATTCAAATTGAATCATATATACCCAACGGCCAAAGTTTCGCTTACAGAAGCAATGATCCGATGCACACTTGTAAGTCAGTAATGTACACTATCTCATATACGAACCTAGTATACATTGCCGCATTTGTAGACTGAGCGCTTACCAGCTGCACATAAAGTAAGCCATAAAGTGAAGTGTTCATCAAACAACAAGAAAAAAACTCATTACTACCTAGCATACATTGTAAGCGAACAGTAGGCAGCTCGAATACAAACTCGCATACTTCGATAGTCAGCGGTAGGCAGCTAGGATACAATCTCGCATACTTTGTAAGTCGGTAGTACAAGGCGGCGCAAAAGTAATCCTCCTATCAAAAAATGCTATAAATTTAGCGATTGGTCCCTAATATCAGTTCTGTTCTGACATTTGTGTAGTAAACACATGCGAAATACACGTTAATAAACAATGTTACGCTATACTGCTCCAGAGCGCGGAATATTGGTGACTATTTATTTGACCCCAAGAGAAAGATGATTTTTCATCAAAAATAATCATGAGTGATGAGGCCCATTTCCATCTTAGCGGGTACGTAAATAAGCAAAATTTACGCTTCTAGGGCACTGAAAATCCGCGTGTAACCCACGAAAAGCCATTACACCCGCTGGTGTGCTGTTTTCGCTCGAGGAGTTACCGGACCTTTTTTGTTCGAAGACGTCGCGGGCCAAACGGTTACTGTGAATGCAGGGCGCTACAGAGCAATGATCAACGAGTTCTTTTTGCCGCAACTTGATGAATAAGGATCGGAAAACACGTGCTTCCAACAGGACGGTGCTACGGCACACACTGCACGTGCTACAACCGATATGCTGAAGGATGCATTTTCCGGGCGCCTAATCTCCCGTTTTGGTGATTTGCACTGGCCAGCAAGATCGCCTGATTTGACCGGTGCAGACTTCTTTTTTTGGGGCTTTTTGAAGTCGCTGGACTATGTCAACAAGCCTTAGACTCTTACTGCTCTTAAAGGCAATATCCGTCAAGAATATGATGACCTATCGCCGGAAGTTTTGGCCAATGTGATGGAAAATGCTATAAAAAGGGCTCGAATGACAATCAACTATGGCGGCGTCCATTTACATGACATCGGCCGTATTCTCGACTTGATGTAAAAAAAAAATTAAAAGACCAAATAAAAGAATCGAAGTTTTTAATTTTTTTTTTTAATTACAGCCAAAAAACATCTTAAGGTTATTTTTGCGCCACCCTGTATTAGCAGCTCGAATACAATCTCGCTTACTTTGTAAGTAGGTCGAAGACGTACTACGCACTTCAGTTTTTTGGGAATTTAAATTAAAATAAATTTTTTCTATTTTTTGTTTACATTCTTTTCTTTTTTTCACTAAATGTGTTATCTTTGTCGTACATTTTTTATAATGTTTTATGGGCACTCTTACCTTTAGCACTGATTTTGTTAATTAAAATATTTGCAACGTAGTTTGACAAAGACGGCGGCCGAACGGTTGAAAATAAAATACGTACATATAAATATGATACAGAAGATGAATATAATACATTTTTGGGAACTCCATATACTACTGCCATGCACTTTGTAAGTTACCATTCATTGATTACAAAGTGTTGCACACATCATTGAAGAGAAGTAATGTGGTAGGAAGTGTTCGCCGCTGGATATAGCATAAGCAAAAATCAATCGGGAGATACATGCATCAATTGTAGTTACTAAACCTCACATTATATACACAAGAAAGTTATTAATGTCCCTATTGCAGTTTACCTTTTTTTTTAAAGACTGATTGTATTTAATAAACTCAAATTGCCGTTCTCAGCTTAACTGACAATGCGCATGTCAGTTGTCGATCTGAGTTTTGGTGTTATTGCCGTTCTCAACTTTATAATGGGTGATTTTATAAGAACTATCGGAAATGAAAAAAAAAACACATAAAATTCAGAAAAATGCATGAAATATTTATTTGGATCGATAGTTGGGTCGATATAATTTAATGTTTAAAGATTAGTTCATGCAAATGTTGGCCGCGGCTGCGCCTCAAATGGTCCATCCGCTTAGTCCAATTTTGGCATGCTCTTTCCAACATTTCGGCCGGTATCTCACGAATAATGTTGGCAATGTTGGCTTCCAGTGCGTCAATCGAAGCGGGCTTGTCGCTATAGACATTAGCCTTAACATAGCCCCACAGAAAATAGTCTAGAGGCGTTAAATCGCACGATCTGGGCGGCCAATTGACTGGTCCCAAGCGTGAAATAAACTTCACCGAACTCGCCCCTCAATTGGTCCATTGTTTCGTGTGCTGTGTGGCATGTGGCACCGTCTTGTTGAAACCACATTTCATGCAAGTCAAGCTCTTCCATTGTGGGCAAAAAAAAGTTTGTGATCATCGCACGGTAGCGCTCACCATTCACAGTAACGTTGTGATTCGCATCATCTTTGAAGAATTACGGCCCAATGATGCCGCCAGCCCATAATCCGCACCAAACGGTTGTTTTTTTGTGGATGCATTGGTAGCTCTTGCAATGCTTCTGGCTGCTCTTCACTCCAAATACGGCAGTTTTGCTTGTTCACGTATCCATTCAACCAGAAATGAGCCTCGTCGCTGAACACAATTCTTCGATAAAAAAGTGGATCTTCATCTAACTTTTCAAGAGCACATTCACCAAAAATTTGGCGTTGTGGTAGGTCGTTTGGCTTCAATTCTTGCACCAGCTGTATCTTATAAGGCTTCACACCCAAATCCTTCCGCAAAATTTTCCACGTAGTGGTGGGCGCTGCGAACGGCGCCGAATCAATAATTCACGGTCACCACCAACACTGGCCGATACGGCTGCGATATTTTCTTCAGTTCGCATTCTACGTAAGCGTGTTGGTGGTTTAATGTCCAACAATGTAAATTTGGTGTGAAATTTTTTTACAATAGCCCGAATAGAAGCCTCAGTAGGTTGATTAAACTGACCATAAAATGGAAGAAGCGCGCGATGAACTTTCTTAACAGAGCACGCATTTTGGTAATAAAATTCAATAATTTGCACGCGTTGTTCGTTTGTAAGACGATTCATGATTAAATTATAGACCAAACTGAAGATGTTTGACAGTGACACAAGATACAAAACGTATTCATTATTTTTTGTGTTGCTTAAATATGTTTCAATATAATATTAATGTTATGTTAGCGAATTTAATATGATTCAACAAAAAATACCAAAAGTATATTGTAAGTATGTAGCGCCAATCGCAAAAAAGGGTGCACCGAATAACCGTTAAACCGCCCAACTGCAATTTGTTCTGCGCTTTCCACAGTAATAAAAACTATGGTTAAGTATAATTTCGTGAGGTATCTTTTGCCCTATCTCTCGCAGAAATGCTGCTACTCAATCCATCATTTCGGCTAAAGTAAGGTGAGGACTCTAGATATTTTCAAGACAATTGATAGACTGTGGCATGGTGAATTACTATTAAAATTTACTTCTTTTGGTGTCGGTGATAATTTTTCTCTGTTTATATCGAGCTTCCTTACAGACCGTTCTATAAGAGTTGTTATGAATAACATCTCATCAAATGATACCGCAAAGCTCGGTGCTTTCTCCTTCTCTATTCTTTATTTTTTTTAATGACCTATTACATTAAACTTCTAACCCTACGCACTGCAAACATTTGCCGTTCGTATGCATTTAGTTATAGGTCCAGTCACAAAGCAATGATTTTCTGCTAATCTCTGAATGAAGACGTAAAAACAGGGGTCCAATCACAGCATACGATATTTAACTAACTATCGGATCGAATAACATTACGATACGTAAGGGTTATGACAAACGAAGCATATCGGAGCGTAATTTAAACAAAATGTAATAGATTTAAGAATATGTGTTTCCTAAAAATCTGAATACAAAAAAAAAATTGATTAACGCTTTTATATCATTACAATACAATTCATTCGATATCGTATGCCATGATACCGAAATGAAAAATTTCGATCAATTTTGGTCGATATCGAAGGCGGTGATTTGGCCCCAGGTTAGATTTTAACGCCCGTAAGACCCAGTGTTGTTATTAACATTAACTCATGACAATAAATAGTACTTCAAATGTACTAACCGGATGCTCTTGAAATGAGAATTCAGTGTGATGCTAGCAGGACTGAACACGCTTCCCATGCCTCTAAAGAAGCATCCAAATGTTCCGGTTTTTTGAAACGGCGTAAGATGAATTTCGCTCTGTCCGATCTGCTTACTATTTCTACCACTTATATCCGACCGAAAAGGGTATACAACTACATATATTGTTAGGGTCGGTGCCTCAAAGTCTATCTTAGGATTACCCAGCTGTATGCCAGGGGCAATGAAAAATCTTATTTGCAGCTGTAGAGTATCAAACTCTATTGATTGACTGGAGGATCGCCGCAGCGTAGGGTGCATTTCTTTGGTTTATCGGTACTACAATGGATTTTTTTCTGGGAGCTTGCTACCGAAACCCATATATTTGTACGCAGCATGCTTTCATCATCTAAGGTTGATTGCCCAGCAAAACGTACACACAATAGTCTACAAGGAGAATTCGTTTTTCTGTTCTACAGTTCAGCTGTAGAAGAAGTTGCCTGCACATTTGTTTACCGTTATATACAACTTAAGAAGGTTCAAGTCAAACATCCAATCACTATTCCTCCTTCTGATAAAAAATTTTCCTAGTTCCAGAGCAATACAATGCAAATGTATGGATCATCCCCTGAGTACTGGTTTAAACGAAAAAAATTAATTTTAACGCTGTATATGCTAAAATTCAATCTGGATAATATTATTTCAATGTTTACAATGCTAAATCAACAGTTGAAATGTTCTGTAAGTACTTTGAAGACATTGTTTGCGTTTGAAAATCAACATGTTTTCACTTTATATTAGTTTTGGGAGTTTTCTGTGAGTGGTGAAAAGAGCTGTTAAGTTACTTTGGTGTAGAGAAATAATGTAAAAAGGAAATAAGTCGTAAAAAAAAACTCCGCTTAAACATGTTTTCAAATAAGCTGTATATGGCAGGCCCGTTGGGCAGTAGGCTTTGCCTTGGCGTATATTTCAAACCATGGCACGCTACGGATATTGGTTATTAGTTTCTAGAATGATTTGAGGGTCAAAACCAAAGAGAATTTTTGCACTAACATTATTAAGTGTGAACTTCCAAAATATTCGCCATTGCTGAACTGCAAAACGAGAATCATATTTCCAATTTTACCACAGCAGAATATCGTCAAACAAGCAAAAATGTCTAATTGTCATGCCTCTCACAAACAAACTTAACTAAGAACATAGAATAAAACATAAAAAGATTGCTAATCGAAAAGACGTCTTCTACATCAAAAGAAAACTTAATTACTTTTTAACACGCTTATATTAATTTCACTTGTGCTATTATGTTTGTTCAACACTCGAAATCCATGCCATATAAGTGATTATTACATATATAGATATATAAAACTGCATTGGCAGTGTTTCCGCTTTAGCGCGAAAGCTGGAGTTACCGTATTGCTTCCATGCAAGTTAGGGAATTTTGGGGATCCATAAAACCGATTTTGGGAATTCCCAAAAAATTTCGGAACTACTTCGCTGACCGGTTTGGAACGCGTTTCTCATTAACGGTCATTCGATTTAGTGCAAAAATGTAAGTTGCCATATTCTTTTCGGGGAAGTGGGGAATTGTGGCGATTTCCAAAGCCGAATTATATGAATAATTATCTGGTTATATGGATAATTGTTTTAATATCGAAGCGTATTTTTTTTAAGCTATGCTCGTAAATATTTTCTTCAGATTTATTGAGAAAAAATTTTGATTTCAAGAAATTTTTGAAATGCAATTGTTGTTTCTGAGTGTGATGGTTTTATTCAAAAATTTTAACTAAATTTAAAAAAAAATTTTTTTTGCTTGCTCTTCAATAAACATACGAGTATTAGGAAAAAAGGCAAAAAAAAAATTGTGTTACGGATTACTGGTTTTTATCTGCACTGAGTCGACAGCAAGTATCGCATAAACGCATAAATATATTTTTAAACTTAAATAAAAACGTAGATAGAATGGAAATGCAGATTTTATTGTTTAAAGAGTATGTCATCCAGTTGTCTTCCGTCGACTTAAGCACACTCTTCAAAAGGAAGTCTTGTATGCTGCATTTTGCACCATGATAAAGCACCTTTTCCTCTTCCCAAAACTGAAAAGGAAAGCGTTTTGCTACTATTGAGGAGATAAAATAAAAAAATCGAAGCAAGTGCTGTTGGCGATACCAAAAAGCGCGTTTCAGAAGTCTTTCGAGGATTAGAAAAAACGTTGGTAAAAGTGTATTACTTTGAAGTGCACAAGTTAAGTTAGTGCCAGTTTACACACATCAAGTTTGACTCGTCAAGTCTTGAGTTTTTGGGAGAACGGGGAGAAGAGAGTGGAAAAGGGTGCAGACTTGACGGTACCGTCAAGTCTAAAACGGAATGCCAGAAAATATGAAAACTTTAAGGCAAAAAAACTTAAACTTGACGATATAAAACTTTTGTGTGTGAACGTGAATGCAAGTTCAAAAGAAAATTGAAGCAGAATTGATCAAGAAAACCTGATGTGTGTAAATTGAGACTTATTGCTGAATAAATAAATATTTTTTGAAGAAGTTTAAAATTACGGTTATTTTTTGATCAGCCCTCGTACAGAGATATAAGTTAAAATCAGAACCCTTCGTTTTGCTGTAGACAGATAAAAAATAATAGTGTGAGAAAATTTCTTGTGTTTTGACGTGAAATAATACAATAAAACTGTTTTTGTATGCTTTTAATTTGCCAAAATATACTGAGTTTGTTGGTGCTTGTAATTACCAAATAAAATTAAATATAAAGTTCTCACCATTTCCCAACCAAGTTAGCTACGTTTTTTTTTTTATTTAATATTTGATTTTTTCTAAATACACACTATTTTGCTTTATCAAAATATTTCATTCCCCCCAATAAACCATTTTTCATTTTTTAGATCTCAAATGATAAAAAGGAGTTCATTTTAAATATCTGTGCTGAAAAAGCTGTACACAAGGCAGTAACAGATTACAGTCAAGGCTTGCTTAATCTTTTTTTCATTACTAATGGTTCCTGCAATTCATACGGTAAGTTGAATTTGCTTTTCATTTAAAAAATTATTTTTCTGTGTCTGAAGTAAGTTAGATATTTTAGTAGTACTTATTTGAATTTTTTCCAATTTAGGTTTATTTGCCTTGGAATGCTTAATATATTTCGTTTTATTTATACAAGAGATTGAAGTTCGTTTACACACATTCTATTTTTGGATTTTTTAAGCACGTGTTTTCTGCAAAGTGTTCCCTTTTTACGTTTGTTTTGACTTTTTATTCAATTTAATTTCCTCTTCCTGTCTTTAAATATCCTTTTGGTAAAAGCATTTCCTTTTTTTACTTGTCTCTTTTTGTAAGCAAAGAGCATTCAATCAATTTCGTTTGTGTAAGACATTGTTTTCATTTCATTGTGTATTTTACAGCGCACAGTGGGCAAATTCGATACGAAAAGAGAAATAAAACGAAGAGGACAAACACAGATAGACTACAAAAAATCAGTCTTCAAATTAAAAAGCATAAAAGACAAAACAAAAAGAAAAGGCCCCTTTTTGATGGGGCCATAGATTTCATATTGATAATAATAATCATGCCTGATTGTAAAGGATTTTTTTTGTAGAGGTATAAAGCTTTGAGTTGACTGCACTTTTTTATCTGGTGACTATCTTGTCAGTTGTTAAGTGATTTGTGTTTAGTTTGTTTTATCTTCCAAATTGTGCAAATTATTTTGATTGTTGATCCTGATTTTCAAATGTGGATTTTATTTAGCTATGGAGTTCACTTTTGTTTGAATAGAGACGTCAATAAACAAACTGCCATATTTGTAGTGATAATAATCCTCAACTATATGTTGAAACACCGTTACACCCAGAAAAAGCGACTGCTTTAATGGTCTGGTGCAATCATTTAAAAACGACGCTGGTGTTCGCTACAGAGCCATGATTACTGACTTTTACGTTAATTACATCAACAAGCATTAGCACAATGCTACACAGCTCGTGCCAGAATTGATTAGTTGATGGAGACGTTTGGTAACCGCATACGAGAGCGGACTAAAATTGAAGCTACCTAAGTGACAAAGCAAAATTTTTAAGGAAAACTTTGGAATACCTAGTTAAGGCAATTTTTTTCTTCCCGAACAAAACTAATTTGGCGAATTTTCATACTCTTCACAAAAATGCAAAGGGTATAGGGTATGTGTACCAGTAGTCGGCAGTTTAAGACCTTTAATTTTTTTTTAATAGCGTTGTGGCATATGTGATATAACTATTGAATTGAATATTAAATATTCCGTTTCGTTAATTTGCCTTCTTGCAGTTTAAATAAGTTATATTTTAATAGTTGTTTATAAACGTTTAAAAATTTTACCATTATTAAAAAAAAGAGCACATTTACCAGTAGTCGGTACCAATTTTCCAGTTTTCGGCATGTTAGGAACCTATTGTTGGCATATTGTCTAATATTATATGATGATGGGTTGGTGTCATTCGTCTGGCTGAAGTTCAATCCTGGCTAAAGCCAAGAAATATTTTTATTTATAATTGTAACGATAATTGCCTCGATCGGGAAAAAAATAATTGAATTCACTAAAGCTGGGGGACAACTAGCTGTTTCGCAGACGCTCCACTGCTCATCAGCACCCACTAGGATTCGAACTCAGTACCATGTAAACATGGTGTATTTTTAATACACAATTTGATCGCGGCAATTATTGTTATAATTATAAATAAAAATATTTCTTGGCTTTAGCCAGGACTTGAGTCAGACGAATGATACCAACCCATCATCATATAATATTAGAAATATTATTAAACAAATCTCACAAATTTGAAGTAAATTGAAGAGAAACATATATTTTTCAGTTGTCGGCACCCCCATGACGACTACTGGAAATGTTGCAATTTTTTGTTCCTAATGTCGGCATCATTAAAAATCGGAGAAAATGTATATTTCTTTTTGATTTTTCACATTTATAACATAATTTTAACAGTTTTCTATCATTAAACGTCATCTTGTCTTACAAAATTGGCCTTGCCACTAATTTTTTCCCAAGAAAACAAGTACTACTGCATATATTGAAGACCTCTTCACGAACAAACGTATAAAACTCTTAAAATACTCATCTAAGCTGGAATTTGTTTTTCCATATAGAGAGTTGAGAATATATCTAACATTTTTATGTAATTATATTAATATATAATTACCGTTATTTTTAGTTATTTGAGTTGAAATAAAAAAAAAAAATGCCGACTACTGGTACATGCCGAGCGTAGGTACATTTACCCTATATAAGTTTGTGATTCCGTTTGTAATTTCTACAATTTTCATTTGCGACCCTATAAAGTTTATATATTCTGAATCAGAATTAATAGAAAATTTCTGAGAAAACTATTAGACGTACAGCCATCGATTTATGTGTTTGCTATTGAAATTAAGTAAAATCGGTTCATATACAGCTAAGATATATCAAAATTCCGAAAAAGCCATTCGTTTTTGCAATTTTGTATGAAATTTTTTGAAAAAAAAAAAAACAAAAATTGTTTGTTTTGTTTCGAACTTCACACATTTATTATGGCAGTTACAAGGCAAAAAATTTTTTCCCGATATTGGTCCATACACATATATTCGAGATATATCTTAAACCAATTTTTTAATGTAAATGTCGCGTAAGCGAGTTTGATTTTTTTTTTTGCTTAAAATAAGTTCTGGTAATAAAAGAAGATTACTAAAAAAGGGAAAATGAAAACATTCGATATCGGTCCATATACTCGTATACCCGAGATATAGCCTAAACTGATTTTTTAATGAAAATGTTGCGTAAGCGAACTTAAGAATTCTCTTTGCTTAAAGTCTGTTCTAGTAATAGAAAGAGGTTACTAAAATACAGAAAATAGGAAATTCCAAAATCGGTACTCCTATACCCAAAATATAGCCTAAACCGATTTTTTATAATTTTTTTTTTTGGTTAAAAGCAGTTCTGATTATAAAAGGAGGTTACTAAAATACAGAAAATGAAAATTTCCGATGTCGGTCCACATATACCCGAGATACAGCCTAAACCGATTTTTCTATAATTTTTTTTTTTTTTTTTTTTTTTTTGGTTAAAAGCAATTCTGATTATAAGAGGAGGTTACTAAAATACAGAAAGTGAAAATTTCCGATGTCGGTCCATATATACCCGAGATAAAGCCTAAACCGATTTTTCTATAAAAATTTATTTTTGCATAAAATCAGTTCTGATTATAAAGCGAGGTAAATAAAATACAGGTAATGAAAATTTGCGATATCGGTCCATATATACCCGAGATATAGGATAAACCGAATTTCCATGAACATTTTTTTTTTTTGCTTAAAAACAGTTCTCGTTATAAAAGAAGGCTACTTAAATACAGAAAATCGAAAATAACCGAGATATAGCCGACATTTCCATGAAAATTTCCATGAAAGATTTCGTTTTTGGAATGGTGATTACAGGTATACATATATCCGCGCATATTTTGTTCAAATTTGTAATATATAATATATGTATATGTTATAGTAATATATATAGATATATGTAAGTCACTATCGTGAAGGGTATTTTATATTCGGCCCGGAAGAATTACTACACTCTGACTTGTGTTTTCTTCCATTTGTTTTATTTTCGACGTTATCGCTGTCAAAACCATACAAAGATGAAATTTCATGTAGTTACTCACACATACACACATCAAACCAGTTTCAAACTTTTGTTGTAACGCACAAAGTAAAAATCTCATCAAACCATACGAGAGAATTTTTTTTTCTGGTTAGGATTAGGAGGAAAGTCTAGTGTGAAAAAAACGGTTCTATGTAAGGCCATGGCTGTTATGAAAGCTGTACTGTTTGTAATCCCACCCAAAAGATGGTCTCAAAATCTTAGATACAATGCGTTCAATGAGATAACCAATTCATAACTTAAATTCTGTGGTGGTATTAAAATCTTAATAATTTCTTTCTTAAATTCCCCCATTGTGCAATTGGTTGGTTTATTTTTTCTTATTTAATGCTGCTGTCGTCGCAATAAAAAACCTTTTTCCTTTCTCTGCTTTCTCTATCCATTATTTTATCAGACAGTTTTTATGTTGTGTTTGTCTTGTAACATTTTTTAATGCCTCTCTTACTGCCGCATGAAGTATCATTTACTGTACTGTATTTTTTTTTTCAATTGTCTATCTACTTCGCTATGCTACGTATGAAGTTTGCCGCTTAAATTTTTTGTGACTCTACCAGATTTTACATTTGTAGCTGCAATATTTGCAGTAAATTTTAGTACACACCAATCTGTTGTTTTTAACTCCTTGTGGATTTTAATCTTCAAATCGCATTGCATTTGAATTGGCAATCATCCCAGTGCGCTGATATTTTTTTTCTTTAGTTTTTTAGTTTCTTTTTTCGCATCGCTACAAAATGTATTGTATTGCTGCGTCCATTTTGCTGCACAGTTTGATACACAAATTCATAGTTTGATTGCCAAGAGGATTGTTACAGATTTTAGTTAATTTTTCAACCATATTGTTTCTAGGGAGTTATTTAAACGTGTGTATTTAATTTGATTGAAACAACATGCAGCAGTTAAATGGACCAAACAAATTTATATTAAGTCATAAGGAAGTTAAAATTATACTTTTTTTTCGACTAACTGACGTTTAAAATTTATGCAAAAGGCTGCTGATAAAGAAATTAACCTGTTATAAATAAACGGACAACTATCCCTCGTATTCCAAGAGTTCTTCGAGGACAGTAAATGCAAATAGTTTTATTGAATGTATAATATTTTTGGTCTCGAATGTCTTCCTCCAAGAAACATTTTTCGTATTCCTAACTCAGGTACTCTGCTTTCTCAGATGTAAAGGGGTAGGTATGCCCCATTTGTTGTAACAAATAATAATCTAAGAAATCTCAGCATGACCTAAATTGCGTTGGGACTTCCAAAGTCCCCAGGTAGTTCCGTTTTGCAGACCATCCTGGCGCTAATCTTGCCTACATCTTGGCTCAAAGGGTCTGGTTGTGGGTTAAAGTGTTTTCGTTTCTACAAAAATTGTGCCATTTTATTTAAAGTTTTTCTTGTCAAAAAAGCGGATTTTCTCCTTTTTTTCTATAACTTATGTTGCGGGCAAACAATAAATTACATTTTTACAGTGATAATAGATGTTTTTTTGTTTTTGCTTTGAACACGGCGGCATTTTTTTTTTTTTTTTTGTAGAAACAAACACACTATTAGACCTAAAGCCGAAGGGAGAGGTTATTAGTATCCCCTGGTAACTATGGTCTGTGACCGATTTTCGGAAACTAACTGTAATCGCCAAAAACCCTCTGGGGAGTAGGTTTTGGCTTAATGTAGGCATAACTATGTGGGGCATAGGTGGGTATTAGTTCCTTGTAGCAAATAAAACTCTACGAAACCGCATGTTGTGCGGCTAGCCAAAACTCTTAGCAAGGGTTAATAAGCAGAACGGGTATCAGCAGAGGCCCCGGAGAGGTTCTGCTGGCAGATCATTTCTGCGCTGATTATTGTTGAACCTTGGCTGAAACAATCTGGCTGTTTAAACCTAAAATAGCAGGAAGGAGAACTAGTTTCCAATAGTTATTATTGTGCATTCCGTTTTTTGGTGGCTAATAATACTACGCAATACTGTTGGCTGGCAACAGATACCTGTAATGTAAGGAACCAGGGGTGATGGTTAGACGGTTGAGTTAGTTAAGGTTTTGCCTTGGATTACGTAAAACCAGGGCACTCTGCTTTCTTGGGCATAGAGGTGTAGGGGTTCCTCGTTTGTTGTAGCAAATAAAACTTCAGGAAGCATGACTTATGTTGTGTTAGAGTTCCAAACCCGGACCAAGGGTTAAAAATGGCAGAACGGGGATCAGCAAAGCCCCCAAGAGGTTCTGCTTTGCAGGTCATCTCCTGGTTGAGAAGCCTTTCTTGGCTGCACGTTATGGTTCTGGTTTAAATTTACAATCACAGCAAGGATAAATAGTTCCCCTGATAACTTTGGTGAATGCTGGTTTTTAGGGACTAACAATACCCCAAGGTGCTGTTGTCTTGCAACCATACCTGTAGTGCAAGGAACCAGTAGTTATGGTCAGACGGGTGTGTTGGTTAAGGGCTGATGCGCTTAATGGACTTCAGCCTACAAACTCATTAAGCCTTGCCTTCTAATGACTCTCTGGAAAATTATATACAGGAGGGATTAGAAGATCTGAGCTCTTAAAGCCAGAAGTTTGTTCATATTGCTACATGCTTATGGCAAATGTTGCAACCTGTGTGCGCCTTGCAAGCCACACGGGCCCGCTGGTGAATGGTGTATAATTCACCCTGTGTAGGTGGTTCATTATCAAATAAGGCCCTCAAAGCAGGGCCTGGCGTAAATCAATTTCACCTTCTGTGGTCCTCGGGCTTCGTTGTCTCGCAACGGATATCTGTAATGTAACGACCCAGAAGTAGAAATATGGATGAGTTGGACTTCGAACCAGCAACTTTCGGTGTTTGCACGATTGTCAGATATCTGAAAATATTGTTGTTTCACAATGGACTCACAATGTATTTACTGAATGCCTTGGAAGATGAGTCAGTCGTATGAAAATTATAGGCATATATATATTACTCGAGCTAGACGAATGATACCCACCCATCATCATATAATATTAGAAATATTAAAAATAAAAGTTCGACTATTTAACATTAATACATACATATTGGAAGACATAGCTTAAAATATTTTTTTTTAAATAAATTTTTCCGGAACAGTGTACCTCGTATTATTTTACATAAGCTTACTTGCTGAGCTACAATCTTGTTTATATCTCTCATGCGAATATTACATAATTTGTAATGCCGTTTTTCCACAAGAATAGAAAAGAGTGGATGGGGATGTTTTAAGTTTGATTGCGTATCATTCCAAGTAGTATTTCTGTCTTTCTTTTATTTTACACTTAATTTTTCTATTATCTTTTAACACTTCTTCCAACATTAAAGTTTAACTTAGTGTTTAGATCGTAAAATGGGTTTTCTCTTTTATTCTACAGCTCTAAAAATTAAATTGAATTAAAACTTGTTTCATGCCAACATTTTATTTTGGTTTGCTGAAAATGTTTTTGTTGTTTTTTGAAATTCAAACAACTGTTTTTATATTTTTTATTCATTCTGGCGTGATGTGACTCGCACAAAACACTGCCAATTTATCTCAACTCATTTCTTCTGGGAGCTGAAACAAAAGACATGAAATATTTTATTAGCAGTAAATTTTAATGTGAGTGAAAAAATAGTTCATTTTCGATTTGTAATCTGGGATTGTGTCTGGTAAGTGTTTGCACAATAATCGAGATTAACACTTGGTTTCGAAATTTGTTAATTTCAATTATAAGGACGAGTTTTAATTAAATTTAAAACACTCATTCTAAGTTTAAGATATAAGGTGGACATAATTATAGCAGAGCATATTTTTCTTCAGATTATAAAACGAAAAAAGTGAAAATAATGTCTTATAAATAGCCCGCCTTTTGTTATAATGGGTTTATTTTGGAGTATATTTTACAACATTTTATAGAATTTGTGGTGATAGTGCCCGATTTTCCTCAACAATGTTGTTAACTTCTCAGGTTTTTTCCCACATACACCCTTCTTCAAATAGGCCGGTGCTGACAAATCTGGCGCACGCGTTTGCAAATTCACTTCCAAATTTTTTGAAATTAGGTGACTTTATTTTGCACACTTAGTGTAAAAAGTTTCCATTTTTTATATTTTTAAGAGCCTTTTATTTAGACTTTTAAGAGCCTTGGTGAATCCGCCCATGATGTTTATAATAAAATTCGTATTCGATACCCGGCTTAAAAATTGGCTTGGACGCCATAACTATATTACATTATTATATTATATTATATTATATTAGCATCATAGATTTTTTTATGCCGAGATATCTGAATTTGAGTCCTAGTTCTGGTACAATGCACTGCATATGTAGGGGTCATCCCATGAGTACTGATCCAAACTAAAAAAAAAAAAATAAAAAAAAAAAAACGCCATTTGGGGTAACGTTTAATATACTTCTTTAATTAAAAAATATCCGCAGCTGAGGCGTATTGTTCTTGAGTCGAAACTAACCTCTTCCCCAAACTAATAAAATAATAAGCCGCAGCAATCACCTACTGTCTATTTCAACAAGTAAAAGCATGTCGGATGACCAGCCTGTATATTTAAGGTGTTGTGGGTTAACAATAACTTCTTCCCCCAACCAACAAAGTTAATAAACAGCAGCTACCAATTGTTGCCATAATGTGAAATTGATTTACATGAGTATCTGCGTTGCCGCCTTATCTGGTGTGAATTATCCACGATTTACCAGCGTCTCAGTGTGGCCTTATCGCTCAGATAGGTAAAAAATTTTGCCATAAGGCTGTAGCCCTATAAACAAACACCTTGTTGAAGAGCTCAGGCCTTCTAATCCCTCTTGTATGCAATTTCCCATACAGTCAATAAGGCTTAATGAGCCAAAGTTTATTAAAGGCGTCAGTCCTTAACCAGCTCTCCCGTTTAACTATCACTTCTCGTTCCTTACATCGCAGGTAGCTGCTGCAAGACAACAGCACCTCAGAGGTTATTATTCCCCGAAAACCGGCATTGCACCAGTGTTATCAGAAGAACTAATTCCACTTGTTGCGAATTTGTATTATTACTCCGCACAAACAGTATAAAGCTAGAAAAATAATACACAACCAAACAAACATGTATGATTTAAGGAACTCAAAATTCCAAGTAAATCAACCAGCAATGATTTTATTGTTCTTGTTGCGCTCCCATTGTTTCGCAAGCTTTTGTGTACGGTATGTACGTAGCAATTAGAATTGCACGTTTGAGTGTGGGATTATTCTTAGCAAATAACTAGAAGTTTAATGATTATTTTAGAAATAGAAATATCAGGCAACTGTTCGACAGAGACAGGGTTTAATTCTATACGTTATACTAAACAGTCTTAAGACAGACGGGTATACAAGTCTAGTGTGATAGTACACAGTGGTCTTAAGTTTAAATAAAGTTGTGAACTATTTAAGTATCGATTAAGTGTCCGTGTCATTATTTCAATTGTAATTCATGAGTCCGCAAAAGCGTTTTTAAAGATAAAAACGTAACAAGATATTTGTAAGCAATTTCATGTTATTATTATACATATAGTTTATTGTAATTTAAATTATAATAAATTTGTAAATAAATAAATATTATACAATTAAGTTTTTTATTCGCTATTTAAGCTTCTAACATTTATACCAGTAAAAAATTATAAATAGCTTGTTTTCTGTGTTTCCCAGCTATCTATGTCGGCATTTCATAGGAACTACCCTAATCATCAGTAGACTTTGGAAACTTTTGAAAGATATTCTCATTTGTTCATTTGTTTGAAAGGTGTAAAGAAATGTTAGAGACGTTTATAAATAGAAAAGCTTGTTTTTTGTGTTTTGACGGATATTATTAGGGCATTTTTCTTTTTAAATTCTCGGCAATTTATTTGGATTGTTGGGATATAAAGTTGAATGTTTGAGAATATCTTTCAAAAATTTCCAAAGTCTACTGATGATTAGGGTAGTTCCTATGAAATGTCGACATATAGATAGCTGGGAAACATAGAAAACAAGCTATTTATAATTTTTTACTAAATAAATATTATACATTATGCATTATAGCCAAAGTATTTCTTAAGGGAAGTTTGGCCCAAGGACTTATTGTTTTGGAGTGAAATAACGTATATCAATTTATAAAATTTATAAAAAGAGCCTCAAACCAAAATCTGTCGATTAAGATTAATTTACTTGTGCTGTAAACATCGTTCAATTAAATTTTGCAGTATGAAAAATTATGTATGAATACTAAGAAAATGGCAATCGAATATTTTGCTATAACTTTTTTGTCCTTCTTTCTGTTAGTTATGAAAGAAATGAGTTGAAATCGATTGAATTTATTCGATTCCACTAAGTGAGGGCTGTATTAAATTACTGCGTGTTGGCGGTTGAACTTCAATAATTTATATGTTTATTTTTTCATTTCTTCTACATAGAAATGTATGTACATCTGCTTTCCTTCCGATATTCTCTGATGATCTCACATACCCACCTCTACAAATGTGTTTTTGCTGATTTTGTTACTTCTGCTGGTGCTTATGCCACCATGTTAAAGATAAAACTTAAAAAGTTTTATCTTGTACAAGTTTTGTGTAGTGCATGCATATTTAATATGGCGTCATCATGCTTACACTTCCTCATGCTGCAATGTGTGAATTTCCTTTCAATGGCGACAGATACATACATCCCCTTTTACTTACACAAACAATTTTTTTTTGTCTTATTGTGTACTTTTCCATATTAACAGATCTTTTAAATGAACAAAAACTGAAATCCAAAAACAGTATAAAAATAATTTTACTTCCTTTGCGTTAAAAAGTATGATGATACTCGAAAGAAGAAAAAGTTAAAACATCCTTAAAAAATTCACATCACGTTGGATTTTTTATTTACACATTTCTTTTATTGCATCCTACACGTAAAATGGATTTTTATGAAAAAATGAAAATAAATATATTGTAAAAATGAGAAAAATTATGTGAAGCTTGGAATTTATTTCACCTATATCATAAAAATCTAAAAATAATTATACTTTTTTTATATACTTATATTTCATCACAAATCTTCGTTAAGAAAATAGGTAAGAAGGAGCAGGAAAGAGGACGTTGTGGACGTTAGACATGAACTTTCCAACATTGTTACTGGCAGGAAACATGCCTGCAGGTACCTTGTGCCACAGATTAACAGTACGACTGAAAAACGAATTTTCTTTGTAATGTGTTGTGCAATTCACTGTGCAATCGACCACAAATGGAGCAGATCTGTGGCCAAATTCAGCAACAATAAATTTTGAAAGGTCCACCAAATTCAGTGTTAATTTTTGATTTTTATGTCCGCAATTGTGAGAATGAATAATTTTGATAGTTACAGTGAATACTTTGGGAATAATTTTTCACTCCAAAACGTATGCTACTTAAAAACATGTGGGGGTTGGGAATAAGATGCTTAACCTCGTAAGAGCGAAATCTACTGTAGTAACGATTTGTTTACGCAGTAACACGCCCCACACTGCAGTGGTAAGGAAAAACTTTTTTCCTCTCCTGCACGCGATCGAGTAGCCCCAAATAGACTTTGAGGCTCCGGCCCAAACTTGAGAATTGTACTCCATTTTCGTTCGCATGTAGTATAAATATTAAGGAGATTGTACATCCTGCAATGCTTCAAGAAAGAAGAAGCTACATTTGGAAATTAAAAGAAGATCACTACTCAGTCATTCACAGATCAGGGGTAGACTGGGTCTATAACTCAGCAAATATTGTTGTCATCTGCAGATGACAGGTTTATGAAATTTGATACAGAAGATCATTAAGAAAAATTAGAAATAAAGATGGGCAAAGGACCGAGCCTTGCGGTACCCCTAAATTAATCTTGAACTCGTTTTATGAGACCCCATCTATAAAAACTTATATAGTGCGGTCTCTGAGAATATTTATATAAACCGAGCAAAATCATTATCGACACCAACACTAGTGAGTTTTACCGGTAAAGCACAATGCCACACTCGTGTTATTTTGGATTTATATAAAGTCAACAATTTACGTTCATCAAAATCATTCAGTGTGTGGTACCTTTTTTTCACGAGATATGCAAAAAGATAGCCAGTAAAGCAACCACTACAAAATCCATATTGGTGATCACAATGTAAATTGAGTGAGTAGACCCCATAAAGTAAGAAAAGAAAGTGGTGGACAACTTTACTTCCTAAAGCGCAGGACAAATCGCATTTGGCCGGTAGTCTGTAATGACGCTGGCGAACGAACTTGCCTTAAAATCAAAATTTAAAATTAACGGGTGAAATTCTTAAATACAGCTGTGAGTTATAGAAGGAAAAATAGTGAGAAGCAAAAAAAGAAACTAAACGGTATCTTCTTACCGATAAGCAAAAAAATAAGTATAGATATTATGCAAAGAACGCTTGTGATTGGTAGATAAATTATTTTTCCATTAAGCTATTAAAACATTGATAAATCGCGATATATAAAGGACCTTCCTACAACGAGGTGTCTTTTCCGTAACCAAACCTGCTGAGCTAATATCAGTGTGACGGTGAACAAATAATTTAAGTTCAGAGGAAAAAAAAACCTAAAATATATAACAATCACATTTCATTTTTAAAAAGAAAAAAAAAAGAGGAATTATATACCAATTTAAAAGTAAAAATACAGAATTGGAACACACATAAATTGTTGCGATCCAAAGAGGGGTAAATTATAAAAATTTTATTAATAACCACTTTGGTTGCTAAAATAAAATGTAATACATTTTACAGATAGGGCAAAAATTCCGTAAAGCCTTAAACATTTCATCAACCACGAACGAGATACGAAAAGCGAACATTTGTATATTTTATACCACACTACCGAAGATTTTTGATCTCGCTCTTGTGGCAATGTGATTGAATGCAGGTGTGGTTTGAAATACAAATTGGCAAGTGGGAACAGATTGGGAGAGAAATTTGCACCTGCCTCAACGGCCTAAAAAATTACAACTTCCACGATTTCATAGTTTAAGATTGTATTAGTTTCACCATCAAAGTTACGTTCCAAAACAACCTGAGATCAAGTTTGAATTCTTACCTAAACGCAGGTGTGGTTTTAATTATGACGTCATAATCTTAAAACATCAAATATCCAGATAGAATTACGTAACAAAGGTCAATCAAAGAGAGCACATCAATCATTTAACCTATATTTGTCTCCCTTCAGACTACAGGATCATCATTGCTGAATGGCCATTCAACTTTAGATGCCTGCTAAAATAAAAGAGTAAGTAAAACCTGCATACCTATGTACGTAGAAAAAAAATGCATTATTTCTTTAGTCTTCTTCGCCCCTTAACGGAGGCAATCGCGGTTGGGAAAAAACGAATTGTAAAAGCTCGAATTGTGAAAAAAAAGAACCAAGTTATGTTAAAATATACATAATTATTTGTCAGTGAAATTATTATAATAATCTTAAAATAGCAAAAACAAAAAAAAAAAAAACACATTTTATATTAACATTAAGCGGTAGAAGAACACAAAGAAATATGCATTGAGTTTTTTTATAAGAGATAAATATAGTGAAAATTGATGTGAAGAAGAAGAGAGCTAACAGAAACGCAAAACTAACAGAAGATTGAAAAAAACAAGATTAATTTTTGCGATATCAAGAAAAATTCTAATATTTATTGAACTACTTAACACGTAATTAAAACCTCACCCCAGTTATTATAGAAATAAAAAGGTAAGGTGCCAAAAGACATCTTTGGCCTATTGCATCCGAATCCTTACGGAATTCGTGGACGAATATGTTTGTGCAGCTCACATAGAGCAACATTCACATTCTCATTTGATGTATCGCTCTTATTGAGATACATCTTTGCCTTTATTTACCTAATACTGAATGATCATTACTAGAATTTAATTAACCTACTTTCATATGTCCTACATATTTACTTAACTAAGACGTTGTTTACACACGTACATATCCCAACAACGTACAGGGTTGGGAACACTAGTGTATTTACATTGAATTCCAAATATTTAGAATATAGATTTTACTAATTATAATTAATATTTTTGTATATAAATACATATATAAAAAAAAAAAAAAAACAAAACCAAGAAAAAAAACAAAGAAAACAAAAATCGAAAACAATGTGTAACTTCGACATATCTTATTTAATATCTTGAATAAATCTATGAATTTTTTAATGAATTACTAAAAATATTAAAGGTGATTATGTGGTAAGAGTTGCATGAGGTAAGGGTTGTGGTAATAGGGATTACCGGAAACATAAAACGGATTACATAGTAATCAGGTAATCAAAGGTAGGGAGGGCAGTAAGGTATTCCAAAGTCATCTGGGAATGCCATGAATTAGTTGGCGTAATCAATACCGGAACTGTACGTTCGTCCCGTTCAATTCATCAATTTTTTTGTTCCCTTTGCTTCTGAAATCATGTAGGCATGCATCAAAATAATTTCTAATGTAGCTAAGGTTCCAGCTAGTTTAAACCCAAATACCCCCACCCGATTGCCGACGAGCCAGAGCCGGATATATTGCATGCCAGGGTTAAAACAAGATAACCAGTGAGGTACTCGCACCTGCTGTATGTTGTATGCTACAAGTCTTCAGAGTTATTTGCTGATAAAGGCGCAAGCGTAGAAGAACACTACTTTAAGATCAGTGCCGGAATGCCAACCGGTCCAACTGGAGTCTTATTTACGATGAAGTCAGCCAAAACCCTATTAACCGCTCGAATTCGAAAAAATGTTTTTAAGATAGCCACAGATACTCTTTCCAGTTTGGGAATTGTCTGCAGAAATTGCAGTCAACAGGTTGGCCCAGACAACTGGGTCGGTGAATGCTTAGTCATTTTTTAAAAGAGTTGGAATCGTTGGACTAGCATTATACCATAAGCTCTTACTGCCCGGGGAAGCCACCCCCTGGGAACAGGTTTGGCGTGTTCCAAACCAGGGTACTTAGTTTTTCGGACAAAGAGAGGAAGGATTTCCTCGTTTGTTGTAGCAAACAAAAACTCTAGAAAGCCCCATGACTTATATTGTGTTGGCTTCCGAAACCCTTACCAAGGATATAAATTGGCAGAACGGGGATCAGCATGCCCACGTGTGGTTCTACTTGCCGTTCAACCTGGGCTTATCATGGTTGAGGTGGCTACTTTGGTATCTACCTTCCGAGGGTCTGTTGCCTTTACAACAGATACCTGTGCTGTATGGAACCAGTGGCGTTGGTCGACGGCTGAGTAGGTTTAAGGACTGATCCGTTAGCGTTAAGCCTTGTCTTCCATCGATTGCTGGGAAACTGCATACAGAATATCATCAGATAAGGCCGTACAAGCAGGTGCTGATGTCAATATTTTTATTGGAAAAAAAGTTCTCACGCTTAAAAGTTTTGGCACAGGAAGATCTAGTCTTTTTGCGTATCAAATTAGTATCTGTTTTTGTATGAACACCAAATGCTGAATGTCTCTTCTCTGGATCTGTTTGTGCTTTTGCACGTCTGGATTGACTTCATTTGTTTGAAAATCATGTAATTTAAAAGCAAAGCTTTAAATAAAATGTTACAGCAATTTTGCTTCTATACTAGAAACTTTTTTTTTTTTTGGTTTCTTGTCTTTCCTTGCCTTTATTTTATGCTTTTAGGAAGATGAAAGTAAGAAATTAAAAAGCTTTCGATTGCCATTTGTTCTTCTTTTTGTTGTTGTGTAAGCAACGTAAGTGAAAAATCAAATAGTGAACGCGAATTTCAGCAGAAGAAAAGAAAAAAAATTACAAATTATAAGTTATAAGGTTCCCAGTGGTAACACCCAGCAGAGTCATCATCATAGTGTCGTTAAGATTTAGCAGCTGTTGTTGTTTGTTGCTGCTGCACTTTTCTTTAATTTAAAACTTTCAAATTTTCATTAAACAGTAATTGTATTAATTTGTAATTAACTCTTAAGTATTTAATAATTGTACAACCAGCAGGAAACTGAATAAGGTAAAAAGTGGATAATTTTTGTTTCATTGTTAGCTGTATGTAATTATGGCACTATTTATTTACATGGAAATATAGCTTTTATTGCATTACCACTTCTGGTCCTACAAGAACTGAAAAACAAGTAAAAGTGTGTGTAAAGTAGTTTAATTTCCTTTCGGTTATCTATTGTATCTTCTAAAAGAACAATAAGTGTGTAAGTCTGAAAACTAAAAAATTAATTAATATTGAAATATATTTTGACATGAGTCCAAGCCATGTTAGACAAAAAATGTTTTTTCCTTCATTTAAACACGCTCCAGTAAAATTTTTTATGTATAAAAGCTCTTTGAGTCCTAAAAGACAGAGTTTTTCTTCTTGGTAGTATGGAAAAAAAAAAACAAATCTTTGTTAATACAAACAGCGGTTAACTTGACCGCGCTATCCTCATTAATAAGGAGTAGCGGAAGGCTAGTACAAAGCATGTAACGCCACGCAGATCAGTTCCTCACCTTTTCCTCCCTAACTATATACCTATACCACTACATCCCCATAGGGTCCCTTTTCACCTCTATCTTTTTCACCACTCCATTCTACAAGCAAGCATAGAGGGACCAAAATTAAGACCAAAGTGAGCTGGAGAACCATATGATATACTGGGAATCCAGTGGCCTGCCTACGTATCCTAACCTAATACAAACATAAATTTTGAATACCAATTTTAAAATTAAACATATCATAAACAAAATTATACGCCTAGAACTTATGTATGCGTGTTAATAACTTACCAGCTAGCATTTTTAATCGTAGAAGATTATAATGGGAATTGCATGAAGAGTGTTTTTGATTGTCGACGAACTCATTTTTTGATCGTAGAAGATCCCTCGAATGGGACTAACTGCTACACAAGCTGACTCTTCTACCCTTACAAATTTATGTTAATCATAGAGTGAATCATCTGGGACTCGTTTATATATTATCTTACAACAATCAGCAGTGTAATCGGTGTAAGATTCGTACAGGAAGTTCATTCGATATTTTCATACTAAATATAATCCGCACGCCATAATCATTCATTTATATTCAAAAGATTGTTGAACAATAAAGAGTAAACTATTACGTGCTATTTATTTCTATTTATCTATAATATAAAACTCATTTCAAAATATACATAGGTAAATAAAAACAATAACATTTTTAATCGTCTAACAAACATTCCAAGATTAGATGACGAGCGTAGATGTTTTTGTTATTGCTACTCGTCAGACTGTCAATAACAACAAATATTTTTTGGAGGGTTAGGTTAGGTAGGCAGGATGTTGGATTCTGCAAAAAGTACTTAGATTCTCTAGCTCACTTGGGTCCTGAAGATCGTTCCCTTTGTGATTGCCTGAAAAATGGAATAGTAGAGGTGAAAAATAGAAGTCAGAGGGATATAGTGGGGGGGAAAGAAAGGGAAAAGAAAGCTGGGAAACTGTTTAATATGGCCTTATTTGCTGATGTACTAGCCATCCGCTGCTCCTTATGAAAGAAGCTAGCACGATCGGATTGACCGAGGCCAGACATGATAGGGTATTGAAACTTCTCTCGCATATCTTAGGCATGTTCCGAGAAGATGAAGGATTGTCTCCTCCTTTTCATTGTTTTCGCAACTTCTGCAAAAGTGATTATAGGATAAGTCTCCTAGCATTGTTCCCAAACGGGCAATGTCCAGCGATGACTGCTACAGTGACTCGTTCTCTTAGAGTTAATGTGCGGCCACAGATTCCTTGATATAAAGCAAGTGAGCTATATGAGCCATTTTTCTTGGGCACTTTTTAGCGTGTGGAGTTTTATTCTTTTCCAACATGCTGATAACGGCTGTATACAAAAGGGATCAATGTCCCTATCCTTTAGGGTTATTCCCTTTTTGGCTAGGTCACCAGCGATGTTGCCGCCATCTTGTTTAAAGATGTCCGACATTCTTGGACCAGACTGGAATTAGTATATATTCCAATCAGGGACTTGATGGCGGATGACTATCCGTTACTATCATGATATCCCTACCGAATATCTTGTGAAACGTCAGCCATCTGGCCGCTTTGTTTGTAGCCGTATTTCAGATTTTTGGGGGGCAAACTTCTCTTATTATAATTTAGTGTTTGATTGACACCGAGGTGTAAACATACATCGTTTTCATTCGCTACAGTAATTACGATTTTGTGCTTAAAAAAGATGTTTTGCGGGAAAGTCTGATAACCTGCTTTCATTTGAATCATCAACTTGTGTTCAATGGTTCGCCTGGTCAGCCGAAAAAATTTGAAAATAAAGAATTGAAAGGATTACTGGACGAAGATTGTTTTCAAACTCAGAACCTAAATTATAATTTCCCTACGTCTAAAAGTGTTGCGATTCATTCAAAAACAAATTGGGTCCCATATGAATTGAAGCAGAGAAGCGTCAGAAGGCATATTTTACATGACGGAAGTGATGCTTGAAGGCTACAAAAAGAAGTCATTTTTGCTGGCGATGAAAAAATAATATATTACGCCTGAGGAGCAGAAAGTCATATATAAAGCTCGGCTAACCAGCCAAATCATTAATCATCATTGTACTCGTGCACCCAATATAAAAACACCCTTTAGAATACTTTCCGTAGTTCTTTATGACAATAGACGTCAGGCATGTTCCCACATTCGCAAAATTTTTAAAGTCGTCAAACGACTTGAAAACGCCAAATTTATTTTTAAGTGTTCTGTGACTTACGAATTTTGTTTGCGAGTTGCCGTAGTCGTGGTTTGAATGCTAAAAACACATGTTTTACCAAAGCACATAAAATAAAAATTAAATTGAAATTGCCAGTAGCATTCGTATTATATTATGAATTTTGGGTTAATAATGTAATAAAAAATAGAATGTATGAAAGTTTATTTCCAGAAACACATTATCGGCCATATTCCGAGAAATGCCGCAAAGCGTTCTTATATACGCTTAATTGACTTACGCATTTTGTGTGCGAGTTGCTGTACTCGTAGTTTCAATGCTAAAAACACATGTTTTACCAAAGCACATAAAATAAAAATTAAATTGAAATTGCCAGTAGCATTCGTATTATATTATGAATTTTGGGTTAATAATGTAATAAAAAATTGAATGTATGAAAGTTTATTTCCAGAAACACATTATCGGCCATGTTCCGAGAAACGCCGCAAAGCGTTCTGATAAGCGCTTAATTGACTTACGCATTTTGTTTGCGAGTTGCTGTCCTCGTAGTTTCAATGCTAAAAACACATGTTTTACCAAAGCACATAAAATAAAAATAAAATTGAAATTGCCAGTAGCATTGGTATTATATTATGAATTTTGGGTTAATAAGTTAATCAAACATTGAATGTATGAAAGTTTATTTCCAGAAACACATTATCGGCCATGTTCCGAGAAACGCCGCAAAGCGTTCTGATAAACGCTTAATTGATTTTTAGGTGTTCTAAGCAACGCGCGTTTTACTGGCATTTTGGAGTTTTCCGAAAAAATACAACATGAGTTTTACATACTCGTACATATATATGCATGTACGTGGTATTTACATACATACATATATATATATATATATATATATATATATATATATATATATATATATATATATATATATATATATATATATATATATATATATATATATATATATATATATATATATATATATATATATATATATATATATATATATATATATATATATATATATATATATATATATATATATATAAAACGAAAAAACAATTTGGCAACAAATAGAAAAATTTTTTAATTTAGTTTTAGTGAAAATGTGCACAATTCTTTCAACTTTTTATTGAAATAAAAAAAAAAAACATATTAGCCCGATTCACAATCTTGTGCATTTGAGATTGCATATTTCTGCAATTGCAAAAGTGACATTTTTGGGTGTATTTTGTTAGTGTAAAGCAAGAATATGCTCCATTATTTTGCAAATGCAATGATGGAAGGTCATTTGCACAAGATTGTGAATAGGGCAATTATATTTTAGTTGTGAATAATTTTATTGCCTTTTGCAAGCTCAGTTTTGGCAAATTCAATCAGTTCACTTCAATATTCACATGCGAGTTGAAGTCGCCGATTTTAAGCGATATGCGTTTTCTAGAGCACCTATTTGGCAATTTCAAATCGCAACCCCATACTTCTTGCGTTAAACGTTTCTCAGAACACCTATTTGCCGTTTTTAAATCGAAAACGCTAAATTTAAGCGATTTGCGTTTCTCAGAACATGCCTGAATGAGTTTGGCTGGGGTTTTAAGAGCATTTTTTAATTTGCATGTATTTAGTGAAAATGGTATGAAAAATCATCTAGTTTTTATTCTAATACAAAGAAAACAAATGTAATTTAATACATACATCATTTTATTATTTGTTTAAGGTTTAGTTTAGTGCTAATTCATCAGTTCACTTTGGTAGACTCCACAATCGTAAATGTCATGCGAGATGCGGGTGTCAGATCATGCCCGTATTTATATATTTTATTATTTTTATTTTTGAAAAATGAAAGTTGCTTACATCCCCATGTGTACTTTGTAGATTATTCGGTATCATAAAAACTATTAATAACCAGTTTAAAATTTCAGTAGACTACCATTTGTTAAAGATAATAAGTTAGACCACTAAATATTATCAAAGCAATGATGTTACATATAATTCTCTCGTTTAAAACCGTAAACTTTTTATTTTTTGGCAGGCTGAGATATTGAGCTAGAAAGTAAAAGATAGTAAGAAATGTCAAAAGTAAGGCTTGTAATTAGGCATGGTCGAACTACTATGCAATCTCTGGGTTAATTAACAAAAACTAAATCAACCAGTTTATCATTGATGTTAGGAATTTTATTAATTTGCTAGGAATATTATTAATGAGGTATTGATCCAATAAATTGCCCAAAAATATCATTAGAATTCAAAGTTATCCCAAAAAGAGGAATCTACTGTAAAGTTTCCTGAAGCCAACGTAATGTTAAAATCACCAAGGACGATGTATGCCGGTCAGGTTTATAGATTTTATCGTATTAAAAATTACATTTTTTTCAAAATTTTTTCAAAATTATTTTATGAATTATGTATATGCCAACGTTTTATAGTACTTTCAAAATCCTGAAAATACCTTTAGTTATTGAGATTTGGACTTTTGGATATAAACCTTAATCCTCTTTAAAACAAACTTTTCTGTTTACTTTGTTTTGATGACTAAAAAGCTTAAAAGGCCGGAAAAATGCGCCTGCTTTTCTCACTGGCATAAGGGCAATGGTGCTGATAAAAACTTAAATCCTGAAATCACAAAACATTCTGTTGTTTGTTTTTTTTTCGGCCTAAAAAAGTCACATTTGATTTTGTCGTTAAGAGTGGTTGTAAGTGAAACATTTTTTATGCGTTCTGTTGTTGTTCTTTTTTTCCCCTCATCTTAATTCTACTCTCAAACCTAAATGAAAAGTGATGGGGGGAGAAAAAACAATATTAAAGAAACCATCAGCGAATGAGTGATATGACTGTTAGTCGAATTTTGTCACTGACTGACTGACTGCTTGAATGTTTATTTTGATTACAGTTGAATAGTTTTTGTTTGCATGCAGAGGAATGGTTTTATTTGCAATTTTAACAAGTCCCATAGTCCTGATATTTGCTTTTAGAATTTTTTATTTTTATTTTTATTTTTCTTTCTGCTTCTACTTCTCTCTCCCGCTTTTCTGCTTTATTGTTTTAAAGTGCAGTTTAACATACAGGCTTACTGGATGTTTCAAATTTAACAACGCGAAAAAGTCAGTTTTGTAAAATGTGTTTTTATTTTCGTTGCTGTTCAAATGGATACAAGCTGAAATAATTTCAATGTTTTTATTTCGTTGAAATGTACAAGTTTTCATTTGCTAACCATTAGAGCATGAGATAAATTTTCAAATACCCAGTTATTGCATTTTTTCGAAACAAAATAAAACTGTTCACTTTTTTTTCTATGTAAATTTCAACTTTAATTTTTAATATCTAGTGCATTTGGTGAATTTAAAATTAGACTCGATTTTTGTAACGTTTGTTTTGCGATCCCGCTAAAAAAACGTAATCCCCTTAGATTTGGTAAATGCAAGATTTGCTATCTGCTTAAAATAAAATTCCCACAAGTATAAATGTATTCAGGGAAAATAAAAGCAGAACTAAGTTGTGGAAAATATTTCGAGCGGGAATGTGAGTGACGAATTTATTTTATTTATAAATATTCATAATTAATATTATAAAAAAAATAAGGATAATGCATCATCCTTTCTTATTAGTAGTTAAAATTACTTATTATACCCTTCACAAAAATGTAAAGGGTATTTATAAGTTTGTAATTCCGTTGGCAATTTTTACAATTTTCATTTCCGACCCTATATTCTAAATCACGGCATACAATATCGAATTAACTATGGTATCGAATAACATTACGATACCTCTAGATTATGGCAAACGATCCAATATGCATCATAATTTAAACAAAATGTAATAGATTGAAGACCATATGTTTCCTAGAAGTACCAATACAAAAAAGAAATTGTTTAACTTTTTTATATTATTGCTGTACAATTCATTCGATTTCGTATGACAATTTTCGATAATATTGCTCCATATCGTATGCGGTGATTTGGCCCCAGTACTGATAGAAAAGTCGAATAAGCGATGACCGTCTATACGCCGTTGAAATACAGATTCTGAAAAAACCATTAGACTTAGAAACCTTTTTCTTTCACTATTCTATTACTCAATCGATCCATGGGTTTGCTATTTAAATTCATCAAAATCGGCTCACATATCACTGAGATATATTAAAAATTCTGAAAAAACCATTATTTTTGCAATTTTGTATGAAAATTATTTTAAAAAAATGTTTGTTTTGCTTCAAACTTGACACAATTAAATAAATTTTCCCTGATATCGGTCCATGTGTATCTGGCATACTCGTATAGCCTAAACCGACTTACTTAAACAATTATTTTTGCTTAAAAGCAGTTCTGGTTATAAGTGGGGGTTATTAAAATACAGAAAAGGAAAATTTTCCATAAAGGTCTCGAGATCTATAGTCTGATTATAAAAACTGATTATATAAACTGATTTTTCTATGAAAAAAAAAAATTTTTTTTTCGTGCTCATTGAATTATATTTGATATTTAATTATTTGATCTTGTCTAAGTAAATATTTTTTATTTTTGCAGCTAAAGATCGTTTTTTATTTTTTATAAAAAATTCAACAGTATTTATTTTCAATATTTCGACAACAATTTGTTATTATCGTCAAGAAAATTAATATGTTATTAAAAAAATTAAAAAAAAATAAAAAACGATCTTTAGCTGCAAAAATAAAAAAATATTAAATTTTTTTTTAAAGCAGTTCCGGTTATAAATGGGGGTTAAAATACAGAAAATTAAAAATTCCGATATCGGCCCATATATACACGAGATATAGTCTCGTGATTTTGCTTAAAATAAGTTTTGGTTTTAAAAGCGGATTACTAAAATACAGAAAATGAAAATTTCCGATATTGGTCCATAATACCCTAGATATACTGAAAATCACTTTTTGTGAAAGTGATTTGAAATAATAAAAAAGGTGTTTTGCACACAAAATATTTTTTATTTTTGTGATTTTAAACCGGTAAGCCAAATTGCAATCAATTTGAAATCACATCCTAATTTTTGCAGGTACTTCGTTATGAATTTCACAATTTATTACATTAATCAATTACTGAATGTGTTTTCTATTGATTATTTAAGTACACTGGAAAAATTTTGTTCAGAAACTCTCTGAATTTTGACATAGCTTTTATGAATTTTTTCATTATTTTTCAACCATTATAACTTTTCATAGAAATAATGAAACATATTTCATTAGATTTTTTTAATGAAAACCTTCATAAAAGTAATGAAACATTTAAATAAACATGACATTCATTAAAAGTATGAAAGACAAATCATATGATTAGTGAAATAATTTCTCTAGATCAAAGAATCAATTTCATAAAGCACATGTTGTTGATGAAATCTGCAACTTTTGCATAATTGTATAAAATTTTATTGAATATATTATAGATATATAGTGCAAAAAGTTGTTTCTTATTCTACACTGAAAAAATTTTGTTCAGAAATTCTCTGAATTTTGACATTACTTTTATAAATTTTTTCATTATTTTTCAACCATTGCAACTTTTCATAGAAATAATGAAACAAATTTCATTAGATTATTTTAATGAAAACCTTCATAAAAGTAATGAAATATTTTAATAAGAAACATGACTTATTTTCATTAAAAGTATGAAAGACAAATCATATGATTAGTGAAATAATTTCTCTGTACTGTACTTTAAATTAATGAAAAAGTAACATTTATTTAATGAAATAACTTCTTTGTACTAATGTAATATCGTCATTAAAAATATGAAACTCCTTCATAAGGTCAATGAAGTTATTTCATTTATCTAATTTTATTATTCATTGCGCACCTAAAAAATTTACATTAACTCAATGAAATAGTTACATTTGTTTAATGAAATAATATCATAACACACATTAATAAAATATGTTCACAAATGTACGTAATAAGATCAATGGAATTATTTCATTTATTCATTGATACTTTATTTCATTACACAAACAATACTATTCCTTGCTTTTGTGAAATTGTACCTAATTATGATAAAAGAAAATGTTGAACAAGTATTCACCAAATAAAACAGATTTTATTAATTCAAATGACTTCAATACACTGATTTGAGTACATACACATATGTACATACATACCCAAGTTCGGTAGCCAGAAATTTATTTGTCATTGATATAATTAAATTCTATTCCATTGGAATTATGAAACTCATCAAACTTACATTTTAATAAAAAAACTTGACATTTTTTAAACTATAGCTTAAGATTAATAAATGCCCATTAATATATCTTACCAAAATTCAAGGAATTAAAAAAAAATTAATTTTGTTGTAGTCATAAATCCAATGATTTTTTTTAATGAAACTATGAAACTCAATGAAACCATTCTAATGGAACTATTTCATAATATATATGAAGTTTCATGCATATTGTGAAAAGTTTTCATTGGATTAATGAAAAATATTTAATGAAACATTTTCATTACATATATGGCGCATAATTCTTTCAGTGTAGAGTTATTTATTTTATACGAAGTAATTCACTTAATTAAGAAAAAACTAGATACCCTTTTTTTGTGTCAAGATTATTTTGCGATTTTGGTTTATTGGTTTATTTTGCTTTACCTTTTATATTTATTAGAAAACACTAACTAAATTAATTAAATTTTGCAAATAATACCGTGAAAAAAAATTCAACCTGAAAATAAAAATATCAGTAAATTGAAACAAAAAACAACTGTTTTTTGTGTTTCACAACAGTATAAATCTCATCGAAAATCACAAAATATTGTGATTCACAGAATAGGCACAAATCACATTTGTGCTTTTGAAACGGCAAATGCTTTGAAATCACGTGAGTTTTAGAACAGGCCCGATAGCCTAAACCGATTTTTCCATAAATTTTTTTTTCTTAAAAGTAATTCTGGAGTTAACTTAAATATAGAAAATGAAAATTTCCGATATCGGTCCATATATACCCGAGATAAACAAAATTTTCAATTAAAATTTGCCTGAAAGCTCATCTTTTTGGCATGGCGATTACAAGGCAAAAACATTTTTTTCTCAGATATTGTTCCACGTCATACAAGTGAAAATATAACAAATTGTGCATAACATAGTTGAAAGGTTAATATAAATCATTGCTTTATTAAGAAAACCCAAAATATGATGGACGTAGAACGACAGACATGATAAATATTGTTAAGAATTTTTCTCATATCTAACCCAGTGTGCAGCTATTAATCTGCATAGTATAAATGTACAATACATTCATACAAACAAGATAAAATTAAAAACATAATACACAAACAAACAAACATACATGATTTAAAGTATGTAAAATTCCAAGCAAATCAACTACAAATGATGTTTTTGTTTTTCTTGTATTCTCGGTATTCGCTTTATAATTATTTGTTGTTGTAACTTGGTTATTGTTCGCAAGCATGTGTATGAATGTATGTAACGAGTGATTTTTTTGCTATTATCTTTTTGGCAACACTAGTTTTGACAGCTCACGCACGTTTTGTATCTTGTGTCACTGTCAAACATCTTCAGTTTGGTCTATAATTTAATCATGAATTGTCTTACAAACGAACAACGCTTGCAAATTATTGAATTTTATTACCAAAATGCGTGCTCTGTTAAGAAAGTTCATCGCGCGCTTCTTCCATTTTATGGTCAGTTTAATCAACCTACTGAGGCTTCTATTCGGGCTATTGTAAAAAAATTTCGCACCAAATTTACATTGCTGGACATTAAACCACCAACACGCTTACGTAGAGTGCGAACTGAAGAAAATATCGCAGCCGTATCGGCCAGTGTTGGTGATGACCGTGAATTATCGATTCGGCGCCGTTCGCAGCAATTGGGCCTCTGTTACTCCACTACGTGGAAAATTTTGCGGAAGGATTTGGGTGTGAAGCCTTATAAGATACAGCTGGTGCAAGAATTGAAGCCAAACGACCTACCACAACGCAAAATTTTTGGTGAATGGGCTCTTGAAAAGTTAGATGAAGATCCACTTTTTTATCGAAGAATTGTGTTCAGCGACGAGGCTCATCTCTGGTTGAATGGATACGTGAACAAGCAAAACTGCCGTATTTGGAGTGAAAAGTAGCCAGAAGCATTGCAAGAGCTACCA
This sequence comes from Thecocarcelia acutangulata, assembly GCA_914767995.1. Classification (NCBI taxonomy): domain Eukaryota; kingdom Metazoa; phylum Arthropoda; class Insecta; order Diptera; family Tachinidae; genus Thecocarcelia; species Thecocarcelia acutangulata. The sequence continues at coordinate 126,738,718 of OU612094.1, read as the reverse complement.
ATGCATCCACAAAAAACAACCGTTTGGTGCGGATTATGGGCTGGCGGCATCATTGGGCCGTATTTCTTCAAAGATGATGCGAATCACAACGTTACTGTGAATGGTGAGCGCTACCGTGCGATGATAACAAACTTTTTTTTGCCCAAAATGGAACAGCTTAACTTGCATGACATGTGGTTTCAACAAGACGGTGCCACATGCCACACAGCACGCGAAACAATGGACCAATTGAGAGGCGAGTTCGGTGAACAGTTTATTTCACGCTTGGGAGCAGTCAATTGGCCGCCCAGATCGTGCGATTTAACGCCTCTAGACTATTTTTTGTGGGGCTATGTTAAGGCTAATGTCTATAGCGACAAGCCCGCTTCGATTGACGCACTGGAAGCCAACATTGCCAACATTATTCGTGAGATACCGGCCGAAATGTTGGAAAGAGTATGCCAAAATTGGACTAAGCGGATGGACCATTTGAGGCGCAGCCGCGGCCAACATTTGCATGAAATAATCTTCAAACATTAAATTATATCGACCCAACTATCGATCCAAATAAATATTTCATGCATTTTTTTGAATTTGATGTGTTTTTTTCTAAATTTCCGATAGTTCTTATAAAATCACCCATTATATATGCGTAAATTATGATTGGCTAATGATAATTGTAGAAGATGTTAATGAAGTATAAATAGCAGGCAGGTCGGCGGCAACGAGTCAGTTTATTTTTAAGCTTTGTGCAAGACAGTCATAAGTCAAAGTAAGCTAGTCTAGTGCAAGGTTCAGAAAATATACACATCGAACACACAATGTACTGTTCAAAAGCAACCAACACATATTTTTATTTTCATAACAATTACGTGCGTCTCCAAATTTGGTTTGCTACCGATCACAAGCATGTACGGTGTTATGTTGTAATATTTAGTTGCGTACACCAACACGTGTATGTTAGCGAAAATAGTGTACCATCTACAATAGCCAAGTGCGCGTGTAACTTTATATTATGTTCGTCTTCGTGTAAAGTAAACAAGAACATGCATGATTACATTTTTCTCTTATGGCTGTATATTAAGTTTATGTATGTGTGTGGTACGTCGAGACCTTCAGAGCTATCACTGATAGCTGTCGCAGCTATCATAATGATATTATGCACCATTTTTTAAATCGAATCTATGCAAAGCGGGTCTCTAGTGTGCATACCAAGTTACTTGTATTTTGTTTTAAATAAAATAATTCTTTAAACTGTGCTGAGCTCTAGTATGTATACCCAGTATTATATTTTAAGCAAAAAACAAAAAAAGAAAAATACTTTCAATTGCGATTTCAAATACAATTATTTTGATTTTTTTATTATTTCTCTGTTTATTTGGTGCTTTCCTTTTGAGCACGAATCAGTAATTTAAAATAATGATTGTGTAATAAAACAAGCCATAATCCCACTCTTATCTTTGTATCGGTGGAGTCATTATTCCTGCACACAACAGTTTCTATTATCTTTTCGACTTAAAACACACTTTTTCGTGAACAAATAAGAGAAATATTTTGCATAAATTTGAAAATTTATTATTATTGTTTTTTTTTTGTTCAAATTACAATTCAAATGTAAACAAATCCTTGCAAACAATGATAAGATTATGACATACATTTTTCCAAACTGATGTATATTTTCTTTTTGCTTTTCTTCGTCCTTAAGTTCGCACAAGATTTTCCCGTCATTTCTGTTATTAAATAAGTGATATAAATTTAAAAAATAAAATGATAAAACTCAACAAACTGCTTCTTGTTACATTTAATTCATTTTCATGTTGTCGTTAAGCACATTGGGTTGGCAACAGCGACAGTGCTAAAGACAATGCCTGCAACTGTTTTGGTACTGAGAGAAAAATATTGTTATTTTTTAAGTAGCTACTACTAATTCTCTAGAATTCATTTAATGATCGTTAAACCTGTCTTAATGTCTAAATGTAAAGCGGGTATTACATGGTCAAGTTTTTTTATGGCATACTTACAGGGCTGCCAGAAAAAATATGGAAGAAATCGTCAATATCCCGATAATTTTTTAAAATATCGTCAAAAATAGGACTTGTAAAGCTACCAAACTTTTATGTGCATATTCATAAGAAATTAAAATGTAATTGAAATGAGTTTGAATAAAATTTTGTATAGAATTTTTGAATTAAAAAACATTTCAAATTCATTTAAATTTTTATGAATATGCACATTAGTATATTTACAATTTTTATTTAAAGATATAAATGAGTCTCCAAATCGTAAATTCGCAAATAAAAGTTATAAATTTATTAACAAATGTAGATAGTTTTGTGTACTTATAGTGTGATAATAAAAAATCAAATACGTTTTGATACATTGAGTTTTCCTAAAAGTTTAGGAATTCGATGTATTGAATAATTCTAATAAATATGATTTAATTACAACATCAAAAATGTTGGAAAGACATAATTTTATTTCCACAATATCCTTAATAAAAACTTTATTTTTCCTTCCGTTTTTTTAACTACGCTTAAAATGTTGGTAATTAAATAAACTATTTGGTAAAATAATAAAATATTCCAGATCTTTACTACAACGTAAAAAAAAACGAAATAATAATGAAAAATTTTGAATCAACCGTAAAAAATAGGAAAATTTTGAGGTGCCATAACTCAGCCATTTCTTGGCAGATAGAAATTCGCATTGTATCGCCGGAAAAGGCGTTCAATTATCTTTCCAACCATTTAACTCGATCGGACTTTTTCTTGATTGGGCTCCACAAGGGTTTGAGTGGGACCATACACTGAAAAACACAAAAGTACCGTTATCTAAAAAACGGTACGTAGAACAAAATACAGCGTTTTTCGTGTTGAGGAGGTCCCAATTAACTTATCTAGGCATGTGGCGTTCTTGGTATTTTTGTAAAGCAGTGTAATGAACATATACACAAAATACAGAAGACAGTAAAAACCACGAGTGCATAGAGTAGAGGAAGACAAAACGTCAAATCGTCATTTTGCTAAATTTAAGCATGGAAATCGTTAAAATTACGATTTATCATAAAAACTGGCAGCTATGCATACTTGTTATGTTAAAAGAGAGAGAGTAAGAAAGAGAGTGAGAGAGAGGGAGGGGAGGGGAAGTGTGTACATTGCTATCACATTATCACACCAAGTCTGTCATACTTTACTAAAAATAGCTTGTGAGTAGTTGCTGCTTTGGTAATTGATCCATTTAAGTCTGGTAATACAAAAATAAAGGAAAAATACAAGTTTTATCCTAATATTATTTGATCTTCTTTTATGTTAAATTATTAAAATTTTTGCAGCTTAAGATCTTAATAATTTAACATATTGGAAAAATACGAGTTTGGACACTACTACTCTTCAATTGTTTCTTCGGGTTTAATTGTTTTTTTTCCAAAACTATCATAGCCTTTTTGCTGCAAAAGTCTATTATGCTATACACTGAAAAGAAATTAAATCCATCCGTACTTAAGTAAATCCCAAGCGGTGTCATAAGTACGGTAAGTACGGATTTTGTTAAATCAAGTACGGTGCGTTGGTTTCAAGTACGGATTTTAAAGACCAAAATACATAACTTTATACATACATAATCCTGAATCCGAAAACAATTTGAAATCACTTCAATTTCAAACTTTGGTGTTCTACATTCTACTCTTTAATTTTCATTTATATTTTGTTTGGAATATTGGTTTTCGAAACTGCTTTTTCACAAAAAATGGTAGTTTGAAAATACCGCGTGTCCACCGGGAAGGTATACTACTTTGCTTTGCCACTATTTGGATAAACACGTGGCAAATTTGTTATGGAAAACTATTCGATACACTAACGCGGTTTAATCGTTAAAACCAAGGCGAATTCATAACAGGTGAAATTGACAGCGCTGCTGATAACTTTTTTTTAATTTTAATCTATTTCAGATGTCAATTCAATAAAACAAAGTTGGAAAAAAATTTTTAAAACTATTTTTAAAATTTTGTATTGTATTTGTATGATATCTGGCGCATCATCCAGAGTCCTCCCCAATCTGGCTGGCCATTTACACCTTTCCAAGCTTTATCGGAAACTTTAATTTTCACGATGTAATTAAAAGTTTCACGAAATATATAAAAGTTTTTCTTTTCTTGTAAATTTTTTTTATTATATTTTTCCCTTGACGTTTGAAAAATATTTTTTTTGTAGTGTTGTATTTATTTCTCTTGGTTAAAACTTTTTATCAAAATCAATCATGACGATGAGAAAGTTACGTGAAATCTTAGCGAAAAATTACGTAATTCTTAGTCATTCATTGTATTTTTGCGCTGTTAATATTGAAAACACACGTCTCTTCTTTCTTTTTCCGCATTTTAGCTGTATCAATGTAACTAAAATTTGAACGCAAAACAATGTTTGCCGGCTGAGCTAGTTTAATATAAATTAGAGTGTTCGCTATTAGCTACAATTTAAGATTAAGTCGAACCTGAAGGTACTTTTAGTTTTTTTGCTTTTTGGTTTTTAACACATACGAATGTCACTTTCGACACCAGGAATTTACCCATATGTAAATGTAGTAGGAAGCTTAAAGCTTGATATAAAATTTAAGTGTCAATAATATAAACTATGTAGCTTTTATAGAACAACAAAAATGAAAAGCTAATTTTTCAAATCAGTTTTTACTTTCACTACTTTTTGGGAACATGCCTGAATATTTCATTTTTTTAAATTATTTTATAACTTTTTTAAATATTGAAATAAAAATGAATTCCTTTTTTTAAAAGCTAATCAAGATCTTAAACTTCAAAAATAAAATTCACTAACACATAAAAAATAACGTCGTCAACTTTGTAGCAAAAATCACTAAATATTCAACGAATGGGTTTATTTCTTATTATTTTTGATTTATAAATCATAGTAAATCTTATAATTTATTTAACAACTTCTAGCAAACAAATCCAGAAACCTTCAAGTCACATTTTTTTAATTGCTTACATAATTATACTGTTAGTAGTATTTTTTCTCTTCATCCCCATCCAACTAACAACATTTTGATATCATAATAAACAGACCCTTATTCAAACTATAAACACTTTTACGTCGTCAATGATGACGATGATGCAGGAAGTGGTGAAAATGCAATCCACCATTTTGCAGGTAATTTCGAAAAAATGATTTGGTTAAAAATATGTTTCTGGAACGCGAACGGCATCCGCCAACACAAAAATGAACTCGAATACTTCCTGATGGATAAGCAGATCGATATAATGATGATTGCAGAAACTCACTTGACGTCAAGAAGCTTTTTCAAAATTAATGGCTACGTACTATACGATACTAAAGACCCCCGTGGAAGAGCTTGTGGGGGTTCCGCAATCTTGATAAAATCTAGGATAAAGCATTTTTTGTTGAACGGCACATGTGAGGACTATCTTCAAGCAACTAATATCTGTGTGGAAAATTTTCATTACAAATTGGTTATCTCATCGATTTATTCGCCGCCTCGATACTCAGTGACAGAATCACAATATTCTAGTTTTTTCACCTCATTAGGACCTCGTTTTATAGCAGCTGGAGATTACAACGCAAAACACACTTTTTGGGGCTCACGTTTAATCACCCCGAAGGGTCGGGTGCTTTTCGATACAATTTCTAAAATGGGCTTAGACGTAATATCAAGCGGAAATCCCACTTACTGGCCAACTGACCGACGAAAGATTCCTGATATGATTGATTTTGGAGTGGTAAAGGGGTTCTCTGTGGAATGGATGCAAGCTGAGCCTTCGTTAGACTTGTCATCGGATCATTCACCTACTATTATTTCAGTACGCTTTCCCCAGGAGACTTGGTCCCCGATTAACAATTCGCATAGGACTGTTACCCGAGTGAATTGGCTAAAATATAAAAAATTTTTGAGCACCCATTGCACTGAGAATATTGTTTTAAGAACACCTGAAGATATTAATGCGTCACTAAGCAACTTTAGCGAAAACCTTAAACAAGCCGCTGAATTTGGTTCTAGCGTTTATTTAACACGCAGAAACCTTCAAAATAGAACATATTCTTCAGAAATCGAGCAACTTGTGTTAGAAAAAAGAAGAGTTCGACGAGAGTGGCTTCGCAGGTCTCCGCAGCTAAAAACAAGGCTACGTGAGTGCACAAATCAACTAAGAAGTTTGCTTGGAAACCAAAAAACGGCTTCTCTACAAACGTATTTAGAAAGTCTGGATGGTACTCCTCAGTCCGACTATTCTTTATGGCGGGCGACTAAGGGTTTAAAAAGGCCAGTTAGAGGTAAGCCGCCCTTGCGAGAACCGTCTGGTGACTGGGCTAGAGATGACTCGGAAAAGGGTAATTTATTTGTTAACCATTTGAAAAACGTTTTTACTACAAATAGGTCTGACAATGCAAATGAGTTGCCACCTATTGTTAGTAGATCTCCTGTGCCTTTAAGATTCAATTTCCAAGAAGTTGAAAACGCTATTGGTAATCTAAACCTTAAAAAAGCTCCATGTATGGATAAAATCAGCAATAAAATGCTCGTAGAGCTGCCTCGTGTAGCTAAAAGAATTGCTCTTTTTATTTTTAATGCTATTTTACGACTTGAGTATTACCCTGCAGAGTGGAAGGTGTCCATGATAACAGTGGTTCCTAAGCCAGGGAAGGATCACACGAAAGTAGAATCATACCGTCCAATAAGTCTACTGTTAACAATATCAAAACTTTTCGAAAAATTGCTAAAGGCGAAGTTGGATCCAATGCTTCATAAGGTAGAATGTATTCCTTATCACCAATTTGGTTTTAGAGCGAAACATGGCACCATTGAGCAAACACACAGGTTAGTTAACGTCATAAGAAAAGCATTTGAAGATAAAAAAAATTGCTCTGCCTTATTCATCGACGTCTCACAGGCTTTTGATAAAGCGTGGCACGATGGCTTAATGCATAAAATAAAGTTTAACTTACCTGCAAACGTACATAACCTTTTGAAAAGCTATTTATATTGTCGCCAATTTATAATAAAAGAAGGCGATTTCATAAGCCCCACCCAGCCTATTGAAGCTGGAGTTCCCCAAGGCAGCATATTAGGGCCTATCTTATATTTGATCTACGCATCTGACATGCCGATAAGCACCAACATTCACACTTCAACATTTGCAGATGATACAGCATTCCTTAGCAAACATAGTAACCACCACCAAGCATCAATAAACTTACAGGAACATATCGACAAACTAGAGAAATGGCTCAAGCTTTGGAAAATCAAGGTTAATGAACAAAAGTGTGCCCATGTTACATTCGCACTGCGTCTAGGAACATGCTCACCCATTACTATTAACAATAAAGTAATACCTCAACACAGTGAAGTCAAATACCTCGGTATTCATCTTGACCGTAGACTAACATGGAAGTCGCACATCGAGGCAAAAGTAACGCAGATGAAATTGAAAGCAGTGCAAATTAACTGGCTACTAGGCAGAAATTCGACCTTGAAGCTTGATTGTAAACTTTTGCTGTACAACTCGATTCTAAAGCCAATATGGTGCTATGGGATTCAATTATGGGGCACAGCCTCGGCATCCAACATTGAAAAAATTCAAAGAAGTCAAAATAGAAATCTCCGTGGAATTACAGATGCTCCATGGTACGTTAAAAGCTCACGAATCCACGCAGATCTGAACGTACCCTTTGTGAAATCTGAATTTGTGAAGTACGCGACAAAATATATTAACAAACTTGAATTCCATCCAAATCCTCTTGCAGCTAATATTCTTAATTTTGGTGGTCATACCCGTCTGAGAAGGAGGGATACTTTGGCTACCATTAGAGCTCTAAACAGATGACTGAATTCTGAAATAATATTCGCATAAAAATAAATTTTTGTCCAGCACTGGCAGGACTTTAATCACAATTTTTTTTTAGTATTAAGATTTGAATACTTATTGTCATAACATTTCTTATGTAGATTCAATAAATAAAATAATAAAGTTAAAAAAAAAAAATAATAATAATAAACAGAAATTGTACAAATTACACTTCCCTCACTTCATCACCTGCACAACCACCCATCCATATCTTTAACAATGACGAAATTCAATGTGACGAACAAACATCCGAACAAACAATCAAATCTGTCTTGTATTTCCATTTTCAATATTATTTCTCAAATATTTTTTAATTGCATTTATTGCAATTTATATTTTTACATGCCAGCAACACGATTTTTATATTTGCTTATTATAAGTAGTATTTATGAATTTAATACCCGCCCAAGCTCAAATTGATATTTCAATGGATGTGCTCGTGTATACAGAATAGAATTTTCACTTTGTTTAACAAAAAGCAAAACACAAAATTAAAGTATACTATAATAAGATAAAATAACTATTTTGCAAAATGTTTTCTAATGTTACTCAATATTTGATTTCTTGCTGGGCTCTTGTTCATGTACTGGCAACATGTCTGTCAATACGTTCGTTTGAAATCAAAAAACAGGAAAACATGCCGATTGAATACAAAATACAAATGAGCTTTCAGATTGGGTTCTTCCAATTGGATTTTGAATGGGAAAATTGCAGAGATACTGCAGAGAAATATGAGAAACGTTAAGAGCACATTTTGAAGTAAATCTCTCCAAGAGATATTTACTAGATTTTCAGTACGAAAAAAGTTTAAACAATCCATACAAATGTAAATTAGAATTGCGATCGCTTTTAGAAAACGATAATTAATTTTATTTTATCATGAAAAAAATTATGCTAACAAATAAGAAAACTTTCTAACACTGCTTGTTGTATATGTTTATATAGTATATGTATATAAATTTTTTTCCTCTAAAAAGAAAAGTATTTTTAAAATTTTTGTATTAGTAATATAGACTGTTCAAACGAAGTCGGTTATTTAAAATGTCCTTTTTTCGAATATCGAACTTTATTGAATTAACTATCGTATCGAATAACATTACTATACGTGTAGATTATGGAAAGCGATGCGCATCCGACCCTAATTTTAACAAAATCTTCTAGATTTATGAACATATATTTCCTAAAAGTACGAACACAAAACCAAATTGTTTAACGTTTTTATATTATTACGATACAATTCATTCGAGATCGTGTACCATGATACCAAAATGAAAAATTCCAATTAATCTTGCTCGATATCGTATACGGTGATTTGGTTCCAGACTATTGGAACGCTTAACCGGCATTTTAATATATTTTATTATTATTATTGTATTAAAAGTACATTTTTAACCTACAGCTATTACACAATTTACAAAGTTTTATTTATCTATCTATTAACTTTTCTTCTAGAAAATCATTATTTACAAAACTCTATCGCGATATTAATATTTAAATGTTATCGTTTTTTTAAGTTTTGTTTTATATTTTGGATTTTATGAATGTGCCAATGAAAATTAATTTGTATAAATCATCAATAAGCGAACTTTTAGATATTACATATCTTCCATATTAACTAACCAGTTGTTCAGTCAATAAGAGGGACTATTTTTAATTATAATGGCTGTAAAACAATAAGACCAAACAAGGACAGAAAAAATAATTAAACACCATATAGCTGGGGGACAGCTAGCTGTTTCGTAGTCGCTACACTACTCATCAGCACCCACTGGGACTCGAACTCGGGATCATGTGAACATGATGTATTTTTAACTAACTCAACCACCGAGCTCTTTGATTATTCGTACGTTGATGTTTGCCGCATGTTGATTACATATATGCAATTGTTATAACCGCACCGTTTGTACAGGATTTTCTGTCACGAACGTATTGAAACACCTGTTTACACGCATAAGAGCCCAACACGAAATATCAGTTTTTGAAAGCTTTAAAAACATTTTACAAAATAGTTATTCTTCCTTATTATATTGTTTTAGTACAATAGGTCACCCCGTGAAGCAGGTTTTGCGTTGGTTTATTCACAGCTTGAGCACTCCGCAGTTGTCAACGAGCAATAATCGAAAATACGAATGAAGCATTAGTAAAATATAAAGAAATTCGAAACATCTATAAGGTGAGAATACAAAATGACAAAATGAAATATATCAATAAGAAAATAATTTTTGCCAAAGACCAGAAAGATATGTGGAGACTTATAAAAAACTTAATTTTAAGAAAACGCAAAAGTGCAATCGAAACTGTGATATTTAATGATGTAGAATATAAGAATATAGAATATAAGATATAAGATATAGCCGAAAAATTCAACAAATTTTTCGTTGACAGCGTAACATCAATAAGATACGTGATAAATAAGGAGCAGTATGTACACAACGTATATGTGGTAGGCTTCCAATTCAAATTCCGGGTAGTATCTCTAGTAGATTTAAGAATAATATGCGAAAACCTAAAGAATAAGTCAGAATTTGACCAAATAGATAGCAAAATGATACTTGACAATTGGAATATAATAGGATATGTAATACTTGACATTATAAACACATCATAACGGCCGTATTTCCGGAACATTGGAAAACATCAACGGTGAAATAAAAAAAAGATTGCAAAAACAAAGAAATGTAAGGAATTTCGACCAAATAATGCCCTAAAAACATGTGAAAAGCTTATGGAGAATGTAGTTAAAGAACAAATGGAACAGTATTTGCAAAATGAAAAGTTACTGTCGAATTACTAGTCGGAATTTAGAAAAAATTTCTTATGTGAAACGACGGCCAATTATGTAGTGAGCAAGTAAAAAAAGTAGAAAAACATAAAAAAATAATTGCATTGTTCCTTGAGTTTAAACGAGCTTTCGAAACCATAGACAGAAATATTCTTCTTCAAGAACTTTATAGTTACGACATTCGAGATAAAGAATTAAAATGATTTGAAACATATCGCTCCTTTATTGCAATATAGCCATAACTCAAAAAAGCTTGTTTTGAGAAAAACACATTTCAAATTTATGGCTTCCATACAAGTCTTAGATTTTTTTTTTTTTTTAGAAAATATCTCCTAAAGGAAACAATTTAAAAGTAATTTGAATACATTTTTTGCACAATATAAAAAGTAGTACTGTTAACAATTCTGTGTTGTTAACTCGAAAAGTTAATTTTTTGAGATATGACTATGTTGCAAGGAGCGATATCTTGCTGGAAGGAAACAGATAACTAAAGTAAACAACGTGCCATCTAAATCTATAATACGGATTACCTCCGGGATCAATTCTGGAAACTTTACTATTTATAATTTATATTAATGATCTACCAAACGTATTAAAAAAAAAAAAGTAAAATAATTATGTATGAAAGAAAGAGAAATCGGTCGACAATATTATGATGACTTAACATATGATATGAAAAATATGAACTCGTGGTCAAATATGAATAAGCTTAAATTGAATGAGAATAAAAACACAACTATTAGAAATAAATACAAACAATGAAGTAATTCTTAAAATAAACAATCAAACAATACAAAAAGTAAATAAAATCAATTGGACTATACGTGTAAAAAGATTGGTAAAACGTTAATTTTCAAAAGAATAAGGAAAGAAATATCCATCACCACGGCAATAAATATTTATTTGTGTCCCATAAACACAACATAAATCTCATATTGAATTCTATTCCATAATTTTGTTCTATTCATACTGCACTTCACGACAAAACGAGCGCTTCAAAATAAAATAATGCGATCAATATATCATTATAAAACAGAGGATTGCTTTTAACACATTAAATTTCATCAAAAAACTGAAACGAGAAGAAAGACCGCAACATTTAATGGAACAAATTTCATATGTGGGAGAAGTCCAACCTTAAAACCTAAGAGTATGAACAATTTCAGGATCGAAAGGTGTTTGTATGAAGAATAGCTTGAGGGACACTGGCTGGAAAAATTGGAATTATAACTCTCTGAGCCAAACACGCTAATAAAATAAACACGCTAATAAAAAAAAAAAAAAATATATACATGGTGATGAAAGATTGACTTATTTTGTTTGCTCGAACAAAACCCATAAAGTATCATAGAAAAGTTCTTTTACTAATATTATTAGACAAATTAGTATTTTGAAATGACAAAGAAATTCGTTATTCAAACAATTGAGTTTTATTCACTTTATTAGCTTCTAACATTGATACCAATCAAAAGATTATAAACAGCTTGTTTTCTATGTTTCACAGCTATCTATATGTCGACATTTCATAGGAGCAGCCGTAATCATCAGTAGACTTTGGAAACTTTTGAAAGATATTCTCAAACATTCAACTTTAAGTACCAAGAATCTAAATAAATTGCTGAGAATTTAAAAAGAAAAATGCTCTAATAATACTTGTCAAACCACAAAAAACAAGCTTTTTCATTTATACACCCCTAACATTTTTTTGTTTTTTTGTTTGAAATTCTTTATAGTTACCGTATCACAAGGGTTCCAACAAGTAAGTGAAGCTACAAAAAAATTAAGTCCCCGGAACCAACATAGTAAGCATTGTTAATCAAATTAGTCCATCTTCAATATTAATGTCACAGTTTGTCTAGAAACTTTTGTCATTAATAAAAGGGTTAATATACATTAATATACATTGCATTCTTATTAGTTAAAAAAATTATTTGTGTGTAAACAGTATTTTTGATACTAATAAAGAAACTAAACTAAATGTAAGAAACCAAATGGAGCCTGTTTAAGACCTATTGTTTTTTTATGGAATTTGGGCTACCAGTTCAGGTGTCGCGACTTCCTTCGACTGTCTAAGGCAGGTGTGCCCAGCCCTATGCGCTTGATGCTCAATTGTTTTTGTAAATGCGCTTAGCTATAGGGCTGTGCTCTTTAATACACAAATACTGCACTCAGCACTAGCTATGAAAAATACACAAACAACTTCGTTTTATATATTTTTTTTTTGTCGTTCGTCACTGCACACACACAAAAGCAAAACTACAACTCTTTCGCATGTTTTGCTGGTAAACATTGACGACAGCGATTATCAGTGTGAATTTTGTTTTTGTAAATGTTTTGCTTTTTACAACAAAAAATATTAAATAAAAATAGTTTTGTATTGGTGTTTACTCTTTCATATAGAACTTGTGGGCACCACTGGTCTAAGGGATTGATTTTAAGAATGATTAGAAAGTTCGAAATGTTGAACAAAAAGATTATGATGTTGCCAAATATAACATGTTACATGAAACTTCCACATGTGGAGAGCTTTACATTTCACGCAGGGATGGTAGTAAAATTAAAAATCAAGTCGCTTAATGGACCATGTATTGCTTCAACTTGAAAAAATAGTGATTTGGTTTGATTATTTTTATATAAATTTGTAAAACATTCTTTTAAAACATTTTTTCAATTGAACGCAGGTACAAAACGGGCTCTAATTTTTTTTTAATATGTGTATGTCCAGCAATATATCAGCGCTGTTTTTTAATTGATATCTCCGTTATCTATTGTAGCAAGACCATTTGATTATACAACAAGTATAATGATTGTCATTAAAAGCCATAAATTTCTTCTTTCTATTTTCTAAATAGTTTTGATTCTTAAAGTAAAATTTATTTTATTTTTTGCTCTATTTACAGGAGTCATCAATGTACAAATGCGCTTAATTTGCAGCAGTTCTACCGAGAGTTCAACGACATTTAATGAGGTAAGTGATCATTAGCAACATTTTATGTATAGTCTTTCAAAAAGGCATAATAATTTAAGATGTAAAAAATACAGTAATTTCCGTTTAATTGAGTCTTATAAACTCAATTAAATGCGGCAGTTAAGCAGGAAATATTTTATCCAATATTTAGTTAATTGATTCAGTGTTGCAATTAAAAGAAAACGCTTAATTGAATTGATTTATATTGTATGCCAATTAAAGTGAATTAGTGAACGATTTTCGCTAGGACCTCTTATTTTGTGAGGTTTGGTAAAAATATGGCCTGGCATTGGGGTGAAAGATAGGGTAAAACAACAGAAAATCCACAAAAACCTTCATATTGTTTCTGAGCCGCTCTTAGGGGTGTAAAATGAGACCGATCCGCACTAGTATTTCTCACTCTACATTTTATGTGAATATATCTACCCTCTAATTGCCCTCCTTAATAATTCCATACAAAATACTAGTTTTTAATATTTTTGGGTCAACTGCCGTACTTAGCCTCAGACAGCTCCGAAAGGTGCCGAATGTGTGACCGACTTTTAATATTTCTGTGATCCCAAGATTTTTGCATCCCTATACAAAAAATCTTTTTTTTTTATTAACAACGTGTAATTTATGCAATATTTCTATCGGTATCTGGAGTTGTCGAATTTTTTCTAGTTTTCCGGTTCGGCAATCATAAAGTCCATTTGGTATTCCAAAGCACAAGAACAATTTGACTGTTTCGAATGTTATATACTGCCTCATTACTCGTATTTAGCAGTTCTTTCTTAATTGTGTTGAGCCCACATTTGTTTTACATCTTCCAATCGGAAAATATATGATGAGCGATGTTTGTTTCAGTACCGCATTCATTTTTCCTGACTTCATACTCGTCGTCTTCTACCTCACTGTCGATATATTCGGTATGTATTTCATTTGGTTTGGTGTCAAATATTGCGAGAGCAACAGCTTCATCGATAGGATACCAAATATGTCCAGAGAATCTTTTTCACTGTTTATGCGAAACAGCTTGATCAGTCAACGCATAATCAGAGATCACTTGCACTAGTCAACCGTTTTACAGGAACCAAACCATTAATAATAGAAAAGAGTAATTATATATTTTTTTATCACTAAAATTCCTGGTAAAAATTTTCAGTTATAATTTCACTCTTTTTCAGAAATGAGTGCACCATACTTTGATCAAAGTTGAGGGGTGTAAAGAAGTAATTTTACTTATTACAACTTTTTTCTATCACTAAAATTCATATTAAGATATTTCAGATGATATCACTCGTTCCAATATCTTCATCCACTGAAAAAATGGTCTAGAATGTACACAAACATACTACTAACAACGATTTTTGTTGACTGTAAATAAGTTAATTGATTTCACCATCTCTACACATATGTTTCTTTAATATTATAGTTGAAAAATTTCAGCAACAGCTTTTAAATGTTGTACCAAAATTAAGATTTGAACTTGTCGCCAAATAGTTGCTGATTTTTCGAGCAAAATCGTCGTAAGCGATTAAGGACATGTTAAGACCATGTTAATCGCTAAAATTGCCGTTTTTAGGGCTTTGAGAACCCACGAAATTGTAGAAAGAAAAATCCGTACCATCTTTTTTGAAAATGTCAAGCAGTGTCACATGTCATACAACCCTTAAAGCAGTTTAATTATTGAATGAAATATTTCCATTTCGTGTACTATCTCGAATCGTGTGGTTTAAGACCATTAGATTCCAGTTTATAAGGTTATTCAAAATTGCAGGTCTATGCCAACAAGGTAAGAACTACCCATGAATTAAAGAAGACGATTTATTACTGCATCAGCTACATATACAAAAAATACTCGTGGAAAATTTCGACAATCTAGAGCGTACAAAGCAGTGGCGGCCATTTGTCCCTTACTCCTATGTTTCAATAAAAAAATAAAAATCATAAGACTAAAAACTGTGATTTCTATTTAATTCAAACCTTGCATTGATTTTTCGACAAAGTTTAAAAAAAAGAAAAAAGAAATTTGAAAGAAAAAAATATGAAAGCCTGAACAAGATACACTGCCTGCAAACCCCGTTTTGACATGAAAAATCTACCACCCCATAATGAGGTTAGCAGTCCCTAAAAATTTAAATCAAAGCTGATACTAGACAAAGTCAACCTTTTAAGCGTTTTTCTCTCTAATATTAACAGCTGAGATCACAACCACACTTGTGTTGATTTTAATGTGTACTCGTATTTCTAAGGTACTAAATTACTCTAACACTTAAAAATTCAAAAGTTATATTCCTTTACAATATTAAAATACTTGCAAGAATTTCAATTAGCATAAATTCAATTTGCAACCAATTACTTTCAAAACGCTGCGTGTTCTTTTGTTTCGAATTTCTTGTATCTAATTAAGTTTAGTAAACTCGCAAACAACTATGTATCTCTTACTCCTACAATTCCTCCCAAGTGGATATTAAATTATACAAACATATGTAGGTACATGTGCTTAGAAATAACGAATAATTGTAGTCGTGTTCCTATTTTACGATATGCTTATTAGTAATTGTCGGAAAATAAATTAAAGCAAACACAATAATATTTTTTTTTTGCTGCTTAGGAAAATGTTTTGAATATAAAATATTTTAAGTACCGAATATCAGTTGCCAAATTTCTGGTTGCCCGAAAATCAACAGAAAACTAACTACAAGTATTTTCGACAGTATCATTATGTAACTGCATTATCATTTTAAGATTACAGGGACTGCATTGCCAGTTTGAGTACGTGACAACTCAACTGCAATTCGACCGATAAAAAAGATCTCGTAACAGAAAATTAAACAAAGTCAAAATTTATCGAAAAAGTCAAAAAAGCTTAAAACAAAACCCAAAAAATGTTGTACTGAAAATATTTGCTTTCTAAGTATATGCATTCGATTTCCGATAATTTTTACTTTGAGTTAAAAAATGGGTTCTCTTAATAACTTAATAAATTTTATGTTTTAATAAATTTAATGAAATTTTTGTTTTTAGATTTTAATTGCTATTTATCACATTTTCTAAAGGCCCTGTCACACAATCGTGCGATCTATTAAAAAAAAAAACATGTGTGCAGAAAAAGTACTGAAAATGCAACTATGTGACAAATTTGACAAATCGTGCGATTTGAAAAATTTTATGAACATTTGCATAACATTATGGTTTCTGTGCAATCAGTATGGTATATATTGTGAAAAATATTGAGAATATTGTTGGCGTCTGGAGAAATAAATTGAAATAATATAAACTTATTATGGTAATAATATTCATAGTTATAAAAGGAGGTTACTAAGGCATAGAAAATGAAAATTTTCGATATCTATCCCTATATACCCGAGATCATAGCCATATCTGATTTTTCCATGAAACATGTTTTTCTTGCTTAAAAGCAGTTCTGGTAATATAGGGAAGTTACTAAAATACAGAAAATAAAAATTTCCAATATCGGTCCATATATATACTCGGGTATACGAGTATATGGACCGATATCAGATATTTTCATTTTCTGTATTTTACTAACTTCCTTTTATAATCAGAATTGCTTTCGAGCAAAAAAATTGTGTTTCATTGAAAAATCGGTTTAGGCTATACCTCGGGTATATATGGACCGATATCGGAAATTTTCATTTTGTGTATTTTAGTAACCTTTTTTTATAACCAGAACTGCCATTTAACAAAAAACAAAATTTTTTTTCATGGAAAATATGTTTAAGTTATATCTCTGGTATGTATGGACCGATATCGGAAATTTTTATTTTCTCTATTTGGTAACCTCCTTATATTACCAGAACTGCTTTTAAGCAAAAAAAGTTCTTTAAGTTCATTTATGCGGCATTTTCCTGAAAAAATCGGTTTAGGCTATATCTCGGGTATATATAGATCGATATCCGAATTATTCATTTTCTGTATTTAAGTAACCTATTTTTATAACCAGAATTGTTTTTTAACAAAAAAAAAAAAAAAAAAAAAAAATTTCCATTAAAAAGTCGGTTAAGGCTATATCTCGGGTGTATATGGACCGATATCTGGAAAAGCTTTTTTTTATTTTTAGTCACCATGCTTAATAATTTTGTGAAGTTTAAAGCAAAACAAACAATTTTTTTCAAAAATTTTCATACAGAATTGCCAAAAAAAATTTTTTTTCGGAATTTTGAATATATCTCAGCTATGTGTGAACCGATATTACAATAGCAAACCCTTGGCACGATGGGGTAATAGAATGGTGAAAGAAAAAAGTTTCCATGTGTAATGGTTTTCTCAGAATCGGTATCTTAACGACCGCTAGACGGACATCGCTTAATCGGGGTTTTTATTAATTCTGATTCAGAATATATGCACTTTATAGGGTCGCAAATGAAAATGGTAGAAATTACAAACTTATATATACCCTTAGCTTTTTTCTGAAGGGTATAATAATTCCCAAATAATTTGTTTTTTATTCAAATTTTATAACATTTCCGGTTTCAAAAAACTGAGATATATCAGCGTCTGTTTTGAGATACTTGGAGTGCAGCGAATTTCACTCTGAATTTTCATTCCGATAAAATTCGAAGCTTACACAAACAAACAACGGTATGTTTATGTTTTTTTTAAGGGGGCGGCTGAGATGCGGATAAGAATGGGGCAAACGGAGTGCCTGGGCAGCTACGTAAGAAGCGTTCTTTTGTCAATGTGTTTTCAAATCATTTTGTTTTGCCTATAAGACAAAACGCTTAGGACATTCAATTTTAAAACAACTGCTCTCTAGAATAATATATTATTACGATTTTTTTAACTTAATTGCATTATTTTTGTAATATATTTTAAAAATTAAAGATTCGAATTTATATTCGCGAATAACCAAAAATGTATTTATATTTACATCACTTATATGCACACGTATGCTGCGTACGAGTATGTATTTATAATCTTGATTTCAAACTTGAGTTGTTTCAGTGTTAAAGTATTTAGTTTCCCAAAACCGAAAAGTCGAAATATGTATATTTTTGTTATCCTTTATTTTTTTTTTTTTTTGTTTGTTTGTATTGAAGTTAAGTTTGCTATTTTTTCTTATATTTTGCCAGACATGTAAACAACACTGGGAGGTTAACTCCTTTATCTAACACTCATGTAACTTTAGGGTCTTAAAAATGTTTTTCGAACTTTTTTGTTTGCATCCCCATACGTACATTTAGTTTTCGTCTTTGAAATGGTTCTGCATGTCTGTCTGCCTGTCTGTCTTACTATTTGTACATGAAGCAGACAGTATGCATTTACATGCAGTTTGCATCGTCTAAACTAATTTTTTCGTTTCATAAAAGTTGCTGGGTTTAATCTATTAAATTGTTATTTAATAAAACGTGCACATGTGAACGTATGGATTAAAGTTAACAATGAAATTTTATGGCAAATGAGTTTTTCAAGAAAATCTAACAATTTCAGAAAACTTTTGTACACAAAGCTACTTAAGCAAACAACAAAAAAATCTTTAATAGCTTTTTAAAGAAGTTTACTTTTATAAGAGATTAAATAACCTGATGTAAGAGGCAATAGCAATGCAAAAGCTGTTGTACAAGAAAGTGGAATAAGTTCACTTATAAAAAAATTTATGCCGGAACAATATCATTTTATTTTAGGAAGCTTAATAATTTTTGGTTTTGTACTCATAGTAAAAATCATCTTCATATTGATGACGGTGAGTCATGAAAATTGTGACATCAAAATTGTATAGTCATCAGTAATGTGAAAACTGACATAAATCTCAATGACAAAAGTCATCAGAGAATTTTGTCATATATTGAAAATCATCAATGCTTCAACTATCGTGATATATAATATGTCAAAATTGATTTTGAAAACAAGATAAATAGTTTTATAATATTTTCTTCGTATTGTTCAAAAGAAATTTTGTTATTAAAATTATTATTTTTAAGTTTAAACTAATTTTTAAGAAGTTGAAGAAAATGTATCGTATTGATGTAGATTTATAATCACAGCAATTATTACTTAAGCGAAGGCAAATAAGTATACCTATAAAGAGAATATATAAATGAACGATAATATTACACATCATATTGGCGACACTTAGTCATCATATGCAGCGTTAGTTAAATAAAAGATATAAGGAAAGCGTAGAGAGTAAAATAAAAAAGAAACTACGAGGCAAAGATAAAAAATATTTTCTCATACACAGCATACACATAATTAAAATATGATAATGCGACACAAAGACATTATATTGAGGACAATTGTGAAAATGATTTACATCAGTACCTGCCTTGACGGCCTAACCTGATGGTGGATCAATTCCACGGAGTGAATTTTTCACGATTCACCACCGCCCCCGTGTGGCTGACTAGGCTCACACAGGTAGCAATTCTTGTCATATGATTGCGGTCATATGAACAACTTCTTGTTGAGGAGTTCGGGCTTTCTAATCCCACATGTATGCAATTTCCCAGCAATCAATGGAGGACAAGGCTTAATGAGTTGGTAGGCCGAAGCCCACTAAGAGCATCAGCCCTTAAACCAACTCACCCGTCAACCATCACCACTGGTTCCTTACAGTACACGTATCTGTTGTATAGGCAACAGATCCTCGGGAGATTGTTAGCCCTCAAAAAAAGCCATCACCGAACAATTATCAAGGATACTAACACTCCCTTCCTGCGTTTTAGGTTTCAACCACAACCAGAACGTTTCAGCCAAGGTAGGCACCTCAACCATGATCAGCCCGGGTCGAACCGCAAGCAGAACTTCCCGGGGGCCATGCTGATCCCCGTTCTGCCAATTTATACCCTTGGTAAGGGTTTCGGAAGCCAACACAACATATGTCATGTGGCTTCCTAGAGTTTTGTTTGCCGAACCAAACGAGGGACCCCTTCCTCTCTTTTCCCCGAAAAACAGAGTGCCTAAGTTAGGAATACGCCAAGGCAAAACCTGTTCCCCGGGGGGATTATATTGAGGACAGTAAGTAATCAAGAGTTAAAAACTTTTTCGTTTATTTTTCTATTCTCAGATTATAGGTATAATATACAAAATGAAAAGTTTTTTACGCTAAGTATAAAAAATTATGTCTCTTAGATTACCACCGTTTTCAGCTTCGCACTGATGGGCTCGTTTTAGAGCATCTTCCACAACATATTTCAAATTTTTTAGGCGTAGCGTTCGAATTTCTGTAACAATGTTTGCCTTGAGATCAAGGATTGTCTCTGGTTTGTTCACATACACTCACTGCTTCAAATAAACGCTAAGAAAATAGTCGGCTGCTGTCAAATCTGGTAACCGCGCTGGGCAAATAATTTCCGAATTTCTGTAAATTATTCGCCCTCCAAAAATTTTACTTAAAAGTGCCATAGTTTCTCAGGCAGTGGCTCCGTCCTGCTGAAACCATATACCATGTATTTTTTCAAGAGTAGGACGTAAAAAATTTTCTATCATAAACCGATACCGCTCTCCATTTACGGTTACAACACTTCCATCTTTATTCTCAATCCCTCACCATGTTGTACACCTAATGGGGTGCATGGAGTTGATACATTTCTCTTGGATTTTCAGAATCCTAGAGTTTACAGTTCTACTGATTAGTAAAGCCATTCAAATGAAAATGATCTTCATCACTCATAATCAAATTTTCAATAAAGTTGATTTCATTTCTGGCCAATTCTTGAAATTGAACTGCAAAATTTAGACATTGCCGATGATCTGCGGGTTGTAATTCTTCCACCAATTGCACCTTATATAGGTATAACTGTAAATATTTTTCTAAAATGCGTCGTATTGAGGTACGAGACATTCCTAGCTGAGCAGAAAGCCTTCTGGCACATGTTTCTGGTGTTTCGTTAACACTTCGTTATAATCGTTCAATATTTTCTTAAACGTGGTCTACCGGTTCGGGGCAAATCTGTTACGGTGCTATTATTGCAATGACGACCAGCTAAATAACGTATCATTGCTTCAGAGGGCGAAATTTTGTCGTTAAAATGTCGACGATATGCTCTTTGCTTTAAAATAATTGATCTCTGATTTAAATAATAAAATTTTATTATTCTGGTTCTTTGTTCAAATGTGTATATCTCCACTATTTTTTCTCTTATTCATATAATTTTGAATGAAACAATTTTAAAAATATGTAAACAAAAAAGTTATTACACTTGTAAACACCATGGTAACTTCTGGCCCACCCTGTATTAAAAACACATTTTTAATTCTCATTGTTTTCTTAAAAATAAGAGAATATAAAGCTATATGTTTGAATATACAAATCATTAAATTGTATCGATTGAATTGGTGATATTTTGTCACAAAATTTACTCCACTTAGTAATTTTTTGATCTTAATGATCCATCACATTCATGAGGCTTTCACATCAAATTGAATCCAAATTGTAATTGTACAGAAAAAATTTTTTTTCATGTTTAATAACGATATTCGTTGAATAAATTGTTTGAATGCGGACCTGTAGAGGAATTCGTGGATTCAAACAAAAGTTTAGTAAAACTAATTATTGATCGAAAACAACTATTTTTTTAAACAACAACAAAATGCGATATCAAAGGTTATTTTTTTTTTTTTTTGATATATATTATATGCATACAAATTATTTTTTAGACAAAAATTTTGCTGATTTTATTTTTACTATAATTTTTTCTGTGTGGTCTAATGTTACCGTGCCATTCTATTGATATTTTGTCATTAAATTGCCTTCATTAAGTCAATAACATTTTATTGATGAAATAATTGTCATAACTGCTGCTAATGATAATTAGAGCAAATGATATAATGCTTTACATCACAGCCATGAAAAGTGTCATGAGGTCAAAAATGAAAATATTTGACATTACCATGGTTAATGAGTGTGGGTTTGAAACCTTCGCAAAATATTTAACTATATAATTTAAATAAATGACTGAAAATTAAGAAAAAGAAAAACTTTCTAACACAAAAAATAAGCATTATCTCTTTCACACGTTTTTACTTTTTTAGTTTTTCTAACGCTTATCTTAGTTTCACTTGTGAGGTTGAAACTCTCGAAATCCATGGCGTAAGAGTGCTTATTACACATGTAGGAATACAAAATTGTAAATACAGTGCTGCCGCTTTGGAGCAAAAATTCAAGTCGCTGTATTGCTTCCGGGGAAGCAGGGGACTATGGTGATTGTCGAAGCCGATTTTGGGAATTGCAAAAGATCCGGTACCGCCGGACCAAATACGGCGGTATGCGCGTTATTGCCGTGGAACGTGTATCTAAACTATTAGCGGTCTTCGCTTTAGTGCGAACGTTGAAGTCACCGTATTGCATCCGAGGAAGTGGTGGGATTCTAGAAATTCCCAAAGCCAGAAAAGTCGGAACACGTTCGCCAACCGGCGAAATTTTTCTTCGATCTGTCCGATTTGTCTTGACTATATAAATACGAAAAAAACATTTTTTTTCAAAAACTATTTATTTCGCAACAAGAATGTTCCATCTTTTTTATACCATCCGAATAATACAATTTTGGGAACTCCTCAAACGTTAGTTTCGCTAATCAAGTCTTTGTTTGAGATGAATCTTTTTACTGCGAGCCATTTTTTCAAGTTTAGTAACAGGAAAACGTCACTAGGACCTAGCTCTGGACTATAAGGTGGATGATCAACTTATTCAAAGTGTATTTCACTTAACTTTAGCATTGTATCTAACGCTGTGTGAATCGGTGCATTGTCTGGAAGAAAGTGCACTTTTTTCTTCTTTAAATGTGGTCGTTTTTCTTTATTACATCAATCAATTGATCCAAGTAATGCACGATAATAATTTCCTGTGCTTGCGGATCCTTTTTCAAGATAATCGATAAGCAATATTCCGTGCACATCCCAAAATACAGTGGCCATAACCTTGCCAGCCGATTTCACTGCCTTCGCCTTTTTCGCAGTATTTCCACTAGCTTCCAGCCATTGTTTCGATTGATTTCTGGTTTCGAGTGTATAGTGGTGGACCCACGTTTCGTCAAAAGTTATCAATCAACGCCAAAAATCGACAGGATTACGCTTTATCATGTCCAAACAACGCTGTGCAGTGGTCAGCCGAACTCGTTTTTGTACGGCACAGAGCAAACCCATCTTTCCGATAGCTTTTTCATACGCAAATGTTCATGCAAAATGTTGAATACATGTTCATATGATATGTTTACCATTTCAACAATCTCACCTACCTTGACTCGGCGATCATTCATAACGATATCGCAGAATTTCTTGGTATTTTCTTCAGTAATCACCTCTTTTGGCCTTCCTGATTATTATTAGTATTGTTGCAGTGCTTGCTCGGCTGCGTTTAAATTCAGCAATCCAACATTTAATCACTTAATCTGACGTAGCAGACTTTCGCCGTTTTCCCTTTTAAATAATAGTGTTTAATCACTGCACGAAATTCACTTTTTTCCATTTATCAAGAAAGACAAACGTTGCTTACTTTGATAGATCGTAACTTGAAAAAAAATTGTGTTTGCGCTGCCATCTAGCCCTGGGTAGCTCGAATATCAATCCGCCCTCGTATATTATATTAATTTTCTTTTAGACTGTCGGGGCAGTCAGAAATCTAATAAATCAATTTGCCATTCATAAGAGTAATCTCAAATATTATACGCATAATCTTATATGTAATAACTCGTTATCCCAGTACCGACCCAATAATATATATTTCCAGGAATAACACGATTCTGTCTTTATTAATCCAGTTCAACTGTCAACCAACTGCCTGCTGAAATAACAGCGTTGCCAGGTCTCCATATCCCTTTAATATTTTTAAGCTTCAGTGTCAACCTCGGTTTAGGAATCTCAGATTCAGATCGTGTCTCCAACATCTCTGAACTAGAATTATTCTTAGGCTGCGATGTTTTTGGCAGTTTCTTTAAATGGCTGATGTTGCGTCTAAAGATTTTGTCACAATTTCGTACCATAACATCATTGCCTCTTTGCTCAACCACTTCATATTCTTCTGAACCAAAAGTCTCCACATCACATAAATTCAAAATATGTTGTTTTAAGTTTTGCCGGACTTTGTATACTCATAATGAAACGCACTGCGAAAACAAACACATAATCAGTACAATAATCCTAAAGATATACACTTTGCCAACAAAAGAATTCACTTTTATTTTATTCTATGAATACTTATGCATAAATAAATAAATATTAAATATTTGAGAGTGCAGCTGTTTATTGAATCTGCTTTTGTATCGCACATTTATCCCTCTTATCGCCAAATTGAAACTGCGAAAAGAAAATAAATAAAAGCTTAGAACGTGCTTTGTAGGATTTTTTCTATTAAACCCCTTTTTCATTTTATTTTCCGCAAAAGGAATGTTATTATTGCATTATCTGATTTTTGGCTTTTGTAGTAAATCGTTTTGAAACTTTCTTTCTTGTATTTATAGCACTTGTATCATAAAAAAATCATTCAGTAAAAGCATTATTCAAAAAAAATCTTGAATCTTCTTAAATGTTTAGTTTGTGCTTTTTTTGATTTAATCTGAAGAGTAAGATAAAATATAAAAATTAAAGTTTTTTTATTGCTTTGCCTTCGCAATTTATAGTTTCCTCTGAAAATTTAAGAAGTTTTTAAAATTTTTTTTTGTGGTTTTCTTTTAACACTTGCAAGTCTTTTAAAGAAGACAGTTTTTTGGTTGGTGTTTTCTTGTCTGCCAGTCAGTTGTGATTTAAGTCCTTAGGATTTCATAAAGTGAAACTAAAGTTTAAAAAGCGCACATGAAGCAAACGGACATTATTTTTTACATGATCGATTATAAAAGTTATAATCTGCATTACAGTTTTTCCTGATTAACTTCCATTTTTAAAATCTTTTAATGTCAAGTGGAGTTTTGATAACCGAAAGTTTGAGTACTTGCATTATCAGTGATACGGTAATCCTTAAATTCATCATAAAACAACAACATCCCTGAATATCTGAAGGCTGAAAGCTGAATAAATACGCAAACCGTGGGGCTATAATGAATTCTAGTAAGTATGAAAGCGGAGATACAGCTGTCACACGGGCGTATAACCAAAAAACTTGGAACCCGGCAATGATCGAAAAGCAAATTCATCCTGGGTCCTATGTGCTCAAGGATGTGAATGGTAATCGGTAAAGAAGAAACTCGGCCGATATTCGAGCAACTCAGGCCGTAATAAAAACAGCTCCAAAATCCGCAACCGAAGGTGCACAATATCAATACAGCCGGTTCCATAGTATAAAGCGAAAACATCGAAACCAGCAGACAAACTCCTATTACCACTCAATCCGTCAGCGAAAACGGCGTACCACCACCTGCATTCAAACCTGAAAAGCTGGATCTGTAACTTACTAAAAGAAGAGGAATGTAGACGTGAGCACACGTAACTACAATCTGTTATATCTGAACTACGTTACCTCTTTCTACACCTCTGTATTTAACTAAACTCAGCATTAATATAAATTTTTCAAATTACGTACTTCCTACCGTGTTCTCTCAAGTAACAAAAGCAAACCGTATTAAACTTTATACGAGGTCTGATAAAAAAAAAAGAAATCGTTATTTTCAAATTTCGTGAGTTACGTGTCCTCGATTTTCGCATTTTTTTTTTGTTATGTTGGTACGCGTGTCTATTATATATGCCAATCCCAATGAAAGCGTCTAAGAACAAAACCGTTATCGAGCCTCTATCGCATTTTAAAACAATGTTTTAACAAGGCGATGTCAATGGTGGCAAATACTTACCTTTCTCGCTTACAAATAACTATTTAAAAATGCCATTACAAAAAAGTCATCAAAAAAGCTAATTGCTTATAAGTCCGTGATTTACGAGTTGGTTTCGATAAAAACTATCGAAATCGCTCAAGATGTTTTGTATAAAAGTATAAAGTGTAATGGATAATTATATATAATATGAAAAGGCATGACTTTAAAATCATGGTATAAACGCCACCTTTATAAGTGCTTTCGTACAAACATTACCTCTTGAAAAAGTCTTACAGAAGTATGTGTGCCTTTTCAAAAAACTTTTTTGGAAAGAAGTAGCTTAATTTTATTCTTAAAAACCTTGTGCATAAAAATTTAGTTTTGACGTCATGGAATTAAGTACGAAACCGGCTTTTAGTACAAAAATTTAGAGTTAATACATTTGATTTAGCCTGATAGCGCATGTGTAATGCTAACATCACGTTTACACTAGGTATTATTCATAACCTGTAAGTCATAATGACAGCAAAACAAGCGACATGAATAGTAAAATTGCCAGAATAGCAAAATTTATAAAAGCATATATTTATTTTTTAATTTTGTAAAAATTTTCAACCCCGTGTTTATCCAAGTATTGCTCAAATTCTTTTATTAAATTTTCATTGCAATTATTGTATATGTATATTTTCCGAGGACAACTACTCGCGTACGTACATATACAACAGATATTAAAAAGTCGTTACTTAACTTATTAAATAATGCAGACGGTAAATACTATGATATTGAAACACTTAGGTAAGTGCAACACATTACCAAGTTTTCGCTAGGGTATAGATTAATATTCCTATTTGTGAAAAAAGTAATGCGTATCATCCTGGTCAAAATTGCTTTTGCAATTCTTTCTATTGCAGCAATTCTTTCTATCACTTTATAGCGCATACTTTTATAGTAGTTACTAGTCTTGTCTCTATATCGCGTACCTTGAAGGAAGTTCTAGGGGTGGCATGTCATAATATTCATGGACACTGTGACACACATAAACGTGTCATAAGTTCCATGGACAGTATTACACTTTTGAAAATGTCATAGTGTCCATGGGCATAGTAACGCTTTGCAAATGAACATTATGTCATTTTTAAAAATGTCTTAAGGTCCATAATTAAAAAAGAAGTTGAATATGAAAATTACCGCGTATTTGAGTGATAATGTGAACCACGCTTTCGGTGGCGAAACTTGGACACATAACTTACTTATATTGCCTACAAGAAATTGACAATTCCTTTCCCTTTTAATTAAACAAGTAATTATTTCAAAACAGATTTTTTTATATCCTCTTTAAATTTACGAATTAGTATTCCCTTGAAAAATTAAACCAAAAAATTGAGTCTTTTTTACAAAAATGAGTTTTCACAGAAGTAAGAAGTACTTTATTATCAGAATAAATAATCGCTTAGTGAAATATATTTAAGAGTTTATTACTTTCTAAAAATTGTCCATAGTAAGGGCAAAGCAATGTGGAATGTTTTTCTAAGATTTAGTGTCCAAATTTTGAAAACAAGGAGAGCAAATTGTAAAATACTTGCAAGGCGTTAATAAGACATTTCTTGGCTCTGAAATGCATATAACGCATTTTAAGATTTCTGTCACCTGACTATAGATGTTGATAGCTTTTTCTTAGACATCTTTTGTTTCTGATTCGCTTTCTTCTCCAATATATATGTTTTTATTGGATTTAATAATCCTTATTACTTTGCATTGCTTGATTACTCAAAAAGGTAGCATAAAGGAAAATCTGTGTCGGGTTTTCTCCTTCATACTTCCTTTATGAGTGATCAAGCAATGCAAAGTAATAAAGATTATCAAATCCACAAACTTGTTCAGCATTTGGACATTGGACATACATATATCAGTTTCTGAGGTTTTCAATATTATTATCAATAAATAAAACAATTTTCTTTTATTTGATTGCTTGTCAGATAAATCGATTTGCTTGCCCTTTATATTATTATATACGTATTTTTATATTTTATAAATGTATCTTTTCAAATAATAGCACTTAGAAAACACAGAAAACGTAATGGCAAAATTATAAATAAATCATATCAGGCTTGTCACCTGTAGTGCAATTCACTATCCTGTTTTAACGCTAATAAAATTCGTTTAGAGAAATTAACACTAGCGTTGGTGTTTTCCCGATTCTATAACAGTTTTTAACACTATTTGTCTTCGTTTTAAATCAGCTGTTTTTATAGCCTGACTGATTAGCGTTAACTAAACACCAATTATTTTTGTGGTGTTTATCTTAACAACAATGTCGTTAAAATTTCTACTAGAATAACTTCATTGTATTTGGCATACAACTTATCGGAAGACTCCAACAGTCGGTCGACGTGTTCTCTGTGAGAACTGATCTTATTTATCAAAAAATATTTTGAATAATAAACATATAAATAGTTTTACTTACCCTAAACATGGAATTATTTGCAAATTTTTTTGTTTTTTTCTGTTCCTCTTTGTGGTTTTCTTTATTTTTAACAAAGCTGCCACATTATTTCAAATTTTTTTAACATACAACCAGAGGTGTTAAGAATAAGTTAGTGAATCACATAAGCGTTAGTGCAAACCACAAAAGCTCGCGTTAAGTTATGCTCTTTTAAAATCGTTAAAAGTTAGTGAATTGCACTACTGGTGTGTGGTTTTAACAACATTCGTTCTTAATTGAACAAAACGATCTCATCTTGACAACAAGGCATTCTCAATTCAATACCGGTATTTTTGTGCTATTTATTTCCAATTTGACAGCGGTATGTTCACAGTTTGACAACGGTATGTCCACAATTTAGCGAGATATGTATTAACGTTCGCTGACAAAAATTAATGAACGTCTTTTTTTCTCTTTGTGTAACTATATGTTCATATACTCGTATATAGTTATGATAAAGATATTACAATTAAAACTTTCCTCTTCTAAAAATTTTTGATTATTACTTAAGTTATGACACTCTGCAGAGTGGCATAATGTCCACGGACTTTACAACACCTCCCTGAAAAAAGTGTTTTAAGATCCATGAACCTTTTGACACTTTTAAGTGTGTCATAACGTCCATGGACTTTATGTCACTGGACGTTATGACATGCCACCTCTAGATAGCCGATCTCTATATTTCTCAACTTTTTAGACACTTTCATTGGAAACTTATTATTCATTCAACACAACAATCGTACTGAGTAAAAGCTTTGCTATATGCCATCGTTGTGTTTTCATAATAAATGACCACCCATCCAACATTCTGTTTAAAACATTTCCTTTCCAACATTATGCTTAAACAATTTTCTTCGTAACGGTGTACATTGTCCACTTCTATGCACTCGTCGGAAACTCGTCTCTTCCCTCAAACTATAATTTTCTTTATAACAAAAAAGAACTTCAACTTTTGTTGGTTATTTTCTGTATGCTTTTTACGTTTATGTTGAAGTCTTATTAAGAAATTTACAAAAGAATGTTTTTGCTAAAAAATAGTTTAGAAATTTGTCGTAGACTTTGCTTCAACATTTTCTTGCTTCCATTTTCCAGTGTCATAATAGCCGGTTACATTTTCCCTCTTTTTATGTTGGCATAAAAAAGCTTGCAACATTAAATAACCCGCAACAAAGGAGGCATTTGTGGCATTTTTTGACATTAAACGGTCAGTCAGTAAGCAACTTGAACGGGAGTTTTAACTCAGGTAATGCTGCTTCTTATAAAATTTATATGTATATTTTTTGCTGTAAATCCGGGACTTTTGTTTCCTGTTGTATGCAATTATGCAAAAATTATGTGTGGTTGTGGGCAATCTTGGCTTATTCTTAAAAAGCAAGAACAATATAAATAAAGTTTTAATATCTTCTTCAGTCCAGCAGGTTTGGCGTTTCGTATATAACTTTATTAAGGCGGAGTTTTTCTTTAGTTTTTGAGTAAGTAGACCCCGTTTAGGTAAAGCTGCGTTACAATTTTTTTTTTCAAGGTCTGTCGAGAGCTTTCAGTAATTGGATCTGATTATAAACTATTTCCACTTAATTTCGTAAATTTTGCACACTTCTAAACTGACTCAAATTATTTGACTACAGGTTAAAGGACATATATATGTGATCAATATGTAGCAAATGTTAACGTAAGAATAATTAAAGAGCTTGGTAGTTGAGTTAGTTAAGCGGCCGTATTAAAAATACATCATGTTCACATGATCCCGAGTTCGAATCCCAGTGGGTGCTGATGAGTAGTGTAGCGACTACGAAACAGCTAGTTGTCCCCCAGCTAATGGTATTCAAAAATTTTGAATTATTGTTTCAGAGCAATTAATGTGATAATTAAAAATAATCCTTCTTCTTGACTGAAGTTGGACTCGAGCTCACAACTACTTAGTTAATATCGTACATATATTTCCACTTAATTTCGTAAATTTTGCATACTTCTAAACTGACTCAAATTATTTAACTACAGGTTAAAAGACATAAGAGAAAAAAACGTATAAATGAGCTAAAATATAAAGTTTGTGGTCAAGTTGTGCCAGAAACATTTTCACTGGTGGAAGAGTGGTTAACAACTTAAGTTTTTTTTTTACAACTTTAAGTGTTCTTTGAATTTTTCTTTGAAACGGCGTATTTTTTAGCTTTTGTTATTTTTGTGTGTTTGCGGAATTTTCCTTTTGGTCATTTATAATAATAATTTTTTTGTTACCCGTCTTATTAAATGTTTGTGTTTAACTTTTTCACACTTTCGTAAAAAAGATTGAAAAACTAAGATTTTTTAAATAATAGAAAATTCTTTGATGTTCTTTTGTTGTCTGTAAAGGTCTTAAACAGACTGGGATATAGATTTCTACACCAAAATAATATAAGGATAATTAAGGAATGCTTTTCACTGCAAAAATTGTTATAGTAATAATGCCTAACAATTGCCAATTTGAAGGCAAAATTTATAGAGTTGCATTTTTCCTGCACCTTCTGGGAGAACTCTTTAGAGGGCATGGCTATTTTCAATCGATATTGTAGCATAGTTTGATTAGTTTTTTGCTATTTGATTTTGCAAAAAAAAAAAAAAAACGCTATTTTATCAGTATAATCAATTCAACTAGTTTTCAAAACATCCATTGCTACTTGTATTATCCAGACGTATACCACAACCTTCAATCTTGGGATCAATTTATGCTAACGACTTGCCGCGGCATTTATCGCACTATAGTGTTCACATGTACGCAGATGATGTACAGTTAGTTACACTTAAGTAGTCCAGTATCCTCAATTAAGGGGAATATTGAAAAACTCAATTCTGACCTCAACAATATAAATCGATGGGCATCTCAAAACGGACAATGCTTAAATCCCCGAAATTAGAAAATCACAGAAAAATTATTACTCCTTTCACAGAAGATTAATGGCTGGCTCCAAATCGTCTCTTCGTAAACGTTCGTCATAATCTTTAAGGTCAAAAAACCTATTCCGAAGCGGTTTATAAGCTTTATTTTTCCCTGATTTTGTATCATTTGCCTTGACTACCTCCGATATAGCCGTTAGTTGAATAATATAATATAATATAATACTGGGTGGCCCAGAAAGACCGAAGTGGTTAAGTGTACCGTTTGGTGCGGTGTTTCTTCAGAAAGGATCATTGGCCCATTTTTTTTTGAAAATGAACAAGGTGTCGCCATTTCCGTCAATGGTGATCGATATCGGGCCATGTTGCAAAATTTTGTAAGGCCAGCCGTGGAAAACCATCCGCAAATATGGTTCGAACAGGATGGAGCCACAGCGCACACTGCGAGGGCCACAATGACTCTTTTACGCGACATCTTTGGTGAAAGAATAATTTCTCGTAACAGCAATTTTAATTGGCCTCCGCGTTCCCCGGATTTAACCGCTCCAGACTGTTTTCTTTGGGGCTATTTAAAAGGAAAAGTTTATGTTAATAAGCCTAGGACTATTGAGGAGTTAAAAACCAATATTCGAGAAGAAATTAACAACATACCACCGGAAGTTTTGCGAAAGGTCATGGAAAATGTGTTGGAAAGAGCACATTTGTGCGAAGCAGAATATGGCCACCACTTGCGGGATATCATTTTTAATAACTAATCCAAAAATATTCCCCATAAATTTAATGTATTTAAAAAAAAAAAAATTAAAAAAATATCTCTTAAATAAAAAGTTATAAGCAATTCACACCACTTCGGTCTTTCTGGGCCACCCTGTATAATATAATATAATATAATATAATATAATATAATATAATATAATATAATATAATATAATATAATATAATATAATATAATATAATATAATATAATATAATATAATATAATATAATATAATATAATATAATATAATATAATATAATATAATATAATATAATATAATATAATATAATATAATATAATATAATATAATATAATATAATATAATATAATATAATATAATATAATATAATATAATATAATATAATATAATATAATATAATATAATATAATATAATATAATATAATATAATATAAACAAATAAAAAAAAATTACTTAAACAAGATCAAATAATTAAATATCAAATATGGACAAAGAAAATTAATACACTGGTTGGACAAATTTACATTTAACTAAGAACTTTGTGGCCCGTACAATATTTTACACGCTTGAATGTAAGAATCTTACTTGCAATAGCATATTTAACACCAAGCCTTACATACTGATGTGAATTATTTTCTAATTGTAACTGCGTAAGTGAGAATAAAACTGAAGTCTTATGTAACAACATCATAAGATATGTATATTTATGGACTAAAAAGGCGTGACCAAGTCTCTGCATACTCAAAAACTCTCTACGGAGTTCACTTTAAAAACCTTCTTAAGATAAGAGCGATTATGTTTTTACGGAAGCTGATTAACACTTGAGAACCGAAATATCTATTTGAGAAAATAATATTCGCTAAATCGGCAAGGGGGAAAAAAGATTACTGTTCCCAAATTTCGATGCCTTGCATCGAAATTATTGCAGTTTTTCATTAATGCTGTTCGTCTTTGGAGTGCTCTTCCAAATAATCAACAGATAAATAACAACGCAATATCTTTTAGGAAATTCCTTTTTGATTTTTTGGATTAATTAAGTCATTTAATAATCTTTCTTATGCTTTTTCTTTTCTTTTATTAACTCAATCAAATTGTTTAATTTCTAAATTATTCTTATTTAAATTTTCTAATTTATATCACATGTGGATACCACTTGTACACATACAAAATCCTGTACTAAACTATAACTACCTCTTGTTGTGCAGGTACTCGTTATATTAATAAATAAATAAATATAATGTAGATTTTAACAAAACAAAAGTTTTGTTAAAATTTTATAGGCGAGACTGTGTAAGCATGCGAGAGTTGCAGCGGGGGCCAAAGTTTTGAGTATGCTCAATTATATTCTAAAAGTGTGCATTTGAGTAAGAGAAAGTATTTCGAAAACACTTCAACCTTGGTATCACGCACTAGTTTTTGCACAAATAATAGTTAAAATTAGAATTATGGTATATTTCATATACTATCAAAGTTCCTCTATCAACATCAATTTATAAGTTTTATGCTTTATTTCGCAGATACCTTGAAAGCACATATCAATTTATCAGAATTAAATATTCGTATTATTTGATCTTGTTTATATTGCTTTCTTCTAAATTTTCTAGCTAAAGATCTTGATTAATTTTTGTTTTTTATAAAAAAGGTTTAACGGTATTTTATTTTCGATAGTTCGATAACAATTTGTTATCATCATCAGGAAAATTAAAATGTTTTTTTATAATACCATGTTCAGACGGTAATATGAAACACTTGGTTCGCTCCCTGAACCACTATTGCGAAACTAGGTGTTCAGACGGTTGTTTTTTGCTTCCCACTGATGTTTACATATTTTGTGCAAACGTTTCACTAATTCTTTTTTCAATTTTTATTTAAATCTTTATGTAAGTATCAAATTTTTACATTTTCAATGTGTTTATTTTTATTTTACACACATTAATTATCTGTTTTTACTTTGATTGGATTTTTTTTGCAGCTAGTTCAGATAAACTAGCGATAATTTATTATCAAATTCGGAGATGATAGTAGGTTTTGCTTGGTTCGCAACAAGATTCAAAATGAACCAAGTTGGTTCGCTCATAAAACTTTGTATGGCGAATCACGTTGGTTCAATCAAGATTGGGCCGCGAACCGCGAATGAGAGCGCGAACCTCGAAAATAAGCCTTCGTGTGAACATGCTATAACATTTTAATTTTCCTGATGATAATAACAAATTGTTATCGAAATATCGAAAATAAAATACTGTTAAACCTTTTTTATAAAATACAAAAATCAATCAAGATCTTTAGCTGGAAAATTTAGAAGAGAACAATTTATTAGAATGTTTTAGTTTCTAATATAATGATTGCAGTGTACGTTCGAATAATAATCGGTTTGTTCATTTACTCATTTCATATTTTCTTTTTCATTCAAACCGTAATGATGTATTTGCGTGTGTTTGCATTTACAAATTGAGCAAATAAATACCCAAAATAAAAGAGTACTTGGAATAATACATTTATAATGATCAACAATGAAAAATGTTAACCGCTCTGAAAGTATTTAATATTTAAATGAAAATCGTGATTCCCGTGTATATAAATATATCAATTTATTCATGCAGCCTTCCAGCCAAAACTACTGCATTGCACAAAATGAATTGGCTGACGCTATTATCCTTTTTAAGGTAAATATTTCAACTACTAAACAGCACATTTAGTGTGACAGCTGATTCGTGGTGTTACCACGAATTTCTTATTTTTCTTATCGACCTTCTATATCAAATTTCCAGCCCCATCCAGTCTTTTACAGATGACAGCAGCATTTGCCACTCGTACTCTTTTAGTTATAGGCCCAGCCTAGTAGAGATCGCTGCCAAGAAGCTAAATATGAACGATTCACTGAATCTATTAATCTCCGAATGGAGACCCAGTCTTGTTTACTAACATATAAACACACGACAGTAAATGTTGCTTTATCTGTACTCATGAATGGTATAAATATTGCGAAATTGGATGCTCTTGATGTTCTTGGTAAGAAAATACAGTGTGATGTTTGCTAGAAGCATTCAAGCATTACAGAGAGAATTCGTTTTTCAATCGCACGCTTCGCCTGTGGAATAAGTTGTCTACATATGTGTTTCATATCTGTTACAACGTTGGAAAGATCAAGTTCACAAATACTCATGTTCACAAATACTACTCCTTCTTTTCCCCTCCCAACAACTTTTTTCCTAGTTCTAGTACAGTGCACTGTGTATGTAGGAGTTCTCCCCTGAGTACGTTTTTTACAGTCTTACGGCAATCAAGTTTGTAACAAATGGGCCAACCATGTTATTGAAGGGTATTTGTTACAAAAATTGGTCTGTTTGTGATCCTGCCTTAAACCTTTTTTTAGACGCGGATCCAGCTGAATACAATTTTGCTTTAAACAAGAAAAATTCAAAACTTTTGTATTGGTAAAACGCTTTTTTTTATCTTAGACCAGTGCTCAGGGGATGAGCCCTACATATGCAGAGCAATGTACCAGAACTAGGAAAATAGGTTGTGAGAAGGAGGAAAGAGGGAGTAGTGTTTGTGAACATTTGACTTGAACTGCAGGCAACTTATTCCAAAGACGAAGCGTACGGCTGAAAAACGAATTCTCTCTGTAATGCGTAGTACGATTCCCCAGGCAATCGACCACAAATGGATGAGCTCTAGACGATGAACGTGTACTACGCAAAAATGTGCGAGTTTCAGGAACAAGATCCCTAATCTCCTCAGAGAAAAATCCATTGTAGTAACGATAGAACAGAGTAACGTTCGAGATCGTGAAACAGAATTTTTATCTGAACTCTAAATTTTTAGTTGGATCTAAATTGATCCATCTGCGATTTTATTCTTGTTTGTAATTTTTTGAGCATTTTTTTTAATAATACTAAAATTTTGCTTTTTTTCAAACAAAATATTTTTAAAACGTCCTGATGCGTATGTTAAAAATAAATCCGGTTACAAGCAAAATACATACATATTTTAACTTCTACTTAGAGGAAAAGAAAAAACAACAATTTGTATTTTTGTTTCATAAAACAGCTATTTTTAGTACTACAACACTACTTTACCAAAAATTTCTCTATAATCTGTTTTGTTTGTAATGTATTTTAAGCTGCACTTCTTTTAATGCTATTATTTCGCTTCTATTATTAAAATAATAACTTTGTGCGTATATTTTTAACGGGGGAAACACATTAAATATAAACTGTAGTAGCTTTTCAGTTTAATGAACGAAAATTAAATGTTGTAATGATCAAAGCACAAGCTTCTATCGAATTCAGATTTTTCTTCATATTATTTGTACACATTTATCTATCTGTTTATACTTTTACGGCCGTATTAATAAAATGTTAAACAGATTTTAAACGCAATTTTAGGGAAAATTCGTTGAAACTGCATTCATAAATGAATTTTAGGTTAAACGGTTCTTTTTAGCATTTTTTTAAAACAACCGTTTTTAAAACTGATTGCAACCAGTTTTGAAGCAATTTCAAGGTGACGTTTGTGTTTTTTTCGTTGTTTGTTTATATTTTATATATTGCGAAAAATTTTATTTCAATCTAAAAATGTATTTATTAAACATGGATCCTTCGTTTATTGACAATAAATCAAGTCAGAGTGTAGTATATTCGGTTCGGCCGAATCTAAAATACCCTTCACGATAGTCACGTAAATATATATTATAGTATGAATTAAATATCCACGGATATATATGAACCGATATCGGGGGAAAGTTTTTTTCCCTTGTAATCGCCATGCCAAAAAAGTAATCTTTCTTGGAAAACCCGGTTGAGGTTATATCTTGGGTATATATGGACCGATATCGGAAATTTTCATTTTCTGTATTTTAGTAACCTCCTTTTATTACCACAACTGGTTTTTAAGCACAAAAAATTGTTTCATGAAAAAATCGGTTTAGACTATATCCCTGGTATATATGGACCGATACCGGAAATTTTAATTTTCTGTAATTATATAACCACAACTCCTTTTAAGCACAAAAGAAAACAAGAAAACAAAATTGTTGCATGATAAAATCGGTTTAGACTATATCTGGGATATATATGAACCGATATCGGAAATTTTTATTTTCTGCATTTGCTAACCTCTGTTTATAACCAGAAAAGCAGTTTAAGCAAAAAAAAAAAAAAAAATAGTTTAAGTTCGCTTACGCGACAATTTCATTAAAAAATTGGTTTAGGCTATATCTCGGGTATGTATATATGGACCGATATCGGAAATTTTTATTTTCCTTATTTTATAACCAGAACGGCTTTTAAGCAAAAAAAAGTTGTTGAAGTGCGACAGTTATAAATGGACCGGGGGGAAAAAATGGCTTTTTCTCGGAGTTTTGTATATATCTCAGCTATATGTGAACCGATTTTACTGAATTTCAATAGCAAACCCATGAATCGATGGGGTAAAGTAGTAGAAAAAATGTTCTAAATCGAATGGTTTTCTCAGAGACAGTATTTCAATGGCGGACAGACGATCATCGCTTAATCGAATTTTCTATCAATGCTGATTCTGAATATGTATACTTTATAGGGTCGGAAATAAAAACTGTAGAAATTACAAAGGGAATCACACTTATATATATATACCTTTCACATTTTTGTGAAGGGTATAAAAAGGATTGCTATTTAAAACGTTGAATGATTTTAGTTCTGTGTGTTTTTTTTATAGAGAAGTCTGTCCAAGTTTTGAATAGCCGGCAACAGAAATTTTTCAAGAAAAGAAGAACATAATCTATTTTAGATTCCTGATAAGCAAATACGCTTTGCATATTTTTTGGCCTTTTTAGTTATATATTTTATTTATTCATACGATTTTTTGTTTGTTAGTGATGTGTAAAAAACGAAAGAATAAAAACAGTCCGTTACTTATATACTTTGCTACGCGTAAGCAAGAGCAAAGTAAAACTTTTCTGAATCATCAGTTGTTGTTATTCAATTAAAAGAAAAAATAAAGTTAACATTTATTTATTTGGTTTAGCATTCGTTTTCGTAAAAAACAATACAAACGATTTCTTTACTTGACTACTATGAGAACTGGTAACCCAATTTAATGCAGCACTATCATTCAGATGGGAATTGCATATGATGGCGTTGCCAGTCACAAGTGGAAAATTTGAATAAAATGTTTTTTAGCTAAAATACTGTTTATGAATACGTTTTCCTAAAATTTGTATTTTTATTGAAAAATGTGTTTTAATTAAAACGCTATTCAAATATCGAATAGTGTTTTTTTATGAATACGGCTGTTATTGTCTCTGAACGTAAATATTTGAATTACTATACTGAAGTAACTCCCTTACTATTTTATTTTTATTTCTAATAATAAACTCTTTCAAATTCTATTTTGACATTAATACAACATTTACACCAGCTCAAAATCTAGTAGGTTTGAATTAAAATCTACAGCGAAATCTATATCGTTTACACCACCATTTCGACATCTAGCACGATTTCATTTTCACAAAATAATTTATGCATGCGGGTTTGACAAAACGATTTTATCAGAGACTGAATACACTAATATTAAAGTATATATTTTTGTTGCCCAGAGATTGCATATATCACAACAAAGTGTAATTTTTGTTGCAGCGTAGTATATTTTTGAACAAAATCATGGTTGCACCACTTGGTACTGAGTAGATTTCCGGAGATTTCGTCAAAATCTACTCATTAAGTAGATTTCATTTTGCATGGGAAATGTTCTCAAAATCTACTAGATTTGGTTTGAAATCTCGAATGAGCAGATTTCGCTTTGGAGTAAATATGTGGATTATAACGGAACTTTTGTAAATACAACTCTGTACGTTGTTGCCACATTTGTTTGTTAGTATTCAAATTAATGGATTTATATTGCACTGTTGCCATATTTAATATTTTTTTACAAACTTTTCACATACTACTTTTGTATACTACTATGTTTTAAATTAGTATATAAGCAGCATAAATTCAAACAATTAGCATCTCTGTCCAGTATTAAGTTCCCGAACGCGGTGAAAATTTTTGAAGTTAGTAAGGAAAAGTAATATAAGATTAACAGCCAGTTCACCGATATCGAAAGGATACGTTCATTCGCATTCTAGGCGAAAGAAAATTTATTTAGGTTTTTTCAAACTTTATTCTATGCGAACGATGTGCAAAAATTCAATTAAAATACGCAAGTGCATGCGAACGAATAATGTGCATAGACAAACCCAAATTGATTCGAATGTGAGTGACTAGCTTTCTTTCGCATACATTTTCATTCGATATCGTCGAACAGGCTGTAAGAATTCTGACTTTTGGTTGTTCATCTATTGTTATTGTCCTTAAACGTTTTTCAGCCCTTTAAAGTTTTGGACTTTTATCAAAAGTCCAAATGATTGCTCGATTGACAACATGTGTTTGAAATGAAAGCTTGTTGAAGCTTTTTACGAATATTGGCGTTCAAATTAAAATGCATTTCGTTTCTTCGGTCAGCATAATCCACTCAATGTGTACAGAATCGGGAGAATTGTGCGCAAGTTTCAGTAGACAGGGTTCTGTAAGACATATAAGGGCTAAATTTGGAAACCTTGCATACTACGAATAAAAGATAAGAAAATGAACAGAAATGCTTACTTCCAGCGGCGAACACTTCCTACCACATTACATCTCTTCAATGATGTGTGCAACATTTTGTGGTCAATGAACGCTAACTTACAAAGTGCACGATCGTAGTGCATGGAGTTCCCAAAAATTAATTTCGTTAATTTTTTGTATCACCTTTATACTCGTATGTTTGTATGTACATATGTGCGTTAGTTTTAATTAACAAAATTAGTGCTGAAGGCAAGAATGCCTAGAAAATTTTTTTAAAAAGACCTTAGTACAAGAAATATAAAACATTTAGCGAAAAATAGAAAAGAACGCAATAAACAGAAAACAGAACGAATTATACATTAACTAATTATAATAAAAATTATAATAAATCTTAAGAACTAAAGCA
The DNA here is from genome assembly GCA_914767995.1 of Thecocarcelia acutangulata. Lineage (NCBI taxonomy): Eukaryota > Metazoa > Arthropoda > Insecta > Diptera > Tachinidae > Thecocarcelia > Thecocarcelia acutangulata. The sequence goes on along the minus strand of OU612094.1, from coordinate 126,698,360 downwards.
TTAGCAACTAAAGCTATCGGCTTCTGAACATATTAATTTAATAAAATATTCCCGAAAAACTGTGTTTGAGGTGTGCAATACGTCTTCGACTTATTTACAAGGTATGCGATATTGTACTCGAGCTGCTTACTGCTAACTTACAACGTAGGCTAGGAAATAAGGAGCCTCTGTGCTGGTTGGATGAACACTTCGCTATCTCTCGTTTCATTCGTGTGCAGGTGGTTGGCGTTACGGCAGAAAATGTATACTAGGTTCGTTCGAATACAATATCATTCACTCTGTGGGTAAATAAAAGACGCTTTGAAACTTTGCACACATTGAAAGTTAAAATTCATGTTCGTCGCTGCGAAGCATATTTGGTAAATTGAATCTGCGAGAAGTTTACTTTTTTTTATATAAAAGCATAAAGTTTCTCAGAAATACATGCTTAGATAATAATAAAACTTTAGCAGATAGCAGATGCCAAAATCCTTAGTCAGAATTTGTAATGTGATAAAGCGTAATCTCTTATATTCTTCAAAATAGTATTACGTACCTTACCCCTATTGCCGGATACTTCAGTTAATGGTAAAGCTTTTCGGAAAATAAAAGCTTTTATTTATCTGACGTACACATTTTTTATTCCACCAACGAACTTAAGTGGAATAATTTGTGGAAGGAAGGTAGACAGTTTCAATTTGTTTAAAATGTCAAAGTCTTTATCACATTTCCTTCTTCAAGTTGACAATTTTTATTTTTTTATTTTTTTGTAATCCAGCAAAAGTTGCACTTTTTAAAACGAATGGTATTCTCCTTAAAAGTAAAAGCGCATATCAACGCGATTCCATTTTCTTGTACAATTTTGCAACTTCCCTTTCAGAAATTTAAAAAGAAAAAACTATTCACTACAATTGTAGTAATACCTTGCATTGGTATATTGCCCATGATAACAGCTACCATTAAATTTGAGACTTTAACCATACAACAACCTTTTTACAACGTTCATTTCTGCGTAAAGTTAATGGCCATAGCAAATATTCTTGGGAAATATTTACAGATGTAAATACATATCTATACATGATGCAGAGTTTAACACTTTTATTTAAACATTTTAATATTGCACTGTCAACATACTTACACTTTTTTTTTCTTCCGCTATTTGAATGCAAACGTGAACTCGCTCGTTACGCATTAACGTATTCTTACATTCATGTAAATATGTTAAAGGTTAAAACTTGATGCGCATATATGCACAAAAATTTTCCGCAGTCACAAGTAATAACAGCCTAAGTCGAAAATCACGCTTTTAAGAGAGAAGCTAATTTCATATTCCAACATATTTTTGAAAAACGAGATTAAAGCAGAACATTTTGACCAAATTTGAAATTCAAAATGCTATTGATTTATCAGATAAAAAAGGAAGTATAAATCTTTATTATTCTCTCTTAATAAATCTTTAAGGATGTATAAATTTTTATTATTTGCTCTTTGAATAAGTAAAGCTTCGTACCGCACATGATTTGAAAACAAGTTTGCTCATATTTTGTGCTGGTAAGCAGAGTTGTCAGAATGTTTTTCACCTCCAGCGCCAAACTAGCCGCCAAAATTCGCCAAAATTGCCAAAATATTTTTTGTATGATCTTTAAAAGACAAGAAATCCCTAAAAGTCTCTTCAAATGATTTTTTATAGTTTTGTAATCAATTCATAAGTATTAAGCTTAGTATTATATATTATAAATAAATAAAATAAAATTAAATACATAAAAATAAATACATGTCTGTTTTAAACAGCTGTCTATACAAGTAGCTAAAAGCAATATCTAGAAGGTTATAAATCTCAGTCTCGTTTGTTTGATCTGTGCTGTTTTGTACATCATACATAACATTAACATTGATTTTTTTCCAACATATTTTCCATTGGCTCAAACGTATTGCAACAGATCTTATTTACATTCATATAATTTATTATTTTTATTAATATATTAAAAAGTTTATTTTGCGAACGTGGTTTGGTATGATTCATATGGATATACTCTTTCTACGCCAGCGTTGCTAGTTGGAACAACCAACATATTGCGCACAACCAAAGATAATTCCTTAAGATGAAATGTGCCCGTTGTGCCTTTGTAGTCATACTCGTAAACGTTAGGCCAAAAATCAAATAAATTCGTATTTTCCATTGAAATAATCTCTCCAATTAATATAGCACAACTTTGCCCATTGAATCTCATATTCGCCTGCTGAAACTTTTCTGCTCATAAATGGTTTTAATAAATCACGATAAATTTTGTTTGGGTTAGCGAATTATCGCATTTTGTTACTGAAAATTCTTTGAAAACTTTATGTAGTTTCATGTTTACAGGTAAGCGTTCCTTCAAATATTTTTTCATATATGTGGGACATTTTTCTTTAAAATAATTTATTTCTTGTGGTGTTATATTATACCATTATTCCTTAGCTGACTTTTAAATTCACAACCATAATCCATTTCATTTAATGGTAGGAAAGCGTCCGATCTATCAATGGCTGCATTTACCATAAGCAGGAAATTATCTGCAGTTTCAAAATTATTTGTTTTAAAATGGTTGAGGAAAAAACTTGTGTAGTGGAAAATAGTTGATAATGCATGCTTCCTACATGCATGTAATCAGACCGAAATTTAAGGTTTAATTGATTCATTTTGATAGCTGTCGGACTAATGAATATCAACCAAACGACGTTTTTCGACACATACATATTTCATTTGACCATTCTGTATGACAACAAAACATTGGATAAAATAGGAATGCCAGATTTAAAATACGAAGAATGTAAAAATAGCCAACTAAAGAGTAGTTAAATTTCAAGGGCCGATGTTGATTTTGAATAAAACACAAACTATTTAAAAAATTATTGTAATTTTATTTTATTATGATATATTGATATTACTCAATTATGTATGGAACAAAATATCGGCCAAATGGGCGCCGCGACCACGGCGGCACACCTCCATCCGATGGTCCAAATTTTCGATGACCCTGAGGCATAATGGAGGTTCTATGCCGTTAATGTGCCGAATTATCTCATCCTTTAGCTGTTGAAGTCCAACGGTGTCAAATCACATGATCTTGGCGGCCAATTGACATCGCCATTACGTGAGATAACACGGCCATTGAATTTGTTGCGCAAAAGAGCAATTGTTTCGTTAGCTGTGTGGCAAGTGCCACCGTCCTGCTGAAACCACATATCGTCTACATCCACTCTTGGATTCTCATTCGCCCAAATGCGGCAATTCTGTTTATTGACGAATCCACTGAGGTGAAAATGTGCCTCATCACTGAAGATGATTATCTTCGAAAATTGATCATCATTTTCATAATAAGTCTGGATAACTTTAACACGTTGTTGGATTGTGTATCTCTCCATTGTTCAAATTGAATAAGTCGGAAATAGAGAAATGTCAAATAAAATTCGGAAAAAAACTTGGCGTTTAGGTGTGGTTTACATTCAACATCGGCCCTTGAAATTTAACCACCCGATATATCGCCACATGATTTTTAAATCGCAAAAAATTGCAAGTCACCAAATCAAAAATTTAGTCGCCATAGTAGATAAAAATTCGCCAAACAGGTAAATAAATACATAATCCAAAAAGGGTAAAAATATTAACTCTACTCATGTAAAAAAACAACTACAGCATTTAAATAAAGCAAAAATGTATATAGTGAATTGTCGCATCACTATTTTATTTTTATAATTAATAAATATTGAAAATTGTATTTAATTCATTTATTAAATTCAATTAACAAAATATATTCTTAAAAAACGTGGCTAGAAAAAATGTTGAGAAAAATGTGTGTGTATCCAAAAAATGTGTGTGAGCGAATGCTGTCTAAGTCGCATGTTTTGTTTTATTTTCGCTGCTAAACTTAACTTGTGCAGTGCTGCCACATGCATTTGTATTTTCATTTTGCTAACAAGTACTTGGTTCTATACTGATGAATCACTTTATTATACACATGCGAGTTGAAGTCGCCAATTTTAAGCGATATGCGTTCACTAGAACACCTTTTTGGCGATTTCAAACTGCAAAACTATACATCTTGCGTTATACGTTTGTCAGAACACCTATTTGGCGTTTTCAAATTGAAAACTTAAAATTTAAGCGGTTTGCGTTTCTTGGAACATGTCTGGTTCTCTGGCCTTCTGACCGACAAATAACTGGTTTCAGACTCATTATTTGTATATCCTTTGTAGCGTTCTCTTTGCTTTCTTCCGATCTGCTTAAAAGCTAATAAGTTAAAAGCAAAAAAAAAAAAAAAATCATTAATGTGTGATTGTTCAACAGGGTTTTAATATGTTTCTTATGTAGGTTAGATTATATTGTACAGACTTCTATTTCATGGAGTCCTTTCTTGATCCCATTGTGTTACCTTAGGCTCTTCCTTTTGTATGAAACAAATACAAACACAGTAAAGTAAAGAATTAAAACTAGCTTAGTTAAACTATTTAAATCAGAAAAACTTCAAAATAAAAAGAAACTACACATTTGGTAAATACATAAACGGCGAAGATGTACTGCAAGTTTTGTTACACAAAAAAGAAAAATAAAAAATAAAACACCCGCTACATTTGCCGCATTTGCCATCTCATCCACGAATATCAAGTTTATCTCGAACAATCAAAATTAATTATTTACAGTTTTATGTGTGGCATAATTTACAAAACCTTTGAGAGTTAGTGACGCAAACTTATGCCAATATACAGCAGAAATAATAATGCATTGTCAGGCTGCACTTGTGCCACAAACAAGCAATCTTCTCATATGTATGTTAATAAAATTTGCGTTTCAACTGCAAGTAACCCCAAAAACACATGGATTAGCAAACGAATATAGATTCCATTTTGTAAATAAATGCGCCGAATATGAAGAATTATATCGACTATGATAACTGTTTTTGAGATTTGTTTCTGTAAAAGATTACGATTTGTAGTAGCTATCCTATCATTTTTGACCCCATGAAACTTTTCATCGCTGTGATGTCAAGCAACACATCGGTTGCTCTAATTATCATTAGAGACAAATATTCATCAATGAAATCTCATACCGACATCATGGGGATGCTTCACCGGAATACATTTGATACGAGCATGTGGGATCAATGCAATGACACAAATATCGAAGATGTGACTAAATGAAGTCAATGTAATGACAAAATATCATCAATAGAATGGCACACTAACATCAGATCAATTATAATTTGGATTCAATGTGAAGTAAAAATCCCAGTGATGTGATGGCCCATTAACATCATATAAATGACTAAGTGGAGTAAAGTTTATGACAAAATAGGATCAATACGCTATCATTAATTGAACTTAAACTCCGATTCTATATAATGATTTGAAAAATATATTCAAATATGTATCTTTATATTCCCTTATTTTAAAAAAATCTATGAAAATTAAAAATGTTCTAATAACACTTTTGATGTCTTAATCAGCCCATACACATTTCAATTGAATTGGCAGCTGAATCGGTTGTTGTCCAAATCAAGGCGTGTACGGCTTTGTCCACTGATTTGATTGGCAGTTGTCGTGTTAGTTGAAGAAAAATTAAACGATTTAGATTTTTTCAAGTTGTCTAGAAGGTCTTTCAATTCGATTGTCTGTGTGTGTTCGAGTCTGGTGATCAGCTGTCAAAATTTATGTTTGTATTTTTTGCAAAGAAAACGTTATATATTTTTAAAATTGTCTATAATTTCATTGACTTTGATGGTTGAGTGATAATCTTCCAATTCAGTTTATGAAGTGTGTGGCCAAAAATCAATTCAATTGAAAGACTTAATTGACAATTGAATTGAAACGTATGTGGGCCGCTTTACTGTCATCAATACAGTGTTTGTGTTTAAAATTATTATATTTTAATTGTGTCTATGCTGTGTTCGAGAATAGTTTATTTTTCTTTGTCTCAAAGTTCCCTTTTTATTTTACTCTATGCTCCCATTATATTTGTTATGTAACTAACGCCGCTTATGATGGCTAAGTGTCATCCGTATGATATGTAATATTCATTTATATATTCTCTTTATAGTTATAGTAAGCAATACTAGCAGTGAGTACAAATTTATATCAATATGATGAATTTTTTTCTACTTCTTAAAAATTACTTAAAATTTAAAAATAATAATTTTAACAACAAAATTCATTTTCAAAAATAAATGGAAAATATTGTAACTCTATTTCTCCCTTTTTTAAAAAATCAATTTTTTCAAATTAGATGTATTATAATTATTACTAAAATGTATCATTGAATTAATGTCACCACAATTGTAGCATTGATGATACTCAATATATGACAAAATTCTCTGACGAGTTTTGTCATTGAGATTGATGTTAGTTTTCACACTATTTATGACTATTTTAATGTTAAAATTTTAACGACACGGCGTCATCAATATGAATATGTTTTTTCTATTCGTGTGTCGTGGACTATGAATCAATTCGATTACTGCATAAGGCATTTCCAGGTCGTGTATTCTCTCAGTTTAATGGCCCCCTTGATCGTGTGATTTAACACCAACAGATTTCTTTTTATCGGTTGATTTCACAGTCACAGATTTATGTCAATAGCACCGCAACCTCTTGTGTGTTAAGGAAGGAGATCAACGCAGCATCTACGGAAAATGGTTCTCGGAAATTGTGACATACGAGTGCCTGAGTGTCTGTATGCAAAACCGTAGAGGCCAATTAACCTACCCGATGTTTTATTATATTAAACCCATCTTATATACTTTATAATTCAATCATATATACTTTACTGCATATGTAGGATTACCCCTACATATGCAGTGCATTGTACCAGAACTAGGAAAATAGATTTCGAGGAGGGGGAAAGAGGTAGTAATGTTAGTGAGTATTTGACTTGAACTTTCCAACGTTATAACAGACAGGAAACACGTCTGCAGGCAAATTATTCCACAGACAAAGCGTAAGGCTGAAAAACGAATTCTCTCTGTAATGCGTAGTACGATTCCCCAGGCAGTCGATCGCAAATGGATGACCTCTGGACGATGATCGCGTGCTACGCAAAAATGTGCGGATTTCGAGAACAATATCTCTAATCTTGTCAGAGCAAAATCTATTGTAGTAACCATAGAACAGAGTAATGCACCCCACACTGCTTCGATGCTCTAGCGAATCAATAGAGTTGGACGCCCTACTGTCACCGATAAGCTTCTTCGCCCTCTCCTGCACACGGTCGAGTAACCCCAAAATAGACTTTGAGGCACCGGCCCAAACATGAGAGTTGTATTCCATTTTCGGTCGGATGTAGGTGGTATAAATAGTATGGAGATCGGATGGCGTGAAGTACATCTTACACCGTTTCAAAAAACCTAGGCACTTTGAATGCTTCTTTAGAGATATGAAAAATGTGTTCAATCCAGCGAACATCACACTATGTATTCATTCCAATAACATCAAGAACATCCGATTGCTCAATATTTATACCATCCATGAGTACAGATGAAGCAGCACCCTCGGTCGTTTGTTTGTGTGCTAATAAACAACATTGGGTCTTACGAGCGTTGAAGGCGACCCTGTTTTTACGACCCCATTCGGAGATTAATAGAAGATCAGTGAATCTTTCATAACTAGCTTCTTGACTGGGCCTTTAACTAAAAGAGTACGAGTGGCAAATACTGTTGTCATTCGCGAAAGAGTGGATAGCGGTGGACGTTTTATAGAGAAGTTCGTTGAGAAAAATAAGAAATAGGGTAGGAGAAAGAGCGGAGCCTTGCGGTAAACCTGAATTAATATTGAGCTCTTTTGCTAAGACCCCATCTATAACAACTCGTGTAGTGCGGTCTCTTAGAAGCTGGGTGTAAACCAAGAAAAGTCATCACCGACACTAAAAGCAGTAAGTTTTGCCAATAGTGCGCCATGCCACACTCTCTCAAACGCTTTGGAAGTATCCAGAGCCACCACCTTATTTTCATCGAAATGATGGATTGAGTGGCATGATTTCTCAGAGAGATATGCCATAAGGTCGCCATTAGAACGACTCGTGCGAAACCCGTATTGACGGCCACAAAGTAATTTATGGGACTCTAGATAGCTCATAAAGTGATAGTTGACCATACTTTCCATTACTTTGGAAAACGCAGAGCAAATTGCAATTGGGCGGTTATTTTCAGGGTTATTTGCCTCACCCTTTTTGGGGATTGGCGTTACATTAGCAACCTTCCAGCACGACGGAAACTCACCATCATGGTAAAGTATGGTAAAGAGATGTACGGACGCGCAAGCAACCAGTACTGGAATGCCATCCGGTCCAGCAGTCTTGTTTATGTCGAGATCGTCCAAAATCTTTTCTACTGCTCGAGCACGGAAAAATATCCTTGGAATAGTAGCAGTTACTGTTTCGAGCTTGATTGATTGCTTTCCGGCAAGTAGGAATTGCTTGCAAAAATTTCTACCAACAGATTAGCTTCGTCAACCGGGTTAGTGAATGCTTGGTCATTTTCTAAGAAAGTTGATGAACTCTCTTAACGAAAGACCAAAAAGGTTTACTGCCCCGGGAAGCTGTAAGGACCTTGGCACGAAGACGCTGTTCGTGAAGAAATTTTTCACGCCTAAGTACCCTGGCACATGAAGTCCTTGCCTTTTTGCGTACCAAATCAGTGTCTAGGTTTTGTTTAACCGCCAATTACTGAATGCTTCCTCTCTGAATCTGACTGCGTTTTTGCATGTCTGATTAAACCAAGATTTCACTCTTGGTTTAACCGATATCTGCTTGGAGGGGATGAATATCATTTTATGATTTCATTTGCCTAATGTGTTATTCCGTAAATAGTCCTTTACTATATACTTTATGATTCAATAAAAAATAACAATTAAAGGACTAAAACTGTGTTATTAATATAATATGTGTAGAACACTTAAAATCTTAATTAAGATTTGTTACATAAGTAAATTCTTATGATATAACTAGTTTAATGTTGGGTGAGTAGATTCTCTAAGTTATTGATTACTTTTTTCTTTGCGCGGTTCAATATACTTAAATTGACGAATGTACAGAAAAACCTATTGATTAAAATGCCCTGTGTGGACGTTTTTATAACAGAGATGAGCCTCGTGTTCACGGCGTGAACAAGTAGGCTGGGCTCATTTCTTTTTCTTCTTGTTACCTTTTAGTTTCTCTTCTTTTGAAGACAAAGTAAGCAAAATATTGAATTTTTTGTATTAACGGATTAACGGAAAGTTTAGATTCTGGTGAACCTGCAAAGTGATTTAGTTACATTTGCATACACTTTTGTTTACTGGGCTGCCAGAGATTGCTTGTGTGTCATGTGTACGACAAGAACTTAATGAGTGGAGGAAATGACTGTTGAATAGGACACATTAACGACAATGATGATTTTGTATTCTTATGAGTACATTGTGTAATTAAAAAATTATCGCCTTTTGAAAACAAACCGTAATCGTTTTAAGTTTGATTTGTCACTGTCAACAATAATGACAGCGTCGTTTTACTAATTATCACATAAACTTTAGCGTTGATATAAATTAAATAGTGTTAAATAGAGAAAATGGGCTAAAGTGAGAAGCGTAATGAAAAAATTTATAATTGGTGTATCTTATGATCTGGGGAAAAAATTATATAATCGAAAAAGTAATTAAATATATAAGCCCCATGATGCCTTTGTGCGCACCCTGTAGTATACTTTACTGACGGTAAACGACGAGACGGTAAACCGCATAAGCGCAGGAAAAACAATAGTTTTAGAAACTGAAAAAGCAAAATAAAACTCAATCAATATCAGGACGCCATTTGCCCTCCATTCCGCGCTTATATTCCGCATATCCGTCCCCTGACCAAATAGAAAAGTTAATCCGTTCGTTTGTTGCGCTTTATAAACCGAATCCATATCGACGAAATTGAAAACATTTATATATTTGAGCACAATAGTAAGTTTATATAGTTGCTAAACTGTGACCAAGTGGGGTCATGGCTAATCTTTTATTTGTAAAACTATCTAAACTTATTTTCATGAAATTCAAATATAATATAACTACGTCTACTCGTAAAAATACACAGAATATACATTTGCAAAGCTAGAACAAAAGGCGCTTTGCGAAGCAGTTTTTTCTTCTTCTGAGCTATTCAACCTATTTTGATGAAATTAAAAGCCAACATAGATACACATAACTATGTCTTAAATAATAAACTTTTTTGGACGGAATGGACATTTGTCTGCTTTGCGTAGAAAGAAATACAACAACTTTAAATTGTCGGAAAACGTTGGCCGAAGGGGTCCGAGAGTAAGATGTTGTTTCTGCAAAAGTATCTAAACTTATTTTTATGAAATTCCAATTATAAATATATACGTCTGAAAAGAAACGCTGGCTTTAGTTTCTTTAAGCCTAGCATAAATCTCGGGGAGACATTTACTTTCTCTCCTGAGCTGTTCAACCTACTTTGATGAAATTAAAAGCAAAAATAGATAAACATAAGTTTAGTTAAAAGAATATACTTTTTTGAAACTAGGATCCAGTGGTTGGTTGAATTAGTCTCCGAAACTTTTGAAGCAGCGTTGATGAAACTTAAAATTAGCTTAATTAATATATGAAAAGACCCACATCTTTTTTAAAGCTCACGTTACACAGTGGGACCAAACCAAAAAAAAAAAAAAAAAAAGGGATAATAAATATGTATCTTCAAAACGTGTAATCTGATCATAAAACAATATATGAAGGAATCATAAAGGAGAAAATACGCTTTAAGAATAAGGAAATTTGAATCACCTTGTTGTACACACGGTGACCTACAGGGTATCAATCTTGACTACCTCGGGTATTAAAAAGTTTGTTCGCCTCATAATTTTTGTAAATATTATCTGATTTAAATAAATTTAACTTTTTGGAAAGCTAATAAGAAGAATCATTTTATTTTATTTAGATATCGATAATAGTTTAAAACAAGTGTGCCCAGCCTTATGCGCTTGACACTCAATTGTTTTGTACTACTTCATTTAAGTTTTATTTAAGTTTTTCTCATAGTCCATATGGTTTTTGTGTGCTTGCATTTGTATTAGTGCAAAAAAGGAATACAAAACATACATACGAGCTATTGCCTGCAGAAGATATTCGAAAATTAGTTGCTAATTTTGCACTAAACAACAGCACAGTATAATAATTTATTAAAAATAACTTAGCGTAAAATAAAATTGTTAAGTTTTTCTATGCCGTTACTAAATTTAATATTTTTCTTTAAGAATTTTTCTATTCTTCCACTTACAAACAGCTGTTCTATGGAATACTTTCCATAATACTTGGAATTAAATTAGAGCTGCCACACTTTCATTGCATTTAAATAAAAACCATAATTTAATAGTGATAAACTGAACTAGCATTTAAATTCAACTTAAATTTAAATGAGAATTAACTAATTTTGTATTTAAATACGCAGTCAAAAACTGGGCCTTAGTCTTTTATATTTTTTTCGTTCTTCACCGCACACACACAAAAGCAAAGCAACAACATTTTCGCATGCTTTGTTAGTAAACGTTGACGACAGCGATTATCAGTGTGAACTTTGGTTTTGTAAATGTTTTGCTTTTTATAACAAAAAATATTAAATAAAAATGGTTTTTCCTTAAATGTATTGGTGTTTACTCTTTCATATAGGACTTGTGGGCACCACTGGTTTAAAAGATATTTGGTTTTGTAAATCATTAATAAGTGAAGTTTTTTAGTTGTATACATATGTACGATATTAACTAACTAATTGTGAGTTCGAGTCCAACTTCAGGCAAGAAGAAGGATTATTTTTAAGTATAACAACAATTGCTGTTAAACAATAAGACCAAAGAAGAACAGAAAAATAATTGAATACCATATAGCTGGGGGGCAAGTAGCTGTTTCGTTATTTAAGTTAAAACAGCGTAAAATTAGGACGTTAAATTACGTTGCGTTTTACGCCCTAATTTCGGTTGCCTTGTAACTGAATTTTGTTAAAATCAGTTAAGCTTTTCCAGCAGCGATTGCCATCTCACTGATACAACTTCAATTAATCAATCCTTTATGAACCAAGCATCGGTGCTGTTTTGACATGACATACATAACAGTATGCTTTCTGAATAAACTACTTATGCTTTTATCCCTAAAATTTAATTAATTTTAGGAAGAAGGTTGGGTAATTTATCCAATTGTTGTTTTTATCAAACGTACTTTGTTTTTAAATGCAGTGAGTTACCACCTCCAATTTATATGATCTTTGGCTGCCAACAAGAGCAAGCTCCAAAACATCTACCCCTGCTTTAATACTCGTATTCGGGAGTGATTAATTAAGAAACTAAACTTCACATGTTTCGTCTATAATTCACTTGAAAATTTTCAGCAGTTTAAAATTACTCAAGCGTACGTGCTTCAATCGCTGTAACTGCACTTGCATATTTCTTCTTTCCGTTATTGGAACTAAAAACAATAATAAATTTCACCAAAAGAGTTTAATCTCAAAAACTTTTTCTATATTTTCAATATATGTATGTACATGCATATATTTTTCAACAGCAAAAATCAATTCCAAAAATGCAACTTGAAAACTTTTCCACTTAACACTGCATGAAGCCAAACTAAGTTTTTAACTTAACAAAATTGTATCTTTTGTTTCGATGTGTTGTAAATAAAATGTAAAGAGTTATTTTTTATTGCAAAAGAACAAAAGGTGGCATGTTGATGTCAACTTCAGCGATAAACTAAAAACAAAGTTAATAAATATGAAACAACTTTTGAATTTTTTTTTAATAAAAAAAATTATTCATACTAAAATACTTTCTAAGGTAACTTTACCCTAAAATTTAATATACACTGCACGTCATCAAGTTAGCGCCCCTCTTTACACTTTCTTTTAATGTTAAATGGTACCTAATATATTTGTGTTACGGACTTTCAATTTGTAACTATTTGACTTCTGTACATTCTTCTAAAAAGAAAACTATAATGGCTATACTAGCCATTACGTTTAAGTTAATATTTTAATATTTAAAATTTTAGAAAAGGTATATTAAAAAATGTAACCAAGAACTGGTCATCAGGATAGCGCCATTTTCGATAATTTCAATATATTTATTTTTATTTTTTTTGCTAGTTTGTGATACTTTGAAAATTTTGAAATAAAATTAGTAATGTGTGGTTCCGCCTTTATTTGCAATCACCTCAAAAATTCGATTAAGAATGGAATTGTACAGACTTTCAATGTAATCCAACGAAGTGGTGGACCAAGCGTGTTTGATGGTTTCGATTAGTTCTGTTTTTGTGCTGTATTGCTTTCCGGACTCGTATACTTTCCTGGCCAACCAGCGCCATACGTTTTCGATTATATTTAGGTCGGGTGAGTACGGTGGCCACTAAAGGACATCAACTTTTTGGCTTTGAATCGAAGATTTTACGGATCTGCCTGAATGAATTGGGGCATTGTCGTGTTGGAAATGCAACTCTAGACTCCCGAGCAAGTTTTGGAATTGAGAAAAAAAACCTGATGACGCGCAGTGTATATACAATGAAATAGAAATGACAAAAAAATAAAAAATAAATATAATAATAATTTTGAAAAGCATAATTAAAATTTATAAAATATCTCTTGGAGCGGAGAATTATAGAAAAAAAAATTCTGATCAATATACATATAATAAAATACACTGGGCAGCAAATAAACTATATAAAACTTACAACTGTCAAAGTCATACTTTAGAAAGTGCGTTTCATGGCGTTCAAAATGACTAAAACTTAATCTAAAGTACCGTCACCTTACATTGCAATCAAGCAACAAAAACAATGTTTACGATTTGCTCTGGTTAGGCTAGAACTCACGCTCAGCAAGCTTTCTTCTAGAGTGAGAGTAGTCAGATATTTCTTATCATATCTGTAAATGTTTTCCATCATTTGCATAGACGCGTGTATTTTTGTAACTTTTGACCAACACCTCAGGAAGCTGCTGAAGCTATATCATTTCTTCAAGTTGGCCACGAACACCCTGAGGTCGCACGAAGACTTCGAATTAGCCAATCTTGATTTTTTGTAACTTGTTTTGAGTTAATAATGAATACAACAACTCAGGAAGCCGCTCAAGCAGTTTTATTACTTCAAGCAAGCCACGGACAACCTGAAATCGCTCCAAGACTTTGAATTACCAGACCTTCAGTGCAAAAACTTTGTAGACGATACTTCGAGACCGAAGCATTCGATTGCCGACCAGGTACGGGCAGCGCTAGGGCTACATTAGCAGAAGATGATCATTACATCCAACTTACTGTTCTGCGAAATCATCGCTACATTAGCAGAAGATGATCATTACATCCAACTTACTGTTCTGCGAAATCATCGACTCAACGTAGTTCAAGTCCAAAAAGTCTGCGTGATGAACGCCAAGTAGTCATAAGCTCAGATACTGTTAGAAGAAGACTTGCTGAATGAGCGTCAACGGACCAGTATTTACGGTAGCCCACAGTCGAGCACGACTTGAATTTGCTCAAGAGCAAAGAGAGTAGACTTTGGAGCAGTGGAGTAAAGTACTCTTCACCGATGAGACAAAGGCGAGTCTACATACATAGAAGTAACAGACCTCAGGGAGTATACCGTCGCGCTGGAGAATGTTATTCTCGGAGTTGCATCGAAGAAACTGTTGCTTATGGAAGAGGATATATAATGGTGTGGGGCGGCATCTCATTAACTGCACATACAGCTTTAGTTTTCATTGCACCGACCGGTCGCACGCATAATCGCTACATTTCTGAAATTCTCGCAGACTATGTGGTACCTTACGCAGGATATATGGGGCGAAATATGCAGTTGGTGCATGATAATGCACAGCCTCACGTTGCTTATGTGGTAACCCAATATCTATGCGACGTTGGCATTCGTACGATGATGGACTGGCCAGCTCGAAGCCAGGACTTGAACCCTATAGAACACTTATGGGATGAGCTGAAACGTCGGGTTGGAGCCTGGGTACCTGCTCCAACAAGGCTTCCAGAGCTGCGAATCGCCATTGAAGAGGAGTGGATCTATGAATACGCAAGGCGCTATCAGTTCTCAGAGCAAGACGAGGGAACACTGAATACTAATCATAAACTTTTTTCGCAATTTTTTCCTTCCTTTCTGCTTTAATTTGTTTTTTATTTACTCATCTTTGTAAAATTCTTAATAAACATTTAATTGATTGATAAATCATGTTTCCATTAGTTATAATCGTCATGCAACGCACTTTCTACAGGTAAGACTTTGAGAATTGTTAGTGTTATACTTTTTAAAAAAATCGGGTTAGAGTTCAAAAGTAGCGGGTGGCCTAGTTTATTTTTTGTCCAGTGTAGATACATGATTAAAAACTAGTACAAAATCAGGTGCAGAAACACTAAGTGGCATTGGCTATACATTAAAATTGCAACGTTCTCCACCTTCTGAGCCAGAAAACTGTTTAAGCATATATCCAAGACAACGACCTTACTGGACAACAATTTATCGAATGGTAGAGCTGTTTTATGACCCCAAACAAAATAATCCAATGATCCTAAGTCACACGATTTCATTAATTGGACTACTATGTTCGTGAAACTTTTCTTTAATCAAATTTTAGTAAATCAGTTGTCCTGTTGGCTACGTCCTGTTGGAACCATATGCCAACAAGATGAGTGGCAGCTAATTGAGGGAGAATACATGTACCGTTCATCACTGACGTGAAAATTCTGGCCATCATCGATTTTGAAGGCATTTGAAATAATCTCATAAAAATTACCAAACACTAATTTTGTGCAGATGGCTGCTTCAACAAATGCTTATACACTAGCCGGCACAAGTATTTTGACGAAATAAACATTGTGCATTTTTACGTTTGATTTTTAAACGGCTTTGTTAAAAATTCTTGTTTAATTTTTCGTTTTTATGTACTCGTATAACATACACGAACTTAAAAATAACAAATTTTATTTCATAGAAATTTGAAAAGATGTGAATTAATTCGTAATATCATGTATACTACTTTGTTTGCTTATGGCTTTTATTATTATAGTATTACAGGATTGAAACTTTACGATAATGTGTGGATTTTTTCTAAATGTGGACCAAAATTAATTCGGCTGGATATTAAAATTTTTTGTCACAGATATACAATTAAAACTACTCGTACTACTACGTACTACTACTCGTACTAATTAGCCGCATACTTATTTTATAAAATTAAGATTACTTGTTTTTTTTTGTGCACACTGGTCACACTATTTTTGTTTTGCAGTTTACAGAAATAGAAAATAATTAATTTAGTTCGACTGCGTTAAAAAAAAATCAGCGTGGACAACAACCTGCAGTCGTGTCGTCTTGCTGTTGTTAATAAAATCGTTCGCATTTAAATGCATATATTTTATGTATGACATACTGAAATCGGTTGTATGCTGGCTGCAATGTGCTTAATGCTTAAAACTGTATTTTATTACCATACGGATTGTTTATTTAATATTTCTACATTATAGCTAAAATACTAATAATTTTGTGCACAATTGACTTAATATGGTGTAGAAGGGCTTCTAACTTTAAAAGATTCGTCAACGACTATCTTTTAAGTTACAGATTAGTGAAAGTAAAGGCTTAAAATTATTTACTTAAGTTCTGACTTCGACAACTGTCTAAATTTTAAGTTAAGTATTGTTAAATAGTTGATTTGTTTT
Source organism: Thecocarcelia acutangulata (assembly GCA_914767995.1). Classification (NCBI taxonomy): domain Eukaryota; kingdom Metazoa; phylum Arthropoda; class Insecta; order Diptera; family Tachinidae; genus Thecocarcelia; species Thecocarcelia acutangulata. The sequence goes on along the minus strand of OU612094.1, from coordinate 126,681,681 downwards.
AGGGGTTTACATTCCAGTGCAAAATGTAACACAATTATTACCTTCTCAGTGTTGTTAAAATGAGATCTATTTACACCAACTAAACCAAAAACAAAAAAAAAAAGGGAATAATGAAAGAGAACATGATAGAATAACCTAAAGTGTGGCGCAAAATCCACTATTTCCTCTGAGGTTTCAGTTGGTGTTATTTTTGCTTGTTATGCAATCTTTTAAGTAGCAGTTTCTTGTTTATTTGAGTTAATGCAGTCATGATGTAAATGATGAAGAGGAGTAAATTGTATATGTGATTCGTTAAGAAAAAAGCAAAGTCTACTTACTAGTCTAGTTTGTGTTCGTTTGTTCTACGAAACGAGTTGACACTCATGGACAGTATAATAGATGATATAAAAAAATACGAGCACTAGGTAGTTACATTCTCTTTTTATTATTTTTAATGAGGATTTTTGAAGTTTGTTTTTAGAGAGAAATATAAAAAGGGGTTGCCACACAGAAAAAAATATAGAACCAACACTCAGAATTGAATTTTTCTGAAATGTGTAATTGCGTTGTTCATATTAGAATAAAGTAGTAACAATAAACTGATCTAGGTAGATATATGTGAATGAAATATTTTGATAAAAACGTAAAAAATAGGAAAATTTTGAACTTTGAGGTGTCATAACTCAGCCATTTCTTATCAGATAGAAATTCGTATTATATCGACGGCGTTCAATTACCTTTCCAACGATATGGCATTTATCTCGATCGGACTTTTTGGTTGGGCTCACAAAAGTTTGAGTGGGACCATACACTGAAAAACACAAAAGTACCGTTATCTAAAAAACGGTACGTAGAACAAAATACAACGTTTTTCGTGTTGAGGAGGTCCCAATTCTTGGTATTTTTGTAAAGCAGTGTAATGAAGATATACACAAAATACAGAAGACAGTAAATACCACGAGTGCATAGAGTAGAGGAAGACAAAACGTCAAATCGTCATTTTGCTAAATTTAAGCATGGAAATCGTTAAAATTACGATTTATCATAAAAACTGGCAGCTATGCATACTTGTTATGTTAAAAGAGAGAGAGAGAGAGAGAGAGTAAGAAAGAAAGAGAGTGAGGGAGGGGAGGGGGAGTGTGTACATTGCTATCACATTATCACACCAAGTCTGTCATACTTTACTAAAAATAGCTTGTGAGTAGTTGCTGCTTTGGTAATTGATCCATTTGAGTCTGGTAATACAAAAATAAAGGAAAAATACGAGTTTTATCCTAATATTATTTGATCTTCTTTTATGTTAAATTATTAAAATTTTTGCAGCTTAAGATCTTAATAATTTAACATATTGGAAAAATACGAGTTTGGACACTACTACTCTTCAATTGTTTCTTCGGGTTTAATTGTTTTTTTTCCAAAACTATCATAGCCTTTTTGCTGCAAAAGTCTATTATGCTATACACTGAAAAGAAATTAAATCCATCCGTACTTAAGTAAATCCCAAGCGGTGTCAAAAGTACGGTAAGTACGGATTTTGTTTAATCAAGTACGGTGCGTTGGTTTCAAGTACGGATTTTAAAGACCAAAATACATAACTTTATACATACATAATCCTGAATCCGTACTTGAAGTACACGTGAGTTTTAGAACAATGCCGATTGTTAGTATTTTTCCTTTGTATTTGAATATTTTGAATTTTTGTAAACCAGAATTTTTTCAATCGGGTATATTATTAATTCTGCTTTGAAGTGAAAACAATTTGAAATCACTTCAATTTCAAACTGTTTCGTGTTCAGAAGGTTCGAATTAACTTATCTATACATGTGGCGTTCTTAGTATTTTTTCAAATTTAAAATTTGTAAAGCAGTGTAATGAATATATAATATGAAGTATATTAATGAAATTGAGAAAAATTAATAGGTTTACTTATACTAGAAATATTTTTATTATTCGAATAACGTTTTTTGTTGTATTCGTTTGAATACAAAGTGCATAACTAGCATAATAATAATTATTATTATTATTATTTGTATTATTCTTTCAAAATTAATATTTTTAGTTCATCTAAAATATAATACAAATAATAAATAATTTTTTTTTTATTTAATTTTCCCACAATTGCGATTTTCCAGAAAAATAACAATCGGCAAATCAAATCGCGCCTTTATTGCAACATAGTCATATCTCAAAAAATGAGCTTTTCGAGTTAAAAATGCAGAATTGTTGACAGTACTACCTTTTATATTGTGCCAAAAATTTATTCAAATTATTTTTAAACTGTTTTCTTTAGGAAATATTTTCTAAAAAAAATTTCTAAGTCTTGTATGGAAACTAAAAATTTTAAATGCGTTTTTCTCGAAACGAGCTTTTTTTTAGTTATGACTATGTTGCAATAAATGAGCGAAATATCCTTTTAACGTTCAGTTAAAGTGCACACAATTCAACTTTAAACGAATGTTAAGCTAACAAATGTTTTTGTGTACAATGTTAAGATTTTTTTCCGAACAATAGCTTACCAATCTTTGTCAAGTTTTTGTTTTTTTGGGTACGGCCGTTACTCTCTCCTTACTAATATTATAAACTAGCTGATCACCCCGACTTTACTCGGAAGGAATTATATGGAATTGCTTAAATTTATACAATAGCACAAATATTTAGCACATAGCAATTTTTTTTTATAATTTATTGTTTTAGTATTTGGTTTTTATTCGACCTCTATTTCTTAATTAAGTAGTATTTCGTTGAGTTTAAGGTCCTTTTTAGCTTATTTATTTCAATATCTCTGCCAATATTTCGCTTTCCTTCGGATAGCTTCTTCAGGGCAATAATATTTGTTATTGTTTAAAAAAAATTTTTGAAACAATGTTTAAAAATACTCAAACATACATACATGTAAATGAAAAAATACAAATACATACATTATTGTAGTTATTATTGTTTTTATATATTTTTCAAAATTGTATGTATGTATGTAATTGTATTTTTTCATTTACATGTATGTATGTTTGTTTGAGTATTTTTAAACATTGTTTCAAAAATTTTTTTTTTAAACAATAACAAATATTATTGCCCTGAAGAAGCTATCCGAAGGAAAGCGAAATATTGGCAGAGATATTGAAATAAATAAGCTAAAAAGGACCTTAAACTCAACGAAATACTACTTAAATAATTTATTGTTTAAAAAATCCTTCCAAATTGGATTATTAGTATAACTTTTTTAATTTTTAATTTAAAAAGGAAGGGTAAAAAATATCTCCTTTCAAAGCTTGATAGTAACCAACATTTTTAGTTTGTCTATCAACTGACCGCGGCAAAAACATTGAGATTCTAACCCATAGACTTTTCGATCAGTTAGTATCATAGGTATTCTAGAAATAAGCATTTATTACTCCCTAAACTTTCATATTATTATCTTTGCTTAAATCGCTTTTGAACAACCAATCTAGTATCATTGCATAGTGTTGGCTGTGTCTGGTTATGTAATATTGCGACTACTGATCCAAACTTAAGCTGTAAGTGGCATTTGCTCCAATGACGGGTCCGCAGATTTTAAAAGTAGTCATACCATCAATATTAGCCAATAACATCCGCATGTAAAAGTATTGATTACTTCATTACTTCGGATGGGTTGAATAGACCTAGTGCTTCAGATGAGTAAACATCCACATACCCAGGAACAGGTTTTCTTCTATCTTAGATTTCATAGCGAATTTGTAATACAACGGTTATCCACGATTTGGTCTTTAAAGTTGTTAAAAAATTTTCTGACTAAAGAAAGAATTATTTACTGAAAACGAATTTTGGAAACTTACTCGTATTGCAGAGGTTTAAAAATTTCGTTATTACGAAATTTGGCTTAAAACATGTTTACAATCACCTTCCAAAGTCGTTTTCTTCATATTTGCCATAACTTTAATATGCCATTGATATAATGATTCTCTCGCAAAATTAAACAATGCATAAACTTTATTCCCTTCTTGTCTTATGCTTCATTCATTTTCCTGACTGTATTTTCATTTTCAAAACTCCAATCCAGTTCTGATGGGCGGTTTCCCCCACAATCTGTTTTACAGTTTCTCTTTACTTCAGCGCAATCCAACCGCAATTTGTTCAAGTTCGTTGTGGGTTGATTCTCACAGCTACTAATTTAATAAAATATTTAATGCTCATGATGGGTAATTTAAAGTTTTCAGCATTAAAAACAATGTCAATTGTCACGTAAAATGTTTTCAAAATGCATGTAATTTTCAACAACTGTAATGATAATTAGTTTCATTAGTTTAAAAAAATAACATAATTTTTAACATTTGTACTGCACATTCTCTTTAAATAAAATATCTAGGGCAAATAAAACGCAATTGAAAGAATTTTTTAGTTTCATTTCTGTAGTATTATTGTCAAGAATTTTTAAATAAATTTAATTTATTTAGTAAAATCGAAAGAAATGCAAATTAAAAATAAAGTTTTGCTGCAAGTAATTTTAAGTCGAATTTTGTTTATCAATAATTGTTATTTGTACAAACGAATATACCATTTTTATTCTTTCTTAAAATTGCGTAGGATTTATTTTTATAAATAATAGCTGGGGTTAATCAATCAAATTGAATACAATGAATGAGATTAAAGCTGCCGGCAACTATCGGGGTTTTAGAGGTTTATAACACCCACTTTTTGATGTCTGCTTAGCTTGGTGTGACATTTCATTATGTATGGACTTACACCAGAGCAACCTTTGCAAATGGCTGGAATTTTATATAACAAAAATAAGGGTCTGTTTCACGATTTCGAATTTTAACGCTCGCTAACATTTCGCAAAAGCTGCTACTTTCGATCCACTTTCTCTTTCTTCTCCTCATCCCGACAACTTCTGGAAAAATTATTAAGAGGAAATGCAATGTCCTGTTAAAACCGCCACCAAACTACGCAAACTTCGCCGGAGAGGACCTCTTCAGAACCGTAGTCCTCCTACAATCATAAACCGAGTCGTAAGCTCACCAGACCATATGAATTGTGTACCCAAGTTGATGCTGCTTCCGTTTAAGAGCTTACAGACTTTCACCACTCTGTCATGTCACCTTGCTGTAAACGGAAACCGGTCTTTGCCAATCTTTACTCTACAATATTTCCTGACACACTTCTGTGCCCCGCTATCCACAAAAATCTTCAGATTTGAATGTCTGGCTGTCTCATTAAAAACCCCCAGGGAACAAGTTTGGCCTTGGCGTATACCAAACCAGGGCAATGTGTTATTCGGGTAAAAATGGGAAGGAGTCCCTCGTTTGTTGTAACAAATAAAACTCTACGAAGCCGCATGACTATGTTGTGTTGGCTTCCGCAGCTCTTACCAAGGGTATAAATTGCCAGAAAGGGGATCAGCACGCCCCCGGGTGGTTCTGCTTGCAGTTCAAATCCGGCTGATCTTGGCTGGAACGTTCCTATCTGTGGTTTAAACCTAAAACGCAGGAAGGGGGAGTTAGTATCCCTGATAATTGTTTGGTGAGTGGTTTTTTTCGGCGGCTAACAATATCTCGCGGGTCTGTTGCATTCAAAATAGATACCTATACTACAAGGAACCAGTGGTGATGATTGACGGATGAGTTGGTTTGAAGGCTGATGCTCATAGTGGGTTTTGGCCTACCAACTCATTAAGCCTTGTCTTCCATTGATTGCTGCGAAATTGCATACAGGAGGAATTAGAAGGCCCGAACTGCTAAACAAGAAATTGCTCACATCGCTGCAAACATATGGCAAAAATTGCTACCTGTATGTGCCTGGTAAGCCACACGTGGGCACTGGTGAATCGTGAGTAAGTCACTCCGTGGAATTCGTCTGTCGTCAGAGAAAGCCACAAAAGCAGGTGCTGATGTAAAACTTTTTCACTCTCTGTCTTATTAAAGGCTTCTTCCAGGGAGCAGGGTTTGCCTTATGTATAGAATAGAGGGGTAAGAGTTCCTTGTTTGTTGTAGCAAATAAACTCCTAGGAAGTCACATGTTTTATGTTGTGTTGGACTCCCGAAATCCTAATCAAGGGCTAATTGACTGACAGCCCAGGCCAGCAGGTTTGAATGTCTCGCGTATCATAGTAAGGGTCAACCGGCAAATAGGTTTCGCCTTGGTGTATACCAAACCAGGGTACTGTGCTTTCTGGGGCATAGAGGAATGAAAGTTCCTTGTTTTTTGTAGCAAATAAAACTCTAAGAAGCCACATGACTTATGTTGTGTTGGACTTCCAAAGCCCTCGAGAAGTTCTGCTTGTAGACCACCTCGGCGCTGATGATGGTTGAGGTGCCTACCGTAGCTGAAACGTTCTGCCTGTGGTTTAAACCTAAAATCGCTGCAAGCGAAATTACTTTCCCTGATAGCTTTGGTGACATGCCGGTTTTCGGGGGCTTATAACCCACCGCGGTGCTGTTATTTTGCAACAGATACCTGTTACGTAAGGAACCAGAAGTAACGTTTAGACGGGAGAGTTGGTAAAGGGCTGATGCTCTTAATAGATTGCGGCCTACCAAATCATTAGGCCTTCACGTATGGGAAATTACATACAAGAATTATTAAAAGGCCTGAAATCTTAAGCAAGGGCTTCGTCCATATGGTTACAAACTTATGGCAAAAGTTGCTGTGTGATTCTTGGAAGCCACAAGAGAGTGGTTGGTCCATCATTGGATAAGTCTAGCAAGGCATGTGCTGACGTTACTCAATTCCACATTCTATCTCATTAAGATATATCCGGCATTCATGAACCAAACTGGATTTGGTATAGACCTCTTCGCAAGACCATTTAAAGCAGTCTTCGGAAATTCACTTCTTATACCCTTCAGCCAGCTAGATACTCTCACTATAGCTATTATTTTAATCTGCGCCACGTTTCATTCACTACATAGCCTGAAACTCATCCGCCTTACATACTGGAGGATAAAAATCCTACCACCAACTCTTTAGTCCGACTTGGATTCATATGTAAAGATATCTTTGCATCCTGTTTGCTCTGCTACTAATACCGTTTTGTGAAGATTATGCCAAATCTCTTATCGGGCAATAGAGTTGGTACGCACTAATGAATATTTCCCGGGAGATCAATTATTCTTTCCATTATCGAAGCATGCCTTTGATTCAGTTATAGTATAACAAAATTTCTAGTCACAATCTTGGTGAATGAAATAATATATTAATTAATTGAATTACATTATTTATAATATAATAATATTTATAATATAATTAGTATAAAAAAATTATACTAAATGTAATTATGTTTTTTTTTCAGGTAAGAAATGACTATGCTGATACCAGGTATGTTATAATTTATGTGCATGTACCAGTATATTAGGGCGGAACATTTATGTAAAAAAAAACTACCAGTAAGTAATATTTAATATTTATTTGAGGTGTTCGGATACGATTTTCTGAAATCACTGCAACTACGCGTCATGAGACAAGTGTTAGCAACAGCAAAACTCGCTTGGTACCCGCGATGTGCCACGTTATTATCTGTTTCTGGTAGTGGAACATCATTAGATTCGTTGCTACTGCCACAGTGGCGGAATAATCATTTATTTGTAATGAAATTCAAATTAAGAAAAAAAAACCAGTTACGTTATAATGTCCGTCTGTATGCCGTTGAAATACTGTCTCTGAGAAGACCATTAGACTTAAAAACTTTCTTCTTTCGCCATTCTATTAGCCCATTGATTCATGGGTTTGCTATGGAAATTCAGCAAATAGCTGAGATACATCCAAAACTCCGAAAAAAAACAATTTTGTATGAAAAAAATTTAAAAGCGATACATGCTTCAAACTTGATACAATTATTAAGCGGGACGATTGCAAGGCAAAAATTTTTTTCCGATATCGGTCCATATATATCTGAAATATAGGCTAAACAGATTTTTTAATGAAAGTATCGCGTAAGCAATCTTATATAACTTGTTTTTCCTAAAAGTAGTTGTGGTAATATAAGGAGTTTACCAAATAGAGAAAATGAAAATTTCCGATATCGGTCCATACGAATATATAGCATAAATCGATTTCTTCATTTTTTATTTTTATTTTTTTTAAGCATTTTTTTTTTTCTTGAATCTTCAAAATGAACTAACAATAAGTATTCAAATCTTAATACTAAATTTAAAATTAAAAAATGTGATTCTTAAGTCCGGCCAATGGTAGACAAAAAGTTTTATTATGCGGGAGCTATTTCGGTAAAATCACCTATTGAGCAATCTGATGGTGGCAACGGTATTCCTTCTTTTAAACCGAGTGTGGCCGCCAAAATTAAGTATATTGCGCCCAAGAGGGTTTGGGTGAAGTTCCAGTTTACTGACATAACTTGTCGCGTACTTAGAAAACTCCTCTTTTACCAGCGGAACACTCAGATCTTTATGAATTCGTGAATTTTTTACATACCATGGAGCTGCAGTAATCGTTCGTAGAATTTTGTTTTGTCGCCTTTGGATTTTTTCAATGTTTGACGCTGAGGCGGTGCCCCATAACTGAATTCCGTAGCACCATATTTCTTCATGAAAAACATTTTTTTTTGCTTAAAAGCAGTTCTGTGGCTGTGTTCTGTAACTCTCGCCACGAGAAACTTTCCGACTGAAACGTGCGAAATGAAACAAAGTTGAAACAAACAGCTGCTTTTCTCACTAAACTGTAGCTATAACTTTTTTGGTGAGTAATAGCTGTCACGTAAGGAAATTTTGCGAAAAAATTTCCCGCTTTCAACTGTCATTATTTCTCGCAAATAAAAAGGCTGTGAGGTAGTATTTCAAATAACAATAATCATCATTAAATGAATAATAATACTAAAAAAATAAGTATTTTGCTGTTAAATTAAGTTTCACATATATACAGTTTAGAATGATTGTTTTTGTTTTATTTTAACTTTTTAATTAATTTTTATACCCTTCACACAACAAGTTTTAAGGGAATACTTAAGTTTGTGGTTTCAACAATTTTAATATCCGACCCAACAAAGTATATTGTAATAATTTTATAATGTTTTTTTCAGAATTCACAAATTGCAATTGCTTTTCAATTTTACAAAATTTCGTACATAAATATGTATGTATGTATTTGTAAATAAAATGTAAACGTTAGAGCCATACATTTTCTAGAATAGCCGGCGGTTATAATATGACGCCGTCGAACAAAAATTCTTAAGTTTAGTAATTCTTGGTCGGCGGTGGTACTAATTGTGGCTGGTGCTTTTATTTTTAAAATTGCATGTCGGCATCGTTTTATATTTTCAGACATTATCTAACGTAACGACGTAATCGCTTTGAATAGTTTTCGACATGAGTTACAGACGCAGTTTTTTCTCACTTTTCGAGAAACGATGGAATGATTTGTTTCACAAGTTTTCAACGCGAGAACTTCTCGCCGAAGTTACAGAACACAGCCACTGGTTATAAAAGGAGGTTACTAAAATATAGAAAATGAAAAATTTCGATATCAGTCCATATATACCCAAAGTATAACCTCAACCGATTTTCCATAAAAGATTACCTTTTGGCAGGGCGATCCATATACGAGTATATCCAAGCATATTTAGTTCATATTTGTTTTATATACAATATATTTACGTGACTATCGTAAAGAGTAATTTAGTTTCGGCCTAGCCGAATACACAACACTATTACTTGTTTAAAATAATATTTTGAAAAATGCAGATAAAATATGTTTACTCTATGATTAAGTTATATAGACGATTTTGTATTGATTATTCATTTATTTACTTATTCAATGTCTATAGATTACAAATGCTTATAGACTAAGTTACATGTTCTAGAGATGTCTTACATATTGTTTTAATTTTAATAACAACATTTAACGATATGACGTATTTTTTAAAGCATCAGTAATAGTAGAAAAATCTATTAAATTATATAATGAATTAAAATTTAAGCACATCCGGCAAAAGGAATCGTTGTTACTATACAAGGAACGATGATACCTCAAATTTATTGAAAGAAAGTTGCGAGGTGGTTTATCGACACTTTCGAGTTAATATAGCTCAGTAGGTCTCACCATTTATTAAACTGAGAGCAAAAGAGATGCTGAGTCTTATTCAATAGCTTTCCAATGTTGGTAGCTTTATAAGAGCTAGTACAAAGGAGTTTAATCCAAGTCGTCTTTAGCAATATAATAAGATTTGTTTTTGCACAGTTTCAATACTATTATTGTAAGTGTTGAAGAATGGGTCCCAAATTAAATAAGCCGCTTTAAAGCCAAGAATGCCATTTGCTTTATTTACCATCATGATACTCGTAATATAATCGAAGAATTTAAGTATGTTGTCTATCAAAATTCCTAGATCAACTATAGTGGTAAGCTTTCCAAGGCTAGTCATTTCAAGTTTTAAAGAACCAAAAAAATGCCTTTTATCTAGATTTGTTTAAGTTCAATAGGTTAGTTACACCATTGATAAAGGAATTCAATGTAATAATAGCTGACCAATTATGTTACTGAAAGGCTTAACAATTTTTATAAGGGAGGTCCAACCATAATGCAGGATATTAATTGTGAATCACACCTTAACGTCTAGTTTTTTGTCCGACTGAATTTGACATTACTTTGTTTCTGTGTATGATAAATTCAACTACACTATTAGAAAAAACAATCTTCATATTGCTGACGGTGGGTCATCAGAATTATTACATCAATATTATATACCGAGTGATTTTTTTGCTATTATCTTTTTGGCAACACTAGTTTTGACAGCTCACGCACGTTTTGTATCTTGTGTCACTGTCAAACATCTTCAGTTTGGTCTATAATTTAATCATGAATCGTCTTACAAACGAACAACGCTTGCAAATTATTGAATTTTATTACCAAAATGCGTGCTCTGTTAAGAAAGTTCATCGCGCGCTTCTTCCATTTTATGGTCAGTTTAATCGACCAACTGAGGCTTCTATTCGGGCTATTGTAAAAAAATTTCGCACCAAATTTATATTGTTGGACATTAAACCACCAACACGCTTACGTAGAGTGCGAACTGAATAATATATCGCAGCCGTATCGGCCAGTGTTGGTGATGACCGTGAATTATCGATTCGGCGCCGTTCGCAGCAATTGGGTCTCTGTTACTCCACTACGTGGAAAATTTTGCGGAAGGATTTGGGTGTGAAGCCTTATAAGATACAGCTGGTGCAAGAATTGAAGCCAAACGACCTACCACAACGCCAAATTTTTGGTGAATGGGCTCTTGAAAAGTTAGATGAAGATCCACTTTTTTTATCGAAGAATTGTGTTCAGCGACGAGGCTCATTTCTGGTTGAATGGATACGTGAACAAGCAAATCTGCCGTATTTGGAGTGAAGAGCAGCCAGAAGCATTGCAAGAGCTACCAATGCATCCACAAAAAGCAACCGTTTGGTGCGGATTATGGGCTGGCGGCATCATTGGGCCGTATTTCTTCAAAGATGATGCGAATCACAACGTTACTGTGAATGGTGAGCGCTACCGTGCGATGATAACAAACTTTTTTTTGCCCAAAATGGAAGAGCTTGACTTGCATGACATGTGGTTTCAACAAGACGGTGCCACATGCCACACAGCACGCGAAACAATGGACCAATTGAGAGGCGAGTTCGGTGAACAGTTTATTTCACGCTTGGGACCAGTCAATTGGCCGCCCAGATCGTACGATTTAACGCCTCTATACTATTTTTTGTAGGATTATGTTAAGGCTAATGTCTATAGCGGCTAGCTCGCTTCGATTGACGCACCAACATTATTCGTGAGATACCGGCCGAAATGTTGGAAAGAGTATGCCAAAATTGGACTAAGCGGATGGACCATTTGAGGCGCAGCCGCGGCCAACATTTGCATGAAATAATCTTCAAACATTAAATTATATCGACCCAACTATCGATCCAAATAAATATTTCATGCATTTTTCTGAATTTTATGTGCTTTTTTTTTTTGAAATTTCCGATTGTTCTTATAAAATCACCCATTACATAGTCATCATTAATGTGAAAACTGATATCAATCTCAATGACAAAACTCGTCAGAGAATTTTGTCATATATTCAGTATCATCAATGCTACAACTGTGGTGACATCAATTCAATGATACATTTTATTAATAATGTAATACATTTTATTTGTCGAAAAGGATAAATACTCGTATGTGATTTTAAAAAAGGATAAATAGTGTTATATTATTAAATAGTGTTATATTATTTTCTATTTATTGTTGAAAAGGAATTATTATTTTTAAATTTAGATTAATGTTTAAAAAGGAGAAAAAATGCATTATATTGATGTAAATTTGTAAACACAACAAGCATTGTCATGGGGTCCAAAATTATTATATTTGGCATTATATTGCTGTTAAAAAACATCACGGTTATGACAAGTTTTCTATGAGTGTATCTTTGAACGTGTTAAGATTGTTGAAGCTGTCAGTGGAATCGTTAAGAAGCTGACTTCCCGCATTTGCACAAATAAAAACCCACGAGTAATTGTTGAAAAGCCGATGTATCCGCATAGGCTGGTACGGTTTATAGGCTGACGGTGTCATCGGTCTGTACTTTTTCGAAATTGGGGTCGGCCCAACAGTTGCCGTGAGTGGTGTTCACTATTGCGACATGATAACGGACTCCGTGTGGTTAGAAAATGAGAATATAGACCTGGAAGATATGTGGTTCCAACAGAATGGTGCCACTTACTGCACAGCTAACGAAACAATGGCTCTTATCTCACGATGTGACAATGTTTTGTTTTTATTTTTTTTTTTTTTATCTTGGACTAGGGGATGACCCCTATATATATAAGTATATAGTGTATTGTACCAGAACTAGGAAAATAGGTTATGAGGATGGGGAAAGAGGGAGTAGTGTTTGTAAATATTTGACTTGAACTTTCCAACGTTACAACTGACAGGAAACACCTTATTCCACAGGCGAAGCGTACGGCTTAAAAACGAAATCTCTCTATAATGCGTAGTACGATTCCCCGGGCAATCGACCACAAATGCATGAGCTCTGGATGGTGAAGGCGTGTTGCGTATAAATGGGCGAGTTTCAGGAAGAAGATCACTAATCCCGTCAGAGCAAAATTCATTATTGTAACGATAGAACAGAGTAATGCACCTTACACTACGTTGGTGCTCCAGTGAGTCAATAGAGTTGGATACTCTACTGTCACCGATAAGCTTCTTCGCCCTCTCCTGCACACGGTCGGGTAACCCCAAAACAGACTTTGATGCACCGGCCCAAACATGAGTGTTGTATTCCATTTTCGGATAGATATAGGTGGTACAAATAGTAAGGAGTTTGGATGGAATGAAGTACATCTTACACCGTTTAGAAAAAACCGAGGCACTTGAATGCTACTTAAGAGATATCAAAGACGTATTCAGTTCAGTTCACTGTATCTTCATTCCAAGAACATCAAGAGCAACCGATTCGTAAATACTTATACCACCCATGAATACAGATGAAGCGGCATTTATGGACATGCGTTTGTGTGTTAATAAACAACACTGGGTCTTACATGCGTTGAAGTTAACTCTGTTTTTACGACCCCATTCTGAGATTGAAAGAAGATCATTATTCAATGAGTAATCCATATTTTGCCTCTTGGCAATGATCTCAGATAGGCTGGGCCTCTAGCTGAAAAAGTACGAATGGCAGTTGGAGATTTGACATAGAAGATCGTTAAGGAGAATAAGAAATAGGGTAGGAGAAAGAACGGAGCCTTGCGGTACCCCTGAATTTATCCTGGACTCGTTTGTTAATTAGTGCTGTGATTTGACACTGTTGGGCTTCTTTCTTTAAGCCAATAACAATTCAATAGCTTAAGTATTAGACAATTTCACATATTAATAACATTGAACCTCAATTCAAGTGTTGAAGCCATACGAGTTGTGTTTTGTCTTCCATCCTGTCCATACATATTTGTTATATTTTTTTTGTATTACTGGAACAAGTAGCAAGCAGGAATGAGTAGTGTTTTGTTTTCCACGTGTGTACACATGTTTTTTCACTGTCGTCCGCTTTATCTTTACATGTTCATTAATAATTTCTTTTCAATGCTTTTGCTATGTAATCAATGTAATAGCTCACTGCATCTTGATGCCGGTTTTTGTGGTGTAGCAGGATTATTTTATGATTACTCGAAAGCATTTGATTTAGTGAATCATACTACACACACTACTCCCTTTTTCCCCTTCCTCACAACCTATTTTCCTAGTTCTGGTACAATGCACTGCATATGTAGGGGTCATCCCCTGAGTACTGGTCCAAGTTAAAAAAAAAAAAAAAATAAAAAAAATATTGCTAAAAAAACTCGAAATGATTGGACTGGAAGGCAGCAATCAGTCAAACAGAATGCAACTTAATGATACTTGCTCCCAGTTTGGCATGGTGTACCTCAGGGCAGCGTCTTAGGGCCAATTTTGTTTAAAATTTATATCAATGATATCAAGAATATTAAGTTTAATGGAAGGTTATATATGTATGCAGACGATATATGTTTATTTTATAGATATAATTTCAGAAAAGTCTTACACACGCAAAGAGAGTATGATTCCGCTACACTTGCAGAGCTCTCAAGACTAAATAAGCTAATGATTTATTCTAAAAAAAACTAAGTTATTGATATTTAAACAATATCGCTTTTCAATTGAAGGTAAAATGGTTATAAATATTGAGGGCTCTATAATATCGGAGTCAGAGATGTTGTTAAGTATTTGGGTGTACTGCGTAACCATAACCTTTTATGGGATGTTCACGTGAACATGATTAAAACAAAGATTACATCGGTAATTGGTATTCTGTACGAATTTAAGAACAAACTTTCTTGTGATGTAAAAATGCCTATCTTTATGTCACTTATACTTTTTCATTTGACATATCTACCAGTAATATATGGCTGTAAATTAGTCAGTCACTTAAATCACTACAGTATGCTTAAAACAAAGCCTTTAAGCTTGTTGTTAATCTACCAATACGCTATTCTACAGTTGAGCTGTTTAGAAACCAAATATAGAAATATTCTACTAACTAGAGGCTTATACAGACAAAAATTTTTAATGTACATTTTTAAAACTATTCGAGAAAATACACATCAGTCAATACAACTTCACCAAAATATATTTCATACACCAGCCAATCGGAAAACTTAAGACCTTCAAGATGTCGCTTGGAACTAACAAAGCAGCGCATTACATACGCGTACGGCGCAAAAAGTAGGTTCACTTTCTACTTTTGCATGCGTTATAAAAACTGCCAGTTGTTTTTGATAGCGGCAGATCACAATTCGGTTTATTTTTTCAAAGTTTTCGTCAAAAATATTTGTGCCGTGGATTGTTATTTTATGTTTTTGTGCTAAAAAAAAATGTTTTTATTTAAAAAATACTTTAAATATAACAAAAAAAAAAACTTATCGCATAAAAAGCGTTGTATGTAAGTTGAGTTTAGAAAAGTGTGCAACGCGAGGAAAGTTTGAAACGCGTAAAACGGACAACGTATGTAACGCGTAATAGGGACCTTCAGCTTCATGGTTGAATTTTATTATTCAAATCTTATTTTTTATTTAAATTTTATTAAAAGGTTATTTTTATTTTAATAATATTTATATGTTGCCTCTCTTAAGCCAGCCTTCAAGGCGCTCAGGCGATAATGTATTGTAAAATTGGAATTTTTGTAAATAAAAATAAATGAAAAAAATTTATTACGTGGCATTGTGGGAAGCGTTGGACTAAATTTTATAAATTTGGGAAGTGTTGTAGGTATATACCTACAACACTTTGGGAAGTGTTGTAGGTATATATATGCCATGAGCACTGATCAGTTTTAGCTAATTTAATTTCAAGATTTGAAATGCTGCGATAATGTACGTTTTGGTCTTTTCGTGTTGTTCTTGATCGGTTCAAGTCAAACATACATAAACATTAGTCCTTCTTGCTTATTCCTTATAACCTATTATCGTAGTTCCAGTACAATGTACTGCATATGTAAAAGTCATTCTCTGAGCACTTATTCAAGCTAAAAAAGCTTTTGGTCCATATTTTGTTTCACACATAAGTATTATAGATACTGCTGAAAACTTTCTGTTTTGTTGACAACTAGCATCGTGGGTTTTGGTTGGACCAACCCGACACTCCCTTAAAAATATACCAATATTTTCAATATATTCGTAGTATATTTGAAAAAACATCAAATTACCACATTTAAATACTTTAAACCCGGTTAATTGCATTGAAAAATCCAACTGCTTTAATATTAGAAAAATTTTTATTTTTAATAACCGGCTTCAAACCCAAAAAAATGCCGTGTAAAATTGGTCAAATAGCAATAACCGTTCGATAATTTCTACTATTTATGAGGCATTGCGAATCGTAATTTTGGCCAAAATCTTGGATCTCCCCATTTCAAATAAGTATTCATTTTCAAATATAACTTTAGTTCTTTATCCAGATCAGCTTCTTTGCCAACATCTTCATACATTATGATTATAAGCTTCTGCCTTCTTTCCATCAGAGTAGCACGGTAAGCCTCCTTGAACTCCAATTTCGCCCATTCCGACAGTACGAAATTCTTCGATAGTACCGCAATAACGCGACGCGAATCAGCTATTGCATTAACAATTTGATCGGGTATATATTCACCGACTAAAAAATCTCTAGCATGCACACACAGTTTATAGGCTGGTTGACCATTTTCCAGTTCGGGAAGCAAATGATTTGCAATAAAGTCCTCATCTTTGTGAGAATACGAAACGAAAGCATCGTACATTTTTCCACCGTTGCCGCCCTCATCATCATCATTATCATATTTCGTAACAAATCGTAGACAAATGTTGCGGCTATATAACCAGACTTGAATGTGATTCTTATATACAAAGCAGAGAGCAAGTATTAGAAATACAAGTGCTACGCTAAAGCAAATAGCAGTAATCAAAATTATTTCATTCTGATGACACAAATCTTGCAGTTCAGATAGAAATTTGGTGGCTGGATAATTATGACATGTCATTTGCGAGGCATCAATAAATTTTTCGTTATAAATTTGAGTTGTGGAATATAGAAGTAGTGCTGCATCACTGCAATCACATTGCCATTGATTTCCCGATAATAATATATTTCTTAATGAGCTTTTGGAGCTTAAATAAGTTAAAGTGTCTTCACTTAAGTACTTTAATTGGTTTTGTCTTACATCAAATAACGTTAGATTGGCCGGCATTTGTGCTTTATCGATTCTGCTCAACTTATTATTAGATAGAAAGAGTTTCGTACAGTTTGCATAACCTTCAACGTTAGAGATGGGCAGCTGGCTTATTTGGTTCAGGGTTAAATTTATTTCTATGCCATTTAGATTGAATTCTAATAAACTTTTTAATCTCGGAATTTGGCTTAAATTCTTTTGAGAACAGTCCACCATTAAAGTTTTATCATAGGATCGCAACCAGCAGTCACACTGTTCTGGACATTCGTATTTATTTACATGCGTCGTCTTAGTCGAGCACAACAATTCCATTTCATTGATCTGTTGCACATATTTTCCTTTAAGTTTGCTGGGCTCTGCACATGTCAAAAACTCTGTATGGAATTGCAGTTGCTTATGCAATCCTTTTAAGCTTGGCATTGACTCCACTATTCTACAATCGCATTTCAAAGGATTGTTATTTAAATCTGTTACAACGTAAATATTAGGCTTGTTAAAATCCTGCAATTGTACTGTTTGTATACGATTATAGGTCAAATTTAGAATAAGATTATCTGTAAACAACTGTGCCAGATCCTTGCCAACTAATTGGAAAACTTTATTAAAGCTTAAATTTAATCTGCGTAGATTTTGTGGCAGATGTCCAAGCAACACAAACAAATCCGTTAGAGAATTGTTTTGTAGATAAAAGTACTTCAAATTGATGCTAGCCTCCAATCTTATTCTAAAATCTTGGGAATTCAACTGATTACAGCTTAAATCTAAAAATTCTAGATTCTTCAAATGCGTTAGAGAATTTCTGAAAAGAGAAAATGAGAAAAATATGTTAATATGTATGTTTTTTTTAGTTATTCTTATCCGGTTCACTTATTTAAAGGTACCTAAAATTCCATATTCAAAAGCCTTTATCTCTTAACATATTTAACCGTCTGTAGAATTGCGGAAGAATCGGAAGCAACACATCTTGAGATATAAAAAACTAACTAACTACTTTTCTGAGCAATTTATAAAAAGAGTCCAAAAATGTGAATTTTTTTTGGGTTCGCTTGAATAAAGGCACCTTAACTAATTTTACTGAAAAACAGTTTTTCTTGTTTTTTTTTTAAATTAATTTGCTTTATTTACTTTACTTAAGATAGACTAGTAATGGGTAAACTCCCCTTTGCTTTTAATAACTTCAAATTTAGGGGTTTTCAGTGACAGATAAAGAGAATTTATGTAATCCAATGAAATTTCACTCCAATCATGCTTTATAGCCGATATTAGTGACTGCTTGTCATTAAATTGCCTACCTTCTTCATAGACCTGACGAGCGAACCAATATCAGACATTTTCGATAATGTTTAGGTCTGGCGAATAGGAATAGGGATGGAAGAATTTTAACATTTTGGCTTGCAATGAACTTCTTTACTACTCTAGCGTTGTGTATAGAGGCACTATCCTATTGCAATATCCAAGATATGGAACCAAAGAGTTCGTTGAAGTTCGGAAAAGCTGATTCCAATAACATTTTATAGCTTGCACCAGTCATTTTTGCACTTTGAAATTCAAGATCGACTGTGCCATAGCATGTAGCAGCCCATACCATAACGCCTCCCTGTCTAGTCTGAAAGCACCTAAAGTGTGATTACTAATGGCCACAAAAAATGAGTAAAAATTGTATTGAAGCGAACTTTATTGAGAGATAGTAAAGCTTTCTCTCTTAAGCTCTGCCAAAGTTGGATTTTCCAATTGCAAAGCGTTGACGCCGCGGTATTTGGGTTGGTCTCATACGTTTTGTATGTTCATAAGAATTTTTGACAGATAAATTGCACTTGACACGCTAAATAAGGTTGCACAGTCTGGTACACAAACGCACTTCATTTTGTCCGATAGTGTATGGAAGAAGCATAGTTTCTTTGCCTTATATAGTATATTCTTATATCGGTTGTGTATTGTAATATAAAAATACACACAATATGTAACGATAAAATTTATACAAACCTTTTGATTGTTTTTAACTGATTGTTGGCTAATTTCAAAATCTTTAACTCCAAAGTGTTTTGAAATAATCCAGCGGGTAGTTCCTTTAAGCGGTTATGCGAGAAATCCAAATAAAGCAGCATCGCTTGACTTTCCAGTAATTCGTTGGGAATTTGCTCCAAAATGTTATTATGCAGTATTATTTCTCTAACGTGTGTGGAATTGGAAAATATTTTAGCCGGTAAGTGTAACAAACCGCATCTAATTTCAACTTTTGTCAATTGCAATAGATTTGCCAAAAAGTTGTCTGGAAGTCTTAATAAATTCACACTATTTTTAGTGAATATAAACTCTTTCAATTCATACGTGTTTGCAAAGAGTAGCTCAGGCAAATGTTGAAATCTGTTTAAATTTATATCGACTTTCGTCAGTGAGGAAAGTTTGTGAAAGATATTCGCTGGCAGAGTTTCCAGAGAATTGTTTTCTAATCGCATGATTTGTATGGCTGCATTATTAGCGAATATATCGGAAGATATTTTTATTAATTTATTTTTCGACAAATTTATATATAACAATTTGGCTTGTTTGCGAAACTGTTCAGCACAAAGACTTTCCAAGTTATGACCCATATTTAAATACTGGAGATTTTCCAAATATGCGAAAATAT
This sequence comes from Thecocarcelia acutangulata, assembly GCA_914767995.1. NCBI lineage: Eukaryota > Metazoa > Arthropoda > Insecta > Diptera > Tachinidae > Thecocarcelia > Thecocarcelia acutangulata. Next base: position 126,661,900 of record OU612094.1, on the reverse strand, counting down.
CTTGAGGCAGGCTTGTTACATTTGTATATAAATCTAAAGTTGTTAAATTTCTTAATGATGTAACAGCAAAAACGTCTACGGGCAGTTGTGACAAGCCTTTTAGTTCCAGTGTTAATCTCTGTGGATCTTGCAAGTCTTTAAATTTTTCTTTTGCCAAATTTATGGCCATCAAGTTATCATGCTTAATGAATAAATTTCTATATGAAAATATGCCCATATTTTGAAGTATTGCACCCAGCGACTCGTGAGTATCTGGCAGTGGGCAATCATAGAATTTAACAGTTTCTGTCTCATTCTTCACAACATATGTCGCAGTAGCAAGCAGCTTCTGGAACTCTGTATACTCCGTGATGTTATAGCATTCAATCCTGATCCAGACATTGAATTCGTTGATAATATTTAGTTTCGTTGAAAGTGGATTCCCATCTGAATATTGTTCAGTTCTGGTTAGCTTTTTATTTTGCGATATTGCTAATGTTAGTATTTGGGTGATGAGCACAACGATTTTGAGCGAACACGATGTTAGTCGTTTCATAATTTTATTGTATTATAAGGAACCTGAAATGAAAATGGGTTCGTTTGATTCAAAGTTCTGAATGTATTTTGGATCTAGGTCTAATAACTTGTTATGTTTCATGATAAATGTTAATTTCTACTGTTGTTTTAAAACTCAATTATACATATTTATATTTACAACCAAATTGGGTAACCGATTATTAAAGTAGTAGATTCGAATACTCACATTTGAGAATTAAAATAAAGACAATCCCCCATATTCCAAGAGACGTCGTCATCATCACATGAAGACGGCACAAAACTTTTGTCATTTATTTATTTGTTGTCAATAACAATTGAATGTTGGTGATAGCCTCTATCTATTACTTAGGTTTCGAAAATATCGAAGTCCTAGCAAATAATACATAACTACTGTCGAAGACGAATGTATGACCGAGTTTGACGCCTCTTGAAATATGGGAATGTGTTGCAATTTGAATATTTAGTTTCATTTTTTTTTGCTGCTGTCAAAGTGATGTGTGCTCGAATTACCGCATGTGTGATCGACACAAATTTTCTTTTTTCTGGATTTCCTACTTTTGACGACCTTTTCTAACATGTGTGACAAAATATCGACAATAGCGCGGCAAAAGTTATCCTCCAAGTAATCTACACACAAATCAGTCGAGCGGTGTCCGATCGCACGGTTTTGGAATTCACGACTTTACATCCCCGAAACGTAAAATTATACGGTTACCAAACATTTCCTTCAATAAAACAATTGTGGCACAAACTGAATGATTCTGTCAAGTGAAGGAATGAACTATTTCTATATTCTTTCCCTATTTTTTTCAATTTTAAATTTAACTATTTCAAATAAATATTTTCATTCGCATAAATACATTTAAAACAAAAACTAATTTTAAAACTTTGTTTTTGTTTCAAATGTTTTTATGCGAATGAAGATATTTATTCGAAGTAGAGAAAGTGGCAGTAAATTTATTGATTTTCTATCGAACTTTATAAACAGCACATAGTTGTTCATAGAACACAGACGAGCACTCGTCTAAAAAATTTTATATGGAAATCACTCAAAAAATTGAGTAAGTTTCATAAAAATTTTCTAGGCGAGTTGCTCGTCTGTGCTCTATGAACAGATTTTTTGTTTTTTTGTTTTGTACATTTTGACATCGAGTTTTAGTTCAAGTTTTTCCTTTCTTAAATTTCTTAAGAAGAATTTTTTACAATACAAATTTGCTGTAATAATTTTTTATTGAAGAAGACAAGAAAAATAATTATCAAATCTTTAGCTGGGGGACAACTAGCTGTTTCGTAGTCGCTACACTACTCATCAGCACCCATTTTATAGTAGACTATCAAATTTGAAAACTCTGGGACTAGTCTTTCTATTTTTGTCCCATCGCTATATGGGATCAAAGTACTGAGCTACAGGTTCACTGAAACGTTTTTCCGTCTTGACTATAATAGAAAATGTGCTGTGATCAATAAATTTAGATTGAAGAAGACCAGAAAAATAATCTAGCTTTTTTTAGCTGGAGTTGTTCCCCTGCTGTTTCGTAGCCGCTACACTATACGTATCATGAACGGCCGCCTTCACCAATCAGCCACCGAGCCATTGAATTATATTCTGTCTATATTCATCTCATATTGACCTACGTATACATTTTGTTTCTTTCCCGCTTTATTATTTGTACAGCGCTTGCTGTCTCTGTCTCTAAACAAAATGGATACGTGGTTCAATATGAGAAAGGTTAAATGAATTAGGAGTAGTTCAGTTAACCTTTCTGAAAGAGAATGAAAGATTCATACAAATGTAAGATTTTGGCCAACACTAGCACAAACTGTGTGACATGATACACCGTCTTGTTGAAACCACAGCTCCTGCACATCATGATTGTTCAATAGACGAACCATTGCTTTATAGCAAATAACGTTGACCGTAACAGCATAGATTTTAAGGAAGTACAGAGCAATAATTCCACCAGCTCATAAATCACACCAAACAGTCAGTTTTTCTGTATGCAACGGTATCGCAATATATACGTGAGGATCATGATCTCTCGATTTATGAGGCCTGATCAAAAAGTAACCGATATTTTAAAATTTCGTGATCTACGTAAGTTCGATTTTTTTCTGTTATGTTTGTACACATGTCTGTTATATATGTTGGCAATATCAGCCATTTTGGATTGTTAGTTTGTTTTTAACAGATAAAAAGGCTAGTCGTGTTTTGGTGTGCTCTTCGATTTTCTACTATTCTAAAAAATGGATTAAAGAAACTGCATTAAGTTCTGTGTAAAAAAATGAAATTAAATGCTCAAGGACATTTGAAATGTTGACTGTGGCGTTTGGCGAGTTTACTATGAGCAGAACACAAGTTAAATTTTTGTATAACTGGTTTAATGAAGCCCGAGAAAATGTCAATGACGATGCTCCTCCTGGTGGCCCGAGCACGTTAACAACTGATGAAAACATTGAAGCAGTGAAGAAAATGATTTTTGATAATCGTCGAATCACTATATGCTGTTGGCATATCATTCGGCTCATGCCAAGCAATTCTAACGGATGTCTTAGGCATGAAACGTGTTGCAGCGAAGATTGTTCCAAAATTGCAAAATTTTGAACAAAAACAACGTCGCATGGACTTCGGTCTGGAGCTATTGAACATCGTCAACGACAATCCAGATTTCCGCAAAAAGATCATAACTGGTGACAAATCAGGGGTGTATGGCTATGACACTAAAACGAAAGCCCAATCATCCCAATGGATGCGTCCAGAACAGCCAAGACCGAAAAAATCACGTCAAGTTCGGTCAAATGTGAAGGTTTTGCTCAATATTCTCTTCGACGGCAATGGCGTGGTGCATCATGAACTTTGAAGTTATGCGCCGTTTGCGCATAATTTCGTCAGAAACCCATGGAATCGTGGTAAAGACAATCATGAATTTTGCACCACGATAACGCACCAGTTCCCACATCAATACTTGTGCATGAGTTTTTGGCTAAAGCCAAAACCCTTATCATGCCTCAACCACCGTATTCACCGGAATTGGCCCCCGCTGACTTTTTCCTTTTCCCAAAACTGAAGACACCGATGAAAGGAAAGCGTTTTGCTACGACTGAGGAGATAAAAGAAAAATCGAAATAGTAGCCGTCGGCGATACCAAAAATCGTGTTTCAGAAGTGTTTCGAGGTTTGAAAAGAAACGCTGGCATAAGTGTATTATATCTGAGGGGGATTACTTTGAAGTTATTTATTGATGAATGCATGTATTAATGATAAGTCGTCGCACTTATTTTAATATTTCTAATATTATATGATGGTATCATTCGTCTGATGTTATTCGTTATTGATTAATAAATACTTTTTGAAAAAATGGAAAATAACGGTTGTGTTTTGATCAGCCTACAGATTGCTGTGTCTGTTTATGTTGAAAAATAAATGATATTTTTTTGCATGTTGACAACAATAATATATCATAAATGTTTGACATATCAACTCTCTGTTTACAAACCCAATTCTTTACGTATTCGTGTATAAATTGACTCGTTGCGAGTGAGCTTAGTCGTGTTCTATAAACAGGCTGTAAGTTATGACTTTAATACAGGGTACAAAGAGATTTTTAAAATAGCTTTTGAAAAAGGTCCAAATCAGCTGAGTCATCTAAAGGTTGTATACTATAGAGGTATAAAATTTTAAGTTTAAGTTTTCTAACAGGGGGCCATTTTGTCAGCTGTAGTTAAGTTTTTACGACTTCTTGAAAGCATTTGACCTTTTTGATCACGATATTTTACTACAAACAACCATGTGCTGAAACTCACATTTCGCAAAAAAAAACAAAAAAAATGTGACGTTTTGAAGTCACGAAATTGGTGTGCTGAAAGTCGCAATCACATAAAATTTAGCTATTTCAACTCGCAAGCAAATGATGAAGTGAACTCTAATATGAAAATTTATTATCAAACCGTGGAACTGGAAGCGTGTAAATAAAATTTGACTTGTTTTTATGTATTTTCATGAAAAAAAATTTTGAATTTTCATATATTTTAATAAAAAAGATTGCAATTAAAAAATACACCTTTTTTATATGATTGTTGTGTTGCATTTGTTTACTTTAAAAATGGCGACTTCAGATGGAACAACTTTTTCCCATACAAAAAGCAAATCGCGCGATCTTTAGCATACAGAAAAATGCGATTTGCGATTTTGTCCTAACAAGGGATTTAAACATTTTGCGTTTCTCAGCACATGGCTACGGTTTACCAAAAAAGAGTGTATTAAACTTGATTAAAAGCTACCTGCACAGTAGATCACAATATGTTGAAATAAATGGCGTAAAAAGCGATGACGTATCCGTTAATTAAGGGATTCCGCAGAGTACTTTTACTTTGTAAAATTTTTTTAAACGACATATGAAATCTCAAATTATATGCGAGATTGATAATGTATGCGGATGACTTAAGCCTATTTTACCCTTATAAACATGAACTGCTACTCAAAACGCAAATGGAGCAAGATGCAATCGTGCTGCTTGAATATGCTGGGCTTAACAGGCTATTATTAAATAGAGATAAAACTAAGTTAATCGGGTTTCGACCTTACTGTTCAAGAAAATCGTCAATAGTCGCGACGAATAAACCAAAAACAGAACAAAGTTGCAAAATTAGTGCTTTTTATCGACGAGTCGTGTTTTATAAACAGGCTGTTAATTATTTTTGGATGTTACCTCCTTTAACAAAAATCGTTAATAGTTGCCATGAATATACCAAAATCAGAACAAAGTTGCAAAGTTAGTGCTGCTTATCGACGAGTAGTGTTTTATAAACAGGCTGTTAATTATTTTTGGATGTTACGTCCTTTAACAAAAATCGCCAATAGTTGCCGTGAATAAACCAAAATCAGAACAAAGTTGCAAAGTTAATGCTTTTTATCGACGAGTCGTGTTTTATAAACAGGCTGTTAATTATTTTAGGATGTTACGTCCTTCAACAAAAATCGTCAATAGTCGTCATGAATAAAGCAAAAACAGAACAAAGTTGCAAAGTTAGTACTTTTTAATGACGAGTAGTGTTTTATAAACAGGCTATTAATTATTTTTGGATGTTACGTCCTTTAACAAAAATCGCCAATAGTTGCCATGAATAAACCAAAATCAGAACAAAGTTGCAAAGTTAATGCTTTTTAACGACGAGTCGTGTTTTATAAACAGGCTGTTAATTATTTTAGGATGTTACGTCCTTCAACAAAAATCGTCAATAGTCGCGATGAATAAACCAAAAACAGAACAAAGTTGCAAAATTAGTGCTTTTTATCGACGAGTCGTGTTTTATAAACAGGCTGTTAATTATTTTTGGATGTTACCTCCTTTAACAAAAATCGTCAATAGTTGCCATGAATAAACCAAAATCAGAACAAAGTTGCAAAGTTAATGCTTTTTAACGACGAGTCGTGTTTTATAAACAGGCTGTTAATTATTTTTGGATGTTATGTCCTTTAACAAAAATCGCCAATAGTTGCCATGAATAAACTAAAATCAGAACAAAGTTAGTGCTTTTTGTCAACGATTCGTATTTTATAAACAGGCTGTTAATTATTTTTGGATGTTACGTCCTTTAACAAAAATCGCCAATAGTTGCCATGAATAAACCAAAATCAGAACAAAGTTAGTGCTTTTTGTCAACGATTCGTGTTTTATAAACAGGCTGTTAATTATTTTTGGATGTTACGTCCTTTGACAAAAATCGCCAATAGTTGCCATGAATAAACTAAAATCAGAACAAAGTTAGTGCTTTTTGTCAACGATTCGTATTTTATAAACAGGCTGTTAATTATTTTTGGATGTTACGTCCTTTAACAAAAATCGCCAATAGTTGCCATGAATAAACCAAAATCAGAACAAAGTTGCAAAGTTAATGCTTTTTAACGACGAGTCGTGTTTTATAAACAGGCTGTTAATTATTTTTGGATGTTATGTCCTTTAACAAAAATCGCCAATAGTTGCCATGAATAAACTAAAATCAGAACAAAGTTAGTGCTTTTTGTCAACGATTCGTATTTTATAAACAGGCTGTTAATTATTTTTGGATGTTACGTCCTTTAACAAAAATCGCCAATAGTTGCCATGAATAAACCAAAATCAGAACAAAGTTAGTGCTTTTTGTCAACGATTCGTGTTTTATAAACAGGCTGTTAATTATTTTTGGATGTTACGTCCTTTGACAAAAATCGCCAATAGTTGCCATGAATAAACCAAAATCAGAACAAAGTTGCAAAGTTAGTGCTTTTTGTCGACGAGTAGTGTTTTATAAACAGGCTGTTGATTATTTTTGGAAAAATTAATACTCTTTTATCAAAAATATTGTTTTATTGCTTAAATATTTCATAGTTTGGATTAATGAAAGATTTCATCTTGGTTGGTTGAATTAGTAGAAATAAAACTATTAAAATGTTTTGTTGTCTTTGTAAATTATAATTAATTTTGAAATCAAAGCATTTTCTTTGATTAATTAAAGTTCGAAGCATTTTGTTTTTCATGCAATAAAATAATTGTTAGTAAAATAGAAATTCAATAAAATTGAATTAGAGAAGTTTAAAGGGAATTATTTAAACAAATAATTATCTGCTAATTTGCAATATTACTTACTTCTCTGCACTTATTAAAGGAAAACTGTTGTAATGGTGTATATATATGCTTATATATATATGTATGTATATATATTTTTAAAATATACGTATTTGTTTATTTCAAGATTTAATTTTAATGCAATAATTCCTTATACATATGTATGTATGTATGTATGCTTATATAATTGGTTTTTGTTTTGTTGGTTTTCAATAAATTTAATTATAATTTTACACAAATAGACATAATGAAATATCTTGAATATTTATTTTTGCTTGTTGCTAAATATTATCCAATAAATTGTGTTTTCTTATTTATGGATTTTAATGCAGATGATTGATGAGAACACACATAATTAAAATAAATTTCTTTAAAATTTATACACATACGTGACGAAGATGCACAAATTATTTGTAAATATATATTTGCATTTATTATGTGATGCTTTTAAAGTTAAATTGAGATTACGAGTATAAAAATATTCGAGTTTTTTTTTGTTTCTTTATATTACAGTACACATTTTAAAGCAATATTTAACATTTGGCTATGGAAAGTAAAGTTTATATTTTTATGTTTTTTTACCACTTTTAATTATCTTTTTACAATTTTTTATATTTATATTAACTTTATAAATGTTTTCTATGGACATAATATAAAAGTAGCTGTGAAATGAGGGATTGTGTCCAATCGAAAGTTTTTAGACTTATTATGAGTGTAGTTGTATGTACATAAAATTTCTTTTTACATTTTCATTGATGATCATTGTTACTTATGTATATAAAATATTTTATGTTTACACATAGAAGGCAATTTTTGTTTTCTTATGTTTTTATATTTTTCTTAATAACGATCTTTAATTTGAACCCGGCGTTTTGATTTGTCAGATTCAAATATTTTTCCTATAAATTCAAATTCATTGTCAGCCAGACAGTGAATGATTGCAGTAAAAATAAAAAAATTTAATAAAACTTAAAACTTATTTAATACAGACTAATAAAAAAACTAAAAATAAAAATTTGAGCTTTGAGTTTGGGCGAGTTTCTGTTTAAAAATTAAACATTTAATATTAAAATTTTTAAATTCTTTCCTTAATATGCCAATGGAGATACATAATTAGTTGTACAAAAGTTTTGTTTAAAAATTTGTATTAACTGTTATTAATAGAACACAAACAAGCGACTAGTCTAAAAAATTTGTTTGAAAAGTGCTCAATATTTTGAGTGCCGATCATACAAACTTTTAGAGGATACGACGTCTGTGTTCTATAAACAGCACATAAACCTTTTATAGTAAATTTTTAATTAACATGCTGTTCATAGAACACAGACGAGCAACTTGTCTAGAAAATTTGTATGAAAGTTACTAAATTTTTTGAGTGATTTCCATATACAATTTTTTAGACAAGCACTCGTCTATAAGCAGCACATAAAAAAAATATTTAAAAGCTAAACAAGTCTAAAAAATCAAGTAAAAGCTCTTCATACCAACACGCAAGCTTCAAGGTAGTATAAGGTTTTGAAATTGATTGATCTTTAGGGAAAGCTTGCAACAATCATAAGTATTAAAATAAATAATGTGATGTTTAGGGAACACAGACTAGCGACCTGTCTAAAAAATTTGTATGAAAATCACAAAAAAAAAAATTGAGCAACTTTCATAAAAATTGTCTAGACGAGTTGCTCGTCTGTTTTCTATGAACTGCACATACATTTTTTATAATTTTTTTTCTTTGTTAATTAAAAAAGGCTAAAAACTCAAGTAAAAGCTTTTCATACCGATATCCAAATTTCACGCTAGTATAAGCTTTTGAAATTGATTGAAATTTAGCGAAAGCTTGTGAGAATCATAAGTTAGAGAATTAATGAGACTTATGCGCAGTTTACAGGACACAAATGGTTGGTACATTTAGAAAATATGTACAATATTTATGTTAATACAAGAAAGCGACTTGCTTGGCATATTTGTATAGAACACTCACGAAATTGAGTGCTTTCCATATAAAATTACTTGACAAGTCGCTTGCATGTAATGTGGAAACAGCAGATTAGTCAAAAATCTATTTCGTAAAAATTTTCTAGCAGCATCAAACATTTGTATCCCATAAACACTACATTGTGATGTTTGCGCAAAGCAAGCAAGCGACATGGACTTACCAAGAGGTTTGATATGAAAACCACTCACTATTTTGGGTAGTTTTAATACAAAATTTTCAGACAAGTCTCTTGCTTGTGTTGTAGAAACATAACATTATTGTAATGTTTCCACAATACAAGCAAGCCAATTGTTTACAAATTTCATAGAAATATACTCAATTTTTTGACTGATTTAATACAAAAGTTTCAGACAGGTAGCTTGTTGTGTTCTGGAATCATTACATGAAATTATTGTTTAGTTTACAGAACACGATTGAGCGATATATCGAGAAGATTTATTAATATATTGAGTGTATTTCATACACATTTTCTAGACTTCTCAACAAACACTAAAGTTTGATTACAAATTGTGAGTGATTTGATAACAAACGTTTTGTCAAACTATAATCGTCTGATACTGATGTGAAATCAAATTGAAAACATAGGCTTACCAACAAAATGAGGAAATTAGTTTAAAATTGGAAAATTCATTTACTATCAACTTGATTTCAAACGTTGTTCTCAATTATTTTTCAAATGAGGATTGTAATGCAATGAGAAAGACAAATGAGAACTAATGTTTGCTTTATAAAATTTATTTTCCTCTTGTTCTATATTTTTATTTCGGGTTTTCTATTGCTATTACTTGTTCTTCTTCTTGAAATTCTCATCGATTATACTATACTTATTATTTATTCAGGTTTTAATTATATTTTACTTGCGCTCTACCTTTTTATGTATAACTAACAGTCTGTTAGGCGATATCGATATCACATTCAAATCAATTTGGGTTTATCCATGTCACTATTATTCATTCGCATGAACTTATAATATTTTAATTGAATTTTGACACATCGTTCGCATAGAATAAAGTTAGAAAACACCCAAATCAATTTTCTTTCGCTTAGAATTCGAATCAACTTATCCTTTCGACAACGACGAACAGGCTGTAGGTTTTACTGCAATTTTTCATTTCAATATTTTTAAATCTATAAAACTTTTGCGAACGTTAAAACGTAAACGGTAAGCCACATTTTGAGAATTACGCTCAAAACTAAATTGATAAAACATTGAATATCAAATATTTATATTCAAATTATTCTCAGTGTTTCGTGTTCTGTAAACTGTAAATAAGTAACTTTGTTTGTATAATTTACGCTGCGCTATTGAGTGAAGGAAGCTAGCTTTATTGTAAACAATTTTTTTTTCGATAATAATTAGTAAGTCAAAGGATTTTTGCTTTTATAAGCAAATTAATGTATTCCAGAAAAAAAAGTCTACTTGAGTTTTTTTTATTGTTATTAATGTTCTGCTCAAGAACAAAGACGAGCGACTTGCCAAGAAAATTTGTATGAAAACAACTCAATTTTTTGGGTGCTTTCAATATTAACTTTTTACACAAGTCGTTCGTCTGTGTTCTGCGAACAGCACATAAGAAATATTTTTAAGGAAAAAGTAAAAAATCAGAGGCTTATAATAATGTATAAAATGTTTAACAGTGCACATTAGTCCCTTCAGCCAGTTATACATAAATACAATAATTTTTGCTTATTACTTTAGCCAGGCTGAATGCTTTTCATAGGTCAATGAAGTTAATGTGATGTTGCTGATGTTGTTCTCCGGTTAGCGTTTCCATGTTTCATCGATACAGAACGTCATCAAATTGAAACATTTCCGCCTTCTCCCAATTCTATACGTCACTTTGTTTGGCATTTGTATTGATGATGAAAGCACCATTAATGTGACAATTTGGTGTTGTCTTACCATTTGTATAATAGGTGGGAGTTTTGCCGCTGGCAAACATAACGGCTGTCTGGGGAGCGCCTACTCCATTAAGATGAGCCACCAAGGGATTTTTTGTTGTTTCGCCGGGTGGTGTTGTCAAACTAGGCGTCACTGGTGATGGCTTAATAAGTTCCAGTTTGTCATCTGTCGATCCTTTTAAGGAAGCTTTTACTAAACCTTTAAGATCACGAGCTGAGTGTGGCATAGCATAGCGAAGCTTATCCCAGAACCAGGGATCTCCCCATTTCAAATAAGTATTCATTTTTAAATAAGCTTTCAGATCTGCATCCAAACTGCCAACTTCAATATCACCGTACAATATCACTATAACTCTGGTTCTGCCCTCGTTAAGTGAAGACTGATGAGCAGCTTGAAATTCCATTTTTGCCCACATAGATTCGATGAAATTTTGTGACAATATAACTATTGTTCGTCTTGAATCATCTATGGAACGTATAATCTGCTCTGGTATGCAGTCACCCACCACCCAGTCTCTTACATGAACACATAGCTTGAAGGGGGGTGTGCCATTTTCCAGCTGCGGCACTAAATGGTCGGCTATAAATTTTTCATCTTTATGAGAATATGATATGAAGGCATCATATTTCTTATCTTTGTCCAGTTCTTGTTCAGTCACAAACCACATGCACATGTTGTGGGCATACAACCAGATCTTAATTTCTCTTTGGTATTTGTAATACAATGCCGCCAGAGAGCCTATCAGCAGTCCGATTAATGATATCACTATACTAACAGCTATATATAATTCATTATCTGAGCAAATGTCACTGGTCGATAATTCATTAAAATATTTTGTTTCCACAAAATTGGCACAACTCATTTTGGCAAAATCATGTATTAATTTAAACCTCCTCTGAGCGAATACCAGAAAAGGTTTCGATTGGCAATCGCACATCCAGGGGTTGCCAGAAAAATGCATCTTTTCCAAATACCTGCTGCTATTTAGAAATTGTATGGCTGTGATATTTAAATATGCCAAATGATTGTTTTGTATATCCAGCTCTGTGAGACGTCTGGGTAAATTGGAGCCGTCTATAGTCGTCAAATTGTTACCGGACAAAAATAATTTCGTTACATCCGCATAGCCGGGAGTTCTGAACAAAGGCAATTTCAGTAGCTCATTATTTTCCAAATATAACTCAATGCCAGTAAGTTTGTGCTGTTCAATTCTGGGCAAAGCAGGTATTTTGGTCAGGCCACCATTGGAGCAATTAACTAATAAAATTTTATCCAAAGAACGCACCCAGCAGTTGCAACCGCGCGGACAACGTTTTGGGTTAGTGTCGTCGTGATCGAATGGACATAACAGGTCCCTAGGATTCACATCTCGCACAAGTTTTCCCTTTAAGTTTTCCGGCTGGTTACACTGCAAATTGTTGCTAACCATTTCAATGTACTTCTTTACAAGTTGAGCTCTTTCGCCTCTTAAGAACTGCACAAAATGCAGCAGCACGCAGTCACATAGTATGGGATTGTTATTTAAATCCATTATAATTTTCTTATTTTCGTTACTGATTTCCATTGTATCTATTGAGTGCAAGTTCACCATTCTCAATTGGTTGTGCGTTAGATTTAATTTCAAATCATTTCTGGTCAAATACTCCAAATCACTGTCATCCATGGTGGTAATGTTGTTATAACTTAAGTCTAGTTCCTCCAATACCAGCAATTGCAATTTCCAGTCTTGATAAATGCTCATAATGGAATTGTTGCGTAAATTAAGTTTTCGCAAACGATTTACATACTGAAATGGTGAGCCGAGTACCTTCTGCAGACCTTCCAGGACGCCACCATACGGTTCACTTAAAGTTAGCTGATTGTTCTCCAAATTTATTTCCTCTATGTTTTGAGTGCTGGCAAAGGCGCTTAAGTGTATGGTGGTTAATTTGTTGTTGCTGAGATCCAAAGTTTGGAGCTCCCTTAAAGATGAGAAGAGATCCCTGCAAAAATGAAAACAACATGTGAACAAGATTTTATTGAAAATAAGGAGAACTTTTTAGTTATTATCAGGCCGGTAGCAGTATTCCATTTTTGGTTCTTGGCTAATATACTAGAGAAATTAATACAATCATTAAATCCGTTATAGGATTGAATTAATTATTTAATTGATATAGTTACATTTTTTATAATTTTAATTAAGAAATTAATTAGTAAGCAGACAACAGATTAATTAAATCACTAATTAATTAATCTAATGAAAAACTGATTGAGTTCTTTATACCAGTATAATATATTTTTACTTATTTATGCAATAGTATTAAATATTTTATACAAAAGGAATTTCAAATTTCAGGCAGCTGTTTTGTTTTCGAAATTACTTTTAATGTTACCAGATTTAAAAATATACAGGCTAGAGTAACCAAGACTACAATAGCGATCTATCTATCCAAAAAAGCAATAGGCTCAACATGGCACATACAACCAAAAAGAGTTGTGTGTCTCGATGAAATGGTTATAAAACCGAGAATGGTTATAAAACCGAGTATGGTGGAAATCGCTGACAAATCCGCAACAAACCGATTGAAAATTGAGAAAATCAGTCGATCCATGGCAATACTGACCACAGGGGCTATGAAGACAACCCCTACTAAAGACGTTTACATAGAAGTATTTAACACTAAAATCTCCTTCGGACTACCAGACGGATGCAGTATTCAAACTGTAATATTAGCTATAAATAAAGCGGCCAAATGGATGACGTTTAGCACGATTTTCGCTAGAGATATCATGATAATAATAGATAACAAGACCGTCATCAACTCCCTGATTGGAATATACACTAATTCCAGCCTAGTCCAGGAATGCCGGACATCTTTAAACAAGATAGCGAGACATTTTAATCTAACCCTAAAATGAGCACGTTGGCACGTGCAACAATATTGCTGACGACTTAGCCAAAAAATTTACAACCTGGAGGATAGGAATATTAATATTTTCTGCGGATAACCCTTTTTAGCGTGTTGAAAGAGAATAAAGCTCCACACGCTGGAATATGCTCAATACAAATGGATTACAGAGTCCATATACCTAACATCAAGTAACTTGTGGCCGCATATCAACTTTAAAAGAACAAACGAGTTCTTAAAATTACCCAGATCTCACTTGAGAGTTACAGTAGCCACTGGACATTGCCCGTAAACCATGCTAGGAGACTAAGCTTACCCTACAACGACTTCTGCAGAAGTTGCCAAGACGAAGACGAGGAGGACATGATCCTTCACCTGCTCGGAACATGCTTGGCATTGGAGCACCACCGCCTAAGGTATCTAAGCGAGCAGAGCTTCAATATCCTATCACTACTGGCCTCGGTCAACCTGACCGCGCTAGCCTTATTCATAAGGAGTAGTGGATGGCTAGTACAGTAGCATTTAGCATAGGTTCCTACCTTTTCCCCGCCTAACTACATCCCTATACCACTATATCACCTAAGCTTAAATTTTCAAGTCTAACCTTCCACCTCTCTATTTTAAAGGCAAACATAAAAGAAACAAATTTAAGACTCAAGTGAACTGCAGAACCTAGACATACTGGGGAATCTAGCGGCCTGCATGTCTAACCTAACCAGATTCACAAAATGTATGAGCCAAATGAAATATTCATAGTTTATTAAATTAGCAACTGATTTGACACAAAATTTAATTAAATTTGTAATTGAAGCTTAAAAGTTAACAAAAACTATGAGTTTTAATGGGCAAATCCAATATTAAAGGCTGAGAAGAAGACTCTGGACTGCCAAACAACTACTAGGATAATAATGCTGGTTACGTACTTAAATCGTAAAATTTACTTTAGTATACGGAGCCGAAGTGTAGTGGGAAAACTGTTAATTAACATAACTGTTATAACAAGATTTCGCTGGGTACAGAGACTTACATGCCTATGTATCACAGTCGCAATGTGATCCACTCCAATGGAAGCTATTTTGAACCTAATGTCGCTTAACATGGCAATTCAAAAGGAGATAGACGTTCAGGTGATCTCAATTTAGGAAACGGAAAAACTAAAGTCTCGTAACCATTTTTCTGTTATTGCGATGAATTTTTATTATTTTTGCTCATTTAAAGTTTGGAACCATAATCCTAAATAACAATTCTAGAACCACGGTAAAAAATAATGACACAATTGCTTCAAGTTTTTTAGGATTAATGTGATGTTTATGGGACACGATTGAGTGAAAATTTATATGAAATATACTTATGTGCTGTTCATAGAATACAGACGAGCGACTTGTCTAAAAAATTTGTATGAAAATCAACCAAAAAAATTTAGGAACTTTCATAAAAATTTTCAAGACGAGTTGCTCGTCTGTGTTTTATAAACAGCACATTAATTAATTGAGTGCATTTCGTACAAATTTTCTAGATGTATCACTTATTCGTGTACCATAAACACTACGTAAGACTATTTGTTAAGGGGTATAGACACGGTCAAAATGCTTAACAAGCATGGTAATAGTATATGTGAAAATTTATTAGTATGTGCGACACCGACGCTGCCTGATGGAAAATCAAACATTTTTGATTTTCTGGCGTGCTTGCTGTTACATGCTTGATTGTATCTAGCGAAAGCCATCAAGCATGAACAAATTTTTATTATAATTTTGTTTTCATTATGAATGGTTGTCAGGCAAAAAAAAAATAATAAAAATAAATAAAAACAGAAGAAAATAAGTAAAAAGTAATAAAAACTATCATAATTATTTTTAAATGCGAAAAACAATATTAGGTACAATAATTTGCAATTTATTGAAATTTGCCGGCCAAATGAACCCCGCAAAATCAAAATTCAAACGAATGCTTGATGGGCTGTCAAGCGCGAAATTGTAAAGCATCAAGCAAGAGAAGTTGACAACAAGCATTTTGACCGTGTCTAACACGCTTTAAACTATAAATTTCAAATTTAAAAGAATAAAAAATTTAAAAAAATATAATTGTTGTTTATTTGAGCTTGAGGTCACTTGTTACAAAACTATTCGTTTATTAATGTTTCGATATTTCGACACCCCCTTGTGTGTCTTCTTCAGGAAAATTTCTAAATTTTTGTTAACAAATTTTTATAAAATTGAAAGCAAATAAAAATTTGTAAACAAAAAATGTAGAAATTTTCCTGAAGAAGACACACAAGGGGGTGTCGAAATACCGAAACATTAATAAACGAATAATTTTGTAACAAGTGACCTCAAGCTCAAATAAACAATAATTATATTTTAAAAAAGGTCGAAAAACTAGGATCAAGATACGAATTTAAAGAATAATATAATGTAGTCTTTTCCAAAAGCCGAACGAAATGACAACAATTTTTCATTTTTTAATAATTTCAATCGACTTTTGGAAATGACAAGTCTGTTTTAAACTTACCTGGGAATCTCGGTCAACTCGTTATAATTCAGCTTTAATTTTATTAGTTTCTTTGTATTTTTAAATAATGCTTCTGGCAAATTATTCAATAAGTTACGTGATAAATCCAGATATAAGAGATTTTCTTGGCTTGCAAATAACTCTGCCGGCAAGTTGACAAGTTTATTACCAGTCATTGCAATGGTTTTTATATTAGAAGAATTGCCGAACAAATCTCTGGGTACTGATTCTAAGCCGCAGGCGATTCTAACTTCTGAAAGCTCCGGTAGATGGTGAAAAAATTCTGCTGGTAAGCTTCTCAGAGGCACACGATTGTTTGTTAATCTTACACTCCTCAGCATTTTGTTGGTCTTAAATAAACCTTCGGGCAGTGAATGAAAGCGATTGCTGTTTAAACTTAAATTGGTGAGATTCGTCAAAAGCTCAAACACATCATGTCGTAAAGTCTCCATGCCATTGTTACTTAAATCTAAATCTGTAAGCGAGGTGATGCCTTCAAATAGATTTTTCGACAGGTTACGCAGTTCATTGCTCCACAAGTTAAGCACTTGTAATTTTTGTTGATTGCGAAATATTCCTTGAGGTAGAGATTTTAAATGATTGTAACCCAATTCGATGAATCTTAAATTCTCTAATTTGGCAAATATGTCCACGGGTAAGTCGACATTGTTGGAACGTAGATCCAACCAAGTAAGATTTTTTAAAGTATCGTCAAAAAACAGATCCGGTGGCATGTGCAGCAATCGAGAAGAACTAAAACGTAAACGACGCAAGCCATGCAGACCGCTTAAGTGTTCACGGGTTATATTTATGCCCAAATCGTTATTGTTGTCAAACAGCAAGGTTGAATATTTCTTAGCTCCCAGCTGCTGAGGTATGCTAGCTATAGGCAAGTGTCCTGGCAGTGGACAGCCCTGTATCTGGACTTGGGACGTATTGCCTATTGCCATATTTGGCATTAGTTTGTAGTCCTTATAGTTAATGTTAAAACATTCTATCATAACGTGATCACCTGGACGTATTTTTATAGTCAGCCTGGGATCGTTGACCGGACATTCTATTTGTACATCCGACAAAATGGGTATACATTCACAATGTGATTTGGCTGACAGTTCCATGCACTCTTCACGCAGTCTTGCCGATGAACTTCCTTCCGAATAGGATAGGTGTGTGATGCTTGACAAAAAAATGAGGTATAATAAACATGTAGATGTTTTCAGCAGCTGTGCCCCGTTGCCCCTGTTATAATGATTACTCCGGAAATGCTTCATTTTAGCTATGTGATGGGGCAAGTATGATACAAATGTTTGTTCTGGCTTTGTAGCGGAAAATGCTGGAATTACAGAAAATACAAGAATATGTACGACACATTTCTTTTAAATTTTGGGAAGCAGGTAAAACAAATCATAAACCAAAAAGCCACCAAAAAGTAAAAATTACCAAGCACCATTAGGGAAAAATTAAATAGTTTAAATTTATATAAAATTCATATTTATGGTATAAATTGATTTTGGTATAAAACGTAGAAAAAAGCAGGGGGATAAAGTAATTTATTAAAGTTTTGTTTCAAGAAGCCAACTATACGGATTTGTTTAAGCAACAATTGAACAAATGATAGATCCTGACGAGAAAGTGGCCAGATGGCTGACGTCTCACAAGATATTCGGTAGGGATACCATGATAGTAATGGACAACAAAGCTGCCACCAACTCGCTGATTGGAATATATACTAATTCCAGTCTGGTCCAAAAATGCCCGACATCTTTAAACAAGATGGCGATACATTCTAACCTAACCCTATAATGGGTACGTGGGCACGAGTCCCACAACGGCAGCAACATTGCTGATGACCTGGCCAACCCTGAGGAGACACAGATCCCTTTTGTGGGCAACCCTTATCAGAGTGTTGGAAAATAATAAAACTCCACACGCTGAAAAGTGCACAAGAAAAATGGGTCTCAGAGCGTTATATCAAAGAATCTGTGGCCGCACATTATATCTAGGCGTACGGGGGAGCTATTAAAACTGCCCAGGTCTCACCTGAGAGTTACTGTAGCAGTCATCACTGGACATTGCCATTTTGGGAACCGTGGCAGCAGACTAGGGTTACCCTATAATGACTTGCAGAAGTTGCGAAAGTGAGGAAGAGGAGGAGCCAATGTTTCATCTCCGCGCTAGCTTCTTTTATTAGGAGCAGCTGATGGCTGGTGCATCAGCAAGTAATGCCACACTGAGTAGTTTCCCACCTTTCCTTTCTTTACCCTCTCTCTCACTCCCACTATGTACCTCTAACTTCTGTTTTTCACCTCTACTATTCCGCTTTTCAGGCAATCACAAAAGGAACGATCTTCAGGCCCCAAGTGAGCTGGAGAATCTAAGTCTTTTTGTAGAATCCGGCGGCCTGCATACCTTAATTTAACCTGGATCCTGACAATTATTTAAAAATTTTACTGTCTACGAAAATTCCCTTTTTTTAAATTAAATTAAGTCTATTGTTTTTAAACTACTTTCGTAACGTACTTACACGACCATTACAAACAAACCGTTTAATAATAAGCAATTATCAAAATAAGTGTCTTTTTATGCGCTGAAAATGCTTTTTCTCCTTTCCCAAAATTTTCTTTTAAAATCTTTTAGGCCTGAAACAATAAATATCACTTAAGCCCAGTTCAGACTATTATACTTTGTATTAATACTTGTCAAAAATTCAAATAATACGTGCAAGTCTGATAGTCTGAATGTAATCCGTCATACATACGAAAAATAATACGATAAAAATTTGACATCCCATACGACTTTTTTATTTTTTAAAGCTTTTCAAAACGATAATACTTTACATTGGATCAGGGTTGTGTTTTTTAGCAAACCAGCTAATTAAAAACTGAGTAGTCGGCTATTTCGTAGCCGATGGGGTGCCGTCACTGATAGTATTTTTGTCGTTATAAAAAAGCTCGAAATTTGGAACTTAGCTGTCATTTATAAATGTATTTTGCTCATGCTATATTTAGAATATAAAATATGTTTGTGCTATTGAATTTGGATGTGTTATACATAATTATTATTTTAACTGTTGAAGAATTTCACGCGTCGGCACGTTTATCGCCTACGACGAATAGCGCAACTGCCGCCGTGAAAAGTTTTACGATGGCACATCTATGTTGGTTTATATCAAGTGTGATGGTGTGAATGCAAAATCTAATTTACGTTAGACTTTTTGACAGTCGCAAGAAATGTGTTTAGACTTTTATCTCACAAAATCTAATGAAAGTATTTATACTTGTATAATAGTCTGATTGGGCCTTTAGTAATTTCATTTGAACCATTTCCTTTTCATTCAACATTTTCTGGTAATTTAAGTCTATTTTATAAATAAGAATTTTATTCCTTCTTGCTTTACTTCTAGCGTTGAAATTAATTTGCTACTGGCAGCTTTGTCAAGGGAAAAGTTCTGTTTTTCAGTTAAAGTATAAAATATAAATCATGCAAGAGTTTTGCCAGCTAAAATTTTTTTTAATTATAAAGTCGTTTATGCAATTTAACTTTGGCTATTATTAACACGAAATAAAGAAAGGGGAAAGGGGGTAAATAAAAATGTCATTGCACGGAATTTAATATAAGTAAAAATTACCTTATTTGTTGTACTAGTATTTTGCTATAAAAATATTTTGTAAAGCATTTTCTGGCCAGAAATATAAAATTGAAAGCTTTGCAGCATACGAGCATGCATAAAACTTGCAGGTATGAAGCCAAAATCAAAGTTATCAAAAAATATTAAAAAAAAAATTTAGTAAATTTTTAATAAAAAGACAGCTTATATTTCAAGGTTTATAAAGCTTCTTCTAAACTTAAAACCATTCATAATACATATATTGAGGGTTTAAATTTCAAAGGACGATGCATTTTTCTGCTTTTAATTTGACATTTCTCAATTTCAGACTAATTCAATTTGAATTAAAGTTATTCAGGTTAACTATGAAAACGGGCGTTCAAATCTTAATGCATACCGCGCACTTTGTGATTTTTTCGGTCAATTTAATCGTCCAAAAATATTTAATCGTTCAAAAATTGTGCAAACTTTTGACTGGGCCAGCAGGAGATGTGAAAACACCAACGCATGCTTGTATAGTATTATTCGTTGCTGCTATTCGCGATAGTGCGGCTAAAGAGCCGTCCACCCAACAATTGCACCTGTCATGACTATCGTTGATGAACATTATGCATAAAGACCTGCGTTTAAACGCTTACGAGGGGCAATTGCCTCAAGAATTAAAACCTCTTGACCATTCCAAGCGTCGTCAATGGTCGGAATGGTGGCCAGAAATGGCAACAGCGGATGACCAATTTTCGAAGAAAATCGTCTTCAATGATTTTTAATTGTGTGTTTGAATGCATTCCATGAAGACTACAAAGAGTGTTTTGTTGAATTTGTTACTTTTTGAGGGCAACGAGAAAGCTTATCATTGTATTTAACTGTGCGTCTTCAATGATGAGGCACATTTTCACCGCCATTTGGGCGAATGATAATCCAAGAGTGATTGTCGAAAAACCAAGGCACCCACAAACAGTGACTGTTTGATGCGGTGAAGGGGCTGGCGACATCGTCGGGTGGTATTTTTTCCAGTTACTGTGAATGGTGTCCGCTATCGTGAGATGATACTGGTATTTCTGTGGCCTGAACTGAAAGATATGGCAGTGGAAAATATGTGGTTTCAACACGACGGTGCCATTTGACACACAGCTAACGAAACAATGGCTTTTTTGCGCGACAAGTTCAGGTGGTGGCGATGTCAATTGACCGTCAAGATCATGTGATTTGATGTTATAATATATCCAAGTATTCCTACAACACGTACCAATATAATCTAATAAACATACATACATGCATAAATGCATATACATATATGTACATTCATATTTTAGCTTGTAACAGTATATTTTTGCACATACGCTCTCATAACGAAAATTCAACATTGCATTTTTTTTGCCAATTGCACTTGTTTCTGAAGAACACAAACAAGTTCAATAAACTATTATTTTATATTAAAGGTTTTAACTAAATTTAATTCTGGACATTTTTCTTAAGAATTGTTTACGAAATAATGTGAACTTCCGTTCCCATTGCAATTTTTGCCAATTGCACTTGTTTCTGAAGAACACAAACAAGTTCAATAAACTATTATTTTATATTAAAGCTTTTAACCAAATTTAATTCTAGACATTTTTCTTAAGAATTGTTTACGAAATAATGTGAACTTCCGTTCCCATTGTAAATTGATTCTTTTTTACAAATTATTAACTTTCCAAAGAATTAATACATAAGCTTGTTTTGTTCCCAAACCCAAAAGACGGAAACAAACCACGCTTATGATCGATAAGCAAAAATATACAAAGAAACATTTTTTATTAAGTAAAAAACTTAATTGTAAAATAGTATTTAAGGAAAATATAATTCAATAAAGAAGCAGTAGCAGTAGTTATACTAAAAACCAAAAAGTGAAAGTGTTTTTTTTAGTGTCTAATTTTTAGATACTCTTTAGTATTTGACACCGTTGGACTTCTTTGTTTGGGGTTATTTGAAAGAAAAGGTGTACTTTGATAACACAACAACAATTCAAAAAGTAAAGAATGATATAAATCGGCTCGTTAACTATCGGATGGACGTGTGCTGGCCAGGTTGTGGCGATATATTGTTTCACACATAATTGAACCATACCAATATTATCATAATAAAACGAAATGACGAACAATTGAGTTTTATTTACTATATTAGGTTCTAACATTGATACGAGTACCACTAAAAAAATTATAAACAGCTTATTTTCTATGTTTCCCAGTTGTCTATATGTCGAGATTTCATAGGAGCTATCCTAATCATCAGTACACTTTGGCAATTTTCGAAAGGTATTCTGAAACATTCAACTTTATATCCCAAAAATCTAAATAAATTATTGAGAATTTAAAAAGGAAAATTCTTCAATAATACCTCTCAAAACAAAAAAAAAAAAAAAACAAGCTTTTTCATTTATACACGTCTTTAAGAAGTAACTAAATTTATTGTTGAATTCACAAGCTCAGTCGTATCGTGTATCGATGTATTTGGAGAGACAATTTCAAACACAAACATTAAACTCACAAAAAATATATTTGAAAATTGTTTTTGCTTTAAAGTTTTGTGTTTGAAATTTTCTCTCCAAATACATCGATCACGATACGACTGAGCTGTGAATTCAGCAATATGCTGAATATATAGTTTTCTTGTTTCTTTTATTATTACCTAATAGCGCAGTTAAATCGTTTGAAGATAAAAATCAAAAGAAAGTTGGAATAAAAAAATTTTAATTAGATCATGTTAAAACAATTGCTAACTTTCGTTAACATAAAACAATAAAACTTGACTATAATAATAATAAAAAAAGTGTAAATAAACAGATGTAAAAGTTTTATTGTTTGAAGAAAAATAAAAACACAAGGAGAAAATGTAATACAATAAGGTTTCCCACACTCTCCCGCAACATAAACGTCACATGAAAAGAAAACTAATTTTAAAATTATGTGGGTGGGGATACATGCATAAAGATTAAAAAATAATTGCGACCCAGCAATAAGTTTAACAACGAAAGTGTTTCGAAATTTATTACGCGTCAAAAAGTTATAATTTATATAATTTATAGTACATTTAATACAAAAGCGATTTTTCAGATTGATTTTGACGAGATATGCTTCAAATTGAAAATTACCTTGCGCAAGTTTATCCAAAATCTAGTACAGTTACACAACTGTGATTTGGTTACATTAAACCCTTGAATATACAACGCTCCAATAAAAAAAACTACACTTCAAACCGATTAATTCATTGAAAAAACATAATGAAAATGATATTTTACAAGTTGTCAAAAAATAGAAGTGTAAACACAAGCTTAAATTTTTTTTTTAAAATTAGAATTTTTCGCACAAAAAATTTAAAAAAGCACCAAAAACGGTGCGAAACGCACTGAGTTGACAACACTGATCAACACAATGAATTTGTCGTAGCACAACGGTTGTGAATTAATTTCTCGTTACAGATTGTGAATTATAATAGATTTAAGGGGAACTGGTGAAACTACAAAAGTTTTGCAAAGAGGGAGAGAACAAAGGAGATAATAACATAGGAAACAACAACACAGGATGGTAGTTGAGCAGTTTATAGCTGAATTGTCGCAAAGTAGACGGGAGGCATAGCATGGATATAAAAAGCGTGAGTTTTGGTAAAAACAAGCAGTTCTTTCGGAACGGTGAGCGTGAATAAGACGCAGAGTGTAAATATAAAGAACAGAAAATTATTGTAAAGTGGCAAGGGTATTCGTATTGTGTCAGTACTTATTGGTAGCTACAGACAGGGACCAGTGTTGAATTATATTCGGCACCAGCTGTGGGGATAACTACCTACAGTTCAGGAGGCAGAGTTGTACAGGCAGGGATCAGTATTGAGTTATATTCGACGCCAGTTGTAAGGATAATATCCTACAGTTCAGGAAGCAAAGTTAGATAGCCAAGGACAGGGTTGAATTATATTCGACACCAACTGTAAGGATAACATCCTTACAGAATCAAAAGATGTTTAGCGTGGGTTCCTGCCTTGACGGTGATGCTCTTACAAGCTGAAAAAACGTTCACCCGGACGTCGCCATGCATGGCAATTTGTACCATTTTCGATGAATGTCGCAGGTTCTCCCCCATGGTGTAGGGCGGAGAATTCCTAAAACTCCTTCCGATCTAAGGGTTATGGCACCCGGTTGCAGTGCAACTCCATACCGAGTCCGAAAACATCCTACAGTCAGAAGTCTAGAGCTTGCGTCAGAGCTGGATTATATCTGGCGGTTATAGGTGGAGGCAGATTACATCTAGCTAAGCTCGATAGGTTGACTTAGCTTGCCACTGTCAGAAGGTGTCATTAAGTGTGAAATAAAATAAATAAGGAATAAAGCGAAAATAAACAGTCAATGAGCTTTTTTTTTATTTAGGAAAGGACTAGGGGAAAACTGATCATATCCCAGCCAAGCCCGGAGTAACCGGAGGTCGTTACAAACTATAATTTTAATTTCAGCGGCACTTGAGAATACTGCGCTACAATATAAAAAACTATACTCAAGCAAATTGAATTTACCGTGCTGTCAAACCAATTTGTAAAAATAAATTTTGCAGAAATGAAAAAAAGAAGCATAAACGTTTACAATTTTACTAAAGAATTTAAATCGAGTCGATTTTAAATTTCGGCACGGAGTAATGCGGCTAACTATTATTATTACGTAAACATTTTTAATTATATTTTTTAACAAAAATTCACATGTAAAGAAGTCAGTTTTATACATACATAAACATTTCTAAAACAAAACGACTGTATTTTTATGCTGCTTTTTTTTGGGGGTGCAATGAACTGATGTCTTTATTTAAAAGTGATTAAATTTCTGTAAAATTAATTTTATTACACTCTTTATTGTATTTCAGTTTTATAAGATTTAACAATGGTGCTATAATTATTGTTAAAGATCTCTAGGAAAAGTCATGAACAGCGATAAAATAAAATTGACGTTATTTTATTGAAATTTCCGCATATTTGTTACGATTTATGTAGAAATGCTACAAATATATTCGTACAAGAGAATTTAAAGCACAGTGAAAGTCTTCCCATTTAAAACTATACAAAATTATCTATAAATGCATACGAGTATATGTTTGTTGCAAGCGTGTGAGTTTGTGTTTGTTTGCATTTTTTTTTTTTTTGTAATTAAACAAATGTTATTTTTAACTTGCATTACTTTTAATTTGCATTTGAGTGACTGTAACAATAATAAAAAAAAAAACTTAAGTTATTGTGTAAGTCCTATGCCTTAATATTTTTTGTTTACAGCTCATTTAGTCATTTAAAGTTTAAACCATAAAATGGTTTGTAAAGTACATATAATCATCATCAGAGCAGCATTGCACTCATCATTAGCGTTGTGCTCGTCATCGGTGTCCTTATTATTACTATCAGCATCAGTTGAAATTCGTTGTCGGACATGTCAAATGCACGCGTGTTTTTTTTTTGTTCTTGTGTAACTGACAACTGTGTATATGTGTACAACAAAAGTCCTTAACATGAAGTTTAATGCAGTAGTGTAAAACTACAATATTTATTGTTGCAAAATTCAGGATTTAATACAAGTACAAAAATGATCAAATAAACGAGAATACATATCGCAGCCTTAATCTTAAAGTGGTCAGTAAATAAATATTTATTTGTTTATTTAACTATATAGTTGCAAAGTAAATTTGCAGAGTATAGGATGCATAGTATGGGTGGGGTGACGGAGACCATATGCCCATTACATTTGTAACGTCGCTGTGACTAACTATAAGGACGTATGTATGCCTTTACTTAGGAAGTTGCAGCGCAGTTAACAACCAAATATCTCTAAAGAAACTGTAAACCAATACAGTTAGTTGAGGCAAACCGTTAACCTGTGCGAGCAAGATGCAAAATTCTCGAAGGCCGAAAAAAAAATCGCGTAAACAATCGTTCACAAATGTTTTGAGCTGGTGCATATTGACCGCAAGCTTCTACCAACAATTGATAACTTTCAGCAACCGTTTTTGATTTCGACATTATTATAGCTTTTAAAAAATATATGTGTTTGACATTATTAGCCTTATTCATAAAAATATTGTATGTTTATTAAACTGTTATTTGACAAAATTCTATTGGAAATTTTCTGTAGAAATTTGACAAATAAGTGTTTAATAAACATACAATATTTTTCATGATTACGGCCCCTAGTGTATAGTTTTTACTTTTCGGCATGCTCTGACACTTGTATGAAATTTGTGATTGTGACTTGAACTACGAAGAGAAGTATTTTGAATTTATGAATAATTGAAAGTGAATTGTTGAATTTACACCAAAATAAGTCTTAACCAAATAATAAAATTATGTTTATACTAAACTAAACATGTTTTCTTTTTATTTGCACCAAATCTACTCGATTTTTCGCAAGCAAAACACGTGAGTCACAAAATACCTAAAAATAAATTCGGCGTTTTCAAGTAAGTCAGCTGAGTCAGGTGAGTGTGAAAACATGCCTGTCTGTTCTTTACTTCTACTGTAAAATTGCCATAATGTTAGAGCTTTTCTTTAGGAGACCAACGATATGTAAATATGTATGTAAACGTGAAAGCATGAGCACGCATGCATAGACTCAGGCACTTTTTAATTATATTCTGGTGGTAAACGTATGAATGAGTGAACGAAACAATGTCCGTTCATTCAAATGTTTGCATTTATTGTCCTTAAACAAATGAAGCGTAATGATGATTATGTCATCTACAGTTAAAGTACTTCATCTGTCTGTACCCCATTTTAACGGGAGGAGTGGTTGATTTATGTGGCAAGACAGCTGAATTTGATGAAAAGTCTTTTTCAACACAATACGTGCAATAAAAAGAAATGAAACAAGCGTTATGGTTTTAAATTTAAATTTATATGAAATTTTTTATTTCCAAAAATGACTTTTGAACATCAAAAATTACTTTTTCTTTAATATTTTATTCAAATTATAAAAAGTGTCACTGATGTTGTTACACTCTACTATTTCGAACTGAAATTATTGCAACAATGGTCACAGGTCTTGCTGATAAGTATGTCAACCAAGTGAAATGTCAAAATTGTTGTGTTATTCGAATATCTGTCTGTTTAGAAGCAAAGATCTTGTTGAAAAGCCTGTCATCTTATAAAATATAATTTTAGTTTCATTTCTTAAATTACAAAAGAAAGTCGTATAGGATTATATTAAAGGCATTGAAGCCAGCATACTACCGATTTCAATAGAAGAAATATAAAATATATGTATTCAAATAAGAATATTTATTTTGACAACAGCAAGGCGACACAAATGCAGGTTGTTGTGCATGCTGTTTTTTTTTTTGCCGCTAAACTAGTTTATCAGCCATGTTCCGAGAAACGCGCGTTCTGAAACTGCAAAGCGTTCTGAAAAACGCTTAATTGATTTTTAGGTGTTCTAAGGAACGCGCGCCTTACTGGCGTTCCGGAGTTTTTTCCGAAAAAAATACAACATGTGTTTTATATACGTATATATATATATATATATATATATATATATATATATATATATATATATATATATATATATATATATATATATATATATATATATATATATATATATATATATATATATATATATATATATATATATATATATATATATATATATATATATATATATATATATATGAGGTAGTTATATAAAATGAAAAAAAATAAAATAAATTTACAACAAATAGAAAATTTAGTTTTTTAATTGAAACTGTGTAATTTTCTTTCAACTTTTTATTGAAAGAAAACATATTAAATTTCAATTGCGAATAATTTTATTGCCTTTTCCAAGTTCAGTTTTAGCAAATTCAGTCAGTTCACTTCAATAGACACATGCGAGTTGAAGTCGCCAATTTCAAGCGTTATTCGTTTGCCAGAACACCTATTTCGCGATTTCAAATCGCAAAACCATACTTCCTGCATTATACGTTTCTCCGAACACCTATTTGACGTTTTCTAATCGAAAACGCTAAATTTAAGCGATTTGCGTTTCTCAGAACATGACTGTATATTTTGGTTGGCTACAAAATAAAATCAGTGTTACTAGTATGTAAAAAAATGTGTAAAACAATTTAGTTTTTGAAAATATTTTATTTTCTAATATAACATACAAAACAACATAATTTAAATGCTGTTTTAAATATATTAATAAATTTGTTTGTTTTATTCCTAACCATGTGCATACATACTTAACTCCAAACAGGAAATATTAGTTTTGTAAAATAACTAGTATGTTGTTGTTAGATATATACCAGTTGATTTTACTTCACTTACGAGTACTTTTAACTGCATATCTTTGAGAAAAAAATTTAAAAGGAACGAGCATAAAGTTTTGTTTCTAGAGGCGAATTATTTTTGATCTACATTTTGAAAAATTCGATACATTATCGAAAAGTTTCATCTCTAATGTTGTAAATGTTGTATAAATTTTCAACTTTGAAAGCACTTAAATTAAGTCGGGCAAATAAAAACTTTTTTATGTTAAGTTGTTCTTTTTATCTTTTTAAGATTTTTTTTTTTTCATGTAAGGTTGATGTAAACAGAACTCGTTCTTGAAAGCAACGTAATTTTGTAAAGTTAAAAACTCTAAGATGACCACACTGAAGTATAGTTTTATGTATATGAATTTATGTTGTTGCTATGTTCAAAATATTTAAGTAGTAAACTACACGACTACAATTGATAGTTACAGCGTTTGCTATCATGAAGTCGTGAAATTTGTTGTAGTCTATGTGTTTAATGCTTATTTTTTAAACCCAAAAACTGCGAAGCTTTTTTGCTTGTCTGTAGTAACACTTAGGGGAGTCTGAGGCAGGAAAAGAACCTGGGACCTCGAGACTGTGGTCGAGTGCTCTACCAAATCAGTCATCGATACACGACTGCAGGTTGTTGTGGATGCTGATTTTTTGGCATACAACCAGCGTTTTTTAGCTGTCAAAAGTTTTTATGCCCGTACATTTTGCATGGAGCATACCAAAACAACGCGGTGACAACGAAACGAAAACGCTTTGCTATTCGAAAATCCCCTTTTGACAATGCGTTTCACAGTGAAGTAAATTGAGAAAAATAACAGTTGTAAACAAAAAAATAATCCAGGTTGTTTTATTTCTTTGTTTGAAAACCATCTTTTTAGCGTTTTGACATAACGTTGCCGTTGAAAAAACCTTCCGCTAGCCGCTCTTGTTTAGGGATAGCAGATAGTCAAAATAAACTAATTTTTATTTTTGTTGACAGTGTGACCAGTGAGCAAAAAAAAAAAAAATAAAATAAAAAATAATAAAATAATTTAGCTCTTGGAAATATTTTATTTTCTAATGTCACATAAGAAAGCAATAGTTGATTATACATCACGTACGAATAGTTTTAATTGCATATCTTTGATAAAAAGTTTTCAGAGATTTTTTGGTCCACATTTTGGAAAATTCGGTATATTGTCCTTTAATATTTATAGATCAGAACTTTTATCCCATTATATTTTCAACTTTGAAGGTCCATCTAACCTGAATTACTCGCAACAAATAAGAAATTTTTAAAATGATTTACTCTTTTTAAGGCAGAGAACTTTTTTATGAAAGTTTAATACAACCAGAACTTGTTCTGTGAAGCACTAAAATTATGTAAAGCTAAGAACTTTACGGTGGCCACACTAAAGTATACTCTTTTGAAAATTAATTTATGTCGCTGCCGTGCTCAGAATAATTCTGTAGTGCACTGCACGACTATGATTTCCGGTTGCACCATTAATCTTAATGCTTGTAAATAAACTTATGTTGCTGCCGTGTTGAAAATAATTCAGTAGTGGGCTACACGACTGTAATTGTCTATTGCAACTTGAAGCTGTGTAGTCTGTTGTGGTCTATGTGTTTAATGCTTTAGTAAGTGAAGAATGCCATGACAATATCAATAAATATTAAATGTATTATTAGAGAGGGGGAAAAAATATTAAACTCATTGGAAAGCTTGGCTATTCTTAAATTTTTTGTGTCCAACGGCAATTTCTTTTTCGCCGTAGGCTACAAATTTTGTAAACATTTAGTTTTAAATTATACAAAATTTTCCTTTTATTAGTCCTATCATTAACATTTCTAATTTATGAAATGTATGTTATTGTTTAAAATTAAATTCAAATTCGTTGCCCCAGGTTGGCATAACAAATTTATATATTGTTTTACTTATTTTTTCTAACTAGATAAAATAAAAATTAAACAAATGATTCATTTCTGGTCGTAGAATTTTAATTAAAAATGTGTTTTTAATGGTTCAGTTTCCAATAAATCGAGCTTTTATATTTAAATTACCACGAAACTTCTAATCGATTGTTGCTGCAACAAATATTGTAAAGGTTGTTTAAATATGTTAAATCTACACTGAAAAAAATATGTGGCAACGAAACCACAATTAAATTTACATCTGCTGTAACTGCGCACAAATTGTTAACACAGAGAATAAAATATTCAACGTATTGTTGCTGTCCTTTACATATATTCTAGCCACCAAATAAACAAAATTTTATTAAACTTTTTCTCAGTGTGTTCGACAAAATCGAGAAATAAGAGAAAAATTGAAAAAGATGTAAAATGTGCAATCAATCATGATTTGTTCATTTAGTTTTATGGTTTGTTTGTTGCCAGTTGCAATACGAATAGAACAATTAATATTGTTTTGCTATTTTTTTTCTTTTTGCTATTTTTCTCTGCAAATTTGACACGCAAAATTGATTTATTCTTTAAAAGTTGTTTAATATTCTTATTTAGTTTCGCTTTTTCCCCCTAAAAAGGAAAAATTAAAAAAATCCTTTCGTTTGCAAGTAAATAATTCCAACAAGTCTTAGCAGTCAGCACAATAATTAATTGTCAACGGCGATGGTGAGCAAAAAGGATTCACCAGCCAGAAATAAGAACTTTCTGTAATGATTTAAAAAATATGTGTATAAATTTTATTTTAATGAAAAAACAGGAAAAGTATGATATCTCAAAATAGGGTACGCTAATCGGCTAACATTTTTCTCAATTAGAATTTGGAAATTTTAACGAGGTGAGCATCCGAGCTTTTTGTTTTACATATTACATCGCTATTAGTAACGGATTGTGTGAAGCTGTAATATAAATTTAACGATACTAAAATTCCGCGCTTCTAATACTCATATCGCTTATTATGGCACTATATATTTTTCTGTTTTGTGGGAAACTCTTTTGAGAAAACTACAGCAGTTAAGAAAACTGCAGCAGTTATTTGTTAACGAAGGAGAATAGCTGTAATTGGGTTTTATTGTTGAATTGTTGTTTATAAGTTCTCTTAATAAAGTTTTCCCTAGCTGCTTGGAAAGTAAAATGAAAAAAAGCTAAATAATATAAAACAAGTTTTCCTGATTGCATAAATTTCGCGGAAAAGAGTTGGAAAATTAAAGTTGATGTTAAAAATTATAAGGAAAAAAGGAAATTTATTTTCTTTTTGATTACTTGATAATGTAACACTGATTACACAGACAATAAAAACTAATTTAAGAAAATAGCAACGATGAATAATCAAGGGATGGTAGTTTTTTACAAAGATCATGCAAACGTGTCTTTCCTAAAGTGCGCTTTAAAAACTATGACGTAAGGGACAAAATTCCGACATTCAACAGTCTTCTTTCATGTGCTGAAAATCGAAGTATTGCAATATAAAAAACTGATATCGTACTACTTCTCTCAAAATCTCTTTGGAGAAAAAGAGAATATTATGTCGCCTTGCACAATCTTGCCAGCCAGCGTTGCCAGAATGAAGATTTTACCTAAATTTTGAAGATTTTACAAGCAAAATAAGATTTGAAATTTGGTTTTCTCAAAATTTAGATTTTTGAGATCAAGTATTTTAAAAATATTGTAAAGGCTATTAGCAATTAGAATACCTTGTGCTTGGAAGCACAGTATATACATATGTATGTACAAAGCTACATACACGTATATTACTAATTTTGGAGAGAAATTTATTCGTAATTGTATTTTTGCTTAAAAGGATTTTCTTTAATCTTGCATTGTTGGAATAATCATCTCTTTGTAACATTTAACTATTTGAAAGCAAAAAAAAAAAAAAATCTGACGCAAAACATTTTAAGATTTCTTTTTCCTAAAATTCAAATTTATTTTTTGACAAATGAAGATGTTTTGACAAAAGTCTCTGGCATCACTGTTGCCAACCGAGATGAACAATTTAAAAATTTTGTTGCTCATCTGGAACCTACAGGTAACTCACTAAGTTGAAGATAACGTCGCCCATCTTATGAAATGTCTATCGAAAACCTAAATAAAGTATTACAAAATCTCGCACTCTCAAATTTATTGAGAGTATTATTTGTATGCAAAAGCAAAACAGCAAGTGTTGGTTGTGACATTTAGCTTCGCAGTAGTGACTGCGCCTTTAATATTGTGAAACATAAATTTAGATGACAATATGACTGCTTTTGTATTGCTTATGACTGCTTTCGCATTGTCCTTCCAGGGACTTTCTGCTTAGAACTCAGGTTAAAAAAACAGAAAACATTACGCGGATGAGCATACATGAATGAGCATGCTTCCTCGATATTGTGAAACAGGCTGTAATAGTTTCATAAAAAAAGGTTTATTTTGAAACAAATTAAATAATTAAAATGTGGCTTGAGTGTTAATGTTGGCTGATTTGGAAGGACCAAAGTTTGTGGATATTGTTACATCGACATTTCGAAAGCTTTTGGTGTAAGAAAAAAAGTTCCACTTTGACATATCAAAAAAATAATTTTCGAAGCGCCCAAATTTCAATCTTAATTTAAAAAAAATAAACTCCCACAGTTTTGACACATTTTTTCTATTGTCAAACCATTTTCACTTCTTGTTCCTTAATAAATAAACTAAATTTTTAAAAAATTTTAAACAGTTTGTTTTCTACGTTTCCCAGCTGACTACATTGTACCCGAAATACAAAAGGGTCACAACTAACAATTTTTAAAAACTGACTTTATTTATTTTTTATGGTTTCGCAAACAAAATATAAAATTTCAAAAAGTATAGCAAAACCTCAATGTTGCATTTTTTCATAATGGAACAATATTTTCTCTAAATATTGCAATAAATTTTACATAAATAGTCGTTTGTCTCTCCTGAAAATTTTAGTATTTTGAGTTGTGACCCTTTTGTATTTAGGTAGTGATATGGCGACATTTCATGGGAGATACCTTAATCATCAGCAGACTTGGAAGTTCTTAGAAGATATTCTCAAACATTTAACTTTATATCCCAACAATTTATATAAATTATTGAAAATTTAAAAAGAAAATGTTTTAATAATACCTGTCAAAATACAAAAACAAGCTTTTTCGACAGAAGTCTTATTTTTTTCCTTTTAGTTTTTCGAAGGTAATATAGTGAATAAAACTGAATTGTTTAAATAAAGTTTAATTTAAACATTTAAAAAATAATTCAATAACAATTCAAAATAGTTTAAAAATAAACTTCAGCTTGGAAAGGTGATATGTAAAAAAAAAATTATGTGGTGTTTACGGAACACAAATGAGTTAAACGTCTGGAAAGTCTGTATGAAACACATTCAAAGCATTGAGTATATTTGTGGTGTCCCACAAATGCCACATAAATCAGCCGAATTTTTGTTTCAATTACCTTGAAAAAAAATAAAAAATACAAGAAACTAGTAAGAGTGTGCTATATTCGACTGGGCCGAATCTAAAATACCCTTCACGATAGTGACGTAAGTATATGGTATATATTACAAATTTGAACTAAATATACTCGGATATATATGGATCTCGGACTCGTATATAAGTATATCTGTATCTGGCTATCGTGAAGGTCACGTAAATATATAGTATATATTACAAACTTGAACTAAATATACTCGGATATATATGGATTTCGGACTCGTATATATATCTGTATCTTAGTAACCTCATTTTATAACCAGAACTGCTTTTGAGAAAAAAAATTTTTTTATGGCAAAGTCGGTTTAGGTTATATTTCGGGTACATATGGACCAATATTGAAAATGTTAATTTCCTTTTATTTAGTAGCCTCCTTTTATAGCCACAGTTGTTTTTAAACACAAAAAAAATGTTTCATGGGAAAATCGGTTTTGGCTATTTCTCGGGTATCGGAAATTTTAATTTTCTCTATTTGGCAACCTCCTTTTATAACCAGAATTACTGAAAGCAGAAAAAAGTTGTTTAAGTTTTTGAGAAAAAATCAGTTTAGGCTATATCACGGATGAAGTATATGAACCGATATCAAGGGGGAAAAAATTTCCCTTTTTGATCGCCATGCCAAATAATTGTGTCGAGTTTAAAGCAAAATTAATATATATCTCAGCTATATGTGAACCGATTTTACTGAATTTCAATAGCCAACCCATGAATCGATTGAATAACAGAATGGTGAAAGAAATAAGTTTCTAAGTCTAATGGTTTTCTCAGAAAGGGGTTTCAACGGTGGGCAGAGGGTCGGACGGACAGGCGGTCAGACGGACATCGCTTAATTGAATTTTCTATCAATGTTGATTCAGAATATACTCGTATATACTTTGTCGCAAATGAAAATTGTAGTAACTACAAACGGAATCACAAATTTATATATACCCTTTAAATTTTTGTAAAGGGTATAACAGCGATGTTATAAAAAGTTAAAAATTGAAACTTATTCACCTCGAAAATGATTTTTTGATATGTCGTAGTAGAACTTTTCTTATTACATGCCAAAATCAATCGAAAAATCGATGGCTCCAATATTGATTGCTAAATCGACCCACACTATAGAATGCATAGAAGTCTTTTTTTATGTTCTCATAATTGTGCAATGAAATGCATTCAGTTATGGTTAACTCATAACAAAGAAGGGGTATACTTACTGTAAGAAGTTAAAATAATCTAAATATTAAATTGAATTGCAGGTTTTTAACAAAAGTTTTTAATTTTGTTTTAATTTATTTTTCATTGTAAGGCTTCCAAACTTTAATAAAAGATAAACAAAAACTTTAATAGAAATCTCATAAAACCATTTACCACTACATTTGAAAAATTTCTGCTAAAGAGGCACACATAACGTACACATAAGTGTATATAAAATACATACATATGTATGCTAACTTGTATTAGACTCCTCTTATTATACCCCCACATATAAACCACTTGCTTTAAGCATCAGCCACAAGTACTGTGGCAAATAAATGCACGTTAATCTTTTCCGTTTCCTCTTTCTACAACAGCCACGAATATAATCAGAGTTTTAAATGCTTGATAAAGGAAAAAAGAAGAAGAAAAATTAAATATAAATTAAAGAAAATAAATATAGGAACACTTAAAATATTTTTTTTTTTTGTTTTAACTAGAGAAGAAATTAGTTGCGTACACGTCATTTAAGGGAAGTTGATTTAATAGTTATTAAAAAAAGTGGTTTTACAAATCATTATTTATAAATCATAAATAATGAATCATAAGAAGAAATTGTAAAAACATATAGATTTTGCTGATTTAAAATATTGCTATCAGTCATATTACATAGTTCCATTCCATTCGGAAACTGAATCTAATCCATTTAGTGGTTCTTCAGAAAACAAAAAAACAAAAAATTTTTTTTTCGAATGAATTAAAAAGTAATCAATTTCTTTCTGGAAACCAAAAATGATTTCATTCCGAAAAAATTGTACTGCAAGTCATTTTCGTTCAAAAAAGGATTTTAGTATGTTTTGAAGTTCTTCAGAAAACGAAGAAATGAATGTAACAAGCAAGTATTGATATTATTAAAAAGTTTGCAGAAAAATTTAATAGTTTTGTTAGTGCAAATGTTTGCATATTCTTCAAGAAATGCATAAATCCGCATATTTTGTAATAAATTCATGTTTTTTTTTTATATTTTGTGATTGATGCTCTAAATCTGATCATCAAATTAAAAGTATTCTATATATTGGCTTTATAGAAGGATCCTAGTTGGAATTGGAAGTTAGTAGTGTTATCTTTATCCTCCTGTATGAGAGGAGGATTAATTAGTGCCGACTGAAAAACGAGCGCAGGCGGAAATCGCGGCCATACTGAGAGCAGGTAACTGGTTAAGGTACTACAGGATATGCGGTACTGATAGTAAGTCTGTGCTGTATGGATTACCTGACACCCTTACGACGTCCACGTTGCTTTGTGAATGCCGGATATATCTAAACGAGATAGCGGGACATTAAAACCTGGTGCTTTTCTGGATACGAAGGCACTGTGAAGTGCCCGGACATGTTGTGGTGGACGAACTGGCAAAGGCCGTTGTCCAGTTACAACAAAGGGATCTAGATGGAATCCCTCTTAGGAGCTGTAAGAAACGAGCACAGCGTCAACAAGATTATTTGTCGAATATCAATGACATGGCCCAGATATAAGAACAGGAGGAATATCTATCTGCCCCGACGGAGATTGCGTTCTGCTGTGACGGGCCTGATGGGACATTGCCACATAGGGACGCAGGCGAGGAGGTTAAATCTTCCATTTAATGACTTCTACAGAGAGAGATGAAGAAGTAAAGAGTGTTGAGAACTTCCTCTGTCGGTGTCCAGCTCTTTCTTATATAAGTGCTCTATATCTAAGCAGACCGATGCTGCATGATTTGGCGGAGTTATTGGAATGTAATGTAAGTGGATTGGAATTCTTTATCCGATCCTCGGGTTGGTTCTGAACCAGTGATATATTGATCTGCTGTGATACATATCACACCCAGGCAACTCAACGGGACTCAGTTCGACTCAAGTGGGCTTTTCAATGGCTGGCAGCCTGTTAAACCTAACCTAACATATATATTGGTTACCTACAGTAGGGTGAAAAAATGAATACAGTTTTGTATATTATTCAATTTTTGTACCATAAATATTTGAATTGTAAATCAAATCCAATTTTTAATTTTAAATCAATTTTAAGGGTTATTACTTAAAAAAATAGTTTAACAATTTAAACTAAAGGTAGTAGATTCCTAAAGAAAAACAAACTTAAAAGAAACAACAACGGTATGTATTTTTTTCATCTGAAAACTGTAGGGAATGATATTACTTTGAGTATTTAGTCTAACATTCTGTTTTGCGTAGAAAATGTTCATACTTTCCAACAATTTCTGAATTACTTATTTCAGAATACAAAGTACTCGTTGCGAAAGTTTATTAAAATTGGTTTGAGGTATTGTCCCGAACGTTTCTTCACGATTGACCACAAATTCTTAATCGGATTGAGATTGGGACTTTTAGCTGGGTGTTGCAGCTTACGGAAATTTTGAACATTGAGTCATTCTTATACGATTCGGGATGTATTCTTAGGGTCGCCATCCTACTGAAGAACTACTTTCGCAGCTTTTATCTACAAAATCGGTGAGATTGATTTGTAAAATACGCAGATAGTCTTTCTTCAGAAAAATTAAAACAAAATACTAATTTTTTCTTGAAACTAAAAACGATTTTATTTCGAAAATGAAAAAACACAACAAAGCGGCATGAATTCCGTTTCCGCTCAGAAGTGAGATTTTTGATACGATTGAATATTTTAATTTCGGAGACAAAATTCAGTTTAGAGTTGTCTCGGGATAAAAGACCTGCCTTTCAAGTTCATTCAAATATATCGCTTTTTATTGCAACAAACTCATATCTCAAAAAATTAGTTTTTAGATTTAATAATGCAGAATTGTTAACAGTATTATCCCTTGTATTGTGCTAAAAATTAATTCACATTACTTTAAAGCTGTCTGCGTTACTGGATATTTTCTAAAAAAAAAGTCTAAGACATGTATGGAACCTAAAAATTTAAAATATGTTTTCTAGAAACAAGCTTTTTTTTAATTATGATTTTGTTGCAATAAGGATCGAAATAGGAGTGATATATTTGGGTACTATTCTGAATATTAACTCATCTCTTGAATTAACATAACATTTTAGTTCGAATTTTCGGACAAAGTTCATAACGAAAAAAGGGGCCTCATTTAAGTGGTTTCTTTAAATATTCAAATCTCAACAGACGATAAGTAATCCAATTTACACAAATAACCAAACTAATCCTTGTGATTTCGTTTAAAAATGTAAAATTTTGTTCCAGAAAACTTCATTCTAGTCCTATAATTATCATTCCTTATGTTAACAAATCGCATGCATCGTACATATTCCTTTTCAACATTTTTAATGTATTAAAAGTGTTTGTTGCGCATTCGGATGTGTTAACAAGAACAAAAGGAAAAGGGGAAACAAATACAATGCTTTTGTTTTTAGACAAATATTAAAAGTTGGAAAACGATAAAAATCCCAGAAAAGGTGAGGAAAAGAGTTGGAGCAGCTGAACAAAAAATATGCTACACAAACACGTATCATAGTGTCTGTGTGTGACGTTTGAATGTGTATTTGTATAATAGGTAGTGCTGTGAAAGCTGCAGCCAGATGAAAATGTTTAAACGTATGAGCCCCACACAGTCGTAAAATAAAAAGTGTATAGGTACATATATATATATATATAAAAAAATAAAGAAGAAAAAATTGTATAAAGTGTTAAGTAGTATGGTGTGCAAAGTGTCACATACATTTTGCACTTGCAACACTCTCTCACCAGCAATTGTTCGTTTAAATGGATACTGGAGAAAAATCTAAATTTTTAATGGTACACACTTATAATCAGGAAACTTATTAAATGAATGAGAATTAAAGGAACATATACACAAAAGCTTAACCGATATAAATGAAAATTTATGCACATTTTTATAATTGCTCCTCATAGATGACGTTAGCTTTGCTTTCAAAAATAGCATATCAGTTTGGTATTTTTAATAGATATTGTTATCACATAAATTTGATCTTTTTTATATACAACTACGATAATGAAAATAACTTAATTATAAATATTTGTTTTTAATTTAAGTTATGTGAAAGTAAAATTTTAACAAATCAAAAATTCGTATTATGAACAAATCAACAAGTACATATATACAGTTTTTTTCTGTGTTTCCAAGCTGTCTATATATCGACATTTTATAAGTGCTAACCTTAATCATCAGTAGACTTGCAAGCCTTTGAAAAATTCAATTACTTAAGTTAATATTTTGCGATTTTCAAAAAAATAATGAGAATTAAAAAGAAAAATGTTATAAAAATAATAAACAGCTTGTTTGCTATGTTTCCCAG
Source organism: Thecocarcelia acutangulata (assembly GCA_914767995.1). NCBI lineage: Eukaryota > Metazoa > Arthropoda > Insecta > Diptera > Tachinidae > Thecocarcelia > Thecocarcelia acutangulata. The sequence continues at coordinate 126,622,690 of OU612094.1, read as the reverse complement.
CTGTCTATATTTTATTTCATAGGAGCTACCCTAATCATCAGTGGACTTTGGAAATTTTTGAGGGATATTCTCAAACATTCAATCTAAATAAATTGTTGTTCAGTTGTTTGAAACGTGTAAAGAAATGTTACAGACGTGCATAAATGAAAAAGCTTGTTTTTTGTGTTTTGACAGGTATTATTAGAGTATTTTTTCTGAACAATTTATTTAGATTGTTGGGATATAAAGTTAAATGTTTGAGAATATTTTCCAATTCTTTTTTATCTACTGATGTTTAGGGTAGCTCCTATGAAATGTTGACATATAAACAGCTGGGAAACCTAGAAAACAAGCTGTTGATCATTTTTTTACTGGTATTAATGTTGGAAGCTAATATAGTGAATAAAACTCAATGGTTTGAAAAATGTTATAATAATACTTTTCAAGCTCAAAAGATCGCATTATTTCTTATTCTTACGTTTGTTTCTTCTCAATGATTTACATAAAAAATGTGAGGGATGGCAGGATAGGCCTTACACATTTTTTTTGTATCTTATAGTTATTTTTTTATTTAGTTTGCTTTGACATTTCATGGGAATACTGTATAGTAAAGTAATGCTAATAAACTTTAAAAAAAAATTCACCATAAATTGGTTCTATTCGTTTAACTTATCACCACTTGCCTACGGCATTACACCAGAGATAATTAAATACTTGGAAATCAACACTCGAACATTTATCCAAATACGGCTGCAATGGCTGTCAAAAAATTGTGAAAATTGATATTAGATTGCTGGATTGCGCTAGGCATGTTCGAAAACATATTTGAACATTAATGTTTCAAAATTCTATATACTAATTTCACTAATGTTAAAAATATATATTTTTATTTTATTATGATATAAGCTAGCTGAGTTACACAAACCCTAAAAAGCACCCTTTACACCTACATTTATATGTAAATGGATACAAAAATATGAATACACGAATGCTTTTACAAAACACATATATACATATGCACCTGTAGATATATATCATTTGCGGCAACAACTTCACAACTCAAAAAAATTTTTTTCGTTTAACAATGTAAAATTTTTAATAATACTATCTCTTCTTAAAAATAGTTTCTCTTTTTTTAAAATGTTCTTCTAAAAAGTGAGAAGAAACTAAAAATTCGAAATGAAATTTTCTTGAAACATATTTTTTTTTTTTGAAATTTTTTTTAGTTATGATGTAGTTGCTGCAAATGAGCGATATGTAGTAGTCTTATGCACAGAAGTGAAATTATATTTTATGATTTTAATGAATTTTTCTAAATGTTTTTACTGCATTTAGTGAAAAGGAAATAAAATGGAATTTATGATTAAATGAATGAAATAAAAAGGATGGAGATTTATAAAACAGGTCTCCGCTCTACTGAATTAAGATGTGCATAATGGTGTGTGGTAATTGCAATGAAATGAAAAGAAAAAGATTAATTGAAATGGAAACTAAGTTAAATCAACTGTACTCACGATTTGGTTATATTAAAGGAAATAGACCATAACATACCTGCAAACAGAGGAAATGAAAAAAATATTTATTAAATTTAATTCATTTGAAATTTTTTGTAATAAAAGAATATTTCACTATTTAACATACATACATATATGAGTGTATAAATATACTACATAACATATGTATGTTTAAAATTTTAATAATTGTAAAAAAAAAAAAAAAATACTCAAAAAATTTAGGATAAAAAGATTTCAAACGATTGTTGCAAATCAAGAAATCACTTTATGTCACGTGTGCCTGCTGGTCATATAAGCAATTTAAATTCACGTGACTTGATGGGCAGTTTGAAAATTAATTGTATTAATTCATCAGTAGTAAGAGACTAATACATGTAGTTCAAAATAAACCTTGATTTCTTTTGGTTCAATAGCACAAAATCGGGTTCCTTTTAGTTTTTAAAAGATTAGAATACATAAACGTTTAAACAACTAAGTTTAATAGTATTTAGTTTACCAAATACTTATATTTCTAACAATTATTTATTTTTATATAAAATATATATAGCTGATTTTTGTGTTTAAGATTTCATAGGTGCCAAGCCATCAGTTGTCTTAATTCTCTAAGAATTTTTAGGAAAATTAAAACGCAAGAAGAAGCGATAATGTTGTTTTTTGTGTTTGATAAATATTATTAGTAAATATTTCTTTTTAATTTTCATTATTTTCTCGAAAATAGTAAATGAATGTAAAGTTTAATGTTTGAACACATTTTCTAAAGGTTTCCAAGTCTACTGATGATTAGAATATATGAAATGTTGACATAGGTATATTCTGAACCGCTAGAAAATAAAAAACAGCTGTATATACCTTTTTTAGGTATACTCGTATATATTCAAATAACTCTAGATCAGCTGTGGCATAAATATTAATATCCGACACCCGCGAGTGTAAAGCTGAATTATTGCTGCTGCGATGCATATGCGGGGTCTGATCAAAAAATAACCCCTAATTTTTCAGTATTTATTTATTCATCAATAACTATCGTGTCCCCTTCAAAGTAATCCCTAGTTATGTCAGCGTTTTTCCAATCCTCCAAACACTTCTGATACGCGCTTTTTGGTATCGCCAACAGCTCCTGTTTCGATTTTTCTTTATCTTCTCAATCGTAGCAAAACGTTTTCCTTTCATCGCTGTCATGAGTTTTGGGAAGAGGAAAAAGTCGGCGGTATTCACTTGGCCCCGAGGCATTATGACGGTTTTGCTTTTGGCCAAATACTCACGAGCATTTATGTGTGAGCTGGTACGTTATCATGATGCAAAATCCATGATTGCTTATTCCAAACTCTGTGCATTTCTGAAGAATTGCTTCGCGCAAACGGCGCACAACTTCAAAGTAGTATCGACCGTACGATCTTGTGGCAAGAATTCATGATGTACCTCGCCATTGCGAACAGTGAGCAAAACTTTCACATTTGAAGGAAAAAATCGAACATACGTAACTCACGAAATTTACAAATAACGGCTATTTTTTGATCAGACGTCGTATACTTTGTAAGTTAGCATTCATCGAACATAAAGTGTGGCACACATCATGGAAGATAAGCAATGTGGTAGGCAGTGTTTGCCGCTGGGTATTATCATTGTCCATTCGGCTGGTGTATTCATTCATTTGTTTTTATTAACACTTCGCATTCAAATCGTGTGTTATACGAATCTTTATTTACTCAGAAATTAAATGAATATATTATTTATTATATTAATCTGCATGATTACGGTCAAAAATGCCTTTTGACCGTAATCATGCAGATGTTTAGTAGCCCCCGAAGCTCTTCTTATGACGTATTATGAAATCTAAACTTTTACTGCTATTTATTTGTACAATATGACTTCAAATGTTAAAGTTAAGTGGTTTTGTAGGACCCAAGTTGATAAATAAAGGATTTTCCAAATTAAAAGTGGCACTGTACTAAAATAAACGGATATTACTTTCGATGGCAAAAACAATTTTCTTTTCAAAACTGATAAAGCAAACACAACAACAAAGCTCTAGAGTTTTATTCTTTTGTTTTAACACAATACTTTTTTTTGGTAATTAGTATCTTGGTAAAACTACACCAACACTTATGTATTATATAGTCGTAGTTCAATACCCAGGCCTCAAGCAAATATAACAAAAAAAAAAAAAAAATTAGTGGCAATAGAAATTGCTTTCAATGAAGTCTGAAAAAGCCTCTAGCAAAAAAAAAAATGTTTTTTTCTCAAATGGACATCAATTTGGGCTTAAGTGTCAATCTCATATTTTGCTGAAGTTTGCAAAATTTAAAAAAGTGAAATATTGTTTCATATCTAGGAATGCCTTGCCTACACATCGAGTACAGTGTTTGATTTTATGTCTGTTTGGGGTTATTGTTTGGGTCGTTGTGCTCTGACTTACTTTATACGACTTGTACTTATTTGTTCTTTGTCTGCGAATAATGCTGGTGCCTGTACTCGTATTCGCCAAATGCATTTTTTTCAAAGAAATCATCCTGTTTATTAACACAGCCAAACAAACTCTGTTAGATTTATTTTAACACAAACTTAAGCCAGTTGGCAAAGCTTCTTTACAAAGTTAAAGACATTAAACTAAATACACAGTTTCGGTGCGGAAAATGCATTTCATATTTTAAGCATGTTTTCCGGCATTTAGGTGTGTGTGTGCGTGTGTGTAAACATAATTTTTTTCGGGTTTTTTGTTCTTGTTGGAGACATACAAGTTTTCGTTTTAAGTGCTAAAAGCGTAAATGTAATATAATTATACACGCACACACATGTACAAACATTTGTAAATGTTAGTCTCTGGCAGGTAAACTTTGTTTGCACCTGAATACTTGATGCTTTTATACAGATACAATGACAAGAACGAAGCAGTGAAAAAGCAGAAGCTTACTTATTATAAGCACTCCATGTCTGTCCTTCTGGCAAAATGGTAAGGACGACAGTATAGTTTAAATACGTTTTTTGTTTCTTACATGCCTGTCATAACAAATGATTTGTTAAGTGTTTAAGCATACATCCATATAAATTTAGTAATAGTATATATAAAAGTAATATACATATTATATAGTAAGTATGCATTTAGGTTTTTATTAAGTACACATACATATTTCGAAATTTGTCTTTAATTTTTTTGGTCACAAAGTTAATGAAGTGTTAGTGAAACGTATTAAAGGTAGTCCAGCATACACAATTACAGCATATATATCAAAAAGCTAATATCTAATACCTGCTTAACTGTTGTTATTTTCTCCAACGAAAAATGGGTGTAAAAATTAAAATATATTCTAAACAGTGTTAAGTTTAAGTAAACATCTGCATGATTACACTCGAAAAGCATTTCAATATATTCATTTGCTTTTTGAGTAAGCAAAATTTCGTTTCACACACGATTTGATTCCGAAGTGATTAATATTCTGTTAAGAAAAAAATTAAGAAATACACAAACCGAATGAGTAATGATTATAACTGTACTCGTGGAGGAAAATACAATCACATTTAAATAAAAGAAAAATAATATTGTTAAGAATTTTTATCACATCTAACCTAGTGTGCAGCTGTTGATCTACTTGTTATAAATGTAGAACACATTCACACAAGCAAGATGAAACTAAAACAAATAAACAAACATACATGACTTAAAGTACGTAAAATTCCAAGTAAATCAACTACAAATGATATTGTTTTTATTCTTGTATTCTTGTGTCTAGAATTATGAATGACTAGAAAGATCATGACGATTGTAGAAGATAATAATGAAGTAAAAATATCTGGCTGGTCGGTGGCAACGAGTCAGTTTATTGATTGATTTATATTATGCAGTCATAAGGCAGAAAGTAGCAGGTCTAGTGTTTTGGTACGGAGTGATATCAAGTGTAAATAAAGTTGTAAATTCTTTAAGTACTGTGTAACGACCAAGTCTGAGTGTCATTATTTCGTTTGCAATTAAAGAATGTGCAAAAGCTTTTTTTTTATATTCATTCAAATTTTAATGGTGCTTTTGCATTTACAAATTTAATAACTAAGTATTCGAATTAAACGCATACTCACTCGTACATGAAAGAATCTATCAACTTTTTTGTTTTCACTCTTTTATCGCTGTTAAAATATGCCACGTTTGAATGTGTGATAACAGTGTGTATACGAAGCAAGTAAATTTTTTTCATACTTAACTTACTTACTGTAATATAATGTAATTTTGACCATTAAAATATTAAGCGTTTTAAAAATATGTAAGAATGATTATTAAATGAAACTTTTTTTAATAGCCCTTGAAACAAGCCGTTTCTTAAGAATGCTCTGAAGTATGTAATAGTAATCGTTTTTATATCTGCCCATAAACTATATAAAGGATGGTGCAACCAGAATGTACGATATTAATTGTGAGTCAAACCTAAATGTCAAGTTTTTGATTTTTCCCAACTTAAATCCATAGAGATTGTTTAAATCTTCTTCGAAAATGAGCGTTGAAATCAAAATTCTTTTCACTTCGTAATATTTGTGGTCTGCATCCAAACGTGTCCACAATCGGTAGAATAGTGCGCAAATATCAGAAAACTAGATCTCTAGGAAATGTTTGTGTTCGCCCAGTTCATCCTCCGGAAAATATTTCTGTTGTATGCGATAGTACGGCAGAACATCGACCCGTCGTCATGCGAGATAAAAACGGACTTATTGTGACCAGAAATTGCGAAAATGCACTTAGGCGATATGCAGTTCCAACAGGATAGTGCCACTTGCCAACGTAACAAGCAGTGTTGTCCACATTTTCGAAGTATTTTGCTCTAAAACATGTCGTTTGAGGTGATTTGCTGGGTCTAGAAATTTATTGGACTTATTGTTTGCGCAAGAGATGTGTTAACGGGCATTACACCTATATAGAAACACACTGTTAAACTTAAACTGAATCATTTGCATGAGAAGTAGTTTCAAGTAAATCCTAATTTAAGCCTCATGTCGTTATAACACCTCGAGCATAAGTATTGCTACGTAAAACTATAATGAATCTCATGTTTAAGCTCGAAATATTTTATTGAGACTTTCTTATGAATTTTTGATATTTTATAGAAATGCAATGATGGCAGTATTTGATTGACAATTTGTCTTGTTATGTGATTTCATTACATACACATATATACATTTTAGCATCTATTAGTTTTTATATCAGTAGCAAAAATTTCCCGGAAGCGAATTCATGTTAAAGAAACCAGTTCACTGAACTTTACGTTTGTTTAATTAAATTACGTAATTAGAATGTATTTAGTACATTATATTTATGTATATTTAGTTTGTCATAGACCAATAACGGTTGCTTCAAATATTGAAAACTGGCACAACTACATGTACAAATATAAGAAGTAATTCTGACAGAAAAATTGATTTCTTGCTTCTTAAGAAAACTTTGGAAATTTAATGAAGCAACGCCAAATTATAAAAAAGTATGAGTTGCAGGAATATGCTTTTTTTGGTATAATTTTTTCTAGAATTTAATTTCTTGTTCAATTTCTGTTATCACACAAAGAGCGAAATTTACAGGAATTTAGTTATTTTTATACAAATTTGTTCACCCCGCCTGCAATAATTTTCTCATGATTGCAGGCGGGCTTTGTATCCCTCGATTTTAATTTCGTTTTTAAGGCACGTTTTTAGATTGCTGTGTAAGCAAGTCATTAGCGCTGGCAAGATATGTGGGTAAACGCAAAAGCTCATGACGGCTGCAAAAAATAATGTAAAAATGTATGTAAAACAAATTACAGCCTTTTTTAAAACGCGTTGTCACATCTTCAACATGTTTTCAAAAACACCAAATTGGTAGCATACCTTTAGGCTTTTCTTTTTAATGATTCACATATCATAGTCCGTTAGAACAAACAAGCATATGTTGGTTGGCAGGTAGAAGAAAGATAACGACAATAATGATTATCATCAGTGACATGAAATTTATTATTTTAACAAAAAAAATTACATAAAAAAAGAATTACATTACAAAAAAGAGACACAATTAAAAAGAAAACTTATTTTTTTAAACAAATGTTAGAAGTTAAATTTAGGTTAATGCAAAACATACGAGTATTTTCTTGAATTTATTTAATGTTTTTATGGCTATATTTTTCAATAAAAGTTAGCAAATATATGTATATATTGATTGACATTTGCCAAGAGTATATAAATTATAAAAAAATAATGGCAAGTTGTTTTATTTTGCTCTTAAAATTTTTCATTAACTTTTTTTAATTTGAAATTTTAATATTTTTGTTGTTTGTTTCATCTCAACATAAATGAAGCAAAAACTTTGCCTACTTTAAGGCTTTGTTAAAAGTTCTTAAAACTTATTTCCTAAGTGTTACAGACATTATCAGAATTTAATAAAAACTTATCTTGCACTGGCAGGCAGCACAGCAACACTTAGAGACTTGCAAAATAAAATAGTAGAGCTAAAACTTGTTTTATAGCAAAACGCATTTAGTACAAAACTATAAAAAAGAGAACAAATGCATTTAAAATAACAATAATAAAAGTTTTTGTTTACTTTTCTAACTTACAACAGCGGCGAAAATAAGCTGTTGCATTTCCTTTTAATTTTCCAGATAAACTATTAACTTTTTAATATTATATAACAGACAGTAACAACTTTAAAACACAATTTAGAGAAAAGGTGAAGAGGGAAAACAATGACTCTAAAATAGTTGTTGAACTTTTGATTCAGTCTTAAATTCAGGCAAGAAAACAAGCAAATTTTTATTTTCAAGCTGAATGCTTTTTTTTTCAAACAATAAATAAAATTTTCTTTCTTATTTCTTAGAAAACCGAAATCTCCAAGATTAAACTAAAACGAAAGAAAAGATAACATCTTAACTTTGCCATCAGCATTTTCTGTGTAGAGAATGGAAGAAAATTACCATCGTCTAGCTGGCCGCTTTTAACTTAATAGGATAGAGAGTTGCATACACTTGCAACTACATATAAGATTTTAGAAATGAATACGATAGCGATGGCTGTGATATTGAAAATGTCTGCACGCCATGATTCCAATTCGTTTAAAACCCTTGCAACAAATGGGCGATATCGATTTGCTAAAATGTCTTGCTAGAAATGAGACCATCATTTTATATTCTTTTTAGCTTTTAAATCAGATCGTCGTCGCCTACATACATACAGTTAAATGAAGTTTGTAGCAACTTAAAGAATGTGCGCTTGTATTTTTAAAGTCTTAGCAGTGAAAGCAAAAAATTCCAAGCATGCCCATAAATTCTCATACTCCTATCTCAAGTTTCACTTAAGAAAATTAGTTTTCGCTGTTCGATGTTGTTTTACTTCTTCACTGCTTTTAAAATTGGGTGGTAATTTTGTCTAAACAACTTGTATTATAAGAATGAATGTACATATGTATGAATGTATACATGTGTATGACTAAAGTTATACAAGTGCTTATTACATCAATTACCTTTTTATGTGTAAAGATAAAGAAGAACACTTCTAAAATTTGCACCGAATTGATGAATAAAAATGCATAAAACTAAATAAATATGATCTGCTCCTATAAAAGTTTCCTTTTCAGGTTCAATAACAGCATACGCTGAATCAGTTAATAAATTATTTGAATACGGTTCTGTAAAGGAAATTGTGGATTCAAACAAAAATCTAGTAAAAATACTTTTTAAAAGTAAGTTCCTATCCATCTGTCATTATAATTCAGTATTCGATAGGTGCCAAAGTGAAAACATTCATCTGTCATTATAATTCAGTGTTTAATAGATGCTAAAGTGCAAACACATATTTTTTTTTCAACCACTATAATAATCTCGAATTCTGCAGGAAAGTCTGAAAGCCTTCTTTCATTTGAAGAAAATGGCTTATAAAAGTTATCTATGGTTGATAGCAGCTTACCGTTAAAATGTTGTTTTCAACACAGAAGACAATGACTGTCCTCCTGGTCAGCCGAAAAGGTGTAAAGATGAAGAATTGGAAGCATTACTCGACAAAGATTAATGTCAAACGCAAGAAGAAATTGCATAATGATTGCGGGTCACAAAACCAGCCAGTTCCCAATGTTTAAAGCATTGGTATTCATTCAAAAGCAAGTAATTTGGATACCATATGAATTGAAGCCTAAATACGTTGAAAGACGTTTTAGTTTGTCGGAAATGATGTTTGAATGCTAAAAAAAGAAGTCACTTTTACGTCGTATTGAAGCGCAAAAGCTTATATGTAAAGACCGGCCAACCAGCCAAATCTACGCCGAAGCTGAATATCCATGATGCGAAGGAAATGCTCTATATTTGGTGGGACCAGAAGGGTGTTTTGTATTATGAGCTGCTGAAAACTGCAATCAACGAAATACGACCAGAATATTCGACCAGACACGAGACCAAAATCTTCCGTCATTACAACGCTCTGCCACATGTTGCAAAAACTATTTGGAAAACAGATGATGCATTTGAAATTTTTGGGCAATATTAGATGTGGCGATACGAAAAATCCAGTTCAATAATAAAACGAGTGGAACACGAGATTGTACAAAAATTAGCAGAAAATCGACTTTAATGGCAAATGGGAGACCATTTCAAATAATGAAGTGCTTACACTGCAAGCTTCTTGTAAGTCTGCAGGCAGTGCACGAAATAAACTGTGACATCAAATTTTCACACATTTTTAGCTTTTTACTATTTTTTTATTGCAAATACTTAAATACATGAAAAAATAAAGGTTTTGTTAAATAAGAACTATTTCTAAATTTAAGTCTTTTGGATATCAACTTCAATTTTCTTGCTAAAAGTTCGATTTCAAAGCAGCACGAAATAAGCTGTGAGCTATTATAATTCAAACATTATCCATAAATGCAAACCCCTACCAAGCGATCGATGGATATTCACCAGATTATTGAATACATTCTCTTCTACAGTGAGTAAATCAAACATTAAACGTTTTAACAGTTTTATTCATGACTTCAGATTTGTTCCAATTGTTCTCTCCTGCATATTTAAATTAGTGTTTAGTTTTGTGTTTACATTCAAAACAATACAACTTAAAATAACCAATTTGCTCTCATTGTTTTTGATTCAATTTAGTGTTATGCGGGGTATATACGTTACTACAAATTGTGAAATTGTGAAAAGTGTGAAATTAGTAACGTGTATCATGCTGTCATACTTGTGAAATATACCTTGTAGTACAAAAATCAAAAATTATTGTAGTTTTGTTGTTTTTTACAAACAGCTTTAGCAATTTAATATTTTTTATATATCGCTAACAGTTTGTTTAATAATATTTTAATTTTGCCTAAAACTGCTCACAAACTATTAGCGAAATACCGAAAATATAAAATTACTAAACCTTTTTAATAAAAAAAAAAACAAAACAATGATCTTTAGCTGGACAAATTTAGAAGAAATTAATATAAACAGGATCAAATTATACGAATATTGTATTACCTTTAAAATTCCTTTTTTAAATGAAATAGTATTAGTTGGAGTAACGTGTATCTGAAAACCGTACTTAAACTCATACTTCGTTAAGTACAAAAATTAGTGAGCAATACTCACAGACATAGTAACACAGGCTGTATGAATATATTCATTTGTTTGTATACACAATGGAGTATACAATATTCATTCCAATATTGAATACTTTAAGAGAAGTTACTCGCAACAGAATAAAACGAGAAAAAGCAGAAAAGAGAATGATTATATATTTACTCTATTTGTAAATGCAAAAGCACACAAATACACGATTACTGTTACACAGAGTACGAGATATATTAAATGAATGAATGAATAAAGTGAATATTATTCAAGTGTATATTACATTCATTGCACTACAAAGTAAAAATTCTATTAAAACGAGATTTGCTTTTAAAGTGTATGTGGAATACAGGCAGAAAATATTACATTAAAGTTGACAAAAGAAATACACGTATATAAAATTAATTTTCTAAATAATAAATGTTTACTTATTTCTTTTAATAAAGGACTGCAATGAAGACCTACATAAGTACGTGCATACGCTCTTACTTTTCAAAACCTTAAACTTCAAAAAATTAATAAATAAATTACTAACAGAATAATACAACCATAAATATGAATACATTTGAATACTACTTATATTCGTTCGAATGATTATATATTTGGAAAATGTTCTTCTTGTATTCGTTTTATTTGCATGTGATTCCATTTGTTTCTCCACGAGTAGATTTGTTATCATTATTCATTCAGCTTTTGTATTCATTCATTTGTTTTTATTAAACTAGAATGTGAGTCACTTCGTATTCTATCGTGTAGCCTACGAAACTTTATTTACTCAGAAAGCAAGTGAATATGTTCAAATGCTTTTTCAGCGTAATCATGCAGACGTTTAGAATATACAAACAAGATAAATAATACTGTTTATTTTTGTTTTCTGAAATGTTTTTAAAAAAATTTTTTTTTTTTTATGTTTGTTTCCAAATTTTCTAATTAATTCATAACTAATTTAATTTCTTGCTTTTGAATTACAAATTCCACAACTTTTTATACAATATATGGTACAGGCTCTTTAGAATATTAAAAAATAAAAATTATTCTAAAATTAAATGTTGTCTTATTTGTAAACAGGAATCCAAAGTTTTAAAGATTTTTGTTTTTAACATTAAATTCCTTATCTGCTTATAAAAAATACCATTCCTCCATCTAATGTTTAAGCATCCCTCTTATTATAAATATAAAATAATAATTTTAGCAGCACTTAAGCAAAGGAAAATTTACATTATGAATTTTTAAATTTACTTTATGGAACATTAGCTTAATAATAAAAAAAAACATCCATAACATACTCGTACATCAGTTTGTGTTCATAACACAAGATTAAAGAACTACATAAAATATCTAAAACCTTTTTCAAAGTGGGGCCATTTTATTTATTAGACAGTTCTTTCCTAGTTTCTAAGTACATTAAGGTAAATATTAATTATTTATAAAAACATTAAAGATTGTTCATTCACTTTTCAAGTTATAGATGTGCTTAAAAAAACAAAAGTTAAAACATTTCCTAAAAATTATTCATATACATATAATTCATACCGAGTCGTTACCGCCAAAATATTATAACTCTTAAATTGTAATTTTTCGTTTTCTTTTTAACTATCATTCATGGCCATTCGCATCGCTTCTTAAAACTGCGCAGCTGTAAAAAAATTGCAACATTTCAGTATTTATTTTTTGTAATAAGAATGTCATTATTACTTAGATATTCGTGTTTATTATCCAAACTATAGAAGGATCGTAATTGGATTAAGAAAAAACACCCGAAATTCCTTTAATCTAATACAAACAGTCGAAGATTTTGAGAGCCGAAATAATCCCCATTATTTTTTGTTTTATTGTATATATAATTTCTACTAGTATTTTAGGTTACAATTAAGAATATCCTTATTCCATATAGCGTCAGCGCTTCAGGTTCTATGGAAATAAGACGTTTCTCTTCGATAAATGCAACACTGTTTCGTCCAGAACGGTCATCGGTAAACTTGAAAAAGAAGTGTGTGCAGATAAAAAGGAAGAATGTTGTTACCGTTTACTGGCAACAACTTTTTGTGTGGAGAAACTGAAGGAAATCGTAAATTTAATAAATTTCTACTGTTGATTTCCAATATTTAATTGTCCGATTGTGTAGCTTTCCCTGGTTAATATTGAGTTAGTCTGAAGTTGAGAAATGTCAAATGAAATGTAGAAAAAAATTTAGGTTTAAGTGTAGATCACATTCAACATTGGCCCTTAAAATTTAACTACCTGATATTATCTAAATATCGGGTTTAAGCTAATACCTTGAATTTTTATTAACTCTCAAAAAAAAAAAAAAAAAAAAAATACATATCAAAAAAAAAAAAAAAAAAAATTTTAAATTTTCCTGAAGAAGACTCACGAAGGGAGTGTCGAAATATTAATAAACTGATGATTTTTAAAACAAGTGACCTCAAGCTCATATAAACAACAATTATATTTATAAAAAAAGGTCGAAAGATTCAAATTAAAAACAAGTAAAAGTGTAGTATATTCGGCTGGGCCGAATCTAAAATACCCTTCACGATAGTCACGAATATGTATAGTATATTAAAAATGTGACCTGAATATGCTCGGTTATATATGAACCGATATCGGAATTTTCTATTTTCTGTATTTTAGTAACCTTCTTTTATAACGAGAATTGCTTTTCAGCAAAAAAAAAAAAAAATTTTTTAATGGAAAAATCGGTTTAGGCTATATCTCGGGTATATATGGACCGATATCGAAAATTTTAATTTTCCATATTTATATAACCTTATATCATTACCAGAACTGCTTTTGAGCACAACAAATTGTTTTCATGAAAAACCCGATTTAGGCTATATCTCGGGTATATATGGACCGATATCAGAAATTTTAATATTCTCTATTTTCGTAACCTTCTTTTATAACAAGAACTGCTTTTCAAAAAAAAATGTTTTTGGAAAAATCGGTTCAGGCTATATCTCGAGTATATATGGACCGATATCGGATATTTTCTTTTTCAATATTTATATAACCTTATTTCATTACCAGAACTGCTTTTGAGCACAAAAAAGTTGTTTACTCGGCATTTTCATCAAAAAACCTGTTAAGCTATATATCGGGTATATATGAACCGATATCGGAAATTTTAATTTTCCATATTTATATAACCTTATTTTATTACCAGAACTGCTTTAAGGTGAAAAAAGTTGTTTAAGTTCGCTTACGCGGCATTTTCATGAAAACCACGGTTTAGGCTATATCTCTGGTATATATGGTCCGATATCGGAAATTTTCATTTTCCATATTTATATAACCTCATCTTATTACCAGAACTGTTTTAAGCAAAAAAAAGTTGTTTAAGTTCGCTTACGCGACATATTCATGAAAAACCCGGTTTGCGCTATATCTCGGGTATATATGGACTGATATCGGAAATTTTCATTTTTCATACCTATATAACCTTATTTCATTACCAGAACTGCTTTAAGGTGAAAAAAGTTGTTTAAGTTCGCTTACGCGACATTTTCATGCAAAACCCGGTTTGGGCTATATCTCAGGTATATATGGACCGATATCGGAAATTTTCATTTTCCATATTTATATAACCTTATTTAATTACCAGAACTGCTTTAAGGCGAAAAAATTGTTTAAGTTCGCTTACGCGGCATTTTCATGAAAACCCCGGTTTAGGCTATATCTCGGGTATATATGGACCGATATCGGAAATTTTTATCTTCCATATTTATATAAACTGATCTTATTACCAGAACTGTTTTTAATCAAAAAAAAGTTGTTAAAGTTCGCTTACGCGACATTTTCATGAAAAACCCGGTTTGGGCTATATCTCGGGTATATATAGACCGATATCGAAAATTTTCATTTTCCATACTTATACAACCTTATTTTATTACCAGAACTACTTTTAAGCAAAAAAGTTGTTTAAGTTCGCTTACGCGACATTTTCATGAAAAACCCGGATTGGGCTATATCTCGGGTATATATGGACCGATATCGGAAATTTTCATTTTCCATATTTAAGTAACCTAATTTTATTACCAGAACTGCTTTTGAGCAAAAAAAGTTATTTAGCTTCGCCTATGCGACATTTTCATTAAAAATCCGATTTGGGCTATATCTCGGGTATATATGGACCGATATCTGAAAAAAAAATTTTTTGCCTTTTAGTCACCATGTTTAATAAGTGTGTGAAGTTTGAAGCAAAACGAACAACTTTTGTTGTCAAAAATTTTCATACAAAACTGCAAAAAAAAATGGCTTTTTTCGGAATTTTGAATATATCTCAGCTATACGTGGACCGATATTACTGAATTTCAATAGCAAACCCATGAATCGATGGGGTAAAAGAATGGTGAAAGAAAAAAGTTTCTAAATCTAATGGTTTTCTCAGAAACGGTATTTCAACAGCGGACAGACGGACAGACGGACATCGCTTAATCGACTTTTCCATTAATTCTGATTCAGAATATATATACTTTATAGGGTCGCAAAAATAAACTGTAGAAATTACAAACGGAATCACAAACTTATATATACCCTTTACATTTTTGTGAAGGGTATAAAAAAAATACATTTCAAATAATCAAGTTTTCTATTCGCTATTTTTAGCTTCTACCATTTATACCAATAAAAATTATAAATAGCTATTATAATTTTTATTGGTATAAATGGTAGAAGCTAAAAATAGCGAATAGAAAACTTGATTGTTTGAATTTTTGTTCTCTGCTTTTCGATACTTTCAAAAAGCAAATCGTAGCAACCAACGGTTGTTCATTTGTTTGAAAGGTGTAAAGAAATGTTAGAGAGGTGAATAAATGAAAAGGCTTGTTTTTTGTGTTTTGACAGATATTATTTGAGCATTTTTCTTTTAAATTCTCAGTAATTTATTTATATTGCTGGGATATAAAGTTGAATGTTTGAGAATATCTTTCAAAAATTTCCAAAGTCTACTGATGATTAGGGTAGTTCCTATGAAATGTCGACATATAGATAGCTGGGAAACATAGAAAACAAGCTATTTATAATTTTTATACATTTCAAATAAATATTAAAACAGAAAATTGCTTTTCTTTATGGTAACTGTCAATTATTAGTGTCATAGTGCGCCATTCTGACAGCGAAAATAAGGTAAATGGCAAAAAAGAAATTTTTTTGCAAATACGTCAGTAGAACTAACTGTATAGTATAAATTACATAAAATACTGCTAGATTTCAAGATTATACTCGTACTATTACTTCAAACAAAGATAAAAAATGAGTTTTATTCACTATATTAGCTTCTAACATTGATACCAATCAAAAAATTATAAACAGCTTGTTTTCTATGTCTCCCAGCTGTTTATATGTCAACATTTCATAGGAGCTACCCTAGGAGATGAGAATATCTCAATTCTCAAATATTCATCTTTATTTATTTAGATTGTTAGGATATAAAGATGAATGTTTGAAAATATCTTCTAAAAATATGTAAAGTCTACTGATGATTAGGGCAGCTTCTAACAAAAGTCGACATATAAACAGCTGGGATATATAGAAAACAAGCTGTTTATAATTTTTTTTTTAAACAAAGATAATTATATAAAAGCTCTGCTGTAAAATTATCTTTTTGGCACTTATAATAGTTCGCGGTAATGGATTGATATTCATAAACGTTTAGATTTGAACACATTAAAGGCAAGCTGTACAGTCAACATGTTTTAAATGCCATTCTTTTTTAACTTTAGTATTATGTATATTTTTTCTAACAAGAATAGAATATTCTCTTTTATGTTCTGTTAACACATGTTCTATTTCTCAAAATTTTCTAATAACAGTTAATTTTTTATGTTCCGGTATTATAAAAGCACTTATATACTTACTTTATGCATTTCAGTGTAATCTCTTGTATATACAAAAAACACCTGATATTTGTGAGTTTTTGGGATTAGCCAAACCTACAGCAACAAAAGCAACAGCAGTAGGAACGATAAGTTCAACAACCAGCACCACAACAGCATCATCTTCGACTCCAGCAGCAGAATCTAATAAAAAACCCAACACAAACAATGACAGCACGGACAACAATACTGGCGAGGAAAGAGGTTCGATAGGAAGTGAGTTTACATCTTCAAAAAGATTAAAAAACAACATAATAATTTATTTGTTTATTTTCCTTTTTATAACGAAAAAAAAAAAAACAACAATAACATAACAGCAATATTGGCCACAATTTTAACTGTTACTTTCTTTGTGGCCTGTCTGGGAATATTTGCATTTTCACCAGAACGTCGTAACAGTTTAAGACGTTTATGCCATAGAACAGCCATGACAGCTCTGTACAGACGGGTAAGTGAATTACCAAATGTTTTTATTTTATTTTAAAATATATAAACGCAAGCAAACGGTAAACGAATTCAGTGTTTAATGCTTAGAAATGGAAATGTTCCAAGGGAGACAAATATGATGAAAAATATATCTGACTGAACAACATTATATTGGGTTTGACAAGCGAAAGATAATCATAGAAAACATTTTTCACTTGAAGAGCTTTCAGTGATCCTGGCAGAAACACAACATATTTTGAATAGTAATTTGTCTGAACAGATGATTTCAGTTTTATTTTCTTCGTTTTATTTTTTCACGTAAAAAATAATATTAACATAATATAATATATATAAAATAAAATTTAAGCAATTTTTATACTTAAAATTTTAACTGAAAAGTATACATTTAATATGACTGATGGGGGGTTTTTTTTTTAAATATCCTCTACAATTTATTATAACATTAAGCTTTGCATACTTTAAAGAAAACAATTTGCCAAAAGTGGTTTAGGACATACAAAAAAGTTCTGTTTTGTTTAAAATGAAATGAAAAAACAACATTTTGATGATTTGACATTTGTATTTTTGATATGTAAATATTTTTTTATATAATGTTGTATGTATATAAAACTATTTGTTTTACTTGAGCTGGAATGTATGAGAATTTTCTCTTATTCAAATTAGACCATAAATATTTTTAAACTGAATTTAACTTTTCAATTAAAATATCAATTGGACTCAATTAATTAGTATAAGGTAGTTAAATTTAAATCAATTTCGATTTCGTTAGTCTTAAAAAAATAAAATAAAATTTTCAAACTTTTATTGCAACATCTTTTTCAATACAGCTGCATAAGATATCTCCCTCTCTACTGTATTACTGTTATCAGCGTTGTCAACTCGGTGCGTTTCGCACCATTTTTTGTGCTTTTTGAAATTTTTTGTGCGAACAAATCCTTATCCAGTGCGCGGTGCGCTTTTTTCCAATTTTCAGTGCGTTTTTTTTTTTTAATTTTCGGTGGTACCATATCAATTTCAATATAACTTTCGGTTCTAGTATAAGAAACAACTTTTGTACTATATATCTGTATAATACATTCAATAAAATTTTATACAAGTATGCAAAAGTTGCAGATTTCATCAACAGCGTACAATTATACACACGGAAAGTTAACTTTGTAATATCTTGAGCAATGGTGCCAGATATTTGTATCGAAAACTCTTCCTTTGCCGAAAGAAAATCTTAATTTTGAGGAAAAAATCTTAAAAGGGTTTTCTTTTGATTTTTCTTATGCCAAACTCAGAAAGTAACGTTTGTTAATTATTACAAAATGATGATTATTTTAACATAACAATGAGATCAAAGTGAAAATATTAACCTAAAACTCAATTCAATAAAACATCCTTTCAGTAGTACAAAACTGCAGAAAGAAATATAAACAAGCTTTTTCATCAATGTATTTTATTTACATATGTATTTTTTGGGGAAGTGGTAGTATATGATAAGATGATAGACTATGACATGATAAATGGCACCCATGATCGTGATACCTGATCACGATCTTATTTATTGCGGCCGGGAATGCGTCATTTGGTGTTTAATGGACTGGGTCAAGTTCCTTGGTTTTATGTTTTATAGCTCTTGCTTGATATAATTACAAAAAAAAATCTAGTGCAAATCAGGTCAGCTGACCTGAGGAGCCTGTGCGAAGTGTAGCTGGAAGTTTCCATTCAAGCTCTATAACCGATCTGACTATATGTCAGTTAAAGTGGATATGGCTTCGGTGGAGTTCTAAATAAAAACCTCATCTAGCATCTTTAAATAATAGCAAACAGTTATTACATTTTGTCGTATAGCATTATTCGTCAATTACTTTGTAACTAGGTATATACATTTGTGTATATGTAACGCACGAAAAGTTTGGAACCAGTAAACAGCTGAGTAACATTTTTTCTTAATCTTAATTTTGGGAAATATATCTTCAAATCTTATTTTACTTATAAAATCTTCAAAATTAATATAAAATCTTCGTTTTGGCTTCGCTTGTCTTGAACTAAGTGCTAGCAAGGAAATTTCCATGCTTTTAATAAGTTAATTTAATGAAAATATTACCGATTTTTAACAACTTTGTGAAAAACATATAAAATTAATAAAAAAAAATTTTTGTGCGTTTCTTTGAGATAACGCGTTTTTTCTCCCATTTTAACATTTCAAAGTTGATAACGCTGACTGTTATATATAGAAAGGTGTGTGTGTGTGTTTTTTTTTTGTGCTTAAGTTACAATCATGGGTGATTCGAGAAACTTAAATTTTCCCATTTCTACTTTTAATGAAAAAAAAAATAATAATAAAAAAAAAACAGAAAGAAATATATATAATAAAACGTTTTGTTAAAATATGTAGAAGAAAAAAAAAAGCACGTTTTGTCCTGCATCAGTTTTTTAAAGACACAATTTTTCTATGAGCAGGGAAAAAATATTATGCAAATTCAAATTTTTCCAGTAGAACTTAGCCAAATTAATGCAAATACTTCATATTTTTTGCATTTTCTAAAAAATGCCTAAAAGCACGTTTTGTTCTGCGACTCCTCATGTCATCTTCTTTACATAAACTATTACTTAATAATCTTTATTTAACGTATTTTTTGTCTCCACTTTTCAAAGGTGCCTAACAGCGACGAAGGCAATTTATTACTCAATCCCAATGGCGAAATTGCTGAATCAGACGATGACGATATGCTGCTATAAGAGAAAGTAATGAACAATGCGCCAAAACACCTTAATTTTTACTTATCTAAAGTCTCTCTACAAATTATTGTGTACTTAAAATTGCTATAAAAAATATTGTATAATGAAAAGAATGTAACTATTTATGTACATACTTTATATGTTTATTTTGGACATGTAAATGTATATTTAAAATATCTAAGCCAAAAATTATTAATATGTTTATGTACTATATGTATTTAAAAAGCAGTTTTGAACTGATCCTGAAAAGAAAATATTTTTTTATGTGAAATCAGCTAAATAGCTTCAAACTTATTTGAAACACCAAAGATTTATTTATAAATACATACATACATATAAAAAAAGACATACAAAAAGACACAACTACTAAAGTTTAAACTATCCAAATTTTATGTAAAATTTTAATTTTTATATTTCAAAGAAAATGTACAAAACCAATCTTTAAACTACACGGTGACGGTGAACAAAAGACCTTTACCAAAGGATTGCAAATGTGAAGAAACAAAAAGACTTAAGCCTAACGACTAAAGGACTGGACCAGATTGTTTCTATTAAAAAATAGAGCTCTTATTTAAATGTAGAGTTGCCTGAGCATGTGTGATTATTAAATGCAAATCTACTTCATACTTTAGTGCTTTTATTATTTTTGTATTATAAACAACGTATTTATATTCTTATTGTAAATTCTTATTTTAAATGTTATTCCACTTTTTATGCATCATTTTAATTGTTTTGTTTTTTTTCTATTATACTTTAAACTAATAAGCTGAAATATAGCTAATATGTACTTAAAATCTTTTTTTATTATTTATCTATTTAAATAAACTATATAATTATTGTATTACCATTCAAGTAAGTTTGTTGTTACCTTTTTTTTACCAGAGTAAAATGAATATATGCAAAATTTAAATACTTTTGTGGGATTTTAAAGATTTTGTTCTCATTACACCGCTATTGTACCTTTCATATACAAACAAACACATATAAAACCAAAAGTGAAAGTTTTTTTTTATACAATGCTGTCCAAAAATGTTTGCAGCTGTATAGTTGAGGGAATTTGAAATACAGTGACACGAAAAGGTTTTCGTTAAAACTTGATCACAAGAAACTGTTCTGTTTGTAAAAAGCTCTGAATAATACAGTTCACACAAAATTTGACTATTTTCAGTGTGGTTTGTAATTATCAAACAAAAAGTTTACACTAAATAAAGAGCGTTTCTAATAGAAGTACTGGTATACAAATTTAAGTTGACAGCACTTTCGATTGGACTAGCGGATAGTGCCAAGTATCTGGAAATCTATATTGATTTTAAACAGGTCTTGGCAGAGGAATGTCCAATTTAGAGCAGACAGGACGACCGGAAGACCTGGGGTGCGAATTCTTGGAATTCTTGCTGGCTATTTAATTTGATAATAAAGTCTATATTAACGTATTTAGGGGTTTTTTTCAAAGTTATAGAAAGAATGCTGTTTACGCCAGATTTTCGACAAGCAAAGTTTTGTAAATGAATCATAATCTAAAATATTATGTTAAGCTAAATGATTACAAAGTATCAAACAAATATTTATAAATAACGAAAAGAACATAAAAATAACAATTTCTTTTTTTGGGATTGTTCAATTAATTTGTGAAAATGTTGTGTTACATTTTGCTCATCTCTGAATATATAGTGGAAATGGAAGCATTAATTGAATTCTATAAAAAATCAGCTGATACAGCAAGTGAAAATATTCGTATTTGTGCTTTCTAACAAAAAATATTTTACAAAATAATTTGTTATCAATGTTTGTTCACATGTGTTCATGCAAAAGAATTTTTTGAAATCAGTTCACGCCTTCGCACAGAAATATAATTTAAATTTTTATAAACAGTGTCTCACGCTTTACTATTTAGTTTTTTTAAATATACATATATAAATAAATACTAACTTCAAATGAGAAAATGTAACAGTAATCATATTGCTCCTCTATTGCAATATAGTCATAACTCAAAAAACTTTCCTAAAAAAAATCACATTTCAAATTTTTAGTTTCCATACAAGTCTTAGAAAATTTTTTTAAAGAAAATATCTCTTAAAGGAAACAGTTTAAAAGTAATATGGATATAGTTTTGGCACAATGTAAAAGGTAGTACTATTAACAATTCTGTATTGTTAATTCGAAAAGCTAATTTTTTTAGATATGACTACGTTGCAAAAAAGAAGCGATATGTAAAAAATGGGGAAAGTAGAATTCATATTGATATTTTTTTATTTTATCCCATTTGAATTGTTTGTCGTGAGCAAATACTTTGACGACAAATTTACTTCCTTAAAAGACAAATACTCTGAACACGGCAGCATTTTAATAGCGTTTTTGTAATAGACTTGAAACTTATCGTATTCATTGGCGTTTTCCGTCAAGCAAAAACGCCCGACTTTTGCTATAAAAACGCCAAACACAATAAGGGTGATTGGCTAACGGCTGATCTCATAGTGAGGGAAGTGGCCATGTGCTTAGCGATCAGACTAAAAGCCAATGAGATGTGGAAAGAGGTTACAGAAGTTCATGCTTCGATAATGGGTTTACCGGGGAATATTGATTACCAACTCTACTGCCCGATAAGAGATTTGATGTAATCGTGGCAAGCACGGTCTTGAAAGCGGTCCAAATAGGCCGCCAAGAGGATGACCTCGAGATCTTTACGGATGGTGCCAGTTTGGACCTGTGAGTTGGAGGATCTGTTTTAGAGGGTAGCATGGATGCAGCTATAATCAGAGCAGCTAACTGGTTGGGGTAGAACGTACAAATTGTACATGCTGTTGGACGTGCCGTAAAAGACCCTTTCTTATGACAACCATATCGTATATGTTGGTAAGAAAACATTTCCCAAATTGACAAAACATGCAAAATTATACCCTTTTTCAAAGTGGTCTAGCTCACGAGAGGTCAAAGCTAGAGCCGATATCAAAGTTGGGGTCGGTTTACAGCAAGAGTACATTGATATGATGGTAAAATTGGCGTTTAAAAGTTGTAAGAACCAATAACATCGTCAACTTGTAAGGGCTGTACAGGACAGCCTAGGAGCGAGGCTAATCTGGCAGATTGTGGTGCCTTTACTGAGTGTTACTTTCTTGCGTGCTCTAAGCCCCACTATTCGCGCTCCCACTGCTTGAAGCATTTTACGTGGGTCTTTTCATTAGCTTGGTTTGCCGCGAAATCTTTTCGTTCACGAGCTCTTTCAAGAAAAGAAAGAATTTCAAAAGTCGCTTCATAAAGGTTTCTTCCTCTCATGTGGAGTAATATTTAGAATAAAATCTACTATGTACTCAAACAACAGAGATTATTTACTTTATTAGCTACTAATATACTGATACATATCAAAAAATACAACCAGCTTGTTCTTTATGTTTCCTAGCTGTCTTTACTTGGACATTTCATAGGAGCAACCCTAATAGAATGTTTCCTAATCGACTGATGATTTGGGTAGCTCCTTTGAAATAGGCACCTAGGAAACATAAAAAAACCAATTGTCTGTACTGTTACATATTTTTTCGAACTTTAATATAAATAATAGTACGACAATCTGTTCGAGAACAACCCAACTTCTCTACTCGTAAGCGGTCTGCGGTTTTAAATATGCCTCGATCATCTCTAAAACGCATTTTAAAACAAGAGGAGGCAACATGCCATAAGTCAAATGGTTTGTTGGCTGTACTTCATCAAATTTTGGCCAGAAAGAAAAGGGATAGCATTAACTGGCCGCACCATAGCCCTGATTTGTTTCCAATTCCTTTTGCTTTGGGGATATCTAAAAGCAACATTTTTATATCTTGATTTGTATTTGTTTTTTATAAAAAAGGTTTAACGGTATTTTATTTGCCATATTTCGATAACAGTTTGTTAACATCCTCAGGAAAATTACAATGTTGCAAAAAATTATTATTATTACTTTTTTAATAACATTTTAATTAAAAAATATAAATTGATTCATCGGTTTAGACGTAAAGCGGTAATAGACGGACAGATTGTGAAATTGGTTTACATCAGCACCTGCCTTGACGGCCTAATCTGATGATGGACCAACTCCACGTGGTGAATTATTCACGATTCACTTGCGCCTCCGTGTGACTTGCAAGGCTCACACATGTCGAAACTTTTTGCCATAAGTTTGTAGCCATATAGATAAACTCATTGCTTAAGAGTATGGGCCTTCTAATCCCTCTTGCCTGCAAGTTCCCAGCAGTCAATAGAAGACAAGGCTTATTCCGAAGCTGACAAGCCGAATTCCATTAAGGATATCAGCCCATGACCAACTCGCCCCTCTAACCATCACCCCTGGTTATTAGCCTTAAAAACCGGCATGTGCTAAAGTTATCACGGAAACTAAATCCGCCCCTTGCGATTTTAGGTTTAGAGCCCAGCCAGAACGTTTTACCAAGGTAGACATCTCAACCATGGTCTGCAAGACAGAACATCCTGGGGGTTTTGCTGGTCCCCGTTCTGCCAATTTTAAGTTTTGCTAAGGTTGCTACAATAAACGTGGGATTCCGTACGCCCGCAGAATGCCCTGATTGGGTGTACGCCAAGGTAGGACCTGCTCCCCGCTGAGGAGGAGGAGGGAGGGTGGGGGGAATATATGGACAGATAGAGTTACTTTCAAATTTATAATATTAGTCTCTAAGGATTAAATTAATAAAATTTTTCCTTGAAGTTTTTCTAAACTGTTTGCTTCACTTTTTTCTTATTCCAGTTCGAGATATAAGTACACATAATTCAATCTATCAGAATTTGATTTTATCTCAAAAACCAAAATGCTTTTGTATCTAAGAGGAAAAAGGTGATGTATGCAAAATCAATACATCTATTTCATTTATATTTTTAGAAAATATCAATTTAACATGAACAAAAGTCTGTGCGGTTTAAGAGCTCTTCTTTTCTAGTCTTTTCGTGCTAAAGTGTTCGTGTGTTAAGAGTTGCTTCTCCATTCAGTTTGTTGTTTAAGTGTATGATGGGGTTTTACTGTTTCTATGTTGTGTGGTATTGTGGTAACTATGGCTTTTTTCCCATCTCTTTTGCATTTCTTTGTTTATACAAAAGCTTTGAAAAACTTACAATACAGCACGCTCAAGGAAAAAAAAATACCATAATGTATTTCTTTATTGCATTTGCAAATAAATTTCTACCAACTTAACAACCAACATTTTTTTTGTAAATGTATACTGCAAGAGGAAAGAAAGGAAAAGAAACAGAAGTCAAAAGAAAAAAGATAGTAATAATGAAATAGTGAAATATTTAAAGTATACGTAATATAAAACCAATGTTGCATGCATAAACATACAACACAAAAAAACTTAACACAGAATTTGTAACAAAGAATCCAGTAATAATAAATAAGTATGTATGTATGTATGTATGTGGTGAAGTGGAAAGGCAAAGGCGGTGAGTTGAAAACCCACAAGGATTCAATTTAAAGTGCTATGTTGTAGAATAACATTGTTTTTTCAAGTTGTTGCTGTGAAATAGAATAACTCAGCTTCAAAGTACAAGCATTGCATTGCTGCTGTTGGTGCTGTTGCTGCTGCTTCTGGTGTCATTGTCGCCTTTGTTCATTTTTTGTTCAATTCTTGCAAAACAGTAACCACTGAACCTCGGTAGACTCATAGTACTTAAATTGCAACACAAAATGCATATTTTAATACCAAAATAGCACAGTCTAATATATGTATGAACGTAGATGCTTTGTTTGCAAATAAGAAACATCGGTTTTGGGGTCGCCACTTATGAGTAACAAATCCGAGTATGTATTCGTATACGTTAGGGTTTTACTGGCTATCAGAAACGATTACGAAAACATGAGTGGCGTTATTGTGAATAAAATGCAAATAAGCTGTTTGTGCACATCAAACTTGCACTTGGCAGAGGAAAACTGTGCGGGTTTTATTCACAATAAGTGTGAATAGTTTAAGCATATTCAGAACAATAATTACATAGTTGACACACAGAAGTAGTGAGTAGTGTTTTGTCTTTCGCTCTGTACACACGTGTTTTTCATTGTCGTCCATGTTTTCTGTACTTATACTTATGGTTATTATCAATTTCTAAAAAAAAAAAAAAAAAAAAAAAATAAAACGAAATTATACCGGAATAAGTAGAGGTTTGTTTTGCATCATATGTGCACGCGTTTTTTTAAATTATATTATGTTTTCACTGCCGTTTGTTTTTTCTCTATTTGTTATTATTAATATCTTTTTTATGTTCCTCCTATGTATTTATTACCTTACGGTGTGCGCGGTGTTGAACTAATTTTTGTTATTCTGAGCAGTGTCGAAGGTATATACACTGGGCACTGATCAATCTTAATTAATATAATTTCAACACTTTAAATGCTGTGATAACGTTCGCTTTGGTCGTTCCGTGCGTTAAGTTCACAAACATTACTCCCCCTTTCCTCCTTCTCATAAGCTATTTTCCTAGTTCCAGTACAATGCACTGCATATGTTAGGGGCTATCCCCTGAGTACTGGTCCAAGATAAAAAAAAAAAAGTATGCTGAGATGAAAAAGTGACGTTTAAATAAAATATATTCTGGAACTACCGGAGTGATATCGGAACAGATTCAGTAAAAGAGTATTATTACTTTCTGCTACTTACCTAGCATTTAGAGATGTGAGTGAGATATCGAAAATCTTAATACACTATCACATTTATATTTTTTGCACTCGCAGCTAAATTTGCTTGCGAAAGGAACTTTCGTGCAATCAAATGTCAAGTAGTATTACCGTGTATATAACTTTAAGCAAATCAACTAGATCCTGATAAAATTAACATTTAGCTTGTTTGTTTGGTGGATTGTATGTTGATTTACTAAAAATATGGAAATGCTTAAATCATCGAAATATCAATAAAATTCTGATAACAACAAATAATACCAACTATGCCCTAAAAATAACCCTACAAGAACAATGACGGTCATATTACCGGTAGTGCTGATGAAAATACACATCAGAAGTTTCTATCATTTTCTTAAAGGCAACATAAAAACAAATACCGAAACTTTCGTATACATGTGGCAATTCTTGAAGCCGAAAAAAACTTTTAACCGCTTCGCTAACCGACTCGGAACCGGTTTTTCATATTCGTGCCCATTTTTGCAGGGAAACGTGTATCTGAAATATTAACGGTTATTCGATTTAGTGCGAAAATTGAAGTTATCATATTGTTTCCGGGGAAATGGGAGGTTTTAGCGATTCCTGAAGCTGATTTTGGGAATTCCGTATAACGCTCGAAAAGCGTTATACGGATTATTATTTTTGTTTTATATTGAAGCCTGGTTGTAACGCCCAATGTCGAAGGCTTACTTTTGGAGCAACACACGTGAAGTCGTGTTCCCGTTTTTCATATATTTGTATTTATTCAGTTATTCATTTGGTTATTTTATTTATTGTTATTAACGCAAGAAGCGTTGTTCTATTTGCTTTTTTTTGAATTAATAATTAATTTAGTATAATAAGTTACATATAATATAGGTTAAATTATTTCTAAGTTTAAAAATTGTATTTAAAATTAACGGTCAGCGTAGATGGTTCCACCACACAATGAATAATTATCAACCATGAGACAATGTTTGCTAAACACAGCCGTATATATGGTTGCGCGTAGGTGTTAGCGTAGAGTATAAAAACACGAGCATCAGCATATTCAGGGGAGTTTGGTCAGTGGCTGGCCTGCAGGTAAGACGTGCCTTGAAACCAGAGTTTTTAATTCTATTTCAAAGCATCTTGTTTTCGAATGATCACAGCTGTGGCGAAGTAACCAACAAGAGGTTAGTGAGGAGTTTTCAATTCTTTACATTTTAATCTTGAGTGGTTCATCTTTGCTGGTTTGCCTCGTCGTCAGGTTGGTATTCGAGGGAGAGTTTTGAATTCTACTGAGAGCAGTTGGCAACGTTGGAGGGCGACGGAGAGTGAAGGTGTTATTAATACCTTCACCATCCACCAAAGGAGTTTTTAATTCTACTCCAGTGCGAGATCAGAGGCAGTGGATCGTTGGGGAATCGAGTTCTACCGTGCAGGAGTTTTCAATTCCTCCATAGCAGCCCGCGACCCCGCTCCAACGTCAGCCGTAGGTGGTGCCACAACCCCACATGACCTCATAAAAAGAGAAGAAAGATTTTCTTTTATTATTTTATTTAAATAAAGAGCCAACATTGAAGACTAATTCTGTTTCTTTGTTTCTTTATTGAAACAACCCTGGACCACGCTGAGCTATTCCAGCATAAAGCGCAAGTGTCGTTACAGTTTTTAAACTATATTTTTTGCATAATGAAGTAGCACTGTATTGTAGAAAAGCATATTACCGTACCTAATGGCCTTAAGTTCTCGAGAATTTCTGGCCAAACGTGGCGATTTTAAAACTTGTTTAGCGTACTGATTTTCGATTTAGAGGCCTGGTAGTTGTAAACAATTGCCAACAGCTGATTCGAACGTTAGTCACAACGAGAGATGAAACAAAATAAACAAATTTAAATTATATTTATCTCTTTAATTTCTTCTCTTGGCGCTTTGAGCTTTTATTTGAAAAAAAAAAGAATTTTGTTACCTCAAAGGCATGCGTAGGTAGGGGAGAGTAATAACACACTTTCGCATTTGTTCCAACATTTCTCTGAAAATTCAAAACATGATCTTATTTGATTCAAATGTCACTTTGTTTATCTATGTGCGCTTTGTGTATTAGATTTTGTGTATCTGCTTTAGAAAACAACAAAACCCACTTGGTTTCATGACACCAAATGATTCCAGTATTGGTTTGCAAAACCCACTTGAATTCTATGACACGCCCGATAATCACATAAAAGTAATTATATTTATTAGGAGATGAGGAAAACTAAAACAAAACACTACCTATTTTACCTTTTCTGGTTTTTGCAGCAAAATAAAGATTTGATTAAGTGAATAGTTTGTTTTGGTTTTTCAATAAGAAATTTTTTCTAAAAATATAGCCTCTAACTAAAGCAAATAAAATTTACTTTTTTCGAAACTTTAGATTTGGACAAAATTTACTGAGCCAAATTCAGTGATATAAAATACTTTCTACTGCGAACATACATACATATTATTGAGGGCATACCCTTCTAGCAATTAGAGCTATGCCGGGTCGTTCATTCTAGTGACCAGTCAGTTTTGTTCAATTATGAAAAACTGATACGTTCGTTCATTTCAAACAATCGGTTATTTTGAACGATGGTCCAACACTAAAATGCGGTCATTTATCAACACAGCTCTGTAATATAAAGAAACCAAGGTAGCAAAATTGAAAGTGATAAAAAATCGTTTTAAAAGGAGAAAATAATTTTAAATAAAAACCATTTATGTGTGATGAATTTTGATTAGTTTAATATTCTTAGCTTGTTCGGCGACATCGAATGAAAATGTTTGCGAAAGAAAGCTAGTCTCTCACATTCGAATCAATTTGTGTTTCCCTATGTCACTATTGTTCGTTCGGATGTACTTATGTATTTTAATTGAATTTTGACACATCGTTCGCATAGATTAAAGTTAGAAAAAAACCCAATTCAATTTTCTTTCGCCTAGAGTGGGAATGAACTTATTCTTTCGACATCGGCGAACTGGCTTTTTTTTGTTTTATATCATATATGTAATTTAAAAATATAAAAAAAAAACAATCACATATTTTGTTAAACAAAAAAACACGTGAACATAACATAAAAAGAACGATGGATATTTGGACGGCTCACCATTGAACGGAAATTGGTCAGTTCAATGACCGGTTCACTTTGTTCAATCAGATGATTCGTTCTATTTAAGCCATTTGTTCATGAACTAGACAGCCCTACTACCAATTAAATAAAAATTCTTTTAAATTTCATTAAAAAGTTCTGTGATATTAGTGTAAAGTTTGACAAGAAATATTCGTGTTGTTTTTTTTTCATATATTTTGTTATGCTTGTAATTATACTATTACGAGACCTGATTGATATTGAAGCTACTTAACGCTAGATGGCATTACAAACACATTTTTTTAAAATTGCGATTTGTCAAACGTCAACTGTTAAAATTTCACCCAAATTCATCTTTTAGAGTACAAGGACATGTTGTAGTCGTTTGAAGTAAATAACGTTCATGTTTCTTAAGAAATGGAAAAGAGTGAATTTCGTGATGAAATACTATTATTTGAAAGGGAAAAGGGCGAAAGGGATAAAAGAAAAGCTCGGTAAACATTACGGTAAGTCTGCTCCATCAGATAACATGGTAAAATATTAGATTGCTGAATTTAAGCGCTGCCGAACAAGACCTGCAACAATATCATCAACCAAAAGAGGTGGTTATTGAAGAAAATATCAAGAAAACCCTCAATATTCGCATGAATAATCGCCAAGTCAAGTTACTTGAGATTGTTGATATAGTAAACATATTATATGAACGTATGTTAAACATTTAAAACAGCATATGAAAAACTATCGGCAAGATGGGTGCCTAGTGTCGAACAGAAAATGAGTTCGACAGACCACCTCACAGTGGTGTTAGGATAAAGCGCAATCCTGTTAATTTTTGGCGTCGATTAATAACTTTTGACTAAACTTGGGGTAGTGGGGACTACACATTTGAAACCACAAATCAATCGAAACAATGGGTGGTATTGCTGCGAAGAACGCGAAAACAGTGAGATCGGCTGGCAAGGTTATGGCCACTGTATTTTGGGATGCACACGGAATATTGCTCATCGATTATCTTGAAAAAAATCCATATCTACAGGAAAGTATTATTGTGCTTTATTGGATCAATTGATTTATGCAATCAAGAAAAAACGACCACATTTATAGAAGAAAACAGAGTTGTTTCTTTAAGACAACGCAGCGGTTCACACAGCATTGCATACGATGCTAAAATTATGTGAACTATACTTTGGGTTTGTTCTTCATCCGACTTATAGTCCAGATTTAGTTCCTAGTGACATTCTCCTAAATATTTCCAAATTTAAAAAAATGGCTCGCAGGAAAAATTTTCATCTCAAACGAAGAAGTGATTACCGCAACATTTTTATTTTTTTTAAACATTTAATTATTTATTGAATTGTCAAAATGAACTAACAATTAGTATCCAAATCTTAATACTAAACACACAAACTACAAAAAAAAGTTTTATTATGCGGAAACTATAGCGATAAAACCACCTATTGAATACTCTGTTGGTGGCAAAGGTATCCCTTCCTCTCAACCGAGTGTGGCCGACAAAATTAAGTATATTACGCTCAAGAGGGTTTGGATGAAGTTCCAGTTTACTGACATACCTTCTCGCGTACTTACAAGATTCCTTTTCTACCAGCAGAACACTCAGATCTTTATGAATTCGTGAATTTTTTACGTACCATGGAGCTGCAGTAATCGTACGAAGAATTTGATTTTGGTCCACCATATTTGAGTACCATATAGGCCTTAGAATTGCGTTGTATAGGGCTTAAAGCCCGATAGAACTTGAAATTGTAAAAAATAACACAAAAAATTATATTGTAATCAAAAATTTTTTTTATTCGAAAGATCAATACGTGACATTAACATTTGAAAATGATTTCGGGCATATGGGCACCGCGGCTGTTCTTGACGAAGCGCATTCTGGACGTCCAATTTTGGGCCACTTTTTCGAGCACTGCTGGCCGTATGTCACGAACAATACGAACAATGCTGGCCTCCAAGGCGTCAATTGTTGCTGGTTTATCAGCATAAACCAGTGACTTCACGTAGCCCCACAGGAAATAATCGAGAGGTGTCAAATCGCACGACCTTGGAGGCCAATTGACAGGTCCATTTCTCGAAATCAACTTATCGCCAAATTTTGATTTCAGTAAGTCGATGGTTGCGTTCGCCGTATGGCACGTAGCGCCATCCTGTTGAAACCACATCTCCTCCGGATCAATGTCATCCATATTTTCAAACAAAAAATCATTGATCATGGTGCGGTAACGATCTCCATTGACCGTAACGCGAGCTCCGGCCTCATTTTTGAAGAAATAAGGTCCGATGATGCCACCAGCATGAAAACCGCACCAAACAGTGCATTTTTCTGGATGTAATGGAGTCTGTAGGGTCTCTTGTGGATTGGTCTTACTCCATATGCGGCAATTTTGCTTATTAACAAACCCGTTAAGCCAAAAATGCGCCTCATCGCTGAACACAATTTTGCGATAAAACAACGGGTCTGATTTTCAAAGTAAATTTGGATAATTTCGTAGCGTTGTTCAAGCGTGAGTCTATTCATGATGATTTGTCAGAGTATACTGAAACAAATAAAAAAAATGTTTCATCAAAATTTAATTTTTTGTGTTACTTTTTACAATTTAAAGTTCTATCTAGCTTAGAAAAACACCCTATATAACAAAAGTTTGGAATCCAACCACAAGGTAGAATTTCTGCCCATAAGCCAATTTAGTTGCGCTACTTTTAATTTCAACTGACTTCCACGTTAGTCAAGGTGCTTGACTTCATTGTGCTGCGGAATAAGTGAGTAGTTAATTTGGATAGGCGCACATGTTTGTTTATACAGTGTGAATGTGACATGGGTACATTTTTGTTCATTAACTTTGATTTTCTAAAGATTTAACCATTTCTCTAAAATTGAAGGTTTTCACGAACAAAACTTTTTGTATCCCACATTGTTCATTATTGGACTTAACTTCGCCAGTAAGCGTTTTTCGAACAGGTTTGAAATTGTTGGTAAAGGACTTATATGATTCTACTGATTACCGAAACTAACGCGTATTATTCAGATGGCATAAAAAAGTTGAAATATCGTATTACTAAGTCTATTGAGCCAAAAGGAGACTATGTAGCTTCACTACCAATCCGCCCTCGTATTTGTTTATCTAGTCCTGTTTTTGATCAATATAATCACCAAACCAGAAACTAATTTTGTAATAAAAAAAATATTCTAAAATAGTATTTTATTTATTTTTGGACTGACCATAATTAGCCAGTGGAAAAGCATCTTTTTTTTTATTAAACTTCTTTCAACTGCTGTCTTCCCACTCCTTGAGTCGTTATTCATGATAAACGTTTTAAACTTTAAGACCTGTAGTGTGAAGTTTGAAGATTAAACGTAAGTACGAGTACAAGCGTTTAGAAGTTGTAAAAGAACACTAGTGCCATTTCAATACTTTCGATTGAAGCGTAAGTTGTTATGTTTAACAGAACCACTTCAAGTTAAAAAAAAAAACTTTTCTCTTCGTTATATTTATTTTGTATACACATACATACTTATGTACAGTCGAACTTCTTTATTGTGAACATCTGTATAAAAAAGCTCTTGTTATTATGATTTGATTTCCAAGTGCTATAAAGTTTCTATGCAAAGAAGTGATATTCTGGTCTACACCAGATTCAATAAAATGAAGTAGCACTGTATTTAAGTTGGCCGCTTAAGGGGAGAATCTGCTCTAGGTATTCATTTTAGTTTTCCATTTCAGATTGTTGTTTCTTCCTTTATTGGAAAAATAGCAATTTGTGCGCAAGCATGTGTGTTTGTATAGCGGTATGTACAAATGTATTTGTTATCATCAATACTTCTTCCGACGGTTTTCTAAGAAGAGATGATATATTTTATTTATAGTTTTTCCTCCTCCTTGAAATGATTAGAAATCTTCAAGTGTAAGTGTGTGTGAGGAAAAAGGTTATTTATTTTGCTCTCTTTACACTTACAAGTAAATAAACACACAAGTTGTATGCACTTGGCATACAAATTGTATAATAAATCACACAACTAAGTACTTTTTTGCTGCGTTGCAACAATATTTACTTAGAATATGTTTTTCTATTTAGCCGTTGATTGATACGTTTTAAACGAAACGTAACTTTTTGTAGTTTTATAAGAAGAAAATTGGATAAAGTAAAGAATATTATAAGAAGTTTGTAATTTTTTTTTTTTTTTTTTTGAATTTTTAATTAAAAAACTATCAATAGTAAAATCTGTTCAGAAAACATTTAAACCAATTTAGGACGAAAACGTATGAACTAGCAAAATTTTACACTAAATAAATTTGTGTTTTAAATTAAATTTTTGGTTTGTACATTTGTACAACGGGTTATATAGTTCAGGTTTTTTCTTTCTTAAGTTTTTTTCTTAAGAATGATTTTTTACAATACAAATCTGCTGTGATCAATAATTTTCATTGAAGAAGACAAGAAAAATAATAATTAATCTTTAGCTGGGGGACAACTAGCTGTTTCGTAGTCGCTACACTACTCATCAGCACCCACTGGGATTTGAACTCGGGTCATGACGTATCATGATCTACTGCTTTAAATACTAAGCCACCGAACATTTAATTATTTTCTATCTATATTCATCTCATATTGAATCACATATGCATTTTGTTAATTGCCCACATTGTCAAAAATTCAATAAATTTATATTTACATCTCTGCGATAATATTAAAATATGTATGTTAATATGTATGTTAATAACTAAAAAGAAATACCGCTAGTTCTGAGACAGCAAACGCTGTACAAACAATGTGGGCAATTAACAAAATGCATATGTGATTCAATATGAGATGAATATAGATAGAAAATAATTAAATGCTCGGTGGCTTAGTGGTTAAAGCAGTAGATCATGATACGTCATGTCCCGAGTTCAAATCCCAGTGGGTGCTGATGAGTAGTGTAGCGACTACGAAACAGCTAGTTGTCCCCCAGCTAAAGATTTGATTATTATTTTTCTTGTCTTCTTCAATCAAAATTATTGATCACAGCAGATTTGTATTGTAAAAAATCCTTCTTAAGAAAAAAACTTAAGAAAGAAAAAACCTGAACTGTAACCCGTTGTACAAAGCTACAAACCAAAAATTTAATTTAAAAAAATTATAAAAGTTCATCAAAAATTCAATAAATTGAAATTTGTGTTTTTCCTATTAATCAATATATACATAAGTATATAATGGATATTTTATGTACTCTAGGGCGAGATGATTTGGAAGAAGCAACATTTTGGACAGTTTTTGGCATGAGGAAAGGAAATTCCACTTCGGTATATCAAACAATCAGTTTCGAGGTGCCAAAATTTCAAATTTGTTTTACTTCATCTCAACCTTTATGTTATTAATTTTTGTTTCAAATTATAATAAAAATATTTCTTCTAAATTGGATTATTAATATGACTATATAATAATAGTTAATGTAAAGAAGAAGAGTAAAAATATCTCATTTCAAATCTTGCTAGTAAACAGCATTTGTAGTTATTCTATCAACTGGCCGTGGGAAAAGCATTGAGATTCTAACCCATACACCCTTGAGTTTTGTGAATCGTCACCGTGGTAAATCAGTCATAATATAGTCATGTTCAGGAATAAGAATTTATTCGCCCTTAAACTTTCTTAATATTATCTTTAGTAGCGTTTTCCATCAGCATTTTAGCAAACAATCTAGTATCATTGCATAGTGTTGGCTGATTCAGATTACGTAATCACAACTATTGATCCAACCTGAAGCTGCACGTAATTAGGTGGCTTTTGAGGTAAGCAAAATAAGTACAAGGACTTTATCAAATAGTTAACAACGTCACCACGATCTGTATACGAATCGGTTGACTTATACGAACGTAATTCGCCATTAATAAAGTTTTGGATTTTTAAGCTTATATCATCAATGTTTGTTTCAGCAGACTTTTTATTCTTTCAGTCCAATAAAATTAAACTTATATAAAAAAAATAAATAAAAAAAAATTATAAGCGATTTAGAGAGCCAAATAAAGGTACACAAACTGCTTGCAAAACAAGTCAAAATTTTAGGTTCGTACAAACATTTTGGTTCGTTTATGGAGGTGTTGGCTAGTTTGTACAAATATTTGAAGCTTCAAATGTTTGTATAATTCTGCATCATCCTGTACTTATTTTAAGATGTCACAGGATTATTTCTCTTGAACAATCAGGACGTACGACCTTTTTTTCTGTGTAGTAAATATGTACATATACCAGATATGCTGTAAGAATAGGCCTTAGTTGCGAAACTTTCACCGCCTCTACAATAAAATTACGACGTGATCTTTTCAGATGCTGCCGCACATATATTTTTTTTGAACTTCTATTCCAGAATCCTTCGGCGTAACTTCGTGATTTTTTTTCTGCTGAAATGTTTTTTTTAGTTTATTTTGTTCGAAATAGTTTTGGATTTGCATAATTTTCATAAATTTTAATTAATACGAATTTGTTATCAATAGAAATTTATTGCAGTTAATATTGGCGACGTAAAGCTTTGAGTACCGTTAGCGTTACTTAAGTCAACATTGGCCTTCGCAATGAAACCAGAACTCAGAGGACGATCCCTACATATGCAGTGTATTGTACTGGAACTAGAAAATAGGTTATGAGGAGGAAGAACGAGGGACTGGAGTGTTTTTTTTTACGTATTAGCAAAAGTATTATCAAAACAAACGTTATCACATCATTTGAACTGTTGGAATTACATTAGTTACAACTGATCAGTGACCACTGAAAAAAAGACACGTGTACATGGGATGGAAGACAAGACACTAGTTCCTAAAACATATATAAATGAGTTCATAATAAAATCTATTTCATATAGAATTTAATAGAATGATAAAAATTTAATTTTAAAAGATTTTCAAATTGGACTTAAAATAACAATTTGATAAGACAAATAGATTTTGAAAAATTTTTTTTACAAAATTTTGGCAGAAATTACAAAAATAGCAGTTGATGCCCCTGCACTATACTTACGAGCTAAGCAAAAAATCCAAATTTGATCACAATATTTACCTGAAAAGAAAAGATAAACAAAATATATGTAGTAAACACAAGTAAGATTTCCATAAAAAATTGACAAATCGCTTGTATTTAGAAATAGAGCAAACAGTCTGTCACAACAAGACTGCTTTGTTTTTAATTAATATTGGTACATAAATATCCTCCAGAACTTAATTAAGCTAAAGAAGAACTTATAATGATGTTAGTACAACTTTTCGAATCTTGTTATGGTGTCATTTATAAGTTAAGAAGCTAAAATACTTAAGACCAACAAGATAAATAGAGATAAACAAATTCAGATGCAAAAAAAAAAAAAAAACAAAACTTAAAAAATACAAGCTGATAAAATGTTGCAACGGAACCAAGTAAAAGAAAAATCGAGATGAATGCTAAAAGAATGACAACATAAATGCAGTTCAGTGGAAATTTTATTTTCCAGCACGCCCTTCCATACAAATATATTAAACAAAATGCATGTGCTTAAGTTTGTTGAAAAATTCAATTTATATTATAAAGCATTTGTGCTTTAGAGATTTAAAGTGATATGTAAAGTTATTCAAGCACAATAAAAGGATTCAATTGTAAGTATGTATATAATATATGCTTACAAACTTACGAGGGTGGGTTGGTATAGAAGCTACATATTAGTAACACGATTCTTTTGTTTTTGAACTGGCGATCTGCCAAACGTCAACTGTTGAATTTTAACCCAAATTCATCAATTTGTTATAGTTGTCTGAAGTAAGCAACTCTTGTGTGAAAAATGGAAAAAGTGAATTTCGTGCAGTGATTAAACACTAGAGAACCACTCAAACACAAGAAAAATGTCTTACAAAACATCTTTCAGATTTCAAAACAAACGCTGCAGTGCCGAAATGTTCTAAACACATAAACGAATGCTGTCTTATAAACATTTAGAACATACAGAACCAAGCACAAGTAGAACCAACTGAAATAGAACAAAATTTAAGTAAAACTTCAAGTATTGAATCAATGTTCTTGCTTCAGTTTTGTTTATAAAATTTGTTGTTGTTGTTCATAGTTTTTGACTTTGTATTAGTGCACAAATGATGTATACAAAGCATGATCATGTGCCAATGTTTTAGTGCACTCGCTATCTTTTGCTATGAGCCATCGTTTATTTGATTCAGTCTGCTGTTTTGTTTTGGGTTTTGCAATGAAACAGAATTCAAGTACAGTCAAGCTCTGTCGTATATGTGTTACAAAACTATGGAGGTTTTGTTCTGTTCCCAAATGTTCTAATGCTTATTTGTTTTGTTTTAGGATTGTTCTAAAATACATTGCTTGGAACTACTGCATAGTAGTGAGATGTGTTCTTTAGAACATTCTATGCAGCCCTTCATTTAACACTATTATTTGGAAGGGAAAATGGCAAAAAAGACAAAAGAAAAATTCGATAAACCTTACGGCGAGTCTGCTGTGTCAGATTAACTGGTAAAATATTGGATTGCAGAATTCAAACGCGGCCGAACAAGCCCTGCAACAATACCATCAACAGGAAGGCCAAAGAGGTAGTTACTGAAGAAAATATCAAGAAAATCCTCGATATCGTTATGAATGATCGCCGAGTCAAGTTACGTGAGATTGTTGAAATGATACACATATCATATGAACATAAGTTCAACGTTTTGCATGAAGGTTTGCATGTGAAAAAGCTATCGGCAAAATGGGCGCCGCGTTCGCTCAGAGTCGAACAAAAACGTGTTCGACAGACCACTTCACAGCGGTGTTTGGACATGACAAAGCGTAGTCCAGTTGATTTTTGGCGTCGATTAATAACTGTTGATGAAACGTGGGTCCACCACTATACACATGAAACCAAAAATCAATCGCAACAATTAGTGGAAGCTGGTGGAAGTGTTCCGGATCCACAATCGCAGGAAAGTATTACCGTGTATTATTGATGTAAACAAAAAACAACTTTTTCTTCAAGACGACGCATCGGTTCAGACAGCTAAAATTACGTGAAATACACTTCGTATTGGTTAATTATCCATCTCCACAATTAGCTTCCAGTGGCTTTTTCTTCTTTCCAAACTTGAAAAAATGGCTCGCAAGGAAAATATTAATCTCAAACAAAGAAATGATTACCGAAACTAACGTGTAGGGGTTTCCAAAATCTTATTATTCAGGTGGTATAAAAAAGTTCGGATATGGTCTTACTAAGTGTATAGAGCTAAAAGGAGACTATGTTAAGAAATAAATGGGTATTGAAAAATAAATGTTTTTTTCCTACTCCGCCCTCGTAGATGTATACAATACATAATATCATTTATGCATCATACAAACATTAGGGGGATCCTTTGAAGTATTCCGGCTGTTGTATTTTTACCTTGTCGTTGCTATAATTTTCGAAGTCGTATTTATAAGGATATACGTATTATATGAGTATTAGCTGTGTTCGCTTACTACAAATTTGTGAGAATTGTTGCTAGTCAAAAGATAGCAAATAGGAAGTGTCCACAGAAATAAGAAAATGAGATACAAAAAAATTTTTATAATTTTACTGGTAAAACTTTAACTTCCAAGAATTTTCAAGTAGATGTTTTGCATTTGTAAAAGCACATAATTAAGCACTCACTTTCGTCTCTGAATAGGTGGTGCAAAATTAAGTATTCAGTTTCGTCTTTGAAAAACTTTTCTACTAAATAGAAACAATTATTGGAAATCTTTATTTAGACCTGGGGCCAGATTCAGCAACTATGAATTTTTTTTACCAGTGATTCCGTAAAAACAATGAATTTTATTGCGTTGAATGTGTTTCTTAAGGCTGAATGATATGTTGATTTGTCAAATTAACTATGTCACACAAGTTGTTGAATAGATAATTTTAATATACATACATAATCCTTTTGTTTATTTTTTTCAAGTTCAAAATATTTTACAAAAAACTAAAATTCATCGAAGATTTTTGAGTGAATTCACCGAAGATTTTTGAATGAATAATTTTGACACTTTAAATGTCAAAATTATTCATTCTCACCATTACGGGCTCAAAAGTCAAAAGTGAGCACTGAAATTGGTGAACATTTCAAAGTTCATCGTTGCGGAATTTGGCCCCTATACAAAGTTCTTTTGTTAATAAGAAAATATGATATCAGCCAGGTGGCGACCACCAGTGTTGATATACATTTGTGCCCGTTTTAACACGTTTTCCGTAACATTCAGCAAGATTTCTGCTGATAACTGTTCGCACTCCTGTCAAAGGGCTGCGACTGTTTGGAGCTTTTTGGCATAAACCCAAGGTAAAATTTTTTGTCTTACCCTGTTATTATCGATAGATTCAAGTCAATTGTCTGCAAACATTACTTCTTCTTTTCTTCTCCTTTTAAATCTCTTTTCCTACACATAAAAGAAAATTCAATACATTCGTACCTAAATCAATCCCAAGCGGTGTCAAAAGTACGGTAAGTATGGATTTTCTTAAACCAAGTACGGAATATTTAATTTAAGTAAGGATTATTCAAGCACCAAATACTTACTTAAAATGCGATTGATAAAAAAATTTTAGAGTTAATTGAGTTCCGAATCCGTATTTGAAATAAGAACTACTATTTATTCCAGCCAAAATATATACAAGGTCTCCCAGAACAAGCCAAAAGGGGCTGACAAGGTTGCTTGTAACCACCATGAGAAAAATCTGAAAAAAATTCTGCGACACCCTGTATACAGCTTGTTTTTGTGTTTCCTAGTCGACATTTCATAGAACAACAGTCAACAGTAGACATTTTAAATAATATGTTCTATAATTTAACTATATATGTATGTATATCATTATTTTAAATAAATAAATGAGAAAATGAAAAGAAAAACGCTCCAATTATATTTCACAAGTAAAAAAAAAAGGTTTTTCAAACAGAATCTTTTATTCCTATCTCTCAGCAATTTATTCACATGTATGTGTTTCTGTCTCTTTATTAATTAATTTTTTACTCGCTTCAAGAATTCTGCTCTTGATTCAAGAATTTTATTTAACACGTTGTAGGATTGACTGGTTTTCTTGAACAATCCCCTTTTCGGCTTCTTTTAAGTACACTAGTGTGTTATTCGTACTTAAATTTTTGAGTACGACTCATACTAAGAGCAGGTAAAAATACTTGAATATAACTGTGTAGCTTCAGTACAATGCAGTGCATTTGTAGCGGTCATCCTCTGAGTAATGTTCCGAGATAAAAAAAAAAAAATATATAAAAATAAATCGGCCAATCTTGGCCATGTCCACTCGCAAAAATGGAAAATTACGCGAACAAGAAATGCTTCCTTCACAATATCCATTGTATCTCATACTGTCTGTGCCGTTGCGCCGTCTTGTTGAAACCACATGTTCACCAATCCTCGCTTATTCAGTTGCGGCAGTGAGAAGTCGCTTGTCAATAGCCTGTTTCTTCTTCATGAACACCGCACCACACAGTAGCCTTGAATGGATGTAACCGCTTTTTGTGCCTTACACGCGGATTTTCAGTGCCCCAGAAATGAAGATTTTGTTTCCTTACGTTTAACTGGTGACGTGCAACTGCGTCATTTGGTTGATGTTTCTTTGTTCTCAGACGCGATATTCTCAACACTTCATTGACTGTCTGCAGCTGACTACTCTACAGATGTCTAATATTATTGACATAAAACGCTATTTGCAAAAACTGTTACATCGCACGATAGGGTGATGAATTTTGCGCTACCCTGTATTTACAATACAAGTGTTAAAGACGTTTGCTCCTTCATTGCAACATATTCATATCTCAAAAATTAAACTTTACGAGTTAACAATACAGAATTGTTTTATATTGTGCCAAAAATTTGTTCAAATTTCTTTTTTTTTTGTTTCCTTGAGAATATATTTTCTAAAAATAATTTCTAAAGCTTGTATGCAACTAAAAATTTTTAATTAATTTTTCTCGAAACAAGCTTTTTTTTAGTTATGACTATGTTGCAATAAAAGAGCGATATAATAGTTTTTAAAAAGATAAAACGTTATAAAGGGAAAGAAATCCTAATTTAGTGTATATATACAAAATTACCTGATGTTATACTTATTTCTGGTTCAAGATCAAATCTTGCCTTAGCTAAGCAGAATTTTTTATTTTCAATTATAACAGTAATTGTCGTGATCAATAACTATTGATCAAAGAAGACAGGAAAAAATAATTGAATGCACTAAACTGAGGGACAACTAGCGGTTTCGTAGCCTCTACACTACTCAGCAGCACGCTTTCCAGACGAATGTAAATAAAAACTAATAGCAAAATTTAAAATAACCTCATACTACGTCCACAAAACTGCCGTATTTGTAGTGATGATAATCAAGTCAATGTTGAGATAGCGTTACATACAGAAAAAATAACTTTATGGGCTGGTGGAAAAAGTCACCAGATTAGGTAATGACCAAGTCACTCGTGGCGGTCATATGCCAGAAATCATATTTAAATTCTAATGTCAGAAAATTATCTTTCAAGAAAGGTAAAATTTAAGGCAATTTAATTTATCCATATTTTATTTGAAAGTTTTTTACTTCTACGAGGTCTGATCACACAATAAACGTTATTTTAATTAAAAAAAAAAAAAATATTTATTTATTCATCAATAACTATCTTGTCCCCTTCAAAATATATATAATACACTTATGATAGATATTCATACACTTATACTCAGATATAATACACTTATGCCGGCGGTTTTTCCAATCCTCGAAACACGTCTGAAATGTGCTTTTTGGTATCGCCAACATCTCCTGTTGCGATTTTTCTTTTATCTCCTCAATCGTAGCAAAACACTTTCCTTTCATCAGAGTCTTCAGTTTTGGGATGAGGAAAAGTCAGCAGGGGCCAACTCCAGTGAATACGGAGTTGAGGCAAGATAACGATTTTGTTCTTGGCCAAAAACTGGTGCGTTATTATGGTGCAAAATTCATGAAGGTTTTTTCCACAATTCTTTGCGTTTCTGACGAATTGCTTCGCGTAAACGGCGCATAGCTTCAAGGTAGTATTCGTGTGGCAAGAATCCATGATGCACCATGCCATTGCAGTCGAAGAAAACAGTGAGTAAAACCTTCACATTTGACCGAACTTGACGTGTTTTTTTCGGTCTTGGCTCTTCTCGACGCTTCCATTGGGATGATTGGGTTTTGGTTTCAATGTCATAGCCATACAGCCATGATTCGTCACCAGCTGTGAACTTTTCGAGAGAAACTGGATCATCGTTGACGATGTGCAACAGCTCCTGAGCCACGTCCATGCCACGTTGTTTTTGTTCAAAATTTAGTAAATTTAGTGAAAAATCGAAGGGCTCACCAAAACACGACTAACCTTTTTATCTGACAAAAACAAACTGACAATCCGAAATTACTGATATTGCCAACATATAATGGGTGATTTTATAAGAACTATCGGAAATAAAAAAAAAAAAAAACACATAAAATTCAGAAAAATGCATGAAATATTTATTTGGATCGATAGTTGGGTCGATATAATTTAATGTTTGAAGATTATTTCATGCAAATGTTGGCCGCGGCTGCGCCTCAAATGGTCCATCTGCTTAGTCCAATTTTGGCATACTCTTTCCAACATTTCGGCCGGTATCTTACGAATAATGTTGGCAATGTTGGCTTCCAGTGCGTCAATCGAAGCGGGCTTGTCGCTATAGACATTAGCCTTAACATAGCCCCACAAAAAATAGTCTAGAGGTGTTAAATCGCACGATCTGGGCGGCCAATTGATTGGTCCCAAGCGTGAAATAAACTGTTCACCGAACTCGCCTCTCAATTGGTCCATTGTTTCGCGTGCTGTGTGGCATGTGGCACCGTCTTGTTGAAACCACATGTCATGCAAGTCAAGCTCTTCCATTTTGGGCAAAAAAAAGTTTGTTATCATCGCACGGTAGAGCTCACCATTCACAGTAACGTTGTGATTCGCATCATCTTTGAAGAAATATGGCCCAATGATGCCGCCAGCCCATAATCCGCACCAAACGGTTGTTTTTTGTGGATGCATTGGTAGCTCTTGCAATGCTTCTAGCTGCTCTTCACTCCAAATACGGCAGTTTTGCTTGTTCACGTATCCATTCAACCAGAAATGAGCCTCGTCGCTGAACACAATTCTTCGATAAAAAAGTGGATCTTCATCTAACTTTTCAAGAGCCCATTCACCAAAAATTTGGCGTTGTTTTTTGGTCGTTTGGCTTCAATTCTTGCACCAGCTGTATCTTAAAAGGCTTCACACCCAAATCCTTCCGCAAAATTTTCCACGTAGTGGAGTAACAGAGGCCCAATTGCTGCGAACGGCACCGAATCGATAATTCACGGTCATCACCAACACTGGCCGATACGGCTGCGATATTTTCTTCAGTTCGCACTCTACGTAACCGTGTTGGTGGTTTAATGTCCAACAATGTAAATTTGGTGCGAAATTTTTTTACAATAGCCCGAATAGAAGCCTCAGTAGGTCGATTAAACTGACCATAAAATGGAAGAAGCGCGCGATGAACTTTCTTAACAGAGCACGCATTTTGGTAATAAAATTCAATAATTTGCAAGCGTTGTTCGTTTGTAAGACGATTCATGATTAAATTATAGACCAAACTGAAGATGTTTGACAGTGACACAAGATACAAAACGTGCGTGAGCTGTCAAAACTAGTGTTGCCA
The DNA here is from genome assembly GCA_914767995.1 of Thecocarcelia acutangulata. Lineage (NCBI taxonomy): Eukaryota > Metazoa > Arthropoda > Insecta > Diptera > Tachinidae > Thecocarcelia > Thecocarcelia acutangulata. Next base: position 126,578,200 of record OU612094.1, on the reverse strand, counting down.
AAAAGATAATAGCAAAAAAATCACTCGTTACATACATATAACAAACATGTGTAGCAACATAACATAAAAAATGCGAAAATCGAACATACGTAACTCACGAAAAGCAATAATGCTTGTTTTTAGATCACACCATGTACATACATTTATGCACATGAATATATTTAATATAACTAACTTCATTTGGATAATACTAAAGATGTTTTGAAGTCAAAAAATCAAACACTTTTAGGGACAGTTCATTTAAATTTCAATGTTTCCCTTTTTACTATTTTATTAATAACCAGAGCCACCGACCGACCGACCGACTGTTTCTATCGTTCATTGCCTTGAAATATCAATTAATAAAAAATACAATTTGTTGTTCTTATAGTTAACATAACAACTAAAGCATAACAACTAAACAGCAGACTTTAAGTACTGCTGCATTGTTGCACAAATGTTGCATTTATGATTTATAGCTCTTCAACACAACAATTTGTGCTGCACACACCAAAATCTACTCGACTGGAACGGAATAGATTGCTGTTGCTAATGTTTGGCACTCATACTAAATTAACTTGATATGCAATTGGATGTCGGCACTTCAAAACAAACAAACTTTAATTGCAATTTTTTCGACATTGGAGGAGAAAACTTAAAAAAAGAGTTCTTAAGATTTTGAAAGTGCAGACGAATACATTTAGCTTTAAGTCTTAAAGTCAGTGGTATGTTGGCAAAATCTTGATTTCTTTTTAAACTTAAGACTGATAAAACAATATAATATTTTGGATATGATTATTTTAAACTTGTTAAATTGCAAAACTTTTAGTTAGGGTATTAAAAGCTCCAGAACGATGCTGCTCCATGCTAAAAAATTTAAAAAATGCACAAATTTTTCATGCATACACACATTTAGATTTTGGGTGCAGTTTTCACTTCACGTATTTCACATGTTTTGCACTATGGCTTTAAAATGTGAATAAAATTAATATTTGACAATAGATTTTAATGGTTTATAGCTTATTTTATTCTTAAGGCCCATTAAGCCGATCGTAGAAATTGTACCTGTAACGTAAATATAACGTTAATGTAAATGCAGTAGCTCTTAAAACCGTATCATGTGTTTTTGACATAAACAAAAAACAAAAGTTTATGTGAAGAAAACGTGTTCTGTTTTTCATTTTTATATTATTGATTGTTAAAGAAACTAATTAATTTTTCATGGTCCATATCCTTATATCAAATAAATTACAAAAATAAAATAAAAGCAATACAGCTGTTCATAGCAGTGATGAGAGTTCATAATATTCAGCACATATACAAAAAGTACGAAAATTCTTTAAATGGTACCTAAAATTTATAATATTTTTATTTCTATCTATATCGACATTTCACATGAGCTGGGAAACATAAAAAACAAGCTGTTTATAATTTTTTGATTGGTAACAATATTGGTAACTAATATAGCGAATAAAACTCAAATGTTTGAATTCTTGTTCTCCGCTTTTTGATACTTCCAAAAAAAAAAAGCAAAAAATAAATAAATAAATAAATAAAAAAAAAACAAATAGTAGCAATTGTTTATAATGTGTAATTATACTGTTTATAATAAACATTATTATAGTATTATTATTAGTTTGTTATACATAAAAAATATATACATTTTTTTATTATTACATTTTCATTTTATCACAGACCTAAATTTAATACTGTATTGCTTTCTTACATGTATAGCAGCATAACCAACCAATTTTTGAACGAATTTTTAAAGTTCATTATGTATATTCATTTTGCGTATTTTACAGAAAGTCTTAAATTTATTACCATCACTGACAACATTTGTCACGTAAACACGTAATGAAATTCTATTTTCTACAGGTTGAGACATTATGTGTGGTCTCCACCTGACTAGAGTTGGGTACATGAGCTCTTTTAAGAGAATGCTCTTTTTAGTTCAGCTCTTTTCAATGAAATATGTCTTTCTTTTAGTTCAATAGTTCAGTGCTCCGTGTATAAACTTATTTTCAATGACCGGTTCTGTTTCAGCTTTCATGAAACAAAAAGAAAAAAAATTGTATTGAAAAGAAAAAATCATTTAGTTGTGACGAATTTCGAATGTTTTCATATTGGTTTTCGTTCCATATCAAATCATTTATTTTAATACTACAAAAAAAAAAAAAAAATTGTGTTGTTTAATTTTGTATTTTCTACGTCAAAATGAGCTACAATTTAAAATAAAAGAAACATGAACGAAAAGGAAACAAAGCCAAAAGAAAGAAACATGAACTACGGAGCTAGAAGAGCTCGCAGAATTGACTGGCTCACTTAGCTCCCTCAAGTGAATAGTTCAGTTGTACTCGTTCGTTCGCGAACTCCCCAACCTACACCTGACACGAAAACAATCACTTTAACGCCAACTTCAAGTTAAATGTGGACCGCACATGTTGAAGTTTGGTCAAAGTTATAACCTGGTTGTTAAAACATTTTATTTGGAAACTCTGTTATAACGTAAATTAAATTAACAACAACCTGCTATTTGTAGTTGTTTTTAGCCATTTTTATTTTTTTTTATTGTGAGACGTTATAACTCTAACATCACTACGAGTACGTCCACTTAAACAGATAGATATTTAAACAGCAAGTAGACTGACTGCAAGTTACGGTTATATTTCATTACAGTCAGATAAGCGTTTTCATGGTTTCTCGTATAACAAAAATGATCACCTGTTTCGACTACATTTACATTTCTACATTTAAGGTCGGCTAAATGGGCTTTAAAAAAAAAAAAAAAAAAAAAAAAAAAAAAAAAACATTTGCTTTTTCTATTTTTGAGTGCATAGTGAAAACAACCAACAACATTTTTTTCGCCATTGATTTCTGGATCATTACAAAACAGTAACAGCGTAAATTAAATTAGCCCATCAAGCGTAATTTATGGTGAAACAGAACTAAGACTGACGATGTTTTCCATACAATTTGACATAAAATTACGCCAGAGTATGCGGTCGTAAAATAGAATCTATTTTATTTTGACTGCAATTTTTCTTATGTTCTCAATTTGATACACCAAAGCTTTCAACAATATTACAATATTTTTAGTAAATTTTATGGATATTGTAACAAAAACAAAGCTATAGCGCTTCATTAAATGCCAGTTTGTAAAGTTGCAGCCATCGTATCAATCATTAATGTGTTTTCTCTGGATCCCACGAGGTAACTGTACAAGCATTTGTCCAGTAATCTTATCAATATCTGGTGATATCCTGGAGTTTATTTTATTTATAAAGTTTTCGACATCTTGAAAACTAAGTCTCAAACGCACAGGCGGTCTAACAGCATATGGCGGTAATTCAGCTACATCATTTGCTGTATCGTTAATTTTTAAATCCTTAATTATATAGTTTTACTCCATACAATCTTTACTAAATTTAATTTTTTTCTCATATCATAAGCTTATCAAGCCTAAAGATTAAAAATTTGTTTTCGTTTTTATATTAATTCAAGTTTTTACGAAAAACGCTTGCATTTGAACAGCAAATATAATATGTCCCCATAAGACGTAATCCTATTTTCCTGTATTCGAATGTAAGTACTCTGCTTTATTTCTATATTCTATATAAAAATGCTATTTAATTATTTAAGGAAAAAATAAATATACTTACAATTTTAGAAATGTCTTCCAAATCCAAAACAAACATAATAAATCATAGTATAGTATAATATTCAAAATTAAGTCGTTTTCATCATCTTGATTCTTAAAGCTCTTTATCTGAAAAAAATATACTCTACTATTTTCCAAAAAAAAATATTATTATACTTGCAGTAAAAGTTGAAGTGTACAATTTACTGCGGAAATAAATTGTTTAAAAGTAGAAACATAAACTTGCTTAGATTATTTTGTGATGCCCGCATGGCAAGGATGCTGGGTTGCTTGTTATAATAAACAAGCTTGTCATTAAAATTAATAACACATTGTTAGGAGGACACTGAAGAAAAGCCGCAATAAAAGCAAGTCTTTAAAATGGTTGGAGTACTATTTTTAGAAACAAGTTTTTAGCAACGTAATCAACCGCCCAAAGTCACCAGACAAGGGAAACAACTCTGCGCTAGAAATCTATGCAAAGGGAGAAATATTGAGTCAAAATAACACAAAACTTGCTGTTCGCTTATAAATAGAACGAATTAAAAATGTATTGTCTGTGGGTTTGTGCTCAAATTTATACGTTCAAATATAAATAAATATATTTAGGCTTGATGTTATATAAAAATAAAAAGAAGAAATACAATACGTAAGTATCTTCCAAAGCTGAAAAAGAATTGTGTATACTGGGTGCCCCAGAAATCAACGTCAAGCAGAAACAGGGTAATACGATTGTTTGTAACCATCATGAGAAAAATCAGAAAAAAAAAAAATTAAACAACAAGCAATTTGCTCAGTTTAAATGCTTTTATTCGTACAAGCCCTTGTATATTTTTTCTTCTGATTTTTCTCCTGATGATTACAATCAATGTTGACAAGCTATTTCTGCTTGACATTGAGTTCTGGGACACCCTGTATATGTATACTGTATATTGCTTAAAGCTAATTCTTATGTTATATTTTAAGAGGACAATAGAAAGGAGGAAGAAGTTTAAGAAGAGATAACATTAATTGAGGCAATTTAGATAGCCGAAAATTTCTGGAAATAGGAGAACTTATTTCACAAGAAAAAACTTCTATTGAAATTATCGGTATATGGGGGTATTTAGTTTTTTTAGCTTCAACAAATTTTAAAAAGAATTTGTAGAACTTTGATCTGCCACACGCTGTCAATATGACTACTTTAAACAAACTTTGCAATGGAGGAAGCGTTAAGATGTGTATTTGATTTGCATCCGTACCTAGCATTATGACCCTATTTGACAGTGGACCAATTCCATAGGGTAAACTAAACCACATATCGACAGCTACCATATGTGCTTTGCCAGGCTCACACAGGTGTTAATTTCTTGTCATATGTTTGTGGCCATATGAACAAATTTCTTGTCGGAGAACTTAGGTCTTCTATTCTCTCCTGCGTGCAATTCTCCATACAGTCAAAGAAAGGTTAGGTTTCGCAAGCCTAAACGAATTACAGGTATCCGTTACAAGACAACAGTACATCGGGGGCTTTAATCAGTTCGTCGAAAATCGGCATGCACCATAATTTACAGGGAATACTAATAATCTCTCCCTGTGGTTTTAAGCCTTAACCGCAATAAGAACGTTTCAGCCAAGATGCAGGTAGCGCAAAGATGACCAGTGCCGGAATGGAGTGCAAAACAAAACCTCCTGTAGGACGTGTTGCTCCCCGTTCAGTTAATTAACCATTGAGGTTAATGAAAGGTTTCGGAAGTCCCAACAAAAGTCATGTTCGAACTTTTTAGAGTTTTATTTGCTACAAGAAAGGAAGTTGGGAACACTATTGATTTCTATCAGCACCTGCCCTGAAGACACTGTCTCATGATGAACCAACGCCACGGGGTGAATTATTAACGATTCACCAGTGCCCCTCATAACACATGGGTTAAAAAAGTCCAGGGCCTAACACATAGATGGCTCTAGTTTTATTGCAGTTACCTTTTTTCAGTTAATACTAACATTAAAAAAGTCAATTCCGCTGGAAGGCCGAAGCCCATTTAAAATATCAGCCCTTAAACCAATTCACCTGTCTAACCTTCACTATTGGTTACTTGCATTACAGGTATATGTTGCAAAGTAAGAGCAATTTCAAAGTTATCAGGGAAACTTTACGATTTTAGGTATAAACCACAGCCAGAACGTTTCAACCATGATCAGTAATGGTCTGCAAACAGAACCATCCGGGGCTTTGCTGATCCCCGTTCTGCCAATTTTAACTCTTGGTAAGAGTTTCGGAACTCCAATACAATATAAGTCATGCGGCTTTCTAGAGTGTTATATGCTACAAAAAACGGGGGACTTCTTCCCTTCTAGGCCCCAGAAAGCAGAGTGTCCTGGTTTGGTGTACGTCAAAGCAAAATCTGCTCTCTGGGGAGAGGTTGCTCAATGATAGCAGAAAGCTATGCGACAAATATACAAGAAAACATCAATTAAAAAGCTCGGCGGCTGAGTGGTTTCAGTAGCCATACAAAATACATCATATTCGTCTTGATCCGGAGTTTAAGATCTATGACCGCTTAAAGCTTTCATCCGCAAAACTTTCTAATTTATTTATTTTTTTCTTGAGTGCTATTGACTTGTGTTGGCCCCCAGCTAAAATTTATAATTATTTTTTCTTGTCTTCTTTGATTAAGAATTATTGAACACGATAATTATGAAAAAACTCCTAAAACAAACTAACAACAAATAACTACAAGAATTTATCTAAAATAAAACTTCTTCGAGTATATTTTTTGTTTATTATTATTCAATAAATATTTTTTTAAGGAAATGTGCAGACATAAAAAGTTTTATGGTACGGTTTTCTAAAAGGAAACATGTGCTAAATTAATTAACACGTCTGTAAAAACCTCAAACACATTGCTCCCATCCACGCTAGCTGGTTATAAGTAGTCGAACGTACAAGCATACTCGTATGTACATATGTGTGGATGTACATATAACCTAAGTTTAAATAATAAAACAAAAAAATAAAAAATGTTAAAAAAAGGAAACAACAACACGTTCTTCTTTTTAAGACATTGATAAAGAAGACCAGAACTAACGAAGCCAACATCCTCCCTTAACGAGCTAAATAAAATTGTAATAAAAATTCAACATCGCAAGCCGCAATAGCAGCAACAAAAAATGTATATAAGTATCGTTAACCAACAAACCATTTATTCAGTCAAGTTGTACTTAAACTACGAGTATTAATACAGATCATTGTAAAATAAACAGGCGATAGGAAAACTGAATAAGTGAGTGCAATAACAAATGAATTTGCCACAATTGGCGAATACCATAAAGTATCCAACGCAACAGCTGAATACTTTGGTTTGCTTTTGTGTGATAGTTTGCGCGAAGAAGCTTTTAGATATTTTTTATAAAGCGGGTGATTTAATTAGACCTTTTAGTTTTATTTGCCAATTTAGAGGCAGCTCCCATGAGTACAGTCATTTCAGTTGCATTATTTGATGATTTAACCAGCATATTTGTAAAAAATATGCGTTCAGTAAGAAATATTGTTTTTAAGTTAATCGACTAAATTAATCAAAATATGATAGAATACATTCAATGTATATATTGGGATGAGCATGACCTACCAGGTTTGCCTAACTTAGGCTAGACTTAAATTAATATTTAATTTTCTTCCAATGAGCGAAACAATAGCTCAGTGAAGAGCCACTGTTTTTATAAGTATTGTAAGTAATAAAGTATGTAAGTATGTGCGTGCGATTAGCGAGAATTCTTTACCTTTCTCAAAAAATATTTATTTAACATATCTATTTCTCAGATATAATACACCGCATGTAATACACTTGTGTCAGCGTTTTTTCAATCCTTGAAGATGCATTTGGAATGAATTTCTAGTAAGAACTTGAGCTCTCTTAGCCAATCGGATGTTATACCCTAAATCGTCGCAAAACGCCATCCTTTCAAGGGTCTCTTCAATTTTGAAAACAAAGAAATATCGCATGGAGACAATTTTGGTTAATACGGTGGCTGAGTAATACTATAAGTATTTTCGGCCAAAAAATTACAAACAAGCAATGACGATTTTGGGTGATATACGCTTCAAGCTGAAAATTTGTAAAAAAAAAAAAATTGATAGAGACCCACGATATGTCGACATCCTCAGCGACTTCTTTAATAGTGATTTGACGTTTCCCCATAGTAGCTTTTGTCACTTTCCCACCATATCTATCAGTTTTGATACGCCATGGAGATGACAAGCGTCGTCATTGACATCTTTTCGACTTTCTTTAAAAGTCTTTCTTTAATCAGCATATCTCACTATCAAAATTTCCGTGCTTTCAATTGCTTAATTCCATTTTGTATAAACAAATTGTATATGAAAATTCTTTGAACCAATTTTTCCACAGACACACCTTGTCTAACTGCTATGCCTCTCACAAACAAACTAAACTAAATGAACAAAACATTCAAATGAGAACATATTCTTACGTTTTTGCCTCTAAAAACGCTTTTGCGGATTTTTCAAATGGAAATAAAATAATGACTCACACGCAACTTTATTTACACTTGATACACTTGTGTACAAAAACGGTAGACTTGCTACTTTCTGATTTATGACGGTCTTGCACAAAGCTTAAAAATAAACTGACTGGTTGCCACCAACCTACCTGCTATATATACTTCATTGTCATCTTCTACAACCATAACGATCTTTCTAGTCATTCATAATTCTGGACTCAAATGTACATATAATTCTTACGCAAGCATACATTCACACATATACTTGCGAACATTAAGCAAGTGACAGCAACAAACAATAAGAAAAACCAAGAATGCAAGAATAACAGCAACAGCATTTCTAGTTGATTTACTTGGGATTTTGCGTACTTGAAATCATGTATGTATGTTTATTTGTATGTTATATTTTTAATTGTATATGGTTTGTGTGAATGTGTTGTACATTTATAACAAGCAGATCAACAGCTGTACACTGGGTTAGCTGTGATAAAAATTCTTAACAATATGTTAGAGACAAATATGGCAACATAAACCAAATCGCTAATCGATTTTTTGTTCGAAATTTGTCGATTGTTCGAAATATCAAAATTCACCCTTTTTTGAACAGTCCTCGTACATACGTATTAGGTGGTCAAATTTTAAAGGTCTATGTTTAATGTCAACCAAATCTCAACGTCAAGTTTTTTTCAACATTTCATTTGACATTTCTCAATTTTAGACTAATTCTAAGCCATAGAAAGATAATACACAATCGAGCAATGCATTAAAGTTATTCAGGCTTTTTTGAAAATGGGCGAACATTTTCGAAGAAAATCGTCTTCAGTGAAGAGGCACATTTTCACCTCAATGGATTCGCTAATAAGCAGAATTATCGCATTTGGGCAAGACTGATTGTCGAAAGGCCAATACACCCACAAAGAGTGACTATTTGGAGCGGTTCATGTGCTGGCGGCATCATTCGACTGCATTTTTTCCAAAATGGGGCCAGTCAGGTAGTTATTGTGAAAGCTGTTCGCTATCGTGAGATGATAACAAACTTTTTATGGCCCGAATTGGAAGATATGAATGTGGTCGATATGTTGCTTCAACAAGACGGTGCCACTTGCCACACACCTAACGCAACAATGGCCCCTTTTGCGCGACAAATTCAATGGCCGTGTTATCTCACGTTGTGGCGATGTTTATTGGCCGCCAAGATCATGCAAGAGGTTTGCCACAATTGGACTTCTTTCTTTGGGGGTTATTTGAAAGAAAATGTGTACGTCAATAAGTCAGTAACAGTTCAAAAGCTAAAGGATGAAATAATTCGGCATATTAACGGCATCGAATCTTAATTATACTTCAGGTCCAACTCAAATTTGGACAATCGGATGGAGGTGTGCCGTCGAAGTCATTTGGCCGATATTTTGTTCCATACATAATTGAACCATACTAATATTATCATAGCGAAAAGAAATAATAATAATTCCTAAATAATTTGTGATTTATTCAAAATCCACATCGGCCTTTTAAACATGCGCAAGTTTATACTCAAAGCACACACATTTTTGAAATTTCTTCGAAATGTCTATTATACAAGAGACAATTTGTACTCTAAAAAAATGTTCTTGTAGGCGAACGCATAAATAAGGGTTTTCACGATGGGTGGTGCAAATTTTGAAAACGAAGGAAATGTAATGAGCAAAAATACTTGATTTTTTCACCCAGCAGCAGTATGTATTTGCAGTTTGCTTCCTTTCTTTTCATTTGCATTAAAAAACTTAGAGTAAAAAGAAGTTTGCAAAAATACTCAGTTGCAAACGAGTGTAAACAATAACATTTCACAAAACGAAACTAGCGCCGTATTGTTATTTATTAAGAAAACGTATAAATTGAAAATTTTAGAAGTCTGTGAAATAAATTAGAAATCAATAAACTATTAAAAAAGAAAAAGATTAAAATGAAGAACCTTCCTCAAACAAAGTAAGAAAAAATCCAGATACAAAGCAAACCCAACGTCACAAAGTCAAAAAGTTTACAATCTTTTCTTTTTTACTGGTTGTGGTCATTCTTATTTATTAAAATATATTATTGTGCATAATTGTAAAGAAAGGCAGATTTTTTTGTTTCTAGAACAATTTTTTATTAATAGGAATCAATTGCACAAGAATAAAGGCCCTGATTCACTATCCTACACGATCGTACAATTCATTCACAGGAAACTGTTTCAAAAGTCTGGCCGACTTGAAAAAATCGTTTCAAAATGGTGTTGTAGGCAACACTATTATACAAGTATGATTGTAATAATTTATATACACAATAAAACAATTAAAAACTTTTATTAAGATAATAATTTTACATTACTTAAATTTTTTCCTCGAGGCACAAACAATATTTTCATATTTTTCACAATATATACAACACTGATCGCACAGAAACCATAATGTTTTGAAAAGTTTCATAAAATGTTTCAAATCGCACGATTTGTCAAAAATTCTGTCGCACGGTTGAATTTTTAGTACTTTTTCAGCACACATGCTTTATTTAGTAGATCGCACGATCGTGTATGATACTGTAGCAAGGCCTTAAACGGGTATGCTCACGATCAACCATAATATGCGCTGCAAACTTACACAATGACCAGTATAAAAACCCTTAATATTTTTCTTTTTTTTTTGATAAGCATATACTATAATATTGTTATTTGAGCGAAAAGTAATACGTATTAACATGGTTAAACTGTTTGTGCAATACTTTCTGCTACAAACACTTAATAAACCCTTAATATTTCACTTTTTTTTGATAAGTTGAGTGTGTTATTAAGAAGAAGACAAACCAGCAGCGTATACATAACATTGTTATTTGTGCGAAAAATAATACGTATTAACATGGTTAAACTGTTTGTGCAATACTTTCTGCTACAAACACTTTATGTACATATGTACTTTTAATTTTAAACATTTTAACTGCATTTTTCAATGAATAAGTTTCGAACGTTATATCGAAATATCGATATTGTGAAAAGTATACATCGATTCTCGGCAGAAATAGTAACGATGACTGCAGTATACATATTTTCTTCTTTTTGATTGCAATCTATTTTATAGAAATATAATGCAAAAAAAAAATTTTAGATTAGCTGCTTATTATGCACCTGTTGCTTTTGTAATAATTATTATTTTTTTTTTTTTTATCTGGGACCAGTACTCAGGGGATGATCCCTACATATGCAACGCATTGTACTGGAACTGGGAAAACAGGGTATGATGATGAGGAAAGAGGGAGTAGTGTTCGCGAAATGTTAACGATAACAACACGAAAGACTGAAACAAACTCTATTGCAGCATTTAAAATGTTGGAATTAAATTAGTTAAAACTGATCAGTGCCCAGTGTATATACCTTCGACACTGCTCAGCACCGTTGTCAACTTTGAAATTTAAAAACGCACCATAATGGAGAAAAAAGCGCTTTATTTCAACAAAAACGCACCGACTTTTGAATTTGTTTCTTTCACTTTTAAAAACCTATTTTGCATTTTAAGAGGTATTTTTATACTAAAAACACGATAATGTGTATACAATACAATCAAACTGGTTTTGATAACAGCACCTGACGGCGGCCATCAAATTCGTTCAATAGCTAGAATTCGTGTGCCTCTAGTACGACTCTGTTAGTTATATTAAGATAATGTTTCCTTTACAATAATTATAACGATATTTTATCAAATATATTTTATTCAGCAATATTATTTAATTATATTCGCTGTCAACCGAAATCAGCTGTTACTTTTACTGCCTATTATCAGGGACACAAAAATACAGCTGCTTAACGTCGTCAAAATTATATTGCAGGAGCATACAACCATTACTGTGGAAAGAATTTACGATTATCGTATCATTAAAAGTTACAGAATCGCCTTCAAATTCGATTAATATCAATTCTATCAAACATTTCATTTGTGTTTTCGTAAGCATATTTTTTTTATTGATACGTACGAAAATTTGTCAGAATTATAACAAATAGAAAAAGTTTACCATAATCAATGTTTAATGCAAACGTTTTGGATACACGTTATAATTTATTTAATAATTTTGTAATTTCCCTATTACCAAAATCGTAACGAATTCACGAACCATCATAAATACGAACTACAGACAATACATTTATTATAATATTTGACAAACTTGGCTTGATCGTTTAATAACAAAACACTCCCCAAAAGCAGCAAATTTTATAAAATTAAATGTTTCTTTCGCGAGTGTATGCAATATACAAAAGAAATATCGTCTTACTGTGTGCATACGAGTATAACATGGTACGCTTTCCACGCAAAATAAAACGTAAAAATTTTAGACACTTGATTAAACTTCTTTCTTATATTAAAACAAAAAGTTGAGTTGAATTTAATTTTGTGCCACCGAAATTAAAAAAAACGCACCGAAAATGTAAAAAACGCACCTCGCACCTACTAAAGAATTTTTCGAACAAATAATTTTAAAAAGCACCAAAAACGGTGCGAAACGCACCGAGCTGACAACGCTGCTGCTCAGATTAGTAAAATTTAGTCCAACACCTTCCACACTACAAGGTAAGGAAATTCATTAAAAATAATATTGAACATATAAAGAAAACACGGACAACGGTGAAAAATAGATAAAAAAAAAAAATACGAGTATATTTAGTGTATTAACAGCAACTGTAAGCGTTTGAATAGTTAGACCATTTTAAAAACATATTAGGTGCTGAAAGTTTTAGAGATAAAAAAAAAATATTAAAACATTCAATGCTTTGTGCTATTTTTATGCGAATCAGCAAAGATTTTGTTTGAATATTTATAAAAGCTTTAATAATAAAAATCATATTTTGAAAAAAAAATACACTCAGAATTTTACTTAATTTTGATATAACTATTAGTATTTTTCTTAAAACGGAATAATGAGTAGATAGATTATTTATATGGCAGTGATTTTGAAAAGACAACTGCTTCTTTTTTCTTTTCCTACTAATCGTCGATATACAGAATATTTCTTTCCTAATCTGTTCCAGTTACTTTCAGAACTTTTTCTGTTTTGTTTATGTGTAAAAAGATAAAACAAATTGTTCGCCTGAAATGGTTTTTGTTTAAAATGTATAATATATTTTGTAGCCTTGTTGCTGATGTTTTATGGTCATCATTGTCTTATATTGCTATTTGAAATTCTATTCGGTTTTATTCTGCACAGAAAACAGATATCTTGATAATACTGCCAGTATACTCGTATATGAGTGTCTTGTATTAAGAAGTACGATGTTAACTTTAAGTCTTAAAATAATTCTTAAGGTTTTCTACAGAAACCAACAACAGCAAAACAAATATTTAACTAAAGAGAACTTTATATGGTCATCAAAGTCAGCATCATTTTTCATATTGTTCTTGTTCGTGAGTTCATGTTTTGTTGTTTTCTTTTTGTGGCATTGTTAAGTCTTTATTTGGTTTAAAGCATAAATAAGTTCCTTAAAGATTTTTTCTACTGCTTTGGTTTTAATTTATTTTTGTTTGTTTCCTATCAGACATGATAAAGTGAGTCAATTTTCACTCACAAAAGTAGATATGGCACTTGATCAACAAGAGGGTATTAACTAAAAACTTTGAAATTTTTAGCAGAGGTCAAAAACTATTTTTGGTAATGTTTCAAAAGAATTTGAAGACTTGAATACATACATCATAGTAAACAAACTCTACTTGAAAACATACTTACACTGTTTTTCTTTTTAAATTATTGCAAATATAATCTGGCCCTAAGATTATCTTTCGGAAACTTTTTGAATATACAAACTCCGTCAAGTAAAAAAGTATCAGCTCAAAATAAGATCAGATTTGAATAAAACAATTTGAAATCTTCGTTGTTAGAACATAATTTTGCTCTTTTATATACCTATTTAATTGATTAGGTTAGGTTAGGTTTAACAGGCTGTCAGCCATTGAAAAGCCAGTCTGGGTGTGATATGTATCTCAGCAGATCTACATATCCCTGGTTTAGAAACAACCCAAGGATTGGGTAAAGGAGTGCAATACACTTATATCATATTCAGATACCTCTGCCAGATCATGCGGCATCGGTCTGCCTAGATACAAATCTCTTATATAAGAAAGAGGTGGACACCGATAGACGAAAAGGAACTCCTACTTGTCTCTGCAACTTCTTCAGAAGTCATTAAGTGGAAGTTATAAACTCCTTGCCTGCGTCCCTATGTGGCAATGTCTCGCCGATACCGGTACAGCAGAACGCAACCTCCGACCGGGTAGGCCCTTAAGGATGATAGTACTCCTGTTATCATATCTGGGCCATGTTGTCAGCTTTGATAACCAACAGGCCAACTCACTAGTTTTTTACATACCATGGAGCTATAGTAATTGTACCGGGAATTTCATTCTGGTGCTTTTGAATTTTCTCAATGTTGGATACAGAGGCGGTACCCCACAATTGAATTCCATAGCTCTATATTGACTTTAGGATTGTGTTGTACAACAAAAGTTTCCAGTCTAACTTCAAGAATTTCTGCCGACGAGCCAATTTACTTACGCCGCTTTTAATTTCATCTGAGTAACTTTAACGTCAATACGTTAGCCTACGGTCGAGATGAATGTAAGGATATTTGACTTCACTGTGTTGCGGAACAATATGATTGTTGATTTTAATAGCCGAACCGGTTTTCCTACGCAGTGTGAATGTAACAGGCGTACATTCTTGATCAGTTAATTTCATTTCCCAAAGTTTCAGCCATTGCTCCAACATAAAAATATGTTCTTGCAAATATCGTGATGCTAATTTGTAGTCTTCATGGACACTGATAAATGCTGTATCATCTGCAAAAGTTGAAGTGTGAGTTTTGCTGCTCGTTGGCATGTCTGAGGCATAAATCAAATATAAAGTTGGACCCAGTATGCTACCCTGGGGAACTCCAGCTTCGATTGGCTGAATGGAGCTTTTGAAATCATCTTCCTTAATGACGAATTTGCGGTCATATAAGTAGCAAGTGTAATTTTATTTTATGCGTTAAGCTATCATGCCACACGTCAATGATTAGAGCTGAGCAATATTTTTAATCTATGATGCTATGCATACCCCTAAAACCGAATTTCGTTATTTGCAATTTCTCAAACAGTTTTGAAATTGTTGGCAATAGACTCAACTTTTGTAGGATCCTTTCCTGAATTGGGTATCATAGTAATGACAGACACCTTCCACTCTGTAGGAAAATACTCAGACGTAAAATAGCATTAAAAATTAAAAGGACGAATCTTTTAGCTACTCGGGGTAAGTGCGCAAGCATTTTGTTGGAAATTTGATCAATACCTGGAGCTTTTCTGGGATATAAGTTACTAAAAACAATCTCGACATCTAGAAAACGAATTCTAAAAGATATAGTAGGTCTAACGGCATATAGCGGTGTATCAGTTTCATAATTCAATCTTTCAATGGTAAACACGTTTCTGAAGTGGTTAGCATACAGCATCCCCTATTCGGAAAAGTTCTGGACCAGTTCCCAATTGCAGTACGAAAGAGTGCCCTAGCTCTAACGGGTCTCTTTAGTCCTCTTGCTGCTTTCCACAAAGAATAATAGGATTGAGGACTATCATCAAGGCTGTCCAAATAAGTTGTGAAGGAAGCCATTCTTTGGACTTCAAACAAATTTCTTAGTTTACTTGTGCGTTCGTGAAGTCTAGCTTTAAGCTGCGGAGACCCGCAGTAGTCACCCCACTAACACGAATTTTGCCTCAAATGTAATTCATAAGATGAAAGACCAATCAGAATAGATTGAAATTGTAGATATTGGTGATATAAGTATTCATGCAAAAAGTGAAATATAAAAAATTTTGAGTTAATAAACTTCTGTTAGTCAAGTGCGTTTAGTGAGAGAAAATCGTTTGTCAAGATCGATATGCTATCATTCTTTTTTTTTTGTTGATTCACTATCTTGTATTGTAACTAGAAGGAAAAGTTAGGAGCTACAATAGCAGTTGCTATAATAACATTTGATAAAATTATGTAAAATTATATCATAAACAAAACAATATTTCTCCAAGAATTCTAAAAGTTGCGTTACAGTTCTAAATGATGTGAAGTCAAAATTGAAATTCAGTTGTGGCCATTTTTTAAGTTTCTGAATTACAGAAACTTTTGATACAGTAATTTATGAATATTTATTAAACTTTCAAAGCTATCAAATTCTGCCTTTTCTTTTTTACACTTTTATACACTCTTGAATGTATCTCAACGTGTTCATCAATATAATAATGCAGAGTGCTAAAAAAAGAGTTCCCCAAATATACATTTCAGTTCCCATTTTATTAATAATTTACCTAATATATTCACTAATTACAAAATTTATATGTATGCTAATGATGTGATGATCTAAGACAATTTAAGACTTTGAAAAATTTCTTTCCAACCTTGCAATTGTTTTGGTTAACATGGCCAAACCTCACAAGTTTTGTAGTAGGTACAATGTATAGACTGCTACACAATTTGAATGGCATACGAGAAAAATATCAATGAGTTAAGAAAATAGCTTCGAGCCAGGTGTTAAGCAAATAACTAAGATGACGGCGAAAAGTTGCCAAATAATTTTCTACTAGGCATTACGTCACACTGGATTACAATTTGTGTTTCTTCACTCTCTCTTACTATAATTTGTTGTTCTTCATTCTCTTTTGCTATTACAATAGTATACAACAATCACTGTCTACGTCACATTTTACAGCTCACTAATGTAAACAACATAATGATCCTGCGCAGAGCGTAATTTACTAATTTTGATTCATGGAAAAAAAAAAAATTAATTAAATGATTCATGGAGCAAAAATAAACGCAAAACGGATCTATTGGCTCTTTCGCAAAAAATTAAATAATTTCCATACCATTCTGTTACTTTTTAAGAATGAACAGTCCCTCTACAATAACGTGTTGGCCTTACAACCTCCAGATCCAGCAGAAAATATGATTTTTAAGCCATATTCACTTTGGAAATCCTGCCTTTTATTTACTATGAAAAAGATATAAACTAACAAAAACTATCTTAAAACCTATATAAATACATACATATATACATACATAACATATACACACATATAGGTCTAATCAAAAAATTAACCATTATTTTAAATTTTTTCAAAAAGTATTTATTTATTCATCAATAACTATCTTGTCCCTTTCAAAGAAATCCTCCCCAGATATAATATAAATATGCCAGCGTTTTTTCCAATCCTCGCCAACAGCTTCTGTTTCTATTTTTCTTTTATCTCCTCAATTGTATTAAAACGTTTTTCTTTAATCGGTGACTTCAGTTTTGGGAGGAGAAAACGGTTTTGTTTTTGGCCAATACCTTATGCGTTATTATGGTGCAAAATACGTGATTGTTTTTTCCACAATTCTATGCGTTGCTGATGAATTGCTTCGCGCAAACTGCGCATAACTTCAAAGTAGTATTCCTAATTGATTGTACGACCTTGTGGCAAGAATTCATGATGCACACACCATTGCAGTCGAAGGAAACAGTGAGCAACACCTCGAACTTTACGTGATTTGTTCGGGTTTTGTCTTTTCTGGACGCTTTCATTGGGATGATTGGGCTTTGGTTTCAATGTCATAGCCATACATCCATGATTCGTTACCAGTTACGAGTATGACCTTTTTGACAAAATTTGGATTGTCGTTGACGATGTTCAACAACTCCTGAGCGATGTTGATGTGACTTTATTTTTGCTTAAAATTTAGCAATTTTGGAACAATCTTTGCTGCCACACGTTTCATGCCTAAAAAAATTGCTTGGCATGCGCCGAACAATATGCCAACATCATCACCAATCTCTCTGATAGTGATAAGACGGTGATCCAAAATCATTTTCTTCATTGCTTCAATGTTTTCATCGGTTGTTGACATGCTCGAGCGACCAAGACGAGCATCGTCATTGCCATCTTCTTGGCCTTCCTTAAGCCAATTATACCACAATTGAACTTGTGTTCTGCCCATAGTAGACTCGCATAACACCACAATCATCATTTCAAATGTCCTTGCGCATTTAATTTCATTTTTTACACAAAACATAATATAGTTTCTTTGATTCATTTTTTCGGGTAGTAAAAAATCGAAGAGCACACCAAAACACGACTTGCCTTTCTATCTGTCAAAAACAAACTGACAATTCAACCAACTGATTTATGTTATGTACCAACATAACAGAAAAAAAAAATGCCAAAATCGAACATACGTAACTCAATCACTCGTATTATTTGCTCGGCTAATGTGATTAGCACACAATCACATGTGATCCACGCAAATAACGTGAGCCGCACCTTTCAATTTATTTTCAATGCAAAGTTTATTCTCGCTTGGGCGAGCAGGTTACAGATTTATGTTGAGTGTCTAACACAAAGGCAATGTAATAAGCAAAAGCGAAAGGTTCTTTTTCACGTTAACGTAACATAATGCTTGTAAAATTTAATTCCTTTTTTGATTGTGAATTGTAATTATTTAAGTCTACTAAGAAATTGTTTTAAATTGAAAATAAATTCTAAGCACTGTTTAGATCGCTTAAATTTTATCATGGCGGAGACATTTTTACAAGTTAAAAAATAACTTTTAAAAATGATTCCTTTTAAAACTGATCACTTCTGGCTAATGTTAATAACAACGCCACTTTAAAGCTGTTTTTAATTATGTGATTTATTTTCTTCGCAATCTATAAAAACTTTAAAACCTCTTTAAGAACAAACTCCTTTCTAGTTTACTAACTTAAAACAAACTCTTGTTTCTACTATTGAGTGAAAAGATTGCTTTTATTGTTCATTTAGTTAAACTAACAAAATCTAATCACTTCCCATTTATTGTTTGATCTCCACATTAACCACCTATCTGATAATTTAAATTCATACATTTTTTGTTATCTCTTGCTAAATCCCATCATCGACTTTTGTATGGAAGAGACATGAAAAACACCATGTTGTTGAACACTAAACAATGTCAAACCACATTTTCTTTATCACTTGACTCTTTATTTCTGTCTACTTAATCGATTATTTTACATAAAAAGTTTTTGTTCCTTTTGTTGTGCAATCTATTGTTGTAAAGTCTATTTTTCTATTTTAAAACAAGAAAGGAAAAATATAGAAAGAAAAAAAAAATTGAATATTTCCTTTAGACAAAGAGATAAAAGGAAAAAACAAAATGTCATGCATTGTCTTTTTTAGAAGTGTTTGCAAGCCAGCAACGATAAAGTTTTTACCCAGTGCAACTTTTTCTTTTCTTGCTTAGATTGTTTTTTTTGTTTTGTTTTCGTTTTACATTTTTTCTTGCAAAGTTATGCCATTAGGAAGTTGTTCATACGCAAAGTACTTTGACTTGGATGTTTTACTTTTTTCCCTGTATTTTTTCATTTGGCATAAATTTTCTTAAGTATTTTTATTTGCCCCTATTTGCATATTATCTTTATTAGTTTTTTTTTTTACTTTCTACATAGCTTCATGTTGGTGGCATATTTAATATTTTGTTTGCATGAGTGTGAGTGAGCATTGCAAAAACGTATATACGACAGTATTGTTATTGCGCCATTGTATTGTACTGAATATAAAACAGAGCGCCCAATAAGAAAACTTTTTCAATTGTCATTGCTTATTGAAAATAAATTGAAACACAAAGTTAAGATGAGATTAATGAATTCATATTACGAGTAGAGAAAAATACTTGAAAATTTGTTAGTGAAAGAGATAAAAGAACCATAAAGATATGTATGCAAGTAAAAGTGTAATGATTTTATTGCAGTTTATTAATAAGGAATAAAATTTGAATTACAATATTTGAAAAAAGTAAAACGGAATAACGATGCACAATGTGCATTGCACATAATCTTTGGAGCCGTAATATATGCTATGAAAATATTAAAAATCTACTAGTGTTGGCCAAAGCAAAAGCAAAGAGTTTCGAAACAGAGTCAAAAGCGCAGAAAAATAACAAAAATAAAAAAAGGTAAAAATCACCATTTTACGAGTATATTCAACAAGTGTTAAAACTAGCGGTTTTATTAACAAAAAAAGTCATTCAGTTTAAAACGCTTATTTGAAAAATTTCTATGCAATACGAGGGCGGTTCGGAAACTTCTTAGCCTATCAATGAAAGAGAATAGTTAGTTTTTCAAAAATATTTTTATTTTTCAATATAATCTCCTGAAACTTCAATACACTTAGTCCAATGCTTTTCTAGCAATTCTGTCCCTTGATTAAAATAGTTTTCCTCAAGGTCTTCAAAATAGTGGTTTACAACTGTAATTGCATCTTGATTTGAGGTAAAACGCTTGCCAGCAAGGAATTTTTTAGATTTGGGAACAGGTCACTGTTCCCAAATCTAGTGAGACCACGTCCACTACGTGGTCACTGGGAGCTAAATCAGGAGAATAAGGTGGGTGGTCAAGCAACTCGTACTTTAACTCGTTGATTTTAGCCATTGTTAAAATACTCTTGTGCGCTGGTGCGTTGTCTTGATGAAAAATTATTTTTTTGTGTTGTAAGCCTGGACGTTTTTCTCGAATTTGGTTGCAATACCTTTGAATTCCCAAAAAACCGTTGCCATAACCTTACCGATTGAATTGTTTTTGTCTTCTTTGGGGCACTTACTCCAGCTTCAGTCCATTTTTTGGATTCTTCTTTTGTCTCTGGAGTATAGTGATGGATCCATGTCTCATCAACAGTTATGAAACGACGCTTAAAACCCATTTTATTTCGCTTAAAACCATCCAAGCAAGCTTCAGAAGTTTTCATTCTTATGCGTTTTTGGTCAACTGTTAACAAATGTGGCACCCATCGTGCAGAAAGCAGTTTTATCTGTAGTTCTTAAAGCAAAATTAAATGGACTCGACCATTTGAGATATCCATGATATTAGCTATTTCACGCACTTTTATTCGTCGATCATTTACTTAATTAGATATTTCACGCACTTTTATTCGTCGATCATTTAATACCTTATCATGCACTTTGGCTACAATTTCTGTTGTTGTTGCTGTTTTTGGACGTCCTCTACGTGGTTTATCTTCAATGCTTGTACGACCACGTTTAAATTCAGTAACACATTCACCATATCATTATGAATTTCTTGTCCCGATAAACCTTTTTTATGTAAATATTGAATGACAACACGCGTTTCTAATTTTTCCATTGCAAAAACAAAACAAAATTTAACATGTGCGCATAGCAGAGATGGAAGTTTCCAAAACACTTTTTGTGCTAGGCTAAGAAGTTTCCGAACCGCCCTCGTATTTGTTAAATAAGTCTTTAATAAAACTAAAAAAAGTCACATATAACCGAAAATGATATGTGTATTGACGCATACAAGCTTAACCCTTTCGCCCTTACTGAGATCATTTGGGATATGTCCCAAGCTCATTTTTTGAGATATGACTATGTAGCAATAAAGGAGCGATATAATCGCAATATAGCATTTCGATTGTCTAAATTGTTCACTTTTTATAAAATTTACTTTTTTTTGGGACTAGCACTCTAGTACTTAAAATTTTTTTTTTTAGAAATTTAACTTCGTTTTCAGAAACTTTTTATAATATAATTTACATGTACATTCTGTGATACATGTGTTTGAGCATTAATAATTTGAAGTTTGTGTAGGAAAAATCAACTGAAAAAACCACTTTGATGTTAGAATAATTAAAATATATGTAGTTAAATGGGAAAAAGGAAGAAAAAATTAGCTATCAGATCGTTTCAGCCACCAATATTTCTTAGTATTCAAATTCGGCAACATGTTCTTATCCCTCAAGCAGAGGCTTGTATCGTGTCTTGTGTTACGTCGTGTAGTTTGTTTACTAGTTATGACTTTAATATTAGCTCGCCTATAAATGTGAATGCCGACATCATTTTGAATATATCGTTTACTATCTGGGTATGAAAATGCTTCCGGTGGCACATTCCCATTTTTTCTAACCATCTCGATATATTGTTCATTAACATGGCACCCTACATAATAAGGGTATTAACCCTGCATTTGAATGTCTTTAAAATGTGTTTTCTTATTACACAGAGAAAATTATAGTAAAGATAAAATTAACAAAATTTTTGTCTGAAAAAATAATAAATATCGAAAAAATAACCTTGGATATCGTGTTTTACTGTTGTTTAAAAAAATAGTGGTCTTCGATTAATAAAAATTTTTACTAACCTTTGTTTGAATCCACGAATTTCTTTACAGGTCCGTATTCAAACAATTTAGTAATTGATTCAACGAATTTCGTTATTGAAGACGATAAAATTTATTTTCTGTGTAGGTTAATTATAAAATTATCGATTCGGCTTATCTTTGACACTTCATATAGCCTCTTATTAGAAATATATTTCTTAAACTCACTATCTGGTGATCTATAAAGGGAAGTGCATGCTCTAAGACATTTCTGTTCGAATATTTGACAACCATAAATCAATATTGGTCGAATTAAAGATTGGTATAATATACTTTTAACTGGCGTACTTATATATTTGGTGTAAAATAGTTTTTTGTGTATACAAAATGCTTTTCTAGCTTTTATAATTTGTAATTTGTGTGTTCATGGTAATATAAAAATTTATCAAGGTGAATACCCAAATATTTTACAATTTGCTTGTTAGCTATAATAATATTAGAGCTTGGTCCAAAACTCATTCCGGTATTTTCTTATATTATAGTTGCACTTCCCAGTAGGTGGACGGAATAGAATGGTTTCACAGTTGTCAAAATTTATTTGCATTTTCCAGTCCCTTGAATATTTTTCTACAGCATGAAATAAATTTTCTAATTCCCGTTTAATTTTTATGATTCTGTCGCCTGAATGAAAAATTATTATATCATCTGCTAATGCAACAACGTTACTGCAATAAAACTAGCGCAATCTATGCGTTAAGCCCGACACTTTTCAGCCCATGTAGTATATTCTGTAATTTAAAATAAATTAATGAGAGTTCCAAAAAATAATTGCTTAAGTAAAATTAAAAACAGCTGTTTTCTCAGAGAATCTTTTATTCATTTACATGTGTGCATTTGTGTCTTTATTTTGGTTTTTTCCCTCGGTTCAAGAATTCTGCTCTTGATTTAAGAATTTTGTACTTATTTTAAGACATTGTAGGATTGGTTTCTTGAACCATTTTGTTTTCGGCTTATTTTAAGTACACTTGTGTACTTAAATTTTTGGGTACAACTTGGAATTTTTCTTTTTGTGTATTGTATATGTCTTTCTCACAATAAGTAAAAAAATAATATTACAGTCATTAGCACTTTCATTTATAAGACATTCACTGTATGTAAAAAAGTGGGAATAACAATTCGTGTAACAAACATAGAAAAACTCACAAACAAGCACAATCAGATGAAATTTCAAAAATGTGTATGCTATGAGTGCTTAGTCTGAACTCGTTATTAAAAAAAAGAAGATATGAAAAATACTTACGGCCTTATGTATAATAAAAAATATTGTGCTAACTAACTTGCTGCTATCTTTCCCTTATGGGAATTCACACATAAAAAAACTTAGCAGCTAGTTAGTTAGCATAAATGTTTGATTATACATAAGGCCGTTAGTTGCTAACAAAGTGTTCTAAAATATTTCCTATTTAACAAAAATCCTTAAAAAGCAAACCACTATTAGAAATAGTCGAGTTTCAAAACGGATATTTGCGATGATGACGATTCACTAAAATACCATCACTGCAAAATTGCATTTAAAAATATTTTATTTGTTGTAACTACCTGTAAAAAATACGGATCTGTAATTATCTTACTACACTAAAACAATGTAATTGATATCCAAAACTTTGTTTTATTTTCAGCCTGTTGACAATACCTTTCAAAATGGAAAGAGATATTTCAAAATATGCTACTTGAACGTATATAGGGTGTTTTTTTAAGCCCGATAGAACTTGAAATTGTAAAAAATAACACAAAAAATTAAATTGTAATCAAAATTTTTTTTTATTCGAAAGATCAATACGTGACATTAACATCTGAAAATGATTTCGGGCATATGGGCACCGCGGCTGTTCTTGACGAAGCGCATTCTGGACGTCCAATTTTGGGCCACTTTTTCGAGCACTGCTGGCCGTATGTCACGAACAACACGAACAATGCTGGCCTCCAAGGCGTCAATTGTTGCTGGTTTATCAGCATAAACCAGTGACTTCACGTAGCCCCACAGGAAATAATCGAGAGGTGTCAAATCGCACGACCTTGGAGGCCAATTGACAGGTCCATTTCTCGAAATCAACTTAACGCCAAATTTTGATTTCAGTAAGTCGATGGTTGCGTTCGCCGTATGGCACGTAGCGCCATCCTGTTGAAACCACATCTCCTCCGGATCAATGTCATCCATATTTTCAAACAAAAAATCATTGATCATGGTGCGGTAACGATGGTTGCGTTCGCCGTATGGCACGTAGCGCCATCCTGTTGAAACCACATCTCCTCCGGATCAATGTCATCCATATTTTCAAACAAAAAATCATTGATCATGGTGCGGTAACGATCTCCATTGACCGTAACGCGAGCTCCGGCCTCATTTTTGAAGAAATAAAGTCCGATGATGCCACCAGCATGAAAACCGCACCAAACAGTGCATTTTTCTGGATGTAATGGAGTCTGTAGGGTCTCTTGTGAATTGGTCTCACTCCATATGCGGCAATTTTGCTTATTAACAAACCCGTTAAGCCAAAAATGCGCCTCATCGCTGAACACAATTTTGCGATAAAACAACGGGTCTGATTTTCAAAGTAAATTTGGATAATTTCGTAGCGTTGTTCAAGCGTGAGTCTATTCATGATGATTTGTCAGAGTATACTGAAACAAATAAAAAAAATGTTTCATCAAAATTTAATTTTTTGTGTTACTTTTTACAATTTAAAGTTCTATCTAGCTTAAAAAAACACCCTATATTTTGCCTCATTCTTGAAACTGTCAGAATTAAAATAATCCTCTTAAGACTTCCGGACTTCAAAAAATCTGCACACTACGAGGATTTATATAGATAGGTTCAGTGGTTTAGGTGGGAAAAGGCAACAGACAGACCTCTCACATATATAATGTTAGTAAGGACTTTTATTTAAAAAAAAATTATTCGATTAATTGCACCCATTAATTAATCGATTTATTCGTTATTCGTCATTTTATACTTATTTGAACAAGAGTTTAGTTCTTTCTGATCGATTAATCGAATTGTTCTTAATTGGTTGACTGCTCTAATAAATACCAAACTAAAAGCATTTTATGCTGTAACGATGTCTTATTTGCACAGAAATTTTGCTTTAAGCTATTTACAATCGCAAGACTATTAGTAAATGTTTTAAGTACAAATGAATTAAAAAGTTTCTATACAATATTTATATTAAACCTTAAATTTTTCATTTACGTTTATATTTGTTTTGATTAAGCTGTAAGAGGATTTTAAATATGTATGAATTTATTTACATGTTAAAAAAATAATAATGTTTTAACTAAGATTTAAAAAGTGCTGACAAATTTACAGCAAATTAATCAATATTCACGTCAAATAATATTTTTTCCAATTGTGGTTAGCAATTTCTGTGTTACTTTTTATGGCTTTATGATTTCATTTTTGTACGAGTATTTAAAATTTTTTTTGAAGTTACAACGCATCTGAAAGATATTGTTCAATTATTCAATTTTACAAATATTAAATATTGAAATTACAACAAAAAAAGTTATGCAATTGTACACAGCAAAAATATCACATAAAAGTTAAACTAGTTCTCTACATAAATTTATTTAATCAATTTTTACGCTTAAGAGAAAAATTGCCAACAAAAAAAAAAAAAACATCGACAACATTTTTATGAAAAAGATTTGGCTAGTTTTTGGTCGTGCGGTATTATCTTTTATTTCATTTTTCGTGGAGTCTAGTTAATGTATTTAGAAATTTGGAGGGTAATTTACAATTAACAGAATCAAAAATTGGTTCAAATGGATGAGTTGGTCAATCAGTGAGATTTAATGTTTTCAATAAAATTATAATAATATAATTCAAATATTTTACTTGAGCTTCAAAATGCCCTTGCGTAAAATTAATTACTCTATAAGTACCCAAGGTGGCCTAAAATTAATTACCTTATTGTAAGATGTAGCTTTTGCAAACAGTTGCAGAATACAAATAGATAAACAATGCAGCGCTAAGCTCCGTATGTAGAGTCATCGTCAATCTCAACAACGAAGACGACCATTTTGGGTCGAAAGTCATCATGAGCAACAAGATGCATTTTCATTGAAACCGTTACTTAATAAACCAAATCTTCGTTTGTAGGGTGCTGAAAACTTGTGTATAATGCATGTCGAGCCGTTACAACCTCTCAAGGCTACTGTGTAGTGCAGTGTTCACGCGGGAGGAGTGATTGGACCGTATTATTTTTGGACGCCATCAGCAACACAGTTACTGTTACTGGCAAACAGGGTCATTGAAACTGCTGAAATTCAATGAGCGCTATTTTGTAAAGGACGCCTTTCCTGGCCGCGTAATCTCCCTTTCTAAAGATTTAGCATAGCAAGCAAAATCGCCCGATTTAACTATCGAAAACTTCTTTCTTGAAATCGCGGGTTTGTACCAACAAGCCCAGACAATCGAAACCCTTAAGAAGAATATTCGACTGAAATATTAACAGATATTACAAAAAGTTATATAAAATGCGATTAAACGAGCACAAATGTGTAACAACACTGGCGATGGCCACTGGGTTGATTTCATACTTTCCAAATAACAGATAAAATTGTACAGGCTTAAATAAAGATTTCCAGCACTCAAAATAATATTTTTTTTATTTAAGAAAAAAGTTTTTGAAAAACGAAATTAGATGATTAATTTTGCGCCACCTTGCATAATCGGGAACAAAAATTGTATTTGAATGTACAAATTAGGAAAATGTTTTTTTCTGTGTAGATTCTTGCTACCAAATATGGCTCCTTGCATAAATATAATTAACAATTTTCACCAACGAACTAATGGCTTACCATAATATGTTCTAACTGCGTATGTATGTATGTATTGTGGACAAGATTTTATTATATTTGCGTGAATGCTGGTAAAAGTTGTAAAAATTTTTTAATTAATATTTCGCTACTTTTTCGTAAAAAAAAACAATCTGATTTTTACAGCAAAACATTAAATAAAAATATAAATTTCAAGAATAGCGATGGCGGAAAGCTTTGTTGCAGAGGCGAATATAAAAGAAAATTTGTTATTTAAAATACTACTATTAGTTTGTAAAAATATGTTTCAAAATAAACATCACGGGTTTCTCTTAAATAGTGGTCCAAACAAACTGTGTCGATAGACGATGTCCTACCCAATATAGGCCTGTAAGTGTCACGGTTTTCGAGATACTCGCAATTTTACAAGTTTTGAGAAAATTCAGCTCCTGACTCAGATTTCTTTAAGCCGTTGCCAAGGGAGTTATAGTAAATAAAATTTCTTTTTGTATTTTTGCTCCTGATCAAATGTGCAATTAGCCATATGATTCAATTTTACAAAAACGTTTTCAATTTATCGAGGAAACAACCAGAACATCGCAATTGAGATCCTACATAATTTTTCCATTTCGGTGCCCATTAGCTTTCAAACTTCTGTATTTAATGCAGATTCCAAATCTGCAAACAAAAAGAATTGTGTCAAAATATTTGAAAAAAAAGACATTGTATATAAGATTCTTTTTCTACTTATATTTATAATATTATCTTGCCAGCCGAATAAAAATAAAACATTATAACAAATGAGTATAAAGAGATACTATATAAATAAATTTTAACTTACCGAGAGTTGTGAGTGTTTTTAATTTAATAAAATATATATGTAAAGCAAATTACAATACAATGGTGATATTGTTGCTGTACTCTGAGGTTAACTGGAAATATACAAAAATAACTGTTTGTTAAATCCTGCCGATTTAACGTTATATATGTATATATGTTATATATATATATATATATATATATATATATATATATATATATATATATATATATATATATATATATATATATATATATATATATATATATATATATATATATATATATATATATATATATATATATATATATATATATATATATATATATATATATATATATATATATATATATATATATGTATATATATATATATATATGTCTATTAATGATAAATAGTTATTGAATATTTTTAACACTATATGATAGTATTTGTCTGGTTCAAGTTCAAACCTGACTTTCGCCAGCAATTATTTTTAATTATAACGATAAGTGTCGCGATCAAATAGTTGCATATATTAGACTGGGGACAACTAGCTGTTTCGCAGTCGCTATTCTACTCATCAGCACCCACTATTTTAATACGGCCGCTTAGCAAACTCAGCCACCGACACTTTTACCGCTGTCTATTAAAACATTACGATTACTTACTGTTCCGACTTATTAATATAGATAAAATCTTATTTGAAATTTTTGTGGTAACTCAGTCAAATTGTAACGCAACAATTTCTAAAACATTATTTATAGTTAATATTTTGCTTGTTGAGAAAATATGAAATATGAACGAATATTTTTTAATGAAAACACTACAGTTTTTCTTCTTCCATATCAGTAAAAAACACATTAATATGCATACTAATGTGCATGTGTATACACATACATATACATTTGTATTTAATTTGCAAGTGATAAGTAACAAAATTTAAATTCAGCAACAAGTACTAATAATGTTTGGGAAAACCTCTTATTAGTCAATTCAGTTGCTGATAACTGAACCATGGCGTTGAGTTATTCAAAAGAAAGTCTTACTGATATAAAAAATAAAAAAACCACCCCCTTAAAATTTTACAAGGGAACATGCCACACAAAATAATAAGTCATTTTAATTTTTGCTCTTTCCAAGAAATGAAAAACGAAGCAAACTGTTACATTGAAAAATTACTACCAAGAAACTAACAAAAATGTATAACAGTAGATGAAGGAAATCGTTGCAAGAACGATAAATTGAAAAACAGTCGTGAACTAAGTATGTGAATACGAGGTCTGATAAAAAATAACCGTTATTTTCAAATTTCGTGTGTTACGTATGTTCGATTGTTGACTGTGGCGTTTGGTGAGTCTACTATGATCAGAACACAAGTTCACCGGTTTAATGACGGCCGGGAAGATGTCAATGGCGATGCTCGTCCTGGTCGCCCGAGCACGTCAACAGCCGATGAAAACATTGAAGCAGCGAAGAAAATGTTTTCGTATAATCGTAGAATAACTTACAGAGAGGTCGCTGATGATGTTGGCATATGGTTCGGCTCATGTCAAACAATTTTTACGGATGTTTTAGGCATGAAAGGTGCGAAATTGGCAAATTTGAGTAAAAACAATGTCGCATGGATATCGCTCAGGAGCTGTTGAACTGCAATCGCGTGGTGCATAATGGACTCTTGTCACAAGGTCGTACGGTCAATAAGGAATACTACCTTGAAGTTATGCGCCGTTTGCGCAAAGCAATTCGTCAGAAGTGGAAAAAACAATTATGGATTTTGCACCATGATAACGCACCAGCTAACACATCGAAGCTTGGCCGAAAACAAAACCGTTATCATGCCTCAACCACCGTATTCATCGGACTTGGCCGCCGCTGAGTTTTTCCTCTTCCAAAAACTAAAGACACCCATGAAATGAAAGCCTTTTGCTACGATTGATGAGATAAAGGAAAAACCGAAACAGGAGCTGTTGGCGATAAAAAAAAATGCGCGTTTCAGAAGTATTTCGAGGATTGGAAAAGTGTTATATCTGAGGGGGATTACTTTGAAAGAAGCAAGATAGCTATTGATGAATAAATAAATACTTTTTGAAATTATTTGAAACAAAGTTTTTTTTTTTTTTTTTTTTTTTTTTTTTTTTTGTATCAGACCTCGTGTGTGAATTTTGTACTAATTTATTTGAATAGTATTTCAGTTTGATTATAGATCAATCATTGCCATGACAGTTTAACAAGGATAAAAGGTGTTTGCAACTAATAATGCTATTTTTATACTAGGTGAATATTAGCTATGAAAGTAATATTTATATGTAACTTAACTTTAAAACTAAAACATGTGAGTTTCTGAAATTTGTTCTGAATCAAAATACATAAAACTTCACTTCAATACCAATTTATAAATTAACTTTTATTTTGAAGGATAATACGATATCGGGGCAATAAGTCCAAGGCTCCTTGAATATTCCACCTCTTAGTTGAAATTACTGGCATTTGATGTCTGTCTAAATTTGGGCAAACTGCGTCAATTACTTTGTGTTTGGCAGCTCTTAATAGCAGACGAGAAGAAAATTGAATTTTGTGTCCTCATTACAAATTATTTTGCGCAGAAGAATCATCAGTCAAACCAAGACTAAGCATGATAAATATTATCCAGACCGTGCACCTTCCATTTACTTGTGCATGGTAAAGAAGTGGCTTACTGAATTTCGAGGTGGCCGTAAAAGCACGGAAGATTCCGAACTTTTTGGGCGCCTAGTTGAGATCTCTAAGATCGAAACAAATCATGATATGGTTTTAGACGATCCGATGCTAAAAATGAGAAATTATATGGAAGCCATAGTTATCTCATATAGCTTAGTGGTTTCAGGTTGGAATGACCGCTTGGGTATGAGAAAGCTTTCCGCAAGATGGATGCTGCGTTTGCTCAGAATCAACCACAAACGCATCCCTGTGACAATTGCGCAGCAATGTTTTTCGTTATTCAATCGCAGTATGCACTAGTTTTCATGCTGTTTCGTCAAAACAGTCGCCAAAGAAGGCAGATGAGTTTGTAAACTAATAAAGTCGAGACGAGTGTTTTTTTTTTGGATGTACGCGGTATAATCCACATTTACTGTCTTTAAAAGGGGAAAACAAACAACTGCGAATATTATACCAACTTATTGGGTCAATTAAATGAAAAATTTAAAAAAACCGACCGCATTTTGCCGAGAAAGTAGTTCTTTTCCACCATCATAATACAGAAATGCTTACATTTGCAGCCCAATCCTTTGAAAAAAATCTATGGATTGGACTACGAACTGCTTCCTGATCCGTCTTATTCTGCAGATTTAGCCTTGAGTGACTATTTCTTGTAGAAATTGCTTGGCGGAAAGAGATTTGACTCTAACGATGAAGTCATCTCACAAACAAATGCCTGTCTTGATGACCTCGACAAATCATAATTTTCGTAGAGAATAAATAAACGAGAGAAAAGTTGGACTAAGTGCTTAGAACTGAAAGGAGACGATATAGAAAATTAAAGTAAACTTTCTTAGCTGATAGGGAATTTGAACTAATGACCTGACAACTAACATCATGCTGTAAATCTTACTGCCTGGCCAATGACGTCATTCGACATCGCCCGCTCCCATAAATACGTTTGAAACAAAAGCAAATTTTAAAATGTTGTTTTTGGGTTGCATGTACACAGAAAAAATTATAGTAAAAATAAAATCAACAAAATTTTTCCGGAAAAAATAATTTGTAGGCGTATACATAAATATCAAAAAAAAAAAAAAAAAAACAAAAAAAAAATAAAATAATAATCTTGGATATCGTATTTTGTTGTTGTTTAAAAAAATAGTTGCTTTCGATCAATACTTATTTTTACTAAACTTTTGTTTGAATCCACGAACTCCTTTATATTTACGCATTCAAACAATTTTTTAATTGATTCAACGAATTTTGTTATTGAACACGAAAAAAAAATTTTTTCTGTGTATTTATGCTAGCGAGCGATGTCGAGTGATATCGCGGGCCAGACACTTAATATAAAAACCCGTGTTTCATTCAAATCGTCGTGGACTTATTAAATCGCCTTCGTATTGTCGTGCTAAATTTGTATCTATTTGTATCGTTATGGAGCCTTAAATTAAGACAGTAGAAAAACTTGACATTTCTGAGATAGTTAAAAATAATATTAATATAATATTAGAATTTCAGTTCCAAAGAATTTTTTTTTATTTAAATACTCAAAGGAAAGGATTAAAACAACAACTATTGCTATGCAATAATTATGCACTTTATTCGCCAAAACCGCATAAAAACTTCCGTTCTTTATGTATTAGACAATAGTTTGCATAGATATTAAAGGTACTATATTCATAAAAAGATTTAAATATCTAAACGAGTATGACGACATATATGAATACAAGCCCAATTTAATAACAGTCAACAAACTGGAAGTATGTTCATATGTATGCTTCCGTTAGTGTTCTCAAACAAAAGAAGAAAAAAATTATTCTGCATATTTAAAATTCTAATATTCTAACTAACACTAGTATACATTTAACATGTATATTTCATGAATGTGTGTAAAAGGGAAAACGAATTCTTGCAGACAATACGCGGTTTTATTTACACAATATGCAAAACCAAAACAACTAACGAGCTAATTATGAAAGGAAATTTTATATGAAAAACACTTTCATACAAGAGTGAGTGAAACGGGTTGTGCAGACAGAAAGAGTTTAATGGTTATTGTGTTTATAAAATGCTAATTCTGTGAGGACGCAGAGATAAATGCAGTAGTTTAAACACACCTAATATTTGCGAGCTGATTATGAAAAACGTTATTAAATCTTTATATAGGATCATTCAATTGACGCGCGTAGATATTGGCGGCCAATGATCGTCACCTTGGTTTGGTGTTGCTAGTCTAGTCTGTTGTTAGAGAAAAATTATCTTCAGCTGCGCACCGCATTTCTAAATGAATGACTATGTTAACCTGCTAGATGGGCCAACGAAGCCACCCGCACGAAGTTTACTACAACACATTCACGAAAAGTGACTGCTTGGTTACGCCGACGGAGTCATTAACCCGCACTTTTTTTTTAAATTATGTTGGTGAGGCCAGAATTGACTGATGCCAGTAATACCAACATAACCAAGCCACTGTTCAAATTCAGCCAGATCTGAGCAACAAGGTCATTGAAAATTAAACCACTTCTTCAAGACCTACTCAGGATATGACCTCTACATACGAGTGTGCATACATTATCGGTACTAGAAATAAGAAAATAGATTATGAAGAGGATGAAGGAGGCAGTAGTGTTTGTTGAACCTATCAATGACAACACGAAAAGGCGAAAACAAACGAACTGGAACTAGGAAAATAGATTATGAGGAGGATGAAAGTGGAAATTGTGTTTGTGAACGCTTGAATTGAGGCTATCAATGACAACACGAAAAGACGAAAACAAACGCTATCACGGCATCTAAAGTATTGGAATTAAATTAGTTAAAACTGATCAGTGCCAAGTGAATATACCTTCGACAGTGCTGAGACGAACAAAAGTCAGTTTAGCACCTTCCACACTGCAGGGTGATGAATTATATTAAAAAGAAAGTAATATTGAACATATAAAAAAAGGACGGCAGTGAAAAAACAAATGACAAAACACTACTTTTTCATTTCAATATCTACCCACTCTTTTCAAGAATGCTTATATTTTTATTATGCTTATTTTATTGAAAAGAAGAACTCATAAATGTGGTATGTAAGATTTTGGCGGACAAACTCAAAATAGAGAGTGGCTTGCAAATCGTGCTACAGATATGAAATTGGCTTGCGTGAGCAACTGACACTATCGTCTAATCTGACAGTGGATCAATTCCACGGGGTGAACTAACACATGTGGCTTACAAGATTCACATTGGCGCCAATTTCTAGCCATATGCTTGTAGCTACGAGGGCTACCTAAGTAGGAAATATTTTCTTCCTACTTAGGTAGCTTCAATAGGAAGACGAAATTCCAACTTTTCTTACCATCTGAATAATTTGGGAACCCCTCAAAGTACGTGTTAGTTTCGGACCCCACTTCTTCGTTTGAGATAAAGCTTTTTCATGCGAGCAATTTTTTCGAGTTTGGAATCAGCAAAAAGTCACTATGATCTAGCTCTGGACTATAAGGTGGATGATCAACCAATTCGAAGTGTATTTCACGTAATTTGAGCATCGTATCTAATAATGCATGATAATACTTTCTTGTGATTGTGCATCCTCTTTCAAGATAATCGATGAGCAATATTCGTGTGAATACGAAAATGCCGTGGCGATAACCTTGCCAGTCGATTTCACTATCTTGGTCTTTTTCGGAGCGTTTCCACCAGCTTCCACCCATTGTTTCGATTGATTTTTGTTTTCAGGTCTGTAGTGGTGAACCCGCGTTTTATCAACACTTATTAATCGACGCCATAAATCAACAGTATTACGCTTTATCATGTCCAAACACCGCTGTGAAGTGGTCTGTCCAACACGTTTTTGTTCGACACTGAGCAAACCCGGCTTCCATCTTGTCGATAGCTTTTTCGCAAATGCTCATGGAAAATTACGTTCATATGACATGTTTATCATTTCAAGAACCTCACGTAACTTGGCTCGGTGATCATTTATAACGATATCGAGAATTTTCTTGACATTTTTTTCAGTAACCATCTCTTTTGGCTTTTCTGTTGATGGTATTGTTGCAGTACATGTTCGGACGCGCTTAAATTTAGCAATCCAATATTTCACCAGGTAATCTGCCGAGTAATGTTTGCCGAACATTTCTTTTGTCTCTTTCGCCGTTTCTCTACAAAAGCTGCTTACTTTAAACGACTACAACAAATAAACTAATCGATGAATTTGGGTGAAATTTTAACACATCGCAATTTAAAAAAAAAAAAAAAAAAAAAAAAAATATATATATATATATATTTTTTTAATGAAAGATTGTATGAAATATTTCTATATAAACTTAAATATGGATATATATATATATATATATATATATATATATATATATATATATATATATATATATATATATATATATATATATATATATATATATATATATATATATATATATATATATATATATATATATATATATATATATATATATATATATATATATATATATAGTGTTGTGCAAAACAAAACCAACAAACTCCATATTTAAGTTTATATAGAAATATTTCATACAATCTTTCATTAAAAAAATAAGTGTTTCTATATTTTTGTCTACTACTATGATGAGTAATAAAAGAGAGCTTTAGCAATCAAAAATTTTCAACTCTCTTTAAAAAAAATCCAACAAAAACGTACAAAGGTAAAAAAAGAGTGTGCAAAACAAAAGCAACAAATTATAAACTCATTTGAAAACATCTTGTTTTTCAAAACTAACGGAACATTTCCAGTGTAAATTAGTTCTAAGTGGTTTAAGTATTTTATAAATAGTTTTTTAAATTAGTATCTTTACATTTGTGCAACTTGTGTAACTTATTTGAATGGCCAGAGATAAATATTGTCAAACTTTAAAATCTCAAATAATTAAGGATTTCGAAAAAGGAGAAAAGCAAGCTTCGATTGCTAGGAAGTATAATATTAATAGATCTATTATTTGTAGATTGTTTAAAAAGTATAAATCGGTAAGAAATCTCACTGTGACTCATTTAGGAGGTCGCCCGCGAAAAACTTCCGAGCGGGAAGATAGAAAAATATGTCGCATTTTTAAAAAAATCCGTTTGCCACTTCCAATGATGTTGTTAAAAGACTTCAGTTAAATGTACACGGCAGTACAATTTGTAGACGTGCAATAGAAAATAATTTAAAAAGTTATAGACCAGCAAAAAAAGCCATTGCTCTCTAGGAAACATATTCAAAAAAGGTACTTAGCTAACTACTTGATTTCTGTTTGAATTAATACTAATAGTTTTGTGTAATTTTAATTATTTAGATTAAATTTTGCTAAAACACACCTAAATTGGACCGTTAAAAAATGGAAAACCGTACTTTTTAGCGACGAGTCTAAATTTAACTTAATAAATTCAGATGGTATGTCCATAGTAAGACGTTTGCCTGGCAAACGGCTTGAACCAAAGAACTGCAAAATTAATTTTAAACGCGGAGGTGGCAGCGTGATGGTGTGGACATGCTTCTCAGCAAATGGAGTTGGACCATTTCATAAAATCGACTGCACAATGGACCGTTTCATGTATAAAGAAATTCTTGAAACGAAGTTGGTTCCCTATGCTGAGTGGAATATGCCTCTTCGATGGGTGTTTCAACACGATAATGATCCGAAACACACATCGAGGTTGGTCAAAGAGTTCATAGAAGCGAATGGGATTCAAGTTCTCGATTGGCCGGCACAATCGCCCGACTTGAATCCCATTGAAAACCTTTTTGGGATACTAAAAAGGAGTATATCTGGCAAAGGATTTAAAAATCGTAATGAACTATTCCAATGTTTAGAAAATGAGTGGAAGCGTATTCCGCACACAGTGCTCGACAATCTCATTGAATCCATGCCACGAAGATGTGCAGAAGTTATTAGAAATAAAGGTTCATACACAAAATATTAATATGTTGCTTTTGTTTTGCACAGCGTTTCATAGAGATCTGAACAATTTTAGTTAATTTTTTAGTAATGAAATAAATTAAATTTATTTTTTTTTTATTTAGTTTTAAGTATACACAACTGTGAACTATCTAAAATTTTTTGCTTTTTGTAAAACCATTTTGATTCCAAATAAATAAGGTTTTTTCGCATTAATAAAATTTGTTGCTTTAGTTTTGCACGACACTGTATATATATATATATATATATATATATATATATATATATATATATATATATATATATATATATATATATATATATATATATATATATATATATATATATATATATATATATATATATATATATATATATATATATATATATATATATATATATATATATATATATATATATATATATATATATATTTATATATATATTTTTTTTTGTTTTTGTTTGTTTGTAGCTTCAATATCAATCCGCCCTTGTTTATGAGTAAACCCCCTGTTGAAGAGCCATCATTACTGGCTTCTTATATTATCGGTTGCAAGGCAACAGCACCTCGAGGTTTATTAGCCCACGAGAATTTGCATATACCAAACTTGTCAGGGAAACTAATTTCCCTTCACGCGATTTCAGGTTTAAACCAAAGCCATAACATTTCAGACATGGTAGCCACCTCAACCATTATCAGTGCCAGAATAGTCTGCAAGCAGTCTTCCGATCCCTTTTCTGCCAGTTAACCTTTTGATACGATATTTGTTTATTGCGGGCATTGCCTCAATTGTCATTTTGGTGACTGCTTCAACTTAGTAAAATTCCTTGGCATCGTTTTCTTCAGCTGTAAGTGTAGTTGGTTGTGTTATGGTAAAATAAATTCCTCCGTCAAAAAGTTATTACGTTTTGTTTTGTAGCACTAGTTTCCAACCAGGCTGTATTTATTTACGTGGCCACTTTTCTTGTGGTGGTTATACAAGTTTGGCGTACAATATAGTTACTGCAATAAAATTATTGTTAGATTTCTGTACATCC
The DNA here is from genome assembly GCA_914767995.1 of Thecocarcelia acutangulata. Classification (NCBI taxonomy): domain Eukaryota; kingdom Metazoa; phylum Arthropoda; class Insecta; order Diptera; family Tachinidae; genus Thecocarcelia; species Thecocarcelia acutangulata. Next base: position 126,540,704 of record OU612094.1, on the reverse strand, counting down.
ACATAGATATGTGTGTATTGCATTTTTCTTTTCTGTCATCAACATATTTTAGGCGTTCGCGAATGTATTCATAGATTATATATTTGACAATAGCTTCTTCGATTAAAGAAAGCATTACTTTAAGTTCTGTTTTCCAAAACCGCATTTCATGTTGAGTCGAAAACAATTTTTATTTTTGGTTTTATAAGCCTTATGCATGTTTTTTCTATTCTTTCATTATTATTCACTATGTAAATGTTTTAATATTTATAAAACAAGAGAACGTGGAAATGAAAAAAGAAACAAAAGATTGTTGTAATTACTTCAATAATGACAATGTTACAATACTGCAGTTAAGGAACTTCCAAAGGAAGGTGGGCAGACAACATGCACATTTTGCCGCTGACAGACTGACAGACATTGAGCTTTTATTGCAGACATTGAAGAGACTCATGGTACAAAAAGTACAAAGAACTTAAAAACACAGCAGCTAAAACTGTTGCAAAAGAGGGTTCTATATAAGAACTTCATTATCTGCTTGTAAAACGAACAAAACAAAATCAAAATTTTTTGTTTATTTTTTGAACCGAAGTTACCATTTACATTTTTTCTAGCTTATTTTGTATATTGCTATTTTACGTCGTAGAAGTATACAAGCATTTGTGGATAAAGTTTTTTTAAAGAGAGTGAAATTAAAAAAAAAAAAAATTAAATATGTACTTGAAAAGGATCCACACTTACTATATATATATATATATATATATATATATATATATATATATATATATATATATATATATATATATATATATATATATATATATATATATATATATATATATATATATATATATATATATATATATATATATATATATATATATATATATATATATATATATATATATATATATATATATATAAATATCTCTGAAGCCATAAGCCAAAAAAATCTGTAAAATTAGTGAAGTGTGCTATTTGAAAGGAACATCAACACAGTTTTTTTTATGAGTATTTAAATCTTAATACTAAACACAAAAAAATTTGTTAAGTCCAGCCTAGACAAAAAAATGTTATTTTGCGGGAACTTTATCGGTAAAATCACCTATTAAGCATTCTGATGATGGCAAAGGTATGTCTTTTTCTCAACAGAGTGTGGCAGCCAAAATTAAGTATGTTGCGTGCAAGAGAATTTGGGGGAAATTCCAGTTTACTTTGAAAATTTTATTCTTTTACCAGTGGATCACACAGATTTAGTAGAGTGCTAAACCAACAGTCTCGAGATTGCAGGTTTGTTTCCTGCCACAGGTTCGGGATTTTACTGTAGATAAGCAAAACAACTTCGCAGATTATGTGTTTATAGAAAAAATAAATAATATTGATGCATTCATTTCATAAAACTAATATTTCCTGCATTCAAAAGATTAATTTTTGCAATGAATTTTTTTTTTGCAAAATGGGACAAGAAGCAACGATAATATCGTAACATTAATGCAAAAAGTGGTTGTGTCTAAGAAAGTTTTTCTATCAGTGTAGTAAACTTAATATTAAACTAAAAATTATTCAAAGTGTTAAACATGTTCTCAATACCTAAATCAGTAATGATACATAGCAAATCATCTTCTATAGAAACTTTCCATCAACATATAATATCGGAAAAATTAAATTTATTAAACGAAATATATATATAGGTTAAAAATACCAAAAAACGTGCTTCAATTATCCCAAAATCATCTTCAGGAATTGCTAAAATCCCTCACTTCCTCGGAAATAAAATGCAACTTCAATATTCACATTCAATGAATGACCATTAATAGTTTAGATAGACGTTCCACGGCCAAAACGCACACCGAATATGAAAAGCTGTTTCCGATCCGGTTAGCGAGACGGTTCCAAGTTTTTTGGAAATTCATTTCCAAGTTTTTGGGAAAGTCGGCTTCAGCAAGCGTCGAAATCTCCCCACTTCTTCAGAAGCAATACGGCAACTGAAATTTTAGCACTAAAGGCCCGTTTATAGTTCAGATGCATTTTCCACGGTAAAACCGCGTATCGTATATGAAACCGGTTTCAAATCGGTTTCCGAAGTGATTCCGATTTTTTTTTGGGATTTCCCAAAATTCGCTTCGTGAATCCCCAAAATGCTTCACTTCTTCGGAAGTAATACGGCACTTTTTGCATTAAAGCAGCAACACTGTATATACAGTTTTATAAACGTATATGTAATTAAAAATGTCTGCACTTAAGCTTCGAAACAGCCAGGCAGCCAAAATGGAACGCAAAGCACCAATCACGATGAGCAAAGAAAGAAAAAAAGTAAAACACAATAATTTTCAAAAAACGATAAAGGAAGTGCAAAATCCACACTTTCCATGAACAATTTATTTCAGAATATCTACATACATACGTAAAGGTAAAAAATATACGAATGATTTCTACTCGATGTTAGCAGAGAACTCCTTTTAGCACAAAATTCAACCATACTTTTTAAAGCATGAATTTTAGCAGCGCCCCTTAGATGTCAGTACAATAGCCAGGATTCGAAAATATTCACAATTCAAACTTGAACAGTAATAATTATTCGTGTAACTTGGGTTTCGAGTGTTGCAAACATACAAACAAACAAACATACAAGTGCAATTAATACAAAAAAACTAAAGAGTATTAAGATAAAATACTATGGGCCATATGCAAAATGAAAACTTACTTGAGTTAAGCTACGTACACACGGTTATCAGATCTTACAATATTGCCAGTAAAATTGTCTGAAAATGTATTATAATCGTGTGAACTGCCAAATTTTTACGTACAACGTTGTCAGAAAAAATATTGTTAATCAATTGTAAGACGACAATGTTGTCAGGCATCTGACAATCGTGAGAACACCCTTCGTCAGCATTGCCAGATAATTGGCTGGTATTGTAAGCTCAGTTTTAATTGTCAGATGTATAAAATTAATGCACCTGACAATGGCATCATCGTCAGAAAAGTTGATGGGCAACACTGCCAAACAGATGGTTAATGATATACATAAGTGGCAGTGCTTTACAACATGTCTGGCAATTTTTTTCATCAAACAATCTGATAACCGTGTGAACTGACAATTTTTTTTGTCAGATGAATTATTTGTCAGACCATAGTCTGACAATGAAATTGTAAGATTTTCTTACAATCGTCTGAACACACAATTTACTTCTGCGGGACAAGTTTTCATTGTCACTACATTGTCAGCATGTTGCCAAATCTTACAATATTGTAACACCTGACAATCGTGCGTACATAGCCTTAGTTACCGAACACATTAACACTACCATATATTTGTCAAAAAAGTTTTTGCAAAAACAGTTCGTTAACTATTAAATGTAGTAAGGAATTTAATTGTTGTATTCTGGCAATGCCGTTATGTTCAGTTGTAATTTCTTGAGTAGTGGTGTATAAAAATGAATAGCATTTAAACAAAAAAAAGAAAAAAAAAAATAGGATTTGATATTGACTATTTTAAATAAATGAATATATAATATGTAGTATATTAAAGAAATTCAGAAATATTAACAGGATTACTTGTACTAGAATTTTTTATTCGAATAACGTATTCGTTTGATTGGAACTGCATCAGTAATATATTTGTTATTTCTATAATCTAATATATTTGTTATTTCTATTGCCCTTTCAAAATTAATATTTTCAATTCATATAAATTGTAATGGTTTAATTTTCTTATCTAATAATAATAACATATTGCTTTTGTTACGAATATTCAAAAGAATTATGATTTTAACAGAAATTGAAAACAAAAAATCAAATGTCATTTTCCATTTCAATATTAAAATATTCAAACTTAACGTTAGCTTCCCAAACGAATGGTAAGCTAACAATTGTTTTTGCATACAACGTAACGAAATTTTTCTTAACAATTGCTTACCAATCTTTGTTAACTCAACGTCAAGCCGAAACAGGGTGATAAAAGATGGATTGTACCATAATGAGAGAAGTCAGAAAAAATACAAGGGCTTGTGCGAATAAAAAACATTTGAACAGAGTAAAATGTTTGTTTTTTAGATTTGTTATGACTTTTTTCATGATGGTTACAATCAAAGTTATTACCCTGTTCCGGCTTGACGTTGAGCCCTAAGCCACCCTATAAACTCTGGCAATGCAATTTTCCAACATTTTATTTAACATTCGCTCTTAAGCTGCACGTCCTGGCAACACTGCTCCATATAAGAATGTCTAGTAGTTTGTAAGCTGTCTTGCTTATTTTGTTTGTTTGCTGTTTCCTACCGATATGTAGTGATTTGCGCTTCGTTGCATTTGAAATGTGTCAGTGAACATGATAATTATCTTGAAACCAAGAGAAAACATTAAATAATACTCGTATCTAGTTAACAAAGAGGAGTTAATAAAATTTTGAACGAACAAAAATCTATAGAAAATGCAAATATCGTGTTTAAAAAAGTAACAATTATGAAAGTCTGAATATGAGTTAATTTTCAGTTTAAATGTTTACTATTATTGTACTTTTACTTACATCAAATTTCCATTGTTATGTTAGGATGAACAATAATATTTTTCTAAAAACGAAAAAGAAACAAAAGGAAGATAAATAACTTAAAATTTTTTATTTAGAAAGTTAAGTTTTATTCGAAATTTTTTTCTGGAACTGAAATATTAATTAAATTTTTTTGTACATTTTAATATAACAGTTTTAAAACTTATTTTATTTTTGCCTTGTTTACTTAAGCATAAAATTAAAGCTGACCAGTCACCCAACCAAACGCTAGACTTACAATATAGACATTTATATAAATACGTTGTGAAAGAATTTTTAAGGAACAAAAAACATCCATGTAGTCCTTCTACAAGTAAAACAATTAAAAAACAAAATAAGAAAAGAAATGGCTTGAAAAGGATAAAACAAAAATTAAATAAAAAATGCAGTAAATATTTTTGTTCGAGTAAAAGAATAAATGTTGTTTTCAACAACTGCACAAGAGTTTAAAAAAGAAATCAATTTTATTTTTTTGAGCAAATATTTTTATGTACACATGAAAATTATTTAAAACTGATTTTTACGAGTGCGATTCGTATCAACATGTGGGGTATGGTATCTGCTGGATGACTACAGTGACAGGTTGACACTTTTTAAAATTCACGATACATAAAAACATAAAACCGCTTTCAATTAAAATTTTGCCGTAAAATTTTTAAAACTGCTGTCTTTTTCCTTCTATAAATAAGCTTTAAGAAATTTAAGTTAAAAGAATATGTATATTAAAAATTTTTTTGTGTTTAGCAAAATGAACAAAAAAAAAAATAAAAAATAATGATGTAATCTAATCCAAAAATGTATTAAACAATTTTAATTATAAAATAAGTAAACTTTCCTTAATTAGCGGCGCTATAACCTTTACAATAATTATTTCAGCTTATAAATATACTCATATCATGTTGATTCAAAACGATGTTACAATAAAAATTGTTATCAGCAAGGAAATTCGTACTGTCGCCATACCTGAGGTGTAAAAATCTTATATACTCGTATGCTTTGGAATCGGATAAGAGTAACTAACTCATCGACAACAAATGCATCTTCTTGAGAATTTTGGCTTCAATATTATGTAAATAGTCATCAGTAATGTGAAAACTGTCATCAATCTCAATTACAAAATTCATCGAAGAATTTTGCCACGTATAGATGGGATGTCATAGTCACCTTATGAAGAGGAGTGAAACTCGAAGCAAATAAAGAGCATATATTTTTATACACACCATACAGACGGATCTATACAGTGACAGACAGACATTATACTCATGATAGTGAATCACCTAATGTGAGTTTGACATCAAGGTTTGACGAAAAGAATAACTTGCGAAATAAAACTGGCAAGTATTATTACAATAGAATATTTTTCTTTTTAATTCTCATTAGTTTACTGAAAATGGTAGAATTTAATTTAACTTGAAATCCTATTCAAGCTTGAGGTCTATTTGTTTCTGATTAATTCTTATTTTTGCTGCTAAATATCGTTTTGGTTTTATATAAAAATTCAACAGCCTTCATTTTCGATATTTCGATTAAAATTTGTTATCATCGTTTAAATATTATTAAAAATTTTAATTTGAAAAGTTATCGTCAAGAAATTCTTATATAAAAATATTCATAACAAAGAAAAATTCATAACAATATTATCAAATTGAAAAATTAAAAAATAACTATTCATATACAAAAAAAAAAAAAAAAAAAAAAAAAAAAAAAAAAACACATTGAACAAAGTGATGCCCTTTCTGCTGCCTCTGAGCTGTTAGAGAGAATGGATCACTTTGTTATAAACCTTTCCGTGGATATAACAAAGGGGTTGCTGCTGTGGGATCTCCAAGAGCAGGTTATTGTAATTTTCTCGATGGATGAGAAAATCACAATATGTGTGGGGAAATGAAATAAATAAATAAAACGTTAGGGTTGGGAATTTCGGTTTTAAATAAAATTTATTTACAGGTTTACCTTTTAATAGACAATAGTTACTTAGAATGATAGTTGAAAAAATGCACTATACCATACGGCTGATGATTTCCAAGTGCCGTTTTTTCCACGACCTTCGCCAGACCAAACTTCGGCCTTGGAAAAATCGGCCTTGACATTTGGAAGTTTTCCAGCCGCCAGTGTGACCAGCCATACGTTATATTTTTCAATATTTAATAAAATCGGTAATATTAAACAGCCAAAACAAAGGTAAGTAAAAATTGTAAATTTTCGTGCAAAGAATAAGATTCATACAAAGGCATAATAAAAATAGGTACGTAGAATAAAGGTAGGTAAGTATAATGCAAGGTAAGTATAAGAAAAGGTAAGTATATATATATATATTTAGATAAATATTTATAATAAAATTATGTCCAATTAATAAATGTAATATAAATATGTATAAAAATTATAAATAATATAGATGTAAATTCAACGTTGAAATTCATAATAGTAGTTTACATCAAATAATTCAGCAAAATAATAATTGTTGTCCAAATTAGTTTGGACACACATTAAAAAATTTTAAAAAGACAATAATATTAATACTAACAATAACAAACATAAAAAGTAACATCAATTAAAATAATCTAATTCTGCAACCAATACATGTTCCGCCAACATTTGCAACTTCATTTCTCAACTTTATATAAGACAGCTGTATGCCGTGGCAAGCATTGTTCGACGTTAGCAAGTAATTTTTGATCAGCGCGACTCTAATATTCAAGTGAAGACACAAAATAAGGAAGCGGATGCAATGTTGGACTTCAATATCAATGACAATTTTGACCGACATGGAGAGTTACATGAGGAAACACATGTCAACAGAAGTAAAACATTTCGTCTATGAGTGCATTTAGACAACTAGGAAACACAAAAACTAGCTGCTTATATTATTTTATTTGCATAAATAGTTAGTTAAGTAGATAATATTAGTAGCAAATAAAGTAGATAATAGTAAATTTGTAAATAAAATTTTCATAACAAAAATTAATACAAAAATATATAATATTACAAATTAATAAAACTTTTTAATTAAGTTTATTCTTATATACTTTATTAGCTACTACCCCATCTATCTCCAATTAAATATATGAACAGTTTGTTTATTATATTTCCTACACTGATAGAACAATTTTCGTTCATACAACCATTATGAAACTTTTCATGGTATTAACGAAAGAATGGTGTTCGAAACAGTTTCATTCCTATAACAAAGCAATTTTTCTCGTTGTAGTCGATATTTAATAGGAGACTTGCAAACCTTTGAAAAATATTTTCAATCATTTACCTATGTTATACCATTAATTTAAATAAATTTATGAGAATTTAAAAAGTAAATATACTATAATATAAGTGTCTGTTTTGAAGTGAATCTTTTCCGAATATTTTGGTGTCATGACTTTCACTTCCGAACAATATTTTCGTTTTACTTTCAAGTGCGCCAAACTTTCTGAAAGCAAAAAGAATCTCCTCTATTACACAATAAAATTAATTTTCTTGGTTTCAATAATTTGCAATTTCCGAGGTCGTTTTTTTATAAATATGTTTAAATAAATTGATTCAATATCTCACTTTCCATTGGAAAACTTATTCCGGAATATTAAAGTTCAAAAGCAAATTACAACGATTAATAACTTAACGTTGTTGTTTGATGACTTCAATGTTTGATGATACAAATAAACAGGCGAAAGAATAATTGATATAAAAAAAAAATCTGATAAATTCCTTGGGTCTGAATGATCATGCAGGTTCCGTCTTCGAACGTTTTTTTCACTCATTTTTTGTATTTTTATTTGAAAATAACTTAAATGAAATACTGCCGGCATTTTTTAATTTTTTTGTTTTGATCCAAGAGCATATGTTTAAAACATATGGTCAGAGATTACCAACAAGGTGTTAACAATGGCAAATTTTGTATAAAGTCAAAGTGTCAAATTCTATATTAAGAAACATAAACAAATAAAAATTATAATTAATTTGCCATTTAACTTCTGCAACCTAGCTTCGTTCTAGCTTAGTCGTTTTTAGTTTATCTTTCGAAAATTAGTTCGAAAAGGTTAAGAAAAATGTGGATTGCGGTTTTCTTTTTTATGATTCCACTCTGATAGCAATGCTGGAATCCGAATTATTTCATCCCTGTTCAAAAGTTGAGCAGGTGTTTGAAATTGCTCGTACAATTTCTACATATGTATATCTAAAGCAGCCCATACACATTTCAACACAATTGGCAACTGAGTCGGTTGTTGTCTAATCAAGCCGTGTATGGCTTTATCAACTGATTTGTTTGGCAGTTGTCGAGTTGGTTGAAGAAAAATTTAACGATTTAGATTTTTTCAAGTTGTCTTTCAAAAGGTCTTTCAATTCGATTGTGCTGTGTATGTTCGTCTCTTGATCAGGTGTCAATGTTTATATATATATTTTTTTTTTTTTTTTTTTTTTTTTTTTTTTTTTTTTTTTTTTTTTTGCAAAGAAAACGTTAAATAAAATTTTTGGTTTGTACATTTGTGCAACGGGTTATAGTTCAAGTTTTTTGCTTTCTTAAGTTTTAAGTTAAGTTAAGAAGGATTTTTTACTAATGTACAAAAATTATAAAAGTTCAACAAAAATTTAATAAGTTAATGAAAACGTTAAATACTTATATTTAAAATTGTCTATAATTTCATTGCATTTGATAGTTGAATGTAAATCTTTCAATTCAGTTTAAGAAGTGTGTGGCCAAGAATCAATTGAATTGAAAGACTTAATTGACAATGGTAATGAAACGTGTATGGGCCACTTAACAACAAATATGAGTATGTTTTCAAAAACTGATATTCGAAAGAGTAAATTGTTCTTTCCAAGTAATTAAACAAAGTATGTCCCATGAATACCGATTTTGAAAAGACGTCGAGAAACCATTAAACCTGCAGATGTCCATATGGATTAATCGGTTCCGACTTTTTCTCTGTACCCGGTACATTACTCGCTGGCATGTATGAGTTATATATGTGGTATAAATAAGTTATATGTGATGTTTCCACAAAACCAGTAAGCGACTTGTCTCAAAAACTTGTCTGGAAAAAACTCAGTTTTGAGTGCTTTTCATAAATTTTTTGTTTTTGTCAAACTGATTGCTCGTGATATGGAAACAATACCTTAATGTTAAATCAAACCTAAACTTAAATGTCTGTATTTGCAGTATGTTGTCTTTTGCATTATACATTTTTTTAAATACTTTTTTTCGGCACTTTTAAAAATATATTCTTATCCAGTTTATCATTGATCTATTGGAACTATTTCTAACTCAATTTAGTTTAAATGTATACGTTGAGTTTGTGCAAGTAATGGTTAGGGGAATAACATAATAGCAAAAATTAAACATATTTGGCTTTATTCATGAGGAGTGTTGGGTCTTTGTTGGACTGTCACTTAATAAACACAACACAATTTTTAAGTTTATTTCAAAACTGAATATTGAGCTGGTGGCCTTGGCAGCCAGTGCTTTTCTCTTTATTATAATTATAGCTATACAATTTTAATATTAAGTAAATAAATAAATAATAAAAAAAAGATCTCTTATGAATTCCACCGATTAGTCTTAAGATAATATACTGTAAAATATTGTAATATTTAGTATCAACTTAGATGTATAAATATTGTAGTTCTGCCAATTAGGCCAGTAAAGGGCTTGCGGCTTATATATATAAATAAATAAATACTTGTCTAATTTTGAGTTTACATTGCTTAATTTAATTTTTCCAATGAACATACAAAATCATAGAGATGTTACTATTTTTAATTCTTTGGAATTTCACGTCAATCAATAAGCATGAAATGTAAATATACATAAATGCTTGAATGCTTTATACAATAAATAAGTTAATTGCTCGTAGTTTGTGAGAAAAATACTCGTAGAGGCATCGAAAATTGCTTGACTACAGAAGTGCTTTGATTAATTCCTGAATTTATTCAAGGCAACAGCAATTTATTTCCATATTCCTTTATTTCCACAAATATTTGTAGAAATAGCACACGTTGCTTCTCATAATAACAGCCTTAACGGCTGAAAGAAAAATGATGAAAGCTCAGGAACGCTAATAAGGCAGTGCTTTTCTTATGCCTGTGTAATTTTATTTTGACTTTCTCTTATTCTTTATTTGGTTAGCAAATATGAACTGAAATCAAATTTAATTAGTTCATGATAAAAAACAAAACTTGTTCGAAATAATATTTCGAAGTTAACAGGAAGTTTCATATTTTCCACAATCATCCATGTAATATAATACCTTTGAAATAAGTCTCGTAGACTTTTTACAAAGAATTAAGCAAAAAATTTTACAAAGGAATTTTAATACTCATACTTCTGCATAATGTAAAGATTAAGAAAAATGAAACATTTATCGTTAGGTTAGAGAAATTGTGCTTTTATATATAATTTTATATTCACATATTGAAACGAATATTTTTTACAAACAGGCTTACGATTGCTTAAGGGCGGTTATGATTTTTTCCCGCATTTTATTATTGTCTTAAATAAACGTCAATTTAAATACAATTTGAGAAGTTAAATATTTGCTTCGTAATCTTTTTGCTTTCAAACAAACATTAATGAAACTATAATTGCATATTTGTGAATTGTGAAAATAGGCTTAGAAACATGCTAGTAAATGAATATTAACTATCAGGTATGAAAAATTAAACGGGGTTATTTACGGCGGTTACTACGAGTAAAATACAGAAAAAGCAAATTTCCAATATCGGTCTATATATATGCCGAGATATAACCTAAACCGATTTTTCCATGACAATTTTTGGCATGGCGATTACAAAAAAAAAAAAAAAAAAAAAAATTCCCCGATATCGGTCCATATATATACGAGCAAATTTGTAACATACACTATATTGTTACATCTTTGCGTATAAAAACGCTTTTGCAGATTCTTCAATTGCAAATGAAATAATGACACTCACTCTTATTCGTTACAGAGTACTTAAATAATTCACAACTTTATTTACACTTGATACTAGTGTGTACTAAAACACTAGACTTGCTTACTTTTATAACTTGTGACTGTTTCACGCAACGTTTAAAAATAAACTGACTCGTTGCCGCCGACCTGCCTGCTTTTCATTATCACAATTTCTGAATTTGTTTCACATAAAATTAATTAATCATTACTGGAATTAGCAAATATTTTTACTATTTTAATACGTTATTTATAGCTGTAAAGTTAGGATCATACGGTTGTCAAATCTGACAATATTATCTGATCTAACAATGTGCTGAAAATTGAATGACAATGCAACATAGTTCTTACACATAAATTATCAGTATACACGGTTCTTAGACAATTGTTAGAAAAACTGCCAATTCCATTGCAAGATAATTATCTGGTAATTCCATTACTGACAATGTTGGCATGAAAAATATTGTCAGTTCGCACGGTTGTCATATTTGTTATACAGCAAAAATGATCAGTTTAATTATTAGAATCAAAACATTTACATAAAAATTTAATTGTTCGTGTGAGATTAGAAAATTGAGCAATAAAAAAAAATATACATATATTTCTTTACTTCAAGATATTGGGACCATTTTAACAGGCTATATTTTAGAAAATAGTGACGATGAAGAAGAAAATAAAAAGAAACGTCGCAAGGGTTGGGTAAAGAACTGGGATTTTTGTCGCCATCAAAAACGTTTTACGCAAACTTGGTGCAAATGAGCTTTGCAGTCATTGAAATTCACAGCCATTTGCGTTGTGTGCTACGCATCAAGCTGAGAATCAACCTCTTCTATTAGTTACAAAATATTTTCATGCGAGCCACTTTTTCCGAGAATATGTTTTTTTTTTGGGTTATTATCTACTGGAAATTTTATTGGCGATTGAACTTTTATAGGCTAGAAGAAATTGTCCAACACTTTTTTACGTTCAACATCTATGGGCCAGTTTTGATCACAATCCACGCTTAGTAGTTTTAAAATGACTTTTTTGTTTCGCGTTAAAAACTTTTTATTTTTCCCTTGTTTTGTTTTTTGCCTGATAATGATGCCATTGTCAGATGTTTAAAATTCACGCACCTGACAATGCGAAATAAGCTAACGTCTAACAATAATTTGATAACGGCAAAAAAAATTGTTTACACGATTGTCAGGTGTCTGACAATACTTTTATCTGACAGTGTACTGAAAATATTTTTCTGACAACATTATCAGACAAAAATTGTAAGTTCACACGATTGTTAGAAATTTTTTTGACAATATTGTCAGATCTGACAACCGTCTGAACAAAGCTTAACAAAGTGGTTGCTGAAGATGATATTGTTTCTGTGTAGCCTAGACATAAATCTTAAAAATTTTGGGATTTTAAATTTATTGATTTTTTATAAAGGTATAAAACTTTAAGTCGGCAAAAAAAAGTCATTTTTTCAGCTGTTAAGTGACTTATTTTTCGTTTTGTTCGAAATTTCAACACGCATACAGGGATGCCTGACTAAAGCTACGTATAGATGGTAGTTAGATCTGACAATGCACTGGCAACATAATGAAAATAAAAAAAATTTACTAAAATCGTCAGTCAGTTCTGACGATTGTTAGAAAAACTTACAATTTGATTGCCAGACAATTGTCTGACAATAAACTCGTCTACCAATAAAAATTGTCAGTTCATTCGATTTTCAGAATATTGTATGGCAAAAATTGTCGGAACAATGTAAGAAGTTTGAAAGCCTAGAAATTAACAAAATAAATAAATTCAAAAAAGTAAAAATATGTACATACGAGTATGTAAATTGAAAAAATATATTGGCGCTTTAAAACTGCCTTAGTTTTCATATCTGTTATCATACGAGTATACTATATGTATCTTATTATAGATTATTCATCTCATCTAACAACAATGCTCTCAATAATAGCACGCAAGTGAATTTTTTTAAATATTTCTCTACGCATGTGTGTGAAATTCGAGACGTTTATACTCAGCCCCATCAGTATCGCGAAAACTTGACAGCTACTCAACTTCTTTGATGAATTTCGCGATAAAATCAAGAAACTATACAGATTCCAACTTTTTCTGATATGGTTTTTATTTTCGTCTTGGTTTTTTTCAAGCTTTACTCGTATAGCCCGTTGGCTACTGTACTTTTTGATACACTTTCATTTGTTTCATTTTAGTTTCTTAAAATATTCTTTTCTTACAACTTTTCCTTACAATTATTGAAAATATGGGCTATTATGCACATTGTGAGCAAAAGAAATTATAAGTTTTTATATGATATGTGTGTTGTACGATGCTATGCTGAACACATTCAGAAAAACTGCATTTTGAGCAGGTCTAGTCGCTTTAATATACGAGTGTGTTCTATCTTGCTTCCTGCTTTCGACAAAGTTTTCCTGCGGCTGCATTTGATGACGGCGTCAAGTCTGCAACGGCATTTTTAGAGTTGTTAAAGCTATAATGTATTTATTTGTTACACGAAAATATAGCGATGCCAAACTTGAATTTTATTGGATTTATTAAGCCATTTTTGTTTACAATAAGCGAATGGCAAGTACAAGTTCCAAGAATTTTATTAATTCATTTGACTCTAATTTAGTATTTCTTCTGCTTTCTTTTGTATCTCTTAAATGGCCCCCGGGGAACAGGTTTTGCCTTGGTGTATTCCTAACTTAGGCGCTCTGTTTTTCGGGGAAAAGAGGGGAAGGGGTCCCTCCTTTGGTGCGGCAAACAAAACTCTAGGAAGCCACATGACTTATGTTGTGTTGGCTTCCGACACCCTTACCAAGGGTATAAATTGGCAGAACGGGGATCAGCATGGCCCCCGGGAAGGTCTGCTTGCGGTTCGACCCGGGCTGATCATGGTTGAGGTGCCTACCTTGGCTGAAACGTTCTGGCTGTGGTTGAAACCTAAAACGCAGGAAGGGAGTGTTAGTATCCTTGATAATTGTTTGGTGATGGCTTTTTTCGAGGGCTAACAATCTCCCGAGGATCTGTTGCCTATACAACAGATACGTGTACTGTAAGGAACCAGTGGTGATGATGGGCTTACGGCCTACCAACTCATTAAGCCTTGTCCTCCATTGATTGCTGGGAAATTGCATGCATGGGGGATTAGAAAGCCCGAACTCCTCAACAAGAAGTTGTTCATATGACCGCAATCATATGACAAGAATTGCTACCTGTGTGAGCCTAGCAAGCCACACGGGGGCGGTGGTGAATCGTGAAAAATTCACTTCGTGGAATTGGTCCACCATCAGGTTAGGCCGTCAAGGCAGGTACTGATGTAAATCATTTTCACAGTTGTATCTCTTAAATGCTGATATCATAATGTACGACTGAGAGCGATAACACGCATTTAATTTTTTTCGGAACATAGCTAACCAAAGACGTCGTCGTTTCGTTGATGTCAGTATTGCCGAAAGCAAATATTGGAGAGTATGATTCAAGTTTTTCGGGATCACAAGTATTTTTTTACTGGTTAGTTGCACGATAATATAACCTGTTGGGTTAGGATGCACAGTAGAAGGAATATAAAAACATCACAAATAGGTTTGTGGTACAGATGTAACAAGGATGGAAATGAAGCATAGATGTGTGTATTTTTGTAATTTCAATTTTATAATATTAGAGGCACCTATATGCATTTAAAACAAGTATCATAAGTTGATTTTTTTATTTATATTATATAAATTTAACCCGTTTATTTTGTTTTTAATATTTCAGTACAATATTTCTCTGACAATGGTGCTATTGTCAGATACATTAAAATACATACAACTACCAATAAAAAACGAGTTTACAATGTCTGGCAACGACTACGAATAGTGCTCTGACGGTTGTCAAGTGTCTGACAATATTTTTATCTTACAATGTTTTTTCTGACAACCTTGTAAGACAAAATTTGGCAGTTTACAGGGTTGTAAAACATTTAAAAAATATTTTACTGACAATATTGTCAGATCTAACAACCGACTGTACGTAGCTTAACACACGGTTGTCAGATCTTACAATATTGCCAGTAAAATTGTCTGAAAATGTATTACAATCGTGTGAACTGCCAATTTTTAATTTACAACGTTGTCAAAAAAACCATTGTCAATCAGTTGTAAGACGACAAATTTGTCAGGCATCTGACAATCGTGAGAACATCTTCGTTGGCATTGCCAGGTAATTGGCTGGTATTGGATATCGACTGAGTATTTGAATGATTTATGGGATGGTAAAGTAATGGAAAATTGCACCTTCAGATTAGACTACATCTGAGCCAGCCGCGGCGGCCATATACTAGAAGTCAGTCTATTTAAATTATGATATCAAAAATGTATCCTTATATTGTATTTTTCGCATAACATGAATCTTCAAAACCAATAGAAAGAAGGTTATGTCAAATGAAATGCTTGAATAGTGTTTTAATAGAAATTGAATGCAAAGTATGATTTTTGCAATACATAGTGCTTACCATCCCTGCTACCAATTCTCTATTTTTTTGCTTGTATAGTCTGATTTTTTCCACTTTTATAAATTCTGAAGTAGTAATAGGAAACAAATGCAGTCAAGATAGTAACAAATAGGGAGAAAACAATGTTAGCATTCTTTCCTTAAATTTAGTTAATGTTTCTTTTTTGTTTATTTTGTTTGTAGTGGAACAATTTTGTAACAACATTCTCTGCTTTTGCCTTGTGATTTAATCGTTTTTATTACTACATTTTGTTGAAGCTTTTTGTTGTTCTTTTTTTCTCTTGATTCACTACATTGTTGAATGAATAATGACCGTTGCATGCAACAAAGGCTTTGGTGTTGTTTTCATAGTTTTATGTTTTCCCCTTTAACTATTTGTTTCAAAAAAGTGACTAAATTTCAAATATTAACGAACAGCTTAATACTTGTATACCATCAAGTTTTGACGATGGCTTATCGGTGAAAAATTATAAGAATTGAAAAATTGTGTTCAATATGGGCTAGAAAACTCTGAAAGTTTTTCCTTACTTCTTTAGTTGACAGCTGAAATAAACTAATATTCATATACATAGCACATAAATATGTACATAAAATCAACCAGAAAAATCTGTCCACTTATCAATTCATTTTAGGGTTAGAGGTTCGCAACTTTGAGTTGGCAACACTGCCTAATTTGACAACGGATTTAACAGATAATAATTCTTTATGGGCAGATTTTCACCAGAGCAACGTTTATAAATTGTAGAAACTTGCCATCGAAATAATGGCTTTGTTCGTCAAGTGATATTGATATCCGATGAAGCGCATTCGGTTAAATAAGTAGAATTGTCCCACTTGAAGTGGGGATAATCCACAAGTTTTTGTTGAAACATCATTACATAGTTTGAAGATTGTTATTTGGTGGGCTTTCTAGCGGAGTCATTGGGCCATATGTCTTCGAAACAAAGATGACCGTCAGAAATGGAAAATGGTATAGGGACACGATTTAAAATTTTTTCGTGCCTTAATTAGCTGACGTGTGAGTCGAACATAACGAAGGTACTTGTCACACAACGTGCCCTAAAATTGATTTACTCAAAGAAACTTTTAGTGACAGAAAGAACCATTTCACGTTTTTGATCACATTGACTGGATAGTGCAATTTAATCCCAAAGGACAATTTTCTTTCACTTTGCACATGCCTGCGTCGATAAGCAGAAGACAATCGGCAATCGAAGAGTTATTGGTAAAATACAACTTGTATCTTAGTAAATTACAGAATTTCCTTTTTTAATTATTAGCAAATCTTAGGTCGATTTTTTATTAGTTTTTTTTATACTTTTTTTATTTTGAATTTTTTTTTTTATTTAAGAAATTTATACATATAGTATTAAACACATTGAAGCCAGCAAATAATAAACTTCAATATGTCAAATATATAATACATGCATTTAAATGCGAATATTTATTTTGACAACAGCAATACGGCACGACTGTAGGTTGTTGTCCATACTGATTTTTTGTCGCATTCGAATTAAACTAATTTGTATTTTTCTAGACTACAAAATAAAAACAGTGTGACCAATGTGTATAAAAATAATTTAGCTCCTGGATATATTTTATTTTCTAATATAACATAAAGTAACAATAAAATTGAAATACTGTTTTAAATAAAATAATAAATATATTGGTACTTTTGTTAAATATATGCATACATACTTACGGCCGTATTCATAAAATATATTATATGTTTATTAAACGCTTATTTGAAAAATTTTCTCTAGAAATTTCTCAAATAACAGATTTTTAACAAGCAGACAATATTTTTTATGATTAAGGCCATTAGACTCAAAACAAGAAAACTTAATTTTATTAAATAAGTAGGATGTGATTAGATACATATGCATATACCAGTTGATTTTAAATCACGCACAAGCAGTTCTCATTATGGATCAGAAGTTATATTCGATTATATTTTGAACTTTGATCGGCCACCCAATCTGAATTAATCGTAGTAAACGAAAACTTTTTTCCTCTTTTAATCTTTTTAAGACGTTACTTTTTAGACAAAAGAACTTATTCATGATAGTTTGATATAAACAGATCTGGTTCGGCAAATCAGCAAATTTTGTGAAGCTAAAATCTCTTAGGTGGCCACACTGAATTATATTTATTTATTTATTAATTATTTATTTAGTAACTATACAGTTGCAAAGTAGTTTTGCAAAGTATAGGATACACAGCATGGGTAGGTTGACAAAGACCATAATGCCCAAGATGGTATTAACAGTACTTTTGTAGCGTCGCTGTGACTAACAATAACGACCTATGCCTTCACATAGCAAGGTTCCACGTGGTTAACAATGAATAACATTTAAAAAAAACTGTAAACCAATAAAGTTAGTTGAGGCAAACCTTTAACCAATGCGAGTGAGACGCAAAGCCTGACCGCACTTAAGAAATAATTACGATGACGCGAGAGCTGTTCTTCAGCCCAGAGCTGCTTTACGACTGACTGAAATATAATTTTTTGAAAATAAATTTATGTTGCTGCCGTGTTCAAAAGAATTCAGTAGTACCCTACATGACTACAATTACCGGTTGTAACATTTGCTGTTGTGAAGTCGTGTAGTCTGCTGTGGTCTATGTGTTTAATACGTATATTAAAAATTTTTCTATAAAAAACTTTAATAAAAGCAAGGTCAATAAATTATGATCAATATAATTTAGTAAATTACATTACAATTTTCTATTTTTACACGTATTTTTATCAAAATAGTCGCCAAATATTCACCGTTGCAATGTATGAAATATCAAAACTGTTCGAGATTTTATCAAGCACTGTGGGTATTACAATATACATACATACTACTGTAAATGCCTGATCGTATCTATCGTCCTTTAAACTTTCTATAGTGTTGTAATACCGGTTCCCACTTTTTTGTACCAACTGTACGTTTGCAAATTCATACTTATTTATGTGCTGGTGATGACGATAATAGTTTTATTTGTGTTACAAACGTAAAGTAATTTGCACACAAATACAAAAACAACATTAGAAAAAGTACAAGTATTTCAACTAACGGTAACGATTGAGTTGCGGTCTTGAATTCATTATTTGCCTTCATATTTTTTTGTTATTAAATGCTGCTATTATTTTTCAGCGCCATATTGCTGTTTACTTTTTTCAATTTAAATTGAGACATTAATCACATTTTTTAAATTTATTGCCATTATTGTGTAATTTATGCCAAAAGATTAATTATGATAAATAAATGCAATAATAAACACTATTTACAGTTTTATACCAGCAAGCTGAATTTCAAGGGAATAAAAGTCCGTTTGCTTACTGCAGGCAGAAATACTTTGCTATTGTTATCCTTAAGTTTTTTTTAAATAAATATTTAAAAAGTTTTGAATGGTGATTTAAGAGAAAAAAAAATGTTTACTGCTAAGTTATACCAACCGAATTTGCGGCCAATTGAATATTTTGTGTTAATTTGTTAAATTTTTGTTGAACTTTTATAATTTTTTAAATTAAAAATTGTTTGGTATTGTTTTGTTTGTACAAAAATATGTATGTTAATAAATAAAAATAAATACCGCTAGTTTAGAGACAGCAAAAAACGCTGTACAAACAATGTGGGCAATTAACAAAATGCATATGTGATTCAATATGAGATAAATATAAATAGAAAATAATTAAATGCTCGGTGGCTTAGTAGTTAAAGCAGTAGATCATGATACGTCATGTCCCGAGTTCGAATCCCAGTGGGTGCTGATGAGTAGTGTAGCGACTACGAAACAGCTAGTTGTCCCCCAGCTAAAGATTTGATTATTATTTTTCTTGTCTTCTTCAATCAATAATTATTGATCACAGCAAATTTGTATTGTAAAAAAATCCTTCTTAAGAAAAAATTAAGAAAGGAAAAACTTGAACTAAAAACCTGTTGTACATATGTACAAACCAAACAATTTTTAATTTAAAAAATTATAAAAGTTCAACAAAAATTTAACAAATTAATATTTACATCTCTGGGTCCGGAGAATATTAAATACAAAAATATGTACATATGTTAATAAATAAAAATAAATACCGCTAGTTTAGAGACAGCAAAAAACGCTGTACAAACAATGTGGGCAATTAACAAAATGCATATGTGATTCAATATGAGATGAATATAGATAGAAAATAATTAAATGCTCGGTGGCTTAGTAGTTAAAGCAGTAGATCATGATACGTCATGTCCCGAGTTCGAATCCCAGTGGGTGCTGATGAGTAGTGTAGCGACTACGAAACAGCTAGTTGTCCCCCAGCTAAAGATTTGATTATTATTTTTCTTGTCTTCTTCAATCAATAATTATTGATCACAGCAAATTTGTATTGTAAAAAAATCCTTCTTAAGAAAAAATTAAGAAAGGAAAAACTTGAACTAAAAACCTGTTGTACATATGTACAAACCAAACAATGAATATTTTGTGTTTATTAAAACACAATATAGTGGCAGCAATAATAATAACATATTTGAGCTTCTCAGTATGCAAGTTCCAACTGAAAACTAAAGAAACATTTCTTTAATATTGAATTAAAGTCTTAAAGACATTATCTGTTACTAGAAACATTATATCTTTCTCAAACATGACAAACAGTACTGCCCACACGCAAAGAAAATACAGTAACGATATTCAAGATGGGTATTGAAAACTGTGCAAACGATGCAAATATGAGCAAAAATACTTCATTTTTTTCACGCAACAACAAAATGTATGTTTTTGCATTTTTTGCAGTTACCCTTGACGGACCAAAGCCACGAAGTTAATTAATCACGATTCACTAGCGCACCAGGTTCACACAGTTAGCAACTTTTTGCTATAAGTTTTTAACCTTATATCGCTCCTTTATTGCAACATAGTTATATCTCAAAAAATGAGCTTGTCGAGTTAACAATGCAGAATTATTAACAGTACCACCTTTAATACTGTGCCAAAATTTTATTTAAACTACCTTTAAACTGTTTCCTTTAGGAGATATTTTCTAAAAAAATTTTCTAAGACTTGTATGGAAACTAAAAATTTTAAATGTGTTTTTCTCGAAACAAGCTTTTTTGCGTTATGACTATGTTGCAATAAAGGAGCGATATGTGCACCCCTTGCTTAGGAGTTCGGGCCTGCTAATCCATCTTGTATGTAATTTCCCAACAGTCAATGGAAGACAGGGCTAAACGAGTTGGTGGACCGAAGGCCACTAAGATCAACAGCCCTTAACCAACTCATCCGTCTAAAAAAAAAAAAAAAATAGATGAAGTTTGTCTGCAGTAGATCAACCTTTAACAAGAAAAGTCTATATTCCTATCCATTGCTCTATAGAACTCTCAGTAAAAACACCACTATCTTCCTAGCGGTGCAATACTTTCCGATATGAAACACAAAGGAGTGTTGATCAAAATACTTTTTGATAATAAATCAACCTAAAAGACTTGAGCAGTTGTGTCCTTGCATCCAGGTTAGTACTAGAATGTCACAACAGGCTAAATGAACTGGCAAACCAGAACCAGGTTACTCCGATTTGGGAGTCAGGACATGAGAGGCATTATGGCAATGGACTTCTATTGACCCCACTCCAACATTTAGCTTCAACAAGAGTCTCCTTAATGAGGAAAACCAGACAACCGGGTTTTAATATTCAAAGAAATTTCTAAACTTTGATGCAAAGAAGACCGAATGAGCTCTAAAACTGGATAGGAAAATCCTCAGAGCATTGGCAGGTGCACTTACAGGTTATTATACATGCTTAAGCACCTGTACAGGATGGACATTTCAAATACAGACATTTGCAAATTCTGAGGTGAGGAAGAGGAGTCAGTGGAGCACATGATCACCCACTGTGGAAAATTGGGACGCAGATGATACACGCTGCTACAAGCACATATGTTGAGTGAACTTGCCATCACTTTCAATGATGGACGTACTCAACCCGTTAAGGAGCAAAGTGAATCACAATAGATAAACAATGGTCGCAGTGCAAGTGGACGCAGAGAGCTGCATCCAATTTAAATAATAACAATAATAAAATACCCATTGCTTTTCTATGTGTAGCACATACTTATATGGTTTTCTTTTCATATTATAAGTATTTCCTCTAAAAATAGCTTGCATGATTTATTGATAGTGTTGAAAAGAGAAGCTCTATTAATGCAGTTAAATCACTTTTAATATTGTGTTAACAGAACACGCAAACATATGATTATTATCTATTTTTAAACATCTAAATCATAATTTAAGAGAAACGTTCAAGGTGCTTTTGAAAATGCAAAAAGCTAAACCTCTACTAACATCGCCACATTTCTACTCGTACATACTTAGAACTAAAAAATGTTGGCAACATAAAAGATTGTGTTGGAGAAATACTTTTTTCCTGGCGAATTATAAAATTTCTGAAATTGTTGCTACTTGTAGCAACATCAAAAAATCAAGCGGAATTCTAGAGAAATGCAAAAAAAAGCGCAACACGCCACCGTGGATTTGTTGAAAAGGCAAAATTTTAGGTATACTTATAATAACAATAACTTTGTTAAGGCGACAACATATTTCATGGCTATCCTGCAGAAATTAATGGAGTACATGATCCGTTTCAAATAAAAAGGAGTAGTTACAACATAGTCCGATATAATGCAAACATGGACCATGATAACTAAAAAAAATATATTTTACAATACTCCCAACACATTATTATAAATACATGTACAACTATAGTAATACTGTTACGCCATGTTTTGTTTAGTGTGTTTTCTGGCAATCCGAATGATTTTTTTATTATTATTAATAAATAAATATCTATCCCAGGATTTATTAATTTCATCTTTAACCATGGGTGTGTTAAGGTCACGATGAATATTTTTATTATTCACAAACCATGGAACCCTAGTTATTGTTCTTAATATTTTTGACTGGATTCTTGAAAGAATTTCAAGGTTTGAGTTACTAGTAGGTCCCCAAAGTTGAATTTCGTAAGTCCAGGTATATTCAATTAATACAATTGGTATGTTTGCAACTATTTATTTATATCTTTATGTTATGTTTTTGTTTAGCAAATGAAGAAAAAAAAAATTCTACAAAAAATTTTGTGATTTTTTTTTTTTTTAATTTTTTTTTTTTATATTGGACCAGTACTTAGGGGATGACCCCTACATATGCAGTGCATTGTACCAGAACTAGGAAAATAGGTTGTAAGGAGGGGGAAAGAGGGAGTAGTGTTTGTGAACATTTGACTTGGACCTTCCAACGTTATAGCAGACAGGAAACACGTCTGCAGGCAAATTATTCCACAGACGAAGCGTTTGGCTGAAAAATTAATTCTCTCTGTAATGCGTAGTGCGATTCCCCGGGCGATCGACCACAAATGGATGAGCTCTGGACGATGAGCGCGTGCTAAGTAAATCTCGTCCGAGCAAAATCCATTGTAGTAACGATAGAACAGAGTAACGCACCCCACACTGCGTCGATGCTCCAGTGAGTCAATAGAGTTGGATACCCTACTGTCACCGATGAGCTTCTTCGCCCTCTCCTGCACACGGTCGAGTAACCCCAAAATAGACTTTGAGGCACCGGCCCAAACATGAGAGTTGTATTCCATTTTCGGTCGGATGTAGGTGGTATAAATAGTAAGGAGGTCGGATGGAGTGAAGTACATCTTACACCGTTTCAAAAAACCAAGACACTTGAATGCTTCTTTGGAGACATGAAAGATGTGTTCAGTCCAGCGAACATCACACTGTATCTTCATTCCAAGAACATCAAGAGCATCCGATTCCTCAATATTTATACCATCCATGAGTACAGATGAAGTAGCATTTGCGGTCGTTTGCTTGTGTGTTAATAAGCAACATTGGGTCTTACGAGCGTTGAAGGCGACTCTGATTATATTTCAGTTGATATTGATATTGTTTGTTTTTTTTTTTTTTTCAAAAACATTCCAAAATTGCTCTAAAAATTTTTACAAAATTATAGTTTTCAAAGTAGTCTCTTGTGGTATTCCATGGAGTTTTCACATCAGAGTAATTTAAAAATAGTTTCCAAACTAGTTTTCTGTGGTAATCCATGGAGTAGTGGCATGAAGTAATTTCAAGACTAACCCTGTGTTAATAATTTGTGGTGTAGTTACTTGCACTAGTTTTTGAATTAGTTTGACGTAATGTTTTTTTGGATTACATGGTCCTCTCCTAGGACATTGTAATATAAAATGGAGTATGTTTTTCGCATATATTTGGATTACTTTTGGACTAGTCCTGGTCTCTTGTAGAGTACTTTTTGCACGCATGTAAGGAGTAGTCTCGATTTCTGCAGGGTATTTTACCTCTAACATTTTTCCAATTCTGTCAAATGCTTTGGGAATCATTTAATTTTTGTAGCAGAAATCTCTTTTTAGATAACGATGATACAGGTTGATAAATGAACTACACTTACTTCAGATTTGTAATTCCTAACTCCAGCAATCTTATCAACAGCAATACAGAGCAATAGAGCTCATAAAGTAATTATTCGATCGCTTGAATGATTTAGTCTAGCTCAGGTTGCCATATACCAGTTAAAGGGGATATACTTTCAGGAGGAGTTCTTGTATTACTCTGAGAACTGTTATCCTGAATTATTTTATTATTGACTTAAACATTTATTATTTTTTTAATTTGCATATTATTTATTTTATAACCACTTGTTATTTATTTGTTTGAAAATTATTAAAATTATAGAAACGTGTGCAAAGGAAAATGTTTATCTTTTGTGTATTGTCTTTTATCACAACATTTCTTTTTTAAATTCTCAATATATTGTATAAAATTGGGATATATAGTTATATGCTTGAAAATAATAAGGATTCCATTAGCTTCTATGAAATCTTGGCTTCAAAGGATTAGATTAGCTTCTATGAAATCTTGACTACGAAACATAAAACAGAAGCTGCTTGCATCTTTTTCTTTATTAAAGAACAATAGAAAAGGAAGAATGACTAAATGTTGGTAAAAATAGAAGCTTAATGTATATTTATTGCTTAAAGCAATCTATGCGAGAGTTTTTGATTTCCCTTTTTAAGTGATATCATTAGCATTCAGAGATTTTTAATTCCTCAAACGTTGTTTCATACAATGATTCATTGGTTTTGCACCATCTCGTTATGAAGATTCACAAATTAGTTAACATTAATGAAGTTCAATTTTCTTATTGTCTTATACACCCATCCTAAAATGCCTTGGTATAGAGTGAAAGAGTGTCCTTACAGTTGAGTCATGGTACAGATGTTGAGGAATCGGATGCTTTCGATGTTCTTGCAATAAATATTCAGTGGTGACGTTTGCTCGAGTGAACACATTTTTCATTTTCCTTCAGAAACATTTAGTGTCTCGGTTTTTTAAAACAGTATAAGATATACTTGATTCCCTCCGGTTTCCTTACCATATATATCCCCTATATCCGACAGAAAATATTGATATATGAGCTAGTACCTGAAAGTCTATTTTGGGATTACTGGACCGAGAGAGAGCGAAGAAGCTTATCGTTTACCAGGGTATCAAACTCTGTGTACTCACGCACCCCGGGGAGCAGGTTTTGCCTTGGACAAAAAGTAAAATGTCCTCCCATACCATTTCTTCGTTTGTTGTAGCAAATAAAAGTCTCCGAAGCCGCATGACCTATGTTGATTGGGACTTCCGAAACGCTTACTAACGGTTAAAATTGGCAGAACGGGGAACATCAAAGCCCTTGGGAGGTTCTTCTTTGCAAACCATCTCGGTGCAGGTCATGGTTGAGGTGCGTACATTGGCTGAAACGTTTTGGCTATGGTTTAACCTAAAATCGTGGAATGGGAATAAGTTTCCCTAATAACTTTAGTGAATGCCAGTTTTTGGAGGCTAAAAACTACCGAAGTGCTACTGTCTTGCAACATATACCTGTAGAGTAAGGAACCAGTGGTGATAGTTAGACGAGTGAGTAGTTAAGTGGACTTCTGCCTATCAACTCATTATGCCTTGTCTTCCATTGACTGTTGAGAACTTGAATACTGGAGAGATTAGAAGGCGCGAGCTCTTAAGAAAGGGCTATATGGCTACAAACTTATGGCAAAAAGTTGGTACCTGTGTGAGCCCAGTAAGTCACACAATGACGCTGGTGACTCGTGAATAGATCACCACGTGGAGTTTGCCCATCATCAGAATGGTGTGCATTGCTCTATTCTTTCTATGCTAAAATGTATTTTGCTCTGAAGAGACCAGAAACCCACATATTTCTATGTAATACACGTATAACAACCATTTGCGTTCGGTGACCCATTGTATCTCAGAGAATCGCAGAAGTTTGTGACCACAGCTATTTTGTTTTTTACTTCTTAGCTTTAATCTGTTTTTTTATCTTGGACTAGTACTCAAGCGATAATCCTTGCATATGCAGTATATTGCACTGGAACTAAAAAAAATGGATTTTGAGCCGGTGGAGAGAGAGCGTAGTATTTGTGGAAGCTGGAGTTGAAGCTATAAATAACAACACGGACGTTGGAATTAATTTATTTAAAACTGATCGGTGTCTAGTGTATATACATATCTTTTTTTTTTTTGGTCGACATAATGCTGGATAAAATCTGGTAAACTGAAAGTGAAAAGAAAATCTCGCACCAGATGATGATAAATTTGCCCAAAACTTCTGAAATTATATTTTAAGTGTTAAATAACCGTCAGCATATTACACACCGAAAATGGCTCTTATCTAAAATATAACACTAAAATTGAAAAGAAGTTTAATTAAATTTTCTGCAAAGTCTGGCCATTTCTTAAATCTCCTGAAGCGCTATATAAAATACATCTATTATTTTAGACCAACACATACCATTTTTATTTTGGCGCTAAGCAAATTCCGTTTATCAGCTGATATATGTTTTTCTTAAGAAGCAATGATTCGCGTTTTAAATAATGTAAAACGTCCTTTTAGAATGGATGGATCTAAAGTTTCAAACACAACATTTTTCCCTCAACTAATAATCATTTTTTAAGCTAACATACCGTTAATAATTGCATACTAACATTTTTTTTTACAAAAAGTTTTTGAGTATTGCCAACAGTTATCCTTTCAAACGTTACTCATACAGGACCATTGTATTTAATATGCTAACTGCTGCTACTTAATACTTTATTCAAAGTTTTTCTATTTTTAATACGAGTATTTGCGGAACCATTGTAGAGGGAAAATTTATGCAAATTTGTCTTGGCTTTTACATAATAATACTTCTAGGTGATTCATTGTTGCACGTTAACTTTGGTAAAAAGTTTTATTCTACGTTTTAAATCTGTTTTTATTTCAGCTATCTCATGCAGCCTGTATGAAGTATGAGTGAGTGTTCGTGCGGTAGCGCACACCAACAATTCTATGCTATTGGTGAGAATGTTTGCAATAATATAATGCGGTTTTTTAATTTTATTCACATAAAAAATATATTTTTAAATAAATAATGCAAATTTTACTGCAGCAATTGTGTAAATCAAGATTTCAGTAAAGCTTTAAATTACTTTTAAAGGAAAAATCAAATTTTTTGAATGTGTAAATCATGGTGCAATTAACCAGGTGGCATCACTAGCGCAGGTGATAATTTTTTGTTTCATAAAATTGTGGGTGTCAAAAATTGTGGGTGAAAAAATACAAATATTTTAAACAGTTTGAAAAAGGGCAAGAACACAATAAAAAAGTTTTCAAAAATATTTTAATTGCTTAAAATGTGTCGAAAACAATTTATAAAAAAATATATATTAATTTTCGTTGTTCGGTTTTTTATATAAAAGTTTCTTTCTTCATTTTCTTCTGTTTTGTAAACATGTTTTTGACAGCGTCCGGAATTTTTACACAAACAAAATATTATATAAATTAAAAATTGTTTGGTTTGTACATATGTACAACAGGTTTTTAGTTCAAGTTTTTCCTTTCTTAATTTTTTTCTTAAGAAGGATTTTTTACAATACAAATTTGCTGTGATCAATAATTTTGATTGAAGAAGACAAGAAAAATAATAATCAAATCTTTAGCTGGGGGACAACTAGCTGTTTCGTAGTCGCTACACTACAAAATATTATATATGTAGTACAACAACTCTTATGCTGCCACCTAATAATTGCACCATGGTGTAAATTATTGGAAAGTAGATTGCTTGGAAATTGACATTGGCAAAGGGACTGTCTATACTCGTAAATGTCATTAGACAGATATAAATTCCTGGCATCTCTCATCTAAAGATATTATAAACATTTTCGTTTACTAAAAATTAAATTTTTTTTTCTTTCTCGACTGATAATAGCCCTCTAGTGTGTGTTGAGACACGTTTACAAAAAAAAAAAAAAAAAAAAAAATTAAAAAATAAACTGATTGTTTGTTGTGCTTTATGGGCTGATGTAATTACTGCTCCATATTTTTTTAAAAACGATGCTGGTCAGAACCTTTCATACAGCGCTGACTACTATGGAGCTATGATCAACTGAATAACCAGTATGTGCAGATTCTGTCTTTTCAACATGGACGGTGCAATCAATCACACAGCTCGTGTCAAAGTTAATTTATGGAAGGAAACTTTTAGTAACTACATAGCTTCACATTTCGGACCCCGATACGCCTGAAACGATTGACCTTTTCGAGGACAACATCCGACGCATTATTGCCCATATACATATGCTGGAAAAAGCCATGGAAAATTGGATACCCATATTAGACTACGTCCGACCACCAGCTGTGGCGGTCGTTTGCCAGAAGTCATATTTGAATTATAATGCAAGAATATTATGTTTCGAATAAAGTAAATTTCATTTCAATTTAGCATATTCATCTTTATTTCATTCTTTTTTATAGTTCTATACCTCTAAAAAATACACCTTATAATAATAATAATGCATATATTACAAGTTTTATTTTTTCACTATTTTTGGGATCAGTTTGAATACGTTTTCTGCAAAAATGTGCAATTTCGCGTCGTTTTTATTTGGAAAATTTATGGTCGTCCCAAAACTTTACTACAAAAACACCACTCGGATATTTCAAACAAATTACGTTACACAGCTGAATTAACAATAGTATTCAGAATAAATAATTGCTGACAGACTTGTAAGTGAAAAACGATTTTTTGTTTCATGGGAGAGATATGGAAACAGGACAGTGGTTTAGCTCTCTTCCGGGAGCAGTAATTCTAGGTATAGACTATTTATATATTGGGTGCTTTATCGTAAGATTTCATTTACTATGTAAAATTAAACACGTAAATTTGAAAATGAATTCAAAATTTTCATGATCGGTTAAGAGAAAAATTTACTGTCTGAAAATGATATCATGTAAATGTTGGCTACGGTAATATCTCAGGAAGGTCCAATTTTTGGGTAATTCGTTCGAACGCAGCAATTGATATCTCGCGAATAACATTAGTAATATCGGCTTCCAAAGCGCCTCTCGTTGTTGGCTTATTCCTGAATACCTCACGCATCACATATCTACAGAGAAACGATCTGTGAAATTGGAGGCTCGCCAACTTTTTTAAAACTAGAGCTTATCCACACCAAAAACTTTAATTTCAGGAAGCACACAGCCCGTTAAAATGCTGAGAATGACAATGATTCACTTTGCCACAGTCTTCGCGTACACTCTCAGTTACAGCTGCTATATTCTCTTCACTACGTGCTGGATGTGGTCTAACAGGTCGAATATCTTCCACTCACATGAACTGGGACTCAAATTTACATATGGAGTTGGCAATCAGAAAGTAAACATACATGAAACAATATAAAAAATTTATGAAATCCTATATATCTTTTCACGCAAAGAAAAGACAGTTTGAAATATGGTTACAACATTAGTTTACATGCCGTAAGATTGTGTATTATTGTTAGAAACAGCCAATTATCCATTTAATAATTGTTTGTTTCGCCATAAATATGTTTTCGTGTGCGTTTCTGCAAATCTATTATTACCACCTACCAGTTTCCGAATATGGTTGCATGCAATGTAAGTATTGTATGTAATTTTTTTAAAACCACAATAGCTTCTATCACACCCAATACTGAAATATTTTATTTTATCATATGTATGATACGGTTATTTACATGTAATAAATATTAGTTTACAAAATCAACCTACTATTTTGTTAAGGATTTTAGATAAAAAACTTTTTTTGTTGGTTCACATAAGAAGAAAAAAGACTTAAAACTAATATTGTGCAAAAACTACATATAGAACGTATGCGCAAATTAAAAGGTATGCCAGAATATTAATATGTTGATGCACAAATTAACAGGTATGCCAAAATATTAATATGTTGATAGTTGTATGTGTGTCATAATCAACAATACTATGTCAAAGTCAAAGATATTGTCGGCCAACCATACTATTGTCCCAATCACAACCATACTATTGTCCAAACCACAACTACGAACCATACTGTTGTTGTGAATAAGCATACAATGTTACATCCAACTAGACAATGTTACATCGAACCATATTAATATAGGAAAAATCTTTTTATTTCAGCTAATAGAGACTAGAACCCATTGAACCCGATTATATTGGAACCCGACTATATATGGCTGATTATTTTTAATTGTGTTATTTTATAAAAATATATCATACCTAATATTTTCATTTTATTAATACTGAAATAATTGAAATAGTCTTGTTTATCCAAAAGCGTCCCCTTTTTAATTAATATTATGAGTAATGACAAAAATAAAGCGTTTTAGAAATTAATGAAAGTAATATGATTGTTTGGCATAATAACATGGTTAGGTATGACATTATCATGGCAACTTTTATTAATACTGTGGTAACTGGAAGTTATAACAATGTGAAACCAGAATTTAGTAAGTTTATTTATAAAATTTTTCTTACAAAACTATGTTAAGGCAAATCAATGAATGGCGTTCAAATATAATAATCATATCAACCATATAATTCAACAATAGTATGTTGTCCTTAAAATATTGTCATATCAACTATATATTTTTCTCCGCGTGTTTCATTTGCTTCCCCACGGCTTGTGCTTTTATTCGAACTTCACTTTGTACATCTCTGTTACCTTGTGCGGCAAACGCCAAATGAGTACAAAATATTAAGTTTGCATACACACTCCAAAGTAAACATAGGTGAAACAAGACAGAAAAAATCATGAATATTTATATATTAATTTTTTAATTTTGCTCTCCATGCTTTGATTCGACAATAATTATATAATTATACTAAAGTGTGAGACAACTAGCTGTTTTTTGCTCGCTATTCATCAGCAAATATAATGTATTTTTTAATCAAAGTAAACGTAAGTGAGAGAAACAGTCATACAATATCTGCTAACTCTGTTCTGACATCTCTCTGAAGATTAACCAGCTGATTTTATTTTATTCAAACGTCACTCTTCTCATCTCTGTATACTTTCTGGCAATAGAGGTTTCAGTAGGACTATTATGCGCACCATAAGTTGATCTAATCACTAATTTCTCTCAGAATGCTGTTTTGCTTAATATCGCTGAACAATTTCGAGACGTCGTTGTAGTGTGACTCTTTCAATGATGACGATACTGAACTAATTTTTCAAATCAGGTTAATGTGAGTCGTGCGTGATCTGTCAGAATGACTGTATTGAAAATCAAACCTCATGATAAATCACCTGATACTTATTATAGGATGTTATATTTACTATCTGGCATTCAAAAATCAATTGAAAATTTAAACCATTTTAAATTCCAGGAATCCACTTAGTGCATGAAAGCGAACCTATGCGTAATCCTATCAATAGTTTATCTGTTAGCGCCAAAAATGTGGTCAAGAACTACACGGAAAACGTATAAACATATTCCTTTCAATATAACAAAATTTATCAACAATCCTAAAAACATCTCAATTATTTCTGATGTTCATTTAGTTACTCTAGTGATTGTTTTCTAAGTAAAATATCTATACGTTTTACTTAACAAATACGAAAGTAAATTCATTTTGCTTTATTTTTCTTGTTATGTTTTTTATTTAAATTACTTTTCTTTAACTATCAATCAATCACTTTGAGTGCTTTACGATTATAAGTCTGAATGAATGAACAAACGATTGACTGAAAACACGAGTGCTGGC
Source organism: Thecocarcelia acutangulata (assembly GCA_914767995.1). Classification (NCBI taxonomy): domain Eukaryota; kingdom Metazoa; phylum Arthropoda; class Insecta; order Diptera; family Tachinidae; genus Thecocarcelia; species Thecocarcelia acutangulata. The sequence goes on along the minus strand of OU612094.1, from coordinate 126,508,667 downwards.
ATAAAAAGAGAAATGTTCAACTCTATTCGACACCGGAAGTGCTTTTAGTTATTGTTGGTAAACACGCTTAGACTTTATAATATATATTCTCGCTTTTATTTATTTACTTTGCCCGTTTTCTTTACCTTTCCAAAGGCTTAAGTAAATAAAATTGAAAAATAAACAAAAGGTGATGGAAATGAGCTTTTATATTTACAAGAACTATAAAATTTTGGACAATAAGAAATGAAATTTTCTTTAAATTCTACTAAAAGGAATTAAATTCTTCTGGCAACTCCAAATAGTCTTGGGCGACATCGCACATACAGCAAAAACCTGCATTTTAGATTTTGATACAAATCAAATAAGTTGTTGAAATAATATCAGAGTTCATTAAAACTAAAAAAATTGTTTTGTGTGTACTTTTTATTGATTAAGGTACGTTTACATACAATACAATATATATAAACTCTGTAGGAGAAAAATATAACGAAACAAAAGTGTGTTACAAGTATTTTTCATGTTTACACTTGTGGCGTTAGTAAAATCAAAGTATAATATAAAAACGTAATAACAGCCTTAATTAAATTATTTTAAAACAGTGATGCCCAAAGAGAAAAATATAGTTACGCTCTAAGTTAATAAACTTACACTGGCAAAAAGTACGCAATTCAAAAAATCGTTCTACCTACAATTTACTTAAAATTGAAGTAAAAGTAGAGAAAAAGTATATGAATTTATGGTTTTAGTATTGTTAATAAATTTTGTATGAAAAAAAGAGAAAACAAGGTATAAATTCAATTTTCATTCAATTATTGACGACTAAATTAATGAGCGTAGGATTGTGTTTGCGTTTGTTTACCACTTAAATATTATGGGTGGGCATCGCTACTCTAAAGAAAAATATTATTCCTTTGCATTATATTTGATATATACCAAAGAATGAAGGAGTAAAAGACTTGTTTTATTTACAATTATTTATTTATGTTTAATTAATTGATAAAATAGATGAAATTTCTAGAAATATTTATAATACAAGTAACGCAAACATGTTTGGCGTGTTTTTCGTTACAACAAGACTTCTGGCATAAAAAGCAGAAGTTCGATGCCAATTTATTTTTATTTTTACCAGAAGTGTAACATTTCTGACATCTAGCACGAATAATTTCTGGGACATTTTTCCATATAAGGCTTTGCCAGCGATATTGCTAACTCGTGTAGAAAAGTTTTACGTTTTGTACTGGTTTGAGCAAGGCAGCTTTAATAGGTAGTGGCAGAATTACAGTAAATACAACTCCAAAATATATCAACATGTATTTTGTTGGAAGAATTTACGAACAGTTGTCAAAATTTTGTTTGAAAAAGTTAGAAAGTCCATGTGTTTTTGACAAATTTACGCAAAGGAAACGAAATACAGCTCTGCTTGTACCACTAACGAATTAAAGCTGCCTTGGGTTTAAGTTTGTTTCCAGTTGGGATTGACTTCATTATATATAATGTTATCATTCAAAGCCGAAATGTCAATTATGTTGGAAAAAACAGCCATTGTCCATCGATTATTTTCACGCTTGCAACTATAGCAACTCAACATTTTATCAACCGTATCAACTGCTTCTTTCGTGGAGATATAAAACGATATTATTTCGGGCAATTTTTTAGGAACAATTCAAAACTTTTAGTTCATGATGCATTGTACTCAATATAATTGTACATTTATTTTTCTGGCTCGTATACCTAATCATAGTTGCATCATCAGTAAAATCAAATGTTGACTCATATCGTGAAATTTTTAGGCATGCCAAGAGCTTTGGCGGAATTGATTACTTGTTTTTTTGTAAAGCACCACTCATTGTAGTATTGCGTTTTAAAAGTTTTTGACCAAGGCGGTACCGAAGAAAAAAAAAATATCTATGGTAATATTATGTCCTTTGAGACCATCAGCTAAGTCGAGAACAACCTGATTCCCTTGGTTTCGTTCAAGAACTCCCGAAATATATTTTTCCAAATAAAATTAACAACCTACCTATTCCGCACCACAATGAAGTCAAGTACCTTGGCATCCACCTCGATCGTAGGCTAACGTGGAAGTCTCACATTGATGCGAAAGTCACTCACTTGAAATTGAAGGCAGCGCAACTAAATTAGTTTATGGGCAGACATTCTACATTAAAGTTAGTGCCAATTGCTCGATAACGAAGCTGTTTGTTCATTCGCACAATTACATTTAAAACAAAAACAACATTCAAAATTTCGTTATTGTATTAAATGTAATTGTGCGAACGAACAGCTTCGTTATCGCGAAATTGGCACTTAGATTGCAAACTTTTGTTATACAATACAATTCTAAAGCCTGTATGGTACTACGGAATTCAATTATGAGGTGCCTCCTCAACATCTAACATTGAAAAATTTCAAAGGTGACTAAACCAAATTCTTCGAACGATTACTGCAGCTCCATGGTACGTAAGAAGCTCACAAGGATCTGTGTGCTCCGCTGGTAAAAGACGAATTCTATAAGTACGCGACAAGGTATATCAGTAAACTGGAACTTCGCCCAAATCCTTTTGCACGCAACATACTTAATTTTGGCGCCCTCACTCGGTTGAGAAGAAAAGATGCCCTTGCCACCTTTAGAACGTTAAAGAGATGATTTTATAATATAATAAAACTTAAAAAATTATAAATAGCTTGTTTTCTATGTTTCCCAGCTATCTATATGTCGACATTTCATAGGAACGACCCTAATCATCAGTAGACTTTGGAAATTTTTGAATTAGGGTAGTTCCTATGAAATGTCGACATATAGATAGCTGGGAAACATAGAAAACAAGCTATTTATAATTTTTTACTGGTATAAATGTTAGAAGCTTAAATAGCGAATAAAAAACTTAATAATAAAAGTTATATAAAAAAAAAGCTTTTTGACTAGCATTGGCCGGACTTAAGTAAAAAGCACATTTTTTTATTTTATGTTTATTATTAAGATTTGAATACTGTTGTTAGTTCATTTTGAAGATTCAATAAATAAGAAACGCAAAAAATAAGGTTGAATCTTTACATTTACAACCATCATGAAACCCTAGTAACGCAATCATTTTTATTATAAAATGTTGAAAGGCCCTCAGACCATTTGTCCTAAAGGTTTCTTATTGCTGCGAACTTGTCCTCCTTCTTTTGTGAACATTTCTTTAAAACCGTTGCACTTTATGTACATACAAGAATATTTTTTCAGACATTATTGACCGAAATATAAGACGTCCACAGTGTGCATGAAAAATATCGTGTATTGTTTCATTTTTTTTTTTTTTTTTTTTTTTTTTTTTTTTTTTTTTTTTTTGTGACCTATTGAATATAAAACATTTGTACACATTTAAAACTCGAACATCCTAATTTTTACTTACATATGTATATACTCCGGCCAATAAAACTGCCAAATAAGCATGAAATACTTCCTCGTCGATTTGAATATGATTAGAGCCACTTATATGTTCTCCATATTTGTTGGAGTTACTGATTATAATTTTTGTAATTTGTGCAGGAAAAACTAGCAAAAACGAATCTCTAATAGTATTTACGCGACTTGAGGCAAATTTCGCTATACCTAAAAGAGCAGCTTTCAAATCAAAAACTTTTTTTTCAATCACGATTTACATACTAAGAATGTTTTCTTTTCTTAACTTTCAAATGGGATAGAGTTCGCTACGCCAAGTAGTACCATCTTTGGGTAACTACAAAGGATCACTATTTGTATTACGAGTATTGCTAACACCTTCATCAGAATCCAAAGATATTCCACTTTCGTGTTATTCTTCATTAGACGTTTCAGGGCAACATCAGCCTCGTCTGCTTCAGGAATATCGTCGCCTTCCTCATTTTCGCTAAGAATTTCATTTACCACTTCTTCCAGAATCAAGAACCGCCGATAGGACATGTATAGCTATTACCACTTTGAAGTAAATGTCTTTTTCAAAAGTAACATCACAAGCCCATGTTTTAATTATATGCATAGTAGCACAGAAAAACTCAAACTGGAGAATGTATCAAATGTGACACAAAGGTAAAATTATGAACTTTTTGAATTTCTCATGGCTTTCAATTTTATTTTTTCTTTTTTAATAATACTACACCAACTCAAAACCGAGTAGACTTGAATTAAAATCTACAACGAAATCAATATCGTTTACACCACTATTTTTTGACATCTAGCAAGATCTCAATCTCTGAATACACCAACATTAAAGTGTATATTTTTGTTGCCCAGAGACTGCATACACCACATTAAAGTGTAATTTTTGTTGCAGCGTAGTAGTTTTAAGTCCTTTTTGAACAAAATCACGGTTGCATCACTTGGTACTGAGTAGATTTCATCGAAATCTACTCCTGAAGTAGATTTCATTTTGTATGGGAAATCTTCTCAAAATCTACTAGATTTGGCTTGAAATCTCGAATGATCAGATTTCGCTTTGGTGTTAATAGACTATAACGGAAATAACAATATTTAAATATTATGAAAACATATGGCACTTAAAGTTTTGTAAACCAGAGCTGTTTAAACATATAAAACGAACTATATCATTTTTGACACAAGGCTCGATTAACGGGTAAACAGTGTACAACATGCTCTTTAAAAATTGAAATCCACATTTCCATTCTATCGTTCTTAATAAAATTTTGTGTTAATTAGTATGTTTTTTATATAAGTTTGAAAATATAAATCTGCTACAAGACACTGTATACAAACTACTTAAGATCAATTAATCACAGACGAACATACAAATCATTGGTCCAACTATCTAAACTATACTACGATTACTTTAATGTTTCTGTCGTCCAATGGTGATTATCTGACACTAGTTGTAAGGGTGTTCTGAAAGTTGTGTGCACTATGATTTCATGAGAAATTCTTATTACATTTTTATTTTGCTATTATTATTTTCTTTTTTTTACTTGATAAATTTTCCTATTTAAATTTTTGTGGCATACCATAATAATAAGCATTTGAACCATCTGTCTAATCACCCCTGCAAGAAAGCGAACTGATTTAACAATATATTTTGTATAAACCAATTACGTTTTCAGCTAAGAACTTTTGTAGTGCAAACAATATTCACATGTGTGAAATTTCAACTATTTATATTAAGTAATTATTATTTGAAATACCAGACTATGTAGTTTCTAGTTCAGTAGCAATAAATTACTTTTCACCTGCATTCAATGTTAAGTTGCCATTTTTCCATTTTGATAACGATCTAAGATTAGCTTTTTTATGACTATAAGTCAGGAGCGGTTCACAAACAATCACGTTCCCATATACGAGTATATGTGAATGCTTTATTGATTGCAATAAATTTTATAGTTGTACAAGAGGAAAAAAAAGAAAACTAAACCCAAAATAATAAGAATATATAATTTTTCATTTAACACGCAAATCTAAACATTCGCAGTTTGGTTTAATAAATTTTTGGCCATGCAGGTAGCAGTAGCTTAAGCAAAAGTGTACTGGGGAATAGCTATGAATTGTTTTCAAGGTTGTTTAAGTTTGGCTTAAAGTAGAGCGTTTTTGCACGTATTCGTAATGCTTTCGCCAATATCTAACCGAAATTGAAGAACGAGAACAAATAATAATAATTAAGAGATTGAAAATAATTATTTTAAAATTATTTTCTTCAATTGAATAGCAAATCACTGAAATATTTTTTTTTTCAAATAAGTTTCTAAACTTTTTTTTGTTGTTGTTAAAAGTAAAACAATTTTTCTTAAATGGAAAAAATTATCACAGCATTTAAAATTGAAAACAATTGCTACATACGTTGGAAATTTTTAATGGCAAGAAAACAAATAAATTTTATGATATATGTTTTTTTCAAACATGGAAAACTTTTTGCTGATCTTGGCTTCAGTAAAGAATTTATAGTGTTTAGGAAAATCTAAAAGAATTTCCAAAGTGTGTGTTTATAAAGTGTGTTTTTATATATGTATAAACTGCAAATTGAAACAGTTTTTTAGTCGTCGTCTACTTTGTCAGCCGTTAATTGATTTATGCTGGGATGCCAGAAATTTCTGTAGAAAAATCTTCACTTTTAGTAAAACGGGTCTTAATTTTAGGCATCTAATTGTTAATTATAACCAGTGTTGACAGGTGATTTTTTTTTGTGAAATCCCTACCAGTTTTTTTCCGAATTTTATTTGACATTTCTCTATTTCAGACTTACTCAATTTGAACCATGGAGAGATACACAATCCAACAACGTGTTAAAGTTATCCAGACTTATTATGAAAATGATGATCAATTTTCGAAGAAAATCATCTTCAGTGATTTTCACCTCAGTGGATTCGTCAATAAACAGAATTGCCGCATTTGGGCGAATGAGAATCCAAGAGTGACTGTCGAAAAACCAATGCACCCACAAAGAGTGACTGTTTGGTGCGGTTTATGTGCTGGCGGCATCATCGGGCCGTATTTTTTCCAAAATGAGGCCGGTCAGGCAGTTACTGTAAATGGTGTTCGCTATCGTGAGATGATAACGAACTTTTTATGGCCCGAATTGGAAGATATGGATGTAGACGATATGTGGTTTCAGCAGGACGGTGCCACTTGCCACACAGCTAACGAAACAATTGCTCTTTTGCGCAACAAATTCAATTGCCGTGTTATCTCACGTACTGGCGATGTCAATTGGCCGCCAAGATCATGTGATTTGACACCGTTGGACTTTTTCTTTGGGGTTATTTGAAAGAAAAGGTGTACGTTGATAAGCCAGCAACAATTCAACAGCTAAAGGATGAGATAATTCGGCACATTAACGGCATAGAACCTCCATTATGCCTCAGGGTCATCGAAAATTTGGACCATCGGATGGAGGTGTGCCGCCGTGATTGCGGCGTCCATTTGGCCGATATTTTGTTCCATACATAATTGAGTAATACCAATATATCATAATAAAATAAAATTACAATAATTTCCTAAATAGTTTGTGTTTTATTCAAAATCAACATCGGCCCTTGAAATTTAACCACCCTTTATATTATTTTAATACGATGTTTATGTTTATTGTACATTCAAACAGGTAGAACTTTTTACTAAAAAATAAATTAGTTCAAAAAGTATGAAAAATAATGCCTCTTAAATGACCACCGTTTTCAGTTCCGCACTTAGAGCATCTTCCACAACATCTTTCAAAATTTGTAACCGTAGCGTTCGAATTTTTCAACAATGTTTGTCTTGAGATCAAGGATTGTGTCTGGCTATTCACATACACTCGCTGCTTCAAATAACCCAAAAGAAAATAGTCGGAATTTTTTCAGAATTTTCGTAAATTATTCGCCTTCCAAAAATTTTACTTAAAAGTGTCATAGTTTCTCGGGCAGTGGCTCCGTCCTGCTGAAACCTAATACCAGGTATTTTTCCAAGAGCTGGACGTAGAAAATTTTCTATCATATACCGATACCGCTCTCCATTTACGGTTACAGCACTTCCATCTTCATTCTCGAAGAAGTAAGGCTCAATGGTATTTCGAGTTGTGATCTCACACCATATTGTGCACCTAATGGAGTGCAATTGGCGTTGAAGTATGGCTCTCGGATTTTCAGAACCCCATAACCTATAGTTCTGCTTATTAACAAAGCCATTCAAATATCGATGATACGCTCTTTGCGATAAAAATTATTGATCTCTGATTTAAATTATAAAATTCTTTTATTCTAGTTCTTTGTTCAGTTCTCATATAATCTGAAAAATGAAATTTAAAAAAATATCAGAGAAAAAGTTATTAAAGTTTTAAGCCTCATCATAACTTCTTTCCCATTGAGACACCGTTACATCCAATAAATTTACTATTTGGTGTACTTCAAAGGCTGACTGTCATTATAGAAAATTGGACATCTTGCTTAGACTACCTCCAAGCCAGTCGTGGCGGTCATATGCCAGAAGTCATGTTTAGATTATAATGTTAGAAAATTATCTTTCGAATTAAGTAAATTCCATGTCTACTAAAATTTTGTTTTGTTTTATTCCATTAAAAAAATATCATATTTTTGTTTGTTAAAAAACGTTTTAAAAGAGAATCATCTAATTTTTTATGTTGGTTTTTCAGATTAAAACTTTTCAAAATGAAAGTCGCTTAAACAAAAGTTGTTCAAAACTAAATTTAATTAATAAATAAATTAAATAAAACACAATAGTTTTTTTATTTCATGGCACATATTTTTAGTCGTACACCTTAGTGTTGTTCACTTAAAATATGTTGTGTTGCTTCAAAGAATGAATTCAGTATAATCGTAATAAATTATAGTGACCTTTTTTCAAGACTTTTATTTATTAAGATTGAGTTGTCATTTCATAAAGAAAGATTTTAAGGAATTAGACAATAATAGTTGTTAGCTTCAAACTTTACGTAAATTAGTAGGTATTTTTGTAATTTGTTAAGTTAATTTCATCAGAGGTCACTAAACTCGGTTTTCACTAAAATCTGCTGTATTTTTTTTTGTTTTTTGTTTTTTTTTTTTGGTAGACGATAAACACATACTGATATTCTAATCTAGTATAGCGTTTCACTATTTAATTTAGTTATAAAAATCCATAATTGTAGTATTTTTTTGTAATCGATAGGCAAATTCGATGTAGTTAATCATCTTTATTTCTCTTGCTCTCTTACCCTAACCAACTGCAATATAAACAAAGTTTTTATATTTGATCAGGCGTCTGCAAAATTATTTTTATACCTTGTGTAAGGATAAATCAGAAAGAAAATTCAGGCACCGTAAAACATCTCTAGCTAAAATAATTTATTTTAACTGTATGAGTGCCTCGATGGACGAGTTTGTTAGATCAGTGATGTTCAAAAATAAAAATAAGTATGTATTGGTGAGAGAGCTACCAAGCAAACATAATGTCAAACGCTTGGAATAAGAAAAAAGAGAATCACTATGATGTGCCTTAAATGCTTTGTAACATAAAAGACATTGAATAAAGTTACTGGAATTAGGGAAATAGATTATGGGAAGAAAGGAAGAAGGAGTACTAAAATTCAAGTTCGCAGGTTCGAGTGCTGCCAAAGACACTGGGTGTTGCTGCAACAAGATAGCACAAAGTTTCATAGTTTTTGTGTTTGTTTTTCAAATAAATTAAATAAAGTGGGGTACGCTATACTTTGTTTTTTTTGTGTTCAGTTGGAAAAAGGCTATACTCCGCCGCATGTGTTTTCATCGCTTGCTCAACAACAAATGAATAAAGGTTTTAAGAAGAGCATTACAAGTGAGAGTAATTTTTTTTCAAATAATTTTTGAGCACCAACCCAGCGAAAACGGAAACCGTACTTTTTAGTAAAAAATTCGAAGTCCCACATTTTACATCAACAAAAGTGGATGGCACCCCACTTATGCTATTGGAAAAAGCAAAATAATTAGGCGTCATACTAGAGAACATGGCATGAAAACAGAATATGCAGCCAGAGTAGTCATGGTTGCAACAGCTATCTATCTCTGCAAAAAAGCAGTAACCTCATCATAGGGCATACAACCAAAAGGAGTTCCTGCACTTATGAGGTGGCTGCCATGTGACCTGGAAGCTCGGCATGTAGCACTGAAAAACGCGATCAAGCTAAACGCGACAGGAACTTGGACCCCAAGCAAATGGGGACACGGTAATGTACTTGAATTAGAAAAAGACCTAGTTCTCAATCTACTTCACTACTACATCTCAAAATCATTCCTCTTAAGGAGCTTTGGCTACCAAATTCAGGAATGTCCTTTAGAATTTGGATCCCTCTATGTTTACATAGACGGATCTGTAAGGAGAGAAATATTTGGGGGAGGCATCTACATAGAAAAATTCAACTCCAAGATATCCTTCAGAGTACCGGATGGGTGTAGGGTTCTTCAGGCAGAAATATGCCTACAAACAAAGAAGCTAGATGGCTGACATCTAACAAGATATTCGGCAGGGATATCATGATAATAACGGATAGGAAAGCCGCCATCAAAACTCTGATCAGTATGTGCACAATCTGCAGTTTAGTTCAGAAATGCCGGATATTTTCAAACAAGATGGCGAGATACTCAAACATAACCCTAAAATCGGTACGAGGACACGGTTCCAAAAACAGCTATAACATCTCTGACAAACTAGCGAAGAAAAGTATAGCCCTAGAGGATAGGGATATCGATTTTTTTTCAGGACAACCCTTATCAGCGTGTAAAAGTAGAGAGAGGGAGTAAAATAATTTACATCCGCACCTGCTTTTACTGCCTTATCCATTCCGCGGAGTAAATTATCCACGATACACCAGCGGCCCCGTGCAATTTATCAGGTACACGCAAGTCATAATTCTTGCTATATGCTTGTAGCCTTGTTTAGGAGTTCCGGTCTTCTAATCTCTCTTGTGTGCAGTTTCCCAGCAATCAAAGGAGACAAGGCTTAATGTGTTGGTCGGCCGAAGCCCACGAAGAGCATCAGCCCTTAAACCAACTCACCCGTCTAACCATCAGCATTGGTTCCTTGCAGTACAGGTATTTGCTGCAAGGCAACAGTACCTCGGGAAGGTATTAGTCGCCGTAAAAAGTCATGCACCACACAATTATCAGGGATACTAACTCCCTCTTCCTGCGTTTAAGTCGCAGCCAGAACACTCCCGCCAAAGTAGGCACCTCAACGATGATCAGCCCTTGCTAAGGATTTCGGAAACGAACACAATATAGGTAATGCTGCTTCCTAGAGCTTTATTTGCTACAATAAACGAGGAACTTCTTCCCCTCTTTAGCTGGGAACCAGAGGGCCCTGGTTTGCAATACACTAAGGCAAAACCTGTTCCCCAGAGAGATCAGCGTGCAGGAATAAGATAAATCTACATACGCTGAAATGTGCATAAGAAAGGCGGTTCACAGAGCCCACCTACTTTATATCATTGAAACCTGTGGCCGCGCATTAACTTTAAGAGAACAAACCCCTTATTAAGCCCGCACAGATCTCACTTGGCTGGCAGCCATACTTCCCTTTTGGGAACGATGCCAAGAGACTGAGAGTAGGCTGTATTGGTTTCTGCGGAAGTAGAATATGAACACGAGGATGAGATAAGCTTTCGTCTAAGATATCTAAGATAGTGAACCTTCAGCAGCCTATCATGTCTGGTTTCGATCAATATTGAATGACCAGTATAATAGCATATACCACCACACTAAATGGTTTCCCACCTTTCCCCTCCCCACAGCCACAATACGAGCATTCACAATTTACTATTTCGCCCACAAACTATCACCCTCTACCTTTACCTCTCTATTTCATGCAATCACAAAGAGGTCTAATAAGGATCCAAGTGAGTCGAAAAACTTAGGAAAAAAACTCAGCAGCCTGCTTATCTAACCTAACTTTCTACCAGCAATGCTCTAGAAAACTCTAAAACCAGAATAAATATTATGGAACTTCAGGGCTATTTTTCAGTTTTGAACATACATTTTTTATTTTGCTTTCTACTATAATCAAACATGAAAATAATATGAATATTGCCATCTAACAATAATTTGCGTGATAATATGTTTCACTTTGAAAAAAATGTGAGATTTTTTTTTAAATAGGCAAAAGAAATCTAAGAATATTGCTGTGTAAACCATATACATTTTCCTTTGCATGTGAGCAACTGCCACTTATGCCTACTACTTTGGCAAATTTACAATATAGAGTAAAAAATCTTAAACTACTCAAATTTTTTCTTGCTAAAATATGGACACATTTGAAGTTATAATTTTTAACACATGGATAACTTAAAACCATAAATTTTCTATTTTGATGATTTTTGATTGATTAAATATAATAATATTTTTTTTTTTCAGACGCTAACAGTCAAAGAAGTAGAAACTGCTATATACGAGTATAAACTTACATGTAACACAATAACGACTAAGCTGTATTAATAAATTTCCTTGGGCAAAATAAAAATATATTAATATAGTTATTTTTTAATGCGACTAAAAAAGAACTAAATTAAATTGTATTTCTCTTTTTTGCCATATTTATATTTATTTGTTCATGAGCAATAAAAAAAATATAAACAGAAACTGCTGTAAAACTTTATTGCTCCCTAAACAAAAATAACTTGCGACAACAACAAATACTCAGTTGAACTGTAAAGAGAATAACTGAAAATGACAATCAACTTCTGTCACAATGACAAAAACAACAATAATTACAAACATTGCGTCGGAAGAAACTCCATAAAATGTGAAAAGATGTAAACGAAAAATAAAGCATAGAACGGACAAGCTGACGAACAATCCCTATTGTTGTTCGAGAGGGTGGGGGGAAAGGCAGGTTAAATTGTTGTAAATAACAGCAGCAGCCTACGACTATAAAATCTTAATTGTGACGTTGACATTTTTCTACTCGTATAAACATACGACAATGAAAGCTAGTATTTTATACGTATGTATGTGTGTGTATTTGAATAATAAAACATGTTTCTTTTTCGATTTTTAGAATTCATCTAAAGGAAGATAAATGACCAGTAGCAATTAATTTTACAATCCATCAATAACAGTTGAAAGAGGAACAACTGATGGCATGTCATAAACTGTTTGCACTCAAGGAAAAATAATATCAGCTGTAAATAACGCTGTGGTGCTTTAAAACATCTCTAATATTCGCGGCGCAAAAGTGTACGAGCGCCGACTTTAAAATACTTATTTAAGAATATTGAATTGGCATGAAACACAGCGCCATGCTTTGTTTCATAAGAATTTAAGACAGAATGTGTCATGGATTAACATCAGCAACTGCCTGGCTCCATGAAATGCAGGTATCTGTTACTAGACAACAACAACTCGTAGGTTGTGAAAATCTATTCAGCTAAGCATCTGCACTGACAGTTTTATCTGATGATGGACCAACTCCCCGAGGTGAATTATTGAAGATGCACCAGCGCCCCCATGTGGCATGCAAGTCTCACACAAGTCGCATCTTTTTGGCATAAGTTTGTACCCATATACTATGGGCAAATACCTGATACCAATACTTGCTGAAGATTTCGGGCCTGCTAATCCCTGCTGTATGCAATTTCCCACAAGACAATGGAAGACAAGGCGTAATAAGTTGGTAAACCGAAGCCCATTAAGACCATCAGCCAACCAACTAACTCACCCATCTAACCATCTCCCCTGGTTCCTTACATTGCAGGTATATGTTGCAACCTGTCATTGGTCAACACGCGAAACCTCCCGGAAGTCGTGCTGATGTCCATTCTGCCATTTAGTCGTTGGTAAGGGTTTAGCTGGGTCTTATTTGCTGCAACAAATGAGAAAATCCCACCCTTCTATGCCCCAAAAAGGAGAGTGCTATGGCTAGTCGTACTAAAGGCAAAACTTGCTCCTCTGAGCAAAGATTTTAAGCCAAATATATTTTTAAATTATAAATAATTTACAACGTTACACCTAAAGTTTTAGGGGTATTCACAAGTTGTCCCAAAAGTCATGTGTCACTATGATCTTGTATTTAGCAGATGTAAGATTGCTCTCAACAATTTTGTCTAATAAACAATTTTTAAGTAAAAATTATGCAACTCCTACTTTTTATAACTATTTTGAAATATTTTCTGATTTTTGAGTGATTGAAAGAAACGTGAAAAGCGTATAAAAGTGGTTAATTTTGCTAAGCAAAAGATCACAAAACATATAATGCAAAAAAAAAAATATAAAAAGCTAATTAACAAACAAAACAGTATAACTCAAAAATTTACCAAACAAATTTTCGACACAATTAAACGAAATTAATATCCTTATTCACAATCTTATGCATTTGATATTGTAAGTTTGTGAACTTGCAAACATTGGCTCTTTCTGCTGATCGGGGTCCCTCTATGGGTACACGCATTTCATTTACTATTAAGAATTGTTTGTATATCAGAGTTTCTAAAATTCTAACAATACAACTGTGGTATGCCCAATTTGCGTTTATAGAACTTTTTAAATTATCAACATGAATTTTAAATAATACTGATCATATTACACTTGCTTGTACTCGTAAACTTCTGACAACGTAGCTGCCGTTTCACTACTTGAATTTAGAGCTGTGTCGTTCTTGAATGAGCGGCTTAAATTCAGCGGATCATCTCATTGAACGAAGTGAACCGGTCATAAAACGGACCAACTTTTCGTTCAATAGTTAGCTGTTCAATTTGGATAGCTTTCGTCCAAATATCTTTCGTTCTTTTTATGTCACATTCTCTTATTTTTGTTGTTTTGTTTCACAAAAGTGGGATTGTTTTTTTTCGGATTATTTTAAATTATCTGAAATAAAACAATAGAATATGAGACTAATCAAAATTCATCACACTTAATTAGTTTTTATTTAAAACTATTTTTTTCTTTTTAAAACAATAATTTTTTATCATCACAATATTTGGCTATCTTGTTTTGTTTATTTTACAGAGTGGTGTTGATAAATTACCGGGAAATTTTAGTGTTGGCACAGTGCCGTTCGTTCAAAATGACCCATTGAACGAAATGAACGGATCAGTCTTTTGTAATTGAACGAAAGTGACCGGTCACTAAAATAAACGCCCCGGCTCAGCTCTACTTGCGTCATTCATTTTAACAAATTGCAACGCAACGTCACCCGGTTGCAATACAACTCCATATCAAGTTCAATGAACTCTAACCGATTTGGGTCTAAACTACATCCGCCAAGTTAGTTCCTGAAGTGACGCACCATATGCGGTCAGGAACAAGATATTGGGGCTCCCGATTTAAGTAGTACCAGATTTGAGTCTCTGGTCAGGCTTCATAATCCCAAGAGGACTACCACCGATTTCAAACTGATATCTTGCAAGCATTTGAACAGCAATACTGTCTGTCTATTCAAGTCCAATTTTTCCATGATTCTGTCAATGTACGTTTTATCTATATCTTTGAAAGCAAACCGGCTGTTTTATGGAACCAAGGATACAAATAAGTTTATGTTCCAATTGGAATACCGAAACCTTTTACTTTAAAAAACAGAATTGCAGAAATAGAAATTCTAAATGCTTTCACCCATTTCTATGTTATTTGAAATAATGCTACCGTCATACGAAATGTTGGATTGTTGGAACTTTTACTTTGTGCATTTTAAGACGCGCCAAAACGTTAAGGTCGTGTCAGATAAAACTTTGTCGCTTTGCGTGAAGAACATAAAGCTTTGGAGCTATTAGATAAAACTTCAACGCATAGAAAGATGAGAGTTGCCGAACTTTTCGCTTTGCGTTGCGTTAAAAGTGCTCTATGTGACATGTTTCATATAAGTATATACATTTTATCTTAGATAGTGAATTTGCAACGCAAAGCGAAGCAAAAGTTTTATCTGACACGGCTTTTAAGGTCAGGGTTTATTTATCTGCGGATACAAAATTAATTTTTATGAAAAATGGGTAGATGAAAAGCTCTGTCTGAACATCAGAGAGGCGTGAAATTTCAAGAAAACTAGATCGTTCGCTTTGTGTTGTACAAAATTCTTTAAAAGATAGACAAAATATAAGAAAAAAATAAAAGCTCTGGTCGACCAATATTTCTTTCCGATCGTTAAATTCAACAAGGTTCTCGAATGTTTCAAAAAGAACATCGTGCGGGCTAAATTAAAAAAGTGCCCACTCCTTAACGCGACTCACAAAATAAAACGTTTGGAGTTTGTGAAAAAAGCATTGGCATGAAAGATTTAATTGTTTAATTATGTAAACTTTTTTAAACATCTATTTTACTGCGAATAAAGCTTTTTTTTCAGATGAAAAAAATGTAGTCTTGCTGGTCCAGATGGATTTACAGATTACTCGTATTAGAGAGATTTGAGGAAAAACCTCTATATTTTTCAAAGATAAATTTTGGTGGCAGTTCGCTTATGGTTTGGGAAGCATTTAGCTTGAATGGAAATCTGCCTTTAGCTTTCCTATCAACTCGAATGGATAGCTAGGAGTATCAGCCAGTGATCTCAAATAATTTGTTACCATTTCCAACAAAATAATACAACAATCCATGTTAGCAGATCGACTAAAGTTGGAGTATCAAAATTGGAATGGACAGTACGTTCACCTGATCTGAATATAATGGAAACTTTCTATGGACTGCTTGTTATGTAAGTTTATGCTGAAAATCATCAGTACAGTTCTGTGCAAGAACTTACTGTAGGAATTTTGAATGCCTGGCAGAATATATGGCTAGAAACACTAACAAATTCTTCTATGCCAAATCGTATATTTAAAGTCACAAATAAAAATGTCAACTGCATAAATTAAAAACGTATACTGCATTTCTTACCCAGTTGCAATAACATGAAGTGACCTTATCGTTAAAGCGGGTATTTTTTTTTTTCTTTTTTTTTGTTAATTTGAATAAAAAGTAAAAACACAATTAAAAATTTCGTTTTATATATAAGCATTTAGGATAAATTAAAAATTTGATAAATTTGTAAGGCAATACTCTTCGTACTTTTGTGTTATTAGAAATAAAGCTAAATGACCTTATCATTCTCCTTCACACTATATTATAAAACTAATATGATTTTATACAGTAGTGTATTAATTATTATTTTTTGTTGAAAATTATTGTTGTTTATTTAATTCAATAAATGTAAAGGGCAAATAGTACATGAATGAAAAACAAGATGAAGTTAGCATATCAGTTGCCATTCCCAACTTTATATAAATATTAAAATGTGATTTCTTGTTTAATTTGGAATTAAAACAAAGCACACAAAATTCAAAATTTTCTCAAAATATTCACTTTAAAAATCTGTCTGGCACAAATTAATTGGAAATGATGCGCATATTAAAACAGTAATAACAACAGCCAACATCCTTCATCTGCATTTAGTTAATGATGACCATAAAGGAGCATCATTAATATGGCGGTGATGTTGGCAATGATGGTTAATGCTGTTGTAGTTCTGCAGTTTATCTGTTTTCCTCTGATTAAGAGAAGGCATTTTGCCAACAAAGTGCACGAAAAACACTAAATGACAAGCCGTACATTTTCTTCTATAGACAGACAAGTTAGTAGTTGTTAGTGTAGAATGCAAATCGTCAAAAGAATGTGAAGCGAAACTCTCATATTGTTCATAATATCAATTTAGGAATTGGAACAATAAGCTGTGGTAAGAGGAAACACTTTTTAAACAACCAAGCACTTCATAATGTACATACCATTTTAAACAAAAAAAGAAAACAACTTTTTTAATATTTTCAAATACATATGTACCTACATACATATACATACATAGATATGTATAGCAATTTTTCATTAAAAGCAACGTGACTTTATCACATAAGAGTTGTTCATACAAGGGCTACTGTTTAGAACACAAAACTTGTATTGGGAGAAACCATTAGCAACTTTAATGAAGAAAGTATAATTTTGTGTACTAATTTTAATGAAATTTTATATAATTTTGTTTATAATTACGGTAAAGTAATACGAGAGCGCATTATATATTGAGGCTACCTAAGATAGAAAAGAAAACATTTTTTTTTTCAAAAACCATTTATTTCTTAATAGTCTCTTTTTAGCTTGATACACTTAGTAAGACGATATTCCAACTTTTTTATACCATTAGAATAATACGATTTTGGGAACCACTCAAAATATGCGATAGTTTCAGTAAACTGCGAGCCATTTTCTCCAGTTTGGAAACAGGAAAAAGTCACTAAGAGCTAAATCTGGACTATAAGGTGGATGATCAACCAACTCAAAGTGTATTTCACGTAGTTTTCGCATCATATCCAATGCTGTGTGAACCGGTGCGTTGTCTTAAAAAGAGAAATACCACTTTTTCCTTATTTAAATCTGGTAATTTTTCTTGGTTGTATCAATAAATTGATCCAATAATGCACGATAATACTTTCCTGGAGGATAATTTTTCAAGATAATCGAGCAATATTACGTGTGCATATAAAAAAAAGTACAGTGGCCATAAACTTACCAGCCGATTGCACTGTCTTCGCCTTCTTCGGAGCACTTTCACCAGATTCTACCTATTGTTTCGATTGATTTTTGGTTTCAGGTGTGTAGTATTGGACTCACGTTTTATCAGAAGTTATTAATCGATGCAAAAAATCCACAGCATTACGCTTTATCATGTCCAAACACCGCTGTGAAGTAGTCTGTCGAACTCGTTTTTGTTCGACACTGAGCAAACGTGGCAACCATCTTACCGATAGCATTTTCATACGCAAATGTTCATGCAAA
The DNA here is from genome assembly GCA_914767995.1 of Thecocarcelia acutangulata. Classification (NCBI taxonomy): domain Eukaryota; kingdom Metazoa; phylum Arthropoda; class Insecta; order Diptera; family Tachinidae; genus Thecocarcelia; species Thecocarcelia acutangulata. The sequence continues at coordinate 126,490,493 of OU612094.1, read as the reverse complement.
ATGTTGAATACGCATTTATATGATATGTTTACCATTTCAAAAATTTTACGTAACTTGACTCGGCTATCATTCATAACGATATCGAGGATTTTCCTGATATTTTCTTCAGTAAACACCTCAGATGCTATTGTTCGGCCGCGTTTGAATTCAGCAATCCAATATGTTACCAACGACTCTGACGGACCAAACTTACCGCAATGTTTATCGAGCTTTTCTTTTGCCCCTTTTGCATTTCAAATAATCGTGTTTATTCACTGCACGGAATTCACTTTTTTCCATTTTTCTAGAAATACAAAAGTTGCTTACTTCAAACGACAACAAATAAACTAATCGATGAAATTGGCTGACATTTTAACAGCTGACGTTTGACAGATCTCAATTAAAAAAATATATATATATTATGTTTGTGATGCTATCTAGAGCTAGGTAGCTCCACTATCAGTCCGCCCTTGTAAGTCTTAAAAAGAAAAAAGAGACTGCTGAGAAGTACGATATTAATACAGGGTTGCAGATTTTTTTGACTATTTGAAAAATAAAATGCAGATATTTTGCTATGAGAAATTGTTGATTTTTGCAGATATTACCTCAAAAAATTCTGACAACACGGGTGGTAAGAAAGATTAGGTAGCACGAGCTTTTAAACAAACGGCTTATGTGATACAAGAAGAATTTGCTACTAGCCTGCAAACTACGTAGAACGACATACTTATGTATAAGCCTAACAATCATCACTAATAATTGTTAACACCCCATAAAAAAAGCTTTTTTGTTTAAAATTTAATAAGATTTTATTTATCAATATTGATTAGATTTTATTTGCATATTATATGTTTATCCCTCCCTAGCTTATATTTTTCATATTTACATTATTCATATTGTTCAAACTCGGTTTGAACCTTAATAATATATAAAAAATCTTATGTATTGAGAGAATAACTACCAAGAATCAATAACTAAATGTTACAATGAAAAATTATAATTCTACATGAATTTTTAGGATTATTTGAAATTAACTGAATTTTTATTCGCTGATTATAAATGTCAAAAGAGAATAGTCAAACTACAAAAAGCTTTGTCAAAATATGTAGCTTAACGAATAGTGGTAGCTAAAACGAACTGGTTTAAAATACGTTTTTAATACATTTTGCGAGCTTGAAACTGCAACATATTCATTTGTTCTCTATTAACTTGAACTTGTTAAACTCAATAAAGCCACAACTTGTATAAAAAAAACGACAAGAACTTTTATTTCTGAAGTAAACCAAGCTCTGTGACACTGAAGGAATTGATCCATCACAAGAGAAGTTTTAATAACTTTGGTAAAAGATTCAGCAGCATCTTACAGCATCAAAGTTATTCACATATAATTATACTTCGTTACACAGAATTATTACAATATATTCGGAAATAATGCACTTATAAGCAATTATACAAATAATATACAGCTTTTATTAGATATCTCTCTTCTTCTATAAAACTGAAATTATATTAATTATGTAATCTATTTTCATAAATATAAACATAAAATTAAGTTTTGTATCCAATTTTAGTTAAATATTTTGTATTCAAACATCCAAAACTACAGAAGCTTGCATGCACGCTTGCATATGACGTGTTAATTGTATGAATTATATTTTCGTTTTATACATTCACATATTCTTTTCTCCATCTTCTCAGCATTTAAATACCTAACCACTTCTGAAATTATCAGCTGTCACATATGTTTATTCTAATTATTAAATGGAGCGCCTACCAAAAGACCAACACGTTGTAATTGTAAAAACTATTACAAAAATCATATTAGCCATTCCTAGTTTTGTGGCTCATGCAGTATTTTACCGAGCCCCATAAAATAAGAAGTTCTAGCAAAAATCGTGCAGTAATTTACTTCTAATATATACATATGTATATACATACATATATATTGTATATATGGTAGGTATTGTGCTTAACATTTATATATTATTTCATGATTCGTGTTCTTAAAGAAATAAAAATTTATAGGATGTTTGAAAATAAGTCACAATATTTAGTAGAATACTAAATTTCAGAGATCTTAACTTTGAGAGAAGTCTTTAAATCCGAATTTGCAAGAGCAATCTTCAAAATTAAGGTAACATCTTTATGAAAAGATATTACAGAAAAGTTGTTTCATATTCAACAACAGACTGAATCGTAAATCCACAAAAACTTAGTAATTCAATTTATTTGTTTTCTTTTGATATAATTTTGTTAACAATATGATATATTTAGATTAAAGAGGTTAGCAATATATATATTCCTTTTCTATGTACTTAAATATTGGATTTTTCTGAGATTTTATGATGATTTTTTTTAGATGTTATGACTTATTTTTAGGGGAAAATTTTTCAAAACCCTATTGAACTCTGTTTATAACTTAGAACTAAATAATGGTTAAAAAGGGTAAAAAAGAATTATAACGAGATTAACTCGTTAATATGGTGATAATCCGACTGCTCGCATTTGCGTATAAAGTTATCCGTTAGGAAGTTTAATTTTTCGTTTACAGTTGGGAAGTTGGCTAGAGAGTGCAATCTTCGCGTAGAGTAGTGCCATGGTAGCTTGAATATAATTTTTAAAAGCTTATTTTGTGCCACCTGTAACTTTTTTCTATGACAGTTAGCTGATGTAGACCATACTGGTGCACAATAAACCATAATTGGGTGGAAAACTGCTTTGATTAGAAGTTTTTTATTTTCAATTGAGAGGTCTGATTTTCTATTTATCAAAGGGTAAACCATATGTGTTATCTTCTTAAGTTTATCCACAGCATATGGAATATGATTTTTAAAATTTAATTTTTTGTCTAGAATAACTCCATGACATTTTCTTGCCAGATGATACTATGGTTGTTAAACTGTAGCGGATTTTGCGGTGTGTAGCAAGACTTTCTCTTTCTTGTAAAGTAAATGGCTTTCATTTTTTCAGGGTTTATTAGAATTTTCCATTTGGTGAAATATTTGTTCATACTTACTAAAGCTGATTCTAGGTTATTAGTGATGTTCACGGAGAGTACATCTGAGCTAATAATGACCGTATCATCAACAAAAATTGATGTTACGCAATTTTGAAGCGACGGGATATCAGCTGTATAAATGTTATACAACACTGGTGATAAGCAAGATCCTTGTGGACATCCTGCCTTTAGTTGTATTTCTCGCGATTTGCTATTTCCAATGTGTACTTGAAAAAACCTATCACTTAGAAAACTAAGTATAATTTTGATTATTACATCGGAGATATTAAAAGTTTTAAGATTGTATATGAGCCCATTATGCCATATAGAATCAAATGCCGATTTAATGTCGAGCAGTATCATGCCACTAGATTTTCCGTTTTCGCAATTATTTCGAACTAACTGTTTAATTTTAAGCAAAAAAAAGCAATGTAACTGCACTAAAAAGTTCAGAAAAACTTATGTAACATTATGTTAAACGAAACTTTTATTGCCTCACCAAACATAATTATAAAAGAGATATTATTTTTTCAATACAAAATTAGATAATTTTTTTTCTATACTTTTTTTTTTTGCAAATGTGTATCAAATAATTTTAGTTAGAATAATTTTTACATAATAAAAGCAGAAGATCTTTAAAAAAAATGTTTCTTGTCTTTGTATTGTTGCGAACAAAACGAACGGAGCTGTTTATGTTCATCTCTGTTGTACTTTGTGCTATTATTGTCTAGCAGATACAAAATTCAAATAGATTATGAATTAATTAAACCATTTAACTAATTGCTATTGACTATCAAAGAATATTTGATTCCGGGATATTTTATATGTTCAACGTTATATTTCTTAGAAAAATGTACATGCTGCTTTTGTTTTAGAAATGTATATAAACATAGGTATGTAATCGTATATGGGTCATTCTATGTTAAGAGGTTCTCTGATATTAGGAATGGCGGCGTGGTAAAAATATAAAAAAAATAACTTTTTTTAATACAATCGTATTAAATCAGGTAGTTTGAATGCATGTTTAATAATGGCCAGTCCAGTAATCTACTTTTGCCGATATTTTAAGTGACCAACGGAGATACTCTACACAGGGAAAAAACATGAAAGACAGGACAGGATGCCTTACTTTATATGGGAAAGTTAAATTGAAAACAAGCCTTGTTTTCATAAGAATTTATCCAGTATTAGGTGATAGTTTAAAACAAACAATATAAATAAAATAAAAAAACAAATAAAAAAAATAAATAAAAAACAAAAATAGACTAAAATTTACATACAGTCTTCTTATAAAAAAAACTGGATAACCTTCTATTCACCGTTACTATATTTGACGATATTTGTTGCTGAAAATAACATGTTGACGATTTGACGATTTAAGGTCTGATTTCAACGTTTTTTTGTAGATCACATTCATATCTTTCAAGCAGCTTTGATCTTATAACTACATATATAAACTGTAGTAAAATGCATGTGTACGAAATGTATGTAGCACTAAAAAAACACAGACGAGCCACCTGTCTAAAAAGTATGAATGGGAATTACTTATAAAATTGAGTAACTTTAATACAAATTTTCTTGGCGAGTTGCTCACCTGTGTTCTATGAACAGCACATAAGTCTTATAAGTCCTTACAATATTATAAAATAGGAAACTGTTTGTTTTTCTGATCAATCAAAGAGTTTTATTATTTCATCGTAGAATACGAGAGACGAGAAAATTTAGTTCGGATTACAAAAAGCAAGAATATTACTCTTACCGTACCCTTCTGAAAATTTGAAAAGAGTTTACATTAAAATCCATAAACCTTAATAAAAACAAAATTTTGTTGAAGAAACCATTTCTAGAATACGAGAGACGAGAAAATTAGTCCGGATTACAAAAAGCAAGAATATTACTCTCACCGTACCATTCTGCAAATTTGAAAAGAGTTTACATTAAAATCCATAAACCTTAATAAAAACAAAATTTAATTGAAGAAACCATTTCTAGAAGAAATATTTTATACTAAACACTACTGAAAAGTTTACAACTGTTTACAACTCTTAAATGAAATCTCATTCTAAAAAATATATTATGTGGAAAAATACCTACGGACGTATTCATAAAAAATATTTTATATTTATTAAAGATTTATTGGCTAAACTTTGCATAGAAATTTGCCAAATAAATTCGTAATAAACAAAAAAAAAATTTTTATGGATATGACTGTTTGAATATACTCGTACACTTATGAAAAGAACTGCATATTTGTACGAGTACTCGTATATATTTGGTGTTAAGCTATAACTATAAAAGCTGTATTTTTTATAAAAGGTAACAATGAATTGTGTATATATTTTATCAGTTTAAAATATTAACATTTGAATCAAAAACGATTAATTTTACTTGCTGACGATTTGCAATTATCATATTGACGATATTGACGATTTTTCTTCCCGAATTTGATGACTTTAACCAGATTTATCTACTACATACAGATAATGCTACAATCGCATGAAAGTGGTATAAAACTAACTTAAAACAAAATTCTTATTAAATAAGGCAAACATATTTAAAGAGTTAAAACTTGTATAACGTATATAGTGGATATGTGTTGGTTTAACGTAAAATAATATACGTGAAATACTAAGAAAAAAGTAATATCTCACATCCTTATCTAACATGGATGCCAAATCTCTACCCTGGCATCTGATGAAGCAGGGGAAGTACGGCAGCGGAGAGATGTTTTCATTAAAAAACTTGCACAATCAGAAAAATATGTATTGTAACGAAAAGAAAAATTAATACAGTAAATTATACTGAAATTAAAATAAATACGTATTACAAACAAACTTAAGCCACAAATAGCAAGAGAATATAACTCACCAGTGGAGATACATCAAATACAGACGCGTGCGAGCATAATTTTATTGTTAAATTTACTTTGCAACAAATGCTCTGCTATTTAGGTTTGCAGCGTTAACGCATTTTAGCAGCATTTTAGGTTTAGGTCAACAAATGTGCAGGGGAGGAGACCTAAAATACAAGGGCCAAAAACTCTGTAATTGCTTTTAAATGCTTATCATTGTTATTTATGTTTTTAATAACGAGTAATGGCCTTATTCATAAAAAAATATTGTATGTTTATTAAACTGTTATATGACAAATTTCTAGGGAAAATATGTCAAATAAGTGTTTAATAAACATACAATATTTTTTACGAATGCGGCCGTAAGTATATAATGGATTAGTAATGTGTTAAATTTTAAAGACTTTGTTACGGAATAGTAAAGGGACAGCCCAGGGTAGATACTTTTTTCTACGAAAGCTTTGCAATTTATTATTAAAAAAGTATACTTTGTTTATTACTAAACACGTTTGATATTCCCACAAAAATTTTTAACGTATAAATGATTTTTTAATGTAGTCATCGATAGTACCTATAATGTGGAAACACCCATATACATATGTACATGGCTGCATGTGTAAAATTATTGTGTGTGTGCGATAAAAGGAATTTTCTTCTACTTAATATAACAAGTTAAACAATGAAAATCCCTTTTTATTAAAGCTTATAAACCGCACAAAACAAAAAAATCTTCCGTTTCAAATGTTGTAAGGCACAATGCAAATGATTACTATTGAGTAGACAGAAGTTTCAAAGGCGCAAACTTTTTCAAAATCATCTATTTTGCGTGCGTGTTAAGCATGCTTAAGTAGTTATACGTATTAGATTCTTTGTTGTTTCTGCTGCTTTGATATTAAGTAGATTAATAATGATCGAATGAATTCATGGGTTGTTTATGGCTGTTTGCATGTTTCAAAGGATAATCTGACGGGATTCCGTGAGGAACACGTAAGAGTTACATGTAGGAAATGAAGTTCAGTAGAGGAAATTTAAAACTTTTATGCCTTGTTGGCTGTTTTTTTTTATTTTGTTATAATGAAGCAGATGAAAGGAAACAAATTGGAATTTCTTAAGAAATATTTAAAAATATATGCAGGAATTTCATTGATATGGAATCATTCTTTTAGAAGAAAAATTTTATTAATATGTATTTCATAAATTTTGTCATTATATAATTATAGTTTTCTTGGTTTCAGTTTCTGTTTTGATATATAATTTAATTTATGAAGCTTGTCCAAAAATGAGATATCATTTTAATCGATAGCTTTTTTTGGTTTTTGTGAATTGAGATGATCGATAGCTGCTTATGGTGGAATATTGATGACTTAAACGTACAGAGTATGTGCTCTCAATAAGATGGTGCTAATTGTCATACAGCAAGAGAAACAATTGATATTTTGAAGGAAAACGTCGAAAGGTTCTCGTAGAGGAGGAGTAAATTGACCACCAAGACTATGCGATTTGACTTCTTTAGTTTTTTTTTATGGCTCTTTGAAATCGAAAATTTACAGCAATATTCCCGCAGCAAATCAGGAGCTTATAACCAACAAAATCGAGCAGTTGTTGACAACAGCTGGTTGAAAAACATGATTGATAATTTTGGTAAACGATTGGGAGTACGTCGAACCAGGAGAGACATAATTTTTAACTGTAATAAACTTTTTTCCAAACGTTTGCATAAAATTTTAATTATGATAAACTTCATCTTTTATTTGTTACAGTTCTGGCAAACTCTCGTATTTTTCAATAAATTCATTTAAAGACAGCCACCCTTGCCAGTTTCAATGTTCGCTTATGAAATGAAATTTACACTGTAAAGAATTGCTATTAATCGAGCGACTCTGTAACTGTTAATGATCCGATAATCGTAAATTTTTTCGACATATTTTATCTCTTGTAGTAACGATTGTGTGCTCCAGCAATATAATTTTAACGAAAGTGTTTAATTATATTTACTTTACCTTTGTTTTTTATTAAAAGCGCTGATTGGTAATAGCAACTCTGAAAATGAGTAACTTATTTAGTTCTGTCGCTATTTTGCGATAACCGGGATATGAATACCGACCTGGCTAGTAATGCTTTGGCCGTTTATAATTAACGGCACAGTGTGTGAAAAGAGCGCCCAAGAAAGACAGAGCTGAGCAGAAGCGCAGTACAACAGCATAGCAGCTTAGCCACATAGTCAGCCAATATAAATATTTGATCTTTTTTAGACATTGAGAAGCCGTTGTTTTTATTATTTTTCGCCTCACAGTTGCAGCCGCAATAGACAGTAAGCAGTTATATTTTTGTGTATCTGATAATAGGCAGTAAAATTAACCGCTGATTTCGGTCGATAGCGAATATAATTAGATAAAGTTGCTGAATAAAAAATTTTATTAAATATCGTTATAACAATTAAGTTTTTTATTCGCTATTTAAGCTTCTAACATTTATACCAGTAAAAAATTATAAATAGCTTGTTTTCTATGTTTCCCAGCTATCTATATGTCGACATTTCATAGGAACTACCCTAATCATCAGTAGACTTTGGAAATTTTTGAAAGATATTCTCAAAAAGCAGAGAACAAAAATTCAAACAATTAAGTTTTTTATTCGCTATTTAAGCTTCTACCATTTATACCAGAAAACAAGCTATTTATAATTTTTTACTGGTATAAATGTTAGAAGCTTAAATAGCGAATAAAACACTTAATTGTTTGAATTTTTGTTCTCTGCTTTTCGATACTTTCAAAAAAGCAAATCGTAGCAACCAACGGTTGTTCATTTGTTTGAAAGGTGTAAAGAAATGTTAGAGACGTTTATAAACAGAAAAGCTTGTTTTTTGTGTTTTGACGGATATTATTAGAGCATTTTTCTTTTTAAATTCTCAGCAATTTATTTGGATTGTTGGGATATAAAGTTGAATGTTCGAGAATATCTTTCAAAAATTCCAAAGTCTACTGATGATTAGGGTAGTTCCTATGAAATGTCGACATATAGATAGCTGGGAAACATAGAAAACAAACTATTTATAATTTTTTACTGGTATAAATATCGTCATATTTATTGTAGAGATACCATTGTCTTTATAAAACTAACAGAGTAGAACTACAGGCCAATTTTAGAAAACACGAACGAATTTGATGGCATGTCATCAGCTGGTGCTATCAAACCCAGTTTGATGGTCTAATAGCCGCTCAAAAGGCTGATTTAACAATATCGTGTTTTTAACACCAAAATGTTACACTTTTAATAATACAAAATGGATTATTAAAAATGAAAAGAAAAATTCTAAACTTGATACGCTCTTGTTGAAATAACGTGCTTTTTTCGCCCATTATAGTGCGTTTTCAATTTTCAAAGTTGACAACGCTGCATTTATGTCTATGTTTTGGTTTTTTTTACACGGTTGATTCACGACTTTTATGTTTATTTTAAGATATTGATGGATGGGCTTTCTTGAACAATCTCATTCTGGGCTTATTTTAAGTACACTTGTGTAACAAAATTTTACAAATAGGTTGTGAGGAGGGAGAAAGAAGGAGAAGTGTTTGTGAACAATTGACATGAATTTTCCAACGTTATAAAGACAGGAATCGAGTTCTTTCTGTAATGCGTACTACGATTCCCTGGGCAATTGACCACAAATGGATGAGCTCTGGATGATGAACGCATGCTACGTAAAAATGTGCGAGTTTCGGGAACAAGGTCCTTAATCTCATCAGAGCAAAGTCCATTGTAGTAACGATAGAACAGGGTAACGCACCCTATACAGCGTCGAAGCTCCTGTGAGTCAATAGATTTGGATACCCACTGTCACCGATAAGCTATTTCGCCTTCTCCTGCACACGGTCAAGTAACACCAAAATAGACTTTGGTACCGATTCAAACATGGGAGTTGTATTCCATTTTCGGTGGTATAAATAGTAAGGAGGAGGAGTTTCAAAAGTTCGAGGCACTTGAATGCTTCTTTAGAGACATGAAAAATGTGTCCAGCAAACATCCGATTTCTCAATACTTATACCATCCATGAGTACCATCCATGAGCAGCATTTGCGGCGGTCTTTTGTGTGTTAATAAGCAACAATGGGTCTTACGAACGTTAAAGGCGACCCTGTTTTTACAAGACACAGGTTGTATTTTTCTTGCAAAGAGGTGCCGTATTTTACTGATATCACACACACCATAAAACAAAATGATTAAAATTTTTCGTAGAAGATGAAAAGACAAAATATATAAGACTTTATTAGAGAACTTGATTTAAACTTTCATTACTAATAAGTTTTTCTATTTATTAAACTATGAAGCGATGTAACTATAAAACAAATATTTGTTAACAATTTTTCACTTATTTAATATTTATTTGCCGAGTTGTCATGCCATTTATTTGCACAAATTGCAAACTGATGACCACCCCACTTATTTTTCTTGCTTTGTTGTGAAGTAATAATTTTATGCATAAATACAAACAAACAAATATTTTAATAAACAAAAATTATTTATTGTATTGTTTGTATACAAAACAGCACTGCATTAAATTTCCGTTTCCTGTTTGGGTTTTTGAGAGAGTGTTTGTGGATAATATATTATGTTTGTAGGGGCTCTGCGTCTGCTGGAGTGTTTTGGGTGGGGTATTATTGTTTTTTATTGTTTATTGCAATTATTATTTTTACAAATTGTTTTGCTGTAGTGTTTGGCAATGTAAATATTCTCATACATTGAGCTACAGTTCAATAGAAGGTATACTTGTTTCACATATTACAAAGCTCATGTTAAATCATAAAAAGTTAAAGTTTTCTAAAAATCAAAAAATTTCTAAGCTGCCTATTTATTTAGTTATTTATTTATACAGCTATAAAATATTTCAGCTGAGAAAAAACAAAAATAAATACAAGTGGGAGTAGTGTTTGCGAGCATTTGACTTGAAATTTTCAACGTTATGACAGACAGGAAACCTGTCTGCAGACAACTTATTACATAAATGGATAAGCTTGTTAAAACAATTATAATATATACATATAATAATTTGAATTTAAATAGTTTACAAGTTTTGCCTTGGGAATACTAATATGATCAGATAAGTCTATAAGATAATAAAATTTATTCATATCCGAACAAACTCTACGAATTCGGTCCAATCTAAGATCTAAGATCTTAAGAAGGATCTAAGTTGTCCGCTGGGAATGTTTATTTTACTGAAAAGAAAGATGGAGTTTATTTTTCCTTGATATAAATTTATGAAGAATGAGATGTTGGATACAATCCTTCTGCTTTTCAATGTTGGGAGTCTTATAAGTGACAATCGACTAGGATAAGGTGGAGGATGTTCAGCTGGATTCCATGGGAGAGAACGGAGACAAAATAACAGAAATTGTTTCTGAACAGATTCTATCTTTTTAATATATAAGTTGTGGAGGATGTTCAGCTGGATTCCATGGAAGCGAACGGAGACAAAATAACAGAAATTGTTTCTGAACAGATCCTATCTTTTTAATATATAAGTTGTACTGCGGTTTCTAAATTACAACAGCATGTTCAAGAGTGGGTCTTACTAAAGATTTGAATAGATACTTCGTCACATAGGGAAACAAAATACTATTTGCGAACGTGACGTGTAAATTGAAGCTAAGTTTCTTATCGAAATTAAATCAGCATGACGACAAGTAGCATAGTTTAGTTTTGCAATGCTTGAAACTGTGACTGCCCTGAGGAACGTCAGAAGATACTTCAAAATAACGAGATTTGGAATAATTAAAAATAACGCATTGTTTGCGGACTTTAAAATATCATTAAATGCAACGCTTTGCTGAGCTCAGTGTAAATGACATCTGTTTGCTGACTATTATAAAAACTTGAGTTGAAGTATGATATAAATTCCATTACATTAGTCGTTGTAGATCTTCCGTGACAAAATCCGTGTTGCTTAGGTGACAGAAATGGTGATATTTCATGTTATTATTACACCAAAGCCTAATCACCCCAATGAAGCATTCAAAAGAGCCCAGACCGAAAAAAAGCATGTCAATTTCGTTCAAATGTGAAAGTTTTGCTAACTGTTTTCTTCGACTGTAATGGCGTGGTGCATCATTAATTCTTGCCACAAGGACGTACGGCCAATAAGGAATACTACCTTGACGTTTTTCGCCGGTTGCTCAAAGCAATTCATCAGAATTGCAGAGAATTGTGGAAAAAACAATCATGGATTTTGTACCGTGATAACGTACCAGTGAGGGTTGGAATAAACGCTGGCATAAGTGTATTATATCTGAGGGGGATTACTTTGAAGGGTACAAGATAGTTATTGCAGAATAAATATATACTTTTTGAAAAATTGAGAATAACGGTTTTTAGTTGATCAGACCTTGTATATTACATAAATATTTTAGATTTTTCAAACAAAACTTTAGATGTATAAATTCAAACAATTGTAGAAGCAAGCGAAGGACGATTTAAAATAAATATTGTGAAGGCAGGATTTTTTTATTTGTCTCATAGAACAACGAAATGGTGCTCGTGTCAAAAAAATTTCTTTGTATTAATTAAAAAATCTTATTTACCCAAAAAAATGCTTCTAAGTCCTCATCTATACAAATATAAAAAAAAAAAAATGGTCCAATATGTTACTTAATTTAAAACTTGAGAAGGGCTTCATACTATTTCCTTATTTATACTTTCTGCATGAAACTTGAAATTCACATATCAAAATTTTTTTATACGGAACTGATTTTGTTCCAAACAAATATGTAGTTCTTTATCATTTACTTTTTCCTAGTAAACTCTTTACAATAGGCTTTCTCTTTTTAAGGTAATATTATATTCGTCACATATTGTGTGTAACAGTTTTTTACGTGTTTCTGTACTTTTAAGTTATTATCTTTATTGTTCTTCGCTTTATAATTTTATTTTTTTCCACAAAAGTGATACCATAAAATTTCAAAAACATTTTCTTGCTCAGAGAGAAAACTATAAAAAGTTCATTGGCTTCCTTGCACCCTTATTTAAAGACATCCTGCATACATTTACTTATATACAGTCGCGGACGATATAATAGGGACACAAAGAAATGAAGGCTCTTAACATTAAAATTCAAAAAGGCATATTTTTAAAACGAAAAGAAGTATTAAAAAAAAAGTAAAAAGTAATTTTAGATAGTTTTTCTAGCTGTTGTTTTTGTCAAGTATCGACCAGATCATATACGTTATGTATATGCTACGAGGTTCGAACTGGAAAATCAAATTATTTTGATGTATCTTTTAGGTACTGGTTTTTTTTTATTGCTCAATTTTTTTACGTTCATAGTGTTGTATTTTAGCTATAACTGAGTTAATCATTTTCAGTTGTCATATAATATTTTCACCGGCTGACAAAAAAGTAACAGAGCGGTATTGTGTTGTTAGAGAATCTTGTTTTTAACTTTTCTGTTAATTGAGGAAATATATTTTCTTCTTATTTGTTTATTATTATACACAAATACATAAAAAAATGTATGTACGAGTATACAATAACAAATTTATTTATTTAATAGAAAAGTTGAAGCCAAAAAATTAAAAGGTTTGAAAAACGAGATTCTCTAACAACACAATTCCGCTCTGTAACTTTTTTGTTAGCCAGTATAAATATTATATGATAACTGAAAATTATTAACTAAGCTATAGCTAAAAATACAAAATTATAAACTTAAAGAAATCGAGCTATAAATATTGTAGAACCTAAAATCTACATCAAAATAATTTGATTTTCCAGTTCTAACCTCGTAGCACAAACATAACGTGATCCATACTGGACGGAATCAAAAGCTAGAAAAATTATCCACAAATCACTTTTTAGTTTTATTTCGTTTTAAAAATATGTCTTTTTAAATTTTAATGTTAATTGCCCTCATATCTTGGTATCCCTATTATTTCGTCCATGACTGTATATATTTAAAACTTAATTTAATTGCTTTTTGGTTGTTTGGAAAAAATTATAATTGTAAAAAGCCCTCTTTCAGGAAAAATTTATAATTTAGTTATGGACTATAACTTTTTTCGATGTGTGGTATACGTCAAAATAAACGTTTAAAACGCATAAGTATTGGAACAAAAATTTGGCATGACTTGTTTAGTGAAACCCTCTCAATTATTTTATTTCCAACAATTAACCAGCGAAAATTAGTAATATATAAAATGTATTAGAATTAATAATTTCAGAAGAGTATATAACAAACATGAAGCTTTAAGCAAAATTAGCACGCTAACCACAGAGCTATAAAGTAATTGGTAAAATTTAATGAATTTTATTTTCAAACTGTTTTTTCTCTAAAGTAATCTGTGCAGGGAATTACACATGTAAAAGCGTTTGCAAGGGTATGAATTTTTGTATATGAATCAGTCGTACATAATTTTATGAGGACATTAAGGCAATGAACTGTGAAGGAATTTTATCCAAGGATGTACGTTGTTTTTATAAATTTGATTGGATCAACTGATAAGTAAATCTTTATGGCAATAAAGCCCTGGTGATTTTGCTGAACTCATAAATAAATCTGAAAATAGTAATTTCTTATTCTAATTAGCAAAACAACAATATTGGCTGTTTTTAAATAAAAATTGAAAAATATTTGGAAAATTGATTTTTGAGCGACACGTCTAGAAAATGTGTATGAAATGCACTCAAAAATTTCAGAGTTTTTTATACAAATTTTCGAAACGAGTCGCTTATTCCTGTTCAGTAAACTGAGTATAAGTTATAATACAAATATTTGGCATCTGGTACTTTCGTAATTTGAAATTATGTGAATTTTTATGTAAATCATTAATCAGTGAACTTTTTTTTAGTTATATACATATGTGCGATATTAACTAACTAGTTGTGAGTTCGAGTCCAACTTCAGTCAAGAAGAAGGATTATTTTTAATTATAACAATAATTGCTGTGAAACAATAATACCAAAGAAGAACAGAAAAAATAATTGAATACCATTAGCTGGGGGACAACTAGCTGTTTCGTAGTCGCTACACTACTCATCAGCACCTACTGGGATTCGAACTCGGGATCATGTGAACATGATGTATTTAATACGGCCGCTTAACCAACTCAGCCACCGAGCCCTTTAATTATTCTTACTAAGAAACAGCTAAGACTAAGAAACAGCTAGTTGTCCCCCAGCTAATGATATTCAATTATTTTTTCTGTTCTTCTTTGGTCTTATTGTTTCACAGCAATTATTGTTATAATTAAAAATAATCCTTCTTCTTGACTGAAGTTGGACTCGAACTCACAACTAGTTAGTTAATATCGCACATATGTATATAACTAAAAAAGTTCACTGATTACTGATTTACATACAAATACGTCTCACAGTTAGGAGAATTATTAGTAAATAATAAATTAAAAAACTGGTTGTTCAGTGACAGAAAATCCTGTACAAACAACTGGAGTTATAACAATTGCATATATGTGATCAATATGTAGCAAACATTAACGTAAGAATAATTAAAGGGCTCGGCGGCTGAGTTGGTTAAGCGGCCGTATTAAATACATCATGTTCACATGATCCCGAGTTCGAATCCCAGTGGGTGCTGATGAGTAGTGTAGCGACTACGAAACAGCTAGTTGTCCCCCAGCTAATGGTATTCAATTATTTTTTCTGTTCTTCTTTGGCCTTATTGTTTCACAGCAATTATTGTTATAATTAAAAATAATCCTTCTTCTTGACTCAAGTTGGACTCGAACTCGCAACTAGTTAGTTAATATCGCACATATGTGAATTTTTGTTTCTACTATGTTCTGAACCTAATCATAAACTCACAAATTTGGAAAAATTTTATTTACAAAAATGTCTAATGTTTAAACGAATTTACCAATTTTATTTTTAAGTCTTTAAACAAAAAATGTATGTGGGTTAAAATTTAAGTGACAAATTCATTGATTAAGTAACTTAAACTATGGCAACACTTTATGGTTTCGTGCAAGTATGGTAGCACTTTATTGTATTTATAATAGGAACCACCATACGAGTACTTGAATAAATATATAGGAATACCCCTCAAGTGGCCAGGCATTGTTCGGCTTTTTAAAAGTTGTTTTTCACATAATAATTGAAGATATTAAAACAAAATATTATGTATTCCTCAACTAAAGTGCTATGTACAAGAAAACAAGAAGAGAGGGCAAATTTAAAAACCGTGAGCGTCGCAATCAAAATTTTGTATATATTATAACCACCTGGGCCAAACTAGGGCCAGTCAGTTTGTTTTGGCACTTGTTCAGGCAAATACCAAGAAAAATGTTTCAAATTCATTGCAAAGTAAGGAGCAAAAGCAAAATCTCCGAGAGCGCATAAACAAAAACAAACAATTCAAACTTGTAAGCAATATTTGTTGGAGTAAATACAGGGTGGCCCAGAAAGACCGAAGTGGTGTGAATTGCTTATAACTTTTTATTTAAGAGATATTTTTTTAATTTTTTTTTTTTTAAATACATTAAATTTATGGGGAATATTTTTGGATTAGTTATTAAAAATGATATCCCGCAAGTGGTGGCCATATTCTGCTTCGCACAAATGTGCTCTTTCCAACACATTTTCCATGACCTTTCGCAAAACTTCCGGTGGTATGTTGTTAATTTCTTCTCGAATATTGGTTTTTAACTCCTCAATAGTCCTAGGCTTATTAACATAAACTTTTCCTTTTAAATAGCCCCAAAGAAAACAGTCTGGAGCGGTTAAATCCGGGGAACGCGGAGGCCAATTAAAATTGCTGTTACGAGAAATTATTCTTTCACCGTCGTTGCTGGTAATCTGTTGGTTTCAATTCTTGGACAAGTTGAATTTTGTATGGAAACAATCCTATGGTGTGCAAAATTCGCTGCAGCGACGTCCTTGAGAGGCCCAGTTGTGACGAACGTCTCCTGGTTGATGTTTCTGGATCCTCCCGAATACTCTCCTGTACCACTTGAATATTGTCAGCCGTGTGGACAGTTCGGTGTCTGCCGGGACCAGGAAGGTTCCTTACTGCTCCTTGTTCTCGAAAATTTGCAACCAGACGGTTTATTGTTGACTGAGAGGGTGCAACCCGCACATTAAATTGACGACGGTATGCACGCTGAGTCAACACAATGGACCGTTGATTTGAAAAGTAAATTTCAACAATTTGGGCACGTTGTTCAATTGTGTATTGCTCCATTATAAATTATCCAAGTCTTCTTTACAAAATACTGAAAAGAAAAGAAAAAAAAAAATTATAATAAAAAAGTTATAAGGAATTCACACCACTTCGGTCTTTCTGGGCCACCCTGTACAAGAAAATTTTTACTCATAAGCTTACAATTTTTAAGTTTTCTGATCAACTATAATCAGACAAAGTGTGTTTTGTCCGTATGCACAGCTTTTTCCCTTTTGAGGAAGAACAAACTTCACCCTATATCTTCATTCCAAGTTATGTGATGGGAAAACGCATTTCCCATTGGTGGGAAACATATATACAGACAGCGAGCCAAGGCTAGAACGAGCAGAAAAACAAGGAGAATATGAGCTAATACACCTTGAAATGTTTTAACAACATTTTATTTTTTTAAAAAGCTTATGGTAATCCACAACGAACGTTGCATTCCCTTGGAAATGAAAAAGCATTCGAAAAGACAAATTCTCTTCAGCGAATTTGGATTTAAAGGGCGTGTCAGATAAAACTTTGCCCCTTTGCGTGAAGTTTAAACCTTTAACAGAAAAACACAAAGCAAAAGGTGTATGTCACTATTAAAACTTTGGCAACGCTCACGATTTGTTTATTATTTATCTAAAAATGGTTGTTAATTTTTATATTCAATTATTTCTTATGATAAGAGAGGGTAGAAATATTATTGGACGAACTACTGAAATTGGTTCTAATTCTTTTCTTAGTACATAAAGCTTTGGAGCTATTAGAAAAACTTCAACGCGTAAAAAGATGAGAGTTGCCAAACTTTTCGCTTCACGTTGCGTTGAAAGTGCTTTATGTGACATGTTTCATATAAGTATATATATATATTTTATCTTAAATATCAAAGCGAATTTGCAACGCAAGCCGAATCAAAAGTTTTATTTGACACGGCATTAAGGATAATATTGCAATATGTTCATGTTTACCAAAATAAAATAAAAATAAAGCTTTTATTTTATTTTCCACAAAACGTAGTGATAAATCTGTCGCTGGAATAAAACAGAAACCAGAAGCAATTCTTCACTATGACACAAAAATTTGGTGTGGTTGCTATAAACCAAATTCTACAGAAGTACAGTAGAACAAATAGGTGGACTCTGGCATATTTTAATAAAATGCTTGACATAATGGCCCTAGCGAGTTACATAGTATATGACGAAAAATAAACATAGTACAAGACACAATTTTTGTGCGAATTTTTAGCACAACTGGTTTATGTATATGATATATGTAGCAAAAATAAATGCATAATGTCCAATTTTGTAAGCAGATCCGGAATAGTAGCCTTACTGGTTGAAATATAAGAGTTTTCTCAAATTAGAATGATCATTCATTAAAAGAAAATATCAAGAAATATTTGCATTTTACTGGAACCAGCTAAAGAAGCGAGCATGAATTTCTAAAAAATAAATCCAAATGCAAAATTTGTCAGAAAATGAACAGCATTTAATGCTGTTTATATTCTGGAAACAGATGTTTTTTGTTTGCAACAGGTACCTGTAATATGAGTAGTGATAGTTAGACGGGTCAGATGCTTAAGAGCTGATGCTTTTAGTAGCTTCCGATGCATAAGCCCTGTCTTCTATTGACTGTCTAGGAGGTTACATATAAGAGGTATTAGAAGGCCGATGTTTTTAGCCAAGGGTGTTCGTCCATATGGTTACAAATTTGTGGCAAAAGTGGCAATCTTATCGCAACTTATGTGTGAGCCTTACAAGCCACTGGAGAATGCTGGTGAATCGTGAGCAGTTTACAAGGCTAGTGTAAATCAATGATACATTGTGAATGGATTGGTTAATAGCAAAACTGCAGGATATGTGCTACACTCCCTTCAGTAGTTTCGGGCCAAACTTTACTTGTTGATTTAAAATAAACTAGTGGGAATCGACCGTATTCTGTTTTTACCGCTCTTAAATAATGCAATTTCAACTAAAATCCCATGCTGAAACCAATAAAGCTGTGAAAACCGACAAATATGTTCTTTACCAATATTTGGCCACACTGTTTTTGTTTTACTTGCATTTAAGTCAAACACATACACATATTTTTTTTTGTTAGTGTTAGTAACAAATTAATAGCCGTAATACTCATAAAATACTGAACCGATCAAAATGGAACTAAGGCTCGTTCATTTCTTCGCAGAAAGATTGTTAAAACGATATATAATATTTAATAATACTAGTATAACGTAGTGTACTACATTTCCAGTCATCCATATTTAATATTAATATATGAACATATATCTGTCGTATTCAACATTACTATGACGTAGTTGACCATATCTCCAGCTATCCATATTATGGTTATGCCCAGTTATACTATAGTGCAAATGATTCTATGATCATCCATATTATTGGACAAAACTAAATCATCATACTTTATAAAAATTATTATTTTACTGCTAGTAATAGATACGACGGCTTCGAAGAAAATCATTTGTGCTTTCAATCTATTGAGATTAGTATTGAAATAGTATTTATAATACAAGTATGGTAAGTTAGTATAGTAATATGTTTGGGTGTTACAATAACATAACTACGATTACGTGCTATTATAATAATGTTGGCTCAAAGAATATTACAGTTATTCACAACAAGTTTTTTTCAAAAGTTCGGTAAGTCATTGAAGTTTCATATAAAACTGTTTCATATAATATTAAAATACGAGTAGTATGCTGCCCTTAGAATATTGTCATGCCAACTATACACTTTTTCATATATATAATAGTATCTGTGTGAAGAGATTTTAATATATCTTTAAGCAAAATCACAATAAAAAAAGGACGAAAATTTTTAAATAAAACAATAAAGCTAAACTTTTTTGTATAGAGCTCTTTACATCACTTTGAAATAGTTGGGTTTTATTGCAACAACGTATATAAACACCCATGTATATAGCCATGTTCTCAGAAACGCGCGATCTAAAACTAGAAAGCGGTTAGAAATACGCTAAATGCAATTTTAAATATTCTAAGGAACGCGCGTCTTACTGGCATTTCCGGATTGTTACGAAAATAATATAACATGTGTTTTACAGATGTTCATATGTACGAGTGTGTGGCAGTTATGTATATAAAACGAAAGCAAATTAACAATAAATGAAGACATTTTTGTATTTGGTATTTTTAATTGTAAATGTGTAAAAATCATAAAGTTTTTTTTTTTTGAACTAAAAACATTAAATTTTAAGTGGGAACTATTTTATCAAAATTATTTTTACAAAATCAATCAGTTTATTTTAATATACACAAACGAGTTGAAGTTGACAATTTTAAGCGATACCTATTTGCCGATTATAAAACGCAAAACCATACTTCTTCCGTTATACGTTTGTCAGAATACTTATTTGGCGTTTTCAAATCAGAAACGATGAAGCGATTTGCGTTTGTCTTTTATTATAAAAAAACACATTGAGAAATTTTTTGATGATAATGATAATTTTAAAGAAACGCATAAACTGCTCAAAATTATTAAATCTAACACACATATATTGGTAATAAAAACTATAAAAACGCAAATTAATGGGCGCATCTAATATTAAAATTAATAAAAATATTAAAGCTTACAAAATATTAAAACATTTTTAGATATTGCAAATGTAATTGCAAATGAAATATTGAATCACACACTTGTTCGTTATACAGTACTTAAATAACTCGCAACTTTATTTACACTTGATACCTCTGTGTACCAAAACACTAGACTTGCTACTGTCTGATTTATGACTGTCTTGCACAAATCTTAAAAATAAATTGATCCGTTGCCGGCCTGTCTGCTATTTATACTTCACTATCATCTTCTACAACGTCACAATCTTTCCAGTTATTCCTAATTCTAGACTCATAAGTAAGTACAAATATTATTATTATGCAAATACACATTCATAAACATTAATAAAATGAAATACCAAAAATGCAAGAATAACAACAACATCATTTGTAGTTAATTTATTTGGAGTTTTACGTACTTTAAATCATGTATGTTTGTGTATTGTATTTTTAGTTCTATTTTGTTTGTGTGAATGTGTTGTACATTTATAACAAGCACATCAACTGCAGCACACTGGGTTAGATGTGATAAAAACTTTAACAGTACTCGTATATTAATTTATCTAGCTTTTCTTTTCGTCTATTCCAAATTATATTGTGACATTAAATTATTTTAGTAAGTTTTTTAGTTACTGTTATCTCAATATGTATTGCCAGATTTTTCTAAATTTCATAGCTTTGTATAATCGGTTATAGTCCATTTGATCATATTTTTCATTATAATTTAATTTTTTTTACCGACCAAGAAAAAAGTTACAGACCAGAAATTGGTTGTTAAAGAACTCGTTTTTCAGACTTTATAATTTTTCATTAACTAAAGAAATACTTTATTGCATACTTATTTTATATTGCATAAATATTTTATTGCATTTAATTTTTTGATGTAGAGTAATAAAAAATAAGAAAAATATAAATATTTCCTATTTTTTATGGGCTTATTCATAAAAATTTAATTAAAAATGAGACTTATTCCATACAATATTTTATCAAATTTATTTTAAATGTAAAAAAAATTATTTGTTTTGAGTATACAAATAAAAAGTAGAAAAGACATGAAAACAATTTGTTTAAAGTGACGAGAAATAAATTAAAAACTTATCACAAACTTTCAGGCTAAAACGATTTGCTTAAAACCATAAAAAAAATATTCGGATTATATACTTTTTTAACAATTACTTATAAAATATAAGAATTTCCTTAAATGTACAATCTTTCGCCAAACGATTCGTCAGCACTTTTATAAATGTTTATATAGATTTTATAGATGTTTTTATTTCAAAGCTTTGATATTTGTTTAATTTTTAAGCTAAATTTAAGTTACTTGTATATTCGGTAGTATCGATAGCCTTTTCTGAAACTATCGGTGGGGACGACTATCAGAACTACTTAAATGTCTAAAAGGGCAGAGGCAAAATAGCAGTCATTGGGTACACAAGTTTTTATTGTCGGATTGGACCAGAGTAGTAATAATGCTCAAATTACATTCGTTCGGAAACGAATTTAAGACGAACTAATTTTTCATCTTTCAAAGCATTATTCTTTTTCGTTCGCGAATTTCGTCCATAAAATTCGTGAGCGAATGTAAGAAGCAAAGAAGAATTAAATTCTGCTCGTGAATTTAAAAACAAAATTTGTTAGAGAATCAATTTAAGTCGTGAGACAATTAAATAATTAAATTCGAGAATTATTCCTGAACAAATAATGAAAATTATCAAATCACGTTTTGGTTCAAAAATCACCAAATATGTGTTCACATTATCATTTTGGCAACGCTGCAAAACAAAAAGAACTCATCATGCTCAGTTAAAAGTTTAAAAGATTTTTTCTTCCCTTGTTCTTCTTGTTTGTATAATTCTGCTTACGAATTTTATTTTTAAATTCACGGGCAGAATTTTATTTTAAATCTGGGAATTCCTTCATTCTGCTCGCAAACGAATTAGATCAGTTTTTTTTTCGTTCGCGAGATGAATGAGAAAACCAAGAAACGCAAAATAAAATTCTGTTCGTGGATCTTATTTTTAAATTCGGGAATACAAATTTGAAACGAGAGAATTAAAAAAAAAGTTAATTCGTGAGCAGAAGTTTTTCCTACCTGGGTTTGGAGTACACAAGTATGGTTTGTGTCAATGATAATAAATATTTTTTTTAGTATTCGATAGACGACAAAGTGTAAATACACAATTTTTTTTCAATTGCTAAAATGGTGTGAAATTTTGGGTCTAAAAAATATGTTTGGCAGGGAATTCTTTCATTTGATGAGACCGGCCGCCGAAAGCTTATCGAAAAGAATAAAAAAAAGCAAGAACGCGAATTTTATTTTTAAATTCGTGAATATGAATTTAAAATCGAGAGAATTAAATAAAATTTAATTCGCGAGCAGAATTTTTTCCTACGTGGATATGGACAACATATAACATAACTACCACATATAGTTTGTGTCAATGATATTAAGTATTTCTTTTAGAGGGTAAACATCTCTCATTATAATTCAGTATTTGATAGAAGTGTAAACCTATAATTTTGTCAATTTGGGCCTAAAAAAAATGTTCCATTTTACGGTCAGGATACAACCACTAAAAACCTTGTGAATGATGGGTTGCGGTGTTCAAAATTAGTGTTTTCGACATAGAAAAGGTTTAAAGATGAGGAATTGGAAACATTACGCAGAAAGAAATTGCATTATCATGGGAAGCCGTACAACAAGCCATTTCTCTATTTAAAAGAATTTGGATTGATTAAAAGCAAAAAACTGGGTCCCATATGAATTGAAGCAGAAAAATATTGAAAGTTGATTCTGCCAGAAATGATGCTTGAACGCTAAAAAAAGAAATAATTTTTGCATCGTACAGCTACTAGTGACGTATACATTACGATCAATTGCGCAGTCAAGTAGACATGACATCAAGGTAAATATTCTGTATTGCATGGAATCAGAAGCTTGTTTTATTTTATGAGTTGTTGAAATCGGGTTAGACGATCCCAGGATATTTGTACCAAAGACAACTAATGCGTTTGCAGAGATGGTTTAAGGGCTGATACTGCTAGTGGGTTTTCTCCTACCAACTCATTAAGCCTTTTCTTCCATTAGTTGCTGGGAAATTCATTTAAAAGGCCCGAACTCCTCAACAAGAAATTGCTCATATGACTACAAACATATGGCAAAAATTGCTACCTGTGTGAGCCCAGCGGGGGCATTGGTGAATCATGATTAATTCACTCCGTGGAACTGGTGCATAATCAGATAATGTCGTAAGGCAGGTGCTGATGTAAATCTTTTTCACAACTGCTACCAGACAGATGTCAAAAAGTAGTGGATAAGGATGGAGAATACCTTGAATAATGTACCAACTCATTTTGTCATTATAATAAATGCATTTTGCAAGCAAAAAAGCTATATAAAAGTATTTTTGTCCATTACTTTTAAAAACTTATGTAAAACTCGAATAAAAATGTATTATAGCCTATCGGCTATCAGACGCTAATCAATCTAATCATCAATACATTATCTTGGAAACTAAAGCTTTAAATTTTTATGAATACATGATGCTGGGTTCTTTAGTTTCATGTTCGCATCGCAAGCATGTGCAATAGGGTGGGTCAATTTGGAAGGACTAAAATTTTTACGATATTGTGAAATCGATAGCTTTTGGCAGTAGAAAAAAGTGCCACTATGAATTATCAAAAAGATCATTTTCGAGGCGGCCAAATTTCATTAAATGGTTAACAATGAATAACCTCTAAAAAAACTGTAAACCAATACAGTTAGTTGAGGCAAACCGTTAACCAGTGCGAGCGAGACGCAAAACTCTCGAAGACCGAACAACAAACACAAGCCTGACCGCACTTAAGAAATAATTACGATGACGCGAGAGCTGTTCTTCAGCCCAGAGCTGCTTTACGACTCAACAGAGTAATGATAATTCAAAAATAAATTTCATCTTAGAAAGGTTATATTAAAAAAAATTAAAACAAAATTTTTTTGGAAAGTATTTTTTTCATATGTCATTTTGAAACGGTTTTCCCATCATGCCAAAAGAATTTGAAATATCGATGGCACAATATCGATTGCTAAATTAACCCACCCTAATATACAATAAATATATAAACATTTTTAAAAACCAGTTAATATACTATTTAAACTAAAAGCAGATAAATAAATATAATAACAAATAAATTGTTCGCATTACAATAATAATGAAAATTGTGTGTTAATATTAAAATTGAATAAATTTGTTCATTGTATAAAAGTCTCTTTTTTTGTTTAAACGCAATTGGAAAATAATATTAAATACAGAAACAAAATTTAGGAATTTTAACAAAGAACAGATGTTTTGCACATTAATACGCAATTTGTAATTTACTTTGATATGATTATCAAAATTGTTTTTTAATTACTAACAACTATGATCATTTATTGAAAAATGTATAAAAATATTTAGACTTCTTATGTACTCGTATGTATATGAATTTGTTTCAATACTAAATGCTTTATGTAATTAAAATACAAAGAGAAATACATATACATATGTATGTATGTACTCGTATATGTAAAATGCTTATTCGAGTAAAACACCTACGAGTATATGGAAACGCACTATAATAGCGCGTTTCCATATAGGCGATTTACTCGAAAACACGTGTTTTGCGTTAAACATGTAAATATACGGCCATGTCACAGAATTCACTTCCGTTCGAAAATGGAATTGAATCGAAAATTTAAAACTTTTTCGGAATGAAATCAATTCTACAAGTTTCATTCTTGCAATTAGAAATGATTGCATTCCGACAAGTCTTTTAGTTTTTCGTTTTTTGAAGAAGTACAAATAGAATTCAATTCCGCTTCCGAACGGAATTAAGCTCTGTGACATACCTGATAAACATGTTTTCCCATACATTTTAACACAATCAACGTGTTTTGGAGCAACACACTTCAAAAAAGTTCTGAACAACACTGGTCTTTTTGAATAATATAAAATACATTGTTGTGCTATTCATCCAAAGTGATTGAACAACTGGAGAAAATTATGAATTTATTTGTCAAAAATAAAAAAAATAAAAAAATAAACTATTAGAAGACAGTTTACGAATCGGTTTAATTATTTCAGTCAAAATTTTTTTATAATTACTTGATTATAATTATAGTTAGTATTACAAATATGAAAGAACAAAAGAAGGAAATAGAAAAGAAGGAACAATAAAAAATTTAAGTTTTTTTTATGGAATTCAGCGTTGGGACTAAAAATTTAAGAGAAGTTTTAAATCTTTTTGCAGCAAAACTATAGAACTTGGCACCGGCTAATGCAGACGATTTTGCAGTTTCTTTGATAATGATACCGCTGTAGATCTACTCCAAGAGCATTGGGACCTTCTTTTGATCGCAAAGGCGCTATCCAAGACAAAACGATTAATAAAATCAAAAGCAAAGCAGACAACACATAGCAAATGGTTTTACATACCGTGATATGAATCGCAACAGTTTTTTCACATTCATACCATTTTTTCTTTTTAGGACCAAATGTTTCGCCGTATAATTCATGTTCTAATAGCGTTCTGACTCATGTTTCTCTGCAACAGCATGGCTTTCGTTAGGTTAATTCACCATGTTTTAAGTTTAATTATTCTATGCAACAATTCACTTTATCAACATTTTATTTAATAAATCAAAACTTAAAACAATGTATAACAATATCTATCCGTAAATATATTCGGCGAAAGCCAAATTTATATTTCAATAATAAAACAATTTTAAAGAGCACAATCCAATCCGGTATTCTTTAATTCTCACTATACGACACTGTCTCCATTTGATAGAGCCAATTGCAAAAACTCATTACTGAGGTCTTCAACAGATGAAGGCTATTAAAAACCAAAAGTCGTACGATATATTAATCAATGGCATTATAATTTCATTTTTTTTTTTTTGGCTTACAATTTCTTGCATCGAACAAGTTGGTCTATTTTTGTTTCTTTCTTATTTTGCTTCAAAAATATAATACAAGTAGTAATAGTTGTTAATATTGCAAACTGGCCTTTTAAATATTACAAATAAATCAAAAATAACCTAAAGGCAAATTGACTTCGAAAATTCGAATTTAAAAACACTTCATATACTAATGGAAACACTTCGACATTTTTTCCTGAAAACAAGTGTTTTCCTTTGTAGTGGAAACATGGTATAAACTAGCATTCTAATTTATTCGACTTATATGTAAATGTAAGTGGCGTTATAAATTTTAAACAAGGTTTATAGTCGCATTTAATTAGTTTGCTTACCTTTTAAATACACTTAGGTTTTGGTATCCTAGCAGTGAATTTGTAAATTAATCCTGCAAAAAAAAAAAAAAAATAATAATAATATTGTTTATATAATTTTTTTTTAAATTTATGTATATACATACATATATACAAATTTTTGACTGAAACAAAATGTTATTTTTTAATGCACTAAGCACATAGAACACGGCAATCTGCCGACCACAATGTGTCAAAATATATAGTATACAATTTTATACTTTTGTTTGGTAAAGAAAAGCATGAGCCAAAAAAATTAGGATGGTAGGATGGGGGTAAATTGCTTCGCATCGGGGTCAACGGTAGGGCAAACTGGCAGAAAGTCCAAAAAAATCCTCATAACTTTTCCTAAGTCACTTTGGGGGGTAAGAGATAAGACCGCCCCTCAATAATATGTTTCTTTTATATTTCATATGCACACACCTACGCTCAAACTGTCCTCCTCAGGAGGGCTCCCATATAAAATATTTTGGTGAACCCAGCATTTTTATAGAACATACCTATACTCTATCTTCAATCATTAAGGTGGTTTCTATACAAAAAATAAAAATAAAAAAATATATATTTTTTAATTGGATAGTTTGAAATATTAAAATTAATTCGTTTCTATATGAACGATAATGCTTTCTATTTTCAGCGACAACTTATAGCAAAAATACTCTTCTTATTAAGGTACAATATGATATATCCTTCTATTAAAAAGAGGTCAACCTTTTTCAGTAGCCTTATTAACAACGTCCATTTTATGCAATATTCCTATCACATTCTGGTAGCTGTAAAATTTTTCCCAGTCCAAAGTGCAGGTAGAAGTTGGTTGTTTGTTGTTACATATTTCGTTATTTGCGTTGAGTCCACATTCGTTTTACGCCTTTCAAGCCGAAAATATATGATGGACGATCTTGATTGTCAAGTATTGTACTCATTTTCCTTTTTATCATTATCCACAGCATATGAAATATGATTTCTTAAATTTAATTTCTTATCTAGAATAACTCCTAGATACGTGGCATTTTCTTCATAAGTGATACTGTGGTAGGTAAACTTAATCGTACTTGGTCATATGTAGCAGGACTTTCTTGTAAAGTAAATAGCTTTTATTTTATCGGAATTCATTAGGATTTTCAATTTGGCGAAATAAGGTGCAGAAAAGGTTTGAGATTTTTTTTTTTAGAAAATTTAATGTGTGTATAAACATTGTGCTGTTAATTGGGTGCTTGTTTATGTTGAATGTTTATAAAATAGTTTGTGCTGTTTAGTGCTAAATTCTTTCATATTAGTGGAAAATTTGGAGTTTTTATAGAGGTACAGAATTTTGAAATGAAATAAAACAAGTATAGATTCTTTAAATTGACATGAAATTTACTTTATTCGAAAAAGGGTGTTCTGGCATTATAATTTCAATATGATTTCTGGCATTTGGCTCTTACTGCTGGTTTGGACGTAGTCTAATCTAGGGTTCAAGGTGATCAATCATTCCAAGCTATCAGCGTAGACTAGATAATATAAATTCATTAGTGTTTACTATGTAGCGAATCACAATTGTCTTCAGCAGCAATTGTAATCGCAGTAATGCCAGAAAATTTGTAGAAATATCTTTACTTTTCAAAAAAAAATCTTAATTCCAGCTAAAAAATGTACTTTGCACTTTACGTGAAAACAACTACAAAAACTCAGCCCAATCAAATTTATTTTCAAGACAAAATGCACATATTTAACATACGAGGCGTTTGACATTTTTGACCGACTTTGTCATAATGGCAATTGTTTTTAACTTAATTTCATCGATGAACAATCGCAACAGAGTCAGTAACAAGTTGAAATTTAATATATCGAAAATTAAAATTTTACTAATGTGTCTTCAAAGCAGTGACATCATTGGAGAGCTTTACGCATAACAATTACTTAACAATATCACTCTTCAATTAACAAGAAAAACTTAACGCTATAATATACAATTATAACAGACAATATGTTATGAGTACATTAAAAAGTGAGCATTGTAGGACTTTATCTGCTATACGTCTCCGTCATCCACTAATGAAACTAGATGATATTGCCGTTTGGACTCACAAAAAAATGGACGCCTGCAAGATTGTGCAAATGCGAGAACTTAAAAAATGCATATATGACACCAAAGCATTATCATCATTTGTCATGGATGATCTAATACTGTCAATGTTTGCCATGTTGATTCATTTTGACTTTCGCTTCAGGGTATTTGTATGTATTGCGCTTAAAGAGCTAAAATTTATATAATTAAATAAGTCAATATCCATTTCTTGTTTGCAAATAACTTTAACTATTTATTAAATTATTATACAAAATCGCAAAAATCTTAATTTTGTAAGAAAAAACTTCAAATCTTAGTTTGCTTTTAACATCTCCAAAATTAAGGTAAAATCTTCAATCTGGCATCGTTGTGTCGTCATGTAGTCTGCAATGTGCTTAATGAGTAAGTTCAAAGTTGTTATGCGATTTTATTTTATGTGTTGTAATTACCGAGTTGCGAGATATTGTTTTAAGCTTTCTAAGAGAACCTGTCAAAGAACCTGGCATGAATGGTTAAAATCAAAGGTTTTACCTTTCGGTGTAAGCAAATCCAACCATTTTTTAAAAATTAATAGAAATATTAAAAAACAAATATTTTAAAGCAGTTGATATCAAATTCTAATAGATTTTTATACATTTTTCCTTTTGTCATACAAAACTTTGCTTAAAACAATAACTTTCATCATTAAAAATATTTAATATTTTCGTTAATTTGTTCAATCCGCATAAATTTTTTCCGGTCTATTTCCTTTTTTGCTTTTAAGATACTTTTTGCTAAATTTTGTTTTTATAAAAACAAATAAAAATGCAAAAAAAGTTTATGCTCTAAATGGAAGCTTAGTAAATAAATGCTAATATTTTTATGTATTCTTTTTATTTTTATAATGCAGAATACGTAAACAATAGTTAAGTGGTTTTGTTTTAGGGTTTCAAAAGAACCAAAACGAAATATTACAGCAGAGCAAACAACACAATAAAGTTTCGAAATCAATTGTAAACTAAAGCTTTGAATGAAGAGCTCGTAGTCGGTAGTCGGTCATAGTTAGCTAAACAAAATGCTTTTTGGTTAATGAACAAAAAACCATGCTACGGAAATATACTACATAACTAAATGAGAAAAAAAAACAATGGGTAAAAGTAAAAAAGAACTTAAATTGTAACCGGAAAATGTTTACAATAGGATACTGGAAAAAAAGAATAAATTTTTTATCAAACGCCCGAAAAATTGAAAAAGTTGCAGAGAGATAATTTGAAGAAGGATATGCAACAGGACTATACAGTATGGCGCAAAACCAATCATCCAATTTCGTTTTCGAATAACATTTTTACTAAATAAAATAAGTTATTTTGAAAGTTAGAATTCTTTATTTGGACCTATGCAATTTTTTCTGTTAATTGAAAAATATGATATCAGAAGAGTGGCTACCGCAAGTGTTTATACATATTTGTGCCCGTTTTATGGCATTTTCAATAACTCCCCGAAAATAGATTGTGAGGAGAGAGTAGTGTTTGTGAACATTTGACTTGAAATTTTCAACGTTATAACAGCCGGGAAACACGTCTGCCGGCAACCTATTCCACAGACGAAGCGTACGGCTGAAAAATTAGTTCTCTCTGTAATGTGTTGTAACCCGGGCAATCGACCACAAATGGATGAGCCCTGAAAGATGTACGCGTGTTACGTAGAAATGTGCGAGTTGTAGTAACAATAGAGCAGAGTAAGGTACCCTACACTGCGTCGATGCTCAAGTTGATCAGTTGTGAAAAAGATTTACCTCAACACCTGCCTTTACGGCCTTATCTGATGATGGACCAGTTCCATGAGTGAATTATTCACCAGCGCCCCCGTATGGCTGAGTAAGCTCACACAGGTAGCAATTTTTATCATATGTTTGCAGCGATATGAGCAATTTCTTGTTGAAGAGTTCGGGCCTTCTAATCCCTCCTGTATGCAATCAATAGAAGACAAGGCTTAATGAGAGATTACTTTTTTGTCATGGCGATTACAAGGCAAAAACATTTTTCCCCAATATCAGTCCATATATGTCCGAGCATATTTAATTCAAATTTATAATATATTTTCGTGACTATCGTGAAGGGTATTTTAGATTCTGCCCAGCCGAATATACTACACTGTTACTTGTTTTTTGGTTAAGTTGTGACAAGAAGTATACTTTAGTACCTTATTGCATATTCCTTTTTCATACAAAGTAAAGCAATTATGTTAGTGTCATAAACACTTGCACTTATAGACATTCATTTTATGTCAAAAAGTACAATAACCACCATCTATCTATCCGTATAAGAAACATTGAAAAACAATTACAAGAAGATGAAATTTCGAAAATTTTTGTGCTTTGTGTGTATCCGTGCATATGTTTATTTTACATATGGTTTTACATCATCGATGTATGTATGAGCGTTTTCTTTGTGTGAACAACGCATGTTTGTATTTGTGATTTTAATTTAGCTAAGGGTACATTAAAGTTTTTCCGCAAAAAAAAAAAAATAAATATATATTATGAAACATAAAATATATATTTGTTTGCTTTTCATAATTGTATATATTTCAAGCTTTTTATGCTTATGTGTTCAGTTTTCTAGTTAACAGAAGTCCTTGTCCTGATGGGTTCAATAAAATAAATATTTTATATTTCGTTCCTTTATTGCAACAACGTCATAATGCCAAAAATAACTGTTTGGCGAAAAAGTTATTTTAAATGTTTATCTTCTATGCGAGTACAAGTCTTAGAAAGACAGTTTAAAATAAATAACCTCTTACGGTGGCAGTTTAGAATCCGTTCAAATGAGCTGGATAGTGCTGTAAAAATTATGTGTTGTTCACTCGATAGCCTTATTTATTGAATTATTACATTGTTGCAATTAAGGAGCGATATGAT
The DNA here is from genome assembly GCA_914767995.1 of Thecocarcelia acutangulata. NCBI lineage: Eukaryota > Metazoa > Arthropoda > Insecta > Diptera > Tachinidae > Thecocarcelia > Thecocarcelia acutangulata. The sequence continues at coordinate 126,458,681 of OU612094.1, read as the reverse complement.
AAAACTTAAATTGTAGTTTGGTGTAAGCATAAATGAATCACCACTTTAAAACACATGCATACAAATATATTAGCAATAAAACTAATCCACCATTTGTCCAAATTTATAGTAAATATTGAAATTAAGGAGCATAATAATGGTTAGAAGCATAAAATTAATAAAATAACACCATACGAGTAGAGGTTTAACTATGAGGACTGCAATGGGGTTTGTTCCACGTAACGAAATGTTTTAAAAGTTTTGCTATTCCAATAGTTTTAATCTTTTTGGTTTGTGGATATTAAAATACAATATTGAAAACGATGTTTATATATGCGAAGATTGCGAAAGTAAGTTTTTGGTTAATAGAATCGTTAGCTTTGCAAATATGTTACATACAAAACTAGTATATATACTCATAACTTTCATAAGCGATAGTTAAGCACGAACCACCATATGGTATGTATTATTTATTCGTCACTAAGTTGCTGGCGATAAAACTTTCTATATAAAAGGCGAGAATTATTTTGTTGCTGTAAGTAAAGTAGAAAGAGCTTACTTAGTATTTGAAAAGTGGTGTAATGAGACATAAAATTTAAAAAAATTTCTTAAGCTTTCATAAGCGATAGTTAAGCGCGAACCACCATATGGTATGTATTATTTATTCGTCACTAAGTTGCTGGCGATAAAACTTTCTATATAAAAGGCGAGAATTATTTTGTTGCTGTAAGTAAAGTAGAAAGAGCTTACTTAGTATTTGAAAAGTGGTGTAATGAGACATAAAATTTTAAAAAATTTTACTTTCGAACCGAATTCATCCAGTTAAAGTCCTTTATTTTGTCACATTTTAAGCAAAATAGTTTCGTCTTTAATATTATAATATTATATATTTTAATATCTACATTTGTTTGTACATTCATTTTACACTTTTTATGTCTTCACATATGTGCGAGGGCAGACTGATATTGAAGCTACCTAGCATTAAATAGTATCACATACCCAACATTTTTTCGATATTTTTATGAACTTAAATTCTTATTCAAGCTAATTAGGCCTAAAGTTTTCAATGTAAATTAAATCAATTTTTTTTTTACTTCCTCAGGAGGATCTAAGTTGTATGGCAAATAGTACTAGTATCACATACATTTGTGCAACAAAATTTAGGCCCAGTTAGCTTAAAAAAGAACTAAGGTTCATAAAAATAGCGTACAAAACTATTTGACCAAAAACACACGTGTAAAACTACTACATTTTTTATTTAGTTTTTTTTTTTTTTTGAAATTACGATCTATCAAACGTCAGCTGTTAAATTTTCGCTGAAATTCATCGATGACTTTATTTGTTGTGGTCGTTTGAATTAAGCAACTTTTGTGTTTCTTGAAAAATGCAAATAAGGGAAAAATGGAAAACAGCGAAAGAGACAAAAGAAAAGTTCGACGAACATTACGGTGAGTCTGCTACGTCAGATTACATGGTAAAATATTGAATTGCTGAATTTAAACGCGGCCAAACAAGCAGTGCAAGAATATCATAACAGGAAGGCCCAAAGAGGTGGTTACTGAAGAAAATATCAAGAAAATCCTCGATATCGTTATGAATGATCAAGTGACGTGAAATTGTGGAAATGGTAAACATATCATATGAACGTGTGTTCAACATTTTGCAGGAACATTTGCATATGAAAAAGCTATCGGCAAAATGGGTGCCGCATTTGCTCAGTGTCGAACAAAAATGAGTTCGACAGGCCTCTTCACAGCGGTGTTTGGACATGATAAAGCGTAATAGTGCTGGTTTTTAGTGTAGATTAATAACTGTTTATGAGACTACTACACGCCTGAAACCAAAAATCAATCGAAACAATGGAAGGAAGTTGGTGGAAGTGCTCCGCAGAAGGCAAAGACAGTTAAATCGGCTGGCCGCTGTATTTCGGGATGCACACGAATATTATCTTGAAAGAAGATCTACAATCACAGCAAAGTATTATCGTGCATTATTGCATCAATTGATTGATGCAATCAAGAAAAACGACCACATTTAAAGAAGTAAAAGAGATCTTTCTTCAAGACAACGCACCGGTTCACACTGCATTGTATATTACGATACTAAAATTATGTGAAATATGCTTTGGGTTGGTTGTTCATCCAAATTATAGTCTAGATCTAGCTCTTAGAGACTTTTTACCGAAACTAACGCGTATTCTGAGCGGTTCCTAAAATCGTATTATTCAGATGGTATAAAAAAGTCGGCATATCGTCTTACTAAGTGAATTGTGCTGAAAGGTGACTATTTTGAGAAATAAATTGTTTTCGAAAAAAAAAAATTTTTTTTCTTTCCTGCTTAGTTGGCTTCAATATCAATCCGCTCTTGTAAATGTAGATTCTTTACAACTGCTTTCTGTACTTTCTTTAGTTTTTTAATCTTACTTATGGTATTTGTATACAGTACACTTGCCACAATGTATACATCCTAATATAAAAACCTTTTCTACACACTATTTCGACGCAATTATGTTTTACTTATTTACGGTATTTTGTAGTCAATAAAAATAGAAAGTCATTTAATTCGACGGCGGTAATAGAATCCGCAGGGACAACTTGCAGTCGTGCCGTCGCTGTCTCCCATAGACATAAAACCCCTTTTATATTGCAGGCTGCGAAGCCAGACAGCCTTAGTTTTTAAGATTTTTCATGAAAATAAGATTTGAAGACTTTTCTCTCAAAAATAAGATTTTTGAGATTTATATTATAATAAATAATGCCTCCGATGTATTTTGATTTCTTTAAGTACACCAATCTTGAAATAATATTAACCTCTTAAGCACAATATATAAATATATCTTCTAAATTTATGTAACTCAAAGCTGACTGACTGATCTATCAACGCACAGCCCAAACCACAGGACTAATCGAGTTAAAATTTGGCATACAGGGTGATGTTATGACGAAAGCATCCACAAAGAAAGGATTCTGATTAATTCTACCCCCAAGGGGATAAAATAAACGATGAAATGAAACACGTTTGCTAGTTGCTATTAGAATTTTTTAAGATAGTTTAATCTGGAAGTCGTAGTTCTAATAAATCGGTTGCTTCGTTCACAGTGTGACATATGGTGCTGTTTTGCTGAAACCACATATCTTCATCAACTATGCCTTCCAGTTGATGCCACAAAAACTACGTTACCATGTTACTAAAACGAATACCATAGGAGCATATTACTAAAATTTTGGCTTCGTCTCCGAAAAAGTGAAGAACCAAAATCCGCACGAGACATTGGTGGTGCATTTGTTTCTCATGGATTGCAAGAGTACATTCAGAGCCTCAAATTTGACAACTTTGTGTGTTCACGAAGACATTCGGGTGGAAATTCACTTCAACAGAGATAACATTTTCTCAGCATAACTTTCCATAATTAGTTAATAATATTCTTTCGTAAGCCCCTTCATTTTTATTAATACCAACAAGTAAAGTATATGTTATATATCAGAGGTTCCACTTGCTCAAAAAATAATGACACCCTATATTTCTAAGTTTTTTTTTTAAGAAAATACCTATATAAATAATAACTTATGTTTATAAACGGTAAACAAAAATAGTTTTATTAGTTTCGCATACAGAACTTTGGAATATATAAACCATATAAATGGTGTCTGAAAGTCTATCACGTCATTAGAATTGTGAGAACTATGTTATGTCAGTCGCAGAGTATTAATGAAGTAAGATCTAGCTATGTATCTTTTCAAAATTACACCTTTTTATGCAGCTACTGATACTTAGGGATGAAACGATACCAATAGGGTATCCATACTTATACTCGATACGGTATCGATCGCAAAGTATCGATACCTACTGGGTATCGAAAAAATAGCATCGATATATACTTGTATTCATCAAAATCTTGATATTTAGCGGCAGGGAAGAACATGGAGCCAAGAGTCAAAATTTTCGTTATGGACTTCTTCTGATCCACTGGCTGAAATTGAGGTGTCTTAATTAGGATCCCGGAAGGGAAGATTTTTAAAACGCTGTAATTCTATCATAACAATTCTTCTGTTGCATTCACCCCATAGTATGCCTTGTAACTGTGTGGCACATTCAATAGACGAAGAATAACTTTTTAGCTTCGATGTAAGGCACTTTATAATTGGTAATAATCTTGTATATAGGCCAGAAGACCTGAAGATGCTTTAGTGACAAATTCGTATGCGTTTAGCAACTGGACTATTTGTTTTAGTATCATGTGATCATGAGCAAAATCTTATCATCTTTTTTAATGGAAGACAACCACTCAACCGGTTTTGGTCGTCCCATTTGCGTGAATTTCACTGGTTAATTTTATAAAAACTTTGAAAATAAATAAAATTATGGTAAAATGGGTTCCAGTTTTTTTGTTTGTCAATAAGAAGAGTATTTCTGACCGATGCGAGTATTTTTGCCGATATCTACTTGTTACTCGGTAGTAAAGCATCGATACTAAAAGTACTTTGTAGTGAAAGAAAAGTATCGAGTATTTACTTGTATTTACTCGTATTGTCCAGGGCGTCTGATGTCAAATTTTTATTTGTACAAGATATCTGGTGGCATATTTACATTTTAATAAACCCTTTGATAATATATACAATTATTTCAAAAAGTTATAAACGAATCGGGTAGATTGTGGTGCCGTTGAATTATCGATTGTGCGGATCTGTCACTCACGATTTCGCAGTGCTCGAGTGAGCATCGCACGTTCATTGTGAAGACATTTATGTTGCAGTGTTTTCACAATGTAAATGCCATTTTTTGGAAGGCTAAGGCTCATTTTCACTTAACGGCCACTCCAGCAAAAATAGCTGCTGTTATTGGACCTCAACCCTCAATTAAAATATCAAAAACAATTGCATTGCCCCAGAGTATCTCTTTCATATTCACACTTGAGATAATTGGGCAATTTTTTTTCGAAAATTCTCAGAACACAAGACTCTGTTTTTAACAGTGTGTTCAACTCTATGGAAGACATCTGGATGACATATTCTGTAAGAAATAAAGTCCGCATTTTTATTCTATTGTTCAATACTCTTAAAGGAAGGTTCAGACTAACGTACAAGTCTCAATATTTTGATTGAATTTTGTGAGACAGAAGATTTGCTGCGACTGTCAAAGAAACTAACGTACTATTATATTTTGTTTACATACCTAAAGTAAAATAAAAAATATGTGTAGAAAATAAACAGCCAATTTAGTTAACGTCTGTGTTTTATTTATTTTCATTTGTAAAAACTGCAACCCTAATCCAGTGGAAAATCTTATTACTTAAACAAATTTCTAAAAATGGTGAAGCATTATGGGATGTCAAATCTCTTACCGAATTATTTCTCATTTTCAAAACGCTTTACATTCACACTATCACACTTGCACGTATTATTTGAATTTTTGACAAACCTCAACACAAAATGGGATAGCCCTAAGTGGCCTTAATAAAACTTTGTGTCAATTATTAGATTCTTTATTTGAGTTTGGATATATAAATTTGCTACCAGATACACTATCATGTAAGTAGATTTGTCATTTAAACAATTTTGACCACATGAGCATGCATAGTCCCACATCAGATTTTCTTGATCAATTCTGCTTCAATTTTCTTTTGAACTTGAACTTACGTTCACACACAAAAGCTTTGTGTCGTCAAGTTTAAGTTATTTAGTTTTCATATTTGTTAACGTTTCATTCTAAACTTGACGTTACCGTCGAGTCTGCACGCTTTTCAATTCTCTTCTCCCCGTTATCCTACAAACGCAATACTTAACGAGTGACAAGTCATGTGTGTAAACTGGCACTTAGTTTTAAATATTTTAGTTCACATTATCACGAGTTTACTGTATAACATATCCAAATTTCTATATATATACATATGTATATATAATACTTTAAATCAGGCATGCCCGAAAGTTCTACATGGAAGAGCAAACAGCAATACATTTAAGGAAAAGCTACTTTTATTTGTTATTTTTTATTGTTAAATGCAAAACAGATTCTTTATTTGAGTTTGGATATATAAATTTGCTACCAGATACACTATCATGTAAGTAGATTTGTCATTTAAACAATTTTGACCACATGAGCATGCATAGTCCCACATCAGATTTTCTTGATCAATTCTGCTTCAATTTTCTTTTGAACTTGAACTTACGTTCACACACAAAAGCTTTGTGTCGTCAAGTTTAAGTTATTTAGTTTTCATATTTGTTAACGTTTCATTCTAAACTTGACGTTACCGTCGAGTCTGCACGCTTTTCAATTCTCTTCTCCCCGTTATCCTACAAACGCAATACTTAACGAGTGACAAGTCATGTGTGTAAACTGGCACTTAGTTTTAAATATTTTAGTTCACATTATCACGAGTTTACTGTATAACATATCCAAATTTCTATATATATACATATGTATATATACTACTTTAAATCAGGCATGCCCGAAAGTTCTATTAGGAAGAGCAAACAGCAATACATTTAAGGAAAATCTACTTTTATTTGTTATTTTTTATTGTTAAATGCAAAACATTTACAAAAACAAAATTTACTCTGATAATCGCTGTCGCCAATGTTTACCAGCAAATCATGTGACGAATATAAGTCTTATATATATTTTTTGTCGCTCTTATATTATAAGACGAAGTTTTATTTTTTTTTATTTTTATTTTTTTTTTATTTTATTAATAGATTTAATATTTTAGTTACAATTCAATATAAGAACAATAAATTAATTAATTCAATTATAATCTATATATGGCATAGCGTTATAGCTGTAAGCTAGGTTGGCAGTGTAAGTTTAGTAATGGTGATATTTTATATAATAATAAAAGCAGATAAACGTTAATATAATACTAAAATATTATGAGTTGGTATTAACTATTAAATTCATTCAATATTAGAGATCTGTATTTTAGGCATGTTTCAAGATATTTGTGTAGTGCGTGAAAATTAGAACCGTTTAATATCTTCAATACATCGTTGTAGCATAGTGTAGACTGACCAAAGTATATGACTCGGAATTCTCTATAAACAGGACAAATTCCGATGAGGTGGTAGGTGTTTTACTTTTAAAGCATCTAGAGTTTAAATCAAGAAGGCCACCTCTGGCTTTAATAATTAGACTTGTAGCCCGAGATGAAAGATTAGCCGAGAGCTTGAAAGTTTTGTTGAAGTTAAGTACCGCGTAAAGATCATGAAACTGTGAGTTGGTGGCAAGAACAGCAAAATCGTTAGTGTCTTTTATTTTCAGGAGGTTGATAATATCTTTCCATGATGAGCACATAGGAACGTTGGGATTAGCATGAGTATACTGCAGAGAGTTACATAAAAGTTTCCATTGTTTTGCCCATGATATATCTAGCTCTATTATTTTGTCTGCCAATACTCGCGACAGTCTGTTCGGAGCGTATGACAATATCTTATTGACGTAACAAAGATGTATTTTTAAAGTTGAGATGTACAAGGAGTTAAATCCAGTTTCTAAATATAGCATGTAGTTGGGCGTAGTAGTGGGCAAGTATAACAGTTTTTTAATAAAGAAGCGGAATAATTTTTCGACATCATCAAACCTTTCGTAACCCCAAACTTGTGCGGCATAGAACATAATAGATTTTGAGCACGCATTAAATATTTTAAGTTTGTTATTTTTCGATATTTTTGGGTGGTTAATATATTTCGACCATGTAGAAGCAATAGCTATCTTAGAAATTGACAGCTTATTATGTATATGTTTTTTAAACGATAAGTTATAGCATAGGTTGACACCAAGATACGTGTAATTGTTGACAATTTCGATATTTTCATTTCCATAATGCCACTTTAAATCATTTGAAATTCTTGGTCCGTTGCGAAACACAACAATTTTGGATTTCATCAAATTAAGTCTTAAGCCCCAGGATGAGCAATATATCTGTAAAGAGTCAATCATTTCCTGAAGACCTTTGGAAGAGTCTGATAAAATTACAATATCATCTGCGTATAGCAATATTTTAACGTTAACATTCGCAACATTTACACCACCAGGAAGTACGTCAGGCAAATCATTCATATATAATGAAAACAGTACTGGACTTAGAATACAACCTTGTTTCACCCCGCATTCCACTGGAAAGTATTCAGAGAATGTGGATCCATCCCAAACACGACTCCTAGTATTTTCATATAAAAGCATAAGTATTCTTATGAATTTGGACGAAATTCCCAAGCACGATAATTTGAAGAAAAGACTATTTCTCGGTATCATATCAAAAGCGCAAGAAAAGTCTACGAAAAACGCATATGTGTGTTTATGTGTTAATTGGTTTATGTTTATAATGTTGACAAGATTGAAAATATTATCCACTGTCGAAAATTTTTTTCTAAAACCCGCTTGAAATTCAGTTAAAACGCTGTGTCTGGTTAGCCAATCCGACAAACGGTTTAGTAAAATGTTATTGAAAATTTTGCAAACAGAATCCATCAACGAAATGCCTCTATAATTTTTCACTACATTTTGGTCGCCCTTTTTGAATAAGGGGATTAATAAAGAACGCTTAAAAGAATCCGGAATTGTTTCTCGTAGAAATATACAATTGGAGACTGATAATAATTCTTCTTAAAAGTTTACGGGCGCATTTTTATAAAACTCATCGGAATGCCATCTTCTCCCGGTGACTTGTTTGTTTTCAGTTTGTTGAGTACACCATATAATTCACAGCATTCAATGGGCGAATCTAGAAATTCGTCAACATAATACGGCATGCACCAACTTATTTTATCAGCATCCGTGTTTTCTTGAAAAAGAGATTTGAAGTGTAATAAAAAAATATCAACATCAAGATTCCCTCTAACCATATGAGCACGAGTTTTCAGAGAGTTAGATAAATTCCACCACTCTTTGCTACAGTTCACCCTATCAAGTTGCTTTAAGTTTTTAAGACGAAGTTGTTTGTGTGTTTTTCATTGCTAGTGCTAAGCACAGTATGTGTGTATTGAAGAGCACAGCCCTATAGCTAAGCGCTCTTACAAAAACAATTGAGCATCAAGAGCATAGGCCTGGACACATCTGCTTTAGATGTAAGTATGTTTTTGTTACAATATTTTAATTTCCTCAACAAAATCAATGAAGTCAACACAAACACATGTAATTGTTACAGGCTTGGAAATGGGCGTCAAATATAACTATGTTAGCAGTAAACATGTACATATGTATAAATGTGCGTTCGCCTTGCGTAACATTGTTCTGGAGATATCGTATATCAAAAGTGCACATAAAAACAAGAAATACATTAAATATACATTATAGGAAGCAAATCACAGAAAGTCAGATAGGCAGTGACGTACATTACCTACACACATACATACATGCGATTGAAAATATAGAGACAGTTTGAATCAGTCAGAGTGTCACACCAGTAAAATGTATACTTTGTGCAGCGATAGTGTAATAAATAAATTTTTCAGGTTAAATAAACTTTTCAAATAAAATTTGACAACAACAACGACTATTGGGAGTTATTTGTAGCCGTTATGCAATTACACGACACACATGTACATACGTTTTATGTGTATATCTGAGCAACTCACCTACGTTTTAAACTTTTCACGTGTATGTACGAATTATATATATGTATGTATGTCTGTGCGCATATACGTAGTACATGCGTACGAGCATAAGGCGGTGACAAGAAAAATATAGCTTCAAAATAAAATTTTATATTTAATGCTCGTAATAAAAATATGAAACTGAAATCAATATTGAATACATATTTATGTACATGACTATACATACATATGTACATATGAGTACAAGTACATCCATACAGAAATGTACGCTTTAGCAAGCATAATGTTGTTTAATATTTACACATGTCTATTACATACTACGAGTTCACATGTACATATTTTGTACAAACGACAATATTTATTCGAGTGATAAATGCAGGAAATGAAAATGGCTTTTTTGTTTATGTTGCCAATATTTTAAATATTGGTAAAATTTAGAAGCAAAAATATTAACAAAGCAATGCTATGGATAAATAGTTACAACGAATCGGAGAGAGTTTGCCCTTGTTTTCCCCAAACCACCAACATCAAATTCGTTTGAAAAATATATTAAGAATATTTAATAGTTATTGAAAAAAACCCCAAAGCAGCCTTATAATTGATTGGATTTTGATACATAATTTAAAGACTTTTCAATTTATGTCACATATACGCATGTGTATTGTAACTACACAAAATTGATTCGTATGTAAAGGGTCATGAGCTTAAGGCAAACTTACTTATTTATATAGTTATGAACATAGAAAAAATAACAATATCTAACAGTACAAAGCAAAATATGTTGTATTATTTAACTTTTGATATAAAAAACTGTTACAATCTATAAGTGGTTGGCCAATATCTTGACCATAATGCACACACTTATACTTGCACACATTACACACTTAATAAAGACTAGTAACCAAAGGACTCAAAGGACAAGAGAAATTTAAGTATATGTGTAAAGGAAATCGTTTAATAGACAATGACCAGAAAAATTGCCCTTTTTTAGTAAGGACAATAACTGGAACATTGCAAACATATGTTCACACAACTTTAAGTATAAAATAACATGTTGATAGTAATTGTGGTGGTGTTACTGCTGTTGATGCCAACGCCGACAACCTGTGCCAGGCATTTGTTAGTACATGTATAAAGATGCGGATAGAGTTGTGATAAAATTTTGCACAATTTTATGGACATTCCATTTTTTTACATTAAACAAGATGACTAAATATGTGAAGTATTCAAAGAGAAATAATCTCTGGAATTCTTACACATACTAGAAAAAAATATTATGTAATGAAAAATAAACTAAAAACTAATAACTGATTTCAATTACATAAGCCTAGGAATACGTTAGAAGAATTATAAAATTATTAAAATCTTTTACAGAAATTTTTTACCTTTAATAAATAAACAGAAAAATTTCTACAAAATAACCTGTTTTGTTTAGTTTAATCTGTTGCTCAAAATTAATCATCCTATCTTAAGATATAATAGCTTGGGCAAATGGCGTTTTACATCAATCATATTTGACATTTGTGAAATAGACAGCTGCAGAAAAAGAACAGACAAACAACGAAACGCTATACTCTGCAAGACCATGGGAAACTTGTGTTGATTTCTTTAACTACGATCTTGAACCGAAAATCATTATGAACGTTGAAGCGCATTTTCATTTAAAGGTTTACGCCAATACCTAAAATCTTCATTTCTGGAGGTCCGCAAATCTGTGTGTCACTCATAAAAAGCGGTTTCACCCACTCAAGGCGGTTGTCACGGGAGAACTAGTGGTTAGGGCATATTTTTTGGAAGACGCGATCTTCAATACAGTCATTGGCGAATACTAGAGTGCAATGATAAGAGATTTCTTACTGTCGGTATCGAATCAGCGGGGCTTGATATATATGTGGTCTCAACAAGACGGTGCTACCGCACACACAGCTGGAGCCGCCATGGACATTCTGAAGGATATATTTCCTGTTCGCATAATTTCCTGTTCTGGCGATTTGGTATGGCCAACAAGATCACTTAATTTAACCATGCCAGACGTCTTTCTTTGGGACTACTTGAAGATGGGGCTATTTGAAGACAATTGCATACCTTAAGCATAAATATTCGACAAGAGTGTGAGCAGTTATCACCAGAAATATTGCGGAAAGTTGCGGAAAACACGTTAAAGCGGGCACCAATGGCTGATATCATATATTATATAAAAAATGTATTAACAACGTACAGGAAAAAAAATTCTTTGAAAACTTATTGACGAAAAATTGCCTCTAAAAATTTTATTAATAAAAAATTATTTTAAGGAAAGTTTATGGGTAACACAAAATTTCTATATAAAATTTATTGATATGAAACAAAAAATTCCGTAGAATATTTATCCATAACAAAAATTTTCTGTGGAAAAATGGTTGCTAACAGAAATTATTTTAAAAATATTTATTAATAACAGAAATTGTATGGAAAACTTATTGATAAAAAAGATTTTCTATTAAAAAGTTTTGAAAATCAAAGATTTTTAAAAAACTATAAAACTTTTATTTCTATAAAACTCAACGGCAAGAAAAATTAAAAACAAGTTATCGATAGAAAAATTGTATTTCAAAAATCTATAAAGAACATGCGATCTATACAAAACATTCTGCCTTGCCCACTATGTCACTCGACATCGCTCGCTCCCATTAATACATTTGAAACAAAAACAAATTTTAAAATGTTGTTTTCGGTATGCATGTATTTATGCGAGTGATCGGTGTCGAGTGACATAGTGGGCTAGGCCCTTTATGCGCAAAACTTATCGATACAAAATTGTACAGAATAATTGGGGTCGTCTCCAAACAAAAAATTAATTAAAAAAGTTAAATAGTATTAAATATTATATAGTTAAATAAATACGTTCTCATTATATAAACTATATTTCAATTTTCAGAGACAACTTAAAACAAAAGTACTTTCTCTTCCTCGTGACGGCAATATATATTGTATCCTTCTATTAATTTTGCTGCTCTTTCCGCAGCGTCATTAACAGCATGAAATTTATGCAATATTTCTATCGCTTTCTGGTATTTGTCGAATTCTTCCCATATTTCCGATTTGGCAATCATAAAGTCCATTGATAGTCTAAAACGCAAAAAAATTTGGATGTTCTGAATGTAACATACCGGCTCCTTATTAATCAGTTCTTTCGATATTTGTATTGAGTTCACATCCGTTTTACACCTTTCAGTCTGAATATATATGATAGACGATCTTGATTTGAAAGTTATGACTAGAATTTGACGTAGTAGTGAAAAACTATTAATAGACAGAAATGTAGTCGTGAAACCGTCATATAAAATGTTATGATCGGGATAAAAATGACGACTCAGTAAACAAAATACTAAGAGGGCAGTATTTGTAGTCGTGACAAAAAAAAATATATATTTGTGGAATTGATTTGACATCATCAATCCTAAGGAGTGACTACCACAATTCCTTTTTTCGAACCACTCTGTTATACATACAGGAATTCACGTCATTCAGAATCATTCACACATGCTGTCTTTTGCAAATTCATTTATTATTATTTTTACAGACGAAACTTTCGGCAATAACTGAAAATAATTTTCAATAATAATGGCAAAAATTAATGAAAAGAATTGCTTGCTTTATAGCAAAATAAAAAAAAGAACAGCAGCACTTATCGGTATTGTATTGGAAGTAAGAATTCTTTAAGGATTAATGCAAAAACGCAGCAACGTACAGAGTATAAATCAGTGGTGGCCATACATATACAATCATAATTATACGCTCATGTTACTAGTAACACAATATTTTGCTTTATAGCAAAATAAAAAAATTTAACAGCAGCATTTATCGGTATTGTATATGTCTTCAATTTTATACGCTCATGTGACTAGTAACACAAAAAAAGTGTATTTTTGAAAAGCTACGCAGTAAACCAAAACATAGAATGTATGACTTTTACACGCGGAAAGTTTAATCACGACTTTGAAGCTGGCAAAGGAAAAGAGAGCCGCTCGTGATTTTTATAGTGTACATTAGACCACATCGCAGCAGCTGAGCTTTGTGTCCTATATTCGCGAGTATTGGATATTGGGGTTTTTGCCGACGCTATCTTAAATGGAAGCAAGAAAAATATGTACGAGTATGCATCTGTATGTAGAAATGTATGTATGCAAAGCGTGCTCAATATTTTTTGCCATCTTTTGAAAATTCCAACATGTTGACATTTGGGAAATCTAAAGAGGCGAGACTTAAATGAAGTTGAACATAAAATTTATATTTTTTACAAAGTTAAATGTGAGATGGTAAATATATGTGTGTATGCACGTGCATACATATGTATCCATGTAAATGTTCACGTTAGTTGCAAATGTGTCCCTGCGTGGTAGAGGAAATATGTGCAGGGAATATGTTAAATGAATAGATGTTGTCATCATCATAGACATAGTCGCAGTAGTTGACATTATTCGAACAGAAGAAGAACACTAGAAGTATTGCTGGCAGCTCAGCAACTAGGTATTAGATTTGTCTATGAAGTGCTTTAGGTTTTCTAATATATTTTTATGTTGGCATGCAAGTTAAAGCAACAAAAACTAGCTCTAAAGGAGTAATTTCATCTAATAAATAGAGAACATTAAGAAATATTACTAAGTTAATGATTTACTGACTTGACGACAAGGTGTCCCACAACTAAATACTGAATAACAACAAATAATGACTTCGTGAACCTATCTGGTATGAACTTATTTAGAATAAAGCAACTACGGGGAGCAGGATTTGCCTTGACGTACACCAAACGATGGCACTCGGCTTTCTAGGGCATAGAGGGGAAAGGGCGTCATTTTTGATGTAGCAAACAAAGTTGGTGCTGATAATATTATATTGTCATATTTGAAATGTTATTTATATACTTCACTATAGTTTTGTAAACAAATTTATACATATTTGGGCAGAGAACCATATTTTTATCATTACTCATCATATTAATTAAACAAAGGATATCTTTGGATAATACTATTTATTTATACTACAATATCTATGTCATATAATATACATATGTAATAATAAATTAATATAAAAAAGATTTATGAAAGTATTTTAAAAAATTTAAATAATTAAAAACAAAAAGTAATTGGGTTGCAAAAATGCAAATGATGTCGATTTCAACGGATTCTAGCATCTACTAGTTGAAATAAAATTAATTGCATAATTAAAATTTATATATAACCATATTAACATGGCTTTTGGAACATAGTATAGTTGTTCTCAACAATAGCGTGGCTCATCATTAAAATGCTTATGGTTGTAACAGTTGTATGGTTCTGCACAGCCACAATATGGTTGGCCGACAATATGGTTTACTTTGTTATAGTATTGTTGATTACAACATCCGTACAAATATCGAAATCCTAATATACTAAAATACCTTCTAACTTCTGCAAACACTCTATAATTGCACAATTTTAATTATAGGTTTTTTCAATAACATTTTTTTTTTTTTTTTAATTTAAAACAAAACAAATATTTTTCCATAAAAGAAACTAAAAGAAAATTATATGTCAACAGCCAATATAAAATAATTGATATGCTTACAATGCTAAGTTTATTCTGTAAATTGATATTTGTTACATGTGAATAAAAATAGGTATTTTAGTATTGAGTGTAATAAAAACTATTGTCGTCTTAAAAAATGAATGTTTCAGAATATCTTCAAAAAATTTCCAAAATCTACTAATGATTAGCGTAGCTCCTATCAAATGTCGACATAAAGACACCTAGCAAACATATAAAACAAGTTGTTTATAAAATACATTGAGTATATTATTTGAATTTCTTACTGTGCACGCTTCATTAGCCTCCCTGTGTTTGAGCAAAGTTATTATTTTCTCTCTTAACATAAGCTTTTAGATATTTCAGTGAAATAGTGAAATGTTTCTTCAAGTCCTGACATACAAAATGATCTCGCTTTTGCTGCAAAAAAAGTTTTAGTTCTTGATTGACATCGAGGTAAATGGTCAGACGGCAAATTTATATTTTTAAATATTTCAAAAAGTAATAAACGTTGTGGAAGTATCGATTGTGCAGGTTTGTCAGTGACGATGTCGCAGTGGTCGAGTGCGCATTCGCTGTCGAGACCTTTTTACTGGTCTCCAAGACCCCGCAAACCTCGGTTGAAACTTAGAAAACTCAAGGTAATTACTTGGTGTGCCTTATTCCCGCATGCGACAAATGGACCTTTGTTTTCGAAAATTCTCAGAACACAAGGCTTCGTTTTGAACAGGTGTTCAACTCAAAGGAAGACATCTGGACGACTTACTCTTAAAAAACTAAAGTCCTCATTTTCATTCTATCTTTCAATACTCTTAATAAAATTTTGTGTCAATTATTGCGTATTTGTTGGTATACGATATCACATTTTTATGGAAGATTCTGTTTGGAAAACACATTTTGCGATGTGTTTTAGTTTGACTTTTAAGATGGATTTAACTACATATGTATCAAAAAAAAAAAATAAACAAAAAAACCAAAAAAAAAAAAAAAAAATTAAAATATGTACGTTGATGAAATATATAAAAACTAACTGGTTGTCTAGTGACAACAACCAGCCGTTACAACAACTGGGATTATAACAAAATGCATATGTGATCAATATTAGACAAATACAGACGAAAAATAAATAAGTGCATAACATGGAATTTGAGTCCTAGTGGGCGCTGATGAGTAGTGTAGCGACTACGAAACAGCTAGTTGTCCCTTAGCATTAGTGTTCAATTATATTTTCTTTTCTACTTTGATCAAGAGTTATTGATCGCGGCAATTATAGTTATAATTAAAATAAAGATCAAAAGTTAAGATCATATCTAAGCTTTTTAATAAAATTTTTTATGAAAATCAGCTCCAGCAACCAAAACGTGCTTCTCGTAACCGAAAAGATAGAATTTAGTGATTTTCACCTTTTTAAAGAACGCATTTATTTAGTTTTCAGATCAAGAATCTTTAAATGATATATATGTGTGTGTATGCAAGGAGTATTGTGCATGTATGTATGTGTGACATTAGGAACATAAAGTTAAAAGCAAAGTCAGCCAAAAAGGCGTTCGAGTTGACATTGTGACATATGTAGCACTTTTGCTAATACGATTTTTTTTCTACTTATATATGTATATGTACATATATTGGAAAACATATTTTTCTTTCTTTCCAGAGATAAGATATTGCATATTCTGTGTATGTGTGAACATTAAAATGGGCTACATAAGAGAGCCTTTTAAAATATTCCATGGGAATTTTTAGTTGCATGCTTTTAATATGTATAAAATTCTTTTGAGCTTAATGTTTCTTTCAGGCATATATCAAAGTCAGGCTGTACCAGCTGTATAGACATATTTAACCATAATTCAATATGCAATAATTGTACTGTGCCATTGATGCAGGGAATAGTTGAGCTTAGAGGTTTTTTTTCGCTATTAAATGTTGCAAGAATTTATAAAATGAAGATTATAAAAAATGCACTTTTATTTATAGAAGTTAAAGTTTTTCGTATCAATGAAAGACGTAAGATATATCTAGCTATTGCAAAAATTTCGATTTTAACCAAGCTACAAGACTTAAGAGAGCAAAACATACAGTGAAAATGAGTAGCAATAATTTAAAAATTTACTAATCATAACTTTAGAAATCGTTCGTAAAATGGCGGAGTATAGATTTGCTTAATGGGCTTGGCTGGCACTCAGATGTCCATTTTTCCTTCCATTTTCCTTTAAACAATCGAACTATAAGAAACAGAATTTTTTAAACAAGAGGGGAAATGTGTAAACTTGTTGACAAAGTCGGATATATGAAAAAGAAGAATGTACTTCAAGAAACTCCATTATATTGAAGAAATGACTGAAACTTTGGAAAATCAAAGTATATGAACAAAAATGTACTCGTGCTACTTTCACTCTGCGTAGAAAAACACTTTCGTCTATTAAAATCAACAACCAAATTGCTCCGCAACACAATGAAGTCAAATACCTTGGTACTCAGCTTGACCTCACGTGGAAGTCTCACATTGACGCTAAAGTCACTCAGATTAAATTAAAAGCGGTGCAACTAAATTGGCGCATCGGCAAAAAATTCTACAATGAAGTTAGATTGAAAACTTTTGTTGTACAACGCAATCCTAAAGCCTATATGGATCAGTGGAATTCAATTGTGCATCCAACATTGAGAAAATGCAAAGACACCACAATAAAATTCTCCGTATAATTACTGCTGCTCCATTGTATTTCATGCTCTCATGGAAAACTCACGAATTCACAAAGATCTAGCTGTAACCTTAGTGAAAGAAGAATTTACAACACACGCGACAAGATACATGAACAGACTTGAGTTTCACCCGACTTCTCTCGCACGTAGCACCTTTAACTATAGCGGCCACACTGACACTGAGAAGGATGGATACGCTTACAACCATCAGAGTATTGGGAAGGTGATTTACCAGTACAATGTACGCAAAAAGCTACTTTTCGTTTAGCCTTGGCTGGACGAATTTTTTTTTTATATTTGAATAAAATTGGGTTAAGGGATTTATTATCCTGAATAAATCCTTTTTGCTTATAATTTTTCAAGGATTTGGGAAATTATAAGGATGCGTGGAAGTATGAAAATCTAACAAAGATAATTGTTGAACAAATTATTTGCTGGGAAAAAGAGTGAGTAAAAGAGCTGCTTAGCGTTGGTGTGTTGGGTATAAAGTGTTTTATCTGTTTTTTGATTTAATGCCGCTAAGGCTTTTAGAACAAATTAAATTAAAATTTAACATGACATTTAATTCCGTAAATTCATAGTTTATTTAACATAAGATAATGCAGTGCACAAATTAAGAAATTCATTATATAAATTATGTATAAAAGGCAAATTCATTATATTCAATAAAAAAAGGATTATATAAAAATAAAGAAATTCATAAGTTACTGAATAGAAAAAGAAAAAAAAAAGTAATCGTGTGTTTCTGCAGCGACCGTTGCCTTGGTCATCGCGTTGCCATGCTCCCTCAACATCTCGCGAAGATCGCGGTCGAATCTCCCAACTACTGGAGGATGCAGTAAAGTATGGTGTAGCTGTGAGCAATATCTACATCTGTCCATGCTGTCACAGCTTTGTACCAAGTGAGTTCGGGCGAGGCAGTTCAGACAATAGTTGAAGCGACGAGTTACAATATCACGCTCCCTAGGACCCATGGCTAAAAAGGTTTAGTTCATTAATGCCAGCTTTGTCGCCGTTTTCATTCTACTCGGTGTCCCGTGGTGGTTGGTTACGTCCACTAAAATTAACTATTGGCTACTTCGGGTAGCAAAGCGATTTAATGTATACTACTTTGACCTCTTGATCGGAACCATTGTAAACTTTCTTAATTCTGCTTAATCTCCACTCGCAAGATCGCTTTCTTGTAAATTGGATGCTGACAATCTTCATTTGTATCTTTTGTGAATAGATTTTAAATATTCTTCTTTTCATTTCATTGAAAATTTATGGTGTATGGTTTTAAGTTTTTACCAGCGATTTATGAGTGACAAATTATCTTGCCTTGGTTCTGGAAGTGCCATATTAAGGCCACCGCAGAGAAAATGACTAGGCGTTACAGCAATTAAATCGGCCAGGTCTTCGGAGAGAGTTGAAATCGGTCGCGAATTTAATTCACGGTGTGCGCCAGCAACTCTTTTTAAATGAAATTTAAATGAAAACAAATTGTTATCGAAATATCGAGAAATAAAAGATTCTGAATTGTTAATTTTTTATAAAAAACAAAGATCTGAAGCTGCAAAAATTAAATTTATTTTTTGTCAGTTCCTTTAGAAGATAAAATAAATAATTGAAATGAAAAAAAAAAATAAAACTCCAAAGCAAAGAGTGAGACGGATATAAAATATATTTGATAGATTTTCAATTTTGTTAAAATCGAATTGCATCATGTACGATTTTATGCTGCTTGGAAAGTCGATTAAAATTTGATTTTAGCAATAGCAATTTTATTATTTTTTTTGCGTTAAAATTTACGTAGAAAAATTCGAAATACATTAAGCCCTAAAGAATTATACTTTTTTCTTGTGGGATTTCTTTAATATATAAATGATGTACTGTACATGACTATCATATTATCAGTGGACTTGACAGACTTTGAATAATATGTACAAACATTTAACTTTACATTCAATTATCTCTAAAAAAAAAGACACACAAAGGGGTGTCGAAATATTGGACAATAATAATTAATTTTTGTAAATCATTAAAGCTCTAGTAAACAACAATTATAATATCATTCAAGAAAATATGTTTATAAGTATGCAAGTGCATATTAGATTTGCTGAGAGGTTAAACTATTTAAAAAATTCTTGATATGATGCCCTTAATTTGAATACATTTTTTTCTCTGGAAAAACAAATTTTTTTTTGTTACTTAATACTCTCAGTAAAATTTTCATGATTTATGGACTTGTTTTTGAGTGTACAATATAAAATATTTAAAGCTGCTACATAATAAAAAAAATTTTGTATTATTAACCAAATAACAAAATTTTTTGAACAAGTTGTTATTGTTGTTACTAAATATCGCCGCTCCAGCTTATTGTAGTTTTAAGCCACATGTACATACACATGCATATTGGATGGTTCTAACAACGCTTTTATATTCTAGGAAATTTTTGTGTAAGTTATTTTATTATATTGAACTTTTGGCTTATTCTGTTGTATTACAAATGCGTGTGTGTGTGTGTTTGTGTGTAGCTACAGAAATACAGATACATTAGGGGGGTGTTCTAAAATTGGTTTTTGATTTTTTAAAGTACTTATAAAGGGTGGTCAAATTTTAAAGACCGTTGTCGATTTTGAATAAAACATAAATTATTTAGAAACTATTATCCTTTCTTATTCTAATGATAATATTGGTACGATTCAATTAAGCACGGAACAAAATATCGGTCAAATAGCCGCCGCGACCTTGGCGGCACACCTCCATCCGATGGTCCAAATTTTCAAGAATGCTGAGGCATAATTGAGGTTCTATGCCGTTAATGTGCCGTATTATCTTATCCTTAGTTTTTGAATTGTTACTGGCTTATCGATGTACAATTTTTTTTTTCAAATAATCCCAAAGAAAGAAATCCAACGGTGTCAAATCACATGATTTTGGCGGCCAATTGCTATCGCTATCACGTGAGATAACACGGCCGTTAAATTTGGTGCGCGAAAGAGCCAGTCTTGTTGACACCACATATCGCTTTCATACATAGCTCAATAAGCAGCAATTCTGCTTATTGAGCTGTAAATGTGCCTCATCACTAAAGATGATTTTCTTCCAAAATTTATCATCCACTGCTGCCATTTCTTAACACCATTCTGACGCTTCAAGAGGCTTTAGTTCTTGAGTCAATTGCACCTTTAAGCATATAAATGCAAATCTTTATACATAATGTTCAACAACGACGAGCGTGAGAGGAGCAATTGTTAGGCACCACGACGAGTTGATGTGGACGACTCTTCACCCACACTATCGCGAACGGCAGTAGTATTTTCTGCAGGACGATTCGTACGAGCATGAACTGGTGTTTTCACATCTTCTACTCACCCGGTTTGACCAAATTTTTGTACGATTTTTTAAATTATACGCCCACCTTCCATATTAAAAAATCACGAAGTGTACGATTTGCATTTTAATTTGCTAATAATCCTGAATAACTTCAATCAAAGTTGATTCCAAATTGTGTTAGTCTAAAATTGAGAAAGTTTAAATGAAATGTAGAAAAGAACTTGATGATTAGGTGTGGTTCGAAATCAACATCGGCCCTTAGAGTTTAACCCATCCGATATTAGAGTTGAGTCTTTTGTGTAAAAATATGAAAGATTTGTCTCAATTGACGTTTAGATTAGGGTGCACCTAAAAAATTTCTTGTCGAAATTCGCGTGAAATTTCTTTTGAAATGAGTTTGGCAATGAGCGAGAAGTAAAAAAGCATGTCGCCCGCTTAACGTTCCAATAAGAGAAACCGAACGTCTCTTCTACATAAAAAAATTGTATGATTTGTTTAAAAGTACCGTTCTATCAGCAAGAGGACCAATAACAAAGCAAGTGGAAACTCGAATGAGCGCACAGATAAAATGGCGATCGAAACAACAATGAAATAGACAACTAAATTGAAACGATAACTTTTACATCTCATGTGCCAAAACTTATGACAAGTATGTTTTGCGAGTATTTCTTTTGTACAATTTTCATTTATTTAATGAAATTGCTTACTAAAAATCGTCAACACCATATTAATGTTTGAATTGTGCAATAAAACAAATTGTTCATCAATAGAAATGAAGACAAATAAATACAGGTACTGCACTACCGCTACTATTTGTCTATCTACTATTGTAGTCATACTATACATACTATACTGGTATTACATTTCTCTGTAGCCTTGTTCGTTTGTTATTACGAGTAATTTATATTTCCGTCTCTTTTGGTAACTCAATTTTCGATATTATCGTCATAGAATTCAAATCCGCACGGAAGTGGGTTTTATTTATTCGGAAAGAGAAATATCTACAAAATTTTCGGAATAAAATTTTAATTTTGGTTTCAGGAATGAATATAATTTTTTTTTTTGTTAAAAATGATTTCATTTCAAGAAACTTTTTATTGTTTAGTTTTCTAATGAAGTAAAAACGGATTGAAATCCGTTTCCAAACGACAATGAATTCTGTGAAATGTCTGATTGCAAGCTCTTAACCAATGCTGCCGAAGAATACCAGGTACGATAAGCGTCTTCAAAAAGGTGATATTTGTATTCAGGCACAAGTGTTTTGTGCTTTTGCAATTTTAAAATATGCAGCTCATTATTTGAGTCTGAAAAGCAACAAACAAAATTAATGAACATAGTAATGTAATAATCCATTTCTTGTAATTTTTCCCGTAAATGTTAATATATAATAATATATGTCGATTCTTATATATAATATTTCAGATTTATTTGTCTTATTTTTTAGTTTTTTTTTGTTAGAAGTCAAAATTTTAATATTATTTTCAAATAAAACTGAAAACCGGGAAATATATAAACTAATATGTTAGCACAATTTTATGAAAAATGTCACAATCCTTATACTTGTCAGATGGTGATTGTTAAAGAAAATTGAGAGAATGAAACTACCTTGTATTTTTTATATCCTGGATAATAATCAGCGTTATCAACTAGTTTTTTGTGCGAAAAATTCTTTAGTCGGTGCGGCGTGCGATTTTTTACAATTTCCGGTGTGTTTTTTTAATTTTGGTGGCACAAAATTAAATTCAACTCAACTTTTTGTTTTAACGTAAGAAAAAAGTTTAATCAAGTGTCCAAAATTTGTAAGTTTCATTTCACGTGTAAAACGTATCATGTTATATGTACAAAGTAAGATAATCTTGTTGTTGTATATTCCCCCATATTGCAAGAGGCGTTATCGTCCACACATCAAAAAACTCTTGATTGTACACTCGTCCTCGATAGCAACTAATTATTCTTTAATAGACCTTTGATATTTTATAGACCTAAGCTATGGGTAGAGACTACCAATAGCATTCAATCGCTGTTGGCAACGAGTAAATAATTGAAAAATTTTTTACATCCCTTTCATGTGACTACGATGACGTCTCTTGGAACTCTCAAAAGAAGACGAAATATTTTGTTTTACAAAATTTCTAGCTTTTAGACAGCGTTATGAGATTAAACGATCAAGCCAAGTTTGTCAAATATTGCAATAAATGCAGTCTCCGAACGGAAAAGTTCGCATTTATGATGGCTCGTGAATTCAATAGGGCTTTGGTAATTGAGAAATTACCAAATTATTAAAAGTTTTCCAAAAAGTTTGCATTAAAAATTGATTGCGGTAAACTTCATCTTTTATTTGTTATAATTCTGATAAATTTTTGTACATATCAATAAATAATTTTAAAGACACCGCTTACACTGTATATGAAAGAATTGCTATTAATCGAATTTGAAGGCTTGTAGTACGATTCTGTAACTTTTAATAATGATCCGATAAACGTAAATTCTTTCGACAGTAGTGGTTGTATGACCCTGAAATATAATTTTGATGACGACAAGCAGGTGTTTTGCCTCCCTGATAATAAGCAGTAAAAGTAACAGCTAATTTTGTTTGACAGCAAATATAATTAAATGATTTTGCTTAATAATAAATTTGATAAAATGTCCTTATAATTATTGTAAAGGTAACATTATCTTAATAGAACTAACGGAATCGTACTAGAGGCCAAGTTTGACAAACACGTTCTACCTATTGAACGAATTTGATGGGACGTCATCAGGCGGTACTATCAGACCTAGTTTGATTATATACATCGTAATAGTCGTTTAAAAGACTGTTTCAGTATCGTGTTTTTAATATAAAAATATTATACTTCTTAAAATATGAAATATAGTTTTAAAAATGAAAGGAAAAAATTAAAAACTCGGTGCGTTTTTGTTGAAATAACGCGTTTTTCCCCCATTTTGGAGCGTTTTAAAATTTCAAAGTTGACAACGCTGATAATAAAATATATGTACATGCATATATTCATAGTATAAAAAAACACTTCGAAAACACAACAAATTTATTTTTAACTAGTTAAACCGACAATACTAAAGTTGTCAATAAAAATAGATAACTTTTATGTCCTAGACCTAACTTAACAGAATTTTGTTGGTAGACCGAAATTGAAAGTTTTGTAAATGTAACTAAATTTGTTTTTCAGAATCTTTAATATTGTTTTCACGGCACAATTTTTCAAAATTTTATCCCGGATAACACCATACATTCATACGAAGTCAAAGTCAGTGGGTTTTTGAAAAAAGCGCTGAAACAGAAAAAATGCGCCTTTTTTGGAATTGAGAAGTGCTGAAACTAACGAGAAAGGCGCTAAATTGGCAAACTTATATAGATTTGTTTTCTTGAATTATTGCTTTCACGCACCTTCTGGCTTTGCCCCATTATCTTTGGACAAAAAAGACGACAGACGAAAAAAACAAAAACTCTCCTAAGGTCATCTGAGCAACGCCATCTCCTATACACAGACAAATCTTGTGAAAGAAGGAAGAAGAGCTAAAACTTTAACAATTAAATTCTTTTATATAGATGACACATTTCTAGTTGGAGCACATGTAAATTTAAAAATAAATAAGCCAGTTTTAGTGCTCCCACATTGTTACCATCCTAATATAAGTACATACATACTACCCGCAAACAAAGTCAAACAAATGTTTCATTGTTTAGCTACACGTTCTCAGAAACATAAACAATTTTAGCAAAACAAAAACGTAACAAATTTGCAAACATTTTCCTGTCAACAAAGTTAAACTTTTACGTGATTATAATATTTTCAGTGCTAAAAGCAGGAACTGAGTAGAGGTAGTAGCACTAAACAAAATTGTTTCAATATTTGAATGTGTTTTTTATTGTACTGCTGTTCGACATCCTTTTTTACCATAAAAAATTTTCTTTGGTTTCGTCCCTGCTGTATTTTGTTGTAAATTTTTTTTTTATTGGAAGGGTTTGTCCTGCTTGTTGGTTTTTCTATATTTAATACAAAAAAGTTTGTACAAGATATGTAAAATTTAAAAGTTTATATATATTTTGGCAGCTACGGTGTCAATATCTGCAACATTTTTGAATTCTAAATATCTTTTGAATGAGTTTACAGAAATACCTGAGTTACTTTTGTTATCGAAAAATACTTTTGTTTAAATGATTTGAATATGAAACAGTTTTACTCAAGGCGCATTTAACTAGGTGGCATCACAAGCGCAGCTGAAAATTTTTTTTTATTTTTTTGCTATGCCACAAAGTTGTTTATGTTTGCATAAGGAGCAGCGTGGCCATTTTGGCATTTTTGCGGCTGAATTTAGCATTTTTTATTTTGATTTAGCTGACAGTTGGAGTTTTTTTTTAGCATTTTTCAGCATTATTTTATTTCTAAATATTTAAAATATTGGCTAATTAATATGTCAGCTCAAACAAGGATTGCCAATATATTTTCTTATTACAAGAAATACGTACTTTTTTATGTAGAAAACAGTTGCAAAACTAATAAATGCAAATTCATGGAAAGGAGAAATGATTGATTTCACTGTAGAAGAAATTACAACTTTTGAACATCATTAGCAGAAACTAAGCTCATGTGATTATAAAAGAATTTAACATTTGATTTCTAGATAAATGTACTTGTTATAAGAGGCATTCAATGAGAATCCATTCATAGCTACTTACACAGTGAAGTTCCTGGTTTTGCTACTTAGATATGTGAACGTTGAATAATATGAATTTGATACATTTCTTTCTTCTAATTTTTCGACCCTTTTTATATAAATTATTATTTTTTCGTTGAGCTAGTGGTCCACTTGTAAAAATTATAGGTTTTTATTTTCTTTAATATTTCCACACCCCGTTGTGTGTCTTCGTCAGGAAAAAAAATTGTTTTTAATTGTGTATACAAAATAATATATGAATTTGCTACTTTATATTGAATGTGGTTTGAAAAGGTTGAATACAAAGAATTAAGAATTCTAAAATAACAAATGATCTCATTAAAAAAATTCGGTTAGAACACTTAGTACAATAGGCCCCATGTTTCAAGAGGCGTCACATCAATTACTTTTTCTTTGGTCGCAATTGCTTCTTCTTTGGTAGGCCTTCGATATTGCATATACGATTACCTAAGCTATGGATAGGGACTGTCGACATTCAACCTTCAATCGTTGTTGGCAATGAGTAAAAAAAAAATGCTAAATTTTAACGTCATCTTCATATGATGACCCAGATGCCTCTTGAAATAAGGGAGAATATCTCGAACGAATCTTCAGAAGCTGAAAACAATGGTCTTCTTTGAAGTTAAATTTTAAATCAAAGGTTTTTAAAGTAGACGAAATTCAATCATGTGAATTGTGGGAGCTTTTGGACAATTTTTTTATTTCTTTCTTATATACTCGTATATCCTTAACATAAAAAATAGTTTAAGCATGGAATTTCAATTTTTTTTACAACTTATTTGAAAGAAATGTAGAATTAATTTTTGTTTTCTTGTTTTGTAATTATAACACTCTTAACTTAAACTAAATGTTTTGGATTACAATGCATTTTAAATTAAATTTATATGTTTGCCAAGTAAAAGAAAAAAGCATTTTAGTTGTGATAATTTATTTTTAAATTTGATAAGTTTTTGAAAAATTTTGGCTGTAATAATTTTTTTGGTGTGGCAGCACTGGTTATGACGCTAAGTTTTTCTTTTTTAAGAAGAGAATTACATTGCCAAGTCGTTTTCGTGCATACATAACTCTGTCCGCTTATGTCACTGCCTTTAAAATACATTAATGAAATATTAATTATCGATATTTTTGCTTAAATTTCAACTTGTGCGCCAAAGCCAACGAATATATTACATACATATACTTCTAATTATTAACAAGTAAGAGTGTAGTATATTCGGCTGGGCCGAATCTAAAATACCCTTCACGATAGTCACGAATATGTATAGTATATTAAAAATGTGACCTAAATATGCTCGGTTATATATGAACCGATATCGGATTTTTCTATTTTCTGTATTTTAGTAACCTTCTTTTATAACGAGAATTGCTTTCCAGCAAAAAAAAAAAAAATTTTTAGTGGAAGAATCGGTTCAGGCTATATCTCGGGTATATATGGACCGATATCGAAAATTTTAATTTTCCATATTTATGTAACCTTATATCATTACCAGAACTGCTTTTGAGCACAACAAATTGTTTAAGTTCGCTTACGCGATATTTTCATGAAAAACCCGATTTAGGCTATATCTCGGGTATATATGGACCGATATCAGAAATTTTAATTTTCTCTATTTTCGTAACCTTCTTTTATAACAAGAACTGCTTTTCAGTAAAAAAAAAATGTTATTGGAAAAATCGGTTCAGGCTATATCTCGAGTATATATGGACCGATATCGGATTTTTTCTTTTTCCATATTTATATAACCTTATTTCATTACCAGAACTGCTTTTGAGCACAAAAAAGTTGTTTACTCGGCATTTTCATCAAAAAACCTGTTAAGCTATATATCGGGTATATATGAACCGATATCGGAAATTTTCATTTTCCATATTTATATAACCTTATTTTATTACCAGAACTGCTTTAAGGTGAAAAAAGTTGTTTAAGTTCGTTTACGCGGCATTTTCATGAAAACCACGTTTTAGGCTATATATCTGGTATATATGGACCGATATCGGAAATTTTCATTTTCCATATTTATATAACCTCATCTTATTACCAGAACTGTTTTAAGCAAAAAAAAAGTTGTTTAAGTTCGCTTACGCGACATTTTCATGAAAAACCCGGTATGCGCTATATCTCGGGTATATATGGACCGATATCGGAAATTTTCATTTTTCATACCTATATAACCTTATTTCATTACCAGAACTGCTTTAAGGTGAAAAAAGTTGTTTAAGTTCGCTTACGCGACATTTTCATGAAACACCCGGTTTGGGCTATATCTCGGGTATATATGGACCGATATCGGAAATTTTCATTTTCCATATTTATATAACCTTATTTAATTACCAGAACTGCTTTAAGGCGAAAAAATTTTTTAAGTTCGCTTACGCGGCATTTTCATGAAAACCCCGGTTTAGGCTATATCTCGGGTATATATGGACCGATATCGGAAATTTTTATCTTCCATATTTATATAAACTGATCTTATTACCAGAACTGTTTTTAATCAAAAAAAAGTTGTTAAAATTTTCATGAATAACCCGGTTTGGGCTATATCTCGGGTATATATAGACCGATATCGAAAATTTTCATTTTCCATGCTTCTATAACCTTATTTTATTACCAGTACTGCTTTTAAGCAAAAAAAGTTGTTTAAGTTCGCTTACGCGGCATTTTCATGAAAACCCCGTTCCAGGCTATATCTGCGGTATATATGGATCGATATCGGAAATTTTCATTTTTCATATTTATATAACCTTATTTTATTACCAGAACCGCTTTTAAGCAAAAAAAGTTGTTTAATTTCGCTGACGCGGCATTTTCATGAAAAACACGTTCTAGGCTATATCTCGGGTATATATGCACCGATATCGGAAATTTTCATTTTCCATATTTATGTAACCTAATTTTATTACCAGAACTGCTTTTGACCACAAAAAAATTGTTTAAGTTCACTTACGCGGCATTTTCATGAAAACCCCGGTCTAGGCTATATCTCGGGTATATATGGACCGATATCGAAAATGTTCATTTTTCATATTTATATGACCCTATTTTATTACCAGAACTGCTTTTGAGCACAAAAAAGTTGTTTAAGTTCGCTTACGCGACATTTTCATGAAAAACCCGGATTGGGCTATATCTCGGGTATATATGGACCGATATCGGAAATTTTCATTTTTCATATTTATGTAACCTAATTTTATTACCAGAACTGCTTTTGAGCAAAAAAAAGTTATTTAGCTTCGCCTATGCGACATTTTCATTAAAAATCCGATTTGGGCTATATCTCGGGTATATATGGACCGATATCTGGAAAAAAAAATTTTTGCCTTTTAGTCACCATGCTTAATAAGTGTGTGAAGTTTGAAGCAAAACGAACAACTTTTGTTTTCAAAAATTTTCATACAAAACTGCAAAAAAAAAATGGCTTTTTTCGGAATTTTGAATATATCTCAGCTATACGTGGACCGATATTACTGAATTTCAATAGCAAACCCATGAATCGATGGGGTAAAAGAATGGTGAAAGAAAAAAGTTTCTAAGTCTTATGGTTTTCTCAGAAACGGTATTTCAACAGCGGACAGACGGACAGACGGACATCGCTTAATCGACTTTTCCATTAATTCTGATTCAGAATATATATACTTTATAGGGTCGCAAAAAAAAAACTGTAGAAATTACAAACGGAATCACAAACTTATATATACCCTTAACATTTGTGTGAAGGGTATAAAAATGTTATGCGCCTGCAAGTCTATAAACTACAAACATGCACTCACCTCTGCTCCCCACTGTATGCACTTATATTTTAATAAACAAAGAAATTTCTCAATGATTATTTGAATTCTATCCAGTTTTGATTTAGGGGTTTTTTTTTAAATGTTTATCTTTAGGAACACTGTGCGTATCTAAGGGACTTCAATTTGAGTATGTATGTATATGTTCAGAAACATATGCATACCCAACAAACACTAAGGTTTGATTTCAAATTGAGAATGATTTGCCATCAACCATTTTCTTAAGCGACAAACGTTTAATATTGATTTAAATTCAAATCGAAAAACATAGTATTCTCAACGAAAAGAAATTAAGTTATTCTCAACTTGGTTTCAAATGTAATTTTCAAATGTTTTTCAAATGTGGATTGTGATGTGGAATACAAATAGAAACTAATTTTTGATTTAAAAATTAATATATCTTTTGATTTACGTGTATTTGCGATTTTTTACTTGAATTTTCTATTATTATTGTTATTTATTTTATTATTATTGAATTTCTATTATCTTGAAATTCTCGAATGAAAGTTGATTTTTTTTGGCTCTTAATCGTGCTCAAATCAAACCATTTCATTATTTCTTATTATTTCATTTTTTATGTTCTTTGATGCGTTTTTACTTATTAAAACTAATTTTTGCTCATGTTCACAAACAATACGCATTTATTAATCTTTTCCCGAAATCTTAAAATTTTATTGTAAATGAATTTAATACGTTAGTACTTTTTCAGTAATTGCTGACAGATTTGTTTTATTATTGGTAGTTACACATCAAATTGATAAAACATTGAGTGTCACATGTTTATATTCAAATGATTCTTAATTTAAATTCAAATGTTAATAGTTTGATTAACCATTCAAAAAGGTTTGATATTTATGATTGATATGAAAGTTAAATGAATTAAAAATAAAGTCTATTTAGATCAAATATTTGATTTCGTGTTTATTGGGTATGCACACATGTAAATACACATGTACCATGTACATATGTGTACATAGTATCTATATATGTTCATATATTGTAAACTTTTCTTAAACGAAATAAAGAAATAACAGGATTGTTGAGAATATATAAGAAATGTAAAACGAAATTCTTAAGGGTACAGTTGTATTTAACTTTGTTATTGTCATAATTTGTTGGGGCTGGCGAGTAAAGAAATGGGTATATAGAATTTCATTTCTCAATTCTATTTATTTGTTTTTGGGTTTATTTTAAGCAAAAAATTGTTATGGTTTATATATATATATATATATATATATATATATATATATATATATATATATATATATATATATATATATATATATATATATATATATATATATATATATATATATATATATATATATATATATATATATATATATATATATATATATATATATATTTTTGGCCTTGAGGCAGAAACAGACTGTAACAGCAATAGGACAAAATAAAGCTAAAGAAAAGAGAAAAATAAAATAAAACAAAAAAAAAAATCATATAGCTTATTGTTTATTTTTAATATTGTTGCTGCTTACTAAGTATACGAGTATAAGGTGAATAAATAATTTTGTTAGAAATTTGTGACAAGTAATAAAATTAAACAAAATTCAATAAAAATATTTCCAGACTGTCTCCTTAACTCTTGAAACAATTTTTTCTTATGAATTGTTGTGGATATATTAAATTTGAATGTGTAAACATGTGTACATGTATATATATATATATATATATATATATATATATATATATATATATATATATATATATATATATATATATATATATATATATATATATATATATATATATATATATATATATATATATATATATATATATATATATATATATATATATATATATATATATATATATATATATATATATATATATATATATATATATATATATATATATATATATATATATGGTGTTTTTTTAAGCTAGATAGAACTTTAAATTGTAAAAAGTAACACAAAAAATTAAATTTTGATGAAACATTTTTTTTATTTGTTTCAGTATACTCTGACAAATCATCATGAATAGACCCACGCTTGAACAACGCTACGAAATTATCCAAATTTACTTTGAAAATCAGTCGTCGATTCGCCCGTTGTTTTATCGCAAAATTGTGTTCAGCGATGAGGCGCATTTTTGGCTTAACGGGTTTGTTAATAAGCAAAATTGCAGCATATGGAGTGAGACCAATCCACAAGAGACCCTACAGACTCCATTGCATCCAGAAAAATGCACTGTTTGGTGCGGTTTTCATGCTGGTGGCATCATCGGACCTTATTTCTTCAAAAATGAGGCCGGAGCTCGCGTTACGGTCAATGGAGATCGTTACCGCACCATGATCAATGATTTTTTGTTTGAAAATATGGATGACATTGATCCGGAGGAGATGTGGTTTCAACAGGATGGCGCTATGTGCCATACGGCGAACGCAACCATCGACTTACTGAAATCAAAATTTGGCGATAAGTTGATTTCGAGAAATGGACCTGTCAATTGGCCTCCAAGGTCGTGCGATTTGACACCTCTCGATTATTTCCTGTGGGGCTACGTCAAGTCACTGGTTTAGGCTAATAAACCAGCAACAATTGACGCCTTGGAGGCCAGCATTGTTCGTGACATACGGCCAGCAGTGCTCGAAAAAGTGGCCCAAAATTGGACGTCCAGAATGCGCTTCGTC
The DNA here is from genome assembly GCA_914767995.1 of Thecocarcelia acutangulata. Lineage (NCBI taxonomy): Eukaryota > Metazoa > Arthropoda > Insecta > Diptera > Tachinidae > Thecocarcelia > Thecocarcelia acutangulata. The sequence goes on along the minus strand of OU612094.1, from coordinate 126,426,446 downwards.
AAGAACAGCCGCGGTGCCCATATGCCCGAAATCATTTTCAAATGTTAATGTCACGTATTGATCTTTCGAATAAAAAAAAATTTTGATTACAATTTAATTTTTTGTGTTATTTTTTACAATTTCAAGTTCTATCGGGCTTAAAAAAACACCCTATATACATATATATATATATATATATATATATATATATATATATATATATATATATATATATATATATATATATATATATATATATATATATATATATATATATATATATATATATATATATATATATATATATATATATATATATATATATATATATATATATATATATATATATATATATATATATATATATATATATATATATATATATATATATATATATATATATATATATATATATATATATATATATATATATATATATATATATATATATATATATATATATATATATATATATATATATATATATATACATATATATATATATATATCTACTAATTTAATAAATATTTCAAAATGAATACAAAACCATAATTTCTAAGATTTGAATAATCCTGTGCAAAATAAACAAGCAAATTTTTACTTTACACGAGCAAAATATTCAGAAATGTATTATGTATACAACTGCAGAAATATGCAATCCACAAGATTGTAAGTAGGGCTAATATAAAACTGTATTTGATTATAAGTTTGGATTGCAATTATGGTCCTGACTTTTTCGTATCCCAATCGCTCTACTGATTCTGTAGCCTTTAACAATAAAAATTATGCGCAATTAATTTATTCAACTTCAGGTTTTCTAAAAATTTTTTGTTTTATTTCTTCAATATTTCGTTTTCCTTTGCAAAACTAAGTATTTACTAGCCGTACCGACGGCGCATAGTGGACAGTGCTATATGTAATCGGCGGCCAAAAATATTTCCAGTGCAGATATCATCGTGCAATATCGACGACAGCCTTATAAATATGTCAGAACTATTTAGTGATAAAATTTGAGTGCTTGAGGCCCCACACCCGCCATCTTAGCTTACCCTAGCACACGCTTTAACCCATGTCAGTAAAACCTTGAGAAACATTTTGCGATATTTATTTTTAATTCGTATGGTTACAATTATTTCTTAAGATAAGTAAAAAAAATAATAACCATTAAAATTTGAAATCAGTTTCGATATTAAGGCTGCATTTTAAAAACTAAACTAGCAATTCAAAAACAGAGTTTATTTATCTTTGCATGGTAGCTTTCGTTGTCCCGTTATAAAAGGATCCGAAGTTAAAAGTAAACGATTAAACAAATCATTTTACGCGTATGCGGTAGTGGAAACTTGTTTATATCTTTGTTTCTGGGCTCTATTTGACATTCCTCAAATGTGTGGCCCTTATTTCTGATATAACTTTTTACTATATCCTACATATTTTCAACTTTTTGTGGATTTGTACCCATTCCTAAGCACCCAATATCAAAAATATGTGCGCGCGAAATTTTTAAATTATGGCATGTACCTATTACAAATACAATTTATAAGAAGTAGAAAAATAAAATAAAAAAATAATTAAAAGTCTGTGAAAAAGAAAAACACAAATGTTTGAAAATTGTTAGAGAGACATAAACGATTTTAGATTTCAATGTTTGAAAACTGTTAAGCTTTAAACACATTGAAGCCAGCAGACAACCGACTTCAATATATCAAATATAAACTATATGCAATTAAATTTGAGCGTTTATGTAAACAACAGCAAGTCGACACGACTGCAGGTTTGTGTCCACGCTCACTTTTTTTGCCGCACTCGAATTAAACTAATGGCGTTTTCTTTTCTAGAAAAAGTGTAACATTTTCAATATTGTTTTGCCAAAAAATACAGAAGTATACAGTTTTCTCAACTTTTTTCAAATATTTATTATTATTGCGACATCTTCTTTTCATCTCAATAAAACTTAAATTTTAAAACTTGAATTTTAAGGAAAAAAGTGCAGCATAAATGCAAAACTTTTTCAGAAAAGAAAACGGCATAATTTCTATTTTTGTTGACTACAAAATAAAAACAGTGTGACCAATATATAAAAAAAAAATGTAGACAAAAAATGTTGCTCTTGGAAATATTTTATTTAATTCCTAATTTTATAAAAGGACTAGTTAAGGGCAAAATAAACTACACAAACAGCTTACCAAAAATGTCAAAACGTTTGTACTAACATTTAGCGTTGTTAAAGGGGGTGTTTGCACAAATATTTGAAGCATGTTTGCACGATTTTTGTGCAAACATCTTGAATGTATGTCTTGTCTTAAATGTTTTCATTTCTAAGAAATTTTTGCAGAATGCAATGAAACATTTTCTTGTAGAAATAAAAAAAAACAAAGATTATAGAAACATAATCTCAAGAAATAGACACTAAAACAAATTACAAAATGGTTTATGTATTGAAAACTTCATATGACGAACAAATTGCCGCAACATAATCGCCGTGTACTCTCATTGAAAAGAAAAAAAATTTACTAATGTGTGTTTGTATTTGTATCGTTTATGTGCAAACTGAAAGCGCGTGTTTGCCGAAAGGCTTACATAGTTTATGTCTCCCTTTAGCTAAATAGGTACCAGTACTTCATTTATGAGTAGTTTTAATTACATATCTTTGACGAAAAATTTTATAATTTATATACATTTTTCTTTCTCGAGTCGAATCATTTTTGTTCACATTTTAAAAAATTCTATATAAATTTTCAATTCTTTAATATTATTTTCCTTATAAATTAGAAGATCAGATTATATTTTTAACTTTTAAGAGCTTTAACCTCAATTAAGCGTTGCACACAAAAACTTTTTTTCGTTAAGATGCTCTTTTTATATTTTAAGGCCTGTTTATAGAGAGAACTTTTTTCACTGAAGTATACTTTTATTTAAATTAATTTGTGTTGCTGCCGTGTTCAAAATAATTCACAACAACAATTGCTGGTTGCAGCATTTGCTGCCGTGAAGTTGTGAAGTATGCTGTGGTCTATGTGTTTAAAGCTTTAGGTCGACATAAACGATTCTATTGCAACTAGAAGTCAACCAGAGCGAAATCGTAATCATTCTGGCAAAGAACAAACGAAAATCTTTTTAATTTTCAACAAATAACAAAGTAGCAAGAACAAATGTCAACAAAACAACACACAAAGTTAGACATAAAACAACGAGGTCTGTTGAAGAGTACGCGAAGACATGCAAAAATCTGCAGCGTATTTTATTTATAATCTTGGCATACTAACCAATAAGTCGAAAAAGTCCCATTGGAGGATTATGGGGGGAACACAACTAAAACTGTAGTTAAAATTTCAATACATGGACGTACGAATTCTGACAATGACACTGGGAAAAAATTAATTTTTTAACAACAACAATAACAGAACACTTTATAATTATTTTAAAATATTATCAAAACCTTTTAAATTAATATTCATTTTGATTTATTTCAACACAATTTTGTTTTTTATATTTTTTAATTAAATTCGTAACTTGATCCTAGTTTTACGACATTTTTTAAATATTTAAAATATTTAAAGTTAGTTGTTGTCTAATGAGCCTGATATATAGGATATTTTGACACCCCCTTGTGTGTCTTCTTCAGGAAAAATTCTAAATTTTTTTGTTTGTATGATGGAACTAATAATTTTTTCAAGCTCATTAAACAACAATTATTTTTCAATTAATTTAAATTTTCATTTAAACTTCAACTTTTTCAGACTGCAAAACCCAACTTTTAACTTTCTTTCTTTTTGAACCGGCTTCTAAAGGTCACAATTAAAATATAAAAAAACAACTATATTTTCTGAAACCTTGCTTTCATTACAAGCAGTGATGCCACACTTGGTGGAAAACTTTCGACTTTGGGTTTTTTTATTTTTAGCCAATGAAATCGACCAGTGTGCGGCGTTGTCCTCCCTGTATTTATGTTTATTTAACTATAAGAGTAAAAGTGAAAACCATTAGACAAATTTTTGATTATTATAGGGAAAGATGTGCAGAAAGACAATTGTTTGTATAATGGAAAATATGTATTGATGTGATAAATATACAATCAATATGCATGAGTTGTAGAGCTATCTGGTAAGCAAATTAAAAAATGTATGTACTCGTATAGATTGATTCAGTTGGCAGCCCGTGATGAATTAACCTGCCTATACATATTTGTCCATTAGAAAAATATGTTTTTCTCAAATCAAGAAAGAGAAAGTTTATTCCTGGAACTTTTTAACAGTTTTTATTAGATATTATATTATTAGATTTTATCTTTTAGGTGATGGGCTTAAATTTCTTAACAGTACTTTAAGTAAAAGATGATGTGATGGCAAGCCAAAAGAATTAAGCAAATTCAACTTTTTTATACATGTTTGATTGCATCCTTGATATCAATTGACTTATATATCTTGAATTTACCAAAAACCGTTTTCAAAATTAAATCATGTGTATACTTGACTACATTTTGAACTATTTCATTTAACAGAATCTCAATCGGGTGAGGAGAGGATGCATATAAATGCTTGTTTTTATGATAATACTATTTTCACTAAAACAATTTTTATTTGTATATTTTTACATACCAATATTATAAATGCGATAATAACTCTCTCTCTCTCTCAGTTGTTACCTAAACTCTAAAGCACTGAAGCAATTTAGATGAAATACGGTGTGCAGATATTTGGTCTGGGATTCAACATAGAATAAATTTTATTATGAAAATTTTTTCACAAGTGGAAAAGCGGGACAAAATGACCGTTTAAAATGATTTTTTTAAATAATAGCACATTTTCACGTTAAAACAGTGGTCATCACAAAGTCATTTACAAAGTATGTAAATGTATAAGTACTAGGGTTTAGCATCAAATTAAACACTGTCTTGTTGTGCACAATGATAACGCATGTTCTTCTTGCGTTTGACCACAATCTTCCCATCTTCTGATTTTTTCGACTGACCGGACCTCTCCTGCATCGAAATCACCACCTTTGAATTATTTGGAGCTGGTGCAAGTCGAGCGTAAGCTTCTACCAACAATCGATAACTCGACATTTAGCTTTTGTTTTGCAGTTTAATAAGAATGTTCTGTCAATCTGAGCTACTTATATGTATGTTCATAACAAAGTCATTTGTATTTATGTACATACATATATGTAATTTAACTGCATGAAACTTATTTCTGATGCCAATAAAAATCTTTCATCGCCTGATATTAGAGTTATAGTATAATGTGTATTAGTATAATGTAAACAAATCTGTTTTCATTTTGAGAAAATTCATTTTTGATTACTTTTGCAGAAATTGGCTGTGAATTTTAATAACGTTCAATAACTATAAACCTAAATGTTTGTAACACATAAAATAAAATATCCTGTTATACAACAACTATAGAAGGATATTTTAGGAAGAATCACACAAACACACATTGTCATGGCAATGAAAATCGAAAACTCAATCATAGATTTATGATTTTATTTATTGAAATCAAATCAAAAACGTGCTGCGAATAATGTACAAGAAAGTTTTTTAGTAAACAACAAAAATATACAGAAACAAAATTGGCAAAGTTTTGGTTATATTAAAAATTCAATCCTTTAGTTTATAAGAAAAGTCTTTACTGGTAAAACTGATTTATACTCGTATATTGAAGAAGTATAAAACAAATTATTGAGAAAGCACATGTAGGAGCAAAAACCACGATTCGCTACTTGTGTTTTTTTTTTTTTACTGTCGTCCTTTTTTTATATGTTCATTATTAATTTATTTCCATGCAATTCATTACAGTGTAGTGTGAGAGGTGTTGGACTACTTTTTGTTAGTCTGAGCAGTGTCACTGTCAGTTTTAACTTTAAGTGCTGCGATCACGTTTGTTATGATCTTTCCGTGTTGTTATTAATAGATGCAAGTCAAACGTCCCCAAACACTACTCTTCCACTTTACAATCTATTTTCCTAGTTCCAGTACTACAATATAATAAAAAATAACAAAAAAATTAAATCCACAGTGCTGAACAATCAAAGAATAAAACGGCATGAAGGTTTAAACTGCATGAACATAGATTTGTCATGAAATTTTTACATGACAGTAATAATTTTTTAACGATTTTGGAGATAAATAGTATTGCTTTGCCTCAAAATCACTTTAATTCCACCGTTTTTGATGAAATTTAAAGTATTGTCCATCGCTTGCCACTATCTTCCTTCTCCTATCTTTAAAAAATTGCTCATCTTTTTAAGCGATCCACGAACTGATCCAATTTTTACATTCTCATAAGACTGGAAGTGCTTGGTTAGCCAGGCCGTGAATCATTCCCATGACTTTGAACAATGACCATGATCCCATCAATTCTTGCTGCGTTTGACACGAGTCTGGATCAAGTAACCCCACCAATTCAGCATCTTCGAAAAACTTCTCTTTTCCACCGTCATGCTGGTTTTTGAAGCCAAAATCACCGTTCTTGAAGGGTTGAAACCACTCTCGGCACGTATTTGAGAGCATTCAACAAGACTCAGCTTAAGTTTTCTTCATATTAAAGCATAAAACTAAAACCTCCTGCATGTTACGAGAATTTAAGTAGACATGTTTAACGTATAATAACTTTATGATGCAAACACGAATCGATTGATATTTCGATGGCTTTATGTTTACAAATACCTAATACCAAGTTCAGATGGTAATTAAAAACACTCGGTTCGCTCTCCAAATCACGATTGCAAACCTTGGTGTTTAGACGATGATTGGCTGTTGTTTAAGTTTGAAGTTTAAATATTTTATAAAAACAACCAGCGCAGCTTTTTTATGTTTCACTATTTTTCTTTTTCCATTTTGATTTTAATCTATTTGTTCAATGTTTTTCTTTTTTTTCCACATTAATTATTTGTTTTCTCTTTGTTTATATATTTTTGAGTGCTAGTTCAGATAACTAGTTATATTTTGTTATCAAATTTGGAGATGATATTGAATTTTACATGGTTTCCAACCAGATTCAATATGAACCAACATGGTTCGCTCTTAAAATGTTGTATGGCGAATCATGTTGGTTCAATCAAGATGGGGCCGTCAATCACGAATGAGATAGTGAACATCGAATATATGACATCTACGATCTTTTTATTTCGACTACCACTTACCGATACATCCATTTATTGCAAAACGGCGGAAGCAAAGCTGTACACCTAATATATTAATAGCATAATATGAGTTATCATTACGACAAAATCTTATGAATTGGCTGGGAAATACTACCCCATCTAACATAACCCAAATTAAACGAAAAGATTTGTAGGTTTATTCGTACTGGGAATCTAATAGTTTCGAGCGAATTAAAAAAATTGAAAGATTTCGCAACTTATTCATAATACCTCGTGTGTGCATGTATGTATGTGGAATTTCTTGAAGACCATGCTTAGAAATAAATTGCGAGTACCTTAAATTATGTAGATTTTTAAACAATTATGATTGCTACAAAGGTACCCATCTCTATGTTAATGAAGCAAAGGTATAAACTCAATTTGAGTTATTGGGTTGCCAGATGTATACATAACAAATTATTTACGAAAACCCAACTTTTACTCATGTTTTAGAACACCAACGTGAGAACTGTAGAGTTATCAATATGTAAAATATCTGCATTCCACGCAAAACTAATTATTTTAGTCATGTTTAATCATGAATGCTGCCATGAGAATACAGTATAAGCGATGCTCTCAAACTATTTTAACATATTTAAAATTTAATTCAGCTAGAAATGTAAATTTTCTTCTTCAAATATCGAATACATCATACTGTGTTGTCTACGTTTACAGCAGCCAATAGGCAAAAACCTAAATTTAGAAATACTTCTGCATTTATATACAATGCATTGTATATAAGTGTGTGAATGAAAATTGCAGTTTGTATCACTGGAAAAGGGCATAAAACGAATTTCTTAGAATACAGATAGTTGTTTATCTTGTTGCAACAAACGTGGGAATATAAAATACTAAAAAAGGTTTTAAATCATAAAAGAAACTTATACAACTGATTGGAGAAACTAATTTGAAATACGTGCATATCTTTTTCACACAATCTTAAGTCAACTCCTTTAAGCTGAATAAATATATATATACAAGTACATGAATAGTTAGTTGTTCATTGAAAATGTTCATGCACCTACACATATGAATTCTTTTATGTGATCATAAAAAATTGCATTTTATTACAAAAAAGTTGTAGTTTTATTCATCGAAATATTTGAACAGTAAATAAGAGAATTAAGAAAGAACAAGAACATCGGGGACCTAAAGCAGCTGTTATTTAAACTGTTAAATTTGCTTTCAAAACGTGTACACTGATAAATAAACATAATTAAAATGGAACAGTTGGTCGAATGCTGTGCGATGCTTTACCTAACACCCATAGTATTCCAAAAGACTTTCAACATGGTACATCCTTCTGCACTCTGCAACGCACTTTGGCGTAAGAAAATACCTGAAAGTCTTGTGACAATAATACGGGCTTTGTAAGATAAAAGTATATGCTGCATTCTGCACGAAGACGCTATCAGCTGTCCAATAAATCTATATAAGCGTATATCAAAGATACCCATTATCCGCACTGCTGTTCAACGTAGTTGACGATAGGATTATGCTCAAAGTGACTTCAGAATCTCGCAGCAATAGCTGGTGCATAAACGGTCAGCTTTTGAAGTCCGGACTATGCAGACAACAGCTGCGATCTAAGAATAGATAACTCATTTTAACGCAACAAATTCGTGTCAGTTCAAACAATCAGAAAGAGAAAACGAAAACGTTCTGTTACTTGAGTAGTACCCACGGAGAGCCATTGTTGCCTTGGCGTATAGAGGATTAGGTATTAATTTGTTGTAGCAAATGAAATAAATAGAAAGTCCCAGCATGACTTAGATTGTGTTGTGACTTCTGCAACCTTCACCAAGAGTTAATTGGAAAAACGACGATCAGCACGTCCCCAGCTGGTTCTGTTTGGCAGTCCATCTCAGTGCTATTCGGATGGTTGGGATGCCTGCATCTGCATAAATATATATATATATATATATATATATATATATATATATATATATATATATATATATATATATATATATATATATATATATATATATATATATATATATATATATATATATATATATATATATATATATATATATATATATATATATATATATATATATATATATATATATATATATATATATATATATATAGATATATATATATATATACATATATAACTCTTATATATATAACTATACCCTGATTTTTGTGTGTCAAAATAAGAACGTAAAATATTGCCGCATAGTTGCTTTATTAACCGTTACTATCTCATAAAATTTTGTCTTGAATAACGCTCTTATTTTGAAATAAAGTATGAACATGTGGCCAGTTTGTTCAAAAGTTTCACTTTTGTTTTACACATCAAGCATTATTGTAAATATCAATGTGTCCTTTTGTATCCATACAATGATCCCTTTTGTAGCCGCACTGCTACACCGATTCAGCGTATATCATTTTAAAGTTCTTTTTGCACAGAAGAGAACGTGCTTTATTGTGATCGGTTCAGTATTTTAGGAGTAATACCGCTGTTAATTTGTTACTATCACTAACAAACAAAATATATGTATGTGTTTTACTTAATTACAAGTAAAACAAAAACATTATGGTGGGAAAAGAATATATTTTTGGGGTGTCTCAACTTGGATTTTCTATGAGAGTGCATTATTTAATAGCGGTAAAAAAAAAAGAAGATTGGTCTCACCAGCATACATAAAATTGTGAAAGAAGGAACGTTATTTTGTGCGAAAAAAAAAATAATTCGAAGAACTGTTTTTATATCAGAATTCGTAATTTCTTCAAATTTGAACAACTTACCTTATATTTTGTTAACTGCATTAACGGTGTGTTATTTATTTATTGCAAAGAGTTTTTATTCACAATTAACCTTTACGTATAAACGATGTATTTATGGTCTCCTCCCGGGAAAACCAAGGTTTTCCTTGGTGTAGGTCAAACATAGAGGGAAAGGAGTTCCCTGATTGTTGTAGCTAATAAAGCCGCATGACTTATGTTGTACTGGATCTCTTGGTGCTCATTATGTTTGATGTCTTGACTGAAACGTTCTGGCTGTGGCTTAAACCTAAAGTCGGAAGAACAGGAATTTGTTTCCCTGATAATGTTGGATGAGGTGCCTGTCTTGGCTGAAATAATTTAGTAGTGGTTTAAACTTAAAATCGCAGGAAGGAGAATTAGTTTTCTTGATGACTATGGTGCATGCCGGCTTTGGGGCGCTAAACACCCTCTGAGGTGATGTTGCCGTGCAGCAGATAACTGTACTGTAAGGAACCAGAGGTGCTGGTTAGACGGGTGACTTGGTTAAGGGGCTGATGTTTTGAATGAATTTCGGCCTACTAACTTATTAAAACTTCTCTTCCATTGACTGTTGGGAAATTGCATACAAAAGAGATGAGAACTCTTAAGCAAAGGGTTTTTCAATATGGCTACAAAATTATGGCAAAAAGTAGCGACCTGCGTGTGTCTTCAAAGCCACACATGGGCGCTGGTGAATCATGAATAATTCACCCCGTGGAACTGGGACATCATCAGATTAGGCCGTCACGGCAGGTGCTGATGTAAATTAATTTCACATTTCTAACATGTAACGCTGCTTATAATTATTTCCATTCTTAAAATACAAACATGTTTAAAGTAAGGATAGTGATTAAATCTGCAATAAGATGTTTACTAATATCCACACGTTTGCTCCGACTTATGTCCTGCCATGCAGTATATCTGGTTATAACAAAAGAGATGCTGCACTGGGCAATCAAGAGTTTCCAACCGTTCAAATCACCAGGACCGGATGGAATCATTCCTGCAGATCTCCAGAATAATCTGGATCTGATCACACCCTGGCTCCTCGAGATATATAGAGCAGCCCTAAACTGGACGTACATTCGAACAGAATGGACCAAAAGTAACGTAATCTTCATCCCAAAGGGAGGGAAAACGTCACATACTAAAGCAAAGGAGTATAGGCCAATTAGCCTGACATCCTTTCTTTTAAAAACGCTAGAGAGGATCATAGATATACATATAAGGTCCAATATAAGCAAAAACCAGTTGTCGCCATCTCAGCATGCCTACACAAAGGGCAGATCAGTTGAAACGGCGCTACATAGTTTGGTCAGTCATATTGAACGGTCCAATCAATACAAAAACTATGCCTTAGTGGCCTTCATGGATATTGAAGGTGCTTTCAATAATGTCGAGACACAGGCGGTCATAGATGCACTTGACGGTCTGAAAGTTGATCGACCTACAATCATGCTCATTACGAGCATACTAAAGCGCAGAACTATAACTGCAACAATGGGGAACTCCAGAATTACGAGAAAAGTATGCAAGGGTACACCCCAGGGAGGGGTACTATCCCCCCTCTTGTGGAATGTTGTAGTGAATACTCTGCTTAAAGATCTAGATAATAATAAGATAAAGACTGTAGCCTACGCCGATGACGTAGCGATTGCAGTCTCTGGTACCCGTGAAGATGGTAAGTCAATGGAGTGTACAATGCGGACTAAAGACAAATCCAGCGAAAACGGAAATCGTACCGCACTTATCATATCGAATAAGGGAAAATACCTAGGCGTCATTCTTGACAGCAAACTATCATGGAAAGAGAACATACAGGCTAGAGTAACCAAGGCTACAATAGCCATCTATCTATGTAAAAAAGCAATAGGCTCAACATCGGGCATACAACCAAAAGGAGTTGTGTGGCTTTATGACATGGTTATAAAACCGATAATATTTTATGGAGTATCAGTATGGTGGAAATCACTGGACTCCGCAACCAATAGACTGCAAATTGAAAAAGTCAGTCGAATCATGGCAATACTGACCACAGGGGCCATGAGTAAAACTCCAACCAAAGCACTTCTTGCAATAATGAGCTGGATGCCATGTGACTTAGAAGCCAAGCAGATAGCACTAAAAGCCGCGATCAGGTTGAACGCGACAGGAGTATGGACCCACAGACCGTGGGGACATGCCAATATACTGGAAATTGGAAGGGACCTAATCTAATTGACTACTGCATTCCAAAACCATTCCTCTCAAGGAGCTTTGGCTACCAAATTGAGGAATCCCCCCTAGAATCTGGATACTTCTATGTCTACACGGATGGGTCCAGAAGGGGGGAAAGGGTTGGGGGTGGCGTTTACATAGAAGAATTTAACACTAAAATATCCTTAAGATTATCAGATGGATGCAGTGTTCTTCAGGCTGAAATATCGGCCATAAATAAAGCGGCCAGATGGCTGACGTTTTACAAGATATTCGGTAGGGATATCATGATAGTAACGGACAGCAAAGCCGCCATCAAATCCCTGATTGGAATATACACCAATTCTAGTCTAGTCCAGGAATGCCGGACATCTTTAAAAAAGATGGCGTACCCTAAAATGGGTACGTGGACATGGGTCCAACAATGGCAACAACATCGCCGACGACTTAGCGAAAAAAGGGACAGCCCTAGAAGATAGGAATATAGACCCGTTTTGCGGACAACCATTAACAGCGTGCTGGAAAAGAATAAAACTCCACACACTGGAACGTGCACAAGAAAAGTGGCTCACAGAGCCCACATGCCTTGTATCAAGGAACTTGTGGCCGCATATTAACTCTAAGAGAACGTGGGAGCTACTAAAACTGGCCAGATCTCAACTAAGAGTGACTGTAGCAGTCATCACTGGCCATTGCCCGTTTGGGAACCATGTCAGGAGACTAGGACTACCCCATAGCGACTTCTGTAGAAGCTGCCAAGACGAGGAGGAGGAGGAGACGATCCTTCACCTCCTCGGCACATGCCCGGCATTGGAGCATCATCGTCTAAGACACTTAGGCGAGCGGAGCTTCAATAGCCTATCTTGTCTGGCCTCGATCAAACCGACCGCGCTAGCCTCTTTCATAAGAAGCAGCGGATGGCTAGTATAGCAGCATGTAGCGCTACACTAAAAGGTTCTCGCATCTCCTTTCCATCCTCGCCCATCCTTTCCACCCACTATCATTTTCCTACAACTTCTTCTCTTCACTCCACTATTTTAATTTTTCAGGCAATCACAAAGGGAACGACTACAGGACCCCAGTGAGCTGGACAACCTAGATTATTCCGGGGTATCCAGCGGCCTGCCTACCTAACCTAACCTATGTCCTGCCATTTTAGTCTTAAATTTTTTCTTTGTAGTTTCTATGTACGCTTTGCTACTTTTACTGTATATATGTGAAAGATTTGTACATTATTTTTAGCGTAATATTGAAAATAAATATTGTTAAACCCTTTAAAAAAAAAACAACTTAAATAATAATAAGTATAAGTGTTTAAAGATTCTTCATAAATAGTTTAGTGGCTACAAAAGCCGTTTTATTTTCTTAGACCGTGCGTGCAAAATTTGAAATAAATTGTACTTTTTAAGCCAAATGACAGAAAATTTGCTATTTGTAAGGACAAAGCTCCAAATATTATCTTCATTTCATGCAAACACATTAAAATATGCAATGTCAAATTAATAACAGATCCTATATCCAAAGGCCTTCCAAATTACAGCTGTGCATGTTTTTGCGTTGTAGTTAGGAATTTCAAATCTTTACTTAACTTTTATAAATTTTTAATATTTCATATGAAATTATACCCCAATAATGGTGCGTTATATTATGCCTATGTAGGATATTATTTCATTTCGCTAGACGTTTCATTTCATTATAAATATTTGGATGTTATTTCATGTGAAATAAAGCGTCTCCTTTTTGCGTATTATTTCTTTTTTATTCAGGGAAGTTATTATCTGCAGGTTATAGCCCACTGCTTCTTCTTTCTTTAACACAATCAGTGTATGTTTTTTAAAAACCAAACGTACTAATGTGTTTTTTAATGCTGATTTATAAGGTGATTTAAAGCCATGCCTTTTTTTATAATATTCTTTTAAAGCTCCTACCAAAACCATGTTACATCTTTACGATGTTGTTTTTTTAATTGTAGTGGTTAAAAATAATCGTTTGTCTTTTTTTACCCTTTTGGTATTTCGATGTGGTTACCTGTCAGCCGAATGAAAATAAAACAATTTGAAAAATAACAAACGAGTCAAAAAGAAACTAGAGAAAAAAAAAACTTAAAAAACAGAAAACATGACTTTTTTAATTTAAAAAAAATTTTCAGTACAAAAGAAAAGACATGCCTTTTAGACATGGATTTAAATTACCGTAAAAATTCGCTCTTAGTAATTTTCTTCTCGTCAAAAATTTTAATTTGTGATACTCGCATCCTAAGAGGCGATATTTTCCAAGCATTGCATTGCGAGAATAAGATGTTTTACCAACAGAAATTCTTTGAGACTTCAGTTAAATTTTTGTATATTTACCATATATATATATATATATATATATATATATATATATATATATATATATATATATATATATATATATATATATATATATATATATATATATATATATATATATATATATATATATATATATGTAGTTGTGTGCATACCTCCGTTATATATTTATATATTTACACACACTTGTTTAAAATAATTTTGACTTGCAATCAGTGCCGTAATGTCGCTTTATTTTTATTTATTCAACTTGTTTACATTTGAAAAGCAAAAATAGCCTTTTAATCCACATTTGATCTAGATTTCAGTTTCATTTTATATTTATGATATCTTTTCAAATAATAAAAAAAGAAAAAAATCACAACATTTAATATTTATTTTAGCACATGACATAACATGATGTTGTTTATTCAGACATAACTCTTTGTTTGTGTCCTTTAAAGAGCGAAAGGATAATATGCCTTTTCGTTAAAAGTCATGTTGCCCGTTCTGTTTTATTTTCTTTAATATTCAATTTCGTTTTATCATTTTCTGTAAATCTTTTTTGACAGATACCTAAAAAAGAAACCTGGGGAAAGGTTTCTTTTTATGTACTCGTATCTTTGTTACAAAAATGTTTGAATGAATTATTATCTATTTGCTGACATCTACATATGCAAAAGGAAATTTATTTACATACCTACTTATGTATATATTTATATGCATGAACACACACAAAACTACATGCTCATATACTACATATAAAAATAAATACGCGTTTACATATCGCATTTGATCAACAAAAGGGTATTAACTCAAAATTTTTAAAATATTACCTTTTGCAAGAAATTAACTAACAGTTTTAATTATTATCTATCTAATGTAGAAATTTCAATACATGCTGACTACTCTTTCATCTCGAAAACCACATTTGAGACAATGTAGTCACAAGCTTAACATTATTTTGAGTTAAAACAAAAGTTGAGTGTAGTAAATTTTTACAGAAAGCAAAATGCTTTGAGCTTTTATAAAATTTAAAAATCATCAGGTGCTGTTAATAGAACACAGACGAGCAAATCATCTAGACAATTGGTATGAAAGTTACTTAATGGTTTAAGTGATTTCCATAAAAAGTTTCTAAACGAGTCGCTCGCCTGTGTTCTATGAATAGCATATAGGCTTGCCAGGTGGATGAGCTTTATTTAGATTGATTCTCAAGATTTTTTAGGGCTTCTCAAGAATCAAGCTGTTATTGCTAGAAAAACAAACTGTTACGTCTTTTGACCATTGGACATTGTTACGGACGGACTAAGAAATAAACTCCAATAATTTTTTTGCCCATTTCCTACCATTTCCGTAAAAGGGACCAAGGTCCCTTTTCAAATTTCAAATTTGAAAAGCCCATTTTTTATATAATGGCTGACAAATACACTGTTACGACTTTAGGACATTGTTACGGACGGGCTAAGGAGTGATCTACAATAATTTTTTCCCCTATCTTTTTTCTTTGTTTCTAAAAAATTTTATAATTTTTATAAATTTAATTTCTTGTAATTTCTTTTATTAAAGAAATTTGCAAATATGAGAATCATAAAAATAAACAAATAATCCCCCATATTCCATGAGGCGTCGCCATCGTCAAATCAAGACGGCATCAAGAAACTTTGATGTACACTTGTCTTCGATAGCAATGATCTGTTCTTTGATAGGCTTTCAATATTTCATAAGCCTAAGCTATAGATAGAGACTATCAACAACATTCAATCCATGTTGGCAACGAGTAAATAACTGTCATATTCTTTATGTCGTCTTCATGTAACTACGCTGACGCCTCTTGGAATAAAGGGGAATAAATATACTAAAACCAGATATTGAACAAATTGGCTGCTTATTTTCTACACAAATTTATCATATACAATTCTCATCTGAATCATGGCGTTGCATTAAAAACAATTGTTAATTCACAGGGACGTAGTGTAAACAAATATTTTGTATTGGCTTTTTATGAAATCGATGCCAAAACAAATATATTAACTGCAACTTTTATTTCAGTTGAATATCAAAAAATAACGGATCAAAAAAGTTTTACTTTGTTTTTTCTTACGCATATGAAGAAACATAATTTTTAGTTGTTTTGTTTTTTAAACATCACGTTAAGTGATAAACAAAAACTGATTCATAAATAAAATTAAATGGGGGTAAAGTATGTAGAGTGTAATTGCTCAATCGGGTATCTCAAATTGATTACATTTTCTGTTAAGCCATATTTCCTTCTAATAAGCACACAGATCTAAAACTAGCCGATATTTTAAATAACAATGATCTTTACCAATTCTGTTTATCAAGAGCAGAGTATATATCATTAATAAATAAATGTTTGATTGAAATAAACATTTTCACAATATATAAAATACTACCTTTACTTGCGATTTTTATGCTGCAACTGGAATTGCCTTCATAATACTCCTTTGTGGCGTTACAGAGTTCAATAAGGTCTCTTTAATAGCAATCATATAATAGGAAGGCAACCCTAGTAGCTCTAAGGAGATGAGAAACTCTACAGGACACAATGTAACTTGCTTAGTGTCCACGAAATTCAATAACCACGCCATCGATATCTCACAATATGTGCCCATTTATCTGACCCATAATTTCATTGGTAAATGCTAAATTATTCTTTCTCGTATCCATTCTCTGTCTTTTATATACATATTGCCTTTTAACCTAAGTATTCGAGAATAGTACAGATCTCATTTTTCAAAATAATCATATCATTATTGTCTCTGCGAATGTAATATTTTCCGGTTTGTAGAAAAGTAGCTGTATTAGGGCCTATGTTTGTGATGAGAGAATACCTTTTGTTTGTATGCATAGCAATGTTAATTTCAAGTATAAATTTATTTAAATTTTGCTTGTGTGCCTTTAACGATAACCGGTATAGGCTGTTTGAAATCACCAGCATCATCCCTCCCCTAATACTTTAATTCTTCTTAAAAACTTTAATACTCCAATCTGAAACTTCAACGACACTTTATTGGGACATCATACATTCATTTTTTTTATCTCTCATCTGAATGAAAAACAAAGGAAACAAAAAATTACAAGTTTTTAAATTTATCTTTACACACATCTAAAGATTTTAATATTGAACCGCTTTTTTATTGTTAAATTCCTTTATTTTTTAAAGCTCTGGGCAGGGCTGCCAGAAAAAATATGGGAGAAATCGTCAATGTCCCGATAATTTTTGAAAACATTATCATTTTAGTTTTGAAATATCGTCAAAAAAAGCAGACTTACAAAAATATAAAATTTTTAATATATTTTACATTTGTATTTAGAAATATAACAGATTTTTCATGCAAGTTTATGGTCGCAAATTTGTACAATCACAAAAAATAATCATCAGAATTGAATAATTCCAATAAATTGGACTTAATTGCAAGATGTAAGAAGTTTGAAGAACTTAATTTTAATTAATCTATATAATAAAGAATGTCTTCAAGTGTTTAATTTTGAAGA
The DNA here is from genome assembly GCA_914767995.1 of Thecocarcelia acutangulata. NCBI lineage: Eukaryota > Metazoa > Arthropoda > Insecta > Diptera > Tachinidae > Thecocarcelia > Thecocarcelia acutangulata. The sequence goes on along the minus strand of OU612094.1, from coordinate 126,408,543 downwards.
AGAATTGCTATTTTTATGACCCCTACATATGCATTGTGTTGTACTGGAACAACGAAAATAAATTACGAAGAAGAGGAAAGAGGGAGTAGTGTTTGTGGAGCTTTGACTTGCACCTATCAAGAACAACGCTTAAAGACCAAACAAACGTGTTGTAATTAAATTAGTTAAAGCTGCTGTATATGCCGTCACTACTGCTCAGACTAGCAAAACAACATTGGTTGCCAATTACTTTTGTCACAAGCATTATTTTTACATTCTTCTGGATTTGAATTTACTTATATAGATATACTTTGTGCCTCACCCGCAAAAAATTAAAAAAATCCTAATTTTTAGGACAAAAATCGTCAAATCATCACTTTGCTAAATTTGAGCATGAAAAACGAAAGTCAATAAACAGGTAAAGTTTTGTGACTATTCTTATACGGCGAATTAGGTAACATGCATTTACACATACAAGTAAATTACAGTAAGTTCAGTATTATTATCGAAAATGTCGGAAAAATTGTCTAATGCCTTGCAAGTTATTTTTATGTTTACACAGACAAGTGCAAGTTCATTCTTTAAATGTCGTCACTGCGTGAAAATCTATTAAAAATTGCTTTAATTTTGTAGCTAAACAATTTATTTTATTTATTTTTTATTTATTTTATTTTTTTATTTATTTCATACACAAGACCCAAGTCTTATATTGCAGTATGAAACTAGTTAATCAAAATTTAACAAAAATATTAATAATAATAATTAAAATACAAATACAAATACAAATCAATCGCATTGTGAAACTGAGTAAGTAAAAAGATACAACAAAAAATAAATAAAATAAAATATATGTATGTATATGTATATATAACAATAATAACAATAATTATAGTACAGATCAATTGAACAAATACACATATATACATAAAAACAAAGAAATTTAAATTCCATAAAATAGTTAATTATATAAAGCTAACAACATTAGGCTGAGAAAACTAAAAATGTGAAATCAGAAATGTTTAAAACATACATTATTATTCATACAATTATAATTTAAACATATGTATTAGCATTTACGACGAGAAATGAGAAAAAATATATTTTCTGAATTGATGTGCGTTACTAACGGTTTGTAGTGTATAGGGTATTCTGTTCCAGAGACTGATAGCATAAATAAAGAAGTGATATTTAGAAATCTGTGATCGATGGCCAAATGCTAGGATTCTTTTACCTCTATCAAGTGTTGAAAAATTTAAACGTGTATGGAGATGTTCAGGCTTATGTGTATAAATAATTTTGTGCATAAACAGCAAACTACGTACTCTCAGGTAGTCGTCAAGAGTAACTCCGTAAAGTAAAGTTACGTAGGGGGAAATATGATCGAATCTTCTTAGACCATATACGTATCGTATAATGCTATTAAATGCCACGTTAAGTTTTCTTCTACTTTCACAGTCACAGTTGGCGAATAATTCACAGCCATATAATAAGACCGGCACTAAATACGATTTGGCAATAAGTACTCTAATATTGACAGGAGTGCAGTACTGAGTTTGCCATAGATTCCTTAGCATTGAAAACGTTCGACCGCAAGCAAAGTTAACATGGTTTGACCAAGTTAGGGTGTCATTAAAGTATATACCAAGATTTTTGGCACAGGTAACGACTTCAATGACCTGGTTATTTAAAGTTAAAATAGTATTGCAATCAAGTTTTAGTAATCTCTTCTTAATAATCACACATTTAGACTTGGTAGGATTAATCACTAGACCATTAGCGGTTGCCCACTCATGAATCCTTCCTAACTCCTGGTTTAAGGTTCTAACACAATCAGGAACCATATTATTGCTACAACTTAAATAAAGCTGAACATCATCAGCATACAATCTAACCCTGCAATGTTGAAGTTTATCCTGAATATCATTCACGTATAGTGAAAAAAGAAGCGGGCCTAAGATTGATCCTTGCGGAACACCTCGACTTAATGGCAAAAAGCTGGAGACTGAAGTAGTTGTTTCAACGTATTGATATCTCTCTGCTAGATATGAACATATAAGTTTAGTTGCATTGGTAGCAAATCTAAACATATGATTAAGCTTAAGGCACAAAATTTTATGGTCGACCATATCAAAAGCTCTAGAATGATCCAAGAGAACTAAAAAAGTAACGTTTCCGCAGTCCACCTGTTGCCTTATATCCTCGGAAACATCAACGAGAGCCGTTATACAACTGTGATTTTTACGAAAACCAGATTGACGATCAGAAAGCATATTGGCGGCTTCAAGATATTGTGAAACTTGGTCGTGAATTAATCTTTCAAAGACCTTAGATAGAAAAGGCAAGATCGCTATTGGCCTGAAATCAGAATTAGATTTCGGTACAGGAATGACCTTCGCAATTTTCCAAATTTTGGGATAACAGCTAGAAGTAAAAATCTTATTAAAAATAAACGTTATAATGGGAAGAAGTCTTGGAATAAGAATTTTAACAAATCTGGGATCCATTCCATCCACATCAACTGCATTGGATCTTATAGATAACAGGCTGGATAATACATCAGTTTGGCTTACGTTTGCAAAACTGAACCTGGTGTCCAAAATGCCATTAGGGAAATTATAGTAAGCAGAATTTGGCTGAACATTTGGGATATTCAAAAATTGTTTATTTAAGGTGTTAGCATCGGTTGTACAGTTCTCTTGACTACCATGATTTCCAATTCCGATCTCACGAATCGTTTGCCACTTTTTTTTGGAGTCTATGGCTGTGGAAAACTTCGTAGCATAGTAGTCAGATTTTGCTTTTTTAATTAGCCTGTTAGTTGTCTTACGTGATAGTCTGTATTCTTCATGGAATTCTACTGTTTTGAAACGCTTCCACCGAGCATACAAAATATCTCTGCGACTAATCGCTTGTCTTATTGCATCAGAAAACCAAGGTTTACTATGTCGACTTACAATTTTTGTTTTTAAGGGAACGGCAAGATTGTATAAGTAGTCAAGATTGTTATGTAGAAAAGAGAGCTGGTCGTCAACAGAAATTAGATTATATATCACACTCCAATCAATTCTCAAGAATTCTGCTTCTAAGCTACTATAATTAATGTTCTTAAAATCCCGATATCTAACAAATTCCTCATGTACACTTAACTGAAAATTATACGTCATAAAAATTAGGTCATGGCGCGAAAAACAAGGTGCCGATAATTGGTCATAAAGTAACACCTTCGAAATATCACTAACAAAGAAAAGGTCAAGAAGTGTGTTGTTGGTGTTCGTAAAATGTGTAGCAATACTTGTGTTCGGTGTGTTAAGCCCCAGAGCAAGCATGTTGTCAGTTAGAAAAGGGTTCACTAAAATATTTGAATTAAAATCTCCTGTAATAATGACTTCATCATAAGAGACTGTGTGTGTTTCTAGAGTGCTCATAAAACTGTCCATACATATATGATTATTAGGTCTATAAACACAACCTACCAATAGCTTTCTTCCTTCACAACTTACTTCTAGCAATAAATATTCTACATTTCCTGGAATATATGCCCTGGTAACCATTATACTATCAGATTTACTGAGAACTTTGATTGCGATACCTTTCTTTACATAAATCGCTACACCTCCATACCCATTTCTATCAACTCTCCTGACATTATATCCTTGCAAAGAAACGCTTAAATCTGTGAACTCAGGTTTAAACCATGTCTCAGATACACATATCACATCAACTCCGGAGTTCTCAAAAATATATCTAAATTCCTCAATCTTGGGTCTCAAGCTTTGGGCATTGATATGACAGATTCTAATACCTCTCTTTTGAGTGGCCAAAATTTTTATCATCGTCCCAATACCGTCACTAGAACGTACCCTATTACTATCAACTACATTGATCATTGCTATTATGTACAAGGTAAGAAAACATAACGCACATCGAATATATTAAATTCTCGTTTCTAGGTAATACATTGCAACAATTATCAAAGTAGACCAAGAATAAGGAATCTTTTTTTATTTTTAAGGCACTTGAAGGTTTAAGGATAACATAAAATTTGAAAAATATGAAAAACTTATTAGAAATATATGCAAAAATTAAAAGTGAAAAATAAAGCAAATAAAGTACTAAAATAATTGTAACATTAGGGTTGCCTGCGGTCTGCAACATCACCAAGGTCACTAGCCGTAGGAAAAGATCCATCAGGAACACAAAATAAGTTGTTTAGATGTTTTAAATCATCAATATGCATTGCTCGGTCATTTGCAGACAATTTGATAAAAACCAGACCCCGTATAGTAAAGGCACTATGTATACGTTTATCCCTTTTAAGGCGAGAAGCAGCACGCAGAATTTTAAAATTATCAGAACTGAGATTTTCATTGACATAAAATTTATTATCAGAATTCACACCAATATGTCTCAGTGTGAAGAAAAAGCGCGGATTAACTTTACGCCAATTCGCAAAAACTTTAAGAAAGTAGTTCTTGTCATAAGGTGAAAAAAATTTTACAATTATAACCGCATCTCTCGAGTCTGATTCATGTTTATTATTTTGATTTTGAAGCCGATATATATTTTTAATTGCAGGAACCGAAACATTAATTGTTTTACAGATCTTTGCAAAAATCTCTGATAAGTTTTCATTAGGT